>CM077018.1:49562293-50849960 GCA_039090855.1 Macrothele yani | reverse complement strand
TACAAATCTAGTACAAACTTTGGCAGTAGTTAGTTTCGATTTTGAGAAAGTGGCACTCAGCATGTACTTGGAGTGCCACTTTTAGAAAGCCGAAAAGTACCACTTCCGGTGGTGTACAAAAATTTCTTTTGGGTGTACAAAACTGTACAAAACTAGTACAAAACTTTGGCAGTAGTTATTTTCGATTTTGAGAAAGTGGCACTCAGCATGTACTTGGAGTGCCACTTTTAGAAAGCCGAAAAGTACTACTTCCGGTGGTGTACAGCATTTTATTTTAGGTGTACAAAACTGTACATAACTGGTACAAAACATTGGCAGTATTTATTTTCGATTTTGAGAAAGTGGCACTCAGCATGTACTTGGAGTGCCACTCATAGAGAGCCGAAAAGTACTACTTCCGGTGGTGTACAGCATTTTATTTTGGGTGAATAAAACTGTGCATAACTAGTACAAAACTTTGGCCGTATTTATTTTGGATTTTGAGAAAGTGGCACTCAGAATGTACTTGGAGAGACACGTTTAGAAAGCGGAAAAGTACTACTTCCGGTGGTGTACAAAATTTTCTTTTCGGTGTACAAAGCTGTACAAAATTTGTACAAAACTTTGGCAGTAGTTATTTTCAATTTTGAGAAAGTGGCACTCAGCATGTACTTTGAGTGCCACTTTTAGAGAGCCGAAAAGTACTACTTCCGGTGGTGTACAAATTTTTTTTTGGTGTACAAAACTAGTACAAACTTTGGCAGTAGTTATTTTCGATTTTGAGAAAGTGGCACTCAGCATGTACTTGGAGTGCCACTTTTAGAGAGCCGAAAAGTACTACTTCTGGTGGTGTACAACTTCTTTTTTTGGTGTACAAAACTAGTGCAAAACTTTGGCAGTAGTTATTTTCGATTTTGAGAAAGTGGCACTCAGCATGTACTTGGAGTGCCACTTTTAGAGAGCCGAAAAGTACTACTTCCGTTGGTGTACAGCATTTTATTTTGGGTGAACAAAACTGTACATAACTAGTACAAAACATTGGCAGTATTTCTTTTCGATTTTGAGAAAGTGGCACTCAGAATGTACTTGGAGAGACACGTTTAGAAAGCCGAAAAGTACTACTTCCGGTGGTGTACAGCATTTTATTTTGGGTGTACAAAACTGTACATAACTAGTACAAAACTTTGGCAGTATTTATTTTCGATTTTGAGAAAGTGGCACTCAGCATGTACTTGGAGTGCCACTTTTAGAGAGCCGAAAAGTACTACTTCCGGTGGTGTACAAAATTTTCTTTTGGGTGTACAAAGCTGTACAAAACTAGTACAAAACTTTGGCAGTAGTTATTTTCGATTTTGAGAAAGTGGCACTCAGCATGTACTTGGAGTGCCACTTTTAGAGAGCCGAAAAGTACTACTTCCGGTGGTGTACAGCATTTTATTTTTGGTGTACAAAACTGTACATAACTAGTACAAAACATTGGCAGTATTTATTTTCGATTTTGAGAAAGTGGCACTCAGCATGTACTTGGAGTGCCACGTTTAGAAAGCCGAAAAGTACTACTTCCGATGGTGTACCGCATTTTCTTTTGGGTGTACAAAACTGTACATAACTAGTACAAAACTTTGGCGGTATTTATTTTCAATTTTGAGAAAGTGGCACTCAGCATGTACTTTGAGTGCCACTTTTAGAGAGCGGAAAAGTACTACTTCCGGTGGTGTACAACTTTTTTTTGGTGTACAAAACTAGTACAAACTTTGGCAGTAGTTATTTTCGATTTTGAGAAAGTGGCACTCAGCATGTACTTGGAGTGCCACTTTTAGAGAGCCGAAAAGTACTACTTCCGGTGGTGTACAAAAATTTCTTTTGGGTGTACAAAACTGTACAAAACTAGTACAAAACTTTGGCAGTAGTTATTTTCGATTTTGAGAAAGTGGCACTCAGCATGTACTTGGAGTGCCACTTTTAGAGAGCCGAAAAGTACTACTTCCGGTGGTGTACAGCATTTTATTTTAGGTGTACAAAACTGTACATAACTGGTACAAAACATTGGCAGTATTTATTTTCGATTTTGAGAAAGTGGCACTCAGCATGTACTTGGAGTGCCACGTTTAGAAAGCCGAAAAGTACTACTTCCGATGGTGTACCGCATTTTCTTTTTGGTGTACAAAACTGTACATAACTAGTACAAAACTTTGGCGGTATTTATTTTCGATTTTGAGAAAGTGGCACTCAGCATGTACTTGGAGTACCACTCATAGAGAGCCGAAAAGTACTACTTCCGGTGGTGTACAAAATGTTCTTTTGGGTGTACAAAACTGTACAAAACTAGTACAAAATTTTGGCAGTATTTATTTTCGATTTTGAGAAAGTGGCACTCAGCATGTACTTTGAGTGACACTTTTAGAGAGCCGAAAAGTACTACTTCCGGTGGTGTACAGCATTTTATTTTGGGTGAATAAAACTGTGCATAACTAGTACAAAACTTTGGCCGTATTTATTTTGGATTTTGAGAAAGTGGCACTCAGAATGTACTTGGAGAGACACGTTTAGAAAGCGGAAAAGTACTACTTCCGGTGGTGTACAAAATTTTCTTTTCGGTGTACAAAGCTGTACAAAATTTGTACAAAACTTTGGCAGTAGTTATTTTCAATTTTGAGAAAGTGGCACTCAGCATGTACTTGGAGTGCCACTTTTAGAGAGCCGAAAAGTACAACTTCCGTTGGTGTACAGCATTTTATTTTTGGTGTACAAAACTGTACATAACGGGTACAAAACATTGGCAGTATTTATTTTCGATTTTGAGAAAGTGGCACTCAGCATGTACTTGGAGTGCCACGTTTAGAAAGCCGAAAAGTACTACTTCCGACGGTGTACCGCATTTTCTTTTTGGTGTACAAAACTGTACATAACTAGTACAAAACTTTGGCGGTATTTATTTTCAATTTTGAGAAAGTGGCACTCAGCATGTACTTTGAGTGCCACTTTTAGAGAGCCGAAAAGTACTACTTCCGGTGGTGTACAAAATGTTCTTTTGGGTGTACAAAACTGTACAAAACTAGTACAAAACTTTGGCAGTATTTATTTTCGATTTTGAGAAAGTGGCACTCAGCATGTACTTGGAGTGCCACTTTTAGAGAGCCGAAAAGTACTACTTCCGGTGGTGTACAACTTTTTTTTGGTGTACAAAACTAGTGCAAACTTTGGCAGTAGTTATTTTCGATTTTGAGAAAGTGGCACTCAGCATGTACTTGGAGTGCCACTTTTAGAGAGCCGAGAAGTACTACTTCCGTTGGTGTACAGCATTTTATTTTGGGTGAACAAAACTGTACATAACTAGTACAAAACATTGGCAGTATTTCTTTTCGATTTTGAGAAAGTGGCACTCAGAATGTACTTGGAGAGACACGTTTAGAAAGCCGAAAAGTACTACTTCCGGTGGTGTACAGCATTTTATTTTGGGTGTACAAAACTGTACATAACTAGTACAAAACTTTGGCAGTATTTATTTTCGATTTTGAGAAAGTGGCACTCAGAATGTACTTGGAGTGCCACGTTTAGAAAGCCGAAAAGTACTACTTCCGATGGTGTACCGCATTTTCTTTTTGGTGTACAAAACTGTACATAACTAGTACAAAACTTTGGCGGTATTTATTTTCAATTTTGAGAAAGTGGCACTCAGCATGTACTTTGAGTGCCACTTTTACAGAGCCGAAAAGTACTACTTCCGGTGGTGTACAACTTTCTTTTGGTGTACAAAACTAGTACAAACTTTGGCAGTAGTTATTTTCGATTTTGAGAAAGTGGCACTCAGCATGTACTTGGAGTGCCACTTTTAGAGAGCCGAAAAGTACTACTTCCGGTGGTGTACAAATTTCTTTTGGGTGTACAAAACTGTACAAAACTAGTACAAAACTTTGGCAGTAGTTATTTTCGATTTTGAGAAAGTGGCACTCAGCATGTACTTGGAGTGCCACTTTTAGAGAGCCGAAAAGTACTACTTCCGGTGGTGTACAGCATTTTATTTTGGGTGAACAAAACTGTACATAACTAGTACAAAACATTGGCAGTATTTATTTTCGATTTTGAGAAAGTGGCACTCAGCATGTACTTGGAGAGACACGTTTAGAAAGCCGAAAAGTACTACTTCCGGTGGTGTACAAAATTTTCTTTTAGGTGTACAAAACTGTACAAAACTAGTACAAAACTTTGGCAGTAGTTATTTTCGATTTTGAGAAAGTGGCACTCAGCATGTACTTGGAGTGCCACTTTTAGAGAGCCGAAAAGTACTACTTCCGTTGGTGTACAAAAATTTCTTTTGGGTGTACAAAACTGTACAAAACTAGTACAAAACTTTGGCAGTAGTTATTTTCGATTTTGAGAAAGTGGCACTCAGCATGTACTTGGAGTGCCACGTTTAGAAAGCCGAAAAGTACTACTTCCGGTGGTGTACAGCATTTTATTTTGGGTGTACAAAACTGTACATAACTAGTACAAAACTTTGGCAGTATTTATTTTCGATTTTGAGAAAGTGGCACTCAGCATGTACTTGGAGTGCCACGTTTAGAGAGCCGAAAAGTACTACTTCCGGTGGTGTACAGCATTTTATTTTGGGTGTACAAAAGCTGTACATAACTAGTACAAAACTTTGGCAGTAGTTATTTTCGATTTTGAGAAAGTGGCACTCAGCATGTACTTGGAGTGCCACTTTTAGAGAGCCGAAAAGTACTACTTCCGGTGGTGTACAGCATTTTATTTTGGGTGTACAAAACTGTACATAACTAGTACAAAACATTGGCAGTATTTATTTTCGATTTTGAGAAAGTGGCACTCAGCATGTACTTGGAGTGCCACTTTTAGAGAGCCGAAAAGTACTACTTCCGGTGGTGTACAGCATTTTCTTTTGGGTGTACAAAACTGTACATAACTAGTACAAAACTTTGGCAGTATTTATTTTCGATTTTGAGAAAGTGGCACTCAGCATGTACTTGGAGTGCCACTTTTAGAGAGCCGAAAAGTACTACTTCCGGTGGTGTACAAAAATTTCTTTTGGGTGTACAAAACTGTACAAAACTAGTACAAAACTTTGGCAGTAGTTATTTTCGATTTTGAGAAAGTGGCACTCAGCATGTACTTGGAGTGCCACTTTTAGAGAGCCGAAAAGTACTACTTCCGTTGGTGTACAGCATTTTATTTTGGGTGAACAAAACTGTACATAACTAGTACAAAACTTTGGCCGTATTTATTTTGGATTTTGAGAAAGTGGCACTCAGAATGTACTTGGAGAGACACGTTTAGAAAGCCGAAAAGTACTACTTCCGGTGGTGTACAAAATTTTCTTTTGGGTGTACAAAGCTGTACAAAATTAGTACAAAACTTTGGCAGTAGTTATTTTCGATTTTGAGAAAGTGGCACTCAGCATGTACTTGGAGTGCCACTTTTAGAAAGCCGAAAAGTACTACTTCCGGTGGTGTACAAAATTTTCTTTTTGGTGTACAAAACTGTACATAACTAGTACAAAACTTTGGCAGTATTTATTTTCGATTTTGAGAAAGTGGCACTCAGCATGTACTTGGAGTGCCACGTTTAGAGAGCCGAAAAGTACTACTTCCGGTGGTGTACAGCATTTTTTTTTGGTGTACAAAACTGTACATAACTAGTACAAAACTTTGGCAGTATTTATTTTCAATTTTGAGAAAGTGGCACTCAGCATGTACTTGGAGTGCCACGTTTAGAAAGCCGAAAAGTACTACTTCCGGTGGTGTACAAAATTTTCTTTTGGGTGTACAAAACTGTACAAAACTAGTACAAAACTTTGGCAGTAGTTATTTTCGATTTTGAGAAAGTGGCACTCAGCATGTACTTGGAGTGCCACTTTTAGAGAGCCGAAAAGTACTACTTCCGGTGGTGTACAAAATTTTTTTTGGGTGTACAAAACTAGTACAAAACTTTGGCAGTAGTTATTTTCGATTTTGAGAAAGTGGCACTCAGCATGTACTTGGAGTGCCACTTTTAGAAAGCCGAAAAGTACTACTTCCGGTGGTGTACAAAATTTTCTTTTGGGTGTACAAAACTGTACAAAACTAGTACAAAACTTTGGCAGTATTTATTTTCGATTTTGAGAAAGTGGCACTCAGCATGTACTTGGAGTGCCACGTTTAGAAAGCCGAAAAGTACTACTTCCGGTGGTGTACCGCATTTTCTTTTTGGTGTACAAAACTGTACATAACTAGTACAAAACTTTGGCGGTATTTATTTTCAATTTTGAGAAAGTGGCACTCAGCATGTACTTGGAGTACCACTCATAGAGAGCCGAAAAGTACTACTTCCGGTGGTGTACAAAATGTTCTTTTGGGTGTACAAAACTGTACAAAACTAGTACAAAACTTTGGCAGTATTTATTTTCGATTTTGAGAAAGTGGCACTCAGCATGTACTTTGAGTGCCACTTTTAGAGAGCCGAAAAGTACTACTTCCGGTGGTGTACAACTTTTTTTTTGGTGTACAAAACTAGTACAAACTTTGGCAGTAGTTATTTTCGATTTTGAGAAAGTGGCACTCAGCATGTACTTGGAGTGCCACTTTTAGAGAGCCGAAAAGTACTACTTCCGGTGGTGAACAAAAATTTCTTTTTGGGTGTACAAAACTGTACAAAACTAGTACAAAACTTTAGCAGTAGTTATTTTCGATTTTGAGAAAGTGGCACTCAGCATGTACTTGGAGTGCCACTTTTAGAGAGCCGAAAAGTACTACTTCCGTTGGTGTACAGCATTTTATTTTGGGTGAACAAAACTGTACATAACTAGTACAAAACTTTGGCCGTATTTATTTTCGATTTTGAGAAAGTGGCACTCAGAATGTACTTGGAGTGCCACGTTTAGAAAGCCGAAAAGTACTACTTCCGGTGGTGTACAGCATTTTCTTTTGGGTGTACAAAACTGTACAAAACTAGTACAAAACTTTGGCAGTATTTATTTTCGATTTTGAGAAAGTGGCACTCAGCATGTACTTGGAGTGCCACTTTTAGAGAGCCGAAAAGTACTACTTCCGGTGGTGTACAAAATGTTCTTTTGGGTGTACAAAACTGTACAAAACTAGTACAAAACTTTGGCAGTATTTATTTTCGATTTTGAGAAAGTGGCACTCAGCATGTACTTGGAGTGCCACTTTTAGAGAGCCGAAAAGTACTACTTCCGGTGGTGTACAGCATTTTCTTTTGGGTGTACAAAACTGTACATAACTAGTACAAAACTTTGGCAGTATTTATTTTCGATTTTGAGAAAGTGGCACTCAGCATGTACTTGGAGTGCCACTTTTAGAAAGCCGAAAAGTACTACTTCCGGTGGTGTACAAAATTTTCTTTTCGGTGTACAAAGCTGTACAAAATTTGTACAAAACTTTGGCAGTAGTTATTTTCAATTTTGAGAAAGTGGCACTCAGCATGTACTTGGAGTGCCACTTTTAGAAAGCCGAAAAGTACTACTTCCGGTGGGTGTACAAAATTTTATTTTGGGTGTACAAAACTGTACAAAACTAGTACAAAACTTTGGCAGTATTTATTTTCGATTTTGAGAAAGTGGCACTCAGCATGTACTTGGAGTGCCACTTTTAGAGAGCCGAAAAGTACTACTTCCGGTGGTGTACAAAATTTTCTTTTGGTGTACAAAACTGTACATAACTAGTACAAAACTTTGGCAGTATTTATTTTCGATTTTGAGAAAGTGGCACTCAGCATGTACTTTGAGTGCCACTTTTAGAAAGCCGAAAAGTACTACTTCCGGTGGTGTACAACTTTTTTTTGGTGTACAAAACTAGTACAAACTTTGGCAGTAGTTATTTTCGATTTTGAGAAAGTGGCACTCAGCATGTACTTGGAGTGCCACTTTTAGAGAGCCGAAAAGTACTACTTCTGGTGGTGTACAACTTTTTTTTTGGTGTACAAAACTAGTGCAAACTTTGGCAGTAGTTATTTTCGATTTTGAGAAAGTGGCACTCAGCATGTACTTGGAGTGCCACTTTTAGAGAGCCGAGAAGTACTACTTCCGTTGGTGTACAGCATTTTATTTTGGGTGAACAAAACTGTACATAACTAGTACAAAACATTGGCAGTATTTCTTTTCGATTTTGAGAAAGTGGCACTCAGAATGTACTTGGAGAGACACGTTTAGAAAGCCGAAAAGTACTACTTCCGGTGGTGTACAGCATTTTATTTTGGGTGTACAAAACTGTACATAACTAGTACAAAACTTTGGCAGTATTTATTTTCGATTTTGAGAAAGTGGCACTCAGAATGTACTTGGAGTGCCACTTTTAGAGAGCCGAAAAGTACTACTTCCGTTGGTGTACAAAATTTTCTTTTGGGTGTACAAAGCTATACAAAACTGGTACAAAACTTTGGCAGTAGTTATTTTCGATTTTGAGAAAGTGGCACTCAGCATGTACTTGGAGTGCCACTTTTAGAGAGCCGAAAAGTACTACTTCCGGTGGTGTACAGCATTTTATTTTTGGTGTACAAAACTGTACATAACTGGTACAAAACATTGGCAGTATTTATTTTCGATTTTGAGAAAGTGGCACTCAGCATGTACTTGGAGTGCCACGTTTAAAAAGCCGAACAGTACTACTTCCGATGGTGTACCGCATTTTCTTTTTGGTGTACAAAACTGTACATAACTAGTACAAAACTTTGGCGGTATTTATTTTCAATTTTGAGAAAGTGGCACTCAGCATGTACCATGAGTGCCACTTTTACAGAGCGGAAAAGTACTACTTCCGGTGGTGTACAACTTTTTTTGGTGTACAAAACTAGTACAAAACTTTGGCAGTAGTTATTTTCGATTTTGAGAAAGTCGCACTCAGCATGTACTTGGAGTGCCACTTTTAGAGAGCCGAAAAGTACTACTTCCGGTGGTGTACAAAAATTTCTTTTGGGTGTACAAAACTGTACAAAACTAGTACAAAACTTTAGCAGTAGTTATTTTCGATTTTGAGAAAGTGGCACTCAGCATGTACTTGGAGTGCCACTTTTAGAGAGCCGAAAAGTACTACTTCCGGTGGTGTACAGCATTTTATTTTAGGTGTACAAAACTGTACATAACTGGTACAAAACATTGGCAGTATTTATTTTCGATTTTGAGAAAGTGGCACTCAGCATGTACTTGGAGTGCCACGTTTAGAAAGCCGAAAAGTACTACTTCCGATGGTGTACCGCATTTTCTTTTTGGTGTACAAAACTGTACATAACTAGTACAAAACTTTGGCGGTATTTATTTTCGATTTTGAGAAAGTGGCACTCAGCATGTACTTGGAGTACCACTCATAGAGAGCCGAAAAGTACTACTTCCGGTGGTGTACAAAATGTTCTTTTGGGTGTACAAAACTGTACAAAACTAGTACAAAATTTTGGCAGTATTTATTTTCGATTTTGAGAAAGTGGCACTCAGCATGTACTTTGAGTGACACTTTTAGAGAGCCGAAAAGTACTACTTCCGGTGGTGTACAGCATTTTATTTTGGGTGAATAAAACTGTGCATAACTAGTACAAAACTTTGGCCGTATTTATTTTGGATTTTGAGAAAGTGGCACTCAGAATGTACTTGGAGAGACACGTTTAGAAAGCGGAAAAGTACTACTTCCGGTGGTGTACAAAATTTTCTTTTCGGTGTACAAAGCTGTACAAAATTTGTACAAAACTTTGGCAGTAGTTATTTTCAATTTTGAGAAAGTGGCACTCAGCATGTACTTGGAGTGCCACTTTTAGAGAGCCGAAAAGTACAACTTCCGTTGGTGTACAGCATTTTATTTTTGGTGTACAAAACTGTACATAACGGGTACAAAACATTGGCAGTATTTATTTTCGATTTTGAGAAAGTGGCACTCAGCATGTACTTGGAGTGCCACGTTTAGAAAGCCGAAAAGTACTACTTCCGACGGTGTACCGCATTTTCTTTTTGGTGTACAAAACTGTACATAACTAGTACAAAACTTTGGCGGTATTTATTTTCAATTTTGAGAAAGTGGCACTCAGCATGTACTTGGAGTACCACTCTTAGAGAGCCGAAAAGTACTACTTCCGGTGGTGTACAAAATGTTCTTTTGGGTGTACAAAACTGTACAAAACTAGTACAAAACTTTGGCAGTATTTATTTTCGATTTTGAGAAAGTGGCACTCAGCATGTACTTTGAGTGCCACTTTTAGAGAGCCGAAAAGTACTACTTCCGGTGGTGTACAACTTTTTTTTTTGGTGTACAAAACTAGTGCAAACTTTGGCAGTAGTTATTTTCGATTTTGAGAAAGTGGCACTCAGCATGTACTTGGAGTGCCACTTTTAGAGAGCCGAGAAGTACTACTTCCGTTGGTGTACAGCATTTTATTTTGGGTGAACAAAACTGTACATAACTAGTACAAAACATTGGCAGTATTTCTTTTCGATTTTGAGAAAGTGGCACTCAGAATGTACTTGGAGAGACACGTTTAGAAAGCCGAAAAGTACTACTTCCGGTGGTGTACAGCATTTTATTTTGGGTGTACAAAACTGTACATAACTAGTACAAAACTTTGGCAGTATTTATTTTCGATTTTGAGAAAGTGGCACTCAGAATGTACTTGGAGTGCCACGTTTAGAAAGCCGAAAAGTACTACTTCCGATGGTGTACCGCATTTTCTTTTTGGTGTACAAAACTGTACATAACTAGTACAAAACTTTGGCGGTATTTATTTTCAATTTTGAGAAAGTGGCACTCAGCATGTACCTTGAGTGCCACTTTTACAGAGCGGAAAAGTACTACTTCCGGTGGTGTACAACTTTTTTTTGGTGTACAAAACTAGTACAAACTTTGGCAGTAGTTATTTTCGATTTTGAGAAAGTGGCACTCAGCATGTACTTGGAGTGCCACTTTTAGAGAGCCGAAAAGTACTACTTCCGGTGGTGCAAGAAAATTTCTTTTGGGTGTACAAAACTGTACAAAACTAGTACAAAACTTTGGCAGTAGTTATTTTCGATTTTGAGAAAGTGGCACTCAGCATGTACTTGGAGTGCCACTTTTAGAGAGCCGAAAAGTACTACTTCCGTTGGTGTACAGCATTTTATTTTGGGTGAACAAAACTGTACATAACTAGTACAAAACTTTGGCAGTATTTATTTTCGATTTTGAGAAAGTGGCACTCAGAATGTACTTGGAGTGCCACGTTTAGAAAGCCGAAAAGTACTACTTCCGGTGGTGTACAAAATTTTCTTTTGGGTGTACAAAACTGTACAAAACTAGTACAAAACTTTGGCAGTAGTTATTTTCGATTTTGAGAAAGTGGCACTCAGCATGTACTTGGAGTGCCACTTTTAGAGAGCCGAAAAGTACTACTTCCGGTGGTGTACAAAAATTTCTTTTGGGTGTACAAAACTGTACAAAACTAGTACAAAACTTTGGCAGTAGTTATTTTCGATTTTGAGAAAGTGGCACTCAGCATGTACTTGGAGTGCCACTTTTAGAAAGCCGAAAAGTACTACTTCCGGTGGTGTACAGCATTTTATTTTGGGTGTACAAAACTGTACATAACTAGTACAAAACTTTGGCAGTATTTATTTTCGATTTTGAGAAAGTGGCACTCAGCATGTACTTGGAGTGCCACGTTTAGAAAGCCGAAAAGTACTACTTCCGGTGGTGTACAGCATTTTCTTTTGGGTGTACAAAACTGTACATAACTAGTACAAAACTTTGGCAGTAGTTATTTTCGATTTTGAGAAAGTGGCACTCAGCATGTACTTGGAGTGCCACTTTTAGAGAGCCGAAAAGTACTACTTCCGGTGGTGTACAAAATTTTATTTTGGGTGTACAAAACTGTACAAAACTAGTACAAAACTTTGGCAGTAGTTATTTTCGATTTTGAGAAAGTGGCACTCAGCATGTACTTGGAGTGCCACTTTTAGAGAGCCGAAAAGTACTACTTCCGGTGGTGTACAGCATTTTATTTTGGGTGAACAAAACTGTACATAACTAGTACAAAACTTTGGCAGTATTTATTTTCGATTTTGAGAAAGTGGCACTCAGCATGTACTTGGAGTGCCACTTTTAGAGAGCCGAAAAGTACTACTTCCGGTGGTGTACAAAAATTTCTTTTGGGTGTACAAAACTGTACAAAACTAGTACAAAACTTTGGCAGTAGTTATTTTCGATTTTGAGAAAGTGGCACTCAGCATGTACTTGGAGTGCCACTTTTAGAGAGCCGAAAAGTACTACTTCCGTTGGTGTACAGCATTTTATTTTGGGTGAACAAAACTGTACATAACTAGTACAAAACTTTGGCAGTATTTATTTTCGATTTTGAGAAAGTGGCACTCAGAATGTACTTGGAGTGCCACGTTTAGAAAGCCGAAAAGTACTACTTCCGGTGGTGTACAAAATTTTCTTTTGGGTGTACAAAGCTGTACAAAACTAGTACAAAACTTTGGCAGTAGTTATTTTCGATTTTGAGAAAGTGGCACTCAGCATGTACTTGGAGTGCCACTTTTAGAGAGCCGAAAAGTACTACTTCCGGTGGTGTACAAAATTTTCTTTTGGGTGTACAAAACTGTACAAAACTAGTACAAAACTTTGGCAGTATTTATTTTCGATTTTGAGAAAGTGGCACTCAGCATGTACTTGGAGTGCCACTTTTAGAGAGCCGAAAAGTACTACTTCCGGTGGTGTACAGCATTTTATTTTTGGTGTACAAAACTGTACATAACTAGTACAAAACTTTGGCCGTATTTATTTTGGATTTTGAGAAAGTGGCACTCAGCATGTACTTGGAGAGCCACGTTTAGAAAGCCGAAAAGTACTACTTCCGGTGGTGTACAAAATTTTCTTTTCGGTGTACAAAGCTGTACAAAACTAGTACAAAACTTTGGCAGTAGTTATTTTCGATTTTGAGAAAGTGGCACTCAGCATGTACTTGGAGTGCCACTTTTGTACAAAACTGGTGTACAAAACTGTACAAAATTAGTACAAAACTTTGGCAGTATTTATTTTCGATTTTGAGAAAGTGGCACTCAGCATGTACTTGGAGTGCCACTTTTTCGAAAGCCGAAAAGTACTACTTCCGGTGGTGTACAAAATTTTCTTTTGGGTGTACAAAACTGTACATAACTAGTACAAAACTTTGGCAGTATTTATTTTCGATTTTGAGAAAGTGGCACTCAGCATGTACTTGGAGTGCCACGTTTAGAAAGCCGAAAAGTACTACTTCCGACGGTGTACCGCATTTTCTTTTTGGTGTACAAAACTGTACATAACTAGTACAAAACTTTGGCGGTATTTATTTTCAATTTTGAGAAAGTGGCACTCAGCATGTACTTGGAGTACCACTCTTAGAGAGCCGAAAAGTACTACTTCCGGTGGTGTACAAAATGTTCTTTTGGGTGTACAAAACTGTACAAAACTAGTACAAAACTTTGGCAGTATTTATTTTCGATTTTGAGAAAGTGGCACTCAGCATGTACTTTGAGTGCCACTTTTAGAGAGCCGAAAAGTACTACTTCCGGTGGTGTACAAAAATTTCTTTTGGGTGTACAAAACTAGTACAAAACTTTGGCAGTAGTTATTTTCGATTTTGAGAAAGTGGCACTCAGCATGTACTTGGAGTGCCACTTTTAGAGAGCCGAAAAGTACTACTTCCGTTGGTGTACAGCATTTTATTTTGGGTGAACAAAACTGTACATAACTAGTACAAAACTTTGGCAGTATTTATTTTCGATTTTGAGAAAGTGGCACTCAGCATGTACTTGGAGTGCCACTTTTAGAAAGCCGAAAAGTACTACTTCCGGTGGTGTACAGCATTTTCTTTTGGGTGTACAAAACTGTACATAACTAGTACAAAACTTTGGCAGTATTTATTTTCGATTTTGAGAAAGTGGCACTCAGCATGTACTTGAGTGCCACTTTTAGAAAGCCGAAAAGTACTACTTCCGGTGGTGTACCGCATTTTCTTTTGGGTGTACAAAACTGTACAAAACTAGTACAAAACTTTGGCAGTAGTTATTTTCGATTTTGAGAAAGTGGCACTCAGCATGTACTTGGAGTGCCACTTTTAGAGAGCCGAAAAGTACTACTTCCGGTGGTGTACAACATTTTCTTTTGGGTGTACAAAACTGTACAAAACTAGTACAAAACTTTGGCAGTAGTTATTTTCGATTTTGAGAAAGTGGCACTCAGCATGTACTTGGAGTGCCACTTTTAGAAAGCCGAAAAGTACTACTTCCGGTGGTGTACAGCATTTTATTTTGGGTGTACAAAACTGTACATAACTAGTACAAAACTTTGGCAGTATTTATTTTCGATTTTGAGAAAGTGGCACTCAGCATGTACTTGGAGTGCCACTTTTAGAAAGCCGAAAAGTACTACTTCCGGTGGTGTACCAAAGTTTCTTTTGGGTGTACAAAACTGTACAAAACTAGTACAAAACTTTGGCAGTAGTTATTTTCGATTTTGAGAAAGTGGCACTCAGCATGTACTTGGAGTGCCACTTTTAGAGAGCCGAAAAGTACTACTTCCGGTGGTGTACAAAATTTTCTTTTGGGTGTACAAAACTGTACAATAACTAGTACAAAACTTTGGCAGTAGTTATTTTCGATTTTGAGAAAGTGGCACTCAGCATGTACTTGGAGTGCCACTTTTAGAAAGCCGAAAAGTACTACTTCCGGTGGTGTACAGCATTTTATTTTGGTGTACAAAACTGTACATAACTAGTACAAAACTTTGGCAGTATTTATTTTCGATTTTGAGAAAGTGGCACTCAGCATGTACTTGGAGTGCCACTTTTAGAAAGCCGAAAAGTACTACTTCCGGTGGTGTACAAAATGTTCTTTTGGGTGTACAAAACTGTACAAAACTAGTACAAAACTTTGGCAGTATTTATTTTCGATTTTGAGAAAGTGGCACTCAGCATGTACTTTGAGTGCCACTTTTAGAGAGCCGAAAAGTACTACTTCCGGTGGTGTACAGCATTTTATTTTGGGTGAATAAAACTGTACATAACTAGTACAAAACTTTGGCCGTATTTATTTTGGATTTTGAGAAAGTGGCACTCAGAATGTACTTGGAGAGACACGTTTAGAAAGCGGAAAAGTACTACTTCCGGTGGTGTACAAAATTTTCTTTTCGGTGTACAAAGCTGTACAAAATTTGTACAAAACTTTGGCAGTAGTTATTTTCAATTTTGAGAAAGTGGCACTCAGCATGTACTTTGAGTGCCACTTTTAGAGAGCCGAAAAGTACTACTTCCGGTGGTGTACAACTTTTTTTTGGTGTACAAAACTGTACATACCTGGTACAAAACACTTTGGCAGTAGTTATTTTCGATTTTGAGAAAGTGGCACTCAGCATGTACTTGGAGTGCCACTTTTAGAGAGCCGAAAAGTACTACTTCCGGTGGTGTACAAAAATTTTTTTTGGGTGTACAAAACTGTACAAAACTAGTACAAAACTTTGGCAGTAGTTATTTTCGATTTTGAGAAAGTGGCACTCAGCATGTACTTGGAGTGCCACTTTTAGAGAGCCGAAAAGTACTACTTCCGTTGGTGTACAGCATTTTATTTTGGGTGAACAAAACTGTACATAACTAGTACAAAACATTGGCAGTATTTATTTTCGATTTTGAGAAAGTGGCACTCAGAATGTACTTGGAGTGACACGTTTAGAAAGCCGAAAAGTACTACTTCCGGTGGTGTACAAAATTTTCTTTTGGGTGTACAAAACTGTACAAAACTAGTACAAAACTTTGGCAGTAGTTATTTTCGATTTTGAGAAAGTGGCACTCAGCATGTACTTGGAGTGCCACTTTTAGAGAGCCGAAAAGTACTACTTCCGGTGGTGTACAAAAATTTCTTTTGGGTGTACAAAACTGTACAAAACTAGTACAAAACTTTGGCAGTATTTATTTTCGATTTTGAGAAAGTGGCACTCAGCATGTACTTGGAGTGCCACGTTTAGAAAGCCGAAAAGTACTACTTCCGGTGGTGTACAGCATTTTATTTTGGGTGTACAAAACTGTACATAACTAGTACAAAACTTTGGCAGTATTTATTTTCGATTTTGAGAAAGTGGCACTCAGCATGTACTTGGAGTGCCACGTTTAGAGAGCCGAAAAGTACTACTTCCGGTGGTGTACAAAATTTTCTTTTGGGTGTACAAAGCTGTACAAAACTAGTACAAAACTTTGGCAGTAGTTATTTTCGATTTTGAGAAAGTGGCACTCAGCATGTACTTGGAGTGCCACTTTTAGAGAGCCGAAAAGTACTACTTCCGGTGGTGTACAATTTTATTTTTGGTGTACAAAACTGTACATAACTGGTACAAAACTTTGGCAGTATTTATTTTCGATTTTGAGAAAGTGGCACTCAGCATGTACTTGGAGTGCCACTTTTAGAGAGCCGAAAAGTACTACTTCCGGTGGTGTACAAAAATTTCTTTTGGGTGTACAAAACTGTACAAAACTAGTACAAAACTTTGGCAGTAGTTATTTTCGATTTTGAGAAAGTGGCACTCAGCATGTACTTGGAGTGCCACTTTTAGAGAGCCGAAAAGTACTACTTCCGTTGGTGTACAGCATTTTATTTTGGGTGAACAAAACTGTACATAACTAGTACAAAACTTTGGCAGTATTTATTTTCGATTTTGAGAAAGTGGCACTCAGAATGTACTTGGAGTGCCACTTTTAGAAAGCCGAAAAGTACTACTTCCGGTGGTGTACAGCATTTTCTTTTGGGTGTACAAAACTGTACAAAACTAGTACAAAACTTTGGCAGTATTTATTTTCGATTTTGAGAAAGTGGCACTCAGCATGTACTTGGAGTGCCACTTTTAGAGAGCCGAAAAGTACTACTTCCGGTGGTGTACAGCATTTTATTTTTGGGTGTACAAAACTGTACAAAACTAGTACAAAACTTTGGCAGTAGTTATTTTCGATTTTGAGAAAGTGGCACTCAGCATGTACTTGGAGTGCCACTTTTAGAGAGCCGAAAAGTACTACTTCCGGTGGTGTACAGCATTTTCTTTTGGGTGTACAAAACTGTACAAAACTAGTACAAAACTTTGGCAGTATTTATTTTCGATTTTGAGAAAGTGGCACTCAGCATGTACTTGGAGTGCCACTTTTAGAAAGCCGAAAAGTACTACTTCCGGTGGTGTACAAAATTTTCTTTTGGGTGTACAAAACTAGTACAAAACTTTGGCAGTAGTTATTTTCGATTTTGAGAAAGTGGCACTCAGCATGTACTTGGAGTGCCACTTTTAGAAAGCCGAAAAGTACTACTTCCGGTGGTGTACAAAAGTTTCTTTTGGGTGTACAAAACTGTACAAAACTAGTACAAAACTTTAGCAGTAGTTATTTTCGATTTTGAGAAAGTGGCACTCAGCATGTACTTGGAGTGCCACTTTTAGAGAGCCGAAAAGTACTACTTCCGGTGGTGTACAAAATTTTCTTTTGGGTGTACAAAACTGTACAATAACTAGTACAAAACTTTGGCAGTATTTATTTTCGATTTTGAGAAAGTGGCACTCAGCATGTACTTGGAGTGCCACGTTTAGAAAGCCGAAAAGTACTACTTCCGATGGTGTACAGCATTTTCTTTTGGTGTACAAAACTGTACATAACTAGTACAAAACTTTGGCAGTATTTATTTTCGATTTTGAGAAAGTGGCACTCAGCATGTACTTGGAGTACCACTCATAGAGAGCCGAAAAGTACTACTTCCGGTGGTGTACAAAATGTTCTTTTGGGTGTACAAAACTGTACAAAACTAGTACAAAATTTTGGCAGTATTTATTTTCGATTTTGAGAAAGTGGCACTCAGCATGTACTTTGAGTGACACTTTTAGAGAGCCGAAAAGTACTACTTCCGGTGGTGTACAGCATTTTATTTTGGGTGAATAAAACTGTGCATAACTAGTACAAAACTTTGGCCGTATTTATTTTGGATTTTGAGAAAGTGGCACTCAGAATGTACTTGGAGAGACACGTTTAGAAAGCGGAAAAGTACTACTTCCGGTGGTGTACAAAATTTTCTTTTCGGTGTACAAAGCTGTACAAAATTTGTACAAAACTTTGGCAGTAGTTATTTTCAATTTTGAGAAAGTGGCACTCAGCATGTACTTGGAGTGCCACTTTTAGAGAGCCGAAAAGTACAACTTCCGTTGGTGTACAGCATTTTATTTTTGGTGTACAAAACTGTACATAACGGGTACAAAACATTGGCAGTATTTATTTTCGATTTTGAGAAAGTGGCACTCAGCATGTACTTGGAGTGCCACGTTTAGAAAGCCGAAAAGTACTACTTCCGACGGTGTACCGCATTTTCTTTTTGGTGTACAAAACTGTACATAACTAGTACAAAACTTTGGCGGTATTTATTTTCAATTTTGAGAAAGTGGCAGTTAGCATGTACTTGGAGTACCACTCTTAGAGAGCCGAAAAGTACTACTTCCGGTGGTGTACAAAATGTTCTTTTGGGTGTACAAAACTGTACAAAACTAGTACAAAACTTTGGGAGTATTTATTTTCGATTTTGAGAAAGTGGCACTCAGCATGTACTTTGAGTGCCACTTTTAGAGAGCCGAAAAGTACTACTTCCGGTGGTGTACAACTTTTTTTTTTTGGTGTACAAAACTAGTGCAAACTTTGGCAGTAGTTATTTTCGATTTTGAGATAGTGGCACTCAGCATGTACTTGAAGTGCCATTTTTAGAGAGCCGAGAAGTACTACTTCCGTTGGTGTACAGCATTTTATTTTGGGTGAACAAAACTGTACATAACTAGTACAAAACATTGGCAGTATTTCTTTTCGATTTTGAGAAAGTGGCACTCAGAATGTACTTGGAGAGACACGTTTAGAAAGCCGAAAAGTACTACTTCCGGTGGTGTACAGCATTTTATTTTGGGTGTACAAAACTGTACATAACTAGTACAAAACTTTGGCAGTATTTATTTTCGATTTTGAGAAAGTGGCACTCAGAATGTACTTGGAGTGCCACGTTTAAAAAGCCGAACAGTACTACTTCCGATGGTGTACCGCATTTTCTTTTTGGTGTACAAAACTGTACATAACTAGTACAAAACTTTGGCGGTATTTATTTTCAATTTTGAGAAAGTGGCACTCAGCATGTACCTTGAGTGCCACTTTTACAGAGCGGAAAAGTACTACTTCCGGTGGTGTACAACTTTTTTTGGTGTACAAAACTAGTACAAACTTTGGCAGTAGTTATTTTCGATTTTGAGAAAGTGGCACTTAGCATGTACTTGGAGTGCCACTTTTAGAGAGCCGAAAAGTACTACTTCCGGTGGTGCAAGAAAATTTCTTTTGGGTGTACAAAACTGTACAAAACTAGTACAAAACTTTAGCAGTAGTTATTTTCGATTTTGAGAAAGTGGCTCTCAGCATGTACTTAGAGTCCCACGTTTAGAGAGCCGAAAAGTACTACTTCTGGTGGTGTACAGCATTTTATTTTGGGTGTACAAAGCTGTAAATAACTAGTACAAAACTTTTGCAGTTTTTTTTTTGATTTTGAGAAAGTGGCACTCAGAATGTACTTGGAGAGCCACGTTTAGAAAGCCGAAAAGTATTATTCTGTTAATGTATAAAATTTTCTTTTGGGTGTACAAAGCTATACAAAACTAGTACAAAACTTTGGCAGTAGTTATTTTCGATTTTGAGAAAGTGGCACTCAGCATGTACTTGGAGTGAAACTTTTAGAGAGCCGAAAAGTACTACTTCCGTTGGTGTACAGCATTTTATTTTGGGTGAACAAAACTGTACATAACTAGTACAAAACATTGGCAGTATTTATTTTCGATTTTGAGAAAGTGGCACTCAGAATGTACTTGGAGTGCCACGTTTAGAAAGCCGAAAAGTACTACTTCCGGTGGTGTACAAAATTTTCTTTTAGGTGTACAAAGCTGTACAAAACTAGTACAAAACTTTGGCAGTAGTTATTTTCGATTTTGAGAAAGTGGCACTCAGCATGTACTTGGAGTGCCACTTTTAGAGAGCCGAAAAGTACTACTTCCGTTGGTGTACAAAAATTTCTTTTGGGTGTACAAAACTGTACAAAACTAGTACAAAACTTTGGCAGTAGTTATTTTCGAATTTGAGAAAGTGGCACTCAGCATGTACTTGGAGTGCCACTTTTAGAAAGCCGAAAAGTACTACTTCCGGTGGTGTACAGCATTTTATTTTGGGTGTACAAAACTGTACATAACTAGTACAAAACATTGGCAGTATTTATTTTCGATTTTGAGAAAGTGGCACTCAGCATGTACTTAGAGTGCCACGTTTAGAGAGCCGAAAAGTACTACTTCCGGTGGTGTACAGCATTTTATTTTGGGTGTACAAAGCTGTACATAACTAGTACAAAACTTTGGCAGTAGTTATTTTCGATTTTGAGAAAGTGGCACTCAGCATGTACTTGGAGTGAAACTTTTAGAGAGCCGAAAAGTACTACTTCCGTTGGTGTACAGCATTTTATTTTGGGTGAACAAAACTGTACATAACTAGTACAAAACATTGGCAGTAGTTATTTTCGATTTTGAGAAAGTGGCACTCAGCATGTACTGGGAGTGCCACATTTAGAGAGCCGAAAAGTACTACTTCCGGTGGTGTACAGCAATTTATTTTGGGTGTACAAAACTGTACATAACTAGTACAAAACACTGGCAGTATTTATTTTCGATTTTGAGAAAGTGGCACTCAGCATGTACTTGGAGTGCCACTTTTAGAGAGCCGAAAAGTACTACTTCCGGTGGTGCACAAAAATTCCTTTTGAGTGTACAAAACTGTACAAAACTAGTACAAAACTTTAGCAGTAGTTATTTTCGATTTTGAGAAAGTGGCACTCAGCATGTACTTGGAGTGCCACTTTTAGAGAGCCGAAAAGTACTACTTCCGTTGGTGTACAGCATTTTATTTTGGGTGAACAAACCTGTACATAACTAGTACAAACCTTTGGCCGTATTTATTTTGGATTTTCAGAAAGTGGCACTCAGAATGTACTTTTAAAGATACGTTTAGAAAGCCGAAAAGTACTACTTCCGGTGGGGTACAAAATTTTCTTTTGGGTGTACAAAGCTGTACAAAATTAGTACAAAACTTTGGCAGAAGTAATTTTCGAATTTGAGAAAGTGGCATTCAGCATGTACTTAGAGTGCCACGTTTAGAAAGCCGAAAAGTACTACTTCCGGTGGTGTACAAAATTTTCTTTTATGTGTACAAAGCTATACAAAACGAGTACAAAACTTTGGCTGTCTTTATTTTCGATTTTGAGAAAGTGGCACTCAGCATGTACTTGGAGTGCCACTTTTAGAGAGCCGAAAAGTACTACTTCCGGTGGTGGACAGCATATTTTTTTGTTGTACAAAACTGTACATAACTAGTAAAAAACTTTGGCCGTATTTATTTTGGATTTTGAGAAAGTGGCACTCAGCATGCACATGGATGCCACGTTTAGAAAGCCAAAAAATACTACTTCCGGTGGTGTACAAAATTTTCTTTTCGGTGTACAAAGCTATACAAAACTAGTACAAAACTTTGGCAGTAGTTATTTTCGATTTTGAGAAAGTGGCACTCAGCGTGTACTTGGAGTGCCATTTTGTACAAAACTGTGTAATAAAACAGTACAAAATTAGTACAAAACTTTGGCCGTATTTATTTTCGATTTTTAGAAAGTGGCACTCAGCGTGTACTTGGAGTGCCATTTTTCGAAAGCCGAAAAGTACTACTTCTGGTGGTGTACAAAATTTTCTTTTGGGTGTACAAAACTGTACAAAACTAGCACAAAACTTTGGCAGTAGTTCTTTTCGATTTTGAGAAAGTGGCACTCAGCATGTACTTGGAGTGCCACGTTTAGAAAGCCGAAAAGTACTACTTCCGACGGTGTACCGCATTTTCTTTTTGGTGTACAAAACTGTACATAACTAGTACAAAACTTTGGCGGTATTTATTTTCAATTTTGAGAAAGTGGCACTCAGCATGTACTTGGAGTACCACTCTTAGAGAGCCGAAAAGTACTACTTCCGGTGGTGTACAAAATGTTCTTTTGGGTGTACAAAACTGTACAAAACTAGTACAAAACTTTGGGAGTATTTATTTTCGATTTTGAGAAAGTGGCACTCAGCATGTACTTTGAGTGCCACTTTTAGAGAGCCGAAAAGTACTACTTCCGGTGGTGTACAACTTTTTTTATTGTACAAAACTAGTACAAACTTTGGCAGTAGTTATTTTCGATTTTGAGAAAGTGGCACTCAGCATGTACTTGGAGTGCCACTTTTAGAGAGCCGAAAAGTACTACTTCCGGTGGTGCACAAAAATTTCTTTTGGGTGTACAAAACTAGTACAAAACTTTAGCAGTAGTTATTTTCGATTTTGAGAAAGTGGCACTCAGCATGTACTTGGAGTGCCACTTTTAGAGAGCCGAAAAGTACTACTTCCGTTGGTGTACAGCATTTTATTTTGGGTGAACAAAACTGTACATAACTAGTACAAAACTTTGGCCGTATTTATTTTGGATTTTGAGAAAGTGGCACTCAGCGTGTACTTGGAGTGCCACGTTTAGAAAGCCGAAAAGTACTACTTCCGGTGGTGTACAGCATTTTCTTTTCGGTGTACAAAACTGTACAAAACTAGTACAAAACTTTGGCATTAATTATTTTCGATTTTGAGAAAGTGGCACTTAGCATGTTCTTGTAGTGCTACTTTTAGAGAGCCGAAAAGTACTACTTCCGGTGAGGTACAACAGTTTTTGTGTGTACAAAACTGTACAAAATTAGTACAAAACTTTGGCAGTAGTTATTTTCGATTTTGAGAAAGTGGCACTCAGCATGTACTTGGAGTGCCACTTTTAGAGAGCCGAAAAGTACTACTTCCGGTGGTGTACAGCATTTTCTTTTGGGTGTACAAAACTGTACAAAACTAGTACAAAACTTTGGCAGTAGTTATTTTCGATTTTGAGAAAGTTGCACTCAGCATGTACTTGGAGTGCCACTTTTAGAAAGCCGAAAAGTACTACTTCCGGTGGTGTACAAAATTTTCTTTTGGGTGTACAAAACTAGTACAAAACTTTGGCAAAAGTTATTTTCGATTTTGAGAAAGTGGCACTCAGAATGTACTTGGAGTGCCACTTTTAGAAAGCCGAAAAGTACTACTTCCGGTGGTGTACCAAAGTTTCTTTTGTGTGTACAAAACTGTACAAAACTAGTACAAAACTTTGGCAGTAGTTATTTTCGATTTTGAGAAAGTGGCACTCAGCATGTACTTGGAGTGCCACTTTTAGAGAGCCGAAAAGTACTACTTCCGGTGGTGTACAAAATTTTCTTTTGGGTGTACAAAACTGTACATAACTAGTACAAAACTTTGGCAGTAGTTATTTTCGATTTTGAGAAAGTGGCACTCAGCATGTACTTGGAGTGCCACTTTTAGAAAGCCGAAAAGTACTACTTCCGGTGGTGTACAGCATTTTATTTTGGGTGTACAAAACTGTACATAACTAGTACAAAACTTTGGCAGTATTTATTTTCGATTTTGAGAAAGTGGCACTCAGCATGTACTTGGAGTGCCACTTTTAGAAAGCCGAAAAGTACTACTTCCGGTGGTGTACAAAATGTTCTTTTGGGTGTACAAAACTGTACAAAACTAGTACAAAATTTTGGCAGTATTTATTTTCGATTTTGAGAAAGTGGCACTCAGCATGTACTTTGAGTGACACTTTTAGAGAGCCGAAAAGTACTACTTCCGGTGGTGTACAGCATTTTATTTTGGGTGAATAAAACTGTGCATAACTAGTACAAAACTTTGGCCGTATTTATTTTGGATTTTGAGAAAGTGGCACTCAGAATGTACTTGGAGAGACACGTTTAGAAAGCGGAAAAGTACTACTTCCGGTGGTGTACAAAATTTTCTTTTCGGTGTACAAAGCTGTACAAAATTTGTACAAAACTTTGGCAGTAGTTATTTTCAATTTTGAGAAAGTGGCACTCAGCATGTACTTTGAGTGCCACTTTTAGAGAGCCGAAAAGTACTACTTCCGGTGGTGTACAGCATTTTATTTTTGGTGTACAAAACTGTACATAACTGTACAAAACATTGGCAGTATTTATTTTCGATTTTGAGAAAGTGGCACTCAGCATGTACTTGGAGTGCCACTTTTAGAGAGCCGAAAAGTACTACTTCCGGTGGTGTACAAAAATTTTTTTTGGGTGTACAAAACTGTACAAAACTAGTACAAAACTTTGGCAGTAGTTATTTTCGATTTTGAGAAAGTGGCACTCAGCATGTACTTGGAGTGCCACTTTTAGAGAGCCGAAAAGTACTACTTCCGTTGGTGTACAGCATTTTATTTTGGGTGAACAAAACTGTACATAACTAGTACAAAACATTGGCAGTATTTCTTTTCGATTTTGAGAAAGTGGCACTCAGAATGTACTTGGAGTGACACGTTTAGAAAGCCGAAAAGTACTACTTCCGGTGGTGTACAAAATTTTCTTTTAGGTGTACAAAGCTGTACAAAACTAGTACAAAACTTTGGCAGTAGTTATTTTCGATTTTGAGAAAGTGGCACTCAGCATGTACTTGGAGTGCCACTTTTAGAGAGCCGAAAAGTACTACTTCCGTTGGTGTACAAAAATTTCTTTTGGGTGTACAAAACTGTACAAAACTAGTACAAAACTTTAGCAGTAGTTATTTTCGATTTTGAGAAAGTGGCACTCAGCATGTACTTGGAGTGCCACGTTTAGAAAGCCGAAAAGTACTACTTCCGGTGGTGTACAGCATTTTATTTTGGGTGTACAAAACTGTACATAACTAGTACAAAACATTGGCAGTATTTATTTTCGATTTTGAGAAAGTGGCACTCAGCATGTACTTGGAGTGCCACGTTTAGAGAGCCGAAAAGTACTACTTCCGGTGGTGTACAGCATTTTATTTTGGGTGTACAAAACTGTACATAACTAGTACAAAACTTTGGCAGTATTTATTTTCGATTTTGAGAAAGTGGCACTCAGCATGTACTTGGAGTGCCACTTTTAGAGAGCCGAAAAGTACTACTTCCGGTGGTGTACAGTAATTTATTTTTGGTGTACAAAACTGTACATAACTGGTACAAAACATTGGCAGTATTTATTTTCGATTTTGAGAAAGTGGCACTCAGCATGTACTTGGAGTGCCACTTTTAGAGAGCCGAAAAGTACTACTTCCGGTGGTGTACAAAATTTCTTTTGGTGTACAAAACTGTACAAAACTAGTACAAAACTTTGGCAGTAGTTATTTTCGATTTTGAGAAAGTGGCACTCAGCATGTACTTGGAGTGCCACTTTTAGAGAGCCGAAAAGTACTACTTCCGTTGGTGTACAGCATTTTATTTTGGGTGAACAAAACTGTACATAACTAGTACAAAACTTTGGCAGTATTTATTTTGGATTTTGAGAAAGTGGCACTCAGCGTGTACTTGGAGTGCCACTTTTAGAAAGCCGAAAAGTACTACTTCCGGTGGTGTACAGCATTTTCTTTTCGGTGTACAAAACTGTACAAAACTAGTACAAAACTTTGGCAGTAATTTATTTTCGATTTTGAGAAAGTGGCACTCAGCATGTACTTGTAGTGCCACTTTTAGAGAGCCGAAAAGTACTACTTCCGGTGGTGTACAACAGTTTTTTTTGGTGTACAAAACTGTACAAAATTAGTACAAAACTTTGGCAGTAGTTATTTTCGATTTTGAGAAAGTGGCACTCAGCATGTACTTGGAGTGCCACTTTTAGAGACCAGAAAAGTACTACTTCCGGTGGTGTACAGCATTTTCTTTTGGGTGTACAAAACTGTACAAAACTAGTACAAAACTTTGGCAGTAGTTATTTTCGATTTTGAGAAAGTGGCACTCAGCATGTACTTGGAGTGCCACTTTTAGAAAGCCGAAAAGTACTACTTCCGGTGGTGTACAAAATTTTCTTTTGGGTGTACAAAACTGTACATAACTAGTACAAAACTTTGGCGGTATTTATTTTCGATTTTGAGAAAGTGGCACTCAGAATGTACTTGGAGTGCCACTTTTAGAAAGCCGAAAAGTACTACTTCCGGTTGGTGTACCAAAAGTTTCTTTTGGTGTGTACAAAACTGTACAAAACTAGTACAAAACTTTGGCAGTAGTTATTTTCGATTTTGAGAAAGTGGCACTCAGCATGTACTTGGAGTGCCACTTTTAGAGAGCCGAAAAGTACTACTTCCG
Organism: Macrothele yani; assembly: GCA_039090855.1. NCBI lineage: Eukaryota > Metazoa > Arthropoda > Arachnida > Araneae > Macrothelidae > Macrothele > Macrothele yani. Next base: position 50,823,751 of record CM077018.1, on the reverse strand, counting down.
GTGGTGTACAAAATTTTCTTTTGGGTGTACAAAACTGTACATAACTAGTACAAAACTTTGGCAGTAGTTATTTTCGATTTTGAGAAAGTGGCACTCAGCATGTACTTGGAGTGCCACTTTTAGAAAGCCGAAAAGTACTACTTCCGGTGGTGTACAGCATTTTATTTTGGGTGTACAAAACTGTACATAACTAGTACAAAACTTTGGCAGTATTTATTTTCGATTTTGAGAAAGTGGCACTCAGCATGTACTTGGAGTGCCACTTTTAGAAAGCCGAAAAGTACTACTTCCGGTGGTGTACAAAATGTTCTTTTGGGTGTACAAAACTGTACAAAACTAGTACAAAACTTTGGCAGTATTTATTTTCGATTTTGAGAAAGTGGCACTCAGCATGTACTTGGAGTGCCACTTTTAGAGTGCCGAAAAGTACTACTTCCGGTGGTGTACAACTTTTTTTGGTGTACAAAACTAGTACAAACTTTGGCAGTAGTTATTTTCGATTTTGAGAAAGTGGCACTCAGCATGTACTTGGAGTGCCACTTTTAGAGAGCCGAAAAGTACTACTTCCGGTGGTGTACAGCATTTTATTTTTGGTGTACAAAACTGTACATAACTAGTACAAAACATTGGCAGTATTTATTTTCGATTTTGAGAAAGTGGCACTCAGCATGTACTTGGAGTGCCACGTTTAGAAAGCCGAAAAGTACTACTTCCGACGGTGTACCGCATTTTCTTTTGGTGTACAAAACTGTACATAACTAGTACAAAACTTTGGCGGTATTTATTTTCAATTTTGAGAAAGTGGCACTCAGCATGTACTTGGAGTACCACTCTTAGAGAGCCGAAAAGTACTACTTCCGGTGGTGTACAAAATGTTCTTTTGGGTGTACAAAACTGTACAAAACTAGTACAAAACTTTGGGAGTATTTATTTTCGATTTTGAGAAAGTGGCACTCAGCATGTACTTTGAGTGCCACTTTTAGAGAGCCGAAAAGTACTACTTCCGGTGGTGTACAACTTTTTTTATTGTACAAAACTAGTACAAACTTTGGCAGTAGTTATTTTAGATTTTGAGAAAGTGGCACTCAGCATGTACTTGGAGTGCCACTTTTAGAGAGCCGAAAAGTACTACTTCCGGTGGTGCACAAAATTTTTTTTGGGTGTACAAAACTGTACAAAACTAGTACAAAACTTTAGCAGTAGTTATTTTCGATTTTGAGAAAGTGGCACTCAGCATGTACTTGGAGTGCCACTTTTAGAGAGCCGAAAAGTACTACTTCCGTTGGTGTACAGCATTTTATTTTGGGTGAACAAAACTGTACATAACTAGTACAAAACATTGGCAGTATTTATTTTCGATTTTGAGAAAGTGGCACTCAGAATGTACTTGGAAAGACACGTTTAGAAAGCCGAAAAGTACTACTTCCGTTGGTGTACAAAATTTTCTTTTAGGTGTACAAAGCTATACAAAACTAGTACAAAACTTTGGCAGTAGTGATTTTCGATTTTGAGAAAGTGGCACTCAGCATGTACTTGGAGTGCCACTTTTAGAGAGCCGAAAAGTACTACTTCCGTTGGTGTACAAAAATTTCTTTTGGGTGTACAAAACTGTACAAAACTAGTACAAAACTTTAGCAGTAGTTATTTTCGAATTTGAGAAAGTGGCACTCAGAATGTACTTGGAGAGCCACGTTTAGAAAGCCGAAAAGTACTACTTCCGGTGGTGTACAGCATTTTATTTTGGGTGTACAAAACTGTACATAACTAGTACAAAACATGGGCAGTATTTATTTTCGATTTTGAGAAAGTGGCACTCAGCATGTACTTAGAGTCCCACGTTTAGAGAGCCGAAAAGTACTACTTCCGGTGGTGTACAGCATTTTATTTTGGGTGTACAAAGCTGTACATAACTAGTACAAAACTTTGGCAGTAGTTATTTTCGATTTTGAGAAAGTGGCACTCAGCATGTACTTGGAGTGCCACTTTTAGAGAGCCGAAAAGTACTACTTCCGGTGGTGTACAGTAATTTATTTTTGGTGTACAAAACTGTACATACCTGGTACAAAACATTGGCAGTATTTATTTTCGATTTTGAGAAAGTGGCACTCAGCATGTACTTGGAGTGCCACTTTTAGAGAGCCGAAAAGTACTACTTCCGGTGGTGCACAAAAATTTCTTTTGGGTGTACAAAACTAGTACAAAACTTTAGCAGTAGTTATTTTCGATTTTGAGAAAGTGGCACTCAGCATGTACTTGGAGTGCCACTTTTACAGAGCCGAAAAGTACTACATCCGTTGGTGTACAGCATTTTATTTTGGGTGAACAAAACTGTACATAACTAGTACAAAACTTTGGCCGTATTTATTTTGGATTTTCGAGAAAGTGGCACTCAGCATGTACTTGGAGTGCCACTTTTAGAAAGCCGAAAAGTACTACTTCTGGTTGTGTACAAAATTTTCTTTTGGGTGTACAAAACTGTACAAAACTAGTACAAAACTTTAGCAGTAGTTATTTTCGATTTTGAGAAAGTGGCACTCAGCATGTACTTGGAGTGCCACTTTTAGAGAGCCGAAAAGTACTACTTCCGGTGGTGTACAAAATGTTCTTTTGGGTGTAAAAAACTGTACAAAACTAGTATAAAAATTTGTCAGTATTTATTTTGGATTTTGAGAAAGTGGCACTCAGCGTGTACATGGAGTGCCACTTTTAGAAAGCCGAAAAGTACTACTTCCGGTGGTGTACAGCATTTTCTTTTCGGTGTACAAAACTGTACAAAACTAGTACAAAACTTTGGCATTAATTATTTTCGATTTTGAGAAAGTGGCACTTAGCATGTTCTTGTAGTGCTACTTTTAGAGAGCCGAAAAGTACTACTTCCGGTGAGGTACAAAATTTTCTTTTGGGTGTACAAAACTGTACAAAATTAGTACAAAACTTTGGCAGTAGTTATTTTCGATTTTGAGAAAGTGGCACTCAGCATGTACTTGGAGTGCCACTTTTAGAGACCCGAAAAGTACTACTTCCGGTGGTGTACAGCATTTTCTTTTGGGTGTACAAAACTGTACAAAACTAGTACAAAACTTTGGCAGTAGTTATTTTCGATTTAGAGAAAGTTGCTCTCAGCATGTACTTGGAGTGCCACTTTTAGAAAGCCGAAAAGTACTACTTCCGGTGGTGTACAAAATTTTCTTTTGGGTGTACAAAACTAGTACAAAACTTTGGCAAAAGTTATTTTAGATTTTGAAAAAGTGGCACTCAGAATGTACTTGGAGTGCCACTTTTAGAAAGCCGAAAAGTACTACTTCTGGTTGTGTACCAAAGTTTCTTTTGTGTGTACAAAACTGTACAAAACTAGTACAAAACTTTAGCAGTAGTTATTTTCGATTTTGAGAAAGTGGCACTCAGCATGTACTTGGAGTGCCACTTTTAGAGAGCCGAAAAGTACTACTTCCGGTGGTGTACAAAATTTTCTTTTGGGTGTACAAAACTGTACATAACTAGTATACAACTTTAGCAGTAGTTATTTTCGATTTTGAGAAAGTGGCACTCAGCATGTACTTGGAGTGCCACTTTTAGAAAGCCGAAAAGTACTACTTCCGGTGGTGTACAGCATTTTATTTTGGGTGTACAAAACTGTACATAACTAGTACAAAACTTTGGCAGTATTTATTTTCGATTTTGAGAAAGTGGCACTCAGCATGTACTTGGAGTGCCACTTTTAGAAAGCCGAAAAGTACTACTTCCGGTGGTGTACAAAATGTTCTTTTGGGTGTACAAAGCTATACAAAACTAGTACAAAACTTTGGCAGTATTTATTTTTGATTTTGAGAAAGTGTCACTCAGCTTGTACTTGGACTGCCACTTTCAGAGTGCCGAAAAGTACTACTTCCGGTGTTGTACAACTTTTTTTGGTGTACAAAACTAGTACAAACTTTGGCAGTAGATATTTTCGATTTTGAGAAAGTGGCACTCAGCATGTACTTGGAGTGCTACTTTTAGAGAGCCGAAAAGTACTACTTCCAGTGGTGTACAGCATTTTCTTTTGGTGTACAAAACTGTACATAACTAGTACAAAACTTTGGCAGTATTTATTTCTGATTTTGAGAAAGTGGCACTCATCATGTACTTGAAGTGCCACTTTTAGAAAGCCGAAAAGTACTACTTCCGGTGGTGTACAGCATTTTATTTTGGGTGTACAAAACTGTACGTAACTAGTACAAAACTTTGGCAGTATTTATTTTCGATTTTGAGAAAGTGGCACTCAGCATGTACTTGGAGTGCCACTTTTAGAGAGCCGAAGATTACTACTTCTGGTTGTGTACAAAATTTTCTTTTGGGTGTACAAAACTGTACAAAACTAGTACAAAACTTTAGCAGTAGTTATTTTCGATTTTGAGAAAGTGGCACTCAGCATGTACTTAGAGTGCCACTTTTAGAGAGCCGAAAAGTACTACTTCCGGTGGTGTACAAAATGTTCTTTTGGGTGTAAAAAACTGTACAAAACTAGTATAAAAATTTGTCAGTATTTATTTTGGATTTTGAGAAAGTGGCACTCAGCGTGTACTTGGAGTGCCACTTTTAGAAAGCCGAAAAGTACTACTTCCGGTGGTGTACAGCATTTTCTTTTCGGTGTACAAAACTGTACAAAACTAGTACAAAACTTTGGCATTAATTATTTTCGATTTTGAGAAAGTGGCACTTAGCATGTTCTTGTAGTGCTACTTTTAGAGAGCCGAAAAGTACTACTTCCGGTGGGGTACAACAGTTTTTGTGTGTACAAAACTGTACAAAATTAGTACAAAACTTTGGCAGTAGTTATTTTCGATTTTGAGAAAGTGGCACTCAGCATGTACTTGGAGTGCCACTTTTAGAGACCCGAAAAGTACTACTTCCGGTGGTGTACAGCATTTTCTTTTGGGTGTACAAAACTGTACAAAACTAGTACAAAACTTTGGCAGTAGTTATTTTCGATTTAGAGAAAGTTGCACTCAGCATGTACTTGGAGTGCCACTTTTAGAAAGCCGAAAAGTACTACTTCCGGTGGTGTACAAAATTTTCTTTTGGGTGTACAAAACTGTACAAAACTAGTACAAAACTTTGGCAGTATTTATTTTCGATTTTGAAAAAGTGGCACTCTAGCATGTAGTTGGAGTGCCACTTTTAGAGAACCGGAAAGTACCACTTCCAGTGGTTTACAAAAGTTTCTTTTGGGTGTCTGAAACTGTACAAAACTAGTACATAACTTTGGCAGCGGTGATTTCTTTCGATTTTGGAAAAGTGGCACTCCAAGTACATGTATCTACCTACGGAACTGACTTCTTTAAATAATTTTAACGTTTTAAAAAACAACAAATAAAAAAATTCATAATGAATTGCAGCTACTCAAATGAATGATTACAGTGGATGGGAAGTACGACTAAGGCTACGAATTGTATATCGCGATGTAAATTGCGTTTTCAATGGTATTATCTGTAATGTTTTTTATTTTCTCATGTATCATAACCTTTTATTTTATTTTGCCACTAAGAAACACTGCTTTGTTTGTAACTACAACTACTGACCTCAGTGTAAAAGTAACCTAGGGATCATGGGACCCTGTCAAGTCTGGCTGCCTTTTCCCCCCTGCTTCCTTGCTGTGTATTGTTTCAATGATGTTTTTGTAACACTTGTTTTTTAGCTCAGCTAAACAAATGAATTAAATTGGATTAAAAAAACGGTAAAGTAACAACGGCCCTTTCCAGGAGGTCGAGTTCAAGTCTGCTCTGCCGCCCCGGTGGTGCAGTGGTCTAAGGCGTTCGCTTATAATCATTCGCCCTTATTGGGTCCGAGTTCGAATCCCGTGAGTCATGGATGATTGTGTTTGTCTTTCGGCACTGGCTCTTAATATGTTACTTGTCCAACACTGGTTATTTGTGTTCATTGGTCATTTAGCATACTGTTAAATCCATGTTTGATGTATACTTGTTCACTAGGTGTTACATGATCAACACTGGCTCTCTGTGTACATTGGTCATTAAGCATAATGTTAAATCCATGTTTGATATATACTTCTTGATGTGAAACATCTGTATGCTGTTTATGTCTGCCTGTTTGTCATGTCTGTACCACCAGGTCCAATAAATCATTTTTAATACTCCAATCAAGAAAAAAATGTCTGCTACTCCTTTGAGGGATGACGTAAGGAAATTAGCTTCCTGCTCCATCGCAAAATCTACTGCCGTTCGCGAAACTTTAGAGATCTTCACCAACAGCGGATCATGCAATGGCAGCGTCTCGCTGGAAGTAGCCGCGAGTTTGGAACCAGTTCTTCGAATAGTTAATGCCTTTTGTTTTCCTTCCATGGTTAGGCGTGCTAAACGAACATGACGCTTTGGATCTTTCAATGAATAATTCCTTTGCATTTGTTCGTTTATTGTCAAGTCACCGCGTTCAAATTGTTGAAGCGTTCTATTATTGAGTTTGCAGTTTGCTGCCTACCTTCCTTGAAAAAGCTATCTGGTTAATGTGCGAAAGCTTGGAAATTTGATTTATAATCTACACCAAGAAATTCGTATTACTAATATAGTTATACTATTTGAAAAAGATAGTAATCTACACATCAATGTTCTTCATTTCCGCTAAATAAATACCCAACGGATCCCTTTGCCAACTAATGTCGCATCACTACTGTTTAATTTATATAATAGGTAATAATTACCTGATTATTTAAACCTTCAGTTTTTCAAATCTGGCCAATATATTGCTTTTGAACATTTAAAAAACACTATCATACTGCAGGTTTTGCTATTCAGACAGGTCACTGTAACTACTTACGTGAAGGAATAAAATTTCAGTGTACTCAGTGTAACGCAAATATTTGTGTTGCACTATATGCAGGATACGTACACGTTTACAGAAAATAAATTCCATGAGTTCATCGAAAAATTCCTGAACCTTAGGTTTTTGCTACAATCAGTGCTTTGTTTTATATTTTCCAAATTGGGGTGACATTTACTGTACATTTAGAATTCTTATGAAGTTCTGTGGATTCCGTTGCTACAGAGTGTTCTTGAGTGTGTTACGTTTTCAATGAAGTGAGCAAAATTTCACCGTATAAGAACTGCTCTATACTGTATAAAACATATATGAAGCAATCTGAACACCTGAATTTTTTCAAAGGGGATTCGACAGTTGGGTTCAACAATGGCGTGATGGAGACTATAGTGAGTAGTACCTTTGTATAGTGGAAGAGTTACTCTACTAACATGTGCAATTTGAACGACTTCTGTCAGTTAATAAAAAAGTTATGCCCACTTTTGCATTACTTTCGGTACAACCCTCGTACAATTGCCACCGCACTGAAAATTGCGTGTTTCATAGTGATTTATTCCTAAGCACACTGGCGGCAGGGGGGCCAGATATCCATCTCCTTCAGTAAGGAAAGGGCGTGCTAGAAGGAATGGCCATCTTGAACAAGCGGAAAGGTTTTGACAAGTTGTGACTCCAACTGCACACAAATGCTATGCCAGAAACCAAGGTGGTTGGAAATACGACACTCAAAAATCTTGTACCTCCGTGCCCCGTGAGATGACATCACGTCCCCACATTCAATGGAAAGAAGTAATGTCATCGCGAGCGGATGTTGGTTGGTTGATTGATTTGAGTTTAACGGCGCAAGGGCAAAGGCGTCTCGAGGATTTGCAGGCCTTAGTCCTCGATTCGTGACGTAGCCATCAGGGTCATAACAAACTCTGCCGTAACTGCCATCTTAAGATAGCAGCGAGGTTAACTCAAGATTCTAATTTTTCGTAACTTTGCAATATCGATGGAAAACAGTTGTAAATTTCGGTAAATGCAAAACATCTGGTAAAAATCAAAACGCAAACACTTTATGAGCCATGGAAGCGATGAATTCAGTGATTATTTCATATCTACAAAATAATTTAGATATAAAAGAGCTTTAACATTTTCTTTTTTCATCAATGGGTTGCTACTTTGAACAAATTCGCCGGAATTACCGTAGGCACCATGAATTGTTTTTAAACAAATTACATTCTATTTCATCTAAATAAGTAAGGAGAACAAAAAAGGCAAAACTTAATAACTTTATTTGATTTGTGAATAGGAAACTTTCAAGACATGACATTAAAATTGCGGTTATTGATATGGTAATTCCATATTATTCCAGCAACATAATGTGCGACTGATACACAGCAAGGAGACCGCAATGGACAAAAAAAAGTGCAAAAACAAAAGAAACAAAAAAAAACAAAAAAAAACAATGCATAATGATTAATAAAAAGTTACTAAGCCTAATGATATATGAAACGTTGTTTAAACCTACTTAGTTTTGCGAAAACTATTACGTTTACAAAAAAAATAGCCTAGTTCATCAATTCATAAGAAATATGCAATCTAAATTAATAAAAATACTACTCTTCGAATCCTCGTATCGCACATCAAGTCTTTAGTACTCTCAGTACAAGACACACGCCAAGCAAACAGACTATTTCTCGGTTTCAATCGAAGCAGGTTTGGTTTGTTTTAACCAGCCGGGTGCTGACGCCACAACGGGAAATTCGCGTAGGCTTCGGCCTATGGTACTCGAGACGGCTTTAGCAAGGGCCCCAATGAGCCAAAAGAGTTAGTATATGAAGGTACGGAATAATTTCCCTTCGAAGCAACCAGTAACATAAAACGCACTACGATTAGTACTCCTTATTGAAGAACGTTTATTAAAACCATTTCATTATTCCACATTCCTAAAGTGAATCCAACTTAAAATTGTAGGGGTTGCGTTTATCGCAACCCCGCTACCAAAAATTATGCACCCCATCAACCACAATTTGCGGTTGTGGCAGACGTCAGCCAACCTAAGTGCAATGGAAGGCTTCTGTCTGGAGGAACTGCTTTCTTGATCACAGATTCCTCTGTGCCGGTTACGTGATGTGCAATAACACATTTCATTTTTCATCGTCATTTTTCCATGTATAAAGTGAAACTAGTTCTACTTTTCGAAATAAGGTAACATTGCGTTATTTCGAACATACGTAAATTTCCTATTGACACACAGCATTTTTTTAATCTACGACCTGATTTAACACTTCGTCCGCAATGGAATGTTTGCAAAAGAGTCTTCGTCTTCAATGGAATCAGCACACATTACTTTATCAATGAGCGCTTTACTACTATACGCAAAAGAACTTTACCTCGTACATCACACCGGATGATTGAGACGAAGGCTAGAAAATGTCAGTTCAATGCAGTAGACTGTTGCTAATCCGGCCATTAATAATCCGGCATCTCAATTATCCGGCCACCGGCTCCGGCCGTGACGTAAAATAGGCGGTGTTACGCGTTCTTGTGAAGTCACGAGCATGGGTTATTTTTCGACCATTTGTTGCTACCCAGGCGGTGCTGTGATCGCATGCCCGCCGGCCGCGAGGAAAAAGTTTTCATTTACGAAGATTTCTGACATGCTGGTGCAGAAGCTGTCGACATCTTCTGCAGCACACAATGCAACAACCAGACGCGTGCAGTACCGACGTAATGCTAGTGAAGCGGTTGACTGACAAAGGGGGCCATCAACGAGCATCTCCATTGAAGCAGACAAAAATCCGTACATGTTTCGAAGTGACTGAACTGAGTAGAAAATGCAAGATTTCATCTGTGCTGTGTTGCACTTGTACGTTTCTTTTACTGTGTATAGTACATGCACATACATATTGTACAATAATATACTGATACAGTATGAAAAGATCATTTCATTGTTGTAAATGAGACAGTATAGTACGTACTGATCGTGTTCTTTTATCATTATCATATGCTTGTCTCCAGTGATGTAGTGCTAATTGAAAAAGTATAGGAACGCGCGGCCCCTTTACGTCTTCAATGCTTTCCCCTTCTTCCCTCCCCATTCCGCCCCTCCCCTTTATACGAACTTATATTTATAGTATAAGAAAGTATAGTGATCAGTCAAAATCAGAGTTCTGGATTAACATATTTTCGCATTCAAGCAAGATTTCACCATTTGGGACTCCCAAGTAAGAATAGTCGAGACTAAGTCTACGTTCAAACAAACATGGGACGTTAACTCCACTAACGCTGTAGTTTTTATGTTGTATTTTTTATTGGAAAAGAATTATGGAACATTCGCATTTTTAAAAAAGAAAGCAAATTATGCTCTAGAGGGTTTACCGGAACGCGTGCCGACTGGAAAAACAGGTACTGGAATGGCGTTCCGGACCCGCTACATCACTACTTGTCTCTTACCAAACCATGACACACGCTGTCTAAGCACGATACTTATGCAACTCAAAATGCTACTAAATAAAAGATGACATTTATTTGCAGATTAAAAACACACTAAAGAGTTAAAATTACGATGACAAGATCTTTCACGGCTTCCTAAGCACCGTCTTCAGGTCAAGTGCACAAAATGATCACGAACAAGGGCTCATATACAATCAAATTTAACCACAATTCCTTGCGGTCTGGGATACTTGTTGCCATCTAAGACCGTGTACGAGATGAAAAGTTAAAACCCAAGAACATCTCACACAGGCGATACGTCATTATTCCTGTGGGAAATGTCATTCATTAGCGCTAACCAAGGTTTCAGGATGAATACAGGAAATTCGTCATTGCAGCACGTTGAAAACTTTTCACTGTGCTGCAATGGCAAATTTTTTCAACGAATTTTTTTGGGAAAACTTTTCAACGTGCTGCAATGACGAATTTCCTGTATTCATCCGCAACCTTGGCTAGCGCTAATGAATGACTTTCTCTAGAAAAACACAAGTTTTTCTTTTTAAATACATCAGTGGAAAATGCCGCGGTATTGCTAGTACAGTAGTTCGCCGCCAGACCACTAAAACTGGCGAAATTTAAAAAATTCCATTTCATAAAAGCTGGAATATCTGCAAATTACATCTTATGTAAATGAAAAAAAAATCCCATTTTATAAAAAGCTGGAATGCTGAAATCAGTTGCATTACGCCAGAGCACATTCATTCATTTCATGACTCATGCTCTCCCCTCGTTGTGGTTGGGTAGCCAATACGAAGCTCGAAACTTTAGGGATGCTGAGAGCTCACAGCCTTACTGCGGTTCAGAATTATGCTTTAGCGCATGCGTAGGTTTTAACAGCCGAGCCAAGAGACGGGGAGGGGAAACAGGTTCTGTTAGCATATCAAGTCATGCGACAGCAAACACGCCATACGTTTTCTCGAAAGTGTTTTTACGTTGAATGCAAGCAACAACCAAACAACATGTTTCTTCTTTGGGGTAGATTGCATATTGTAGATTTTGAATTGCGTGTTATTCAGTAAATGGTGTTAGTGACTAAAGCAGTGATGATCCTTGTGTTTATTGCAAATTATGTAGTTTGTTTTTTTAAATCCTTAACATTGTTTCTAGAATTTTAAAATTTTCTCATTGAACAATGAGTTTAGGCAATGTCGATAAAAGTACATATTATTCAAGATTTGTTAGAAATACCTTTTTCAAGGAGGACTACAATGGAAGAGATGAAAATAATAATGGACGGGAGACCCTGTCCACCTTTACCTCTCTTACATATGTAAGGATAAAACAAATACTTATATTCGGAATTTTCAGGTTTCTCAGTATGATTTGTATCCATGGTTGGCAGGCTGCAGAAATTTAAATGAACTATTTTGCTGGCCGTGTTTGTTGTTTTCTAAAAGTGACAGTTCTTGGAGCTCGGGAGGATTTGACAACCTTTACACAGAATGTTGCGTTGTTGTTGTTAAACCCCATATGGGTTTATTATATGGTTCAGTTGGTATTAGGCAGAGAATTACTTACAATGTTGCATTTTTCCAGCCCGCATGACCTCCATTCTATAACACGATTCGCCACTGAAATACATGTGTACTACATACAGTAAACTTGTAACATTAAATTTAATGAAGAATTAAACTAAATTTTTGTGCACTCTCAGTAATCCGACACTCTCGCAAATCTGGCACCCAACTGTGCAAGAAATGGTCGGATTAGCAAGAGTATAGTGTATTTACTGATTTCATGATTTCTTTTCTTCTCATTCTAAAAATGTTTCCCATGTCTGTGAATAAAAACGGTGTTAATAGTACCGAATAGTTTTTTGATTAAAGGTTTAGCGACCACCGTGAGCAACTCAGTGGACTATAAGCAGTTGCCCGTTCCTAATTTAGGGCCACTGGTTCCAGGGAAGGGATAGGGCCAGCGCCGTAAGGCAAACACAACATCCATGCCTCACCGGGATTCGAACCCGTACCCATCTCGGACGAATGATCAAAAGCCATTGCTTAGACTACTGCGCCAGCGGGACACACAGAAATTTATGACCCTCATTTTACGAAGTTTTGGATTTCTGCTTGCACTATACGAATTATGATACAAATTTGTTACATATAAAAATTTCTCGTCAATTCCAAGAGAAACAACCATGTATGGAAATTTCGAAAAGCTGTTAACTAGCACATCATTTAAAGCAGCAACCAAGTTGGTGTGTAGTACTTCACTTCCATTGTTTACAGGTGCTCAGCTCACTCCTATCAGGATGGGTTGTTAAAGAAAGTAGTTCTAGCGGTGGAAGGAAAATGTTAATGCAGGAGAACTTCAGATATCTATCGGATACCCAGAGAAGAAATTTTTATATGAAAAACAGAAGAAATAGAACGTTTACTGCATATATGGATAATAAACAAACACAATGTATTCTGCTGCTATTTGCAATGTTCCTACACGCCGCATTTCGCGGACTGAAACTTCTCAGAGTAAGCATAAATTTAGAAATGCGTTGAATCATTTTTCTATTTTGTCATTTGTGTTAATTCCCGAGAAGGATTAAAATACTACATTCTGCGCGTACGGTGAAACAAAACTCCAACATTCTGTCAGCAAAACGTTCTGACGTAGAAGTATTTATCAGTTTCTGTTTTCAAGACCTTCAATTTGACTCGAAGCTCTTACAAAAAGTAGTGGTGAAAAAGGGAGATATTAATGTAAGTCTTTCGGCATAAATTTTCGAAAACCAAAATGTTACATTTCCAAAGTTTCTGCCGAATTATTTTCTTTGCCGCTTAATGGGAGTGAGTAGGCCGTCTGAATACAACGTAAACTGATACAACCATGGGAATTTAAAAGCGTAGCGCTGACAAAGTCATTCCTCCCTCAAAATTACTCCCAATAGTTATTCAAACCTGAGTCACAAAATAAAGATGGCTGGACTTTGTTCCTAGGTGTTAAGTGTATCCGTTCGCCACAGTTACCAGCGGACCCGTTTTGTTTACACAACGGCTCTCAGTGTGTCACTACGCGACAGTTTTCTGACCTATCAGTTATGTAATCAGTTACGTCACCATCTCCCGAAGGGGCGCAACAGTGTATAACTAGCATGTATGATTATTCTGCTCTCAAGACATCGTTGAGAAACGACTCTTTCCTTAAGCAAATGGTGTACGTGAGCAGCAGAAAGAGACTGATTTAACACCAAAGAAGTAAGATTACTATTTCAAATATTTCACATATTCCATTCTTTGTATTTTACTTGCGTTTCATTGAAATATATATGTTTATTTTTGCACAAATCCGTCTCGTTTCAGGGTGCAGATTTCAAATTATTTGAGGGGAGGGCTCAAATAGGTTTGGCATGAAAGAGTAGTGTAATTCCTTCACCATTGTCCAGACGTAAGAAAGAATGTGATAAAGGTAAGCTACGAGATTCAACGCGTGTCTTAATAATGGAAAATGCAGTTGTGACGCAGTGGTCTAAGCGCTGGCGTACGGCCATTCGCCCGGGAAGTGTTCGGGTTCGAATCCCGATGAGGTATGGATGTTGTGTTTGTTTTACGGCTTTGGCTCTCTCCCTTCCCTGGAACCAGTGGTTCTAAATTAGTGGCAGACGACTGCTGATAGCCCATTGGGTTGCTCACGGTGGTCGTTAAACCTTCAATCAAAAAGAAAAGAAAAGAAAAGAAACGAAAACACAGTTAAACTTGCTGATAAGCAAATATTCTTACCAAATGTTTTTATTTCCAAGCGTTTATACAAATTGAGACATCAGCAAGCTCGCTGAAACAAAGAATAAGAGGGCTTTTGCCCTTTTATTCCTTATAGAGAACAAAAGATTCAATAAAAAATAAAAGGTACAAATTATGAAATTCAGTGTATTTTGGTAATTGTTGTAAACACTTAACACATCCCCCGAGAACATTTTAAGCACGACAGTGAAACCCATAATAAGCATGAGAAAAAATTCACATTTTTTAATGTTATGCATAGAGAAGTACAAAAACAAATTATTAAAAAGGACAAAGAATTTTGGGTGGGTAATGACCCCTGGAAATATAAAAGGGGGGGGGGGGTTAAGATTCGAGTTGCACTCATAATCGGCGTCTATGACTCTTTTGCATTTCATCGTGGAACTGTTTTTATCTTTTTTTTTTCTGTTTGAGGATTTAACGACTACCGCGAGCAACTCAGTGTGTCATAAGCAGTAACCAGTTATTAATTTAGTGCCACTGGTACCAGGAAAAGAAGAAAACCTGTGCCGTAAGACAAACATCCATCTCACCGGGATTCGAACCCGGACCCATCTCGGACGAATGGCTAGAAACTGGTACTCATGGCACGCAATTAGGTAATTAAAACTGGACTTTAAAAAATAAAATTAAAATGTAAAAGAAAAAAAACTTACAACAAAACGCGCCCTTCCGTTATCCATCAATGAATAAAATTTCATTTAGCGGGCCAATATTGAGTTAGTATGAAGCTTTTTTCACAGAAAATAGAAAATTTAGGGGTGAGCCTAGAATGAATGAAATAAACGTAATGGGAAGGCCTGAAAAACGCAAAAACGACAGCCTAACCAATTTTGTACGGGGTATAAACGGGGGGAAGGAGGGGTACTAAAGCAAAAAGAGATTAAAGAGAGGGGGAAAGAGAAACTACTTTTTAAAAAATAAGGTTCCCCACCCCCGACGGGAAGTCACAGAAGAAGTGGGCATAAGAGGTTAGTCTCTTTGAAGTAAAGTGGAGAATTCTCTTGAGTTTTCTGATAGTCCTCACGTCCAATTCTTTATTGGATGAATAACTCTAGCGAGATCTCCTTTGAGTTTCCTTTGCTGAGATCACTGTGACGGCGGAACTATTTACATCGTGTAGTGACATACGAAGAGCCGCGGTATAAAATGTAAACAAATCCTCCGTCTTCGGAGGAGGAAAGATACACGTGAAACTTCGGAATTGCTTCAATAAAATTAAATAACTTAAAAGATCTCTGAATTTACTGCGGAGTATGGAACAACAACGGAACTATTTTCTACTGCGTAAGGTTACCCATCGAGAGAGATTTTTCAGTAGAAGGCGAATATCTTTCTCTGCAGTTGAGTCATCGTCTGTTGCGATGAAGTCGAGTCTTCATCCATTCAGCCAATGATTGTCTGCAAATTATTGTGTGGTCGTGAAGGTGGTGTTATCATTATTAGGGGTTTGTCTAAAGTGCTGAATTTAAAGAGTTCATACACAGTTTGAAGAGACGAAACTGCTTACATAAACGGTGTGAACAAGTGCGATTTACATCGTGCTACGAGATGTCCGGGAGGCCATGAAATGAATCTCGGTAGATCCCAAGAGAGAGGATTTGGGAGATTCAAATGTAACAAGAATTGTATATGGAGAAATTAAATGGAAGCGCGTGAACATGGTTTCAGAAAACTCGTGGTAACTTCGATATGGCGATGAATTCTCACAGTCTGTTTCGCAGAAAACAAGTCATACGACCACAACACTACAACTAACAAATGATCCATAATTAAAAACAGTAAAAATAAAGGTCATCCCCTGCTACGCATTTACACACAGCAATTAGAGAAATACAGAAAACGCGTAATACCGCTATTATTAGATCCAATAACAATATTAGATGATGTACCTCTGCATTTTCGCGATACCATTATAAAGATCAATTTGGGTGACACAGAATATTTTATCGGCTCAAGACACAATCTCGTTTTTCATTAATAATGTAACAGTTCTCGTCGAGATCTCTCTAAGATTCTCCTATCGATAGAACGGAAGTGGCGATACCTAGCGTCACCAACCGCAAATAAAAACATGTTCTCGCCAGCTAAACAACATCAGCCTTTTTCACTTTCTGACGTGAGACAGCGGAGATATTTTAAATGTTTTCTTTTTTTTTTATTTCATACGGATTCGTTTACCATATATCGACGATGCCGTGAGATGCTCCTCATCAAGTTTATTTATTATTCGTACAAAAACGAAAACCACTGAATGTCATACGTGACCGTTACCATCCATAACTTTGCCGTTTATATGAGAGGAGGAGGGTTAACTGCTGTATGTGATGAAACTGGCGAAAGGTCACAAAACTATCGCACTGTGTGCTTTTGGGCTGATTTGAACTCGTTCCATTGTTTACTACTCCACCGCTATAGCCATGTTAAGTTTAGCTATTCATGCGCTTTGTAGAAAAAAAAAAGAATCAGCCAGTTCCCGTTTTTTTATTGCAGGTTTAACTACCACCGTATTCAAAATCAATTCCATTGATTTTGAATAGCTTTGATAAATTTAATTGGCGTCAGAACGGATTGAAAAGACGTGCTGATTACACCCGAAAATTCGGTGTTATCTTTCCTGTTATACATTAGTGGGAGAGAGTAAAAATGCACAGGTTATATTTTGAGGATGCCCGGCAAAGTGAACCGGACACTGTGCGCAGGGCCCCGGTAACTCTAAATCCGGCACAGAGGTCATTCATGGAAATTGTTCTCTATGTTATTCATGCTGGAGACGTACTTAATTTCAAATAAATTTGCGAGGGTCGCGCTATGTTCCGCTGTGTGTACATGGAATTACGAAGTTCCTCAGTGTTTTAGGACGGTGTGACGTGCCTTAACCGCAGGACGCACACGAGATAAAAGCCGATAGCAATAAGGGAACATGTCCGTGTAGCTCAGTTGGGAGATCGACTTACTCCGGACTGAGGGATCCTATATTCGATCCCCATCGTGGACAAAACTGTGTTTTCACATTGGCGCCCGAACTTCAAGGATGATCTGGCCGTTAAGTTTCGCGCAATGGTGTATGTTCTTATAACAACACGAGGCAGGAAAAATGAGAATCCCTTCTTCAGTGCTTCGAAAAAATAAATGTGTGTAATGTTACGTTCCACACACCAAATGGTCTGGGATTTCTCAAATGCACGTTCTTCATCGGATGACTGCCTACAGCGACACGAGGTATCGGCTGACTCGTAGGCCATGCCCCTGGCCCTCTTTCGGACAGGGAAGCTGTGACGTGCCTGCACCGCAGGACGCACATGGCGTAAAGGCAGATCGCATTGAGAGAACATTTCCGCGTAGCACAGTTGGGAGAGCGACTTACTCCGGAGTGAGGGGAACTCGAATTCGATGCCCGGGGTGGACAAACCTGTTTTTCACAACGGCCACCTACATGTGATCATGTTTCGTTCCGAGACAGCGCTTTCACAAGCTGCTGTCCGATTTTGATTATTCTGGTAAGTTGATTCCTCTGAAGTTTGTCAACTTTTAAAATTGATGTATCTTAATTTTCAGAGAAAAATACTGTATGGTGACATTCCTGTTCTTATGTTTACTCAAGAGAAAGTAATTCATACATATTTTGTTTAAAAAAAATCTCAAAATCTCAATCTACCCGTACCTTTTTGCGGAAAACAAGTTTTTCACATATTTCAAAACCGCGGTATGCCATGTTTCTATCATCAAATCAGTGGTCTCGATTATTTTGCTTTGATTTGCTTCAGCTACGGTTACTGTGGCTGATAAGCAGCATTGCTGAATTTCACCTGAACCTCAGGTATGAAGTTTATTTTCAGTTCTTCATGTGTCTTTTCGTAAAACAAGACGCAGTATAGGCTCGCAGAGGTTGAGTACAGGCTTATGTAACGGGCAACGCATTTATTTTGATCCAATGATCTCGTGAGCTGCCATCCTGTTTGAATGTCTAAGTTGTTGACGAACTCGACCCACCACAGGCACATTTAACATATATCGCCACATTTAGAAAGAATTGTTCAGGTCCCATTATCAAAATCGCATCCTCAGTGGGCAATGCTCCCAGTTTATTTATTTTGTTTGCACTCTTTAATTCCCTTTTTGAAATACAAGGTTTTGTTTCA
This sequence comes from Macrothele yani, assembly GCA_039090855.1. NCBI lineage: Eukaryota > Metazoa > Arthropoda > Arachnida > Araneae > Macrothelidae > Macrothele > Macrothele yani. The sequence continues at coordinate 50,805,582 of CM077018.1, read as the reverse complement.
AATGAAATATTCAAGAAACATTTTTAATTTATTTACTTCAAATTGCTGCAATTATTTTGTCCATCTTCATCATTTGGTTGCCCATTTTGTTAACCGTAGAATACAATGCTTTCATTGAATTACAATGTCACACAAAAAACGGGTCCACTGCATCGTGGCTCAGAACAAATTCCCGGAGGGAGCGCGGGAATAAAACGAGGGAAGCCGTTTCGTGTATTTTCCCGTTGTGCAGGCATTGTAACGTTCCCAAAATTTAAAACTGTAGAGAACAGCTAGTATAATTAGATCGCATAACTTTTTATGAAAAAAGCCCAATATCACTTGAAAAGTGAATCAACGAGAAGACCTGTTTCATTTAGTGAGTGAAAGTGACCGTGTGTTTTTCAGGGGCCGGGCTTCTCGTAGTGGCCTAAGTGATCGGCTCCGAAACGCAAGCTTTGCAGCACAAGCATTGATACTGCCGAACACCCGCCGCGACTCGTTGTTCATTGATACTGCCGAACACCCGCCGCGACTCGTTGTTCACATCAAGCAGGTGACAAACACAGCTGCACCCCTCCTCCCCACACTCCGGCCCCTACCGTTCCTGACCAGGACGCCCATGCCCGTATCCTAATACCCAGAATTTCCTCCTGGACAAAAATTCTCTTGGGTGTACTCGCGAGGGGAATAAAAACAACAATAAAACTGGCTTTCAGCTCAGTTGGCTGCAGACATTTTTAGCGAAGTTCGAATGAATGTAACTTTGTGAATCAACATTTCGTATGCTTTCTGTTGTGCAAATCAGCAGACGCATTCTTTTTTTCAGAAAGTTCTTCTGTTTGGAATTAGAAAACAAAATCAACTCGGATCACTTTTCGTAACAGTGCACTTCTATGATTACCATGTGGGGTACCATCGAATATAGCAGCATATGGTTTAGCCAGGTTTACAAAATTGAACGAACAAGCGCACATCCTTTCACCCGCATTAATAGGTACCCGGGCAGAAGATTCAGAAGAAACTGCAAGATTGCAGTTAATGATTTGAAATTCAGTTTCTCAATCTCTGACTCGGTCGCGTGGTGGAATTACAGAGTTTGGATGGGCTTCTGAATCTGTACACAAAGCAGCTCCCAATTTCACATGAATCAACCCTCCACGTTTACATGTATATTTATATTCTACAGTGAAACATCGATCTCACGTCCCTTCATTTTACGTTTTTCCGTTTCGAGGTAAAACAGAAAACGTTTGTATGAAGTCCCGATAAATCTCCTACATTTTCCCCGTGTTATACCTTTTTCCAATCACAAGATTTCCCGCATCGAACGTCGTTTAAACTTTTTCATTGCTAAACCTCATTTTCCTCTAATTTTGTATCTTTCTTGGTTTCCATACATGTAAGATTGCTTTAAACTGGTTCTACCCCTCCTGCCGCATTCCTCAGCAGAATATGACGACCAGGTTGCCTTAGACAGACGGGTTGTCCTTCCCCACAATTTGTCGAAAACACGTGACGACTGACGACCAGTTAGGGCAGTGCCGCATTGCTCAGACTGTACGTGTTTTTTCTTAGCAACTTTGCTGGAGCGCCTCATGTAGTGCGGTAAATCCCCGTGTTTTTTTTTTTTTTGATTGGAGGTTTTAACGACCACCGTGAGCAACTCAATGGGCTATAAGCAGTCGCCCGTCCCTAATTTAGGGTCACTGGTTCCAGGGAAGGGAGAGAGCCAGTGCCGTAAGACAAACACAACATCCATCCCTCGCTGGGATTCGAACCCGGACCCCTTTCAGACGAATGATCAGAAGCCATCGCTTAGACCACTGCGCCACCGGGGCGGCAATCCCCGTGTTGGAATTGGCTTGCGTCTCAGCTTGGCATGAACGGTGTGGGGTTCTGAGAGCAATTCAGTGAGTTTACTGCTTCTTTAAATCACGTTTTTAAACGTCACAGTGAAGACAGCGAGTAAGAAGCACAAAAGTCTTTCTTTAGCTCAAAAAGCCATCATCATACAAAAAGATAACGAATTTCGTGAAACTAAAATTGAATTAGCCAAGTCTCTTGGATTACCAATTTCAACACTGAAAGCAATTTTAAAACAGAAAGAGTCAATCAAAATTACTTCGGAAATGTTAGGCCATTGTGCTAATAAAACAAAGACTTTGAAAAGCTAGCCTTACGGTGAACTGGAAACTTTTTTAACGACGTAAGTCAGGCAAGCTCGAGCCGCAAACTTTCAAACCGATATAATGGATTGTTCTTCGGAAGAAGATAATGAAGACGAAAATGTAGCCGAAATTTCGGAACCTATGACTTCTTTCAAAGCGGCATTAAATGGATTAAAACTTGTGAAAAAACTGTTTTCTTGGACACGATTCTGAAGGTAAACACTAGCAAAGCCTCTCAATTATACAAAAAGCTTTGCTTGAGCTAAGCACTAAAAATGGACAGCAAAAGGAAATTACCGGATTTTTTCAAACCAGCATCCCCATAATGTAAGTGGGTACGTAGTAACACTGTATTTTTGGGTTCTAACATAATTGTGTCCACAATATATAGCATGTACTAGTGTAGTACTATATTACTTGTGAACATTGGCTTCCATTTTTGTACGCACATTATGTATGCCTGTAAAGTTATTTTACCTTGACCTCGGTATTACACTTTTCCGCATCGTACGACTTTTCCTGCTGGTACCCTGAAAAGCGGAAAATGGGGGTCGCACTGTATACCCACATGCATTAAAGGGGGAAGAGGCAAAACAACTTGATCCTCATAAATTTCAGGCGCAGTATTTTAAAAAAAATGTTAATTTCTTCTCTTCAATATGACAGATTGTTTTATTCGCAAAAATGTGCTGATTTTTTTATTATATTCTGCGGCTAAACTTTTTCATTAAACACCATTTCCTTTCAATTCACCACTGGTGGCGTTTGTAGTGCAATCAGAACTTTGTTAAACATATCCTAGCTAGCTTAAATTCCTCGCCGTAGCCGGGGACAGAAGATAATTCGTCATAAAAGCATTTCTATATTAAAAAAGAAAATCACTCCTACGTTCTCTCGGCGTTCATTACAAGGAGGTGTAACTATTACAAGGAGTTACGGCGTTCATTACAAGGAGGTGTTCATTACAAGGAGGTGTAACGCGGATTCAAATCTTAATGCAATATGAACGGCCGTTAGGACTTCTTTATATTTATGATTAGTTGTTTTGGTTTCCACAAAAGCTAGCAAGGTTATGTAAATCTGATTATTTATTTCATCATTTTAGTGGTAACAAAGTATTTTCGTCAGGATGTAACATCACAGACATTCGATCACAACACAAAACATTTATTTCTTTACACAAAAACATAAACTGGAATACACTCCGCGGTACAAACTGAACTTGTTGTCTTAGCCAAAGCTCGGCATGTCCTCCTCCTTCAATATCTCTCACGCAACTCTTCACATCACTCACCACACGCTCAAGTCATTAAATGTCAATGTATCATTCCGCACTTTCGTGCGTGGAAGTTCGTATTTTACAACCCCTCCTCACTCCAGAGGAACTTTTTCCAGTGGTAAAAAGTTCTTGTCATTTTACAATACAATAGTCATAGTTCACATAATGAGTCATAATCCATTTACAAAGATAAATATGAGTTAATTTAACAATCATCTTTTCGTGTTTTCCAACAATTTCTATGTATTATATACCACCACCAAAAACAAAAACAAAAAAACAAAAAAAAAATGTTTTCACTAGCAGACATGATCAAGGTAAATCATCTAAAGTTGGAACTCTGCTCAGTCCATCTGCATTTTTGTGCATAGTTCCCGATCGATGAATTATAACAAAATCATATGCTTGTAAAGCAAGGGCCCATCACATCAGACGAGCATTTGAACTTGCGTTGGTGCGTAACCAAACGAGAGGGTTATGATCAGTTTGTATGAGGAAATTTTGATCATCCAGGTAGCATTTCAGTTTCTGTACCGCAAATATAATGGCGGCACATTCTTTTTCACCGTTACTGTATGTCTTCTCTGCTGTCGAAAGTTTTCTGCTTAGATAGAGTACAGGATGTTCAGCGCCATCTTCTTGTTCTTACGAGAGGACGACTCCCATTCCTTGATCTGAAGCATCAGTTTGTAGAATAAATCTACGTTCATAGTCAGGGGCATACAGAACAGGAAAACTAGACAAAGATTTTTTTAGTTCCACAAAAGCTTTCTCACATTGTTCTGACCATATAATTTCCTCTTTACGATTTTTACCCTTCAAGATGTCTGTCAAGGGAGCTGCTATCGAAGAAAACATTGGAATATATCTGCTGTAATATCCCGCCAGGCCTAAGAAAGATCTTACTTGCGTCTTGTTCTTTGGCGTAGGAAAATTTTGTATGACCTGAACCTTTCGTTCCGCTGGTTTTCGATATCCTTGTCCAACAATATGACCCAAATACAAGACGTGATCTTGAGCAAACTTACATTTGGAAGGCTTTATGGTCAAGGAAGCCCTCTGCAACCTCTGTAGCACTTCTTCAAGAAGTATCAAATGATCCCCCAGTTTTCGGAAAAAATGGCAACATCATTTAGATATGGTACGGCAAACTCTTCGCAGCCTCTCAAACGTTCCGACATCATTTTGCTAAAGAAATAAGGTGCGTTCTTAAGGCCAAATGGCATCTTTAAGGGCCGATACGTTCCAAAAGTAGTCACAAACGCTGCCAATCGTTGAGCTCTAGCACTTAATGGAATTTGCCAGTACCCTTTTGTTAAATCTAATACTGTAATATACTTCGCTCCAGAAACCTTTTCGACTCTTTTTTCTATGTTGGGCAATGGACAGAACTAGGTCCTTGTCACTTCATTCAATCGCCTGTAGTCAATACATGGGCGTGGATCTCTTCCGGGTACTTCTAAAAAAATCATGGGTGATGTATAGTCTGATTCACCAACTTCTATAATCTTGTACTGCAGAATTTTATCTATCTCGGCTTTAAGAATATTTATCTGCCTGGGCGACATTCTATGAGGCTTAACTCTTACGATAGCATTACTAGCTAGCTCGATATCATGTTCGACCAATTGAGTCTTCCCTGGAATATTAGAAAACATTTTCAAGTTATGGCATAATAGTTTTTTCAGATACTGAATTTGTTGGCCACTTAGGCGCTCTCGAAGTTTACTGTTCTCCTCGATATCAGAGAAGTTAAATATATTGGGATTTTTTTCAACTTGCGGAAATTTAATCTCTAAATCCATTTCACCATTTTCACAAGCGGGCAATAAGTTCACAAATTCTTATCGTTTATGGTATGGTTTCAACATGTTAATGTGATATACTTGATGCTTTACATTTTTGCCTTCAAAGCTTACTACATGATTAGTCTCTGAAATTTTTTTCTCAATTTTCCCTGGTCCTTTCCACTGTTCCGCTAACTTATTTGGCCTGCAGGTAACAAAAACCAATAGTAAATCTCCTTCTTGGAATTCACGTTTTACCGCATTTCTGTCATACCAATATTTTCTTTTCAATTGAGCCACTTCCATGTTTTTAATGGCAAGCTCTTGACATCTTTTCATCCTATTTATTAACTCAAATACATATTCAGTGACATAGTTTTCTTCTTCAGGATGACCCATCCATTTTTCATACAATAGTGTCAGTGGCGTCCTCAAATTTTTTCCGTGCACCAATTCAGCAGGCGTAAACCCTGTGCTTTCATGTGTCACAGTTCTCAAAGCAAACAGCGCCGCCGGTAACTGTTTCTCCCAATCCGGAGCAGACTCAAGACATAAAACTCTCAACATCCTTTTAATAGTTCGATGGAATCGTTCTACCGGATTACTTTCGGGATGATATACAGAACTATGAGTAACTTTTATTCCAAACCGCTCCAGAAATTCTAGTGTCAAAATGCTTACAAAACTGGCTCCTTGATCAGTTTGAATTTCTTCCGGAAATCCCATGCTGCTAAAAATGTGTAACAAAGCGTCAACTACCGACTTGGATCCTATGTCTGGTACCGGTACTGCATCTGGATATTTGGACGACAAACACATAGCTGTAATTATGTATCTATTTCCGCTTGAAGTCTCGGGCAAAGGCCCACAGGCATCAACGTTGATTTTTGTAAAAAATTTCAGGAATAATTGGAACTATTTTTAAAGCTGCTTTCTTTTTGTCCCCAGCTTTTCCAGCACGTTGGCATGAATCACAAAATTTTACAAATTCTTCAATGTCTTTATAACAGTTAGGCCAATAAAAATACTTCGCTAGTCTGTCTTTGGTTTTTGTCACTCCTAAATGCCCCGAAGTTCCCTCATGACACATGTTTTTTATTTGTTCTCTATATTGTTCGGGAACAACAATAAGATCTTCCTCTTTGCCAATCTTGTTGATCTTTTTCTTCACCAACATCCCATTGCTTAGTACAGCATAACCATTTGCCTTTTTAAAATCTGTTTTCTCTATTTCTTTGAGAATTTTTCTCAATTCCAAACTTTGCCGTTGATCTTTCGTAAAACTTTTTGAATCCATTTTTACCAACTCTAACATGGCTTTATCTTCATCATACCTCAATGGCAGAATTTCTGCTTCTAATTCATCTGATTCTTCGGAACCCACAGCCTCTCCTTCAAGGGCTTGTTTTTCTTTCTTCCCTGAATCATTCTTTACTGAATTTCTCTCTTCGTTGTTTCGTTTCTGTTTTTCTTGATACCGAGTAACCACAACATTTACCTGTTCTGAATTAAGTGGCCACTCCATATCAATTTTTTTAACAAAGCGGCAGTCTTATTTCTAAGTAAATATCTACCTTGATCTAGCGACTTTCTAATCACTGCAGCCTTAGTTACAATATGACCTAATTCACATTCTAGTTCAACTTCTGCCAATGGTAAACAAACCTTTTGTTAATCCAGAAGATGCTGTGCCCACACATGTTCTCCAGTAAACTCACCTGGCGACACATACTCTTGACAAATGATATCAACTGATGAACCTGTATCCCGGAGAATAGGGATGGTAACTCCATTTACTTTTCCTTCAAAGGTGTAGGGTGCCAAGAGATCCCCTTCAGTTTCCTCTCTGATTCTATGTACGCTTCCTGAGTTCTGTGATTTTAGCTTTGGACACTGAGGTCGAATGTGATCATACGATCCATACTCGTAACACTGAAGCTTCCGTCTGCGATCATACTTTTCTTCATTCTGAGGTACATTCCGGTTTGACCACCCTTGTCCTACATCTGACTTAACATAATTTTTGTTATAAAAACCATTTTTCATAAAATTTCCCCGATCATAGTTATCTCTAGTTTTTTTCTCACTGCCTTGCATTTTCTTTGAAGCACAAAATTCATTCGACGAATTTTTCTTGATTCCGCCTCTTACACTTTCATAATTGTAAACCATATCAGCCAAATCTGAAGGGGAGACAATATTTGACCATTTATCAATAAAATGCTCCCTTATTTCTATAGGCACTCTCCGCTTCAATTGATCTGTGATCATTAATTTTTTTAGCCCTTCAAAATCACCTATTTTAAGTCCTGAAATCCATTCATTAAAATAATTTTCTAACTCGAAGGTGAAAGCTCTCCAGGTCTTCTCTGATGTACGCATGTGTTGTACAAATTTTAATCTAAATTTCTCTGGACTTAACTTATATCTTTTAAGAAGTAACCTTTTAACATATTCATAGTTTTTAGCATCTTCCACATTTTCTCTGGCAATCAATTGTGATATTTCGTAGGGCAAAAGTCCTATTAAATTCGTGACCCAATCTTCCCTTTTTATTTCTGCTTGTTGTGATTGCCTTTCAAATAAAACTAAGTAAATACTTATATCACTGTCTTTTGGGTCAAATGTTTTCATCAAATGACGAAGTTCTAATCTCGGTTGTTAAGAATTTCCATTTTGCTCCAAAATACCTCCCATCGGCTGACGTCTAGCTTCTATTCTGAGTTTTTCAAGCTCCAATTCCATTTGTCTTTCTGTTTGTCTACGTTTTTCAAGCTCCAATTCCATTTGTCTTTCTGTTTCTCTACGCTCTTTTATACCTGCCAAAATTTCTTTCACGAAATCCTCTTCATAACCTCCAAAGTTGACAATTTTATTTTTCAATTCCAGAATTTTGAGATTTGGCATAACTTTTATACCCAATTCTTCCGCCAACTGCAGAAGTTCTTCTTTTCGAGCTCTTCCTAAGAAAGCCATTTCAACAAGCTCTACGTGTACCCAATGTTTATTTATTATCGTATATGTGTATACGTTCACAGAAATTGTTTACAACAATATTCTACATTTACCTATACTCTAGCCTCAAACAGTTGATCTGAATGTACTATTTCTTGACAGAAATTATTTCCTTCTAGTATCGTATATGTGTATACGTTCACTGAAATTGTTTACAACAATATTCTACATTTACCTATACCCTAGACACAAACAGTTGATCTGAATGTACTATTTCTTGACAGAAATTATTTCCTTCTATTATCGTATATGTGTATACGTTCACAGAAATTGTTTACAACAATATTCTACATTTACCTATAATCTAGGCTCAAACAGTTGTTCTGAATGTACTATTTCTTAACAGAAATTATTTCCTTCTATTTAATTCCGTGCCCGGAAACTTCTAAAAAACTTGCTTTGATATTTCATTCCTTTGGATAATTCTCTAAGAACAACAACAAAAACAGTACTTACATAAACATCTAACGTGGTGTAAATCCGAAACGGAACTTCTTTTTTTCTCACGAACCAATTTCGAAAAACAAGTCACCATCCTTTGTTCTTCCCAACACAAAGAGGAAAAAAAAATCCCTGTCGCGTTGGTTCTTTCTCACGCTTGAAGATCTTTCAACTCATCGATTCCCACGGTCAAAAAAAAAAACGCCGCTGAAGTTGCGCAATCCCGTCGGTGCCTCCACTTCTATCTTTGGTCTGTAACATCACAGACACTCGATCACAACACAAAACATTTATTTCTTTACACAAAAACATAAACTGGAATACACTCCGCGGTACAAACTGAACTTGTTGTCTTAGCCAAAGCTCGGCATGTCCTCCTCCTTCAATATCTCTCACGCAACTCTTCACATCACTCACCACACGCTCAAGTCATTAAATGTCAATGTATCATTCCGCACTTTCGTGCGTGGAAGTTCGTATTTTACAACCCCTCCTCACTCCAGAGGAACTTTTTCCAGTGGTAAAAAGTTCTTGTCATTTTACAATACAATAGTCATAGTTCACATAATGAGTCATAATCCATTTACAAAGATAAATATGAGTTAATTTAACAATCATCTTTTCGTGTTTTCCAACAATTTCTATGTATTATATACCACCACCAAAAACAAAAACAAAAAAACAAAAAAAATGTTTTCACTAGCAGACATGATCAAGGTAAATCATCTAAAGTTGCTGTCTTAGCCAAAGCTCAGAACTTGTTGTCTTAGCCAAAGCTCGGCATGTCCTCCTCCTTCAATATCTCTCACGCAACTCTTCACATCACTCACCACACGCTCAAGTCATTAAATGTCAATGTATCATTCCGCACTTTTGTGCCTGGAAGTTTGTATTTTACAAGGCGTCACATAATTCAAGGGATGTTCTTCCCAGTATCCCTAGAAAATAAAGAATATGACATAATTAAGTATATATCATTCTTTTAGGCCGTACATTGCTGAGGCGTAGCAACTACTCCTTGAAATCAAAGTTATCGTAGATTATGTGAAATTTCAAATAACGTACTTTTTCATTTCAGCAGTTTTTCCCAGACTCTGATCGACCGATCAACATTCTTGTCAGTGACATTTGATCTCAATCGTTTTCCCTAGGCTTAAGAACTGTTTCGGATTGTCATTGCAACCCAAGTTCACTCTGCGCGATATAGTGATTACCGATCGGACTAAAGATGGCAGCACATCAGCGCTGTATCTATTGCGTTTCGCTACTACTTTAGCTGGTGCTTAAAAACCTTGAATCTTGGGCCGCTGGTGTCCTAGTGGGCAACGTTCATGACTGCCACGGAAAGGACCTCAGGTTCGATCCCAGCAGGTACCAACGCTCGATCCACTAAATACTCGCCGTGCGTCGGACGGGCACGTTAAGCCGTCGGACCCCGGGTACTGCCCTCCCGGTAATAGATAATGGCGTCTTCTTCCCCCTTTCTACTTTGCTTCCATGTAACTTTCCTATCGGGCACTGTAGCCCAAATCTCCTAGCTACCTATTTCTAAGGGTTGTTTAAGACCTGGGGTCAGATACTCCCTTCCTAAAATCCTCTACATATGATCATATAATTAAAAAAGCCTTCGGGAATTTTAATTGCGTCCCTAAAGGGAAATATTTTATTTGAACGAAAAGGGCTTTTTTTACTAATGAAGCGGAACCTATCTATGTACCAGAATAATTGAAGAACACTGATTACTTAACAGGGAAGAACTGTCAGGCAATGCAAATCTCACCTCTAAGCAGTGTTTTGAGGAAAAACGACAAGTTAGTCGGAATAAATGTTCCAGAAAGAGGTCTGCCAAATGAACTTCTAGGTTAATTTAATTCAGAATATATATAGTCTGCTAAATGAATTTCTCGATTCCACTGTGGTAGCTTGCGTTTGAGGGGATACCAGTTGCTGTCCACATCATGACGGTATCGAGAGAAATATGAGTTCTTGGAACCACGTTCCAAGTATGGGCGCCCACATGGGGAGGGGGCAAGAGGGAGCATTTGGCCTTCCTCAGGTAATCATTTCATGCCCTTTCTTTCTTTGGAAGGTACTTTAGAGCCTTTCAACGTAACACCAATTCTGATTGCAAATATTTCTGCAGAATTTCTGGATACGCCTTTATGAAAAAAAGGGGGGGGGGTAAAACGTTGGAAATTTACAGTAAAAGTCATAATTAAATTTCCAGTTGCGTGTTAGAGAACTGGATACATACGTACAGTATGTGAAAGAACGAAACGCGAAGTAATGAAAATTGTTTAATCCTCTGCAGCAGCTATAATTAATACCACGTAATTAGGTAATTAAAACTGAACTTTAAGGTAGACGACTATAGTGATTTTGCTTCTTATATTTCCGATGGGCAAACTTCTGTAAACATTTTTTCATAATTAATGCGTTCCCAAGGATGAAAATTTGAACATCGATTAAAATAACTTCATATTATAACTTATAATACTTAATATTTTCTAAAACATAACCATAATTAGGCAACCCAACATTTGTTTGTCTACTGACGCCATCAATAAAGGGGCGGATTTATAGGGAAGCCCACGAAGCTCAGGCGCAGGGCCCCGCGATTCTAGGGGGCCCCAAAGCAACGAGTTTTTGCCTTTCTTCCAAAAAACAAAAAATAAATAAAAGTTATATTACCGCAGAGATTGGTGAGCTTTCTGGTAGATTTACTTAGAATGTAATGATCATTTTGTTGTTCAGTTCGGTATTTCATGTAACGGGCCATCTTATCCTTAGAAAAATCGATTCTGTACAGTTTAAGAGGCAGGCACAAGATTGTTACCGTGTGAGTATAATGGCATGGGCGGAACAGCTTTTACCGGGCACGCTAATTGGTTTCACCATTTCACCATTGTCCAGATTTTTTTGGAAAGTCGAAGGAATAGACAGGTGACGACGACTGATAGCTTCAAAAGAAACTGTCCGTGTTGTGGAATATGATGTGCGGATGCGGAAGGAGATCACACGACGCCTTGAAATATAAATGACAATGAAAGCAGAGCCATAAACTAACCATTTGGAACATGTTAGGTGCTAGCCGGGTGGGCTGGTCTGAGCCAACAATTAAGTGATGAAAGTTCCGAATTTTTTCCCTAAAGAAAGGCTTTCCTTGACACATGTAGCTTCAGCGATTTTCCCCCGAAAAACCCTCTGGCTGAAGGAAATTACTGTCCAGCATCTGCGTAAAACGGAGCTTTCACGCCCCCGCGACCCCCTTGAAGTATCCCTGTCATGTGGATAAGGATCTCTATCACAACAGAATGTGTAGGTAATGGTTGTTTATACCCTGGAAGGGTTTTACCATTACTAGATTTTTTATTTAACAAAGTTTGGAATTTATCTTCTGGTATTGTGCGCGAAATTGAAAACTAGACAGTAACAATGAAGCGACACTTGCTGGCAGAAGCGGGATTCGTCGGAGAAGACAATGTCTTGCCATTCCGTAGTCCAGGTGCGGCGTTCAACGGCCCACTGCCGCCGCTCTCGCCGGTGGTGTAACGCCAATCGTAATGGGAGCAATGATCGCCGTGCGAGAAGTCCTCGCTCCTGCAGACGACGTCGAACGGTACGTGCTGACACAGGTTGTTGCGCAACACACCCTAATTCCTGCGCTAACGTTCGTGGTGTGGTGGAGCGAGCCGTCAATTCCCGCCGCACATGCCGGTCCTCTCGTTTGGTGGTGTATCGCGGCTGCCGCAATCGCTCATGTTGGTCCGTCCGTCCCTCCTGCACCCACCGAATCTATACTCGCCTCGCTGTGGCTGGAGATCGTCCCACACGGGCGCCGATGTCTTGGTACGATAAACCGTTGTCGGGATAAGTTACTATTCGTTCTCTGTCGAACTCCGAAAGGTGCTGGAATTACTGCCGTATTCTGCGTGGAGGCATCAGAAGGCTTCCTACGCACAGGTCCGGCAGCACAACACAATTCCACTACTTAAACCCCGCCTTCTGTGCTCCCTTCTTATAGTGCTTCTCGGTGGCGTGCCGGGCGCATATGATTTGCATATGCCCTTGAATGCTAATCGTTTGCATGTCCTCTCGCGGGCGACGCATGCTGCGAATTTCAGTCCAATCGGATGCTTCCTTCTTGGTGTTGGATTTTGGGTGGCCAGCCGTGTAATTATTATCAAGAACAATTTTTTTAAAACTAATAGCTCTTAAATTTGGTCAAAACTCTTGTACTTAAACTCTGGATAGCAATAAACTCAGATCCATTCGTAAACATGAACACTTCTTTAGTTTGCCTGCTTTTGTTGAGGAATTTCACTGTGACATTAAGTGTGGAGGATAACGTATGTTCATGCCGATGGAAGATCCATTCGTTAACGGTTAATGGGTTTCTACTAAGCTCGTGAACTTTTAAGAAGTTGACAATTTCTGATTGGAATTTAGTGACGGACACTTACATGGGTTAATGCACTTAGTAAGTTCAGTCACAACAGATCCTCTGTAGTCTTTATATATCGTTACTAAAATCTATTTCACTAATTTCTTTTAAAATTAATTTATATTAATAGATTCCATATTAATTTTCTTTCACCATCGTGCTTTTTGAGTTTCTTAATTGTGCGACTTGCACCACTGCACCATCTCTTTTGCAGAACAACTGTACTAAAGTGCTGTATAAATGCCCCATGTAGCAGTACAAGAAGCGTATTTTGGTATGTGAATTATATTTTGAACCAATGGGAGTCATAGTGTTATTTTTATCTTTCAATACCTTCAAACCGGCATTCTGTAAAGTCTTTAACTTTGGTGGATATTTGTGATTTCGGTCAGAGTAAAGTTCTAGATAAAAAGATCTTTGCAACTTTAGAACTAACACAGTTTTGTATCTCAGAAAGAAGGTCATTGTATTCAGTAAGAACATGAAAAAAGAGGTAACCTCTCAATGTCTCTATTGTTCTGAATATCAGGATATGAAGAGGAGAGACTCGGTATTCCGAGTTTTGTTCGTCATTGTTGTTAGATGAAACATCTGTCACGCGCACGATTTCTAAAACGGAATTTTATGTGTAACTGAGAAAACAACGTAAAAATATTTTTTATTACGGAAAAGAAGGAATTCTGGAATATTACTTTCCTATATCGTATCAAAATCAATCATCCCGGTCATGTTGTGTTAATGAGGTAAATGCCATGGATATCTAATTTATTGAAAACACAACTCTGCAGGATAAGTACACGGTCGAGCCACATTATGACCACCGCCTAATATCCAGAGTAAGTACAGTGTGCAGCACCGAGAGCAGCTACACCGGCTGGGAGTGACTCAGTAAGGTTCTGGAAGGCGTCCATGCTGACTGCAGTGCATCTGGCAGCGGCTGGAGGGTAAGTGGTGAAAGATCAATAGAGCGAGCAACACGATCGAGGTGGTCCTACAGATGCTCAAACATGTTTACGTCTGAGGAATTATGGGGCTAGAGAAGTACTTTGAAGTCTTCATCGTTTTCTCCTAACCACCCTTAGACATTTTAGCTCCGTGACATGTCGCATTGCCGTGCTGGAAGATCCCATACGTCCCAGGGAAGACAATCAACATATATGGGTGTTCGTCGTCTGTTATGATGGATACATAACGAATTCGGTCCATGCTGCCTTCCACATGTATGTGTGGACCTATAGAATACCACAGAACATTACCCACAGCATAACGCTTCCCCCACCAGCTTGTGTCCTTCCAGCAATGGTTGAACAGTGTTTGTTCTCCGAAGTTTCTCGCCTTATACGCCAACGTCCGGCCGTTTGATGAAGCAGAAAACGTTACTCATCGGAGAATGGAACAATTGCTAAGCAGCCGAGGTACGATTCCGATGCTACCGTACAAATGTAAGCGTTTTTGCTGATGCACCTATGTTAGCATTGGTGCGATGACGATCCGTCTGCATGGAGCCCCATACGTATCAGAGTTTGCTGACCTGTTGTGTCAGATACACTTCCGGTAACCCCCTGTTTCATTGGACCAGTGAGTTGCTCCACTGCAGCGTGTGGATCGGCCCTCACTCACCTCCGAAGCCGACGTTCACCTCTCACATCAATGACACGTGGTGCTCCGCAGTTTGCACGTCGTTTATTCGCAATTGTGCCAATTCTCCAATAACAATACACTTTAAACACAGCAGCACCAGGACAGTTAATAAACTGCGCTGTTTCGGAAATAATGCCACCCTTGTCCCAAAAGCAGATAATTATCCCTTTTAGCAAATCTGATAAATAGCTTCTCTTATTCATGATAACAACGAGTGATGTATTTTCACAATGCATTCAGCACACCTTATACACCCAACAAGCCAGCTCACGACACGTTTCTTCTTTCATTGGCTACGCGCTATTGACATCTAACCTAGGAGGTGGTTACAATAATATGACTCGAGTATGTATATCGTACTTCGCAAAAAAAAAAAAAAAAACTCATTCTCGAACACCCTGGTGGTTTTAAATTCACGACACATGTATATAGATGCTCTGAGGATTACGCACGACTCTGATGACGAATGAGTGAGAGAGAGTGACAGACAGACAGAGATATTCCTTGACAGGTTACAGCCTTATGACAAGAAGAACAACAAAAACAAATAAATGAATAAAACAAACGACGTAAATAAGCTAAACTTAAGAAGAAATGGTAACTTGCCATGGAGATTTACATCCATAGTTCCTGGGGCTGCATGCACTGAATAAATACCACGTACTGTCTGGACATGAAAACTTCTTTGCCCCCCTCTTCCCCCGTTCATTTTTTCGGTAAAATCTTTATGAACGTCATTACATAATTTTAAACCCTCTAGGCGGCGAGGACGCATATAAACGTTCTCAAAAACGTGCTCAAAAGCGGCGAGCACACAATATTACGTCCATCAAAAACCTGCTCAAAAGCAGCAAAAACGCATATATACGCATCTTCACTCCCCCTCCATTAAGAACTAAACCACGCCGGCTCGTTAGAATGAATTGGGATAGATTAGCCGCGGGAACGATGGTTTGGCGGATGATGAAAGGGAACGAAGTCTTCCTACAAAGGCACGTTGTTAGAATGAGGAAGATGCCCAGTGTCAAACAGTAGTGATTTGAAGATATAGGCAATTCATCCTTGTACGTTAGCTTTATTTATTCCGAACATTCTTTATTTCAGACATGAGCAAGAAGTCTCTAAAAACTAAGTGTGTGTTGTTTTTTTTAATGTCTGATTCTGTAAGTTCTTTTAAATTAAGTGATTGGAGCAAAATGTTTAGAATTTTAGTGCTTTCAATACATTTCGGAAGTAGAACGAATAATTTCTGGTATTTAGATCGCAATTAAGAGAAAGGAAATGAACCTTTCTGATTCCCGAAAGCTATTGTTTTTCTCACTCACCTGGTTAACAAGCGCGAACGAAAAGTTTCAAAAATTAAAAAAAAAAAGATAAATATAATGTAGTGAATTCACTGATTAATTTTTGTTTGTTTGTCGTCCAAGGAAAAATATATTTTAGTAAATTAGTGAAAATATAGTGCTCTTGGTTGCCGCTTTTAAAATAACTCATAATGCAAAACAGAAATTCGGGTGGTGTAATGCAATCTAAGCCATTGGAAATCTTAGCACATCGGGTGTCTTAGGCTGCCATCATTCGATAGTGAATTTTGTTTCAGGTATCTTAGAAACTGTTAGTTTCTCTTATTTCGTTTGTTCTAAAAATTTGCTGTTGTCTCTTTGCCAACTGCTTTTTCAAAGTAAACTTTCTTCAGAGTTGTTAATTGTCTATTTCATGAAACTTAGTGCGGCAATATTTTAATACATATTGCAATTTATTTTTTCTATGGCGTAAATAGTGTTTGATGAATTTCTTTCGGTAGGTGTTTCACATGATGAAACATATGTATTGGGTGTGTGCATGAGATCTATCCGTTTTTGCAGGCTACAAAGAACGGAGGAGAACACAACAAATAACGTACCTAGGATTTCACATAATTGCCCTCATTCTGTATGGCCACTTGCCATCTCTCTATGAGTAGGCGAATCCCTTGCCGGAAAAACCCCTGTACTAGAGTCAAAAAAGTTATGTAATGCAGTTTTCACATCATCGAAGGAAATGGAGAGCTAATACTTCATGTAGCGATCGAAAAAGGTGGTAGTTCGTAGGTGCCAAGTCAGGCAAATACCCCGATTGAGGTAGTACTTCATAACAAAAGTCCAGTTATTTTTGCCGAGTGATTAAAGGAGCATGATGTCTGGCGTTATCATTATGAAAAGTCACGCCTTTGCGACTGACGAATGCTGGCCGCTTCGATTTCAGTTGTTCTCGCAATCTGTCCAACTGTTGGCAGGAGAATTCAGCATTTATCGTTCGGTTAGGTACCAACACCTCCCAGTGGATTATTCCCTAGACATCCCACCAAACACTCAACTAATCCTTTTCGGGAGGCAGAACCCATTTTGAGGTCGATGGAGGAGTTTCCGTACCTTGCCACACAAGCCGTCGACGTATTACAATACCGAATAGTACCCAATTCTCATCACTCGTTACAATTCGTCACAAAAACGGTTCATTTCTGTGACGAGCAGGCAAACGAATACAAGTACGGATTCTCTCCATTCGTTGCTTTGCAGAAAACTGGTGCGGAACCTAGGTACCGAACTTGGTAAGGAATCCAAGCGCATGCATCCGTTTTTCGACTGGTGTTCCGTGTACCGACAACGTTTCCGCTAATCTCTGAACGGTTGGTTGTAGGTCATGGGTTATTTCTTGGTCCGCATCATCGTCAGAAACCACGGATGGACGTCCAGGACGTGGTTGATCTTTAGGGCTTCTGTCTTTGACTAGGAATGTCCGAAAGAAACGGCTACATGTGCTGTCATCAACTGAATCTTCCCCATACATTTGACTACGTTTATCGAAATCGCACAGTAAACAATGTCTTGGGCTCCTTATCTCATGACATGTTACAGCGTTCATGATTTCCTTCACGAAGTCTTACTCTGAGAAACCTAGTGCCTATATGTGTTCTACTGCTACAAGCTTTATTGGCCGAAAATTCGACATCGCAGCGTCATCTGTGAATAACTATTCCGATCACAATTTGCATAAATTACAAAAAAGGTTAGAACTTTTGCTCACACCCATTACCTGTCTTTTAGCAAAAATTGTGGGTTAGCGTTAATGGGTCTGTTTATTTAAATTATGTTGTTCTTTAATATCGCGTTTTTGTTTTGATTCTATTCTAGGGTAATTAAACTTAAAAATTTTTAGTGTGAGGGAACAATTTTCTTCTCCTGTTAGGTTTACTTTAAGAACGGAGCTTGCGCCTTTTATACATATGTGATGAAGCAGAGACATACATATTCAGGAAATGAGTAATTAATGATTTATGCTGAGATCCTTGAAAAAGCCTAAAGCATTATTTACAATATTTCCAGCATTCTACCAATTCGTTCACAACTTGTGTTTTATTGTGTTCTTCAAGAATTTCTGTGCCTGAATTATTCCGTTAATTTGTTTATCTTTTTTTCTTCCACAGTATTTTTCGCAGTTATTTCCTGCACGAGTTTTGTTTAGGTCTTTTTCTTGGGAAGTCTACTCTGCAGTTCTTTGAGCGTTTAACACTTCAAGGCTTTTCATAAAATATTCTTTATTCGGTGGTTGATTGCAGTTTTATATATTTTTTGATCTGAGAGACTATTCAGTCCTGAAGCGCAAAGCAGTATTTCCCTGAAAATTCAGATTACAATTATTTCGAATATTCATATAGACGCAAATATTGCAAACCGGTTATATAAAATATATACCGCCCAAAATTGTCCACCTTACACCGAAATGTCAACAACTTCAGAATTTCGCAACCCACTACATAAAAGAGAAAACTGCAGCTTTAATGTACTCCTAATACTGTAACAGAATGACAAAACTGTGAAAACGAAATCCTAAAATTTTATTACCTGTTGGAGTAAAGTTGATTTCTTTTTCACTCCATGAAATGAAGAAAAGAAAATTAAAGGAGTAGTAATTACTATTCAATCTATTACAAACATTAATGGCTTTTCAGCTTTTTAACGAAAATGAAATTCTACATTAAGAGATTCTGCACAAAAATTTATTTTAATATATAATATTTTATCTTATGAATTTACTGAGACTAAATATTTATACCATGCAGACTATTTGTTACACCTTATTCTTTTTACCAGGTGTAAATAGATGCTAATAATGAGCTAAAACCTATAAAAGTCTGAAATTTCATATTCTGAGATATCAACAGGCTAGAAAAATTAGAAACATTCCTGTGATATGATCTTTCATAACGTAACGTAACGATGAAACCCTATAAAAAAGTGCAGAGTACGCGAGGGACAGAACATTTTGGAAATGATTTCGAAGTTGGAGCAGAGTGCTCTGGTAGGAAATATACAAAGTAAAAGTAACAGAAAAATTAGAGTTTTAGGAGTATATGGTTTCATGATCTTACAGAAGATAAGTTTTCCAATATATTACGTTGAAACTTTCGGCCTATTCCAAATGACAGCGAGGGAAAGCCGAAAACTCACGGACTTTATACGCTGAAAATTATTGTACAACCTTCAATTTGTGAATAAGCTTTTGAAGAATTTAAATCATTCTGTTTTGTTGTACTAATGTTTGCTTTACGGTAGAAGTTAACCTGACAGCACATTTTGCCCTTCGAAATATACTGTTCAGTCAGCGACGGCTAGTAAGGGCATCTGTATATAAATATAAATGAAGTAGTAGGTATCTGAAATTGAGGATAAATTTCTTTCTTGAAATCGAACAACATTTGAGACGAGCTAGACTTTACTTGAAATAGAGATCAGTAGTTGACTCATTTTGTAGTATCCACGTTTGCGCGATACACAAATTGTATATATAACCAATCAACACAATCCATCTGCATGTAATTATTTGATATTTTATATGAAATTATTTGTCACGGTGTATTTCATTTAGCTAAGAACGTGATCGACTTCGGGTCCATATAAAGTAAATATACAGTTTAATTTTTATGAATAAATTATTTCTTATATTTTGTCAAGTATGCTTCCTTGGTTGAAGTATAGCTGCATATAATACATTATCTTTACTATTTGCGACGATCATCAAATGTATGTTTGCATGCACCTTTTTTCTGCCATTTGGCGATAACATTTTTTAATGTCAAAATTGGAATGAAGAGATGTTTTCGATTTTGTTTTCACTAGATATTTAAACGTCTGAGAGTAATCCATGTGTTAATCAAGTTTTCTGTCCTTTTCTACAGTGCTATTAAAATATCTGAATTTGTTTTTTTCACATCTCGTACTATAAGTAGCAGGTGATATTTGCACTCAATATTTTGATTAGACTCAAAACTGTTATTCAATGACACATTCCTTCATCAAAACGTTTTAAAGATTTCTTAATCCTATAAAATTATCAGCATTCCCTTCTTCATCATAAATAGTTTCGATTTTCCAACAGACAGTCACTATACATATATGCTTAAATGATCGCATATCGCACAAACTAATCTTACTATTTCGCTTTTTCAGAATAAAATATTTCAATTGGAGCACGTTATTTTTATGTACGCATCACGTGATTTACAGTCTTTTACTTACTATTGTAACTTTTTTACCTCTGTCGTAGGCATCATTAAACAGCGTTTTATTAAGGTTTGACCAACATGTCAACAAAACACTGACATACCCGATTTGCGGAATTTCATTAATATTTTTATGATTTATAAACGCTACTTGCATCCATAACGTGAAAAAATAAAATCCCGTGTGCTTTGTTGTTGCAGAATTTCCGAATTTATGAGGTTCCTCTAATTTTCTCGCTCAGAAATTCTACAACTGGTAAAATTACAATTCTTCATTTGTATCAACTATCCGTGACTGACATTTCAGCTATATTCCATAAGGGAATACTAGACAAAACATAAGTTCTTGCGTCGCAAATATTTCCTATTGCTTCATTTACATATTTTGCATTACTTATCCTAAGGTAAACTTTGTAACCCTTAGTCTTACAATGCCGCGCGCGTAGTGTGAGAGAGGGAATAAATAGAGAAGCAAGCGATAGCCATTTGCTTGTATTTGTTCCGGACAATCGCACTGAAAACATACGAAAAGGAAGTATCGTTTTACGATACAGAATCGGTGAAGCTAGCGTGTGCGCCGAATCGCCAATCGGTGAAATCTTCTTTATATGAAGAAAGAGATAGCAATATTTTGTATGAAACATAATTTTCCACTCCGCTGGCATCAGTATCGAGAACAAAATCCCACAGTACCCGTTTTTATTTTGAAATATTTTATGTTATTTTCAGAAATAAAGCGCTTTGTTGTGAAACCAATCTATTGTAATTTTTTAGTAAATCAAGCATTTTCTGAATTTTAATAATGCACACAAAATTATGTGTTATGTCTTTTATCGCTCGGAGCTGCTTACTCTTTTTGTACAATAACGGGTTTCAGCACTTGGCTCCCGTCGGCATTTCCACCTCACAAAGCGTACACCCATTCTTAAAAATCTTCTTTTGAGATTTTTTTTATTTCTTATTGATGCCTGCGCATTATCAGGTAAAGCTCGTATTCTTTATTTTAAAAGCTTATCACGGATCAGATTATTCAGGAACATGTATCATCATTTCAGCTGAGTTTAACTTAAAACGCTAAACGTGGGTAATTATTTTCAGCATAGAAATTCTGAAACTCAAAAGAAAAAAATGTTTTGGAATGAGAAATAATTTAATGCTGTGGACAGTATGTAAATTATTTAAATTTGCGATAAACGTACGAATATGTTACAGGTTTCAGACCTAGCGTAGATGCAATAATTGCACGGAAATGTAGAATTCCATGATTGAAATGGCTTTAGCCGTTCTGACTCGCAGAAGTCTAATACTGGTTTTAGACCATTCATTGTTGATAGTTCCGGACTGCAGTCCCGGTGAGATATAGATGGGGTTTTTTTTGTTTCTTTTTGTCTAAAGGCACTTGCGCTCTCAATTCCCTGGAAGCTAAATTAGAAACGGCCGACTGCTTATAGCCCATGACGTGGCTCATAGTGTTCGTTAAACCAGCAAACAAAAAAAACAAATGGCTTTACACTGAAGAAATGGATATGTACGTAAGTTAGTTACAGTACAATTAAGTATATACATGTATTTAATAATCTATGAAACACAGTTATTCAGAAATGTTTGTCCAATTGCACAATTTAAGTATATATTTTTATAATCTATGAAACAAAGTTATTCAGAAATGTTAGTCCGCTTTGCTTAACGGTCTTATTAGATCACTTTTTCAATTGTTTGACATTCATGTTACGAAAGGGAACGTGTAACAGAAGAAGGTGAAAAAAAATAGAGTATGAAGTTTCAGTTTCTGGAAAAACCGGTTACTAGCTACGTAATGGATATTTAGTTCATGGTAGAGCTGGATATATGAGCGATAGTTTCGTGCATTTAACATATCGATAGTACATCGATATTTTTCTGAACAATCGTATTTTTCTTTGCTGTATATTCCATGGTATATTCAGGTTACAGAGATGGCACTAGTGATAGCAGCACCCACTTTCAGCCAGTTGTCGGAGTCAAAAAATAGAACACAGCCACATTGATTCATTGATTGATTTTTCATTCAACATAAGAAAATTATGCTATTTAGCACTTTAAAACTGAAGTTTTACTTCACAAAAGTTTTCACTAATTTTTGGTCACGGAATTTTTTCTAATGCTATGTACAATGTAAAAAAAATCACCCCAGTGGGGTCCGTGCTTTTTTTTATTTCAGCAAGGTTTTGAATTACGCCATATGTTATGCTGCGAATAATTAGAACTGGTGTAGTTTCCTCCGTCCGCTGTCTCGGTTTTTGCCGCATCTGCAACTCAACGCAATCACAAACACGACCGAGATTGCAGTTCATATTAATTTTACAGGATTTCGGTACACATTTTAAGAGGTGATTATACAGTTTCCTGTTAAACTAAAGATAGTCTGCCTTATTCGAATTCTATGCAGTACAGATTCACTCTTTTGTCTAAGATAATGCTTCTTCAGATATCCTGCCTTATTCGAATTCGATGACTTATAGATTCACTCCTTTGAGATTTTATCCAATTCTTCTGGGTCAAAATACCCTGCGGTCATATTCGACAGCCAACTAACACAGTTACTCTCCACTCTCCCTCAATTCCATTATTCATGTTAACTCAAAGAGGTTAGGCTTACGAAAAAGAATTAAAGAAAGAGAAAGTAACTGAGGCCCAGCCCCACTGAAAACTTATTCATTTATTTATCAATATTCTGACGAATTATTTTCCCAATATAGACCCATTTTTTTTTAAATGTCTTTGCCTACTTTAACAGCAGAATTACTTTGTTTTACTCTTTTTGAAAGAAAAATGGCGAAAATATCAATCCTGCAACAAAATTCAGAAAATTAAAATAAAGTAACTATAGATTTGCTCGGGCCTCGTAAAAAATGCTTTATCTAGAATTTCCTTCACTCTCGAAATTTAGACAGAAAACGTCGTCTAAAGATACGCTTCAAAAGTTCATCGTGCTTTAGCATTTCGAAACACAGATCCGCAAGCAACACTGTTGTGCCAGAATTATTTCCTAAGCACAGAAAGCAACATTTATCCTGTGCAATTGTTACCAACACACTATAGATAGATAGCACTACGGTCATACAAAGCAGATACTTCTGCAACAGTAATAAAATACAGATATATATAGTTACAGTTTTTTCTAACTAAAGGAACTTATCGCTTATCGGAACTGTCCGTAGTTCTCCATCTATATACTGTGGTTCGGGTGTATGTGTAAATCAAAGAAATATGTTGTACCAAGGAGTAAGCAATGACCACTTGATTTCTTCCCAGCATTTTTAATAGCAAATCATATTACACGGCAAATTGCACACCCTGGACATATATTGTTTTAAAAAAGCTATTATGGGTGACTTTTCTATTCAAATAATTATATACATAAAGTTTCTGTAAGAAAATACAGTAATATGGTAAACTTGAAAATATGTTTAAAATTTAAGAAATCTTTCTTTTAATATTTGGAAGTTTTTCCAATTTCACACTTTTATGTGAAAACTGTCCTCATAATCGCTTGTGTGAATAATCCAACTGTAAAGTGGTTGAGGCTTAGATTTAAATTTTCTTTATCAACTATTCATTTTATTTACAATTTTGTAAAAAAAAATGCATATAATTATAGTGTAACCCATTACTCAACTGCTAATGCATGTTTATTGGCTTTGCGTGTAAGTCAATGAAGAAGCACAAAAATTCAACTCAATTCCTTTTTACCATTCCATGGAATGTTACGTTATTGCTGTAATGATATGCTTATAGCACATTGAGTTGCCGTGAGCAACTCAATGAGCTATAAGCAGTCGCCAGTCATTAATTTACGATCACTGGCTCAAGGGAAGGGAGAGAGCCAGTGCCGTAAGACAAAAACAACATCGATGCCTCACGGGATTTTAACCCGGACCCCTTTCGGAAGAATGACCAGAGGCCATCTCTTAGGCCACTGCACCACAGGGGTATCCTGAATATTTTGGATAGACATCTCCTTACGCATTGCGTCATTTCACATCGCAGTGGACTTGTATAAATAGTTCATTGGAAAATATTTGTACTGCACATTAGACAACCAATGACCCTTCTTGAGATTTGTGTAGCCTTGTATCCAGAGCAGCAAACGGTCAACGTAAAGTTTGCGAATCACGAACCTGCTACTCTGCGAGCCCTAAAAGCCTATACACCGCCTAGAGCGTTTTAAATTGATGGACGGTGGGTGAAAACCCAGTATAAAATATTACCACTTATTTCCATTTTGTCTGTACCTGCTGCTCTGTCCTCTTGTGTTCCACGAGTTACACATCAGAGAGCTGAAACATGCCTCTCCCTCTCATAGGCTCTCACACCTTGAAGATAGGTCAGTTCAGACTAAAGAAATCAGGTTTAAACATAAATTTGCGGGTCAATCTTGCGAAAAATAGTTAGGCGCCTCATCTAACATTTTGAAATTCGTCCACGTTAGCATATCACTTTAAGAAAACGAATTAGTTTATTTTTCTCACAGGAAGGATCTTAACACTGATTCTTTTATTGGAGGTCTAAAGACTACCGTGATCAACTCAATGGGCTGGAAACAGGCGCCTATCCCTAATTTAGGGCCACTGCTCATTGTCGTGCAGTGATCATTGTACGCCTCTTTATGCTTTTAGGACACAACTGCATAATTTCACATTAAAGCAGGGTCGTCCAGTGTTTTACAGTTTCCCCAGCCATGATTTTAAAATCGTAGGTGCCAGGATATTCTCTGTTTCGATGTCCATTAGGTACTGTCAATTAATTTAAATCAGTATGAAGGTTTTGAGAATACCTTTCATCGCGTTTCCGACGTTCGTATAATTTCTAAAAGGCGCTTCCGTTATATAATCCTATGCGGATAGACCATTGCTCTTCAAATGTAAATTATTAATGAAGTGCGATGCAATTGAACAAAATAAAGATATTAGTTTCGTTTCCTGAAAATTGTATATCTCCTATATTTGAAGAATCGGATAAGTTTAAGGAAGATTTCTGAGTAAATTCAAGAAAAAAACATTCATCATCACTGTTTCATATGTCTTGATTAAACCCTTATCATTAAATTACGTGACATTTTTTAAAGTGGTATGAACACTGTGTCATTTTGTTGATATGTGGCAACACTTCTTCCAAGATACTTCTTTTTCTGACTGGTGGTTTAACGACCACCCTGAGCAACTCAATGGGCTATAAGCAGTCGCCGGTCCCTAATTCAGGGTCACTGGTTCCAGGGAAGGGAGAGATCCAGAGCCGTAAGACAAACACAACATCCATGCCTCACGGGATTTGAACCCGGACCCCTTTCGGGCGAATGATCAGAAGACATCGCTTAGACCACTGCGCCACCGGGGCGGCCCAAAGAGACTTGAAAGTTATCTGCTGTGTGAACGTTTTATTCTTACGTCCCTTCAATTTATATATTCAATATTTGTTCCACATTCATGGTTACAAATGAAAACTGTATAGCCGCCCCGGTGGCGCAGTGGTCTAAGGCGTTGGCCTCTGATCATTCGTCCGTAAGGGGTCCGGGTTCGAATCCCGGTCAGGCATGGATGTTGTGTTTGTCTTACGGCACTGGCTCTCTCCCTTCCCTGGAACCAGTGACCCTAAATTAGGGACGGGCGACTGCTTATAGCCCATTGAGTTGCTCACGGTGGTCGTTAAAACTCCAATCAAAAAAAAAAAATAAAAAAAAAAATAAAACTGTATCTTTGCCCTCTACTTCAGAACAGCACTGAAAAAAATAAAAAAATAATTAGAAATATTGAAAAGCAGAGACATGCTGAAATTGGAATTTTTTAAATATTTAAAATGGAATATTCTTCAAAACTGGTTATTTACAATTAATCTTCAGAGACTTTTACCATAGATACGTAAAATGTGTAGAAGTGTGTGCTTTTGTTATACAGTTTTACACAACGTTTGATAAATAATAATCAATTTTCATAGAAATCTGTTTTATACCCTTTTAGTATTTTTGTATTTTCTTTTGTACATCATTCGCTAAAATCTCGTGCACTTTGAAATCTGATAAAAAGTTCAAAATCAGCCCTCTTCACAAATTTCTCAGCTAGTTTGTTAGATTCCAAGATGTTAAAAATTTAAATTTGCGTGAAATCGTGTATGCTCAAGTATTACCTTGCTTATTCAAAAAGGCTTCCAAGTGTTCCTTTCGCCTCGTGATTTTCTTTTTATTATTAGATTTTCATGATTCTGAACTCATATGTACTTTTGTTGGGTTTTGCACACAATTAGTTCCTTGTGCAGGATTTCGTGTGTCACTATTTACTCCAGGGGAAGTAGAGCCTACGCTTATCGCAACCGCAATGATCCCCAGTAATACAGTGGCACATGCTTTTTAAATTTAAATATAGACCTAATCTTCCAACCGACATGCGGAAGATACGGATGGGAGTAAATGTTATGTATAATGATGGCACAGAATCGGCGTATAGCTTTGTTATAATAAAAAGAAAAACACATTCTCGAACGACGCCAACAACTTAAATGCATTGCTTTAGGATAATGAATTTTTGTATACAGAATGTACGTGAAATTGATGTAGAAAATTCGATTGTATAGGTAAAGATCGTATCACGGTCAGGCATACTATTGGAAAGAAAATAACTCCGAAAGACGCAGCACTTTCACCGTACGACGAGATTGATTCATCCTG
Organism: Macrothele yani; assembly: GCA_039090855.1. Classification (NCBI taxonomy): domain Eukaryota; kingdom Metazoa; phylum Arthropoda; class Arachnida; order Araneae; family Macrothelidae; genus Macrothele; species Macrothele yani. The sequence goes on along the minus strand of CM077018.1, from coordinate 50,778,583 downwards.
GTGAAGCTTAGAATATATCTGATAGATCAGAAAACTATCAGGAAAACAGAAAATTATAAGCCACCACTAACACGAAACTGATTTCGTAGAACACATGCAAGACACCGGATGCCTGCAGTTGGTAGACACATGAAGAGAGAAAAATTCTAAACTTTGGCACGCATGGGTGCTCTTAGAAATTAATGTAATTTGCAGAACAGAGGAAACATATTTATGTCAAGCAAACCTCCTCTGAAAATGAAAGGGAAGAGAGATTTTAGACGGTAAATCTGTTGCTTAAGCTGTTTGCACATCGGGTAACTTTTACAAAAATAGAGCAAATTAAGCCAGATTAATGAAGAGCAAAAATGATAGAAACTAGATGCCAATGCCTATAGATGGACAAACATACAGCGGAAAAAATACTAAAACCTACTCAATAGTTACTGCTTTGAAATTTCTAGCTTTCTTTCATGTCCGAAAAAAGTTTTACCTTTACTTTCTCAGTGACAAACATACAGCCGGAAAAATACTAAAAATATGGTTACACTTTTAGTATTTTTCCCGCTGTATGTTAAGTTAGTGTTAAATTTCTGTGGAATGTTCCCAATGAGGAATTTAACTTTTCTGTTAGAATACATAAATTATCGCAATGGTTTGGAAAAATGGTATGTAAAAGATAGAACAAAACATTATCTTCGTAGAATTTCAAGGGTTACCAAAGATGTTGTTTCACAAGCTTTACAATCCCTTGAAACCTGCTGATATACATCAGTATGCTTTGTTATTATTATAGTTACGTTATTATTAACACTAGGGGTAGGAGTAGTACATATTATGAATAATATTCTCTTTTGTTAAAGAAATATCTCACAAATGCCTCCTGAGGGTAACAGATTTGTGTGTGTGTGTCCCAGCAAAAACAGTCTTGCTTGGCCAGCACTGGTCTATTCCTCGCAGCCAGCACTGCCAGCAATGGCCCAGCACTGTGTTGCCGCTGCCAAACAGTCAATAAAATGTCCGGGCGGCCAACAGAACGGTCAGCAGTTCAGGCCAACAGCTGGCTAACAGTTGGCTCCCCATCAGTTGTCATATGCCACAACAGGACCATCAGTTGTCCATCACAGGCAGTAGCTGCCTTAAGTGGCCCTCCAGCGGCCGTGCAAGCACGTGCCAGAATTTATGGCTAGCCTAATGGGGTCCGCTAGTTTGCCGGTAGGGGCAGCCAGCAGCCACGTGACGTAACTGCCTGTTTGCCGAACCTTGTCCGCCAATTTCCCAGTAGTAGCTAAAAAAACAAAAAATTAAGGATAACCCGCAGTTGCCCAAAGCTACAACTTTTTTTCTCTACTTTTACGAAACTTGTGAATTATAGCACTGCGCGGGGAAAATTTTCGCAACAGACAGGAAGAACGCCCGTTTGGAGTTGGCTGGATACGAACCTGGGCCGCTGTCGGGTGAGCTGAGCTCTTTATCGACCGGACTAATTTGCCACGCACAAGTCGGTTCTTGAACCTGTATGATTTGTGCGGAATGTGTAATCGAATGGTTCCCGCTTTCATTTTACAATATTGCGAGGTATTTTTCATAAAAATCAGTTTCATATAATTCATAATTTTTTTTTCAACGGAACGAAAGTTTTTTTTAGTTTTTTTTTTTTACCTTAAAGGAACTTCACTCATTTTCAAGGAGTGTACATACTTAGAGTCGCTTTCCAGAGTTTTGTACTGCCCTTGTGATCTTGAAAGGAGATTGTTGAATTAATATATGTTTACCCGGGTTCATGTCACATTCTGTTACATTTTTAACGTTGTATCTTTCCTTTCCGTTCTCCGAAGCTACATTTGTTTTAAAGAGGAAAGATATTTTATTTTACTTTTCGTTATTTTTCGAAGCGAATTCCTCCCAGGCTTGTGTATTCAACCCATGGATGAGTATATCCACATAGTGTTGCTTTTTTTCTTTCAAGTAATTAATAAGTTTTGTAAGCGTATAATTCTTTTTTTTTCCAACAAATGTTTTTTTAATGGTTTACCAGGACATTTGTTTCAAGCGGTTTCAAATTTTTTCTTGTTCTTTACCCAATCCATTCCATGAATTGTTATTCATGGGAATAGAGTAGGTGTGAAGTGGGTGTATTTCATGGCTTAATCTGATATCTTCGTCAACGTGGAATTTCATTAGGAAATTAATTCGCCTCTCTACATATGGATATTTTTTTCTTAACATCCAGTAAAATAACACGTTGGCGATAGCGTCGTCTTCAAATAACTGGTATCATGTGTTGCTTCTGCGCATGCGCAGTCTAGTTGCTTCCACCTGCTGTTGGGATTGCATTAGTTGCCAGCAACGGGCCACTAGTTGCACATGCTTGGAGGCCCACAATTAACGGCGATGCTGCAAGGCCATCAATTGCTCGCCAGCTGATATCGCTGTCACCAAAGGACCGCTACCGGGCCGCGAGCGGCAGATTTCACCCAGCAGTGACCCATCACTGCCAGCTGGTGGCCAGCAGTTTCCCAGCACTTGTGATTTTGCTGGGGTGTGTTGCAAGTGCTTCAACAAAATAACGAGGAAACAATGGCTTTTAAATATTTCACTGGAAACACAGCGTTCGAAGTAAACATTCATCTCTAATTGGCGTAAACTCGGTAGGTATTCTTGTTTTAAATAGTGCGCGAGGTGCATTACCTAAATTTCCCCCGCATTTACTATTTGGCATTTAATCAAGTCCGTAGTCGCACAACCTCTTTGCAGGGACAAGAGGGACAGCTACATAAAATGATCATGATTATGATGACTGCAACGTATAATTAGATATCTGATGATATTTTTGTTAGAGAAGTTGTTTTGAGCTTTGAAAAATTTGCGTTATGACATACGATCTTTTCCGTTGAAAACACAGCAGAGAAACCTTACTCTGTTAATGAAACAAAGGGGGACCTACAGCCAAGTAGGAAGCTGCAGGGTCACAAACTCGGTCATTACAGGGCCTTATGTTGTCCAGCAGTAAGTTCAGTCTCTTCGCTGATGTGAAAATGTCTACCTGCTTTTTGTGTTGTACAATCCAACCATTAGTTCTGTAAACAAAATCCTTATTCAGGCGAATGGATAACAACGTGAGTCCTTTTAACTAACCATAAAATAGCTTGTAAATTAATTGGGGATTCATTTAATAATTTCTTTATGCAACAGGAAAGCATAAGCAATTTTACCCTGTGTCACATTCCTGTACAAGAATACTATTTGGCATTTAATCAAGACCTTTGAAGCTATTGCCTGCAGGCTGACAAATAAGCTAAAATCATTAAAAAAATGAATATTTCATAGAAAGGTTGAAATGAACGATCGAAAGTGATCAACTTAATAATATGGGCTGGAAATCGATTACCTTTAAGAAAAAATTCACAAGTCGAGACTAAGAGTTAATTTTCTACCTACATTATATCCATTTGTCTAAAATGGTATAACACTAGTATTTTCAAAGCGATTTATAACGCATAAATTTTCAGAAAACCAGTGTAAATGATGAAAGCACTAAATAGAATTTTAATTACAAATGGCCATCGTGCATCAAATAGGCACAGAAAATATAGAGGTTGAGGAGGGGTAATTTTAGCTACGCATGACGTAATGAGATCCCATGCTGAAATTATCCAATAAGAGAAAATGTTTATATTTTTTTTATGTTCGAAAACATGTGAGAAATTGACATATTGTGTTTTGCATCAATCTTGAAAATATTCATGATCAGTTATTGAACATTTACCTGGTGCAACAGTATTAGTATTTTAAAGCAAAACAATGTATTTGCACGATTTCAGTGTGTTCTTCACATGCTGTTTCGGATTTAAAAGCTTGACGAATCGAATTAGAACTTATGGATAACATTTTATAATTTCTAAAGTTCGATAAATATTCTTGCACCATAAATTCTTGTACAGGAATGTAGGTATTGCGAAATATATCAAACGCTCTAATATGACTTGAAAAGCTTTTAATATTGAAACAACAGATAGAAAACAGCATGTCCTCATGAAAATAACTTAAATTACTCAAGCAACTTAGAATTGAAAACAGGGCGAAACAGAGTTTTAAATAAAAGAAAAAGTATTTTTCTTGGACCTTCAAAGATAACTACAAACGTGACATCATGTAAAAATCCGTTTCCTCTTATTAAACTCATTCTCTGAAGTAGAAAATATCCTGATGTTATGTAAATTATTTCCAAATAATTTGTCGCAATATAGAGCTGTTGTGTACAGACAACGTTAAACTGCAATATAGAGCTGTTGTGTACAGACAACGTTAAACTGCAATCATCTTTACAAAGATTATTTCTTTTTTTCTGTGAATTCTGATACTTACATGACATATGCTAAAATATAGGAAGTTTCATTATGCAGCTACTTAAGCGACCTTACATAAAATAATATACTGTAGATGTTGCTGCATACGTTTCCCTGTTTAGCAGATTTTACCTACCTAAAACATTCGTAATTCAACCTACTCAACCTACTACTATGAGACGAATAAACACTTCTGCCGGTTACTGAGGAACATAAGAGAATCAATCTTTCGGAATTCGATTTCAATAATATTGTCGTTCAGCCGCATGACCGAGGACTTTTTTTACATAAAAATAAAAATATATTTCTTACAACTAATCATTAAAGAATTTATGTATATTTATAATCATTATAAAAATATACTGAAAAATTCTTACAAAGCCATTTGAAAATTACTATTTAGAGAAATCGGTATGAAAGCTGGTGGCCTGAATAACGGTTTTGAAGTCTCTAAACATATAAGTATAAACATTTCAAAATTTAAACTTTTGGTGACGATTTTTGAGAATCTACGTTAAACAAAAATGTTTTCTTTTTAAACTGGACCTCGTCACTTGACCACGCGACGAATTGTTACAGCCGAAATAATTGTTACCAAGTACGTGATTTAATTTAACGTTCCTTCTCATCTGTCCCCTATCATTCAACTCATTTCCGGATGTAATGTAGTGGCGTTACTTTCCCTTTAACATTTTGTGTAATAAGAAAAACCCTTTAGAAGATCTGATGATATTTGACATTATCAGGCGTTCCACTCTTTGAAGAAGGTACACAGTTTATTTCACTGTATCCTTAAAGTTCAAAAAAAATTAAGTGGAATAAACAGCACACAATAACTGCCGCACATCGTAGTGGGAATTTCCGTAACTACGATCTAAATGTGGTTATTATTCAAAACGCATCACATGTTTTAGAATTGACACTCGAGCAGCTGAGTGGATTTCCAGGTAAATTAAAAAAAACTGTAATTACACATAGAATTATCAATCACGTGTAAGGAAAAAGATTCAAAGCACATTTTATTCTCTTGACATTTGTTCCTGAAAAGATATATCAGAGAAAAAAAGGTGAAATCAAAGAATGCCTGTTAGGTTTTTACGAATATTTTGCAAGGGTACATAATCCTCCTGATTTGACATGATATTTATTCTAATATAATAATTAAAATTATTCGCACGACATAGTCATTTGAGTATCAACGCTTTCTTCGTATGATATGAAAAAACCAGGTTTCAAAATTGCAAATTAAAACCATATTTATTTACAAGTCTAAAAGTCAGTTAAAAAAGACAAGATCTTTCGCAGCTCACTAGGCTCCATCATCAGGTAAAGTGCCGACAAGACACCTGCGGTAGACCCACAATACATCTGGTCGCCAGCCTGATTTTCATCGGTTTTTGAACTTTAACCATATCAAACTGGCATCACCGAAAGGTGAGGTTGGCGACTAGATGTATTGTGGGTCTACCGCAGGTGCTTTTAATGTAAGCTCCTCAGGTGTCTTGTCAGCACTTGACCTGATGATGGAGCCTATTGAGCTCCGAAAGATCTTGTCTTTTTTAACTGAATTTTAGACTTGTAAATAAATATGGTTTTAATTTGCAATTTTGAAAGCTGAATTTTTCATATCGTACGAAGACAGCGTTTATACCCAAATGATGATATTTATTAGTGTATTGGCCTACATTTTCAACACACCGTTCGATTCCGCAATCGAAACAAATGGCAGGGGAATCGAACCAAGTATACACTGAGCGATAACTGAATTATGACCACCTGTCTAACATTTCGTAGTTCGTCTTTCATCCCTCAGTATAACGGTTATCTGACGTGTTATCGATTCAATAAAATGCTAAAAACAGTTGGGATGTATGGCCAACCAAACTGTATGTTACGCGGCCCTCAATGAAGGTATGGAAATGCTGATGTTTCTAGAATCCTTATATTGCCGTTCCATAGTGGACCACATTGATACTATGAGTTTCATATCAGGGGAGTTAAGAGGCCATCCGCTGTGCTGGACATTTGAACAATGTTCCTGAAATCATTCCTGCACGACATTGGACCTCTGGGTCGGCACATTGTCACCTTGTAAGATGCCTTAGCCATTCGGGAAAACGTGTAGCATTGCCGGGTGTTCAGAATCAGCAAATAATCCACGATATTTGCGCAGCAGTCACTCGTTCTTCCACATGTACTAAGGGTCCAAGTTCCTGCCAGGAAAACATGCCCCACAAGTAAAACAACGTCCACCGGCTTTCTCTATAGACCATGCAGGATGGATCGAATGTCTGATGTGTCTTGTGCCAAATAGGTACACATCCACCCAGGGAGTAGTGTAAAAACTAAAATATTCAGACCAGCACACTTTTTATCCAATCATCAGCTGTCCAACTTCCATGATCTCAGCAGCAGTCAAGTCTTTTGCTCCGAAGAACCGTGAACAGGAGAATATGTCATCGGAGTTGTCTGCGGTTATAGCGCATACAGACGAGCGTGCGAAACATGGTCCTGATGGAACCTTTTCCCGGTTGATCTCTGTTGTATTGGGTAGTGAACTGTTTAACTCTGCTGCTTCTGTTCACCAGTACGAGTCACCACACCCGGCGATCACCTCTCACGTCAAACTTCCGCCGTCCTGTGCAATTTTGCAAACGAGTCGTTGTGTGCCTTAATTGTTTCCCAACGGAATTTTTTTGCAAAGTAAAATATGTATTTTCAAATGTTTGCTGGCTAAAATGTTTAAGATAATGCAAACATATCCAAGATTGCTATATTCTCTTCTGGAGGACATATAAAAATATTTTTTGAATTTTCAAACAATTCTGCTTTTGGTCTCTTTCTCACATGGGCAGATCATAATACGTAACATTGATATCCGGAAAAATTGGCGACATACTTTTCCACAACTCCTAAAGTATTAGGGTTCTGTAATCTATCTATCTTTTATCTGAATCTTTTGGATGTATTAATTCACAAATCGGTCTGACGAACTCTTCGTGAAACTTTTAATGGCAAAAACATAATGGTCTCAAATTATTCACTAAATTATTCAAGAAAGTGATTTATAAATACACAGTTTCTCATGGAATTTTGTCAATGAATATTAATAACTTTCCTTTTAAGATAAGCATATTTGAACATAGACTTCCTAGTCATTTTAATTCTACAAGTATTTACCTGAATCTAAATTTAGAGAATGAAATGTCATTAGTCTAATGAGATATAATTAATTGGAACTAAAAATGTTGATAATGTAAAGTAGTCAACACACAAGGAACTTTTAGTTTGCTGAGAAAAGCTGAAGGACATAATAATATCAGTCTCTCAGATATCTTAAGAACTCTAACTTCATCCTCATATTCTGACACACTCCTTTTATTTCTATACTTTTTTCAATGTTATTTCCCGCGAAATAACACAAAATGTGGCTACACTTTGGTCCAATCAGAAACAACAATGCGTTTAAACAGAAACACTGAGGTATATTTTATTTTATTTTAATTACATTACTGATAGATTTGTTTTAAGGGAAGATTCCAAAACTCTGCTACATCTTTTCTTTTTTCAAAATGATAGACAACCACGTTTTCCTATGAATAGTTTTTAAGGAGACGGGTACACAATATCGTACCACTGAAGAAAAATCAAGAAAGATTAATTTTGAAAAATTTCTAATTTTCAAACATGTAATATTCTCTTTCTTACCAACCTTCATACAGAGGTGTTGTTTTTTCTGGATATCAATAAAATTTGTAATTGTTTGAATACGTTTACATATACTCTCAGTAAATAATTGAAACAATTTTGTTGTAAATTTTTTTTATGGCTTTTGGGATGTTTTTTAAAAATAACACAGCATATGAAAAACGCTTCCTTCTGTTGGCAAATCGGGAGGAAGGCACAAAATGAAAGTGTGAATGTTGATAATGCAACTGAAAATTTGCAATTTGTCAATACATGTTCCTATTTATGAAATATCAGTTTTTAATGGTATATAGTTACTCCCTACGTTGGTGAAATTACGTAATATTAAGATATGTTGAGTTATGAGATATGTTGAATGACAACAAGACGAAAAATACAGAAAAATGAACTGAAACGTGATTGATCAAAATTGCTAAAACTTGTTCACCTCCGTCGTACAACAGGACTTTCACTGCATTAAGAACAGAGCGACCTATATGTTGCATTTGTTTTGTGAAGCTGTCCTACGCATCCTCTATATTTTCGTAATTTTTTATTTTGCAAAAATCAGTTTTAATATTTTATCTAAGGCAGTTGTTCATAAAAAAGCTTTGTATTAGAATTTTTGTAACAACTTTTCTGTTCTTTAATACGTATATAACAACGTCTAAGTAACGATAGATTATTAGGTTCTTATGGGTCATTCAAATGAAAGTAAACATCACAATGTGGTATTAAGCGTTAAGTGTCTTTCGCAAAATGAAACATTGAATGAATACTACTGTATTTTTGAATACGTTCGAAAACGTTATACAGTAATGTTAGGTTTTTAAGTAAGAAATTTCAGAATAAATTTGTACATGATAAGCTGCAAAAACGCGCCATTGTTCTTCTCTGAAAGACAAATACTTACCGTGGTTTTAAGAACCAACGGATGCTATTCAAAGTGTGTGCTAAATCCACTCAATGGGCATGGAAAATGTACAATATTTTTAGAGATTGTTGTGTTTGATTGTTTTTAAATTCGTGCTAGAATTACAAACATTAAGCTATTATCCGTTATGGCACCATCTGTTCCAGATCAGGCAAATATGGATAAAAACGTAATTGTTGCAGATCGTTGAGGAATCTAGAACGGGTACAAAATGTGTGTTTTTCTGATTTCCAATTTGCCGCTGCCTTCGTTATGTAAAAAATTAAAAGGTGTGTTGTTCCATTCAGAATATTTTAGGGAATATGAAATAATATATCTGGTAGAAGACTAAAGGTTTCTGTTGTTGCAATACTATAATAGACAACGAAGTTGCTGACGAAATAGACACAACGGGATCTGCTGGCACTTGAGAGTAACTGTGGTTTTGAAACGGAAACTGCAAAAGAGACTAATGTTCATCAGTGATTTAAAGCGCCAGATGGCGCCATCGGCGGCTTTTTCGAAAACATGTCACCGTTGACATACATCCTTCAAAATGATTTTTTTACTTGTAGTAGCTTATTTGGTTTACTTTTTACGTCATCCCGTTCCCGTCCGCTGTTCCACGTACCTTAGTTGCCAATGCATAGCGCCGCACGTGATTTGCCGAAAGATTGACTTTCAGCTTGGTCAGTACTGTGTAAATCTTTACTCCTCATTCAGCTCGGTCACTCTAAGACGCCTTTTTACTCTTATCCCTTGGGAAAATAAATTGCGCGTCATTTGCAACCAGCGGAGCCCGACAGAATGATGTTCAGAAATTTAATTAAACAACGATCCGAAGATAAATCAGTTGGTATAAAAGAATAAAACTTACAAGTAATGATGAAGTGAACTCTAGTCCATTATAATCTACAGCTTGGCCAAGATACACTGATTACACATAAATTCGACTATAACCCTCTGCCCCCATGTGCTTATCAAGAGCAAGTCCTTAAATAAGAAAAACAGTATCAGCACAGCATCAAATAATATCTGTAAATAAATAAGAAAAAATAAAAAAAAGAGTAACACGAAAAAGGAAATATGTCAACCCTAACAAGCAGTTATTTTTGGGTACAATGTCGGAAATATTGAAATAATAATAATAATAAAAAAAATTTTGGAAAAAAATTATGCTGAGCAATTTTGAAAGTATATGAAATAGTATCTGAATTTCCGGTAGTGCTGATAAATAAACCACAACGAGAAATAATAGTTGATGCATAAATGTGTTTCCCAAACCGATATCATTACACGGAGCAGTTTGACAAAAATGTGAAAGTATTGATTTTCCAGAATCCATTTCTAAATGACATTCGGGGAAAGAAGCACACGCCTGGGTCTATAAGTAACAGAGTCTTCCATAGCACCATCAGGTTAAATGTAGCCTGGCACCGAGATAATTTAGAAGCATTGACGTCTGAAACTGAGCCAGAATAAAAATTTCTCAATTCATTTTAGTCCAACGATAACCTTTTGTTACGTTAATATTTTTAAATGCCCAGAGAAAAAAAAGAAATCTACTGACGTAGTGCTCCTCGATACCACAGAAGGAACTACGTTTCTTAGAGTGCTAACAACATGAACTAAATTTAATCTTTAACATATATGTCTTTTCTCATATTTCGCCGTTTAAGGCAAAGCTATCCAAGTAAAATTCTTTCGCAAAATCGTAATAGTAAAAATGGTCAGCGTTTAAAAAGGAGTAATTGTTTTTATCATTTTGGTCGGAGAAGATTGAATTGATCTTAAACTCAATGTATTGAATTGATACATTGAGTTTAAGTTTGCTTTTCGATTCGGAACTCCAAAGTCTACGTTTATTTTTATATTTCAAAATTACATGGGTTGTATTGAGCTGAAATTGCCGCGTACTAGGTAGCAATATCTAGAAATTGGAAAAAATTGTTAAGTTAAAGCAACGGTGATTGACTTATGCTAATCCCGTATAATCCGTGTAAATTCAAAGAATATGTGGGCCTGGGAAAACCTACATACTCTGTAGAGGCGTTTCGGCAGGCGGTTGTCGTTTTCATGTTGAACATATTTTGGCGTTATGATCATTTAATGATTAAGTTGAACAAAGGGAAAGTAAAATTATTAGTACTGAATAAGACCATGAGATTTAATTTATCTTTCTTTTTGACAGTGTTCAAAGCAACGTGTTGAAAAATTAATGCTCCCAGTGGCAACGAAAAGCAGATTTAAAGCCTACGTCAACGAGCAGCTTTCCCCGTTGGCCACAACACGCTCAAGGGTGTCAAATATAGGTTGAAAAGAAAACCCGTTTGGTCACAGAAAAAACCTGTTTTCCTAGCCGAAATTGTCAGTCGTTTTTACAGGCAATTTTCCAGCAATTCAAAGGCAATGCACTTTATGTTTTTATTTGCGCTGGAGAAGGGAAATTTATAGCACATGTAAATAAAAAGAATAATGAGGTTGAACTCAGGTACCAAGAGGCGCGTGGTAGTTTAATAATTTGGAATCTTTGCTTTCCGAAATCTTCGCAAGAACGCGAATAACATTGATATTCGAGGCTTTAGTCAAGCAAAAACAATGTCAAATTTCTCGTTCAGACTGTAATGACACCCATCTCTGCTGTAATGTTAATTCCTTATTGTCAATGGAATGGACTTGTAACTTAATTACACATTAGTAATGTATCCATTCTGTTTTATAAAGTACAAATGTATATGGCTTCTGAAAGTGCTTTTAGCAATGAAAGTGTAGAATAGGATGAAATAAAATGTGCCATCTATGATTCTCTATCAGTCTGAACAGATGTGCTGCACATGGAACTTTTCAAATTTATTGATCTGGCCCTCGGTCCTGAAACGAAACAGACAATGAAAATAACGTTTAAAAACTTTTGCACATCAACAAGTTAGGGTTTTCAAAGATGCTAAACATCAAACTGCAATTTAATAGCAGAACGATTCAAAAATTTGAAAGCAATGACTTGATTATACAATAAAAGAAGAAATGCAAAAGTAATTACTCATTAAATGACGCGAGGCACCATGTTCATTGGATACGCAGTAGTACCTTGGAAAGACAAAAATCAATCTATTAAAATGTAATTTCCAAGGTGAGCAAGTGATATGAGAATTGATGAGTTATTCGTGTTGGACTGTGACAGCTTAGAGACGTCATCGATTCATGTGCTGTATCTTTCTGCTACTGTGCAGCTTCTTTCCCTTCCTCAAAAAATAAGGTTCAAAATTAATGACGGATGAGCTTTTTACACCTACAGAACCGTAAATGTCGTTGAACCTTGAAATAAATAAATTTTCTCATATTTTAGCGCTAAATCTTTCTCCAGTTTCTTACCTGAAATTTGACTACACCTAAATAAATGCGATTATCGATATATTTTGCACATCGTAAGTAAATGAAATCTAATTCCCTTGGGCTGTAACGCTTTAACAAGCAATTGTTCATTCCGAAATGTGGAATATGTGACTTTTAGTTAAGGGAAATTATCGTGAACTTTTAGGGAAAATACATTATTTCCGATTATCATACAGAAAAAATTAGGGCAAAACCTGAGCTTGATTAACGAAAAATTAAATGTATGGCAACATTTGGTATATGAACTAAGTGTTTTGTACCAATGGGAAATTTTGGATTAGCACCTTAGCACTAAGAAATTAGTCTATGATAGGAGTCCTGTAACTTTTCCAAAACATACTAAGAAGAAATTTTAGATGCATTATTTATTACGGTTTTAAATGCTGCTCCTCTTCAGCTTCACAAATTTTTGTTTTTGCCATATGGCTGAGTGTTTGTCCTACGTGGTTTAGAAAAATAATATTTTTACAGCCTCTTCAGGAGTAAATTCGTCCATAGATAGTTCTTCAACAGAAACGCGCTTTAAATATTCCGACGAAAGTTCACTAAGACTCTTGCGACAGTCAATCTTTTTCAACTCATGTCGAAAAAATCCCTCTCAATAATGGCATGAGACACTGGCAAAATTAGTAGTATTTTAGAAAGATGAGAAATCTTACAGTAGATATTTCTTTTGGGTTGTACAATGAAGAACCACAAGCCTTCTCTTGATGAAGTTGCCATATTTTAAAGCCATAATTTCTTAAGCTCCCCCCACTCTTGGCTTACATCAATCAGACAAAATATTTAATCATGTGCCGTATTTCATCCTGACCAAATCTTTAAAGGGAATCGCGATCGTTTGGACATAATGCCACATCTAAAACCCTCAGGCACTTCACTGTATAATTTGTCATGTCTGGAAATCTATGTCTGATTCTCTCATTCGGGTCTTTGAGGTTCACGAAGAAACAGAACAACTTCTCATATAACAATTTCTGTCCGCCGAAACACTTTAAAAAGAAGAGGAAATCATCTACACGGGAAAAAGGTAATATCAGCATTAGGGCCATAGCAACCACAGTAAAAGATCGAAAGGTTCACTGAGGGTCAGCGTAAGAGGAGTCCAAATGAAATGTGTCGCGATACATGCAAAAGAAAATCATAACTGCGGAGTGATTCAGGTCGATTTGACCCTCAGTTTGCGACGCGATTCCGCTTAAATCGTGCTCTGCGCAAAACCGCCTCGTGATTATTTGCGAATTTGATTTATTGTTGCATTCCTTGTTTTAATTTGGTTTGCTTTAAAATTCTTGTCAATTTTTCATATGTTGCTGCCGATTGGGAAGAATTATATGCGTGGTTCTTCTAACTAACGCCTTGGGCACGGCTCCTATGGAGAGATATCACATCCGTAAGGTGGTCGTTATTTAGCTCATCCCAAGATCTGTCATATAACACACCGGCAAATGTACCTTGCATCGAAACGAAGCTATATTTTTGTTATTAATGAACATGTAGCTGTTTGGGACATAGGTACATCCCGAAGGCGTCTGGGTAAGCTGAGGTACACAAGAAGGTGTTGCACGGTTTACCGGCGGTGCGCAAAACTCTCTGGATTTCTAGCATACGAAAAGTCACATCCGAATCTGAACAAGTTAAAAACTTATGGCACTGATGATGTGCTTTTAAGTCCACGAACTTAACTGTATAAATAAAGCTAATTTCTTGATATGTCCTTTAAGAAATGCGAAGCCCTTCAGGAAAAGAAAAAGGCAAATCTCATTTTCATGAAAAATATAAGTAATATTAATTGTTTAGATTGCTTTCAATTTACTTTATTACAAGGAAAAGTAAATTATATCTTATGGGGAGGACGAGGAAAAAGTGTTGCGAACAAAATGTAGAATGTCTTATATTCTTGATCCATTTTGGTTCGGCAAAGATTGACTCCTGTTCAAAAAATCGTTTTTTTACGCTTTCCAACCGTAGGTTGAAGAAGCGTATATGCTCCAGTTTTGTCCGTCAGCCTGTCCGTCCGTCCGCCCGTCCGCACGATAACTCACGTGAAATTAGTTCGATTTCGACGAAACTGTAGTATGTGGTAGGGGACCGCCTGGGGACGAACCCTGTTGAAAATGGGCGAAACAGGGTTAAAGGTCAGGACATAGGAGCGGGATCCATTCCATTGCTCTTATGCGTCATAACTTGCGTAAAAATTGTTCGATTTCGATGAAATTTTAGTATGTAGTAGGGAACCACCTGGGGACAATCCCTATTGAAAATAGGTGAAATAGGGTCAAAGGTCAGGACATAGGATCTGGATCCATTACATTGCTTTTATGCGTCATAACTTGCGTAAAAATGGTTCGACTTCGGTGAAATCTTAGTATGTATAAGGTTCGTGCCCAGGAACCAACTAGTTCGACTTCGATGAAATTTTAGTATGCATAGGGTTTGATCCAACTGGGCACGAACCTTATTGAAAATGGGCGAAATGGGGTCAAAGGTCAGGCAGGGCATAAGAGCGGGGTGTATTCCATTGCCCTTATGCGTTATAACTTGCGTAAAATCGTTCGATTTCGATTAAATTTTAGTATGTGGTAAGGCACCAACTGGCCACGAACCGTATTGAAAATGGGCGGAATGGGGTCAAAGGTCAGGACACTGGAGTGGGATCCATTCCATTTGCCCTTGTGCATCATAACTTACCTAAAAATGCTTCGATTGCGACAAAACGTTATCATGTTGTTCCGGAGGTATAGTGAACCGGTTCTGTTGAATATCAACGAAATGGGGTTAAAGGTCATTGATTCCACAGCCATTATTCTCATAACTTGCGTAAAACTGCTTCTATTGCGACAAAACTTTAGAATATCATCGAAATGGGGTCAAAGAATATCATCGAAATGGAGTCAAACGTCAGGACACAGGAGCAAGATTTATTCCATAGCAATTATGCACATAACTTGAGTAATAATTTCTGGTATGTTGGAAAGCTTATCATAATCAGTGCATTGCATGAATTTACTAACTTGTTTTTTCTTGTTGGTCTTTTTTGCAGGTCTGCTAAGTAGATTGAAATGTAAAATAATTTGAAGTGAATCATTTTTCCACCAGAAGGAGCAAGGGACACTGGATACAAGACAGCTATTTCTTTCATTATGCGATGTTTTCAGGAAATCAAGGAATCATATCATTATCCTAATATTTCAGAAATAGGTAAATTTGCGATACATTCCTGATTTTTGACAAATGTTATATCAAATAACGACTTCTTTTTGTGGTAGAAAATAAGATTTAGTGGAGAAATATACCATCAGCACGGTGAGGCAGAATTTAGAAAGATCAACCCAAAATGTTCAAGTGTAGAGATGTGTCGTTCGCGAAAGTTTCGTTCGAAAAGAACGAATCAGCAAACTATGTCACTGGCGAACGAATCTTTCTCGAAAAGAATCGATTACGCAGAAGAGCGATTCCCTAACTGAATCAGTCAGAATTACGTTTTACTACACGTTCAAAATTTCAGCACGGTTCATGTACTAGTCAGAAATTCTCACCTTATTCAGTAGTGTACAAAGGCAATAAATTAAGTGTACTTTTCAATACAAACGTATAAGAAAACGGAGGAACAAATTTCCTTAAGAATTAGAGGCAACTTTACGCTTAAAAATCGTCCACTGAACCGGAAACGAACGAAAGGATCGTACTCAGAATCATCTGCGTAGATACAAATCGTTCATAAACCGAAAGAATCGCTGTCTAAAACAAAAGAAAGGATGCGACAAAGAATTGACCAGCTAGACACAAATCGTTATCTAAACAGGAAGAATACCCGCCCAAAATGAACGAATCAGTCCCAAACAAATTTTTCAATGAATCGAAACGAGAAAATCATTTTTTTCAAAAGAATCGTTTGCCCATCTCTACTTGGAAGGAAGAACGAACATGCACCAATGAGTCATTCCATTATGACCAAACCCTGCCTAGAAAAATGTGTGCGTCTCGGAATCGGACGGTGACGTAGGTGAACTTCACAGAGTAGTATGTATCCATCCAAAGGACCAGGTTTTGGTTATAAGAGTGTTCAGAGTCAGAATGGAAAAAGCTGCCGATTTATCGGAGTTTAATAAAAGACGAAATAAGATGGCTTGGACCCACAGAACTACGATCTCGGAATCAAGGCGGGGCGTGGCTTGGGAATTGTTCACGTGCCGTTGTAGTGTGTACGTATCAAATGTGGTGAACAGATGGGCAAACGACGAGCTAACGTCCATCTGAGTGTCGTCCTCAGCGCACTGATGCCAGAGGGGAGCTGAAATTGTCGCGTAACGTTCACTGAGACCTCAGATTCAGAGTGCAACAAATCTCTCGCAGGTACAACAGTGGTAATCAGGGCAATGCGTCACAGCACACAGTTTATCGCAGACTTTCATGCATGGGCTTGCGTTGCTAAAGAGCCCACAAAGTCCCCATGATCATTGCACGTCGTCGGCAAAAACGAATGAAATGTTTCCAAGATCATAGAAATTGGACCGTGGATAATTGGAAGAAAGTTGCGTAGTCTGACGAATCAAGATTCCTGGTACATGACGTAGACGGCCCAGCACGGATATGCCTATTAACAACAGAGGCTATGGCAACTTGATGCACTGTTGGGAGAAAACATGCTGGCGGTAGGGGTATTATGCTGTGGGCAATGTTTTCCCTCGACACGTTATGCCCCATTATCGCAATAGCACACTCCCTGACAGCTGTCAGGTATCTGAACATAGTTGCGGACCAAGTTCATCCATTCGTGGCAACTGTGTTCCCTGTAGGTGATGGGCATTACCAACAGGATAATGCGCCATGATGCACGGCGAGAATCGTCAAGGAATGGTTCGAGGAAAATGCTGGTGAATTTCTATTAATCCCGTGGCCAAGAAATGCACCTGACATGAACCAAATCGAACATTTTGGGTTCGACATGGAAAAGCAGGTTCGCGTGAAATCACCACCACACTGAAATGTACGGGAATTCGAGGACCTGCTGTTCACATTATGGTACTAGATACCCCAGGATACCAATCGCCACCTCATCGAATCAAAGCCCGCCCGAGTGGCAGTTATTTTGAGGGCTAAAGTGGGGCTCTAAAGCTTGTTAGGTAGGTGATCAGAATGTAATGGCTGAATTGTTTATTCACATCAATTCTGTAAGTTACGCCTTAATGTTTACCAGGTACTTAGCAAATTTTGTGTCATAGTGATTTGAAGCCAATTCGACTTCATTTATTCACTTGACATATTTTTCTTTTCCTGTAAATTACTGTAAACTAAGTTTTTAATATTAAATTAGAGTATGTGAATTTACCAAAATATTTTTTTCTTTTTTAGTATCGATATCAGATCATAGGTCATGTCATATTGTAAATCGATGTAATTATTTCCGGTAAATTTCAGTTTAACAATACTAAACAGCATAAACAAATCTCGGGACTGTTGAGGTCGTAATGATAATTAATCTTCGAAACAAAATACCAAATTGCATCTTTAGAAATACGCGCATACGCTTTTCTCAGAATTTATTGAAAAATACAATTAAACGTTTCTAATTGATTCGAACGCTTAGAGAGATTGCAATATGCAATTGCAGCTGGATTTTTATCCGCTGGGCTTGGCTCAGTAAGTAAAATAGCAGTAGTGCGTTTTACTTTACTGAGCCAAGTTAAGAACAGTTTCTGCGTTCGTCAGGTGCCCAACGAAATTGGGGGGTCTAGAAAGCAGATTTCAATGAAAGGTATAGACAATCGCATAAAAAATGGGGAATACCCCTTTAGAAAGTAACATATAAATCTAAAAGAAATGCAAAAAAAACCACCGGAAATTTGTTATTGTAGTCTATTTTTCAGACATCTTTCTGAAACTTAAGAAAAACTCTTAAATATCTTCATCAATACAAATTATATGTGCAAAACAAGCAGTAGAAAGCAATTTGACATCCAACAAAAAACATCATTTAAAGGTTTTTTTGTCACGTGAAAAAAACGCGCAAATTTTGTATCAAATTTACTGGAAGCAAGGTAGGAAATATGTGTTTCATTTTGAGCACCCCAGAAAAGTTTTCAATAGGTGTATGAATTCATTTTCTCTTCAAAGAATTGGAAGTTTAATCAAAAGAGTTTCAAATTTCGCAGGAGAACTTCCGTAGTGTCTTTTGAAGAAAGGAAAAGGCAGATCAAAGTCTATGCTACACTGTAAAAATTTTTATCGTTAATTTCACAGTTTTGGGCCGTTAACAAGGTTGCCATCCTTTGACAGGAAAAAAAAAAGTTTTGTACTGTATTAATTACGGAAAACAACTGCGAAAGAACAGTCAGGAACCGTTATTTTTACAGTTTTGTACTGTATTATTTACGGAAAACAACTGCGAAGGAACAGTCAGGAACCGTTATTTTTACAGTTTTGTACTGTATTATTTACGGAAAAAACTCTGAAGGAACAGTCAGAAACCGTTATTTTTACAGTTTTGTACTGCATTATTTACGAAAAACAACTGTGAAGGAACAGTCAGAAACCGTTTTTTTTACAGTTTTGTACTGTATTATTTACGGAAACAACTGTGAAGGAACTGTAATTTTTACAGTTTTGTACCGTATTTTTTATGGGAAGGAACAGTCAGGAACTGTTATTTTTACAGCTTTGTTTCGTACTGTATTATTTACAGAAAAGAACTGTAAAGGGAGAATTACAAACAGTAATTCTTACAGCTTTATACTGTTATTTACAGAGAGAAGAAACAGTCAAACTGTAAATCTTAGTTTTAAGATTATTAACCTAGCAATCAGATATGCCTGAATCGTGTGATTTTTGCTGTTCAATATGTAATATCACATCAGAAATCTTGAATATTACATCTCACTCCAGGGTGACATAATTTCTAAGTTTTCGTATATGATATTAAATATTGAACAGTAAAAAACAGGCAATTCAGGCATATCTGATAGCTAGGTTAATAATCCAGTGACCTTGTTCCACATAATAAGGGAATAACGCATGTTCAGCTGAATGAATAGTAAAACTTGCTGTATATAATGTGTTATTTTAATACAAGCACTTGTGAAACAGGTGAAGTAAACAGTGTGCTCACAAAAAACTTTATTGATAATGTATAACAATGAATACACACTTGTTTTATTGTGCTTATATTAAACATATGCTGCTTATAAGCTTACTTGTTTTGTGTGCTGGCAAATTCAGCATCATCAGTCAGTTCTGAACATGATTCAGTGAAAGTGGTCTTATAAGTAGGATATGTGTGATATAAAAGCAATAAAAATGTGTTCTCTGAGAACAACTGCAGTCAGTGTGGCGAGGTGTGGAAAAACACAAAGGTTGAAAAAGCAGCTGATGCTCAGATTTTCAGACAACAACATGGAGGGAAAGCACAAACGAATATTGAGCTGCCAAAGAATGATCATTGATTACATCTGAAATGTTAGAAGTATCTAACTTGCTACACAGACCACAGTCACGGCATGATGCAATAACACAAGATAATAGACATATCTTGTCAGCATTGCATTACAATTTGGCAGCCTGAACATGGTTTCCCTCTTCACAAAATAAAACACAGCATTGATAGGGAATTGTTGGCCCTCGACAACATAATACAGGCTGCTTTATGGTAATAGGGACTTCATCTTTTCTATTCTCCAGACCTTGCCACAACTTACCTTTCAGAATGTTTCAAAAATAAAGAGCTTTTCAAGAAAGCCACATAGGCATGGCTATAAGAGCCTCATACATATTTTACTGCCACATAAAGTTAAAGAAAATATTTTAAAAAATTGTCCCAGTGGTTTCCCTCTTTACAAAATAAGATTTTTAGCTGTGTTTTCTTATTTATATACTGTCATTCATAAAAAGCAATAAAAAGGCTACTTTATTAAAAAAAATGGCTCTTTACTGAGAAATACTTTTGAATTTTCATCACCAAATCATAAAGTTTGGGATTACCATCCAAACCATTATAACCATGAGGCACAGTAGAATTCCAGAATTTCAACCTGTCATCAGTACAGCTTGTTTAAAGGATTATGCATTAAAAATTACTTTTATAGTGATTGGTTAAAATTTTAAAAAGGTGACAATGCTGAAAGGCCCACGAAATCAGCAAAGATAATTGCTTTTTATTGCTGTCAAAGGTATGTTTTTATTCCCACAATAAAGATGTAGACCACAGATTCAAAATAGGTTCTCTTTTAGAGAATTCGTATAACATCAGTAACTAAGCAGACTAGACATTAAACATGAAACAGACTATCTTTTACAAAGAACGTTTTTATTAAATAAGTGGTAAAGAAATTGTGGTACATAGTTGAAATATTTGTTTTAGTGCTCATTTAACAATATTGTTGTGTCCACTCAAAGTCAGTCATTCATTAACAAAAGAATGTTTGGACTGTATGGGTCATTTTATCTCTCAATTTTGATTCCATGCTCAGGGTTGATGTTGAGAAGGCACCTATACAAAAAAAGTATCAAGTTTAGGAAACATCTATATATATTTTGCAACCTTCGTTTTAAATTCTAAAGTTTTTCCTTAGTCTTCAGTTTTGCTCTTAAGTATATATATATATATATATATATATATATATATATATATATATATATATATATATATATATCATCATCATCATCATTGTCAACCATTATCAATCCACTGCTGGACGAAGGTCTCCCCAAGTTTCCTCCACAACGGTCTGTCTTGTGCCAGTCTCCTCCATGTCACTCCCGCAAACTTTCGAATTTCATCCACCCATCTTCCTTGTGGTCTTCTTCTGTGTCTTTTCCTGTCCCTTGGAATCCAATCTAAAATTTCGGCTGTCCGTCGATGGTCTGTTCTTCTGGCAGTATGTCCAGCCCATTGCCATTTCAGGGATTTAACTCTGATCATGATGTCTTCCACTCTTGTCATTTTTCAGATCCACGTGTTCCTCTTCTTATCTCTCCTGGTTACACCAAGCATGCACCTCTCCATGCTGCTTTGAGTTGTCTGCAGCCTTTGTATGTCTCTTTTAGCTAAGGTCCACGTCTCTGCACCATACGTAAGCACTGGCAGGATGCATTGATCAAACACTTTTCTTTTAAGACATAATGGCATCTTGCTCTTGAAAATTATGCTGTTTCTTCCAAAAGCTCTCCAGGCAAGTTTTGTACGCCGATTAATTTCTTCATCAATGTGACCCTCACTTGATATCTGCTGTCCAAGATAAACGTACGTGTCTGTTATCTCCAGCTTTTCTCCATCAATAGATAAATCTTCATTTCTTGTAAAAGCATTGTACATCACTTTTGTCTTCTGAAAGTTCATTTTTAATCCCACTTCTTTACTCTCGTCAGCAAGTTCCTGGATTATACTCTGTAGCTCTGATGGGGTATTTGCAAAAATGACTATGTCATCAGCAAAACGAAGGTGGGTTAGATAATCTCCATTAATCTTTATCCCTTTGTTTTCCCAGTTCAGTGATTGAAAGACATTTTCCAATATGGCATATAAGAGCTTCGGAGATATGGTGCCACCTTGTCTCACTCCTTTTCCAATTTTTATGTGTGTTGTATTTTCAAACAGCCGAATGTTTGCACTTGCATTTTCATAGATGTTATTAATAATATTAATGTATGCATCTTCAATACAGCAAGATTTCAGAGCCATTGCAACTGCTGATTGTTTCACCGAATCAAAGGCTTTTTCATAATCGATAAAAGCCATGCACAATGGAAGTTCATATTCCCTCGCTCTTTCAATTAGTTCTCTCAGTACGTGGATATGATCTATTGTGCTGTAGCCACTCCTGAATCCAGCTTGTTCTCTCGGTTGAGCCATGTCCAGTGTCACCTTCAAGCGGTGTGAAAGAACTTTAGTGAAGATTTTATAAATGTAAGGTCAGGTGATGCGTAACATCACAGCCTCTCCTTGACAAATGTCAACCCCGCCTTCTCGTGGTACATCCTGTTCCCACTAAAGGGGCTCTGACGACCGCCAATAGCGGTATAACTATACCATCGGGATTACAGGAAATGCTATCCCACATTCACCAACCCGTTTGGCCAGCGTGGTGAGTTATGGCCAAACCCCTCCAAAATGACTCCACAACTTAAATCTTGGCCCTCAGTCTCCGGCAGCTGGAATGTACCTGGCCAAGGCATTGGCCAGTGCGACATGAAGGCAGAGGGTGCTAAGAATCCCCGGAGGACCGGACTAGGCTGCCATCTGATGCTGACCTTGGCTACGTATAACGGACGCTCCCTATCTTCTGATTCAAGGCTTCTTGAATTGGAAGAGGAACTACAAAGGATCAAGTGGGGCATCGTCAGGCTAAGTGAGGTAAGGAGAAAAGGAGAAGATCTCATTGAACTGAAAAGTGGACATCTCTTCAACTATCGTGGGACAGATACTGGCAGAACTAGTGGTGTTGGATTTATAATAAACAAGAAACTGAAGGATAAAGTTGTAGAAGTTGAAAGTTCCTCTGACAGAGCTGCACGACTCGTTATCCAACTCTCGAGAAGATACCAGGCTCAGATTATTCAAACTTATGCACCCACCACAATGAAATTGATTTTATTACCACAAGTCATGCTGAAGAAGAAATTGAAGAATTTTATGAGGAAATTCGTGATCTAAATAATAAAGGTAAGCAGAACTTGAAGATAATTATGGGAGATTTCAATGCAAAAATAGGGCAACGGCAACAGAATGAAACTTCAGTAGGTAAATTCGGTCACGGCAACAGAAACCAGCGTTGAAATACTCTCGTAGAGTTTGCAGAGGCAGAAGGGTTTTTCATCTTGAACTCCTTTTTCAAGAAAAGGCCACACAGGAAATGGACATGGACACATCCAAATGGGACGACAAGTGAAATTGATTTTATTATGTGTAACAAAAAATTCGTCATAGAAGACTGCAGTGTGCTAAACAAGTCTAACACAGGCAGTGACCATAGATTGGTGAGATGTAAGATGCACCTCAACACTAAACTCGAACGTAGCAAGCTCATAAGACAAACAGAATGTATTGACATAGCCAACCTTAAAAAACACCATAATACCTTTAAATTGGAACTGAAGAACAGATTCTCTGCTTTAGAAGGCCTAACATCGGAAGAAGTGGATATTTCTGAA
Organism: Macrothele yani; assembly: GCA_039090855.1. NCBI lineage: Eukaryota > Metazoa > Arthropoda > Arachnida > Araneae > Macrothelidae > Macrothele > Macrothele yani. The sequence continues at coordinate 50,755,117 of CM077018.1, read as the reverse complement.
GTTAACAGAAAAGTAACCAAAGCTGTTATGGAAACAGCAACAAAATTAGCTGGGTCTAAGAACAAATTGCATGTGAACAAATTATCAGGAAAAACCAAAATGTTGATGCAAAAAAGAAGAGTGATGAGGACAACTAAAGAAGATGCGACTTCCAAAGTGGAATATATAGAGCTATGCAAGACAGTACGAAAAAGTATCACTGAAGACGTAAGGAAATTCAACACTGAACTAGTAAGGATAGCAATTGAAAACAACCAAAGCCTAAAGATAGCAAAGGGACATCTCAGTAAGGGGAAAAAACAGATTATGGCACTGAGAAAAGAAGATGGTTCTGTAACAAGAAATAGAGGCGAAATTTTGACAAGAGTGAAAGATTTCTACTCCACATTATATGAAAGGGATGATACATGTACTCCAGACATCATGAAAGGTACCAGTACCAGAGTTCTTCCAGTCCTTCCAGCAGAAGTTGCACATGCAATCAATTACATGAAGCGGGGAAAAGCTCCAGGAGAAGATGGAATTACTGTAGACATCATACAAGAAGCAAGTGGAGAAATTGAAACAGTACTAGCCCAAATTTTCACTCGATGCCTTAATGAAGGGAAAATTCCTGAGGATTGTAACAACGCTACAATGATCGTGCTACATAAAAAAGGTGACATTGAGGATCTCAGGAACTACAGACCTATCAGCCTCCTATCAGTGGTTTATATATATATATATATATATATATAATTAACAAATATTTAAATGTTTATGCCCAATTATATACTAAAGAAAGAAAAAAATATGAAAATCTCAGGAATACAATACCCTTGCAACTACACTCACGGACAATGAAATTTGTGCACTTAGAAGAAAACATCGGATTGAACTGAAATTTTATGGACTTAATAATACAGATGGATACAAATGGCAAAAACATAGCTACAGGACAACTACAGATGGATCTGTGGCACGCAGTCCGACCTGGAATCCCCGCCAGGAATGGGAGCACATGGGGTGGTAGAATCTCATCCACACACCGCTGGCACGTCAGTGATCCATATACTAGCAGGGCTTGAAAAATACCATGCCAGAGATGCCCGAGGCATGTAAATTATTGGCCTGGGTGGGTAAAATGAAATCTAGTAGCCCGGTCCGGCAACTAGGTTTAAAGAAAAAAAGAGTTTGGAATGGAGAATTTTCTACTCTAGAAAGAAAAAAAAAAAAAAAAAAAAGACTCTCGTCGCGTGTTTTTCAGTTTACTGCAAAAATCACCAGAATTTGTTTTATTATTATGGGAGGAAGTGCTTCTTCAATTATATTATGCTCTACATCCAGAAATTGGGGCCATACGTAGTTTTACTCCAGATGTCATTTACAGTTAACGATGGGATGCATGCCTGGATTGAAACTAGCCTCCGGCCTTTAGTGACAAAATGCGTAAACTGCCCTGAAACAGGAGGACGCAGACTGATGGGCAAAAAGGCCGTGCTTTATGAGGAGGAAGTGACAACAGAATATTTATTGCACAGCCCCGGGTGGGGTTGGGTCTCTGATACAACTTGCGCGAGTGAGGGAGGAGAAATATTGGAAGCCACCCCCCCACACACACACACAAAGAACAGCGGTACTACTGAAACAAAGCCTAAGTTTCGTTTAAGATTTAAGAATGAGCCTGTACACTTAGCCGGGAGAAGAGCGAAAATTACCGACACCGATAACTTACCTAGTTTGTCTGAGAGAACAGTAGTTTGTGTTAGCTGCGGATATAAGTTGTATTTAGAAATGGATATGATTTTTTTTTGGGGGGGAATCCAGCAATGAGAGCATATCTCATAGTAAGCTATTATGTGGAATTTCCGATCTGTCAGCGGTTGTTACAAATTTGTCTTCCGCATTGTTGAGTGATGTAATTTCAGAATCTGAATCTGTGTCGTTGGCAGAATTGAAACTTACGCAAGCGGACTATGATAAAGTGTACGCAAAAAAACACCGTTGGGCAGTTCAGGAATCTTGGATAAAAACATTTAATTGGCTAAAGTCAAATTATGACAAGACTATTATGTAGTGCACTGCTTGCCAACACCATCCCAAAATTGCCAATACCACCAGCAATTTTTTCAAGAAGTGTGTGTGTGGAAGGGGGGCACACAGGAGCAGCTACATTTGGCTGTATAGCGGACCGGGTCCCCGTGGAATCCATTTGTGCCTGGCGCATGATCCGTCGATCCTCTCTACCAGTGGTCCCCCTGGTCCGCCCGGAGCCACTCTGCCGTGTGGCAGTGCAGTCACGTGTTCACTGCTCCCAACACAGTCAGACGATATGGTCAGAATGGTCCAGGCGGTGTATTTTTTAACATTTCAAAATAAAACTTCTAAAACATAGAATTGAATTTACTATTACACAAGTACAATGTCATCACGGCCCCACAAAGACCCAGTGAGTTAAACCTGACCTTCCAGTGTGCAAGGAACACTTTTTTCCAGATTACTTTGCAGTCATCGTTGAAAATTTTCTTTGAAATTTCACCTAAAATAATCCCCTCTCTAGGTCCCAGGGCTTGACAAATCCCAGGTGCCTAGAAAACTGGCACTTACATTCGTTTTTTTAAAAGTTCCGTAATGTGCACTAAATACCATGATTTTTGTCATATGATCCACAGAGCATCTGTTAAAATGTTTTTAACCCTACATTGCATACATTAGTCCCCCCTCCCCATTTTTTTAACCTAAATGTGTATATGCAGTATAATGCTTACAAAAATCACATGAAATTCTGAAAATCATTATTGAGTCGATAGATTATGAAATATAGGTTGGTGACAAATTTGGCACTTTGCACGACTACGGTCTCCATCCAATATACTGTAATAGAAAATTAACGTCCTTTTTCATGAAAATATTTTTACAACATGTTTTGAATATCATTTTATTATTAAGGTATGTATGCATTGACGATATTTTCCAATGCAAAGCAATTAATAAATCACTTATATTGTCATAAAATTCAATCAATAATCATTGTTTGAGCAAATAACATGAATTGTAAATAACTACAGTCTTATGATGTATGAAATTCAACAAAATAATTACTGCGCTTACTTAAATAAAAACGCAGATTGCATTTTATAATATATTTTTTTTTGATTGGAGGTTTAGCGACCATCATGAGCAACTCAATGGGCTATAAACAGTCGCCCGTCCCTAATTTAGGGTCACTAGTTCCAGGGAAGGGAGAGAGCCAGTGCCGTAAGACAAACACAACATTCATGCCTCACCGAGATTCGAACCCGGACCCCTTTTGGATGAATGATTAGAGGCCATCGCTTAGACCCCTGTGCCACCGGGGCAGCTTTTATACATTTCACTGCCAACTTTAATTTCCAGTTTAGGAATTTACATTTTTGTCGATCATTGGGATTGACATCTAGACAGTTTCCATCACAACAAAAGCTCATTGCTACTACCGCACATATAAGGCTCTTGTGTTTCTTTAGCTGAAGCTCCTGTTTTACACCATTGCTTGGCCTTCCTGCTGTAGTCCAGGGCATGCGCCGTACCATTTGCTTGCTCAGGATGCTTGGGCCTTCGATATTTAACCTGGATGCGATTTGCTTTTAAATTCCTTAAGCGGTCAGTATGTATGAGCCAAACATTACCTCATTTACCCACTTTTTTTTTTTGATTGAAAGTTTAACGACTACCGTGAGCAACTCAATGGGCTATAAGCAGTCGCCCATCCCTAATTTAGGGTCACTGGTTCCAGAGAAGGGAGAGAGCCAGTGCCGTAAGACAAACACAACATCCATGCCTCACCGGGATTCGAACCCGGACCCTTCACGGACGAATGATCCTAAGCCAGCGCTTAGACCTACGCATTTACCCACGTACATCAATTCCAACGCACTGTTGAGAAGCCCCGCTCAACAGTGCGTTGGAATTGTGTTTGGTTTGGAACTGCTCCACTTCGCGCGATGGATGCCTATGTCAACTGCCCATCACCCTTATCTCTAATGTTTTGTCTACTGAGAGCATATTTAACACACTGAAAGCTCTTCTTAGTGAAAAAGTTGCACGGTATTAGTAATATTAAAAAATATTGCTGTACAGAAAAATCCCAACGTGGAATGTCTTCCCCCACACAATACAGAACAAGCTTTGTCGATACTATCAAACAGCTGATTATCACACTATTTTAAACATGTGAAAATTTTTAATACTATAAAGCAAGCTTTTATTAAAGATTTTAACTTTAACAGGTACAGAGTTAGTCTTATTAACATTCATTGAAATCTTCAGTCAATTTCATTGAGACCATTCTCAATTTTAGTAATTTAATGTTTTTGTATAACAGTACTGTTAGAAAACATAGATAACGTACATTTCTAAGACTTCAAACCTATATAAAGTACAACAATATTATCTAAGAGAATTTTACAGATAAGATTTTGAAGAAATTTTTTTTTTGGGGGGGGGGGGGGCTTGAAGCACAAAATGTTTTTCAGACTCATCAGAAATAACTTTTCTGAACACACTGTAAAATGTTTTCATCAGCAAAATCTATTACCAATTTTGAGTATAAGAAATAAAATTAAAATGGGCAGAACTTAAACACAGAAAACCTGTTCACTAAATGGAATTTTAGAACATTTTTAAAACTCAAGCCCCCCCCCCACACACACACACATTACTTGCAAAATAAATTTGCTAGCAGCTTCACTGTATAAAACTATGAGAAATTTTAGTACCGGTTCCACAACTGATGTACACATCAGTGTGCGTAGAGCATATATTTCTCTAATCTGATTGCCAACCTAGATGAAAATGTTGTTTGCTCACTATACAAGTTTGAAGCCACCTTAGTGTTTACATTATAATGGAATTTTATTTCCACACCAAAACCTTAGCTCGTCTTGGCTTTCTCTACAGGATCAAGAGATACCGTTTTTTGAAAAAATGCTGAATGATCTTCGCTTTTTTTAAACGTCAGAGCTATTTGAGGTTTATTTATTGCAATTTTGCAAGAAGGATACCAGACTTTTTTAGACTTAATTTTCCAAACGACCTTGAACATATTTTATTTAAACAAAAGTTCCGATAACAATTTCATATGAAGTTGGCAATGAACTATTCATTCTATAATACGATGACCACTAAACTAGCCATGCACACAAAACTAACAATTCAAAACTAAGTTGAAGCCTCACCTCTAAATGAATTCCAAGTTGGCAGCAGCATAGCAAATTCCCTTTCAGAACTTGAAATTCCGTCTATTATTTTTTGATCAATGCTGAGCATGAGTGTTGGGTGAGAGTACAAGTTCCTTCTGAAATGGATTAAAACAAGAATCTCAAACATAAGAATTAAAAAGCTGTTAAAAGTTGACAAAATATCCTACAAGGTATTTTTCTTAGTGTTCTTTATCTTAGCTTTTTATGCATTAGATACATCTCACAAGAAAGAGAGAAATATCTATTGTAAATGATGCTTTAAAAATAAAGCTTACACCATGGAACTTATTTTAAAGCACCATTTGCAATAATTTTGACACAAAAATTGATTTTAAATAATTTTGATACTTTTTGATAGAAAGAAATTTATACATATTCAGTTACATATGCATGAGGCTATCAGAGGTTTGAACTTTGGATTTGCTAATGATCTGTTGTTGGCATCAGTAAATAAATACTGCACAGGACCACTAAACTACTTGTTTTACTGGTCCTGTTGGAGAGTTGTTTATTTACGTAAAACTATAACTTTTCTTCTCATCCAGAAATTAGGTAGCAGTTTTTGGCTGGACTTCTGAATCTCAATGTAACATGTAATTTCATGTATCAATTCTTGCATGCATGCTTCGTAAGAATTTTGTTTGTTTGAAGGTTTAACAACTACCATGAGAAAGTTGAATAAGCAGTAAATGTGAGCAACTTTTCCATGAGCAACTTAATGGGCTATGAGCTACATAATTTCGGGCCACTGGTTCCAGGAAAAGAAGCCAGTACTGTAAAATAAACACAACATCCATGCCATACCGGGATTTGAAATTGCACCTATTGTGGACAAATGGTCAGAAGCCAGCACTAAGCCTACTGCGTCAGTGGGACGGCTGTAAATTTTATGCTATGTACTTAGAAAAAATTTCAATGCTGTCGTAACATTTTTTAGTGCTAGCTTCCTTTAGCAGCTCCATATAATTTATCTGAATTTCTTTATGAAACTTATGTTTTCCCATTATTTGTGATCTCATGATACTATGTTTCTGCAGAGCATGCACTTTTGAGTTTAAATTTGGTTGCAAAATGAAAGAAAATCGGTACTTACCCACTGCGATGCTTCGGCAACCACCATTTGCAATAGCACGTAAAGTTGTTTTCACAGCACGGGTAATTCTTGGCAATTCAATTGCTGGTTGCCAACCGATCAGCTGTGGATGCGTAAACCTCTGAGTCGCACGCTGTCATATTGCAGCTGAGCAGAAAGAGCTTTTTTTTTTTCTTTAATTTTATTTTGATTGGAGGTTTAACAACCACTGTGAGCAACTCAATGGGCTATATGCAGTCACACTTCCTTAATTTAGGCCCACTGGTTCCAGGGAAGGGAGAGAGCCAGTGCCATAAGAAACTCAACATCCATGCTAAATCAGGATTTGAACTCTGACCCAAGTCGGACGAATGATCAGAAACCATTGCTTAGACCACTGCGCCACCAGGGCAGCGAAAGAGCATTCAACTACCAAAGGTCACAGGAAAATGGATTGTTTCTCCCAACTGAATATTAATCTATATATTCATCTTTTTGCCACGCGTGTCTGCTCTACTTTACGAATAGATCATGCGAAGTTTAAGTAAGATAGGATCAATGCTTTTAAAAATCAGTAAATATTTCCTTTCGACTGCAGAAAGGGCGTGGGACTGTAATGAAATACTGGAAGTTCTGGTTGCCTTGGGAATTCTTGCTGTGCAAAAGATGATCTTCAAGTCTTTTGATTTGCGATATTATGTGGCGCAGTTTGACTGGACGATTCTTGCTTCCCACCAAAAGCTTCTTTATTTGTAGGCTGTATATTCAGCTACATTTTGTTTTGAGCTTTTCGAAATTCTGCTTCATTATGCCATCTTGCCAAGGTTGTTCATGGAAATTGCTGCAATAACATGGAGCTTCGAGTTTTACCCATACACTGCTTATCAGTTGGTAACCAGAAGTTCCATGTAGCAGAAGACACCTATGCCGTGAAAACAACTTGATGTGCTATATAGCAAATGATGGTTGCCGCAGCACCGCTGCGGGTAGGTACCAATTTTCAAATTTCATTTTGACAATTTTAAACACCAAAAGTGTGTTCTCTGCAGAAACATGTGCTGTTATATGGCCACAAATAATGGGAAAACATGGGTTTTATAAATAAATTCGGGTAAATTACACAAAGCCGGTAAAGGAAACTAATAGCTACCCGTTTTTTATAAATAGAAATGCAAGTTCTTTTACACAAAGGAAATACCGAATGATAATAGAACAGTTTGGTTTTAGCCATCAGCCTGCTGCTTATCTTCTGCTACACATTTAAAAAAAAATATTACTGAACTATGTTATTCACCAATAATTTTATTTCAAGAGCTTTCCACCTGTTCCAGGTGTTATTCATGGCTGGCAGAGGTAGGGTGCACTGAGGATATAACTCATAGTTCACAAATCTATATCAGTTACTATTAAAGGGAAAACAAACTACTTTGCAGCTAAAGAATGTCAAAAAATATGGCCAAACGCGATTCGAAATTGTTTTTACTTTTTAAATAGAACTATTACAAACAAATACATAAAATGAAAAAAAAAACCTGAGGCATGAGGAAGCATCAGGCTGTGTGTGCCAAATGTTTTGATGTGCAAATGTCCCCAATGCTTGCTTTAGAGCTCTCCAATTTAACATGATGTTTTGGGGGCATGCTGTTATTTGAAAAAAGAACAGCTCTTTTTTTGTTGTTTAAAAAACACATAACAGCACCTTAATTATATCATTCTAACAAATGCACTGCACAAAGTGTAACAGTGGAGCTAATTTCTGTGGCCCGTGATTGTGGGTGTGTAGAAGTCTAATGCAAATGTAGACTACTCGATATACAAACATTTGAATGCCTACCCCAGTATTTTACTGAGGTATGTATAGAATTTTTTAACTAGAATTGAGAGATATATGTATATATATATATATATATTCTATAAAGAAGATACCTAAGCAAAAAAATACATATATAATTTTGACTCACACCTAATACAACATAGAAAAGGTTATGTATCTACCTGTGTGAGTAAAAGGAGAAAAGATAAAAAAATAAAATAAAACAACTGAATGTAGAAGGTGTCGAGAATACTGAGCCTTGGCTATATATATATATATATATATATATATTCTATTAAGAAGAGACCTAAGCAAAATAATATTTTTGACTCATACCAAGTACAACATAGAAAAAGTTATGTATCTACCGGTGTGAGTAAAAAGAGAAAAAAATAAAAATAAAATAAAACAACTGAATGTGGAAAGTGTCGAGAATACTGAGCCTTGGCTTTATCAAGGACCAGCAAAAACTCTGCATTTTCTCACTTCCACAAAGACCTAGTTGGAAATGGGTTTCTGCAAAGCCATAGATGCAAGTAATTAGCCCACCAAAATTTTTTTAAAAAATATATATATAAGTCATGACCTCCGCAGAGTTGTATGACCTAGCTCTAGTTTACAATTTAGCTTGCATCCATAACTTTTCTGGCCCGACCCATGCTCTTCATCTGTTACGATTAAACAGAAAGAAGAAGATTAAAGAAAACTCAAGTTGTGAGAGTGACATAATAATTAGAAATAATGTTCAGCAATAATGAAATGCCAAGTTCGCCTGAGAGAGAATTTAAACTTGAATAGCAATGTTTTCCAAATTCTTACATTGCAATTAAAAAAGGAAATATTAATTATTTAAAACTCAGATTCTTGAAAGAAAACTTGATTCTAAAACCCCCTACTCCACAACTTCTGACAACACAAAAACGAGAATAAATTAAAGACAATAATTAACTAAAGAAATGCTTTGTGAAGGTTATATGACATAAACAATTAGTTGCAATATGTACAAAGTATTTCAGAAGTGCTTTAAGTGCATAATTAAGTAGTTATTAAGAACTTAACTACTTTGAAAACACAGCGCAAAGTACAAGAACTATGAAAGGCCAGTTGCTTGGCCTAAGTTTCCTAAAACACGCGCAAAGTTACCAAGAAAAGAAAGAGTTAAAATCCGCAAAAAAGTTAACAGACTTGCCAGTGCCTAAATGCTAAAAAGCAAAAAATAACAGAGAAAAAAATACTAGAAGTACAAACATTGGACTTGGAAAACCTAAAACCCAAAGACAATGAAGAGAGCTTACCTCTTATGCAGCTGAACTTTCTCCACACAAGAGGAAACATGGCCGTCCTTTACCCCAAAATTCCAACAAACTCCTCTGCTTTGTTTTCAGCTTTGCTGTGCAGTATATATATATATATATATATATATATACTGCAGAGCAAAGCTATATATATATATATATATATATATATATATATACTGCAGAGCAAAGCTATATATATATATATATATACATACAGCACTTGACAAATATGTTCCAGATCTAGAAGCCAGATGAATGAAGTCAAATTTAAAAAAATAATGCATGATGTCTGTTGATGATGCTGGGCCAAAAAATTAATAACTACATCTCTTGTCAATTTCTTTTTTTTTTAACCCAAAACACTTATTTGCAAAACAAAGTTACAATTTGCTTCATAATTTTGTTTTCCCACTCATCCATTGCTGATCTCAAAAAATTAAAATTTTAGATTTTGATTTTATTAAAATACTATTTGCAGAAGTCATATTTTGTACATATTAATTCAAAGTACTGTACTTTTACCTTTGTGTAACCTGCAGACCACAAAATTCACACAAAAAGTTTCTTTCTAAGATCCACGGTGGTGTATAATACACAAGGCTGTGAAAAAAATGTGACATATAATCCATAGAAAATGTGCCACCATCTGTCGTGTTAATCATGAACCATAATTTCCGGCAGAAAAGCCACGATTCACAGGATGAGTGACTCAGAAGTCCAAAGATGAATAAAAAAACTATCAGCTTATAAAAAAGTAACTAATTTTTAAGTACTTTTGAGTTACTTCTAAATAAACAAAGGAACTCATATCCCTGGGTTTTGCAGCATTACTGTAGTTCATTAGTTAGACCTAATAAATCTGTAGTATTTATCTTTTTTTTTATATATGTCTCAAAATAAAAAAAAAAATAAAAATAAAAAAAAATGAGAATGTGATATGCAAAATGGTTAAGTGCCATGGAATAGCTCTGTGTGCTGCTCACAAAACATAGACTCCCACATGCACAAATATATAGACTTCGTTGCATTATATTTTATGTCAGAATGCTTGTAACTAAAAAAATATCTTACATCTCTTGGCGGTCCTCTATTGTGGCGTTTGTGTTACGTTTTTCCTGTTACATTTTTGGTACTTTTCCAATCACACCTCTCCTGACAATACCCTCACAGATTTTTTTAAATGCTGTACCAATTTTTTTTAAACTATTTTACTCTACCAGTATTTGCAGTACCTAAATTTATAACTTCTTAACAGATAATCTGCAAATTATGCAACACAAATTACATTATTTACTAGAAATTGTAAAGTCTGAAATAAAAAATATTTGCTGCCCGGGACAAAAATCTAAGTGCCTGGCACCCAGGATATGTCAAGTATGGATATACATATATAGCAACTATGTTAATACTAAGCAGGGGTTGCACTGGCTTTTCTGAAGTTTTTGCCAATTTAGTTGCCAAATTCAATTTTTTTTCGCCAAAGTGTTATAACATAATGAAACGGTAATCGACAAAGGTTTTTTCCATCACCAAAATGATTTCATTTTGCGCAAATTGCTAAGATGGCAATCGGCAGTGCGACCCCTGCTAAGTTTACATTATAAAAAGGAACAGATTGCTCTAACTATTCAAATTTGCACGTGGTCAAATCTTTATAAAACATAGTTAAGGCACTAGGATACCATATCGGAGGTTCCTGGGTCAATTTCATCTAGAAATAGGATTTGATTTTCCTAGGGCACCACCAGACGTAGACAAAAATACCCCTCCTCTAGAGGTCTGCAAGGGCCTAATTTGGTGAGCCTGGCCCAAGCACTGGCATTCAAGGCCTAGCCCGTTTCAAATATCAGACATTCAGCCCGGGCCCATCAATTGCCTCTCTTATTTAGGCTTGGCTCGGATTGTTAAGTGCCATTTGGTATTATTTTGTTTTTCTATGTTATTTTATGAAAATGTGCAAATTAAGTAATGAAATGAGATATTATTGAAAATTTTAGGTTGAATGTAGTAAGCCTAAAAATATTAACTAAACTTTAACAATTACCAAAACATATAATTAATTAATAACAAGGAACTGTGCACCAGTTACAATTAAAATAGTACTAGAGATCCGAATTTCTTGGTTTAGAATATAAATCAAAGTTTCCAAGTTTTCGCACATCAACCAGATGGCTTTTTCAAGGAAAGTAGACAGCCATAAACTTTAAAAAGAGAGAAAAAGGAAGACTAAACGCATTCAGAATATCCATTTCTCTGAACTAGTAAGCTGTAACACTACAAAAGATCAGATGAGGGATAGGAGAAAAAATCCATGCCGTCCCACCCTCATAGAAAAACACCCTCACCTAACTGCAGACACCCACTACCCCCCCCCCCCCATTATACACAACACTTACGGAGTGTGGCAAATCTTTTGCTGTCAACAAGCCCCAAAATGGTTTTACCATCTTAACTTTAGATTGGTGAAAACACTGTGCATGCCCCTGCCTCTTGTTGATTTTCTTACGACGCCCTGGGCTGTCATGGAAGTAAGTAAAACTTTCGAAACTGTTTAACACACCAGGAAATCTAGGAATTGTTTTCTTCTTTACCATTGCGATAAAAAAATGGGTCGACTTGGCCCAGCCCGTTGCTTTGTTCTCTAAACTACAAAAAGCCTTACCCCGCCCGTGCAGACCTCTACCCCCCTCGCCCCAATTTGTGCCACAGGGCTCAGTTTACAGTGAACTCTAACTTCACAGTCTGATTGCTCACTAAGTATAAATACAGAGAGGGCTCCCCCCCCATTATACACAAAAATCAATGGTTCCCTTTTTCAGAGCTAGTACATTAAGGACAATCTTTTTCTCTTTGGCTAACCATTGCGAAAGTGACCCGCTCCGATAGATGGCGCTCTGGGTACGCACATTTCATAGTCAACCACTCCCTCAACTTCATTGATCCCATCACAGGGGCGCATACACAAGGAGTAGAGAGTAATTGGCGTCCCCTTAAGCATCAGTTAACACAGGGCAACCACAAAATGTACTTGGCAGACCATATTGTGGAATATTTATTTCGACGGAATTGCCCAATTTCCTCAGAACATTGCTTTGAAATCCTGATTCGTACGATAAGGAAGTTCTTCCCCGGCAGATAAAGGTTTTCTGGCTTTTATTCTGCTAAGTAGACAGTTTCAGATTCATGAGGAAAACTCACTCTTCCGTCGTAATAAATATTTTACACATATGCAAGAATGTACATTCATAAAGGCCCTTTTAAGGGCCACCTAAAATCCATATTATTCACTTCCTTTGCCTATTTCATAACGTTACGCTACGCTTCACGATTTAGCGATAACGTGTCGCCATCTATCGTCGCTTCAGAAACTACTTTTGGGCCACTTTCGGAAGGTTTACCCTTTTTTTTTCCACCCGTGGGGAAGTAAAGATTTTTGTGTACCACTGATTAACAAAATCTGGTGGTCCAGTATGAAATTTACTAATAATGCTAATTGATAGTTCAAAAGAAAGTTCACTCACAATACTAATTATCAGGTTGTTCAGAAAATAATGGCAGATTTTCTGAGATGCCATATTCAACTTTCCCACAATGCTTGCAAAGTTTCATTCCAGTGACATTAGCCAACGAGATAAGGAGGGCTGAGGAGTGAGGACGGCATTCGGTCACTGATAACAACGCTCTGAAGGCAAATCCCAACATCACTCAGTGAACTCGCCAAACAGTGCAAGGTGTTGGTGCCAATCATTTCCATCAAATTGGTAAGGCCAAGAAGCTCGATAAGTTGGTCCCACACAAACTAATGGAGCATCAGAAACATCGGATCAAAAAGTGCAGTAACCTTCTGCTTCACACCAAAAAGGAGACCCTACTTGATCGCATTGTAACTTGTGTTGAAAAGTGGGTGCTATGTGACAACTGTAAGCAATCTGGACAGTGGCTGAACCATGTTGAACCACCAAAACATTATCTTAAACCAAGGTTGATGCAAAAGGTCTTGACAGTGTGGTGGATTGTTCAGTGTCATACACTAAGGGTTCTGGAATGCTGATGAAAACATTACCTCAGTTACATACTGTAAAGAAATTGACAATGCACAAGAAGTTGTGTTCCAAACAGTCATCTTTGGTGAACAGGGAGGTCCTTTTCTCCTCCATGATGACGCAAGACCACATGTGTCCCATATGACAAAACAGAAATGATATGAACTGAGGTTCAAACCCTTCCCCCATCCTGCCTACGCGTCTGACTTGGCACCTACGGATTTCCACCTGTTTATGCATTTTAGCAATTACGTCAAGGACAGGACCTTCAGGAACCGAGAGGAGGCTGAAATTGCATTCTGGGAATTTCTTGTATCCAGGAGCCAGATATCTTTTGGACTGGCATTAAAGCACTTGTTACACAACAAACGCTTGCGAAATGGTTACTTTCGAAGGTGCAGAGCAAGCATGTTGTGTTTTGGTTTGAGGAAACAACGTCTGCGACACAAAGTTCAAAGGAATTTTCGCACACAATATGGCAAATAACCTCTGAATAGGGGTACATCCTGTGTGTGTGACACAATAATTTTGTGGAAACGGGCTGTTATATTTGTCATTTGATGGCGTACCCAAACACCTGTTTTCCAGATGGGTGGATTGGTAGAGGTGAGCCAGTAGCATGGCCACCTCATTGCACAGTTATTCCAGATATGCATAGTTGTATAGCCCCATTCAAAACACCCTGTATTTTTTCAACAGAGTAGTTGAAAAAAAATACAGTCCTAGCACTAGGAAGTAATGAGAAGACTGTAAGGTACAAAAGAAACTGCAAATGGTGGCATTTTTTTCCTTGATCAAAATGTCAGTTAAGAAACAGTTATTTCACTTTGTAAATATTTGTTTACGTGCCCCATGAAGGGTAAATGTCTAAGTAATTGCACACATGTATTTGTATTCAGATATTTTTATTAAGCTTTTTAGATTTAAATTATGTTTTAAAGGTATAACAAGGAAAAATAATAATAAAAAAAATATTAATCAGCTATGTTATTGTGGGCCTCCTTTATTTAAACAATCATGTTATATAAACCAATGTTTTTCTTTCTTCATAATGATGCCTTACACAACAGAGTAAGAAAGTATGATTTATTCACTTGTTTCATTAAATTAAATTTATTTTCTATTTCTTGTAACTTTCAGTCATGGTAGTGTCAAACGGGAAGTAAAACAGGAGTGTTTCTAAAGTGTGATAGTTTTTCTCTGTGCCTACATTTTTTCAAGGTAAAATTGCATTTTGAATGTTTAAATTCTCATCTACATTTGATCATATATATATATATATATCTTATGATTTATTCAGACTATCACAACTTGTGGTTTTTGTAATCGTTTTTCTGCTTTTTGTGGCAGATGACGAGCGTGGGTTGGGCAAGGAAACTTATAGATGCATGCAAAACTAAGTGATTCATCATGCAACTCTGAGGAAGTTATGATAATAAAAATTTTTTTTGGTGGGCTTTAAACTTGCATTTATGGCTTTGCAGAAACCCATTTCCAACTAGATCTTTGTGGAAGTGAGAAAATGCAGAGTTTTTCTGGTCCTTGATAAAGCCAAGGCTCGGCATTCTCGACACTTTCTACATTCAGGTTGATATTAATTTATCTTCTTTTTTACTCATACCTGTTAGTTTATGAGTTTTTCCTTGTTGTTTTAGTACCTGTTAAATATTTTTTTTTGCTGCTATCTCTTCTTAATAGTATGTGAATTCTGAATATTCACAACTGCTGCGTTGCGAGTCATGATCTTCAGGTTTTTTAAGCAAATTTGGTTTTAAATTCTTAGGTGTAAAATTTTGCCTTTCACTCTGCTCTTGGGTGTGTGTGTGTGTGTGTGTGTGTGTGTATATATATATATATACAAGAAACTGAAAATCATTGAACTGTGAAAAATGAGGAATGAAAAAATGTAATGTGTAGTATGAATTCCGGGTCCTCACTTGATTGTGCTATATGCAGCAAATCATTACTGTGTCCCTATACACCTAAAAGTTTAAAAAAAAAGCACAAGCAAAATGTCAGCATAGCTGAGCCACATGGATCCCGAGGCTCAGACCCAAGACAGTATTTTTTTTAACTTTTATAATTTTATATATATTTTTCACGATGGGAGGTTTAATGACCACCGTGAGCAACTCAATGGGCTATAAGCAATCGCCCGTCCCTAATTTAGGATCACTGGTTCCAGGGAAGGGAGAGAGAGCCAGTGCCGTAAGACAAACACAACATCCATGCCTCACGGGATTTGAACCCGGACCCCTGTCGAATGAATGATCAGAAGCCATTGCTTAGACCACTGCGTCACCGGGGCAGTGAAAACAGAAATAGAGTCAAGTAGTACAAATTGTGTATGCATCTGCTATCGTGGTCACAATATCTAGAAATATGGTTCTCACAATACATTTTTCACCTGAGTAAAACCATTTTTCAGATGATGCATGTTATTCAATTGCATTACAACCCGTTTGTATTTTGTTAAGTAGGTTTTTCTTAGTTTTGAACTGAACATGTAATTTTGATATTGAAAAAAAAACACTAAAAGAAACTATTTTAATAAGGGTATGTTTTTAAAAGGTTACTAGACAAGCATACTAAAATTTAGAATTGTTTTAAGGCATGAATAAAGTACTTTCTTCAGAAACTTTCATTCAGCAAAACTTTAGGCATGTAACTACATTCTGTACAACATTTCAAAAGTTTAGCAGCAAAAACTATGCTTACCTGTATCATTATTCCAGGCTTTGACTTTTTTGGAAGGTTGAATTCAATGCTTTCTTCTTCTTCTAATAATTTTCACATTCAACTAATGAGTCACGTAGAAAGCAAAACTACATGGCCATGTTATTATACAAAGCTGATATTTGAGACTAATTTAAAATTCGGACAGAGCAAAAGTAAATTTCCGTCTTTACTGGGTGGTATGTAAAACGATTATGAGAAGTAAATACAAATGATCAACAAGTTGTTTTTTTTCAATTTTCCTTGAATAAGCCAGTTGCCTAGATGAAGCAATTTGTCAGATGATGATCATGCATCCCATAAACAAATGCACTGCATCCTGGAGAATTAACCAAGCAACAAACTTATGGGTAAATGTGTACTTTAGCGTCCTGCAAAGGGACGTAGTAGAATTCATTTGTTTCTCACATACAATCCAAAATGTCACCAGTCCAAAAGTTATGAATTTATCGTAAAATTCCATCACACACACGATAGTACCATTAATAGTACAGGTAGTCGTTAAAAGTACTTTATATCTGTTAGCGGCAAACATACGCTAAAAGCAGATAAGTGCCCAGTCTTAACTCATGCCTAGACCAACGTGTAACCGAATAGTTAGCATATGTCCACATAAACTTTCCTGTTAAACTGTAATCAAAAAGTTTCCAAATGAAAATAAGCACTAGTCTCATACAGTACAGAAAAACTTTGGACAAACAGATACAAAACGTTAGTGAAAGACATTGAATAGGAATAAAGTGAAGTGATATGCAACGAACTTAATGTAGAAATTAAGCCTAACATACAAACAATATGGCGAAGTGCTCAACGCCAAATAAAATTAACTGAAATTGAAAGAAAAACAAAGAATGATAAATCTCGGAAGTGGAACACGGGAATTCTAACCTCGTAATAATTTAGTGGAACTGAGAATGATTAATATGTCTTGTAATGCTGAGATTACAAATCCCGTTTGCTCGTTATTTTGCTAAGTTCTACCAATAATAATATAATAAATAAATACATCGCTCTTTCCACGTTCCAGAAACACACAGGAACCGAAAAATTGTTTTTCATCCGCCGCTGTGGAATCGAACCAACAGAACTCTCGGTATCGTGCCGAGTGCGTTACCTTTATGTCCACATAAACTTTCCTGTTAAACTGTAATCGCACTCGGCGCGATACCGAGAGTTCTGTTGGTTCGATTCCACAGCGGCGGATGAAAAACAATTTTTCGGTTGCTGTGTGTTTCTGGAACGTGGAAAGAGCGGCGATGTATTTATTTATTAACTGTCGCCACGTTTTGGAATATTTTCACCTAAGTTCTACCAAACTACTTCGAAACGCGAGGCTAAGTGTTTGAGCATGCGCGTTAGGTAGTTCAGTAGTTCGGCGCGTTGCCATCCCCAAAACTGTAGATTTTACAGTTTTAAACTGTTAAATGTGTTTACGGCATTTTTCTGTAGCGATTTACAGTAATTTTCTGTAAAAACTACAACTTTTTTTTACAGTGTATATTAAAATGCTTAAGTGCGGAATGTTGTGCAGATAGGCAGAAAGTTTCCAATACCGGGTATGGAAAACTAATGTATTTCGTATCTTTAAGTGTGCCGTGTCACGAAGCAGAATCTTCGTGCCCATCTTCATCAATGAAACTTCCGCAAGATATCGGACATTGTTCAAAACGGCTTTCTTTCCGTGTCTGCAGGGCTTCATTGGAGATGAGACGCAAGGTAACTTTCTCGTGCAAGACGTCGCACGTCCACATAATACAGCACTGATATTAGCACTGCTCAACGAACATTTCGGAGAAAGTGTCATTGCCTTTGACTATCGCAAACCCTATGGCACTGAAATGAATTGGCCACCCTATCCTCCAGACTTCAAACCGTGTGAATATTTCTTATCGGGTTATCTCAAAGACCAAGTACGCGGGACTGGCACACGGACATTGGAGGAGCTCCGAACAGATATTGAACATGAAATCTTTGCCTTTTCCACTAATATCGTGGAACGTGTTTGCTCCAGTTTTCCACTACGTTGACGTAACATCGTTGCAATAGAAGGAAGACCCATTGAACCTATTATCATATAAATTCCTTGCTTTAAAATGCCTGCATGCTCAGATTCTTTCTTCCGGTCGTCTTCATTCCTCAGTCACATCGCTTTACGATTGGTCGGTGTGCTTTGGGACACCCTATATCAACTGATACTTCATACATTTGAGAAAGATTACAAGAATATACTACGAATGCAATGCTGGTTTGTATTCTCTCATACCTGTATCTGGTGGTTCGTAAGGTAAAATACAGAGCAAAGTAATCTAGGAATATTTCAGAACTGATATTTTTGTCTGGAGGTTTAAATGGAAACTGTACGTACATTCCTGTAGTGTGTTTACGCTGCTCGTAAGGAAATGATAGTAATTAACACTTGTTGCACCGTTCCTACCCACTGATTTCAGAACACATAACACTTCACTATAACTGGAATATATTTGGCTTTACTTTTACGTAATGTTTCGCAGCTTCAAGTTGCAACATGAAGCTGAGAAAAAATATTGTAAATCTGGAAGCTGTTATGTTTGTCTATCAACAAACACAAAATTTTAAATGTAATGGGAATCTGTTTCTAAATGGAAACACCTCTTTAGTGTAATTAAGTAAACAAAGCACGACTGGCGCATTTTGACTGGATTTGAAATTATGTAAAATAAATTTTACAGAAATGTTTCTGTAACAAAAATTACATATACTTACTTTTTATCAAACACATATACAGTTAACTTTAGAAAATTGGTAGAAAATGTCGTTTTTAAATTCAACTTATGGTTTTAAATAGAAGCCTATACAAACCGTAAAACTTTTGGATTCAAGAATTTGAAAGAAAGTCTAAATCAGTACATATACTTGTTTCATTCACAGCTAACGATTGTTTGATATGCAGTACATGTGATTTGGTTTAATTCGCATTGCCATTTTATATATAAAAATATACTTCGACACAGTGACTAGCAAATCAATGAGTCGGAGTTTAATATTTTTGTAAAACGTTTTTAAAAGCCTAGGTTACGTCAAGCAGCGTATTTTCCTCGAAATGATAATGAATGTCCTTCTACTAAAATATGAAAGCGATTTCTGCGAATTAAATGGAATGATGTCTTTGAATTAAACGGATATAGATTTTCTCCGAAATCTCTCTAAGTGCCGGCTTGATTTTTAAAGATGTGTAACTACTTTTTTTCCGTTTTATAATCGTGCAAGGAAAGATACGATTACTGAGTTTCAAGTATTTTTAAGAAAGTACACGAACAGTTGCAGCACACAGTGGTGAGGCATATAATTCTGCCAAATAATTTAATATATATTCTTCAATACAGTAATTGTGTTATTCCATTTCATAAACCAATTTTTATAGGAACATAGATTAGAGAAAAATGTAGAGGATAAACAACGTAATATTTACTTTATTTTCGAGCCTGCTGTTTTAAAAATATTATTTCCTACAGTCTGAGTAATGACTGGAGACAATAATTGAAATGTTTTTTGATTGGGGGTTTAACGACCATCGTGAGCAAATCAATAGTCTATAAGCAATTCTCCTGTCATTAATTTAGGCCACTGGTTAAAGGGAAGGGAGAGAGCCAGTGTCGTAAGGCAAAAAAAAACATACATGACTTAGCGGGATTCGAGCCCAGTCGCATCTAGGAAGAATGGTCAGAATCCATCTAGTAGGCCACCACGCCACCTGGACGGCAACTGAAAATTACAGGATAACTGCTACATATTGATATTTGGAAATCACTGAGGATTACCAACGTCCTCATATGAAATCACATATCCAGATATATATTTCTTCTTTGATAATATGAAGACGCGTTTTATACTCCAGTTTCAAAGATGCTGTTTTTCAGATGTCAGCGAAATTCATACTGCGATCTTTTTGTTCAAAAATTGTGTGACTTCTTGAAATGGAAATTTGAATGATTTAAAACTTTTACTGCTCACATACTTTTTTTATTAAAGATAACATGTAAGACGGCATGAAAATGTTGTAGTTACTTTAATAGAGAATACTATACCGGCGTTTCACCTTCTGTCAGAAATAATGCCACAGATTTTAAATAGTATTTCAATTTGGTAATTTGGCGGGCCAGTAAATGAGACACAGTGCTGAAAATTGTTCGTCATGCCACTCAGACACCGTTTTAGCCCTATGCACACGACAGTTGTCGTCTTGGAAGACAAGAGTGGCAATGTGATGCTGCTCCGCGAGATGTAGGGCAAAGGCCAACACTTGGTCATTCAGAATGCGGAGGTATGCATGCTAGTTCAAATTCATCGTTACTGCACCAAGAGAGAAAATTTCGTGGTACTAAAAACATTCCCAAAACGTCACGAACAGACCCCCTCCAGATTGAACAACACCTTCGAAACAATCAAGATTAAAGGCTTCATTGGGCCTTCGATGAACTCGACGTCACCGATCATTGGAGTATAAATAGAAAAGAGACCCATCAGAAGAAATTACTCGTCTTCATTCCTCCACAGTAAAGTTTTGTTGCCTCTGAGCCCATTGATAACGTGCGGCTTTGTGACTTGCTTTTAAAAGAGTCCTCTTCCGTAGTACTCTGCTCCAGGTGTCCGTCGCATGCAGTTCTTTTCGCAATGTCCTTTCTGAACTTGGTTGAGTGGACTTTCATTGATTGTTTGGAGCAATTGTTGCCTGGTTTGAAACTGCTTTGCAATTACTAGGCAAGAAAAATGGCGGCGGCCCCTGTTGGTGAGAATTGACTTTTGGCAACAGTTACGTCGCCGAGTTTTAGTTGACTGCGAACTACACCGCTGTTTGTACACCCGCTGGACAGTACGCTTCTAGACGTTAACAAATTGGGCGACTTCATTCATTTGTTTCTGCGGGCCCGGCGAAGCACGATGGCTCCTTTTCGCCACTCAGTAACGTCTGTCTTACTACTCATATTGCAGACTAAGTTCAACTGACACGTCGCCCTTCACCACTGCACGAGACAGAAATGATCATGTAGACAACGTCAGTAGCATTATTTTCCCCCAACAATGCTATCACGCCGACCTGTGTTCAACTGTTAACTTACTACTATCATTCCTGTTAGGGGTGATTAATGTTTTGTCCGGTGTGCTTATGATAATACAACAGACGCACAATTTGTCTTTTGCCTCATACGATTCAGTTTTATGAGAAATTTTCTCTGAGTAAAACCCCTTCCTTTAATGTTAAATAGGAATCCTGTACGTAATTCAGAGATGTGTCTGCAAAAACTTAATGCTCTTGACAGATTACACTGCTAAACTCACATTTTGGTGCCTTGAAAGTTAAACCTATTCTCGGATTTATTAGGACGCTGATTCCAAAAATGGCATCAGTTTTGCCCTATCAGATCTATTTTGGATATAGGGAATACCCACCCAATATGCTGATTCCATCGGTCATCCGTCAAAATTCGTTATCCTACATGGCATGATCTGGTATTTTCGAAATGATTTTGACAAATATTGGTGCTATTAATATTACATACTATTTAAACATGCACATATTACAAAATTTTGGTTATATTTAAAAATATTTGAGGCGCTGTGTCCACAAATGACATCAGTTTTCTCTTTCAAGTCTAGTTTTGGAGATAAAGCGTACCCACCTTAAATGGTGATTTCATCGGTCATCCGTTAAATTTCGGGATCCTAACTTCAAATTGTATAACATCCAGTTTATGGAAACCAAAAAAATATTTAGAGTTTATATTAAAATTTATCTTTAGAATAATCTATCGAAAAATGCAGGCATTACAAATAAGTTTAGTGTTGTGATGTAAACTTTCATGAACAAAATAAACAGCTTTTCAGTGGTAGAATGAATGAACTTAAACTAAAATTCCGTTTGCTGATCATGTGATTTTTTCCAATTATTGTGTAATTTTAAGAGAGCAATCCATTGTTCGAATTCATTTCAGAAAAATAATAGGCTTTCTCTATTTCTTTTTATATTAACAATATGTAATAAGCCTTTGAGCTTCATTTTGCAGCAGCCGCACTGCAGCTTAAAATGCACCGAGTGGCAAAGGTTAGTGAATAAGACAAAAAGGGAAAGGGGTAGGACATGTTCGTTGACTAGAGTGGGAGAACCCCTGGGTGCCCACTCAGTACTTAGAAGAAAATTTTGAGTTTTTCATCTCTCTCACAGAGATGTCATCTACCCAGAAGGGTAGAGTGAAAACAAAGGGGTCCGTCCCCAAATCGTCCGGGCCACCCGGACGCAGAAGGTAGCAGCAAATGCACTACCAAGCCTTGTCGGCAGTGCTAAAGGGGTTAGCCCCTCTTCCGAGAACAGCCGGAAGGTAGAGCCCAACGCTGGGGGAAACTCTCAAAGACGCTTCCCCCAGCGAAGGGCTCTAAAGCCGGTACACCCACGAAGGGAGCCTCGACTGAGCAGTCTCAGTCAGCTAGTGGTGTAAGCACCCCCTTGCCAGTTCCGCCCATGGCAAGGAAGGGAAAAACATCACACCACCCCGAACCTTCTCGGGCTCCTGAGGGGTCGTCCACGGAGTGCCCAGAGGTACCTTCGGTGGGAGGTACGCATCCCAGGACACCATCGGTGCTTACACCCGAGGCGTTTGTGAATCTCATACTCGACCTCACTAAGGAAGTCGAGTCCGTTCTTTCGGACACGCGGGTCACTTCCTCAGGGAGAGAGAAGGCGAAAGCTGCCCTGAGCAGTGTTAGAGACGCTTGTTACGAGCAAGAAGCACGGGTAGCCTATGTCGAAGGCAGGCTGTCCGTGCGGGATGAGTTGCACTGCGAAGCCGAAGCCGAAGTGAAAGCGGCTTCCTACGCCGAAGTGGCTAGGAAGAGGGCTAACAAGGCGAAAGGGCCTTCGTCCGCCCCGATTGAGACTAGAAAGGAGAAGGGAAAGTCGGTAGACAGGAGACACGTGCTTTTAGTCTACCCGACAGTCGAGAGTGCGTCCTCAGAGGACACAAAGAAAACCCTAAAAACTGCAGTAAACCCAACAAAACTGCAGATAGGGGTCAAGAGCTTACGGAGTATAAGGAAAGGAGGGGTCGCTGTGGAGTGTTCCCATCCCAGGGAGCTCGACCGCCTTGCCCAGGAGTTGAGAAGCAATCCGCTGACCAAGGATTGCACACTTCCCACGGCCCCAAGGAAGAGAAATCCCCGGTTGATAGTGTACGGGGTCGACGGGGGACTCTCAGGGAAAGAGTTCGAGCAGATGGTTTGTGGGCAGAACCCAGAGCTCGAGAACGGGTTCAAAGCCTGTTTTCCCATCAAGTGCAAGGGAGGTAGGGTCCACTGGGTGGCAGACGTGGAACCCAAGGCCTTCAAGCGCTTGGTGAGGCGGAAGACGCTGAACTTGGGTTGGTCAGTGCTCCGTCTAAAGGAATTTTTGAGGGAGGTCAGGTGCTTTCGGTGTAATGGGTTCGGCCATTTCCGAGGCAACTGCCTCGAGACAGATGCAAGGTGCGGCAATTGTGGTGAAGTTGGGCACCAGCACCACCAGTGTGCAGCCGCACCGAACTGCAGCAACTGCACCGCTGCGAATGCCAAGTTCCACCTGAAGCTGGACGTCTCACACTCCAGCTTCAGTAAGACATGCCCTAGTCTTACTAGGGAACTTGAGCAAAGGAAGAGTCGGGTCAACTACTGTTGACGGATGGAAGTACCCTTGGAGGTACGCAGCTCTCGATAATGAGTTTTTCGGTCTATTGACCAAGGTGTTTGAGTTGACCCTGGCCCGGGGTCAGCACCACAGCTCTGGCCCTAGAGCTGTGAACAATGTAAATATTTCAATGTGTGTGATTTTTGTTTTATTGTCTGATTATTGTGAGAGGGGTGCATGTGACCCTCATAGTAAACGTGCTTGTAATTTGCTGAGTTTTGAAATAAAGGACAGTAGTCCCAAAAACTCGCGTTGGCGGGCGATCTCCCGGCCACGAGATGAGATATTTTGAAAAAGTTACTTGCCCCAACTGCCCATAGCACGTCGCACACACGGGTTGTGACAGAGGGGTGTAAGGTACCGGTCCCGTGGGGGAGGCAGATCCCCACAGGTCTCTAGACCGAATCTGTCCGAGTAGAAGACTGTGGTTTCCGGTGACTGACGGGATGGCTGTCGGAACGCCGTCAGGGATCCTATCTATCCCAAAACTATTCGAGAGAGTTCCGCATTTCCCTGCGAAGTCAGCACTTTGACGGTGCGGGTAATGTCATCAGCTAGTGTTACCTTTACACCCATATAAATTAAAAGTAGGTATTAAAAATATTAGGAAGATCAATAATAATGGAATTGAAATTGAATGTTCATCCAATTCTGATTTGGGAAAGTTAAATGAAGAGATCAATTCAAATATTGATACAAAGGACTTTCTGATATCTAGGTTACCTGAAAAACAGGATCCTAAAATTATTATTTATGGTATTAATGGAGAAATGAACCTTTCCGAAGTTGAGGAGGGTATTAGAGAGCAGAATTGTGAATTACAAAACGAAGATTTGGTTGTAAAGTTTTCTATTCCAGCTAAAAATGGGAAAAAACATTGGGTTGCTTCAGTAAAACCCAAGAGTTTTAAAATGATTCAAAAAAGAGGAAAATTAAACCTTGGTTGGACAGTTCATACTGTCAGGGAATTTATTAGAGAAGTGAGATGTTTTAGATGTTGTGCTTTTGGTCATATTAAAACGAAATGTAAAGCTACTGAAGACATTTGTGCGAGATGTTCCAAAGTAGGACATACGCATAGAGATTGCACAGAAGAAGAGAGATGTGCAAATTGCGAAAGAGCAAATGATAGATTCAAGTTAAAATTGGACATCCGCCATTCAGCTTTGCATAGGGAATGTCCCTGTTATATTAGAGAGCTGGAATTAATAAAGAATCGAACAAAATATGAGTAATACTCCAAGAGAGAAATTAAAAATAGCTCAACTAAATTTACACCATTCAAGGGCAGCTACTATTCAGTCGTTGATAATGGCTTTGGAACAAGGTGCAGACTTGCTTTTTATTCAAGAACCACATATATATAAATCCCAAATGATAGGTCTTCCTTCAACTATTAAGAAATTTTATTGTGGTGACACAGATGCAATGGCAGCAATCTTGGTCATTAATACACAATTCAATGTAATGTTAATTAATGCCACTAGTCGAGTTGTGGCTGTCTCTATTTCCTTGACTACCGGTGTATGCTTTTTGATCAATGTTTACTGCTCCCCTTCATATGATATTGGGGTACTTTTGAATGAAATTGATGATGTCTTGAAGGGTCTAGAGGGAGATATTATAATCTCAGGTGACTTTAATGCAAAGAGTAATTTATGGGGAAATCAAGTTGGAGATAACAAAGGAACTCAATTAATTGATTTTGCCTTTTCGAGAGGATTTGTGGTTGTAAATGATCAGGATAGCATTCCAGCATTCTCAGGTTTTCAGGGTCAATCATGGATTGACATAACATTATTTAAAGCATCAACAAATCTGCAGATATCAAATTGGAGGGTACTGGATGACTTTTCTGCCAGTGACCATTTAATGATTACCTTTAATATTGAGGAGGAGGTAATTTCGGCAGTACCAAGAAGGAAAAGATTTTGCATGAACAACATCGATTGGGTACTGTTTAAGGAGAAACTAATTGATCTAATTTCTTCTCACAGAGAGCTTCCTTGCGAAGTTGACATCAATGAGTACTTTCTCCACTTAACGGAGAATTTAATTGAGATATGTGAAAAGTGTTGGAAGCCTGGAAAGAACAAGACCCTACGGAATAAATGGTGGAACCAGGACTTGGGTCGTCAGAGAGCAATCGTAAGAAGATCTAGGCGTCGTATGCAGAGATCAAGATTCAGCGAACAAGAAAGAGAGTATTTTATGGAAATTTATAGAAAAGAATCTGCGAAATATAAAAGAGCTCTAATTTTAGCTAAGAAGAATTACTGGCATGAAATTTGTGAGAAAGTTGATTACAGATCACCTTTTGATATTCCTTTTAAGATTTCTAGGAATAAGGTATATTCACCTCTTGTTATTTCGTCGATTGAGACAACAAATGGTTTGTTTACGACAACGATTGAAGAAAGCATGATGGAGTTATTGAGATTTCATTTCCCTGAGGATATAATGGATACAGATATGGAAATGCATAGATGTATGAGAAGCATGTCAAAATCGCCTCAATGCTTTGAGGATGATTTTCCTATAAGTTATTATGAGGTTGAACAGGTCTTTGGACATTTATCAATGGATACATCTCCGGGTTGGGATGGAATGGATTTTTCGGTTATAAGAGAAATATTTATTACTGACTCGAAGTTCTTTATTGACTTATTAAATCTCTGTCTAAAGAAGGGAGTTTTTCCTGTATGTTGGAAAAAAGCTGTATTGATTTTGTTTAATAAAGAAGGAAAGTCTCGTACGGATCCATCGGCTTACAGAGCTATTTGTCTCTTACCCTGCTGGGGGAAGATATTGGATAAAATTATTACGAACAGAACTTATCACTTCCTACAGACAAAGAATTGGTTTCATCCATTACAGTTCGCATTTCTCCCGCAGAGGAGTGCAACAGATGCAATTGTTTTTATTAGAGATGAAATTCAAAAACAGAAGAATATTGGAAGACGTACTTGTATTGTCTCCTTGGATGTTAAGAATGCATTTAATACTGTTTGGTGGCCAAGTGTTCTATATTCTTTGGGTCAATCTCATTGTCCGAGGAATTTGTGTAATTTGATTTCGAGCTTCCTGTCCGGGAGATGTGCTGAATCTCGGCTTGGAAATTCGATCATGATTCATAATTATAGTAAAGGATGCCCACAGGGTTCAAACTCTGGTCCATTATGGTGGAATATCATTGTAAACGAGGCCCTACAAATGACCTTCGATGAAAATGTTACGTTATTGGCTTATGCTGATGACTTTATTCTTATGGTGTCAGATAAATAGCGGAAGGCAGGGCATTGAGGCGAAGATTCAGTCATCTTTGACCAAACTAAATGATTGGAGTACTAAATATAAAATTTCATTTGCTCCAGAGAAGTCAAAATTGATGATTTTCTCTAAAAAATCGGTTTTGAAGACTCCTCCAAAGTGTAGATTTCAGAACCATACAATCAGGCCTGTACAGAAGCTGCAATTTTTGAGAATTATTTTGGATGTAAAACTATCTGGAATTCCCCATATCGAATATCTGAAAGAAAAAAACATTGGTAATATTAAATAGATTGATCTCCATGAGACTTAAGGGAAGAGTGTTGAAGGCCATATATAAGGGCTGTGTTGAACGCATGATTTTGTATGCGTGTGCAGGATGGTACATACCTACAGAGAGGGCAACAACTAAAATATTACAGATTCAGCGAGTGGCTTTGCTTGGAATAACAGGCTGTTATAGGACAACGGCGTCAAGCACCATTCAGGTCTTAGTGGGCTGTGAGCCCCTGGATCTGATTTTAGAGAAAGAAGCTGCTTTGTATTGGCTGAAGCGTGAGAAAAAATCTGTTACTGCTTTTGGCGAATCCATATTATCAGAGAAATATCAAAATAGTAGAAATCAGATGTTGATTCATCCGGCACAGCAACTGTCGTTTTATTGGAGCTCCCTCCCTCCTAATGGATTGGGGAAAGAAATTTTTACTGATGGATCAAAGCATAATGATCATGTGGGTTCAGGATTTTGTGCAATGTCATCTGGCAATGTCTCCTGTGAGAGTTATTTCCGATTGTCTGATAACGCATCTGTTTTTCAGGCTGAGTTGTATGCGATTCTACAAGCTTTGCGATGGGTGAGGGCTAAATCTCTTGAATGTGATGTACATATCTTTTCGGATTCGCAGAGTGCACTTCAGGTCATGTCTGACTACACCTGTTCTGATGAACTGGTCATAGAAATAAGACAAATTATTAATGAAATCGGATTAGACGTAATCTTCCTGCATTGGATTCCCGGACATAGGGGCTATTTCGGTAATGAACTGGCTGACACATTGGCTATTTCGGTAATGAACTGGCTGACACATTGGCTCGTAAGGGAACTCTTAAGACTTTGATAGATTATGAAGCAAAAACTCTATTAAAATACTTAGAAATCGTCTTAAAATTGGACTTAAAACTTCATGGCAAAATAGATGGACGAGTGCGGAAACGGGAAGATATACATTTTCGATTATACCTGAAGTATCAGAACGAAGATGCTTTAGCGATATATTCATAAACCAATTGTTAACTGAGCATGGATCATGCCCAGCCTATTACCAACGATTTAACATAAAGAATGCACAATGCAAGTGCGGCTTGTCTTCGGCTACAATGTTTCATTTAGTTTATCAATGTCTGGGTCTGACAACACAGAGAGCTCATTTTATGGGAACCTGGCGTGGCTCTTCTGTGGGGGAAATTCTGGGTAACCCCCTAATTTGTAATAGAATTTCGGAATTTATTAGATTCCTTAAGTTCAATGAAAATGTGGCGATGGATATTCTTGTTACTCAAAATACGTCATTGAGCTTTAGTGTTTGATTTTTTGTGAGATGGTATTTGTTGTATGGTTGAAGATTGACCCATTATTATATTTCTTGTTGTATTAATACCTTGAATCTCGGGGTATGTTTGATTATTTATTGGTGATGATTATGTGTTTTGTTCGATGTTTTGCTCTTTTGAGTTCAATCATGCATGTTGATGATTTACTGTGCGGTCTGTTTATGTTATAGTGACGATTTTATACAGGGTGATTAAATGTTTGAACTAGCGTATTTGTGATTAGAATTGTGTATTGATGTAAATATACTGTTATCTTATTGAAAATATTTGTCTGTGTTTTATCACAATTATCATTATTATTATTATTATTATTAATTTATTGTTGGAATTGGCCTGAAAATGTAGATTTGTGCCTCGGCTATTTACAGGCGATTACTGAGAGTTTCACGGTGTATCTTGCATATTGATATATATTTTGAATTGGAATTTGATTTGTTTTAGCGGATTGTGTTATTATTGTTGAGTACTTGTACGTACTTGTTTGTTTTGGGCTTGAAGCATGAATTTCAGCGAAATTTATTCTTAATTTTTGAATTTAGAAAGAACCTACAATATTTGGTTACCACGGATCGGGTAAAACCTGATTTCTTTGAATTTGCTATGTTTATGATGTTCAAAATCTTTTTTCGTTATTGTTCATTACAAAAGTCAAATTGTAATATGTTTTGTAATTTTCTTTAAATAAAGGATCAAGTCGATCCCTGGTCGGGCAGTTGTGTCTCCCAGGGGGGGATGGGTCTTTTTAAATAAATTATTTAGTGAGTTTAATTAATCACTGCTAAGCTCACGCGGTGCAGTTTAACTTACCGGAACTTACCTTTACAAGGACCGGTCAGTCTGATGCCGACCGGGTGAGAGTTTCTGTGTGTGTTTTGATTGAGCTGAACTGCGCTGTTAAGCAGAACTGACGATTTCAACCGCGAGACGGGTTTCCATCCCGATCTCGCGATTTTTGCTTTAATCGATTTGGGTACTATACGGTACCCACCATTTAGAGCAGTGACGGGACTTAGTAAAAACGCCCTTGTGAGAGCGAAGTTCCGTTCAGCTCGCATAGAGACTCTGGCATCAGTCATCGGGTACGTCGTCGCCGTACCGGTCCCGCGGACGAGGGGTCCCTCGCCCGCCCAAAGCCCGAGCGCCAGGTTTCTAAGCTTAGACTAGAGTGGGAGAACCCCTGGGTGCCCACTCAGTACTTAGAAGAATTTTTGTGTTTTTTCATCTCTCTCACAGAGATGTCCACTACCCAGAAGGGTAGATTGAAACCAAAAGGGTCCGTCCCCAAATCGTCCGGGACAACCCGGACGCAGAAGGTAGCGGCAGAAGCACTACCAAGCCCTGTCGGCAGTGCTAAAGGGGTTAGCCCCTCTTCCGAGAACAGCCGGAAGGTAGAGCCCAACGCTAAGGGGAAACTCTCAAAGACGCTTCCCCCAGCGAAGGGCTCTAAAGCCGCTACACCCACGAAGGGAGCCTCGACTGAGCAGTCTCAGTCAGCTAGTGGTGTAAGTACCCCCTTGCCAGTTCCGCCCATGGCAAGGAAGGGAAAAACAACATCCCTGCCCGAACCCTCTCGGGCTCCTGAGGGGTCGTCCGCGGGGTGCCCAGAGGTGCCTTCGGTGGGAGGTACGCATCCCAGGACACCCCCGGTGCTTACACCCGAGGCGTATGTGAACCTCATACTCGACCTCACTAAGGAAGTCGAGTCCGTTCTCTCGGACTCGCGGGTCACTTCCTCAGGGAGAGAGAAGGTGAAAGATGCCCTGAGCAGTGTTAGAGACGCTTGTTACGAGCAAGCAGCACGGGTAGCCTATGTCGAAGGCAGGCTGTCCGTGCGGGATGAGTCGCGCTGCGAAGCCGAAGTGAAAGCGGCTTCCTACGCCGAAGTGGCTAGGAAGGGGGCTAACAAGGCGAAAGGGCCTTCGCCCGCCCCGATTGAGATTAGAAAGAAGAAGGGAAAGTCGGTAGACGGGAGACACGTGCTTTTAGTCTACCCGACAGTCGAGAGTGCGTCCTCAGAGGACACGAAGAAGACCCTTAAAACTGCAGTCAACCCAACTAAACTGCAGATAGTGGTCAAGAGCATTCGGAGCATCCGGAAAGGAGGGGTCGCGGTGGAATGTTCCCTTCCCGGGGAGCTCGACCGCCTAGCCCAGGAGTTGAGAAGCAATCCGCTGACCAAGGATTGCACATCCCCCACGGCCCCACGAAAGAGAAATCCCCGGTTGATTGTGTATGGGGTCGACGGGGATCTCTCAGGGAAAGAGTTCGAGCAGATGGTTCGTGAGCAGAACCCAGAGCTCGAGAACGGGTTCAAAGCCTGTTTTCCCATTAAGTGCAAGGGAGGTAAGGTCCACTAGGTGGCAGACGTGGAACCCAAGGCTTTCAAGCACTTGGTGAGGCGGAACACGCTGAACTTGGGTTGGTCAGTGCTCCGTCTAAAGGAATTTTTGAGGGAGGTCAGGTGCTTTGGGTGTAATGGGTTCGGCCATTTCCGAGGCAACTGCCTCGAGACAGATGCAAGGTGCGGCAATTGTGGTGAAGTTGGGCACCAGCACCACCAGTGTGCAGCCGCACCGAACTGCAGCAACTGCACCGCTGCGAATGCCAAGTTCCACCTGAGGCTGGACGTCTCACACTCCAGCTTCAGTAAGACATGCCCTAGTCTTATTAGGGAACTTGAGCAAAGGAAGAGTCGGGTCAACTAACGTTGACGGATGAAAGTACCCTTGGAGGTACGCAGCTCTCGATAAAGAGTTTTTCGGTCTATTGACCAAGGTGTTTGAGTTGATCCTGGCCCGGGGTCATCACCACAGCACTGTCCCTAGTGCGGTGAACAATGCAAATAATTCAATTTGTGTGATTTTTGTTTTAGTGTCTGAGTATTGTGAGAGGGGTGCATGAGACCCTCATAGTGAACGTGCTTGTACTTTGCTGAGTTTCGAAATAAAGGACAGTAGTCCCAAAAAACTCGCGTTGGCGGGCGATCTCCCGGCCACGAGATGAGATATTTTGAAAACGTTGCTTGCCCCAACTGCCCATAGCACGTCGCACACACGGGTTGTGACAGAAGGGTGTAAGGTACCGGTCCCGTGGGGGAGGCAGATCCCCACAGGTCTCTAGACCGAATCTGTCCGAGTAGAAGACTGTGGTTTCCGGTGACTGACAGGCTGGCTGTCGGAACGCCGTCAAGGGATCCTATCGATCCCAAACTATTGGAGAGAGTTCCGCATTTCCCTGCGAAGTCAGCACCTTGACGGTGCAGGTAAAGTCATCAGCTAGTGTTACCTTTACAAGCAACTATTTCAGACATTTTAACGTCCGTGCTATAAAATTCTTTAACGCTCTCTAATATTACAGAACATGAATTTGGATTTTCAAATGTGGAATTCCATTCATGCTAATCCATGTAACAAGTACATGCCGTATGCTTAGAATAAAAAAGGTTTTACACGAACTGTAACGTGTAAGCATGCTGTTTTGAAGAAATAATGTCCTCCGTAAATCACAGATTTTCTGTTTATCAAAATAATATCGGCATTATGTTTCGGTGACTACATATTGTAAAACTCTGAAGGGGTAAATAAACAACAGAAACGTAAATTCAGACATACGAACTGGAGAAAACTTCTTCTTGGGAAAAAAGTGAAAGCCCTACAGGAAATTGTGTAAAAATACTCGATTACGATGTTTGCATATGGTATAAATTACTCCATTTTAATTTTATCATGTAAATCATCATCATCATCATTGTCAACCATTATCAATCCACTGCTGGACGAAGGTCTCCCCAAGTTTCCTCCACAACGGTCTGTCTTGTGCCAGTCTCCTCCATGTCACCCCTGCATACTTTCGAATTTCATCCACCCATCTCCTATGTGGTCTTCTTCTGGGTCTTTTCCTGTCCCTTGGAATCCAATCTAAAATTTCGGCTGTCCATCGATGATCTGTCCTTCTGGCAGTATGTCCAGCCCATTGCCATTTCAGGGATTTAACTCTGATCATGATGTCTTCCACTCTTGTCATTTTTCGGATCCACGAGTTCCTCTTTTTATCTCTCCTGGTTACACCAAGCATGCACCTCTCCATGCTTCTTTGAGTTGTCTGCAGCCTTTGTATGTCTCTTTTAGTTAAGGTCCACGTCTCTGCACCATACGTAAGCACTGGAAGGATGCATTGATCAAACACTTTTCTTTTAAGACATAATGGCATATTGCTCTTGAAAATTATGCTGTTTCTTCCAAAAGCTCTCCAGGCAAGTTTTGTACGCCGATTAATTTCTTCATCAATGTGACCCTCACTTGATATCTGCTGTCCAAGATAAACGTACGTGTCTGTTATCTCCAGCTTTTCTCCATCAATCGATAAATCTTCATTTCTTGTAAAAGCATTGAACATCACTTTTGTCTTCTGAAAGTTCATTTTTAATCCCACTTCTTTACTCTTGTCAGCAAGTTCCTGGATCATACTCTGCAGCTCTGATGGGGTAGTTGCAAAAATGACTACGTCATCAGCAAAACGATACCAAGCGGGAAATTAGTAAACTGATATTGTCTTACTAGTTTGAAAAAACCTTAGTAACTTAGTAATTTTTCTCCTGCAACATGTTGCTACATATGTACCATAAAACACCTGTTGCGGTTTAAAAAATATGTTTGAAATTAAAGTAAAATGAACAGTTTATTTTTATGGCATGTTTCAAGAAGCCAAAAGAGCACAGCTGAGATTCACGTAGAAAACAAAATTACGCCCTGAAACCATTTCGGAAATCTTGCAATTAGAGGGTTTCTTCGATATTATGTTTGGCCCTGTAGTAGAATCGCGGCAACGGGCGACGTACGTCGCAGATTGATTTTAGTCCTGCATAGAAAAACGTTGTCCACAGAACCTTATAAAATTCCCGTGGAGACCCCCGATTATGAATGCAAATTTTCAGTCTTTCAAAATTTTTGAAACCGGAAGTTGGAAGGACCGAAATTTCTCCCGAATTGCATTTGTTTCTCGCGATTTTCCCGTGATGTTCCAAGAGAGGTTTGTCCGGTACTGTTGCTATAATTCATCTTATTGCATAAAAGTTTATGTTTCTGTTTGAAAATGGAGGCAACAGTTTCCTTAAATGGAAGTTAGGCGGAGCCTAAAAATCTTGAATAATTTTTCTCTCAATGTACCCTGTGCATTGTATAGGCGTAAAATATCATTTTATCAAATAAATGTTTGTATTTAAGTTTGGAAATGAAGGAATTTTTTTCCAAAAACGTAATTTGGACGTAGCGAAACATTTCTCCCATAATCGTAAAATGAAGGAAAAAACTTTCGCCAACGGAAATTTCAGGAAGCGAAGGTTTCTGCCGTTCCTCCGCCCGTTCGTATTTCCTGCACTGTATTGTTGTTTAATCACCATTTAACTACATACATAAATTTGAGATTGAAAATGAAGAAATGTTTTTTCCATAAACGGAAGTAGGACAAAGCGAAGATTGTACGTGTAATGTTTTTTTCTAGGGATGCATTTGTTTTTTCACATATACTTTCCCCCTAAATCTTCGTGTTTCAGCTTGAAAGTGGTGGCGAAATGTTGGTGCAAAGGGCTAGGGTGTTCTTGATTATAGTTATCATTACAATTACTGTAGTCCCTAGGTAAGAATCGTTTTTCCTTAGGTTGAAGAACTATCGTGTAAGGTGGTCAATAGTATTTTTATTTAATTTCTACATGTGCGTTTTTTATTGTTTTTTGCATCAAATAGTTATTTTGCCTTGTGACCACCCACAAAAAGCAGACTGACCAGCAACGTTTTGCTGTGGGTGTTTTTGGCAATTTACCCACCTAGATATTGTTACCCTGGATAAATATAAAACGTAGGAAACATTATTCCCTTACATGATAGGTCATACGATTCAACGAGTAGTGGTCACAAACTTTGCAGATCATTATAACATATATTTTAGAAACAAAATAGTGCAGAATATAATTTAAATCCTAAACATATATTTCTGAAGCTAACTAAATTGATTTTCATGTCACAATACACTATCTTACGCTTAATGAATTATAATTGTTTCAAATATTTTTGTCTTTCGTAAGTACCGTGTACTTTATCTTTGGTTGCATGGCTTTTGAAATTCTAATGTACTGTTATTAAAATGCACAAGTTCCCCTGCAACTTAAGCATTGAAATGTAATGACCACATTGTGCGCAGTTATTTTAATTCATAGCAGGTAGTTTCCTTATCATTCAAAGAAACGAATAGTACAAACGTTTCTGATTAGAATACGTTTCGAATAGAATACCACAATACTTTAAAACAGCCAGATGTTCAACACTTTACGATAACTCTTGACCTGGCTCCGCGAAACTATCCTTTAGTTGAAGGCGTTCCCATAACTTACATTTTATTAAATATATTAGTAATTCCTTAAGTTGCATAGCAATATATTAGCGTTTCTTCAGACATTTCTTAAAAATGCTAAGCTTTTTTGTTTAAAGTAAGGCACCGTAATATCTAACGTCATGAGACAATCGTGTTCTCGGAAAGTTGTGCATCGTGTTCATTTTGAGTACATCTTTTACGTTGAGAATCACTGTACTAAAACAAAAAAGAAGCATGTTTTTAATATTACAAACCTCTGGTGTGTGCGAAATAATATTACTTTAAAACGTTTTTTTAGAAAAACTTCTATCACAAGGGCATACTTCGCATGGAAATAGATTCCGTTACCATTATTGTCTATACACCCACTACTGACAGTAAATTAGGTCCTACGCAATAAACAAATTTAAGTACAAACATGTTCATAGTCATGTGATCAAAGCGCAGCAAGACTATTAATACGAGATGCCTCCATTGACAATGTAAATACATATTCGGCGCGGAATTTATAATTGTGTGCTATATAAACGGTCCCACCGTAGATGATGTTTTAGAAGCATTCGAAATTCCTGAGGCGACGGTTTGTTACGTGCTATGCAAAAAATGTATGGATGTATTTTTATCGAAAGAAATAATCGGAAAAAATTTCAAAGCTAACCAAACGTCACATAAACGCTGTAGAAATATTAGGTTGTAAAGAATATTTGTAGGAAAATTGGTATGTGGTTTGTGTAGCGCAAAATACTACGGGCCTGCGTTGAGTAAACATCCCAGAGTATTGTGCGTATAAGAATAGATTCTAAGAACAGAACATACGCTGTTGTTGTGAAAGTTACTTGCACTTGGCAATGATACGATGGAGATATCGAAGGCAGGTGTGCGTGCAATATTGCCCTATGAATATTTGAACGGCGCGGTAGTTACGGAAGCACTTAGAAAATTGCAAAGCGCGTTTGATGACAATATCACCATAGACAGTACTTGCTATGATTGGTACAGGAAATTAGTCAGTGGTGTACGAAATCCGTTTGATGCACACAGAATGGTAGATCACGTAAAGTTGAATATGACACACTGCAACACGAGCTATCGACCAAGTGTGACGCAACACAACGGAAAGTGGCAGAGGAACATGAATTCCTCCCGTACGACCATCAACTCCCGACTTCAGAAGTTGGGATATTTATATAAGATGTGCAAATGCGTACACCATGCTTCCTCTGAATAAATTCAATTGCAACGCTGCTCCATTCCTGTAGCTCTTCGTGAAAGAGAATAACAGGGGGCTTTTTGCATCAGTTGTCACAGGTGACATACATGAATGTTGCCCGACAAAGAGCATGGACCAAGCAGAGACAGACACCGCATATGGTAGCTAAGCCACCCCATCCAGCATGAAATGTGATGCTGAGTTGTTGGAGGGATGGTTATCTGTTGTTTCACAAAGAAACTTTTACCGCGTAACAATACTATCGCAGCAAATTCTTACATAAAGCCATTGGACCATCTCCATGGTACACTGCAAGAAAAGCTCCCCGCATCGGTTAATCTCAATGTAATTGTGTTTTACGATGGAAATGTTCGTCCACATTGCGCTTTACGGCCACAGAAAAAATTGCACGAGCTGGAATAGAAAATAATGTCGCACCCCCATTAATTTTCCGGACTTCCCTCGTTCGAGTTTGATGTCTTCCGGTCTTTGTAGAAATTTCTCGCTGAGCAATTCTTTACTAATGACGATGATGTGAACAGTTTCGCGGATGACTTCTTCAACTCCCGTTTGCAAGATTTCTAGTAGGAGAGAAATATTTTAACTAGTGTATCGGTGCAACAAGACAGTCAGTTCCATTCGGGACTACCTGGACGATTAGGTTAAGTGTTTTGTGCGATTTTGTAAGCTTGAAATACATGCTTTTTTTATTCCTGCATAGTTGCTTTAGAACTTGATAACTTCATATTATAGGTACATTTTGCGGAATACTTTTTTCTAAACATTCCGGGAAAGCAAAATTTACAGAGCTTTTTATTCCCCAGACAAAGTAACACATATGTATAATGAAAATATCATGAAGTAAAATAAGACACAAAAAATTAAAATGTACTGTAGTGAAAATGAGTTTCGCAAACATAATGCTGCCTTTCTTGTCAATAATATGAGATATTTGTTTCTTCCTTAAAAGCAAAGATGCTGTAATTTAAAATATAGTAAGTGTTGTTTTTTAATATACTGCAGATTTCTGTAAAGCTTGAAAATGTATATGTGAAATAAAATAATTAGCTCAATACAAGCTTTTGCTGAGAGTAATGATATTGATATTTATTTTATTTAAAAAACCTTATTTATTCAGAAAAATGCACATATGCAGCGTGCATGTCAACCATTGAACATTGATACATTTCTGGGACCAGCAGAAATAATTGTTTCTGTTTAAGCACGCAATATTAATTTTAGCATATTGTGCCAAGAAGAAACTATTGAACATTTGGTAACTTAACCAGAACATTTTTTAATACCTTCAAGAAAATGCCAAATTATCACATACTTTATTCTTCCAAAATTAATTTTTTAATCACACCTAGTCAAAGTTTACGAGGACTTTGTTTAGAAAAAAATTCGCATAGGTATGCCTGCATGTGACGCAACAACATCCGCAATTCTGCTTCAGTTGCCTAGCTGTGAACGTTAAAAATATTCATTTGCGGAAATTATCTCGTAATTAACATTAAGTACGATTGTGAATCCTACTGGTTGGTAAAACCTAGAGCGTTAAAAAGAATAGCAGGTCTGATGTCGTGATAACTTGAAAACAAACGCCAAAAGGAACTACCGCCCCGGTGGCGCAGTGGTCTAAGGCGCTGGCCTCTGATCATTCGTCCGTGAGGGGTCCGGGTTCGAATCCCGGTGAGGCATGGATGTTGTGTTTGTCTTACGGCACTGGCTCTCTCCCTTCCCTGGAACCAGTGACCCTAAATTAGGGACGGGCGACTGCTTATAGCCCATTGAGTTGCTCATGGTGGTCGTTAAACCTCCAATCAAAAAAAAAAAAAAAAAAAAAAAAAAAGGGAACTGTGAGAAAAACGGGAAGATCATCTCGTCATACAAAAGCTATTTCGTTCAACCCGTTTCAAGGAACATAAAGCAAATCAGGACACGGTAGACAAACGGTAAAAATGCATTTTCCGTATTGAAACAAGTTGCGTTTCCACCCAATATTTTCTGTAAATTGATAACGAAATGTAATGCCAAAAAGGGCGATCCTGTGCTTTGACACGGCTCGCTACCTTCAAAAATTTCAAAGGCTGAAAAATAAATGACACAGTTCGGCGGTACTCCGAGCAGAATCTAGGCTGAATAGTAATAAGTAATCTTCTTGTGATACGACATATGTCTTGTAGTAAAAGCTAGACTGTTCTGCAAGAATGAAGGCGATCATATAACTGAAAGCTGGGTAGTAAAAGATGATCTTCTTGGGATTCGACAGCTGTCTTGTAGCAAAGGATAAATGGTAGTCTAAACAAGAAAAACGTGTTCTCTAAAAGCAGTTTAAGGTTTACATAATAAATTAAAGATATTATAGTCAAACTTGGACGGATCTAGATAATTTTCCACTACACAATAATAATAATTATAATAATAATAATAATGATGATGATGATATTAATAATAATAATCATATTAAACCTGTTTCTTGCCTAAAAAACAAAGAATTGTCAATGGTCTAAAGAGGAAGAGCTCGTGTGGTGCTACTGTACTTTGAAAAACTTTTGAAAATGATACCATGGGGAAGAATCAAGCAGCCTCAATAGTAGGCAATAAAAAAATAAATAAATTAAAGATCAATCGACTTTGCAAAGGTTAATTTTAAGCTGTAACATAACTATTATCCAGAAGCTTTATACACATAAAAAGGATGTAAGCTTCTTTTCAAAGCACCGGACGTTAAAGTTTGAGGGAATGAAAAGTAAAGCTAGCCAACAATGTACTCTTCGCAGTTAAAGAATAGGATAGAGATCTACTGTCACGTACGTCAATGATAAAGACATATTCTGAGTTTTCTTGTTTAGAGGATTTTAACAAAAATAGCATTAAGATATTAAATTGCAGCGCAGGAGATTTTTATTGATTTCTATCTTCCGCCACCCCCAAAACTGTTTAACTATATCAAAAAATGACCCTGATCGGGAGGAAGACGTTCACATATTCCGAGACAAAAGGAATAAAAGCAACATATAATCGCTAAAACATTCGTACCAGAATTTTCATGATATCCCAATATATATATATCATCATCATCATTGTCAACCATTATCAATCCACTGCTGGACGAAGGTCTCCCAAAGTTTCCTCCACAACGGTCTGTCTTGTGCCAGTCTCCTCCATGTCACC
The DNA here is from genome assembly GCA_039090855.1 of Macrothele yani. NCBI lineage: Eukaryota > Metazoa > Arthropoda > Arachnida > Araneae > Macrothelidae > Macrothele > Macrothele yani. Next base: position 50,715,612 of record CM077018.1, on the reverse strand, counting down.
CCTGCATACTTTCGAATTTCATCCACCCATCTCCCATGTGGTCTTCTTCTGGGTCTTTTCCTGTCCCTTGGAATCCAATCTAAAATTTCGGCTGTCCATCGATGATCTGTCCTTCTGGCAGTATGTCCAGCCCATTGCCATTTCAGGGATTTAACTCTGATCATGATGTCTTCCACTCTTGTCATTTTTCGGATCCACGAGTTCCTCTTCTTATCTCTCCTGGTTACACGAAGCATGCACCTCTCCATGCTTCTTTGAGTTGTCTGCAGTCTTTGTATATCTCTTTTAGTTAAGGTCCACGTCTCTGCACCATACGTAAGCACTGGAAGGATGCATTGATCAAACACTTTTTCTTTAAGACATAATGGCATATTGCTCTTGAAAATTATGCTGTTTCTTCCAAAAGCTCTCCAGGCAAGTTTTGTACGCCGATTAATTTCTTCATCAATGTGACCCTCACTTGATATCTGCTGTCCAAGATAAACGTACGTGTCTGTTATCTCCAGCTTTTCTCCATCAATCAATAAATCTTCATTTCTTGTAAAAGCATTGAACATCACTTTTGTCTTCTGAAAGTTCATTTTTAATCCCACTTCTTTACTCTTGTCAGCAAGTTCCTGGATCATACTCTGCAGCTCTGATGGGGTAGTTGCAAAAATGACTACGTCATCAGCAAAACGAAGGTGGGTTAGATAATCTCCATTAATCTTTATCACTTTGTTTTCCCAGCTCAGCGACTGAAAAACACTCTCCAATGTGGCATTAAAGAGCTTCGGAGATATGGTGTCACCTTGTCTCACTCCCTTTCCAATTTTTATGTGTGTTGTATTTTCAAACAGCCGAATCTTTGCACTTGCATTTTCATAGATGTTATTAATAATATTAATGTATGCATCTTCAATACCGCAGGTTTTCAGAGCCATTGTAACTGCTGATGGTTTCACCGAATCAAAGGCTTTTTCATAATCGATAAAAGCCATGCACAATGGAAGTTCATATTCCCTCGCTCTTTCAATTAGTTCTCTCAGTACGTGGATATGATCTATTGTGCTGTAGCCACTCCTGAATCCAGCTTGTTCTCTCGGTTGAGCCATGTCCAGTGTTACCTTCAAGCGGTGTGAAAGAACTTTAGTGAAGAATTTATAAACTACTGATAGGAGGCTGATAGGTCTGTAGTTTCCGAGATCCTCAATGTCACCTTTCTTATGTAGCAGGATCATTGTAGCGGTGTTCCAATCCTCAGGAATCTTTCCTTCATTAAGGCATCGAGTGAAAATTTGGGCGAGTACTGTTTCAATTTCTCCACTTGCTTCTTGTATGATGTCTACAGTAATTCCATCTTCTCCTGGAGCTTTTCCCCGCTTCATGTTCTTGATTGCATGTGCAACTTCTGCTGGAAGGACTGGAGGAACTCTGGTACTGGTATCTTTCATGATGTCTGGAGTGCATGTATCATCCCTTTCAGATAATTTGGAGTAGAAATCTTTCACTCTTGTCAAAATTTCGCCTCTATTTCTTGTTACAGAACCATCTTCTTTTCTCAGTGCCATAATCTGTTTTCTTCCCTTACTGAGATGTCCCTTTGCTATCTTTAGGCTTTGGTTGTTTTCAATTGCTTTCCTCACTAGTTCACAGTTGAATTTTCTTACGTCTTCAGTGATACTTTTTCTTACTGTCTTGCATAGCTCTATATATTCCACTTTGGAAGTCACATCTTCTTTATTTGTCCTCATCTCTCTTCTTTTTTGCATCAACATTTTCGTTTTTCCTGATAATTTGTTTACATGCAACTTGTTCTTAGACCCAGCTAATTTTGTTGCTGTTTCCATAAGAGCTTTGGTTACTTTTCTGTTAACTTCAGAGATGTCCACTTCTTCCGATGTTAGGCCTTCTAAAGCAGAGAACCTGTTCTTCAGGTCCAACTTGAAGGTATTATGGTGTTTTTTAAGGTTGGTTATGTCAATAGATTTTGTTTGTCTTATGAGCTTGTCACGTTCAAGTTTGGTGTTGAGGTGCATCTTACATCTCACCAATCTATGGTCACTACCTGTGTTGAACTTGTTTAGCACACTGCAGTCTTCTATGACGAATTTTTTGTTACACATAATAAAATCAATTTCACTCCTCGTCCCATTTGGATGTCTCCATGTCCATTTCCTGTGTGGCTTTTTCTTGAAGAAGGAGTTCAAGATGAAAAACCCTTCTGCCTCTGCAAACTCAACGAGAGTATTTCCACGCTGGTTTCTGTTGCCGTGACCGAATTTACCTACTGAAGTTTCATTCTGTTGCCGTTGCCCTATTTTTGCATTGAAATCTCCCATAATTATTTTCAAGTGCTGCTTACCTTTATTATTTAGATGACAAATTTCCTCATAAAATTCTTCAATTTCTTCTTCAGGATGACTTGTGGTGGGTGCATAAGTTTGAATAATCTGAGCCTGGTATCTTTTCGAGAGTTGGATAACAAGTCGTGCAGCTCTGTTAGAGGAACTTTCAACTTCTACCACTTTATCCTTCAGTTTCTTGTTTATTATAAATCCAACACCACTAGTTCTGCCAGTATCTGTCCCACGATAGTAGAAGAGATGTCCACTTTTCAGTTCGATGAGATCTTCTCCTTTTCTCCTTACCTCACTTAACCCCACAATGTCCCACTTGATCCTTTGTAGTTCCTCTTCCAATTGAAGAAGCCTTGAATCAGAAGATAGGGAACGTCCGTTGTACGTAGCCAAGGTCAGCATCAGATGGCAGCCTAGTCCGGTCCTCCGGGGATTCTTAGCACCCTCTGCCTTCATGTCGCACTGGCCGCTGCCTTGGCCAGGTACATTCCAGCTGCCGGAGACTGAGGGCCAAGATTTAAGTTGTGGAATCATTTTGGATAGGTTTGGCCATAACTCACCACGCTGGCCAAGCGGGTTGGTGAGTGTGGGATAGAATTTCCTCTAATCCCGATGGTATAGTTATACCGCTATTGGCGGTCGTCAGAGCCCCTTTAGTGGGAACAGGATGTATAACGAGAAGGCGGGGTTGACATTTGTCAAGGAGAGGCTGTGATGTTACGCATCACCTGACCTTACATCCCAAACATATATATATATATATATATATATATATATATATATATATATATCATCCTGAAGAAGAAATTGAAGACTTTTATGAGGAAATTTGTCATCTAAATAATAAAGGTAAGCAGCACTTGAAAATAATAATGGGAGACTTCAATGCAAAAATAGGGCAACGGCAACAGAATGAAACTTCAGTAGGTAAATTCGGTCACGGCAACAGAAACCAGCGTGCAAATACTCTCGTTGAGTTTGCAGAGGCAGAAGGGTTTTTCATCTTGAACTCCTTCTTCAAGAAAAAGCCGCACAGGAAATGGACATGAAGACATCCAAATGGGACGACAAGTGAAATTGATTTTATTATGTGTAACAAAAAATTCGTCATAGAAGACTGCAGTGTGCTAAACAAGTTCAACACAGGTAGTGACCATAGATTGGTGAGATGTAAGATGCACCTCAACACTAAACCTGAACGTGGCAAGCTCATAAGACAAACAAAATCTATTGACATAACCAACCTTAAAAAACACCATAATACCTTCAAGTTGGAACTGAAGAACAGGTTCTCTGCTTTAGAAGGCCTAACATCGGAAGAAGTGGACATCTCTGAAGTTAACAGAAAAGTAACCAAAGCTCTTATGGAAACAGCAACAAAATTAGCTGGGTCTAAGAACAAGTTGCATGTAAACAAATTATCAGGAAAAACGAAAATGTTGATGCAAAAAAGAAGAGAGATGAGAACAACTAAAGAAGATGTGACTTCCAAAGTGGAATATATAGAGCTATGCAAGACAGTAAGAAAAAGTATCACTGAAGACGTAAGAAAATTCAACTGTGAACTAGTGAGGAAAGCAATTGAAAACAACCAAAGCCTAAAGATAGCAAAGGGACATCTCAGTAAGGGAAGAAAACATATTATGGCACTGAGAAAAGAAGATGGTTCTGTAACAAGAAATAGAGGCGAAATTTTGAAAAGAGTGAAAGATTTCTACTCCAAATTATATGAAAGGGATGATACATGCACTATAGACATCATGAAAGATACCAGTACCAGAGTTCCTCCAGTCCTTCCAGCAGAAGTTGCACATGCAATCAAGAACATGGAGCGGGGAAAAGCTCCAGGAGAAGATGGAATTACTGTAGACATCATACAAGAAGCAAGTGGAGAAATCGAAACAGTACTCGCCCAAATTTTCACTCGATGCCTTAATGAAGGAAAGATTCCTGAGGATTGGAACACCGCTACAATGATCCTGCTACATAAGAAAGGTGACATTGAGGATCTCGGAAACTACAGACCTATCAGCCTCCTATCAGTAGTTTATAAAATCTTCACTAAAGTTCTTTCACACCGCTTGAAGGTAACACTGCACATGGCTCAACCGAGAGAACAAGCTGGATTCAGGAGTGGCTACAGCACAATAGATCATATCCACGTACTGAGAGAACTAATTGAAAGAGCGAGGGAATATGAACTTCCATTGTGCATGGCTTTTATCGATTATGAAAAAGCCTTTGATTCGGTGAAACCATCAGCAGTTACAATGGCTCTGAAAACCTGCGGTATTGAAGATGCATACATTAATATTATTAATAACATCTATGAAAATGCAAGTGCAAAGATTCGGCTGTTTGAAAATACAACACGCGTAAAAATTGGAAGGGGAGTGAGACAAGGTGACACCATATCTCCGAAGCTCTTTAATGCCACTTATGAGGGTGTTTTTCAGTCGCTGAGCTGGGAAAACAAGGGGATAAAGATTAATGGAGATTATCTAACCCACCTTCGTTTTGCTGATGACGTAGTCATTTTTGCAACTACCCCATCAGAGCTACAGAGTATGATCCAAGAACTTGCTGACAAGAGTAAAGAAGTGGGATTAAAAATGAACTTTCAGAAGACAAAAGTGATGTACAATGCTTTTACAAGAAATGAAGATTTATCGATTGATGGAGAAAAGCTGGAGATAACAGACACGTACGTTTATCTTGGACAGCAGATATCAAGTGAGGGTCACACTGGTGAAGAAATTAATCGGCGTACAAAACTTGCCTGGAGAGCTTTTGGAAGAAACAGCATAATTTTCAAGAGCAATATGCCATTATGTCTTAAAAGAAAAGTGTTTGATCAATGCATCCTTCCAGTGCTTACGTATGGTGCAGAGACGTGGACCTTAACTAAAAGAGACATACAAAGGCTGCAGACAACTCAAAGAAGCATGGAGAGGTGCGTACTTGGTGTAACCAGGAGAGATAAGAAGAGGAACTCGTGGATCCGAAAAATGACAAGAGTGGAAGACGTCATGATCAGAGTTAAATCCCTGAAATGGCAATGGGCTGGACATACTGCCAGAAGGACAGATCATCGATGGACAGCCGAAATTTTAGATTGGATTCCAAGGGTCAGGAAAAGACCCAGAAGAAGACCACATGGGAGATGGGTGGATGAAGTTCGAAAGTATGCAGGGGTGACATGGAGGAGACTGGCACAAGACAGACCGTTGTGGAGGAAACTTGGGGAGACCTTCGTCCAGCAGTGGATTGATAATGGTTGACAATGATGATGATGATATATATATATATATATATATATATATATATATATATATATATATATATATATGTTTGTTTAGTTAACTAAACAAAACATTCACTTTACCTTATTTAAAAGGTCAGCATATCTGCTTACTTAAATAGCGCTTATGACCAAACGGTGTCACCGAATTTCAAATAAAGCGCACGTACAAAGTTGCACTTACACTTATTCATGCAAATAGTAGTGTCGAATCTTCTCTGCCAAACACATTTTAGCGTATTATGTTATCATAATAGAGTGTGTTGCGTGCCAACAATGTTTACATTTAGCGCGTCTTTTGTGAAAAGAACTACGTGCTTTAATATCGGTTTGTCCTTCGTATCTCTGCAACTATTAGTCCGATTTGAAAAATCATTTTTGCATTGGGAAAAGAGAAAGGTGAGAAGGGATGTAAGGTCAGGTGATGCGTAACATCACAGCCTCTCCTTGACAAATGTCAACCCCGCCATCTCGTGGTACATCCTGTTCCCACTAAAGGGGCTCTGACGACCGCCAATAGCGGTATAACTATTCCATCGGGATTAGAGGAAATGCTATCCCACACTCACCAACCCGGTTGGCCAGCTATGGTGAGTTATGGTCAAAACCCTCCAAAATGTCTCCACAACTTAAATCTTGGCCCTCAGTCTCCGGCAGCTGGAATATACCTGGCCAAATCAGCGGCCAGTGCGACATGAAGGCAGAGGGTGCAAAGAATCCCCGGAGGACCGTACTTGGCTGCCATCTGATGCTGACCTTGGCTACGTATAATGGACGATCCCTATCTTCTGATTCAAGGCTTCTTGAATTGGAAGAGGAACTACAAAGGATCAAGTGGGACATCGTCGGACTAAGTGAGGTAAGGAGAAAAGGAGAAAATCTCATTAAACTGAAAAGTGGACATCTCTTCTACTACCGTGGGACTGATACTGGCAGAACTAGTGGTGTTGGAATTATAATAAACAAGAAACTGAAGGATAAAGTTGTAGAAGTTGAAAGTTCCTCTGACAGAGCTGCACGACTCGTTATCCAAATCTCGAGAAGATACAAGGCTCAGATTATTCAAACTTATGCACCCAGCACAAGTCATCCTGAAGAAGAAATTGAAGAATTTTACGAGGAAATTCGTCATCTAAATAATAAAAGTAAGCAGCATTTGAAGATAATTATTGGAGATTTCAATGCAAAAATAAGACAACGGCAACAGAATGAAACTGCAGTAGGTATTCAACACAGGTAGTGTCCATAGATTGGTGAGATGTAAGATGCACCTCAAAACTAAACTGGAACGCAGCAAGCTCATACGACAAACAAAATGTATTGACATAACCAACCTAAAAAAACACCATAATACCTTCAAGTTGGAACTGAAGAACAGATTCTCTGCTTTAGAAGGCCTAAAATCGGAAGAAGTGGATATTTCTGAAGTTAACAGAAAAGTAACCAAAGCTCTTATGGAAACAGCAACAAAATTAGCTGGGTCTAAGAACAAGTTGCATGTGAACATATTATCAGGAAAAACCAAAATGTTGATGCCAAAAGAAGAGAGATGAGGACAACTAAAGAAGATGTGACTTCCAAAGTTGAATATATAGAGCTATGCAAGACAGTACGAAAAAGTATCACTGAAGACGTAAGGAAATTCAACTGTGAACTAGTAAGGAAAGCAATTGAAAACAACCAAAGCCTAAAGATAGCAAAGGGACATCTGAGTAAGGGAAGAAAACAGATTATGGCCCTGAGAAAAGAAGATGGTTCTGTAACAAGAAATAAAGGCGAAATTCTGACAAGAGTGAAAGATTTCTACTCCAAATTATATGAAAGGGATGATACATGTACTCTAGACATCATGAAAAGTACCAGAGTTCTTCCAGTCCTCCCAGCAGAAGTTGCACATGTAATCAAGAACATGAAGCGGGGAAAAGCTCTAGGAGAAGATGGAATTACTGTAGACATCATACAACAAGCAAGTGGAGAAATCGAAACGGTACTCGCCCAAATTTTCACTCGATGCCTTAATGAAAGGAAGATTCCTGAGAATTGGAACAACGCTACAATGAACTTGCTACATAAAAAAGATGCCATTGAGGATCTCAAGAACTACAGACCTATCAGCCTCCTATCAGTGGTTTATAAAATCTTCACTAAAGTTCTTTCACACCGCTTAAAGGTGACATTGGACATGGCTCAACCGAGAGAACAAGCTGGATTCAGGAGTGGCTAAAGCACAATAGATCATATCCACGTACTGAGAGAACTAATTGAAAGAGCGAGGGAATATGAACTTCCATTGTGCATGGATTTTATCGATTATGAAAAAGTCTTTGATTCGGTGAAACCATCAGCAGTTACAATGGCCCTGAAATCCTGCGGTATTGAAGATGTGTACATTAATATTATTAATAACATCTATGAAAATGCAAGTGCAAAGATTCGGCTGTTTGAAAATATAACACACATAAAAATTGGAAATAGAGTGAGACAAGGTGACGCCATATCTCCGAAGCTCTTTAATGCCACATTGGAAAATGTCTTTTAATCACTGAACTGGGAAAACAAAGGGATAAAGATTAATGGAGATTATCTAACCCACCTTCGTTTTGCTGATGACATAGTCATTTTTGCAACTACTCCATCAGAGCTGCAGAGTATGATCCAGAAACTTGCTGACAAGAGTAAAGAAGTGGGATTAAACATGAACTTTCAGAAGACAAAAGTGATGTCCGATGCTTTTACGAGAAATGAAAATTTATCGATTGATGGAGAAAAGCTGGAGATAACAGACACGTATGTTTATCTTGGACAGCAGATATCAAGTGAGGGTCACATTGATGAAGAAATTAATCGGCGTACAAAACTTGCCTGGAGAGCTTTTGGAAGAAACAGCATTATTTTTCAGAGCAATATGCCATTATGTCTTAAAAGAAAAGTGTTTGATCAATGCATCCTTCCAGTGCTTACGTATGGTGCAAAGACGTAGACCTTAACTAAAAGAGACATACAAAGGCTGCAGACACCTCAAAGAAGTATGGAGAGGTGCATGCTTGGTGTAACCAGGAGAGATAAGAAGAGGAACTCGTGGATCCGAAAAATGACAAGAGTGGAAGACATCATGATCAGAGTTAAATCCCTGAAATGGCAATGGGCTGGACATACAGCCAGAAGGACAGACCATCGATGGACAGCCGAAATTTTAGATTGGATTCCAAGGGACATGAAAAGACCCAGAAGAAGACCACGGGGGAGATGGGTGGATGAAATTCGAAAGTATGCGGAGTGACATGGAGGAGACTGGCACAAGACAGACCGTTGTGGAGGAAACTTGGGGAGACCTTCGTCCAGCAGTGGATTGATAATGGTTGACAATGATGATGATGAGGATATGTTTGTTTAGTTAACTAAACAAAACTTTCACTTTACCTTATTTAAAAGGTCAGCATATCTGCTTACTTAAATAGCGCTTATGACCAAACGGTATCACCGAATTTCAAATAAAGCACACGTACGAAGTTGCACTTACACTTATTCATGCAAATAGTAGTTTCGAATCTTCTCTGCCAAACACATTTTAGCGTAATATGTTATCATAATAGAGTGTGTTGCGTGCCAAACAATGTTTACATTTAGCGCGGCTTTTGTGAAAAGAACTACGTGCTTTAATATCGGTTTGTCCTTTGCATCTCTGCAACTATTAGTCCGATTTGAAAAATCATTTTTGCATTCGAAAAAGAGAAATGTGAGAATTATGATCTTTTCTTTTCGGTCTTGCAATACTATGCAGTAAGAGGACCTAACGGAGATGCTATGAAATTAAACAATTTTTTATCAAGCACCTTTGCTTCAAAATACCCGAAAGAAAAAAAAATATTTCGAAGCCATTTATTACGGAGACTATTTTGGAAAATTTCTTTTGCAAGTTATTCACATTTCTTCTGCTTAAGGCTTAAATGTAAATTACAATTCTACCGACATGTCTGCTTCAAAAAATATAATTTGAAAAGTATTTTTGCGCCGGATAGAGCATTTAACGCCAAAGGTTTTGCATCAATTTAAAAGTTTTGGCAGAAAACAGTGGTTACTAGAGAATGTATGTGTTTCCGATTCATTTGCAGCAAGATCCACATTCCTAAAAAGTCTAATAATAAAAGTTCCTCTGTGATCGGATGCCACTCCGTCGACTTCTACAATCTCCTTATTTTGGAAAGCACGGCCTAGCGCGGAAAAAATCTAAAAGCCTTGCCCGACTCAGAATTTTCAGTGTAAATCCAAGTGGAAGCCGTTTTAAACTGTCGTCGTTCAGCGTTTACCGCCAGTTATGGCAAATAAACCCGGCTCTAGACGGGTTGAAAACCATTTTAGAGTGAGTTTTTTCAACCCGTATGCTATGGAGCACTTTTTAAAGGCCCAAAAGATGCTCTCAATAAAGGAAATTCCAGAAGAGAAAGAAATGCTTATACCAAATGGAGAAATTATTATCCTAGTTATTTGGGTACATGGACTTTAAATTCCCAAATTTGTTATACGCTCTGCTTCAATAACTAACGTAATTAACATTTTTAAACGCGTATTGAAAAGTGTACGCACATCGGGAAGTAACTTCGAAATTCTTTGTATAAACGTTTTCTATTTTAAAGTGTTAGGATTAAAAACGTCTCTGAAAGGATCGATATTCCTAATAAGGACGTGCATTTTCACTTTTCTTTTCCATGTTGTAGGCGGGTCTTACTCCATTTTGTTGTCCGCGATTTAAAAAATGTTGAAGACTTTCTTTTTAGAGCAGCAGTATAGCAAATTTGTATCTCTAGAGAAACAGAGTGTTGCATTGAACAGAGCTACCTTAGTAGTAAATGGAAAGTGATGCAGAAAGACGTGCCATTTCTCGTAGAATTTCTTCCCGCTTCAGACCTGTCTAAATACTTCTTTTACAAATGTAAGTTCTTCTCTTTTTCTACACTTCACTATGAACAATGTAGTCCTCGGTTCCCTAACATGCAAACAAATGCTTATATGTTCCTCATATCCACTGCGGCAATGAATAGCACCCGAAGCTCGTTTTGGTTTCGAAAACCCGGAAAATTTTATTAAGAACCTTTCCGGAAACAGATGAGAAAACCCCATCAAGCTCTTTAGTATCTAAAAACAGAGAACAGATAACGGAATTTGATTTCAACATTTAAAGAAATATATCATCCGATTTCTTACTCTCATCTTACATAAGAGCTTGTGGGTTTACGACGTAATTAATCAATGCATCCCGTATTGGATGAAGTCTTTCCTTTTACTCAATGAACGCTTCTGCCCAACAATTTAACAAACGTTTTTCCAATCTCAGGCTGTCGTCTTACCGCCCAGCTTGTCTGTATCATATGTAATTAATCAGTACATCCGGTAATGGTTGGAATCTTTACTAAGAAAATAAATATATCACTAAAGACGAGAAAAATTCAGCACTCCACTTTGACATGAATTCTCAACTAGTGTGTATAAAATAGATAAGTTGACCACTTGTCTGAAACGAAAAGGTGAGGAGGCTAAGATTTTAAAGATAAGAAACACATATCAACACAAACATTCTTTGATCTTTCCAATTTTCATAGGTCAAATAGGCTGATTACATTATTTTAGGTTATGACGACATATGAGTGTAAAGTGAATTTATGTGTTAACCTGGCAATCAGTTGTGGCTTTCTAAATGCAGTTTCAGTGACAAAGTGCGGGAGTGAAAATCGAGAGAAAGATCAGCCTTTCCTTAGTTCTTTAATTTATCAGTTAAAAACATGTGAAATAAAAGAGGGTAGAATGACCTGTAGTTTGTACACACCTACATCTAATTTACATACGCGCGATCATTGCGAAAGCTTGGTGAAACTATTTTTTCCGGTTGCAACATTTGCTTTTCTTAAATTTAAAGACAACAACGCCGTTTGCTAATTCCCATGAAGAATTCTGCATAGGATATCATGAAAACAAAAAACAAAATCATTGCATGTGTGACTGGGCTTTCCATTTGCTTTTGGCAAAATATACATAATGTATTAAATGATTATTTGTTTTCAAAAATCAAATCACCCCATGGAACACACTACATAGTATGCCCCGCTGGGAATCTCTAAAGTCGCTGTACCTCTCCCTGGAGGGGAAGGAGGTCATAGGGATTAGTGCACAGAAACAACAGCAAAACTCTCTCAGCCGTTCAACACATGAAACTGCCTTGCGAGTCTAAACTCGGTAAATTCATTTATTCATCTCCTTTCATACTATCTTTCATTCATTTTCAAACTGGACAATGCGTTTTCACTATTCAGTTTCGCGCTTTTACACACATAAATGCATCCTTCACAAGCTGCTTTGAAAGTAGGCATACATTATCCTCTGGGAAACCTGTAAGAAATCAACTTCCAAGTGGATAGAGAAGCATATCGTAAAAAAAAAGAAAAATATACATTTGCTGACGACTAGGAAAAATCCGTGGCCTCAGAAAAAAAGACCAAAAATTGGTACCTCAGATTACTCACTTACATCGTAAAATGTATCTTAAAATGAACTAATATACGTGGAAAGGTTCCTGAAATTCTACTTATCTATTGCTTATCTTATTTTCGACACTTTTAATTAATCACACTACGTTAATTTGTAATCAACTGAGCGATATTTAATTGCGACATTCTAGTACTTTGTTTCTCCTTAAGTAGATTAACACATGTATTAATCATTATTATCCTTTAATAATGATTAATACATGCTGTTTTAAAATCTACAAAACTTTCTTATAATAACTCTGAAGTCATATTACAAATTATTACACTATGAAAAATAACTGCACAAGTTTAAATTTTATAATAAACTCTATTTACTATTTTTGATTCACTGTTTAATTTTAATTTTTGTTCTCCTATTGTTTATCTTTACTTTAGAACTGAAAAAATTCCGGGCTTGTTCAAAGTTATTAGGCCCTGAAAAAACTGGCCTTTACAAAGGGGCACTTTTCTCCTCTTGGGTCTTACATCGTTGTAGATTTACAATCCATGGAGAAGCCCTGTAAGTTTATTTCTTTTTATTTCTCACAATGTACGTAATAATTAATTCCATATAAATATTAGAGACTCAGGAGTTCCACTCAATATTTTTCACCATGGCATACAATGTTTCGTGAAATTCATTTTTAACATTTTACTGTGATCAATAATCATTCTATTTCGAATCATTCGTTTTACACTCCATATTACTTCTGGGCTATTGCCTCTTGCTTTTCCACTATGAATGACTATTTCGTTTCAACCAAAGTTGGTAGTTTTTTTCAGCTATTGTTATTAAATATACAACATGTTTCCATTTCGGGGCTGAAAACATTTTTATAATCTGATAAACGCCCAGGGAAGCGAAGCCATCCCAAGACGACACTCCCATCCAAACACGTTTGGAGGATTAACAGTTCACAAAAAGGTGAAGCCTGTCTTCTAGGTGACCACAGCTCCAACAAGGGAAATATGACTCACTTGCCCAACGACAGGTTCTCTGTCTGGTTGGAAGTACGTCATGTGCCACTTAAAACCAAAGTCTCTCCTTGTAGGGTACGAGAAGCGACTAGTTACCTTTCCCCAAGCTTTCTCATTACAAAATGATGTAGTACACTAAATTCGTATATTTCTGTTTTTCTTCTTGGTACATTCAAAAAATAAATTCGTTCGCACTTTTAATATTACCTAAGTCATTATTTTGCACAAAAACATTTCTTTTTTTGTAAAAAATAGGGACTGTATTTTTGTTTGCTCCCTTCGATTTATATCATTTGTAACAATATTTTATTGTCCAAATCAATAAAATATCTCAAAACAATGTTGTTTGGGTATGTACGATCGCTCAACCATTTCCTTATTAAACAGAATCTTATGGGTTTAAACCATATCTTTAGATTTTTACTTTCAAATCCACCCAGTTGTGTCTTTTGATATAGAGCATGGAGACATACAGCCTCCTTGACTCTACCATTCCATAGGAACCTGAAGAGGAGTCTGGTCACAGTTGCCAAAACTGTTCGGAATCGGTCATGCAGAGTTCCTGCGCAAGTATATTTTGTCACCGTTAATGTGATGATTAACTTATTTCTGTTACGTAAAGAAATTCTATGTAATTGTTACTGTTGTATAATTTCTGACAGCTGTTTCTTATCTTTTTCCAAGTTGTTTCACTTGGGCCATGACGTGTGAACTCAATTCCCAAGATCTGTATTTCAGCATGGCTGTGGATTGCAACTTGGGTCGTCCATTGTTTCCATAAAAGTGCTTTTGGCTTTTGCCCATTTATTTTTGCACTGCTAATTTCTCAGTAATGCAAGAAGTCACTCCTCTGTGATAAATTGTTCATTTTCCAAATACTGTACAATAAAATAAGATCCGCGAAAGCGGTGTATTTGATTTGTTTATGATTTCTTCACGGGATTAGAAAACTCCTCGTTTTGTATTAATTTTCTCAAATATATCTCCCAAACTTCATGTTGATGACGCATATCATTTCAAACTTCTTCATATTTTAGCGGTGATATGCACACCTTAAAGAGACGCAATATGCTTTTTTAAATCAGTTGCAAAAGGGAGGCCTACTTTTTTATTATAAATTAATATCTGAAGAAATTACTCATTATAAACTCGTTTTGTATTTTTCCTGTTATTTATCAATATATATAAAATACATTTTTCATGGTGGTGACAAACTACACTGCTGGCCACCCAAAATGCAACACCAAGAAGGACACGACATAGCAAAGCCAGATTTACTGGACACATAACAACAGATACAAAGATGAAACGACTGAGCTTACAGGCCCGTGTGACTTGCGGAACACGCAGACATCAATAGTACTTTTGGCCCACATGGCTGGCAATAGCGGCCGCTACATGCCTCGGCATCGAACGGAAGAGGCTTTGGATGTGGGCTTGGGGTATGTCGGTCCAGGCTGCTTCAACACATTGCCACAGTTCATCAGGCGTAGCCGCGGGTGGTGCTAGCCGGGCAACTCGGTTGCCGATCAGCGACCAGACGTGTTCGATGGGCGACATATCGGGAGAACAGGCGGACCCCAGCAGCAGTGACACTTGGTGGGCCGTGAAGAATTGTTGCACGATGCGTGCCACGTGCGGTCGTGCATTGTCCTGTTGAAACGTGGCCGCTGGCAGGTCCTGCAAGTAAGGGAGGACTACAGACTCCAAAACGTCAGAGATGGTGCGGTGGCTGTTGAGTGTACCGGCGATGCGTACCAGAGCGTTGCGGGTGTCATATCCAATTGCGCCACAAATCATAACGCCAGGCAACGGACCAGTATGGCGATGCATAATGCAGGCGTCATACGGTCTGTCGCCACGGTGCCGCCACACGCGTATCCAATCATCGTGGTGTTGCAGGCAGAAGCGGGATTCGTCGGAGAAGATAATGTCATGTCATTCCGTAGTCCAGGTGCGGCGTTCAACGGCCCACTGCAGCCGCACTCGCCGGTGGTGTAACGTCATTGGTAATCGGAGCAATGGGCGCAGTGCGACAAGTCCCCGCTCCTGAAGACGGCGTCGAACGGTACGTGCTGATACAGGTTGTTGCGCAACACACCCTTATTCCTGCGCTAACGTTCGGGATGTGGCGGTGCGAGCCGTCAATACCCGCCGCACAACATGGCGGACCTCTCGTTCGATGGTGTGCCGCGTCGGCGGCAATCGCTCACGTTGGTCCGTCCGTCCCTCCTGCACCCACCGAATCCCTATTCGCCTCACTGTAGCTGGATGTCGTCCATCATGGGCGCCGATGTCTCGGTAAGATAAACCGCTGTCGCGATAGGCCACTATTCGTCCTGTGTTGAACTCCGAAACGTGCTGGAACGACTGCCATATTCTGCGACGAGGCATCAGGAATCTTCCCTCGCACAGGTCCGGCAGCACAACACACTTCCACTACTTACACCGCGCCTTGTGTGCACCCTTCGTATAGTGCTTCTCGGTGGAGTGCCGGGCGCACATGATTTGCATGTGCCCTGCAATGCTAATCGTTTGCATGTCCTCCCGCGGGCGACGCATACTGCGAATTTCAGGCCAATCGGATGCTTCTTTCTTGGTGTTGCATTTTGGGTGGCCAGCAGTGTACATAACGAATCTGAAGTTGATTTTCCATCTGTCATAAATACTGAAATTCTAATCTATTTGGAAAGTTCTGTGGAGTTAATTACGGATACAATAGCCGGTCCGCCGCTGCATAGTAAGACTACTTTAATGTTTTTGCTAGATCTAGAACAATATTTTTTACCAAACCATTCTACGGTGAAGTATTGTTCTCCGCACTGTGTTCTTGATCCTCTGACTTATGAACTTCCACATCTTCAAGAAACAAAAGTCTCAAACCTCCGACCGGCTTTTGTAATCTGATTCAACCCTTTTGAAAACGCCACTGGTATGCGTAAAAGCCACTTCAAAACGGCTGTCATTTCACGAGCGAAAGCAACAGATTCCGTTAGCGCGAAAACCGGTTTTTCACCGTTAAACTTTCACACGTTTTACAGTAGGCTTCGCACCACGATCCTGAGTTGGTGATTTAGTAACTTCCTTGAAGCCGAATCATATGCACCCACTACGAGCCTGCTAGATTGTATAAGAACCCCTTCCGCAGAAAAATCGTTTGTTAATAATTTACATATTCTCATTAGAATTTATCGAATAAGATGTTCACCTCAGTTATCATCAATAAGAGATTAAACCTCAAAATGAATACACTTAACACACTTGTGAAATTGTGTATGTTGAATACATTAGTATAGTATAAATACTTCTAAAATATGTCCTCTAAGTTATATTTTCATACTAATTCAGTAGGAAAGACAATTTGAAACCTATTGAGATTGAGAAATGAAACAGTTATTAAAAAATATAGGAAGGAACACAAGAATATTCCCCAATGATCGATTGGTATGAGGCGCTGGCTACAAATCAATCTTCTGTGATAGGTCAGAGTTTTTTTAAATAAGCGCACTAGGTATGACCGCGGAGGAGCATATAACTTGTACATACGCTCCTCTGGGATAACACCGTGATCCCGGAGGAGCGTACAAGTTATATGATGAACTTGCCCATACCCGGAATCACCAACCCCAAATTAGGGACTGGTGACTAAGTTGATCACTGTGGTGTTTACACCCCCAAACAAAACAAATAAAATATTTTTTTTCTGGCACTTATTAGACGGCCGAGACACATTAATGTGACCACTAGCTAATATCCATAGTAACTTCCGCGTGCAGTGCGGGGAACAGCTAGACCTGCTGGGATTGTACCAATGAGGTGCTGGAGTGCTGTAAGGTGTTCACAGATATGTGGAGCCATGCTGACAGCAGTGCATCTGTCAGCTGTTGGACGGTGCGTGGTTGAGGATCCACAGAACCAACAGTACAATCGATGTGGTCCCAGAGATGCTAAGTTCAGGTTACGTCTAAGTCATTAGAGGACCAGGGAAGTACTTTGAAGTCTTCATCGTGATCTTCCAACAGCTCCCGGACATTTCTAGCTGGGTGACAAGTCGCAATATCCTGCTGGAAGATCCCATACGCCACATAAAATACAATCAGCATGTATGGATGTACGTGGTCTGCGAGGATGGATTTATAACGAATTCGGTCCATAGTGCCTTCTACAGGTATGAATGGGCGCTGGGAATGCCACGAAAACGTTCCACGGCCCATAAAGCTGCCCCCACCAGCTTGTGTTCTTCCAGCAGTGATTGAAGATTTTTTTTTCGCAGGTGTTCCTCGCCCTAATCGCTAACGTCGATCCGTTTGATGAAGCAGAAAACGTGATTCACGGGAGAACGCAGTCCTTTTCTAATCAGCGGAGGTCCAATTCCGATACTGCCCTGCAAATATAAGCCTTTTCAGCCGATGCACCTTGGTTAGCATAGATGCAATGACCATCCGTCTGCATCGGAGCGCCATACGCAGCAAGGTTCGCTGAACTGCCTTTTTAGACACACTTCCGTTTGTTCCGTATGTGATGGTAGGTTTCGTGTGAGGCCATGGACCCAAGTTGTCAACAAGGCCCTGTGCACGGAGGTGGTGGTTCCATACATGTGTGGTGTGTCTTTACATGGCACAGTTTGGGTCCTTTTGGTGTGGTAAATACGTCATTACCGGTAATCGCTTTGCTGCTTTGTTGGTGACCATTAGCATGCCTTCATGGACTTCATGTACCCCCAAAACGATGAGATTTCCCAGGCGGACTATGCACCATGTCATCGGGCGCAGCTTGTACAAATTTTGTTCGAGGAACCTTCTGGACATTTCTACTGATATGCCTTAACGTCTGATTTTAGTTAGAATAGTGTAAAAGACATTAGTTCTGATGATGTGTACGTACGGCGATACCCTTAATATACTTTCAAGGGAGAAGCATAATTCTGATTTTCACATTCTACTTTATATTTGGATTGATTCTATTAAAGTAAAATGAAAGCTGGAAGTGCAAGTAAATTTAAAAAGAAAAAAAGGGGGACATTAAAATGAGGGAATAAATAATCCTGAAATCTTCAAATCCAGAGGAGTGTAATGCATAGCATTTCTTTTGTTGTATTTCTTTTTATTGGGCTAAAGTGAATTTAAATGCGAAATTATCGTGCTTTTTTCGTTGTGTATTGTGTGATCATTGTGAAAAAAAGAAGGGTAGGAATGCTGAATTAACTGTCCTAAAAATTGCTGATTCCACGGTAAAATTCCAAGTGTGAACAGCAACCCCAAAATAGCATTAATAATGTTTACTGAAGTGTTTTTAATGCAACACTTGTTTAGAAAAATTAGTACACACCACATGTTGGCATAGAAATACCACTCAGCGAAAACATGTTGTTTGAAGGATAAAGATGTATTATGTTGTACTAAAATATTAAATACACCTGTAACATTTTAAAAATTCAACACCCTGCTAAATGAATTTGAATTCTAAAACTTACATTCTGTCATTTGTTGGTGCTGCTTGAGAAAGCAATATTTCTTCAAAAGTTTGTCTCGGAGAAAATTACATTAATTTCTGTGTAAAATTTCATAGTTCAGCAGGAAAGAGGTCTCGTCTAAATAAATACAACTGACAGCAGTTTTTAAACCTTGACATCTTGAGTAACTTTTACTTATTGCTTTGCATGTGTTCAGTGAATCTAAGGTTTAGTGCAACTAATGTTTGTGTAGCTTTTGTGTTTCTGAAGTGGTCATGTACGTAAATCACTTCTGCAATTGGCAGAGTTCATGGAGTAAGGGTCCTGGCTTGTTTATAATTTTTGCTGCAACGTAATTTAAATTTAGTCCTACACCTATTACTTGACATCACGAGTCTTCACATAAATAATTCTGTCCATTGTTTTGTTTTTTATTTTATTCAGTGTTAGCGTAGTTCCCTCTCCACCGTATTCAAGACGGGGCAGAACGAAAAATAAATAATATATCCTTTCACAAACAACAAAGTTACTAAATATTTTACGATATATTTGCAAACAATTCTATCAAGCTTTCAAGCAGAAAAAAGGAGCATGTGTTCGAAAATATCTCCGCACTTAGAATCCTCTTCTGGGAAAAAAGTCGGTCGTTATTTCTGTTTAGTGATTTCTAATTATGAGATAAAGGATTGCCAACATCTGTACGTTTCATGTCATTACCGTCATCATATAAGATAATTTCCATTAACGTTTGTAGCTGTAGCTAAAATGATGTAAATACAGAGTAGATTAATGAAGGATAATGTATTGAATTGCAGCCTTTTCTGCTTAGTCCGTCGAGGTCCCAGTCATTAAATTTTAATCATTTTCACATCATTTGTACTAAAATGAGAAGAATTTTTTTAATAATTAACAATAGTACAGTTTTTACGTTTGCTTTTCTGTAATCTGGTTATCGCAACATTTGATCAAATAGGCATTCCAGATAAATAATTGCTCCCAGTTCCTTTTGTTTTTTATTCCCCGCGGGGAACAGCACAACAGATCAATTAAGCACTCTTCGTAACTAAATGACAGCACAAAGGAGCGTTAAGTAACACAGAATAACAAAATGATTTCTGCTGAATTTAAACCATGTATTTTTTCACAACGCTTAACTCTTTGTCCAGCGCAATAAAAATATCCAGAAACATTTACATTGTTAACTTACGATTAAAAGTACGCATAACTCCGAAAGTGAGTGTTTTGCACGAGAAAAAACGAATGAAGTAACGCTTAAGAACTCACGACGAAGAGTAAATTAACATAAAGGAGCTATCAAAGCAAATGTTTCCCTTCCCAACTTCGTCGAGCTCAAGTCGCGGCAACATTATCTGACTACTGAGCAAAATATCCAGAAACCAGAAAAACCGGAGCGTGTAAATTGCGAACCAAAATCGGACCTTTCTCACCCCTATAGGTAAATTGCGAACTAAGGCCCAAAACCCTTATGTGTAAATAGCGAACCAATTTTTCACCGCCCATTCTGACGATATCCTAATATATAATTTGCTAGAGTACTTCTCCGTCCTACTTTTTAAGTTGTCAAAGCAACAACCGAGAAACAAATGTTTGTGACGTCACGCTTAGCTTTTCGTGTAGGTGACGGCATCACCTACATGCGCACAGATTAAGTGGAAAACCACTTTGTTTTGTTGTCATAGTTGTTGTGAGAATGATTTGGATTGGATGACTGCTCGTTTGTCGTCATCTAATCCAAATCATTCTCACGTGACCCCAGAGATTCGTTACGTCACACGGTCAAATCTTTAGCAAGGAGGTTAAAATAATACTTCTGGAGATGCCCTGAGTCTCTTAACCGTGAAGCCGCAAACTGTGGGAATTTGACGTTGTTTACATTACACCTATGTAATTTCAACTGTGTGTATTTTGAAATAGTGTGGTTTCGGGTTGCAGAAACCGTGTTAATATAAAACCGGAAGGAATTATACTTTTTATATAAATGAAGTTTTCAATTTTAAAGTACTGTATTTTTCAGAATTCGCACTAACGTTCGTGTATTTCGGTTTAAAATAAAAATGGGAAGAAAACTCAAAATAACTAAGGATTTTATAAATTCAACAATTTCTCACGTATTTGCAACAAGGTACGATGCGAAATTCGAAATATTTGCTACGAAAGAAGGCGATCCGGCCAACACAAAATGCATTGCAATAGCCTTGAAAACTATCAGCTTTCCCACACTTTGACGACCGTCTCTCGCGGTTATGGGCTTCAAGCAAATTGGTACTGCTCCGTTAACAAGGGCATCTCCAGATATCTTATTCTAACCTCCTTGATCTTTAGAGATACGAAAATTTTACATCAGAGATTTTGGTTTACTACCTGAACCGGTGTTTAGCCATCTGTATATGGCAACGTTAAGAGTACGACGATCGGACGACGTCAAGAGAAAAATAGTTCACGGAATAGAAAAGAGAAAGTTGATATAAGGTTCACAGTCAGGGTAAACGAAAAATGTTGTGTACCAGGAAGCATTGACGAAATATGGACTAAAGGTTTTATACAAAATATATAACAAACAAGACAGCCCGTCGTGTCAAATTCCATTATTGACTGCTCGGGAAATTTTCAGAAAGCTGTGAGCCTACGTCGCTATCTATTGACGTGGACTTCAAAAACACAGTAAATAAATGTCCATAATTTCTGTATCGTAAATTTTATTTTTTCCCGTCATTATTGACGGGCTTTCATCTAGTCAAAAAATAAATCAGTATGAAAAAATAATGATTAGAAAAAATGAAAAACAATTTAAGGAAATATATTCAAAAAACAACAAAACTAGTTATTCATCCTTGCGCAGGGGCCATGTTGATTTTTCTGTAATTTCCCATATTTAGTATATGCACTTAATTCAATGTCTTCACGAAATCAACCAATGTGTTAAGCAATTATAAATGTACTTAACAGTATCAAAAGTACACAAGTAATGATGAAAATAATGTAAAGCAATGTATTGACGAAACAAGAAAATCGGTTTGTCATCCTTGCGCAAGAGCCATGCTAATCTCCGCGCCCACCCCCAGCCCCATTTTCGGAAACAATCGCATTTATACTGATGCAATGCAAATTTTACATGACGAACTCTTTAAATAAGTCGTCTTAGGTAATCGTATATTTTTTCCTGCAATTTATTTTTTCGTTGGAGTGCACTTACACTGATTCTTCTCCCTGAATCATTCACACTTTGAATTTTAATGTACGTTTGCGTTTCAAATAATGTCAACACATCTCTGAAATTATACAAACTTGGGTGCAGATGATAAAAATAGTATTTAAATCTAGAATGAAAGGATTCGCATGCATTTGTAGTGTGTTCATTAGATGCACTGGCCTCTGCCCACAAATCTCGAGGAAAATTCGAAATGCTGTCAAATGTTAAATTTCCACAGGTGTTCAGAAAAGTGATTTCGGAACTTGCATATAGCTGTCATGGGCCTCGGTTCGCAATTTACATACAGAGTTTTAAAGGCGGTGTGATTTTGGTTAACAATTTAGATGCTCCAGTTTACAATTTGCATTCCACCCCAGAAACATTTTCATTGTCAATCTACGGTAGAAAAGTACAATGAATTCCGAAAGGAAGTGTCCTTTACGAGCGTGAACAAACAAAATAACGCTTCAGAGCACAAGACGAATTGTAAATGAACGTCAAGAAACCAACCATTAAAGCAAACATTTTCCCTTCTTAACTACTTCATGAACGAGTACTAAAAATTCCCTTTCTAGGGCACAGGGTTTTAAAACCCTTTGTAATGAGAAATCAAGGTTGTCGATAAAGCAGTACGGAGAAACCTGCTCGCATGTAAACAACATTTTAAATTAAATCAAACAAAACAAAACACAAAAGTATGTACTTAAAATTTATGTAAAAATCATACAAGTGTTCTATAGGTTTGAGGTCGGGCGATTTTCCCGGCCAAGGGAGAACGGAGATATAGCTGTCGTGTTCCTGGAGCAAGTCACGTACCCCTTAGTGAGGTATCATAGCGCATTGTCCTGTTGGTCGATACCGACACCACCAGGGTACAAGTTCAACATGAAGGGATGCATGTGGTCAGCGAGGATATACAAGTGGCCATTGTTGTTCAGGCCCCCATCCATTGGTACCCGGGGTCTCAGGTCATACCAGGAAAGAATTCCCAAGACATGTACACTGCCACCGCCTGCCTGTACTTGTCTAACAAGCGTGTACGTGTGTAGGTTCTCGTGTGTATTACGCCGTATCAGCCACCACCTGTCACTTCCGTGGAGCAGAAATTTCGATTCGTCGGAGAAGGCAAACTTTTCCCACTTCTCCACTGTCCAATGACGGAAGTCCCATACGAACTGCAGACGTCATTGCTGATGGACTTGGGTTTCAAGGGCACTTTTGCGCAGCGTCAACTCTTGATACCCATGTGTAACAAGGTTCGCTCTTCTGTAATCACGGACACGTCCTGGGTGCCCCAGCGTTCATTTGCGTTATATATCTCTCAACATTTGTTCGTCGATTGCCCTTTACTAGAAGACGGGTGATACCTCTGAAGTCGATGGCCCTTGGGGCACAGTTATGATGTCGGGTGGTACTCGGTGTGCCAGCGGTCTATTGTTGGTACACCCTTACTACAGCACCTTGCGAACAGCACAGGGAGTCTGCTGTTTCTGAGATGCTTCTAATCATGGAGTGGTAACCGATTATTATTCCCTTTTGAAGGTCCGTAAGATCACTACGTCTGCCTATTGTCCTCACGTTACTCATTATGACTCATCTGTCCTGGCCGGCAGCTTATATATCCGTGTGGTCGACCTTGTGACGTGCATTCTCTGATGCGCCATGGAAAGGTACACTGTGATTCCTGGGGTGGTCATATTGTTCTTTTACGACAGTGTATGTTCAGACAAGCTGTTTTGAAGGCGTCCATCAATTGGCGAAATTTTGAAGGTGCACTGTTAAGAATGAGTCTTTCAATCTCATTGTGCAGGTTCTCAGTGGGACGACATGTGGGCCTGGAGTCTAAATTTGACAATTTGGCACATTGAATTCACTATAGTTCTAACTGAACACCTGTGTGATGGTCCCAGCCTTGTGGCACAATTCATTATCTTGCTGAAGTAGCCCACTCCATCAGGAATCCCAATGCTCATGTACGGATGTTCCTATGATGTCAAAACATATCGACGCATTGAAATGCCGTTTCGGAGTAATTTAAGAATCCCATAACTGTATTAAAAACGCAAATCACACTGCTTTCCCCAGCTAGTTGCAGATTTTTGACCCGTCCGTTAGCATATATTAAATAAAAACCTGATTCTTCGGAACGGGTGAATTTTTTACCGTCCTGAAGGTTCATATTTAGCAATTGTTCCCCCATTTCAGAGGAATATGATGGTTTGTATCAGAAACGAGTAGTATACGTAAGAGTCGACAGGAATTATAGTCCATTTACCTAAACGTGCTGCTGGTTGTGCATGCTTAAATTATTCCCTCGGTAACGTTCTGAGTTGTGCAATAATTTGACGAAATGGAGCTAATTAGTTCGATCGTACAATCTTGTACTGAAGACGATGCCCTTGAACATTGGCCTGTGGGTTTCTATCAATGGAATACCGTTCACAGCTTGTTTTAACAACAAACTCTCGATTTTAATCATATCATATCGATTTAAACATATGGTTAACTTCTGGATATCTTTCCGTGTTTGTTCTCCGTAGATACGGTACCTTCTGCACAATAGTTAGAGCTCGTGAAATCTTAGTATGAGTGGGTGATAGTGGTATAGGGGAATATCGACTTTGAGATTACTAGGAATCCTCTCCACTTCCTTCAGTTTTCTTCCAATCACCCAATGAGTCTTGCTGTTTTCATAGCCCTTTTTATTATGAAATTACTGATAGGACACTTCTCACGGCTCTCAGGGGTGACAGCATGTGAGACACGGAGATTATTACATTCGTACGTTGAACAGTCGGTATGTCCGTCCTTCCTTCTGTACAGTATCATACATATACTGGTGTTTCCTGCAACTCACTGAAGAATACGTACAGTTATATCTAATTTTTCCCTGTCTTGGTATCTAAAAGAAAATTAGCTCTGTTTGAGTGAAGAATAGAAACTCGTAGCTCTTACATGATACTGTATCTTTCTTGCATTTCTGGGAATTAGAAACGTCATACACCTTTCAGAAGCTCAATAAATTTTGTTGATGACCTGATCCCGGTATAGTTTCACAGTCCCATTTTGAACGATATAAATTAAATATCAACTGTTTTCTAATAAACTTATTCTGGTGAAGAACAGCAATATCTCCTTAAGTCGAAATGCATAACTTTTTGGTAATAAAATAAACACTTTCCAAGAGTGAGATTACGATTTTGATTATACAAGTGGCATTTTTTCAAGAAATATAATAAAAAGTATTTTCAATCTGTCATTAATTGAATAAAAAAGGTTCTTACAGTAGGTAAATATAGGATGTTTTCTGCTTACATTTTCAATTTTCCAGACTTTAAAATAAAAATAATCGAATTCAAGCCAACGGTCTGCCGTAATATATTCCACGTTCTGATTTGCCCTATTTTCAACCAAATGTGGAGTAGCTACTGGGGCATTACAAGATGGAAAGTACTCCACTATATGTCACATGATCGCACCTATGAAGAACTGAATAAGCTTTATCAGTTTTTTTAATATGCATTTTATAAAAGACATTAATGTATAAGCGCATTGTGAAACAAAGGAAAATTACACATCCTGGTTATTTAATATATCTGCTCTCAATAAGTAAATATGAAATGAGTTTACAATGTGAAAGTATAATACCAATTCCAGGAAAAATTAAAATTAAGAACACTTTTATAGTCAAATTATCGAATATATCGTTTGAAATTAAACAACCTCGACACAACTGCGGGTTTGCGAAAAAAAGAAAAATTCAATCTTTACATTATTTCCGTGTTGTTTTTATGTTAGAACGAGCTTAGTACTTATATTTCTGAGGAAACCGTATTTGTGCAGTCCCGAAAATCTTCTTGTCGGTATACGTTCTATTTTATAGGACAGAACACACAAAAGAAACCAGAGCATCAGAACTACTTTCAAAGCAGTATTCTTCATTAGTTGAAAAACCATGGATAGGTGGAAAATCATATTTAAAAGTGTGTCAGTTTTATACTATCACAATGTTATTCTGGCTAGTGCCAACATACCGTACTAAAATGTTTTGTTATTACTATATGGATGTATTTTGAAATTACCTTCGGTAAAATACGGGAAAAATAAGTTACATTACGAATTTTACAGGCATTTGGTCCTTTTAACTGTAAGGCATTGTTTACGTCCTGTTAAGTGACTGCGGTCACTGTGGTAAAAAGTGCACGAAAAATAATTGGTTTATGCTGGAAATGTTTGTAACATTTGTATTGTTTTTTATTTATTGTGTGTTCGTTCCTATCGTCATTTATCTTTCTTCCAGAATAGTGGATATGTGAGCCATCTGCATTTCGGAGTATATGTAATGGCATACCAAATGCATCGTTGGCGATATTACATTATTTTCGCTTTACGCTACCTTCTATACAGTATAGAAAGTGCCCGAAATACATAATTATGATGCAAATGCAGGTTGGAGTATTATTAAAAACAACCACATTTTATCAAAATATATATATATATATCTATATATCCAGGATAATTTTCAGCATGCCGAGCAAAACCGCCCATCCCCGGCGGGCAAGAATTCATTTCTGACGATGTATCTCCTAAAGGCCATGTGGACGATTTATCTCTCAACGGCCCTTTTTTCCCGCAAGCTTACAGTATGATTGTGATTGGTGCATTTTTATTTTACGATTTTTTTGCAAATTTAAAATGTTCATATGAAAGGTGCTATAGTTTTAGCAAATTGTGGATTCTCTTAAGTGCTAGAAATTCTTGGTTTTAACGAAATAGGTCCGCGGGGACCTAACCCCAACTTTTTTCCCAAATTTTAACGCACTAAGCCAATGTCCTGCTTTCTCATTCTCTCTTATAAAATTAGTTTTTCCCGTGTGAGTTTTACGCCTGACGAAGTGAGTGTGTGCGTGGAAGTTTGTAAGGATGGCGATTTTACATTTTTTCTTCGTCCTTTATTCCCATTGATTGCCGTCCCCTCAGTCATCCTTTGTTAAGTTTTATTGGTAGATTCTGGAGTGACACAGTATTAACCAATGCAATTTAACAACGGTTGCTTCTCCTCTTCTCCTGTGACCCTGAAATTTTTCACGTGTGATTCCCGTCGTAATATAATTGGCTTCCTGTGCATTACTGTTCTTCCTGTATTTCCTGGCGTCCTTGACCTTGATCGTACCTAAAGTCTCCGTACGTCTACTGTACTATATTTCATCAACGCATCATTTATCAATTGAAATTCTCAATTATGTGTGACAAGATCAAATGGCAGCAAAACTTGCTTACTTTTTTTCGCTAGTGGGAACGATTTTAATAAAAAATCGAAAACCGTATACAAAGGCAATGACGATGCATCAGATGATACCATAAAAACGTGTCTAGAAAAGAATGAAATTCGTCATCAAACTTACGACAGAGGAAAGAGAAAACGTGAATTTCTCGAAATCTAGAAAAAATAATTTCCATGAGTGTATTCCCAGGAAGAACAAAAAATGTTTTTTTAGTGGCGCCAAGAAGTCCGTAATTTATCCGATATAAAAAGCCCTTTGCTGAATGGAATTGGTGGAACTGCGCATGGTATTCGTAAAGAAACTCTGCAAACTCATGATGTCATCAAGTATCATAAAAAATGCGAAGAGCTGTTATTGTTAGAGCAAATACCACAAAAAAGGCGATAGCTGTAGCTGTCAGAAAACTGAGCGCTGCGAAGTTTGATAAAATCAAACATTTGTTTAATGGAGCTTACCTCGTTGTAAAAGAAAACTTAACTTTTGCGAAATTTCAAAGCCTATGTGAACTTCAAATTAAAAACACTTTAGACCTAGGAAACCATTTTCTCAATGCGCATGCATGCAAACATTTTGATTTTGTTCTCTCTATTACTCACACATTGAGGAATGAGTTAAATACTGAAATTCATGAAGCAAATTTCATAACAGTTATAGCAGAAGGATCTACAGATTGAAGTGCTCTCGAGCAAGGAGCTGTTTATCTGAGATACGTCAAAAACGGTGCATCAGTCACGAAAATTGTAGGATTTGTCAGATTAGATAATGATAACAGCGACGGAATACACAAGGTTATTTTGAAAGGTTTAATGTACATTGCCACTTCTGTGCCAGTTCTAGAAAGAAAGCTGATTGGGTTAAGTTCAGATAGAGCTGCAGCAAATATGGGAATTTATAGTGGAGTTCATGCAATGGTCAGAGTGAAGTATCCACACCTAATCATAGTGCACTGAGTAAACCACGTGTTATAGCTAGGAGTGTTTGATTCAAAGAAAAATGCGTCCTATGTGCTTGCATTTGAGCACATAATAAAACAAGTATTCAACTTTTACCATAGGTCTCCAAAATGGCAGAGAGAACTAACAAAGGTTGCTGAAGTACTGGGAGTAAAATTACGGAAATATGGAGGATTACAAAATATAACGTGTGTTGCCAGTCAATCTAGAGCACTACAGTTCTTGGTTTTGAACTTCGCTGCCACTTTATTGCATTTAGAAGACATTGCTCAACGTGACAAAGAAAAATCAGAAACTGAAAAATTTTGTTAAGGACTGTGAGCTCAGATAAATTTAAAAATCCCTATTGTTTCTTTTGGATTTTTTAAATCTATTTTTGGCATTTCGTCCAAGAAGTTTCAGGCTGAAAACATGTTAGTATTTGAAGCTTCCAGAAAACTTGAACTTACACTACCGCATTTAGTTGAACTAAAATTTCAACCTGGATTGTTTAGAGGGAATACACAAATTTGATAGATGACTGTGATAAGGATATTAACCTATTTGTGCAGCAGACTTTATTGACAGTACAGTTCATTTTTTAAATACTAGATTTAACCACCTGTAAGAACTTTCGGTGTCATCCTTTCGTGTGTTTGATTTCACCGAGTGGCCATCAGAAAAACAGCACTTAATATCCTTTGGCAGCCAAAACGTACAGCTGTTGCTTGAATACTTTATATATTGTTTTACACGGCTGGATAAAGAAAGAATTTGTCAAGAACGGGTGGCATTAATCAACTCTTCAAGTTTTTGCTACAAAATGACCAACAATACATATACAGTACTTCACCTGATAGAATTAATGTTTTCTCTTTCTGGGAACACTGCAACTGTTAAAAGGGGCTTTTCAGCATTATACATTAAAAAAAACATGTTACATACTGGCCTTCAACAGGAAGCTTTACATCGTATCACGATCATCCACCTAAATGGGAAACACCTCTCAAAGTTCAGCGCAGAAGCCTCTATAAATCATTGGCTTGATCATGGGCCTGGAAAATGCCATATATAATGTACATGACTAAATAATTATTCTAAATGATAAAAAACGATAATTTCAAAAAGTATACTACCTTTTCAATTCTAATGCTATGAAAGCAGAAATATATTTATTTTCTGTATGTAAATGAGAAAAAGAGATATTTTTCAGCAAAGCCACGATATTTAAAGTCTACGTAGTTATGGTATTTTTACGAGTCTGACCGATACTTTCAAAGGAGGACTGGCACATTTTTAGGCAAACCATTGTCGAGGACGGGTAATATTTCTGAGATATTTCGTGCCGCGTCAGAGAGAGAAAGAGGGAGAGTAGTTCTAAAATCTAAGACATTTCTGAGATCTTTCGTGCCCTCCCAGAGAGAGATAGTAGTGCTAAAATGTAAGATTTTCTTCCCGGTAATGGGGAATTCTGCATTGCGAATATTTTGGAAATAGTGAATATTTTTGCTTATTGAATAATAAATATCCTTCTAAAATAAATTTGTTGTATCAGTTTTTTTTTTCTGGTAGATGTTTTAGTGATTCATTTTTCTTTCAAGCTGAAGTGACAGACAAATTAATTACTTTTTTTTTAATTTTCTATACGCGCTTATGTGCGAAATTACTTTTTCTTAAATTTCCAATGTTTTTTTTAAAGTAACTAAGCAGTTGGTCGCCATACGTACCGTCCCAAATTAACTTTGACATTGTTCTCTCTATTATTTTGAATTTAAGTTCATGGTATATACATGTGCATAAATTGTTGAATATCTAAAAGTAGGATGCCAAAGAACAATGAAATTTAATTTGCTATTGCATGAATGAAGAAATGTTTAAAGAAGACATGATAATCGTTTCAAACTTGAAAATTTCTGTGGTTGTACGACGAAGGGAGGCAACATATTTAGAAAGCGGTTGGGGGATTCCAAACTAAAAAAAAAAAAAAACATATTTTAAGGGCCTCGTGATCCAAAACATAATAATAAAAAAAAATAATATAATGCCAAGATAGCACCACCTCATTACAACTGAGCATATCCCTTTCTACAAGTGTGAGCTTCTAGAGAACAACACCCTCATTATGTACTATGACAGATCAATCAGAAGATATAAGACAACCCACTACAATTGGCCCTATATTGTCCTGGTCGGCAAGTAGAAGTCAACATACCTCATTGACATAGCCGGACCCAGCACGTGCGATATTGAGAAGACGCACGGAGAGAAGCTCTCAAAGTAAAACAACCTACGATACGAAGTCAAGGAAATGTGGCATATGGAGAACGCCTCCTCCTCCCCATAATAATATCAGCCACTGGAGTTGTACCTAAGATCATTCATAGCTCTATACAGACACTACACCTTCAACGTAACAACTACATGGAACTATAGAAGGGCCGCCCCGGTGGCGCAGTGGTCTAAGCGATGGCCTCTGATCATTTGTCCGAACGGGGTCCAGGTTCGAATCCCGGTGAGGCATGGATGTTGTGTTTGTCTTATGGCACTGGCTCTCTCCCTTCCCTGGAACCAGTGACCCTAAATTAGGGACAGGCGACTGCTTATATCCCATTGAGTTGCTCACGGTGGTTGTTAATCCTCCAATCAAGAACAAGAAAAACAAGAACTATAGAAGGCAGCTATCCTGCACTCTTGTAGTATAGTAAACAAGTTTCGGGACGATTTAGAGAATAGGAATACCACTTCTGAGACTTAGTATGTCGTACACGTTCCAGAAGGAAGAGAAAACTCTCAGGAATAGGTGTAATGTTCTTCAATTTTTTTATAATAATAATAAATACTGGCGAAAAAGATTTTTTATTATTTCCTAAACTGCGGTGCTCCGTGGTGGAGCGGCCGGACCTAGGAATAAGGGCAAATTATCAGCGATTACTGCTGTCCAGCCGGACCTAGGAATAAGGGCAAATTATCAAGGATTACTGCTGTCCTTCCGGACCTAGGAATAAGGGCAAATTATCAAGGATTACTTGCCGTTCAGTGAAAGATCTCGTGAGAAAGTTTCTCGAAGTCTCTGTCCTTCCCAAAGGAGGAGTGCATTTTGAGAAAGGCAGGTTCAAATAACACGTTTGATTAATCGCCAAGAATAGACTGTGACCTTTTAGAATGGAGAAATGCAATCTCTAAATAGGTTATCTGCAATATGTGTTATGTCCGTGGAAAATTGATTGCCGACGCGATATGCAGCATAAAAAGCCCCGAAATCCGTCCTAATAAAGAAATCTGACAGCAACTGGATTCAGAATGCTGTAACATAATGTGGATAGTTGAGATCTCTTTGTGATGACCACTTCTGACCGCAGGGTCATAATAATGGTATCCCACGCCAAGGCGTCTGGTGCCGGAGCATTATGGCGATGTCCCGCCCACTGAGGTGCGTTCCTGCCCCCTGGAGGACAGTGAACACGTGTACCGCCGTTGTGGCAAAGAAAGAAACGCAATTCGTCACTTAACAAAACGGTAATCTACTCTTGGTTGTTCTAATTGTGTATGTGGCGACACCACTGAAGATATTATGCACGTTGGCAGACGTGAGGGGCAAACGCAGTGCCGTATGGTAGATTCGCATTGAAAACTGTAAATCTAACATCAAAACTATTGAAAATACAACCAAAGTTAGTCATCCCTAATGGCTTTGCATTATTGCTTTTTTGTTGACGCATACTAGTAGGTGTTGAATGAATCAAAGTGACGAGACAGTGTACCTATCCATTATATACGGAATCCAAAAGTTCGTAGTTGCGAGTCTTAATTCTGCTTTGTAATGAAGAAGATTAGACACAGAATATCCAGAATCCAAAGTCGGAAGGAAATAATGAAAAGCCGTATTATAATACCACATCTGTGCTGGATATAAAATGAGATAAACACACATTTTCACGTGAAATAGCAATTATTTATAAATGAATGTGGATCATGGCCACAGGAAGATTTGTCTGCTCCGAGAAGGGTTGCAGCAGAGTAGCAATGAATTGAAATTTGGGAAAGAGGTATTCTGCATGAAATGGTGTAAAAGTTTAAAAAATGTGTAATGATAATAAGTGGTAAATCACAGAGAAGGCAAGTAGGACCATGGATTCAAGAAGAAACTCATCCTCTCTTAACCTAAAATTTAATCCGCTCTTCGATTTAATTAAGAGTTGCAATACACTCCTTGACGCTGTTCTTACATCACGTACTTGCGATCCTGTGAATGTCAGTAGAACAGGAAACGTCCATTATATGAGCCCTAATAAAATTCAATAGTTGTTTGTCCGTGTAATCTACACTTTGAAGAAAACGAATAAACAATAAACATACACTGTAAAAAATTGCATGGTCAAATTACGGTAGATACACCGGCAGCTGAGTGGCCGGTCAATAAACCGTAATTTTACAGTACCATATCATAATGTTCATTAATGGTCTAATGACCGGGAAATAAAAAACGGTCAAACTACCAGAAAATGTGGCCTAACACGGTAGATCAACCGTAAATATAACACGGTAGATAAACCGTTTTTTTAATAAAAACATGGCGAAGCCTGTTAAATAAATACGGTGCAAAGACAGTTTTTTCTTTACAGTACCGTAATGTTCATTAACGGTCTAATGACCAGGAAATAAAAAACAGTCCAACTACCAGAAAATGTGGCCCAACACGGTAGATCAACCAAAAATTTATTACGGTAGATAAACCGTATTTAAAAAAAAACATGACAAAGCCTGTTAAATAAATATGGTGCAAAGACCATTTTTTTACCAAAATGTTAAACCACAGTTTTTTAGATTTGGTTTAATGACCGTTTTTTAATCATTGTTTAATAATTAATTTTTTGGTCTAATTAGGGCTTCACATGCCCAATTTGTCTGGGTTTAAGCCCTCTCTCAATCAAAATAAGCTAACCTGCATAATATGCATATAGAAACAGTTCACTCTTTCAACTACTCACTCAAAGCTGTTCAGTTATATTTTTTCCCTCTTATTTTTGCAAAATTGCATGTGTTAAGGTTTTCCCTTATCTATAATGTGCATTTGTTATTTGAGTTTTTTGTGTTCATAATTTGTACAAAATCTATAAAATACAGTAATATATACACCGATCAGCCAAAACATTAAAATCACCTACCTAATATAATGTATGTCCTCCTCTCACCTAATGAGACAAACTCAACGAGATGTTGACAGGTCCCTTTCGGTATCACGACTGCAACAGCAGATCCCAGTTCTCGTTGATTGCGGTTGAGGTGATGCTGCTCGTACTCTTTCCTCCAACTGAAACCATAACTGTTCAACAGGATTGGGGGCCATGGCAAGTATAGCGAATTCTTCGTTGATTCACATCTGGCAAATTTGGGGGCTGTGGCTTTAAAGGGAATTCCTCGTTATGTTCTTGGAACCATTCCAGGACTTTCTACGCAGTGTGGCATGGAGCAGTCTTGTTGAAAGGCACCATCTCCGCCAGGGAATACAGTTGCCATAAGGTAATTTTAAGGTTGTGGCTGATCGATGTACATTTATATAAAGATTTCGAATACGGTCATCACTAGGATGCAACTCAGTCTAACGAAATGGTCAAAATACAAATACCACCGAACTTGCTTATAAATGAGTAAGAAGTATATTATCCTATACTGTCAATTCATTTTCAGCTGAGAAACAAATATGCATTATGTATTATGTAGCAGTGACGTAACCACGTTTTAAAATCTGGGGAAGTACGATCACACATGCACACATTATATATGTATACATATGAGGATCCTCGACTCTGGAAATCTGGGGGGTGGGTTCTGACCCCCAGTGGTTATGCCTATGCTATGTAGTTTTACTGACATTGGCAGCGCTGTAACACGTAAATAACCCAAAAAAAAGAAAAAAAAAAGACCCATAATTAGAAATTTTACGCATCTTTTGGGACCCCACATTTAATTTGTATTTTTTTAACATGCCATTTGGCAAAAGTCAAATTCATGAGGATTAGGGAAAGAACGAAAACAGCCAGAAAGGCACCATTCCTCAAGATCAGTGTTAGAATTAGAACTAGATCTTCTACTGGCCCAGCGGACCACTAGAATTTGCAAACCACTGGTCCACTAAAATGGCTACTGGTCCATAAAAAATAAAATAAAAATAAAGACATTTTCAATTTATGTAGAAAATAACGTATCATTTCAATGGAATTATATCCAATATTTGTTTTTAAACCTACCATTAGTTTGAAGCATAAAAAGAAAACCACACAGCAAGGTAAAAGATAAATTCGTTTTTTAACTTGAGAAAAAAAAACTTATTGGCCATCTGGGCCAGTAAAGTCAATAAAATAAGTTCAGTGGTCCAATGGAAGTTTTACTGGCCAGCGGACCACTGGGTAATTCGAACGTTGCTCAAGATTATGTAAGTATATAAGATTAAATGTAAATATACAAATGTCCTGATTAATTTATTAAATCTTTCAGCTCACTAAATATTGGAATAGCTGAAATTTAAAATATGAAAAACAAACAAATTTACATTTTAATGAGAACACTGAACGATTATACTTTACTAAAAGTTGTACGTCTAGTTCAATGATTGTTTGTTAAAAGTCAGAACTGTTCAAGAGTAGTCACAACACAGTTCCTGTGTTTTGAAAAATAAAAGTCGCTCTGGTGTTCTGAGCTGACTTAAAATGAGTCTTTGGGTAGTTGTTCCATTATGATAAAATTTAGTACTTTAGTTGAAAATGATAAGCATTCTTGTGATAGCCCAAAGTTCACCATAACTTGAAAAATATTTTACACTAAACTTGAATTCTTTTACTAACGCTTAAATCCAAACTTAGGCAACTCAGGAAACCTATTAAACATACATGCACTTCACAAACCTATGACATACCGCCAAATTCACACACACATCCAGACCAGGTACTAAAAGACACACAATTTTAACTAAACTCTAAAAACCTATTTACATTATGTATATCAAACCTGCTATCATTGTTATTTATGCCATTCTATCTCATTCGTACATCTCGCCTCAACGCTCACAACACGTGCTGGCTAATCCCTTTACCACACCTCTGCTTTTCCCCAACAGAGTGCCTCAAGCGCTTTCTGCAATCTCCATGGCCATCCTCTGGAAGCATTAGCGATGTTGGTCCATCTGCTGCCACAGAGCTTGAGTGAGCATTAAGTCCTGTGCAAAATATTAAAACCATTCACGTCACTGAAAATCAAGAACAAATTAGGCTTTAGCTTCCTTTGAGTTTTCCAATGAACAACTAAAACAGTTAATTACTGCATGACAACACAATGTGAACCACATTTTTAGTTTTTTTTTGTCCCTACAAAATACACAACTTCTGGTGTGAGAATCGCAGTTTATTTTGGGTAAGTTGCAAAACCAAAGTGCAAGTTGTTCGCAAGTATAACAAACGGATGTCAGAACTACAGAGATAATGGTGTATAGTAGTTGGTTTGAAGACAATGGTGAATCATTAGTATTTTTTTACATAAATCATGCATATGCTGAGAACTAGAAAAAATTTACCAACACATTTTACCATGTGCTCGGACAAAAAAAGTAACATATCTGCTTCTTAAGATTTAGGACTACCATTACGAAAATAATAGATACATAATTGAAACTTAAATATGTAGGAAAAAGTACTGAATCAAATGGATTTCTTTCTTTATTTTTTCAAAAAAAACAAAAAAAATAATTGGTTGAAGTACATTTTTCCAACTATTATATGGATCAACTTATTTCATAGCCAATGTTATTTATAAATATACACATAGTGACAATGTTTTTTTTTCTCTAATTATGTGTCACTTATTGCCTTACATCCTTCAAGCAACTGTTGTGCTCTTTCACTGTTACATAGCTTCGTAATTTTTGGGTTCACTTCAGCATAGTTTCTTCCCTTTTCTTCCTTAGATTGACACAAAGGATTTATTCCCACAAAGTAACTGCAATTAAAGTGAAACATTACAGCAATAAAATACATCATAAAAATTCTGGCTTCTAAAAATATGAAACAATATATATATATATATATATATATATATACACACAAGAATAACACGTATCTTCATGAACACTGTACAGAAGACTCAGGTGTGGTAAGTTCATTAAGACTGAGAAAATGATATCACAGTGCTGCAAAATAATCTGCAGGTCAGTCACAGGGCAAGGCAATCATGATGTAAGAAACTAGGTAACAACCCTTGGGAAACAGGTGAGATTTTCCCAGGCCACTGTCTTTCCGACCTACTATGCAAACTGTAAAAATAGTCAGCAGGTAAAAAATAGGGAAACCTAACAAATTTTAGCTCCAACCCCTTTATAGAAATGTATTGCTGTCTGTCATGGCATTCTTGTTTCGCAGCTTAGAAAGAAGCCCAATTAAAGATGACAACTAATTGAAATTCACCAGGAAATATTGATCTGTCATGGTAACAAGTATGAGTCACCACACTGCAAGTGGTGACCAGATGTGGCTTGTTCATTTTTGTAATGCAGTCACCCATGACAAGTAGAATTTTTTTCTGAATTTTGTATAGTTATTGACAGATTAGGAAGAAAAGACCATAACAAAGGTTGACAGCATAGCAAAATTTGCACTAAGCTAATTTATGCCAAAGTAAGCACTTCCAATAACTTATGAAGAGAACAAGTTTGTAGGCAAAAAGAAATTTTCTGAGCACCAGTGGAGTAACGCAAAATATCTGCCCCCCCCTCCGGAATTTTCCTAACGGAACCTACAACATGGTAAATTTGAGGGTAAATATTTAACTTTGCTGTAGTAAAAATACAGATTTTTTTTTCTTGATTGGAGGTTTAATGACCACAATGAGCAAACCATTGGTTCCAGGGAAGGGAGAGAGTCAGTGCTATAAGAGAAACACAACATCCACGCCTCACCGGAATTTGAACCCCTTTTGGACGAATGATCAGAGACCATCACTTAGACCACTGCGCCACCGGGACAGCATAGATATTGATTCCATGATCTCTTTAGTATTGCTTTTAATTATGTGATCACTTATTCCGGTAAGTATCCTCGATAAGCTTAGTACTCAGGAAAAAAAGTGCAAAATCTTTAAATGGCAAATGTTCACGATATCAAATCAAGTAAAAACAAATACTGATCTTCGAGTGTATGGTTTCGAATTTCCTTAAAAGCTGTTTAATTCTTTAATACAATAACTTTTGAGAAAGAGGAAAAACAAGTGTTTGCATTTTTATAGTTTTAAATACTTCAGCGATATTGTTTCTTTTTATTGTCATATCTTTTAAATTCAAGAAGCAAGCATACTTCACAAAATGAAAAAAACTTACATTACTAAAATCTGGATTCCCTTCTAACATTCTTCTTAGCGAATATTTCAATCAGTTTCTTTAAGTCTAGTTTACTGGCTCGGTCATTCTCAATGCTTATCATTGCAAGCCGATCAAGTCTACTTTAATTGTGCGATGACCGAAGGTAGTTTTTGATTAACTTCAACTTCGAGAACGACCGTTCTGCTGTACCCACAGTCGCTGGGATTGTCAAAAAATATTTTCAACGCTGTTGCAAGGTCCAGAACACCGGGTAATATTGTACTGTTTTTTAAATATATGTGTTCCATAAGGTCTTTTACAGAGCCACCTGATACATTTTTTAACTGGTTGCTCACAGCATTTCTAAACGAAAGTACTTGTGACGAAAAATCACTAGATAAATCATGTCTGTGCTGCAACCTTAAAGACTCAGCTGACTGGAATATTTCCTTATATTTTAATTTAACAATTCAGATGACTGCAAGAAAGGAAATGTCTTTGCTACCGAACTCAGTCCTTCAAAATGAAATTTTATTTGAGAAATGGGGATTTCTATAGTTGCAAAAAAAAAGACAATTTTGAATTTCTCTTCGGGGTTGTGTAACCTACTGTCTTGATATATTTAATCAAATAACTTTTTTGAGTGATGCGACCGTGTTTCGTTAAATTTATGTTCAACACTCCATGTGTTGGCAGGAACAGAAGAAGTGTTTTTAATATCTTTGAATTCTCCTCTTAAATTCAGAGTTTTTCACTGGCTGATTGTAGCACGTCGGCTGCTTTCAATAATTGTGCGTCCCTTGACTGCAGAAGTTTTGACACATTGCTAACTATTTCCAATATTTTGTGTTCCAGGAGAACAATCACAACAATATCAAAAAGGTCTCCAAATATTTTTAAAATCTCATAGCTGCAAAGAGAGGGCCGAAGTCCTCTCTTCGCAGCTATGAAATTTTAGTATGATTTAGGTCAAAACTTTTATTAAAATGTAGTTATACCTGAAACTAATGGCACGTAGGGCATCGTGCCGGGAGGCCCATAGTATCAAGCACAACGTTTTCACAGTTAGGTTACACTACGCTTTTCCTAATAATTCCCATCTTTTTTCTAATTCTTTTGAACAACAGAATAGTGTCCATTCACGTTGCTGGCTCCATCATAAGCTTGTCCTTTACAATTTTCAAGAAACAGTTCACTTTTGTTTATCATCTTTAATTTTACCTCTGTCAGTCCCACTGCACTTTGGTCTTTGACATTTCAAAAACCTAAAAATCTTTCGTTAATTTTAATTTCCACTGGAGTTCCATTTTCGTTGTATTATGACTGCGATGTATTTAAATATTTGGCTCATTTGTTCATCTTTTCTTACGTCTTGTGTTGTATCTAGAATGGTAGAGTAGAACCGCGCCTCTTTAATTTCTATTATAATCTCCTTCTTAATTTTAGTAGTATCGTTTTGTATCGTTGAACTCAAATATTTAATTTTCTTTTCCATCAACTGAATAAGAATTGGGTCATATTTGCTGAGAAGCTTAATTATAGATAGAAAATTTCCAGCATTATTATCGCCTAATACTTCCCGATGGCCATGGAGAGCCATATTGCAAGTAGCTAAGGTTATAGTAACGCCAATTATTCTTTTCAACAACACTTGTCGAAAAACTAACCTGTGCTGAATATTCTGAGTCCATCCGTTTATCAACGTTTTATCATTTTTTTACATATCGTACGCGATACAAGTGGACAAATGTGAAGCAGAGTTTTCGAGAACTTTAATTTTTTTTTTAGAAATTCCGTGCCAGTTTTTATACCATTAACCCTGGCTTTCTGATGCGAGATTCATTTGGGATAACTGAAAAGCCAACAGTAGCTAAGATTATAGTATATAACCTTAGCTACTCTTGGCTTTTAGGCACTGTCCCATGTAGGAGAATAGCACTAGTGTTCTCCCTAAATATTTTTTACATGCCAGGCGGCAAGAAATTTTAGCTTTTTCCTGCCCTTTAACGACAGGGAGAAAAAATGTTATCCTTAACATTATTATACTTATTAAACATCTTCATCATTAATGTAACATAACATTATAAACAGTTAGAAAATTGTACAAAAATGATTTAAAAAAATGAGTATTTACTAACAAATTATATTCGACATTTTTTTCTTTATTGAAGGTTTAACGACCACCGTAAGCAACTCAATAAGTTATAAGCAGTCTCTTGTCCCTAATTTAGGGCCACTGGTTCCAGGGAAGGGAGAGAGCCAGTGCCATAAGACAAACAACATCCATGCCTCACCAGGATTTGAACCTGGACCCTTCTCGGAAGAATGGCCGTAAGCCAGTGCGCTTAGACCTTCTGCACCACCAGGGCGGTGACACAGATTTCAGTCAGTTTTCATCAGCACTGATGTTGTATGTGGGAATAAGTTTTCCATTCTTACTATTATGTTCAATTTGAAAACATTCATTAAAGGGCCGCCCCGGTAGCGCAGCGGTCTAAACGCTGGCTTCTGATGATTCGTCGGATACGGGTTCGGGTTTGAATCCTGATGAGGCATGGATATTGTGTTTGTTTCACGGCACTGGATCTCTTCTTTCCCTGGAACCAGTGACCCTTAATTAGGGACGGGCGACTGCTTATAGCCCACCGAGTTGTTCACGGTGGTCGTTAACCCCCAAACTAAAAAAAAATCAATAAAGGAAATATAGCCGGGTGGCAGACAAAATTAGGTGGGCGGGCCGCCCTGTAATAAGGCTCTAGGGAAAACACTAAGCACAGCCAGTTGTGAGATACCCTTTTCTCGGTATTTGTACATGCATAACTACTAGTACTCTTCCGAAAAATACCTGTTTTTCATGTCCCGAGGGAAAGGTCCTTTAGGTTGGCAAGGTCCATTACTTATTACATTTGTTCTGACATCATTAAACAAAGCCCTATCTGTTGAAAAATTGGCACAACTACCTGAATCCAATAAAATCTGCACAATGGTTAAGCAAGGCACAGACTGCTGGACGGCATCCTAAGGCACCCCACACACCAAGACAATGATGCTCCTTATCTGGTGGTCCACAGCCGGGATAATTCATCGGAGCTTCTTGGCAAGAGATCACACCATCACTGCAAGATGTTATCGTGCTAAGTTACACCAGATGCACTGCACAAATTGCTGCAGTAACAACCGGCTTTGGTCAACAGACGTGTTGTTCTGCTCCAGGACGCCTGCCCTCATGTCGCACAATGAATGATGTTGGCACTAAGTGCCTTGGGCTATGAATCACTGTCGCATCCTGCCTATTACCCGGACTTGTCTCAGACAGACTATCATCTGTTTCGTCACCTGGATCACTTTTTGTCCGGGAAACAGTTAATCACAGACAACAAGGTTCAACGTGCAGTTGACGTCTTCGGGTCCCAGCCAAAAGACTTTTTCGTTCCGTGATCATCGTTTTACCAGACAAATGGCAATTATGTGTCTATGCTGAAGGGGATTATTTTGCCCGGGTAAGGGTACGTTTGTGCTGCAGCGTCGCTGCTGGCACATCGCCGAGCTATGCACATGGATGCCTGGCGATGATCAAACAAAACCATAAATCTTTATTTACAGGCTCATTTATCGTGGAGCAGCAATGCTATCTGCGCTGCTCGCTGCGATCATCACCACAGCTATGATATCAGACTGGTTTGTTTTTCAAGCCTCGATCATCACCAGGCATTTTCAAACTTATGTTGTGATTGGTTCCTTCAAGGCCACTCTTCCCATCCATTGACCCACTTTCCCCAACAGAGTGTGAAAGTACGCAGTCGTCTCTCTCGTATCTTTAAAAACTGTGTTGTGTTTTTATAGAAGCAAGCTTTATTTGTGGAGTTTTCCTGCGATTTGAATTTTTTTGAACTTCTCCTAGGATTGATCAAGTTTTCCTAGCCTAAGGCTTCATCACCTATGAACACATAGGGGGCTTCGGTGTCAGTACTTAGTAGGAAGTTATCTTCAAGAATGTTAAGCACACCCTTTTTCATTCTGTCATACAAGGCAGACTTTCTAAAAGTGCCCTGATCACTTTGTTTTCCATAGGCTCCGACCTTAATGAAAATACATTTACAGTGTGCATCACTGACGGCCTGCAGAACTATTGAAAAGTAGCTTTTATAACTAAAGAACTCAGAGCCTGACCGTTGGGGGCGAAGTATTTGGATGTGCTTTCCATCGATAGAACCTAGACAGTTGGGGAATCCCAATTTCTTGTAAAATATATCAGCGATTTCTTTGAATTCATCTTTAGTTAGTGGCTTTATATGCAGTGGTTGTAAAACTTGCCGTTACACTGGTAAAATCTGTTTGACCATAACAGATACAGTCATGATTCCTATAATAATAAAAGCGATACGAACAGCTGCAGGGTAAATGCTCCATGGCGAACATCGCAGCTATATGCATCCAGCAAGGTGCCTGAGCGAGCATCTATGTGCCAGGAGAGAGGCTGCAGCATAAACGCACACTGTGTTGTCCTACTTTTCCGTTCTCGCCATCCAAGTGTGCTGGTCCTTTGCCGGACACTTCATTCGCACCAATCCAATACAAACATTCCTGATCGCAATACAGGGGGGGGGGGGGAGTTTTCTCTTGGCTGGAAGTAGCATTAAAGCAATTTATAGCACATCAGGCCAGTTAAGAATTCGCCTTAAAATATGAAAAGCATGGGAAGTGCAAATACTTTTACACCTACCACTAAAACCAAAGCTAAATTATTTTAACATTTCTTTTCAAAATAAGTACATCGTTAAGAATTCGAAAATTCAGAGTAGCAGTAACAGCAAGAAAAAATACATGTTACTAATATCAGAAAGCAAAATATCAAGTAACAATTCAAAGTGGTGGCTTTAAGGATGGATTTGTTTGTCCGTGAAAACATATTGAAACTGAAAATACAATTAAACGCTTTCGGGGCCCCTCAAGCTCTGGAGACCCAGGCGCACGCCTAGTTGGAAACAAACGCCCCTGTACATTAGTATGAGAAAGTACTGTATTATATTAATAAAAAATTCAACTCTGAGATGTCAAAGGAAATACAAGTTGTGATGAACTTTGCACAAAAAAGTCTAGTCGTGACTACTTTCTATTTTTAAAAAGTCTGATAGATGTATCTCCCATTTTTCTCTTTTCAAAAAAAAAAAATAAAAAAAAATAAGATTTTCATTTCTAGGAACTTTTGCCTTCTGCCTCATTTATTTAGCACTGATGGAGGGTGGGTACAGCATAATACTTCACTGCCAATATTCAATCAGAATGGCAACATGGTAGAGGCCTGAATGGTACATTCACGTTAAAATTTTCACTGATTCACCCTTTCATGATGCATGTCCTATGGGATTTATTTCAATTCATTTATAGTGACAAACTGACAACATGGGACAGTTGAGATATACCAAATATGACATCAGCCATCTTGACTTGACATTGAAGTCCAAGGTAAAATAAGGTTTTGAAATTACCCAATGCTTATTATTATGTATACATATTGTCGTTTTTATGAACATGCTACAAAAGTAATTTGATTTTGTCTTCTTTTTAATGCTGGAAAAAGAAAGGGGGAAAAAAGCCAGGACAACTCAACAAAAACACAATTCCACCTAGTTGGCTTTACATTGTATAGGAACAATTCAATGTTATGTTAGGGCCTTATTATTGTTCCTGATTCCAATTTTCACTAGTCTGCTGAAATAGATAAATTCATCCATCCATTTCATAGCTTGCATTTCACTTACCATAACCTTTTAACCACTCACCATCTCTTAAAGGCAAAGGGTCGTGGCTGCCCAATGTTAGTGTGCTTAACTTGAGACTTGCCACAAACGCTGGTTTAAGTCCGGCTGACCACTAAAGATCAGTCGTGGCTCAGAAGTCATGCTAAACAGATGGACCCGGGCTAGAAACTCCTTGTTATAAACAGGGCAGGACCCCTCCATCCTTTTGCTTCTCATTATTTTTCTTTTATATATTGATCTTTTGTTAGCAATTTTTAGATGATTCAGAAATCAAATTTTGGTATTTTATTTTGATAAAATCTTTAAAAAAGGCCTTTATTTTTATTATTGTTTATTATTTATGAAATTTTAAAACGTATGTAATCATGACAGAGGTGGCATCTTATGTGTAAACCTGAACTTGTATCTTTGCGCCCCCCCCCCACGCAAAGATTCCTGCCTATGCTCCTGCTCTGCCCCCCACCCCACCCCCTCCACTCACAGTATTGGAATTTTGCTAGCAATGGAAAGGAAACAAACTACAGGTGTTCGGCTGAGGTGACAAGCTGTAGCATTTCTCAAATAAACATCAGGAAATATCAAACCGCATACCACAGCAATTTTTGTTTATAAATATAGTACTGCAAAATAATAATGTATTTTGCAGTCCTATAATTGCACATATCAGTGGGAAAATTCACCTCTGGCTGTAGCCTGGTTGACCCCCATCCAAATACGGCCCTGGTAACAAACATGTGTAACCCCTATTGCTAGAGGCCCAAATCTGGCATATTTAGCTCTCTGTGTAGCATAAGTAGTGCCTGACAGGGATTACAAAACACCCAATCATTAAGGTAGTATGTTTGTTCTTGGCAGCAAGAGAATGTGCTATGACAAATTACAGTAATAACAGAATTCCTGAAACTTGCACGATTGACAATGGAACAGGGGAAAAATATGCAGTATCGCTTCAAGCTTTGCGATGCAAAAATAGCAGTTAACGATGAAAGGTTACACGTCATTTTTTATGTATATTTTACAATTCCATCTTCTCATATATAAAACTCATATTTGAATTACAGAACCTTGATTTAAAGTTTAATATGGAAATTTTCATTAATATCTCTATTTAAAAGAAAGGAAGTAGGGTATGGCAAAACGCTATTGTCGGTAATGCTA
Source organism: Macrothele yani (assembly GCA_039090855.1). Classification (NCBI taxonomy): domain Eukaryota; kingdom Metazoa; phylum Arthropoda; class Arachnida; order Araneae; family Macrothelidae; genus Macrothele; species Macrothele yani. The sequence continues at coordinate 50,671,333 of CM077018.1, read as the reverse complement.
AACTGCAGCCTATGCATATTTCTGGGCCTACCTCCCTTTTTTGTCGTATTTTATTCAGTGCATCATTTGCTACACGCTGGTGATATTTTCATACTGATTGCTGCCATTTTTTATGTATATATTTTAAAATTCCATCTTCATGGATTTGAACAGTATACCTTGTATCAAGTTTAGCACTGTGGTACTCTTTTAAGTTCAGCTTTTCACAGGGATGGTCACAGTGCAGCCCCAAGTATCTATAAAATCTTAGGCCTAAAAAGACATATATAAAAATATTCAACCTGGGATCTTTTCCTCCTGATTCCAAGGTACCTTCCTTTTCCTTACTGGGATTTTTTTACGTAGCATACACATGTTATTGACGCTGTTAAGAAGTTGTGGAAGGGAATCATCATACCCAGATCCCACAATCATTACGTGGATTTTGTCCACTAATGAGTCATTGTATGCGATTTTGCTTACGCATTAAAAATAAAATAAAATTCTATTCATAACTTAATCGTGTTTGCTTTCAGCTAGAAAAAGCTTCCTCATGTAGCCCCACTCTGCAGTGATGATGTGGTCACATCAGACAGCAGTCTATGATTTTCAATATCTACTAAAATATTTTTAGATTTTACTTTGTGTTACTGATTACAGTATTATCGATAGATATTGAAAGATGAGCTAGTAATTTTTTATAATAAATTATTGATTTAAATAAAAGTTGGAAAAGTGCTGAATGTAATTACTCAATTGCTCTGCAACTGTAAATCTGAGGAGAAAAATTGCTCCCCCCAAAATTAGTTATTTCTCTCCCTGCATGGGAAGGTCGAGTATTTTTATACGTATACACTGAGTGGCCACTTTATTATGACCACCTGACAGTTTTAAGCAAATGAGCTATGGCTGCACGCTGTTGCCGCCAGAGGGCGAGGCTAATATAAAAAGGGAAAGCTCAGTGCTCGCGACAGTAGTAGATGTGATATTTGGGTGACGAGATGGGTAAAAAATGCGATTTGACGGACTTTCAACGTGGGATGATTGTAGGAGCTCGGAGCGAGTATCACCGAAACCGCCGCATTCGTGAAATGTTCCAGAGCAGCTGTTGTTAAAGTGTTTAAAGATTGGACTGTCAGCCAAAGAACTGGGTCTCGTCATCGACTAGTGACTGCTCGAGCGAAACGGAGAGTGTCCAGACTGGTAACAGACAACAGGAGGGCAACAGTGCAGCAAATTACAGACCATCTTAATCAAGGATCCCCTCAAATGATCTCTGCATGCACTGTTCGCCGTACACTGCATTGGATGGGATATGGCAGCCGAAGGCTTGTTCGAACACCTTTGCTGTCTGCAGTTAACAAGAGAAATGTCTCCAGTTCGCACAAGGATTGGACAGTCCATAATTGGAAACAAATTATGTGGTCCGGTGAATCACGTTTTCAGTTGCACCATGCCGATGGCCGGATGAGAATTTGGCGGAAACAGCACGAAAACATGGACCCCAAATGCATTGCTACAACCCTTCAAGTTGGTGGAGGCAACGTTATGGTTTGGGGAAAGTTTCCCTGGCATGCTTTGGGCTCTTTAATTCGTGTTGATCAACGTCTGACTGGCACATCATATCTAAACATCATTGCGGACCAAGTGCATCCTGTCATGTGGATGGTGTATCCCAATGGCGATGGCTACTTTCAACAAGCTAATACGTCCTGCCATAGTGCTCGTATTGTACAGGATTGGCTTCAGGAACATGCCGGTGAGTTTACTTTGCTTAGGTGGCCCCCACAACCTCCAGATCTCAACCCCATTGAGAATTTGTGGGATGAAGTTGAATGAGCCATCAGACAGCTGGATCCACAACCTTGTAATCTCACACTCCTGGAAAGTGCTATTCATCAAGCATGGTCTCAGATTCCACAAACCACCTATCAACATCTCGTGGAGTCCATGCCACGAAGAATTGATGCAGTATTACAGGCAAAAGGTGGCCCAACGAAGTACTGAGGGGTGGTCATAATAAAGTGGCCACTCAGTGTATTTATTAAGAAAACAGGGTTAAGGGGAATCACAATTATGCTATATGTTTTTACAGAAATAAAATTAAAATTTGACCACCTATAGAAATCAGTGTTCGAAGTTGGGCGAGATGGCATCCCAGCAGTTAATATTATTTACTATCTCAGTATGTAATAACATTTAAGCCCGTCACAGACTATGTAAAAAAATCAGGATGAAAACACAAAAATCAGCAAATAAAATTTTTAATGGATTACATTGATAAATGATAGCAGCTGGGCCAGAAAAGATCAGAGTTAGATCAAAAGGGGAGGGGCTAAAGGGCCACTGTCAGTTCAGGGTCCTGGATTTTTCGGAAGTTTTTGGTCCCCAACAAAATGAGTGTGCCGACACCCATTTTATTGAGGGCTGAAAACTTCATGTGGGTAAAAAAGTTCCAAAAAGCGTAAATCGAAGAAATAATTTCAGTTATTTATATTAAATTTGCAGCTTCCATTGTCTGGAGGCTCCAAATTTTTTTTCCTACCTACAGACATTGCTGTATTTTTCTCTCAAGTTCCCCTCATAAATGGGCCATATTTTCTAGCAATTTGAACCAAACTATGAATAATAAATTATTTCACTTAAAAAGCTTAGAGTAAGACTAGATGGTATGGTCATTATTAATGAGTAAGAGCACTGTTCACCGACTATGACAATATCTTGAGTGCCCCAGATAGTGTATCTGAGAATTAAAAAAAAAAAAACCCTCTGAACCTTGGCAGAAAGCAAAATCCTTACAAAAAAGTTTATGAAATTCAAATCTGTTTTCATGTGTGTTCTTTGGCATGATATTTTGGAAAGATGCGATAAAGTTAGTACTAAATTACAAAAGCCTTCACTAGATTTGTTAATTGGATGTAACCTTCTTCAGTCACTATCCCATTTCATTGGCAATCAAAGAAATAATTTTGAAAAATATGAAGAAATAGCTAAAACATTAAGTGAAAATCTCCTGGAAGTTTTGTCAAATCACGATCAAATAAAAATATGCAGATGACAATAGCCGTAATGAAACAATATGAAGTAGAAACATTTAATGTGATTATTGATGAGTTATTGATATATATATATATAATAATTTGATTGTTTTCCTAAATTTATTCACTATATTGAAACTATATTTGGTAATACAGTAAAACCTCTGAATAGCAGACACCTGTGGACCAGATAATTTGTCTGCTATTGGGAGGTACACGCCCGTCTACTAAAGCCATCGCGCAATATGAACTTTGTGGCTGGTATTCTTTTTCTTCTTTTGCTGTTAAAAATAAAGATACATCTGTAAATATACCAGGGTTGATTGTGAGGTGACACAAGAAACCCTGAAACTCTCAGCTCAGTGCCAATATACATTTAATGTATAATACGCACATATAAACTTGCTACACAACAAATAGGCCTTAGTGCTTGTGCAGTTAAACTTCGCATCTTTTCTTGTACCCAATTTTCTTTCATTGTGCAAAATCCTTCAGGCATTGCATCTTTAAAATCAAATTTTGCACTTCATATTATATGTTAATTGAGCAGTCTATGTAGACCAGTTTTACTTGAACTTGAAGCCAACAGTGGATTCCATTCAATTTCTAAAAGTACTTAGAAAAAATAATCAAATTATTTGAACTTTCAAAATAATGAAAAGAAGCCTTCCTTTCAGCAGGCTGTTACTTGAGAGCTTGTTTGATAACAAAAGAAACGCACAAGGTGTCACAAATCGTCTTCATTCACCATTTGCACGTACATGCAGTGTCTTTAATCAAACACTGTAATTCCCAAAGAAAATGGAACCTGAAGTTTAGTTACCATTTTGTAGCATTTTTAGAAATGAAATGTCCGCAGCATCTCAAATTCTTCTAAAACTTAAAAACCTGGATTTACGGGTTTGGATTGTGACAAAAACCCGGAATTCTGGGCTACACCCGGATTACAAACAAGTCTGATTACAAACAGGTCTGATACATATTTATGTAGTAATAAATTCCGAAAACGCATTAGTAATACTGGACACGAAGTTGAATATATGTACGTATTTATAGTAACTTAAATATTTTTGAGATTTTCAAAGATGATGGAAAATGCAATTTGCATACATATGCAGGGCACGAAATTTCTGGTCACCAGTTCGCCATTGGCGAATGAAGAATTGTCGTTGGCGAGAAAAACTTTTCTCATTGAATTACCACAATTTCTTTGTTAACAGCTGCAGCTATTATGATGATAAAAGTTTTTTTTTAAATGTGTGGCACGTATGTGGTGCTGCTGATATACTGAATTTGTTTTCTGTAATTACTTTTTTTTCCCTCTTCCATAAACTGCTAGGTTCTCGGTGCTCGTATTGCTTGTTTGAAGTCTGTAAAGATCACTCTGCAGGCTTGTTTATAAAAAATAAAAACGTGCACTATTTTAATCGTGTTTTTAAAAACTGGGAAGAGCAGTGTTTTTTCTTTGCGAAAGCAATTTTTGTAAGTATTTTACTGTTAAAAAAGTGTTAATCACTGTCAACGGTTAATCGGAGGATTTTCACCGTCATCGTTAAATTCATGAAATGTTTACCTAATAGAAAAACATATTTGGAAGACTTGAATGAACAATAAAAAATTATAGTAGGATAAAAATGTGATTTTAAACACAGTATTTCTATCCTATTAACCAAATGATTTAACTTTAGGGATCGGCTCATAAAATGACCGTTTTCTACGCATCCCCAGTTTAATAAGGCTACAGCTGTTAACTCGTGTGCAGCACATATGGCAACATTTGCTCTCAAGATGACTAAATTAACACTTCGGTAAACCCTTAAAAATTTATTGTGGGCTTGGAGCTTGGCATCGCGATAAAATTTCGCATACCTCTCCCCCTTCAGTGAACGCATTTTCAGCTTTTAAGACTGAAATCGCTGTCCGCTATTCAGAGGTAAAAACACAGAACCGCCTATACTTTGGTTATTACAAAACTGTCCGTTAAATGGAGGGGTCTGCTATTTGGGAGTGTCCGTTAAGGAGGTTTTACTGTACCAATAACCAACTGTCAAGCAGAGCGTTCTTTTCAAAAATGGCCTTGGTAAAAAATAACTTGCGATAGACAGTGCTTCAACAAAGACTTAATGGTCTGGCTATCATGTCATTAATACATGATATTGCCAAGCAGTTATCGTTCGACGATGTTGTGCACTCCTTCGCAAACTTTAAAGCAAGGAAAAAGACATTTTAAAGATGAACTTAAACTCCTGAACTATGTGTAAACTTTTGTTTTTGTGCATTCATTTCTAATTTCTTGTTGTCTATACTTGATTCAATGTTTGTGTTCCTTTAGTATAAAGTTTTTGTAAAATATGTTGACATTTGAAAAGATTTTGGGGCACTTTTGGGGTATACTAGCAAAGTTTATATTCTACACAGAGTACAGTTGAGATTTTTGAGGGGATTTTCTTAGCTCACTTAGCAGTTCTAATGTAATTACTGCCTTGCGTGACAAATTTGTAAAACTTTCTACACAACTGGGTTTACACTGAAGGACATTGTTTTGGGTACACATTTTATAAATAAAGCAAAGATATTACTACTGCTATTAAGAGCATTGGTAGTTTACCTGACTTGTCTCGAGTTATGTGTCGGGTGATATTTCTGTCATTTTTTTGTAATTTTACAAAAAACCCTGGCAGTTAAACAAGTATTACTACGCAAAGACCTGTGTGCTGATACAATAAAAATTTTTAAGAAATTGAATGGCTCCGATAAATTTCCATCTTACCACAGATGGAGCATACACACAGAAATGTCTCGAGTTATGAGTTGAGTGACTTCTGTCATTTTTTTATAATTTTGCAGAAAATACTGGGAGTTATTACTACACAAATACCTGTGTATTGATATATTTCAACTAATTGTTAAGAAATTGAATGGTTCTGATAAATTTCCATCTTACCACAGATGAGGTATACACACTGCTCACACGAGATTTCTTCAATGTGTTGGTTTGCAGAAGAAAATGTTTCAACATCTTTAAACAGACATTTTAAAGACAAACTCCTGAACTATGTGTGAACTTCTGTTCTTGTACATTCATTTCAAATTTTTGTTATCTATACTTGATTCAATGTTTGCATTTCTTTAGGAATAAATATTAAAAATAATACCATCTCTTTATGTCTGCAAACACATAAGATGTATTTTACAAAGCCTTAACATACATATATATATATATAAAGGAAATAGGTATCCAACATATGTATAAGACATATCTATCGTATAGTCTATAGGACATTCGTATTTTACAAGTACTTGTGAAAAGAAATAGGAGCCACAAAATCTTCAGTAGCCCAGATTCCCAAAAAAGGTGTCTGGCACTGAAAAAGATGTAGGAAGCAGGAGCATGGTGTTAGAATTTTTAGCACTTACGATTGTGAGTGCTAAATAAAAATTTCCTGGCCCCAGCGTGGTCTAGGTGAAATTGACCATTATACAATTTGTACCTCGTTCTCCAAAACTAGTTGTCACCCTAGTCACAGGACAAGCGAGAAAAATTAGTTAGCAACTACATTCGTTTACTTAACTTGTTCGGCCTAACAAATAATTTGAACGAAATACATGAAGTAAAAATCAAACTTGTTTCAATTCTTATGCCTGCCAGATGTTACCAAAACCACTTAATACTAACATTCTCATCATAATGCACTGTGACTTACACAAAACAAAAAAATACTTACTGAAAATAAATGCTGCGGTGCTTTTAAAAATCGGTAACAGAATCCTTACTTTGAGACGTCCATCGCTTCGTACCAACATGGCGTCCGCGGCCAGTATTCTTTGAGTCTGTTGCCATTCGACAGCACGTAAAAAAACAGGTATTATACCGTAATGGTTAAAACAGTTTAAACACCGTGAACATGTAATTTATCTACCGAAAATTTACGGTTCATCGCCCGTTGGCGTGCTTACGATCCGTAAACCGTTTTAATACGGTTGAAACACCGAGAATTCACGGCAATTTTTTACAGTGTAGACTTATAAAGGCAGCCCACGGTCCAAATGCGGCACACGAAGTGTGTCAGTGTGGCCCACGGTAAAATATTAAACCGAAAAGAAATGTATGCAATCCAGAGGTGAAAAAACAAAAGAACGTTTATCGATAATTGTAATATAAAATAATTTAAATGTTTTTATTTGATTCATTTTTGTCGACTACAACATATACTTCAGATTTTGAACTTATTACCGGACTCCATTACTCTCATTAGTTTCTTCATGACTAAATTTAAATTCAAAATATGGTGTATGTAGTTTTAAATTAATACAAGTAACTAATTTCTTAAATTTTTTCTGCTTTTTTTTTATTTTTTATTTACCCGCAATAAAAGCTTAATTTTATAGTTCACACTACCTTTAATAATTCTTAAAATAAAAATAATGCTTATATGAGTATCAGCACGATATGTAACCTACATTTACCAAATTAAGTGTTCACACCCGCTGAGAAGGTTCCATGAAAAACAGAAAGAAAAAGTACCTCCTGGTTTAAAGTAATTAAGAACCACTGTTCTACTAGGTTTCGTAAAGCGAGAGCAAAGGCTCTCTTTCAGATCTGCGCTAATTGATGAAGCTAACTAATGCAAAGAAAATGAGTTCTATTTCCGATGTACATATGTTTTTCAATTTACTACCCAAAAATTAAAAGTGCTTTCCGAATTAAAATATTTATTTTACTCTTAAGCGAGGAAAACGCGGTTCGTACAAAACTAAAGTATAACAAATTAGTAAAATCATGTAATGCATTGATCATGATACGCTTTCCAACATACTAGAAATCATTATTCAAGTTATTACTCAAGTTGTGAGGAAAATGGCTGTGGAATAAATCTCACTTCTGTGCCCTTACCTTTGATCCCATTTCGATGATATTCAACAGAAATGGTTCAGTATACCTCCGAAATAATATGATAACGTTTTGGCGTAATCGAAGCAGTTTTACGTAAGTTATGATGCATAAGGTCTATGGAATAGATCCCGCTTCTGTGTCCGAACCTTTGACCCCATTTCGCCTATTTTCAATAGGATTCGTCCCCACGAAGATCCCTACAACATACTAACATTTCATTTCAATCGAAACAAGTTTACGTAAGTTATGATGCATAATGACAAAGGAAGTAATTCCGCTCCTATGTCCTTGACCTTTGACCCCATTTAGTTCACTTTCAATAGGGTTCCTTCCCAGGTATTCCCCTACCACATACTAAAATTTCATCGAAATCGAACGATTTGTACGCGAGTTATCGTGCGGACGAACATACGCACACAGCGCGTGACGTAATGAGGCAGATGGGAATCGCGGCCATCTGCTCGCAAGAGTGTGACGTCATAGAACTTTAAAAGGATCCACACGCAACGCGTGGTGTAATGAGACAGATGGCGTGACCGCGCGCCAACATCTAATGGAATGACGCCATGACACTACACTAAAAACGTGGAAATTCGGGGTGGTTATTTAACGCACTAAACCAATTTTCCTAAAGTTGAGATCAATCTAAATCGATTTCTAGTACCAGAAAACGGTAGGTTAACGGCTTTCATCAAAATCCTTAGAGCCGTTTTCAAAATAAAATTTACATACTACAAGAATTGCTCCTTCAAGGTGAACGTCAAGTAATTTTGCTTCCAGTACTTCAAATGGAAAAATTTCTGTACATATTTTCTTCCCAATTAATGCGTTCCCAAGGTTGAAAATTTGAACATCGATTAAAATATCTTCATTTTACAACTTGCATAACTTAATATTTTCTAAAACATAACCATAATTATGCAATCCAACATTTGTTTGTCTACGGACGTCATCAAAGTACAGGTCGCGTCACCCTTTTTCTGGTTTCAACACCACCAAAGGAGAAGTTATTGATTTTTAATATAATTATGGTTATAGTTTTAGAAAATATTAAGTGTTCCAAGTTATAAAATAAAGTTATTTTAACCGATGTTCAAATTTTCATCTATGGGAACACATAATTGTGAAGGAAATATGTACAAAAGTTTTTCCATTGGAAGTATAAGAAGCAAAATTACTTGACATGCACCTTAATAATATGGAATAAGGGCGATGGAATGGATCGCAATCCTATGTCCTGACCTTGGACCCCATTTTGTCCGTTTCCAATAAGGTTCACCCCCAGTTGGTCCCCTACCACATACTGAAATTTCAGCGAAATCGAATCATTTCTACACAAGTTATGACGCATAAGGGCAATGGAATGCATTCCGCTCTAATGTCCTGACCTTTGACACCAATTTACCCATTTTGAATAGGGTTCGTCCCCAGGCGGTCCCCGACCACATAGTAAAATTTCATTGAAATCGAACCGCATTTACGCAAGTTATGACGCATAAGTGCAATGGAATGGATCCTGCTCCTACGTCGGGACCTTTGACCCCATTTGTCCCATTTTCAATAGGTTCGTTCCCAGGTGATCCCCTACCACATACCAAAATTTCATCGAAATCGAACCGATTTGACGCCAGTCATCGTGCGGACGGGCGGACGAAGCTGGAGCATATACGCTTCTTCAACCTACGGTTGGAAAGCGTAAATTATGCAATCCAACATTTGTTTGTCTACTGACGTCATCAAAATACAGGTCGCGCCATTCTTTTTCTGGTTTCTTTTTTTTTTTTTTTTTTGATTGGAGGTTTAACGACCACCGTGAGCAACTCAATGGGCTATAAGCAGTCGCCCGTCCCTAATTTAGGGTCACTGGTTCCAGGGAAGGAAGAGAGCCAGTGCCGTAAGACAAACACAACATCCGCGCCTCACCGGGATTCGAACCCAGACCCCTTACGGACGAATGATCAGAGGCCATCGCTTAGACCACTGCGCCACCGGGGCGGCTTTTTCTGGTTTCAACACCACCAAAAGAAAAGTTATTGATTTTTAATATATTATGGTTACGTTTTAGAAAATATTAAGTATTCCAAGTCATAATATGAAGTTATTTAAGCCGCCCCGGTGGCGCAGTGGTCTAAGGCGCTGGCCTATGATGATTCGTCCGTAAGGGGTCCGGGTTCGAATCCCGGTCAGGCATGGATGTTGTGTTTGTCTTACGGAACTGGCTCTCTCCCTTCCCTGGAACCAGTGACCCTAAATTAGGGACGGGCGACTGCTTATAGCCCATTGAGTTGCTCACGGTGGTCGTTAAACCTCCAATCAAAAAAAAAAAAAAGTTATTTAAATCGATGTTCAAATTTTCATCCTTGGGAACACATTATTTGTGAAGGATGGATGGATTGGAGGTTTAACGACCACCGTGAGCAACTCAATGGGCTATAAGCAGTCGCCCGTCCCTAATTTAGGGTCACTGGTTCCAGGGAAGGGAGAGAGCCAGTGCCGTAAGACAAACACAACATCCATGCCTGACCGGGATTCGAACCCGGACCCCTTACGGACGAATGATGAGAGGCTAGCGCCTTAGACCACTGCGCCACCGGGGCGGCATTTTGTGAAGGAAATATGCTCAAATCTTTTTACAGTGCAAGGATAGGAAGCAAAATTACTTGACGTCCACCTTAATAATATGGGATAAGGGGGATGGAATGGATCGCAATCCTACGTCCTGACCTTTGACCCCCATATCGTCCATTTTCCATAGGGTTCGTCCCCAGGTGGTCCCCGACCACATACTAAAATTTCATCGAATACGAACCATTTTTACGCCAGTTATCGTGTGGACGGACGGACGGACAAAGCTGGAGCATATACGCTTCTTTAACCTACGGTTGGAAAGCGTAAAAAACGAAACCCATGAACATATGTGTATCTTAAAACTAACCACACTTCGTCAAAAATGTACGGAGTAAGTGCAAGAATTTAATGTAAACTTTTCCTATGCAACTTGCGCTAGGAATCCCGTTTAGCCCGCCCTTTAACACGGATTAATTTTCATATCATAATTCTTAAGTGCTGGATACATATAGTTTAACGCTTAGCAAAGCAAAATAAATGATAGTACAAAACGACCTAACGCTAATTTATGTAGTACTAGCTAAATACCCGTTCTTCGGACGTGATGATATTAAAATACAGTCGAAATACAGATGATATATATGATATATATTTGAAATGGTCATACACTGTACATTTCTTCGCTCTTTTGGGAAGCACATGTTTGCCTGACTTATTCTGCCAGACGACACCTAAGCAATTTCGTCATAAATGTACATTTAAAACTTCAAGCCTACACTAAACAAATCAAAATACGTTGTTACTCTTCACTTTCATCGTTAAAGTATTAATAGACAACAGAACAAAATAATAATAGAACACAGAGCAAATTACGTTGTGACTTTCAGCATAAATGTAAAAATAACCTTGCTTATAAACAACTTCGTAAACAATTTCGTTCGAAACTGTACATTTAAAAGCTCGCAAGTCAGGTGTTTTCGTAAGCATGAGCAACGTATGCTGCCATCGCTTATATCTCAAAAGGGAAACTTTTTTTTTCATATTCCAATTGCAATGAAAATCTACCTGCGTATTTTTATTTATTGCAGTCATCTGTTCGGGCCAGAGTACCGTCATCTCTTTGAAGCGGCGGGATTAATTTAATATTTTTATTTTGCAGGCTCGGAGTAAGGTTCCAGAGCGTCATCTTATTTTTTGTTTCTTTTCTTCGTCCGCGCCACTTAAGCGTGGACCAATGAAATAAGGGATCGCAAGTCTTTCTCGAGACGTTTTTCTGTGCAATGTAGCAAAAGAAAAAGTCATACTTGTATTTAAATTTCTTTCCATGAGTTTTGTAAGAGATGACAACTGTATGGAACATAATTTCTTGTGAGCGAGAAAGATTTCACGTTTTTTCATTGCGAAAGATGTCTTAATAGAACAAGTTAGTAAAATCATGCAATGCATTGATTATAATATGCTTTCCAACAAACCAGAAGTCATTACTCAAGTTATTACTCAAGTTATGAGAATAATGGCTGTGGAATAAATCTCGGTCCTGTGCCCTTACCTTGGATCCCATTTCGATGATATTCAACAGAACCGGTTTGGTATACCTCCGAAATAACATGATAAAATTTTGTCGCAATCAAAGCATTTTTACGAAAGTTACGATGCATAAGGGCAAAAGAATAGATCCCGCTCCTGTGGCCTAACCTTTGACCCCATTTCTCCCATTTTCAATAAGGTTTGTCGCCAGGTGGTCCCCTACCACATACTAAAAGTTCATCGAAATCGGACCATTTTTACGTTAGTAATGACGTATAACAGCGGAGGAATGAATCCCGCTCCTATGTACTGATCTTTGACCCCATTTCGTTCGCTTTAAATAGGGTTCCTTCCCAGGTTATCCCCTACCAGATACCAAAATTTCATCGAAATCGAACGATTGTTACGCAAGTTATCCTGCGGACCGACATACGCACACAAGGCGTGACGTAATGAGGCACATGGGATTCGCGACCACCTGCTTGACGCATGTGTGACGTCATAAATCTTTTATAGGATCCACCCACAATACGTGACGTAATGAGACAGATGGCGTGACCGCGCGCCAACATTCTCAAAGGCGCGATTATGAGGTCATAAGATTTCTAAGCATTGGTAAGATTAATGGAAAAACGCCATCACTAAAAACTTTATAATTCAGGGGGTATTTAACCCACTAAACGAGTTCTCCTAAAGTCGAGATCAAGCTAAATCAATTTCTAGTACCAGAAAACGGTAGGTTAACGTCTTTCATCAAAATTCTTAGAGCCGTTTTCAAAATAAAATGTACGTACATACATATATACAAGAATTGCTACTTTAAGGTGGACGTCAAGTAATTTTGCTTCCTATACTTCCAATGGAAAAACTTCTGTACACATTTTTTTCACAATTAATGCGTTCCCAAGAATGAAAATTTGAATATCGATTAAAATATCTTCATTTTATAACTTGCAATACTTAATATTTTCTAAAACATAACCATATTTATGCAATTCAACATTTGTTTTTCTACTGACGTCATAAAAATACAAGACGCGCCATCTTTTTTCTGGACAATTAATGCGTTCCCAAGAATGAAAATTTGAACGCCGCCCCGGTGGCACAGTGATCTAAGCGATGGCCTCTGATCATTCGTCCGAACGGGGTCCGAGTTCGAATCCCGGTGAGGCATGGATGTTGTGCTTGTCTTACGGCACTGGCTCTCTCCCTTCCCTGGAACCAGTGACCCTAAATTAGGGACGGGCGACTGCTTATAGACCATTGAGTTACTCACGGTGGTCGTTAAACCTCCAATCAAAAAAAAAAAAAAAAAAAGAAAGAAAATTTGAACATCGATTAAAATAGCTTCATTTCGTAACTTGGAATACTTAATATTTTCTAAACCATAACCGTAATTATGCAATCCAACATTTGCCACCCCGGTGGCGCAGTGGTCTAAGCGATGGCCTCTGATCATTAGTCCGAACGGGGTCCGGGTTCGAATATCGGTGAGGCATGGATGTTGTGTTTGTCTTACCGCACTGGCTCTCTCCCTTCCCTTAAACCAGTGACGCTAAATTAGGGACGGGCGACTGCTTATAGCCCATTGAGTTGCTCACGGTGGTCGTTAAACCTCCAATCAAAAAAAAAAAAAATCCAACATTTTTTTGTCCAATGACGTCACAAAGCCCAGGTCGCGCCATCTTTTCTCTGGTTTCAACACCACCAAAGGAAAAGTGATTGATTTTAAATATAATTATGGTTATGTTTTAGAAAATATTAAGTTTTCCAAGTTATAATATGAAGTTATTTTAATCGATGTTCAAATTTTCATCCTTGGGAACACATTAATTGTGAAGGCAATGTTTACAAAAGTTTTTCCATTGGAAGTATAGGAAGCAAAATTACTTGACGTCCACCTTAATAATATGGATAAGGGCAATGGAATGGATCGCAATTCTATGTCCTGACATTTGACCACATTTCGTCCATTTTGAGTAGGGTTCGGCCCCAGGTGGTCCCCTACTACATACTGAAATTTCATCGAAATCGAACCATTTGTACGCACGTTATGACGCATAAGGGCATTGGAATGCATCCCGATCTTATGTCCTGACCTTTGACCCCACTTCACCCATTTTGAATAGGGTTCGTCCCCAGGCGATCTCTTACCACATAGTAAACTTTCATTGAAATCGAACCATATTTACGCAAGTTATGTCGCATAAGGGCAATGGAATGATCCCGCTCATACGTCGTGACCTTTGACCCCATTTGTCCCATTTTCAATAGGGTTCGTCCCCCGGTGGTCCCCTACCACATACTAATATTTAATCGAAATCAAACCATTTTTATGCAAGTTATCGTGCGGACAGACGAACGGACGGACGGACAAAGCTGGAGAATATACGCTTCTTCAAGCTACGGTTGGAAAGCGTAAAAAGGAAAGTGGTGTTGTCAGTTATTTTTAATACATTTTTTCATTTTATTACTGCCTATGATGCTGCATAATAACTTAGACATGCATATTTCCTCAGAAATAAGAAAACGTCATAATATTATTTCAAAAACCTCTCTGTTTGACAGAATTATGCACAAACCAGATACTTAGTAAGGAACGTTTATTAAATACCAGTTTGGACCTCTTTAGCTCAAGTTATAGCTCATATGCGATTTGACGTAAATTTCACAAGGTGTTGGAGTGCATCTACAGCAAACCAGGCGTTTACAAGACAGTCCAACTGGCTCATTTTTTAAGAGTAGAGCACTTTGCCCCGAAATTTGTTTTTCTAACAATTCCCATATATATTCAGTGGGGTTCGTGTGCGGGCTTTGCTGACTCCAGTGATGATAGTGGAAATCGCCGTCGAGCTCCATAAACACTGCTGGGCAGATAATGCGCGGGGATTATAGCATGGTCTTTCGTGACACACACTTCACCTCGTAGATTAGAAAGTCAACATTATAAGATGGACTTGAATGGTAAAATGCTCAGGTATTCCTTGGAAGAGACTTGAGGTTTCAGCATTATGTAGCAACCCATTTTTTACCAACCGTACGTGCTGCCAACCATGACCCCATATCCATAATCTTGAGTCCCGTTTACAAGGCAAGATGATTCCATTATTTCATGGGTTTCCCCTAAACTCTCTGCAAACTTGCGCTAAAGAACGGGTGGTATTACGACGTGTTGTATTACATGTCCTCCAGCGACAAGTCACCGTGTTTCCTATACCAATGTAGAATTACTTTCTGGTTTTTTAAAGAAATTTTTGGTTTTGTTACAATTATGCGGCAGTCTGTATACTGTGCATAGTTCATTAAGATATGGATAAGGAACTCCCTGCCGCCTCGGTGGCGCAGTGGTCTAAGGCGCTGGCCTCTGATCATTCGTCCGTAAGTGGTCCGGGTTCGAATCCCGGTGAGGCATGGATGTTGTGTTTGTCTTACGGCACTGGTTCTCTCCCTTCCCTGGAACCAGTGACCCTAAATTAGGGATAGGCGACTGCTTATAGCCCATTGAGTTGCTCACGGTGGTCGTTAAACTTCCAATCAAAAAAAAAAAAAAAAAAAAAGAACTCGCTTCAATCAATTTCTGTTCACAGAAAGTCCTGTTTCTCCGTATAACACTTCTCGGACGACGGCAATCTCATTTCTGACAGATTGTCGTAGCCCCACACTTTCGCATGTTGGAATGGCAAAATTTGTTATATTTTCATTGATTAAAGACCCTGAAAATCTCGCCTTTTCTCGAAAGCAGTCAGTTCAACTGTTTTCAGAATTTTCGCTCAAAGAAGATGGACAATCACAATCAGACCTTCATCGAACTCAAAAATAACCTCTGTTTTTTCCATTGTGATCAACACTATTGACGGTAACAGACAACCAGAAGTTTTATATTTATGCGTTGTTCAACCTATTATGCAAGTGATTATGACTTTTGGATATACGCTGCATGAGTGACGTTTATGGACATCTGCTTATAATTTTTTAAACCAGTGACCCGTGAGTATAGATTTGGATTATCCATTTCTGTATTTACTGCTGATTATATTTACTGCATTTCACAACATTTAGGAATGTAAATGGTAATATATTTCTCCTCATTAATTATTATTTGAGTTCTGAACAGATACGAACAGCATAACATGAAACAAAAATATTTTATTCAAATCTTGAGCGGCCGACAGATGCAAAGAATCCTCAATTGCCGCCCCGGTGGCGCAGTGGTCTAAGCGATGGCCTCTGATCATTCGTCCGAACGGGGTCCGGGTTCGAATCCCGGTGAGGCATGGATGTTGTGTTTGTCTTACCGCACTGGCTCTCTCCCTTCCCTGGAACCAGTGACCCTCAATTAGAGACGGGCGACTGCTTATAGCCCATTGAGTTGCTCACGGTGGTCGTTAAACCTCCAATAAAAAAAAAAAGAATCCTCAATTTGTTCATTGCGTAATCTCCGCTGAAAGACTATACCCTCCAGCCTGCCTTATGAATTAGCAAATAGTGCATACGTTGAGATAGATCAGGCTGTTTCGATTTCCGACAATAGGTACGTAACACTTCAATTTCTGTCAACGGATATGTCTAACCAAACTGAAACCCCGCCCCAGTGGTCTAAACGCCGGCTTATGACCATTCGTCCGTGAAGGGTCCAGGTTCGAATACTGGTCGGGCATGGATATTTTTTTTGTCTTACGGTCGTTGGAAAATCTCTCCCTTCCCTGGAAACAGAAGCCCTAAATTAGGAACGTGCGGCTGCTTGTAGCCTATTGAGTTACTCACTGTGGCCGTTAAACTTTCAAATTAAAAAACAACAACTGAATGCATGAGTTCTCCGCTACTGGCTAACCCACTTTCATTGTGAGTACCACAGGATGTGGGTGCCACCCTTGTTGGCTCATTGGCTTAAGCTCTGGCTTCTGACCATTTGTCCGAGGTGGGTCCGTATTCTTCTAACACGGTTGAGGCATGCGTGCTAAATTTGTTGTGTGTCACTACCTCGCTCCCTTCCCTGGACCGGTGGACCTGTGTTAGGGACTGGCGACTACTAGCAGCCTATTAGGTTACTTGCGGTGTTCGTTAAACGCCCAAGCAGAACAGAAAACAAGACTTGCTTACACGGTGTATATTAGGATGCAAAATAATTTTTTGCTTCTTTGATTCAGTGAATTTCTAATATTTGTTTTACTTGCTATCTACTTCACTTGGGAATATACATTATTGTTATTTTGCACGTTAGCTTTCTTATTTACACTCTTTTTTTATTGAAGGTTTAACGACTACTGTGAGCAACTCAATGGGTTCTAAGCAGTCGCCTTTCCATATTTTAGTGTCATTGGTTCCAGGGGAGAGAAAGCCAGCGCCGTAAGACAAACACCACATCCGTGCCTCACCGGGATTCGAACCCGGACCCTTCACGGACGAATGATCATAAGGCATCGCTTGCAACCCTGCGCCACCGGGATGGCAATTTCAATCTTCAAGGTCTCCTGTGTGAAACAACCACAATAAGCGGGTTTTTTTGCGGATTGGAAGTCTAACGACCACCGTGAGAAACTCAGTTGTCTACAAGTAGTCGGCCGTCCCTAATTTAGGATCACTGGTTCCAGAGAATGGAGAGAGCCAGTGCTTTAAGACCGGGATTCGAACCCGGACATCTTTCTGACGAATGATCAGAGGCCATCGCTTAGACCACTGCCCCCAGGGCGGCAATAAGCAGTTGTACTTTATCTATATTGGACGGACGCTTAGAGTATTAATAACTAACATGGAAACATTAAAATTTGCTGCCGCCCCGGTGGCGCAGTGGTCTAAGGCGCTGGCCTCTGATCATTCGTCCGTAAGGGGTCCGGGTTCGAATCCCGGTCTGGCATGGATGTTGTGTTTGTCTTACGGCACTGGCTCTCTCCCTTCCCTGGAACCAGTGATCTTAAATTAGGGACGGGCGACTGCTTATAGCCCATTGAGTTGCTCACGGTGGTCGTTAAACCTCCAATCAAAAAAAAAAAAAAAAAAAAAAAAATTTGCTAATGGGCAAAAATGCAGTTCCAACGGTTCCTCAATGTTTAATAGATTCTAATAAATCTAACAGACAAACAAGAAATTACAAATGCATTAAATGAACATTTTACTTTATTTCCACAAATACTAAATCATAATTTAATTACCCCAAATATTCCTTTCACTACCTACCTAGGGAGCACACACAGATCTAGCAATTTTCAACTTACTGAAATTACTGAAACGGAACTTTTAGAAGAACTTGACCACATAAATTCTAGCTCTGGCCCTGGATATGATGATCTTCAACCATTTATTATAAAAAATGTCGTTAATCTCTTTCTTGATCCTCTATTATTTATATTTAATGATATATTCCAAACTGGTGAATTTCCTGATCTACTTAAAATAACAAAAATAATCCCAAAGTACAAATCTGGATCAATAAATGATGCAAACAATTATCGCACTATAGCCAATTTATCAATTTTCGCTAAACTTTTGGAGAGATCAATCTATAACAGATTAAACTTGTTTATTCATAATCTAAATATTATCCATCCGAATCAACATAGTTTTCAATCAGGTAAGTCAACTGAGTCAGCCTTATTATATCTACAACAAATAGTCCAACATAATTTTGATCTTAACTTAAATACTATCGCTTTGTTTTTGGACCTGTCAAAAGCTTTTGATACCATAAACCATAATGTCTTACTACCCAAATTACACACTATTGGAATAAAAACAAATGAACATTCTCTTCTCAAAAGTTATTTATCAGGTAGACAACAATATACTCACATTAACCAACATCAGTCCTCTCTTAAATCCATACCAACTGGTGTTCCACAGGGCTCAATTTCAGGACCTCTACTATTTAGTACATACATTAACGATATCTTTATTTCCATAAATGATATTGATCTCCTTCTTTATGCTGATGACATAACCATTCTCACGTCATTAATTTAACGACTAACACTATTTCAAATATTAATACTCAACTTAATAACATCTCAGATTGGCTAAATTCCAATGAACTAATAATAAATACTAACAAAACAAAATCTTTAATCTTTTCAAAACAAAATATTTAAGAACCACGTTCTATCACATAATCTATCGATAATACAAATATAGAACAGGTTAATTCCTCATTTTATTTGGGGATTACTTTAAATAAGGACCTCAGGTGGAACCAACATGTGGACAATCTTCTTCTTAAACTCTCTAAAAACATTGGCGTTATCAGTACGGTTTTCACAAACCTTGCGTATAAAACACTAATTCAATTATATTATACCATGTTTGAGACTCACATTATTTATGCTATCTTATCGTGGGGACAGACGACAAAATATAATTTTAAAAAACTGCAAATTCTGCAAAACAAATATGTAAGATTACTTGACCTAAAATTTTGATAGAAATACACCACTATCACTATATATTAACACAAGAGTTTTTCCAAATAAATACAACATTCTTACGATTAACCAACTATATATCTTTAATATAGGGAAAATTAAGTTCAAGCGAATTAAGAATAATTTACCCACTAACATCATACAAATTGTACCACAGATACACTCACATGACACACGTACTAAATTACATATTCTGCCCATTCATCCGAAGACTGAGACCATGAAGCAGAGTATAAATTATACTGGCCCACACTACTGGAATTCATTACCGACAGAACTGACTTCTTTAAATAACTTTAACCTTTAAAAAAAATAATTAAAAAACTACATAATGACTTGCGACTCCTCAAATTGATGATTGCAGTGGAGGAGAACGGTGATTATTACTATGATAAGTATTCTTCAATGTAAATTGATTTTCAATGGTATCATCATCATCATCATCATTGTCAACCATTATCAATCCACTGCTGGACGAAGGTCTCCCCAAGTTTCCTCCACAACGGTCTGTCTTGTGCCAGTCTCCTCCATGTCACTCCCGTATATTTACGAATTTCATCCACCCATCTCCCATGTGGTCTTTTTCTGGGTCTTTTCCTGTCCCTTGGAATCCAATCTAAAATTTCGGCTGTCCATCTATGGTCTGTCCTTCTGGCAGTATGTCCAGCCCATTGCCATTTCAGGGATTTAACTCTGATCATGATGTCTTCCACTCTCGTCATTTTTCGGATCCACGAGTTCCTCTTCTTATCTCTCCTGGTTATACCAAGCATGCACCTCTCCATGCTTCTTTGAGTTGTCTGCAGCCTTTGTATGTCTCTTTTAGTTAAGGTCCACGTCTCTGCACCATACGCAAGCACTGGAAGGATGCATTGATCAAACACTTTTCTTTTAAGACATAATGGCATATTGCTCTTGAAAATTATGCTGTTTCTTCCAAAAGCTCTCCAGGCAAGTTTTGTACACCGATTAATTTCTTCATCAATGTGACCCTCACTTGATATCTGCTGTCCAAGATAAACATACGTATCTGTTATCTCCAGTTTTTCTCCATTAATCGATAAATCTTCATTTCTTGTAAAAGCATTGAACTTCACTTTTGTCTTCTGAAAGTTCATTTTTAATCCCACTTCTTTACTCTTGTCAGCAAGTTCCTGGATCATACTCTGCAGCTCTGATGGGGTAGTTGCAAAAATGACTACGTCATCAGCAAAACGAAGGTGGGTTAGATAATCTCCATTAATCTTTATCCCTTTGTTTTCCCAGTTCAGTGATTGAAAGACATTTTCCAATGTGGCATTAAAGAGCTTCGGAGATATGGTGTCACCTTGTCTCACTCCCTTTCCAATTTTTATGTGTGTTGTATTTTCAAACAGCCGAATCTTTGCACTTGCATTTTCATAGATGTTATTAATAATATTAATGTATGCATCTTCAATACCGCAGGATTTCAGAGCCGTGGTAACTGCTGATGGTTTCACCGAATCAAAGGCTTTTTCATAATCGATAAAAGCCATGCACAATGGAAGTTCATATTCCCTCGCTCTTTCAATTAGTTCTCTCAGTACGTGAATATGATCTATTGTGCTGTAGCCACTCCTGAATCCAGCTTGTTCTCTCGGTTGAGCCATGTCCAGTGTTACCTTCAAGCGGTGTGAAAGAACTTTAGTGAAGATTTTATAAACCACTGATAGGAGGCTGATAGGTCTGTAGTTCCTAAGATCCTTAATGTCACCTTTTTTATGTAGCAGGATCATTGTAGCATTGTTCCAATCCTCAGGAATCTTCCCTTCATTAAGGCATCGAGTGAAAATTTATGCGAGTACTGTTTCAATTTCTCCACTTGCTTCTTGTATGATGTCTATAGTAATTCCATCTTCTCCTGGAGCTTTCCCCCGCTTCATGTTCTTGATTGCATGAGCAACTTCTGCTGGGAGGACTGGAAGAACTCTGGTACCTTTCATGATATCTGGAGTACATGTATCATCCCTTTCATATAATTTGGAGTAGAAATCTTTCACTCTTGTCAAAATTTCGCCTCTATTTCTTGTTATAGAACCATCTTCTTTTCTCAGAGCCATAATCTGTTTTCTTCCCTTACTGAGATGTCCCTTTGCTATCTTAAGGCTTTGGTTGTTTTCAATTGCTTTCCTCACTAGCTCACAGTTGAATTTCCTTACGTCTTCAGTGATACTTTTTCGTGTTGTCTTGCATAGCTCTATATATTCCACTTTGGAAGTCACATCTTCTTTAGTTGTCCTCATCTCTCTTCTTTTTTGCATCAACATTTTGGTTTTTCCTGATAATTTGTTCACATGCAACTTGTTCTTAGACCCATCTAATTTTGTTGCTGTTTCCATTAGAGCTTTGGTTACTTTTCTGTTAACTTCCGAAATATCCACTTCTTCCGATGTTAGGCCTTCTAAAGCAGAGAATCTGTTCTTCAGTTCCAACTTGAAAGTATTATGGTGTTTTTTAAGGTTGGTTATGTCAATACATTTTGTTTGTCTTATGAGCTTGCCACGTTCCAGTTTAGTGTTGAGGTGCATCTTACATCTCACCAATCTATGGTCACTACCTGTGTTGAACTTGTTCAGCACACTGCAGTCTTCGATGACGAATTTTTTGTTACACATAATAAAATCAATTTCACTTGTCGTCCCAATTGGATGTCTCCATGTCCATTTCCTGTGTGGCTTTTTCTTGAAAAAGGAGTTCAAGATGAAAAATTCTTCTGCCTCTGCAAACTCAACGAGAGTATTTCCACGCTGGTTTCTGTTGCCGTGACCGAATTTACCTACTGAAGTTTCATTCTGTTGCCGTTGCCCTATTTTTGCATTGAAATCTCCCATAATTATCTTCAAGTGCTGCTTACCTTTATTATTTAGATGACGAATTTCCTCATAAAATTCTTCAATTTCTTCTTCAGGATGACTTGTGGTGGGTGCATAAGTTTGAATAATCTGAGCCTGGTATCTTCTCGATAGTTGGATAACGAGTCGTGCAGCGCTGTCAGAGGAACTTTCAACTTCTACCACTTTATCCTTCAGTTTCTTGTTTATTATAAATCCAACACCACTAGTTCTGCCAGTATCTGTCCCACGATAATAGAAGAGATGTCCACTTTTCAGTTCAATGAGATCTTCTCCTTTTCTCCTTACCTCACTTAGCCCGACGATGTCCTACTTGATCCTTTGTAGTTCCTCTTCCAATTCAAGAAGCCTTGAATCAGAAGATAGGGAGCGTCCGTTATAGGTAGCCAAGGTCAGCATCAAATGGCAGCCTACTCCGATCCTCCGTTGATTCTTAGCACCCTCTGCCTTCATGTCGCACTGGCCGCTGCCTTGGCCAGGTACATTCCAGCTGCCGGAGACTGAGGGCCAAGATTTAAGTTGTAGAGTCATTTTGGAGGTGTTTGGCCATAACTCTCCACGCTGGCCAAGCGGGTTGGTGAGTGTGGGATAGCATTTCCTCTGATCCCGATGGTATAGTTATACCGCTATTGGCGGTCGTCAGAGCCCCTTTAGTGGGAACAGGATGCACCACGAGAAGGCGGGGTTGACATTTGTCAAGGAGAGGCTGTGATGTTACGCATCACCTGACCTTACATCCCTCAATGGTACCACTGTAATGTTTATCATCTTTTCATATATCATTATTTTTTTATTTTTTTTTTGAGACACTGTTTTGTATGTAACTTTAACTCCTGACTTAAATGTATAATTTGTGTGGGGAGCATGGGACCCAGTCAGGCCTTACTGGCCTTTTCCCCTGCTTCCTTGCTGTACTTTTTTCATTTGATATTTTTGTAACACTGGCTTTCTGCTCAGCAAAATAAATGAATTGAATTTTTTTTTCTTTTTTTATTGGAGGTTTAACGACCACCGTGAGCAGCTCAATGGGCTATAAGCAGTCACCCGTCCCTAATTTAGGGTCACTGGTTCCAGGGAAGGGAGAGAGCCAGTGCCGTAAGACAAACACAACATCCATGCCTCACTGGGATTCGAACCCGGACCCCGTTCGGACGAATGATCAGAGGCCATCGCTTAGACCACTGAGCCACCGGGGCGGCAATGAATTGAATTGAATTAAATGCTAGTTTTTTTTTTTTTTTTTTTTTGGTTTGAGGTTTACCGACCACCATGAGCCACTCAATGGGCTATAAGTTGTCCCGTCCCTAATTTAGGGCCACTGGTTCCAGAGAAGGCAGAGAGCCAGCGCCCTAAGGCAAACACAACATCCAAACCTCACCAGGATTGGAACCCATCTCGGGCGAATGATCACAAGCCATCGCTGAGACCACGGTGCCACTGGAGCGGCTAAGTGCGTGCTTGGTTGTGGTTTTAGCTTTTCATGAGAGAGCAAAATTTTTAAAAATACAGTAGATTTCGATATATTTAATGGCACAGCAAGATCAGGAGATTTTGACCCACTTATACTTCGGCACCAATAATGCGAAATGTTATCTCAGAGATTTAAAGTTATCGCAAGATTTTAATCCTTCAAGAATTGTCCCAAATAAACGGCTGCCTCCAATAAACCGGTGGACTAACTATTTGGAATTTTATTCTATATTGGTATGGGAATTTGTGCTTCTAAACGCTAAAAAAGTGCTAACTCACTTTAAACAATAAAAGTGCTAATTACCTATATACAATTACAAATCAGTCCAAAATATAGTTGGCCGCCCCGGTGGTGCAGTGGTCTAAGCGATGGCCTCTGATCATTCGTCCGAAAGGGGTCCGGGTTCGAATACCGGTGAAGCATGCATGTTGTGCTTGTCTTATAGCACTGGCTCTCTCCCTTCCCTGGAACCAGTGACCCTGAATTAGGGACTGGCGACTGCTTATAGCCCATTAATTTGCTTACGGTGGTCGTTAAACCTTCAATAAAAAAAAATATATAGTTGTCATCTTTTGCCGAGTCCTGCTCCCGTTGGCAGCTGTTGGGAACGGTTCCTGTAGAATTGTCGCAGTTTGGACGCAAATAAATAAATAAAAGTCCGTTCGACATCTTCTCAATTGGTGAACCGCTGTCGGTCAAGGAAATGCTGCAAAGAGCGGAAAAGGTGGTAGACAATATCCAGAGAATAGGCTGGATGCAGCAGCAGCACACTTCACAACTTGCTTTTCTTGTGACAAGTCAATCGTGCTGTGTGAGATCTCGCTCCATCTAACTGTAGAGTGACGCCCATGCTGTACATAACTGCTGGTTGATTCGAAGTGGACGATGCGAGCCGATCGTTGAGCTCATGGCAGTACACATCGGCGGTGAATGTTCAGTTGTCCTGCAGCAGCTCGAGAAACACGACACCATGCATATCTACAAAACATACAGAAGGTCTTTAGGTGGCTGTAAGCCGGCTTTGAGTACCTGCATGGGCTTCGATTTAGGTAAAGATCTGTTTCCGTCGGCTCACATATTATCGCAGGACCCATTTCTCCCCACCTCTCACAATATGGTCCAAGAGCGGTTCGACTCAATGACGTGCAAACAGAAAAACACATGCAGTCATGTGATTTTCTTTCTGTTAAACTGCGAGTTGAAGGGGTACCGAAACTCCCTCGTGTGCCCCCAACTTGACGAAGGGGCAAGATAATGCTGGTATGTGTAATCCCCAACTGTTCGGTTAACTCCCTCGTGGTCATACGTGGATCATCTTCAATAACGTCTTCATCAAGTCCATATCCACTTATTGCGGGTCATTCGGTTTCGGAATGATCTGACAAGTCAAAATCTGCCTCTCGAAATCGTTCGAACCAATGTCTGCCATGTCGATGTGATATGGCAATCCGGTACACACCGGTAATGTTCCTTACAGCAATTGCGGGGGTGCTAATCATCGGGGCAGAATGTTATCATGAGGATTCAGCTGCTGGTACTTGAACTGAAATAGCATTTTCATATGCCTATGCTGCACCCTCATATCTCAAGTTGTAAACAACCATGAAACAGATTATAATTACTCTAATTCGCTGTTTCTTTTTATCAGAATATAAATTGATGTTTTAAGTTCCACTATAGAGTGGAATTTTCTTGGTCTGCCAGGATTTTCCTTTGATCATGACTGGTATCTCTAGAGGATGAATGAAAAAAATGATTTTTCATTTTCCACACACAACAAAACTACATTTGGCTGCAAGCAGATAAGCATATAAATTCATTAAAGGATTTATTTCAGCTAGGTAATAAATTATTATTTTAGGTGTTCCGGTATTTATTTTCCTGTTCTGTGTGATATATTTTTAAAATGCAGAAATGTAGAAAGCAATTACGTAACACATCTGAGCCTTCTGTGTTTCACAGCACTAAGACCTCAGGCGTGGCTGTGGAAATATTCCTGTCTCCATATTTTGAATTTCGTTCCACACACTCAGAGTTCAAGCTTGAGTAACATCCAATAAACGCTAAGTTTCCAAAATGGCTGCATTTGTTTATTTATGTGCTCCATTTTACAATATTTTGTGTGTCTTAATTGACTTTCGTATTACAACCGAAAAGATAATTTGTGTAGGAAAAACCTTCGACAATGAACTGTTTAATAGACGAAAATTCCAAATTTTAAATAATACAGTGATTTCCCTTCATTAAGGAAAACACAGAGAAATTGTGATTTCCAAAAAATACATAATGTAATTTTGTGAAGTTTGGTGAAAGCATGTATCATACCGTTCTATAGACAAAGTCCTGAACCATTTTGTAAAAAAACACTTTATTCCGAGACCAGGCGAAAGGTAAGTTGTCAAAATGATGTGGTCAAATTACCTCAATAGGGAATATAGGCAACCCTTACATCAATATAGGCTTCAATACGTTGTTTTATGCTGCTAATGATGGTGCCAAAGATATTAGCAGGTATTAAAAACAATGGTTCCCACAAAGCTTTTCTAATCCCCTCCAAGACTTGCGGACGAGGTTGAGGTAGTAACACACCTCCTTACAACATTCCAGACATGCTCAATCGGATTAATTTAGGGCAGGGGTCTGGCTGCACCCACCATATGGAAGATAGTCTCCTATTGAAGATATTGCTCTGCCACGCTGTCTCGTTGGGAAATAGCATTGTAGTCTTGTAGAAGAAACATAACTTGTTCGGTTTTCACAAAAGGTCAAACATAAGGGTCATGCGGATCACTATTGTATCGAGAAAAGATCATTGTCTCTCTTGGAAGAACACAGAGCTCTGTACTTCCACCTAACAATATACAACGCAAAAACTTAACATCACCATAAGGGTCCCTATTCGGGTTCATGCACAGGTTATAGCGTGTCCCCCGTTTTTCTCAGATATGAGTACAGCGGATCTCTATTGAAGGCAAATGTGGACTCAGCATTCCGGACATGAAGTATTCCAGACTTTCAGCATTCGAAACACTATATTCCAATCCCACTATATTCCAATCCATTTGACGAGAAATCTCACCGAATTCATGAGTTTCCACCGTGACAAATTGTAAGGAGTATGCAGAATGTTGGCAAGCCGCCTAGCGTCAGGACTTCCTCAGTGCAGCTTTCTGTCCAAGTGAAAGGAGTTGCAGTCATCCTGTTCCTCTGCGTAGTTAATCAGAGATATATGTCATCTACGGATGGTTTACCTCTAGGTTGATCTTCGCAGTATCTGCGTGAAGGGTATTGCATATTTGAAATCGGTTCCACAGTCTTTGCACCTCAAAAAGCGGATCTCAGAAGGTCTCACATGCAGCCCTCTTGAGTCTTCCACCTGACTTTGGCCTGTCTCTACTTATCCGATTTATCTGTACCTATATTAAGTGATGTCTCTCAGCCATTAAAAAGATTCTGCTGTTTCAAAATCCTTTACACTGCTCAAACAATGTGATGCACAACTGCCCAAATCCATTTTATTCTGCGGCTTATTTGCATACACGGACAACATTGGCAGTTTTTTGCATACGATACCCTGACACCATATTATATTTCACGTTATACACCGAAATATCCCGCATTTCTAAATCTGTTACAAAAACAAACGAGCTTTTCCCTTCTTTTTTCTCGAATTAATTGAAACCAGAGTATAAAAACTTTTGCAAAAATTACACTCACGGATAATGAAATGTGGGCACCTAGAAGAAAACATGCTACAACCGCGAAACTTCGTGGAAATAGCTTGAGTGCGTACTGGTATGCAAATATTCCACGTTTAGGGCGATTGCTCATGACCGCACGCCCTGTGGTGGCGCTGCAAGCACGAACCTAAAGCCTTATAAATCGGCGTGCAGTCGATGCCCCACGAAAGAGAAAGAACCGGCCAAAATCAGCAAGAGTACAGCGTGAAAATAATGCCGGGTAGACGCCAGAGACGTCGATTTACGCAACTTACAGACTTTAAGAGAGGTCTGATTATCGGGCTGAAAACCGCAGGGTGGTCGGCGCGCCGTACAGCGCGCCACGTGGATTGTTCTAACCGTGCCGTTCAACTGTGTCGGGAGCTGTGGACACGTGACAGCACTGCAACATGGCTGAGCGGTTCCGGACGGAGCAGGAGGACCACCGGTAGAAAAGATCGACGGATCGAGCGATAGGCACGAACGGATCCCACGGAGACCCGGTCCACTATACAAGGATATGCAGCGGCCCCTGTGTGTCCACTAACGATTTGCCGACGCCTCTGGGAAACAAATGTGCGATTCCTGCATCCTTTACTTCGTTTGCAGTGGAGCCAGGCCATAACGACATAGAACGCCACAGACTGGGGACGTACTGCATTCAGCGATGGATCCCGCTTTGTTTTGGTGACAGATGGTCATAATGTCAAGGTGTGAACTTCCCCATGTCAACGGCACCATCCCAACCTCGCTATGGAACGCCACACTTCCCCCACTGCAGCAATTATGGCCTGTGGAGAGATATCCTACGATAGCCGATCAGCTCTCGTAGGGATACGTGGATCATTGACAGGCCAGAGGCTTGTGTATGAGGCTCTACGGCCCCATGTGCTCTCTTTCCTGGACGAGGTTCCAGGTGCGCTATACCTACAAGTTAATGCCCGCCAGCACACTGATCGGGTTGCCGAGGACTGCCTGCCTGCTTCATGACCAGACACTTCCATGGCCTCCCAGCTCCCCAGACATGTCCCCTATCTAGCATTTGTGGGACCAGTTAAAACGCCAGATGCCGCAATGTCGCATTATCCGGGATTTGGAGCAGAACACCAAACACGTGTGTTCCAATCTGCCGCAGGACAGCATCAGGCATCTGTTCTCCTCAATGCCGGAACGTATTGGAGCACGTATCGGCGAACGAGGAGGTGCGACGCTCGAATGAGGATGACCGGATTGCGTGCCGCAGATGCATCTGTAATTGCCCTGCAATTCTGTTTTTGCCCCATCATTTGAATCATCCATCTGTATCATAACGTCCATAAAATTTCAGGTCAATCCGATGCTTCCTTGTTGGTGACCAAATTTCATTGTCTGTGAGTGTTGATATAAAGGTTACAGTGTAAGTTTAGTAAGACAAAATATCTGTAGGAACAACTTGCAGATAATGACCATTTTACGAAACTGAACACAAATTTAACCCTATTCAAATACATCGTTTATAACCAAGATTGACTTGACTGTTATTTTGAGCGACTAGATAATCGCTTAACATATCAACGCATATACACCAGAACAAAAATACAAATGAAAAATTTATATCTGAAATTAATTTTTCAAGTAATGTAGAGAGTTTTCATTAAGGAACGTCTTCTTAGTAGGTGTTCATTAATGAACGCCAATACTCATGACTTTACTGAAATTATATAATTATAAAGCTGCGAAGCATTTAGACAGACTTAAAGCAGAGGATCCGATAACATTTTTGCTTTAAAAAGATTTCGAAGAGAGTAATGTATTTTAAAGTTGTTCACCCAGAGATCTAAAATTGCATTATCATCCATCTGCACTGAAGAGCAATTGAATTAGAGATACCTGTTTAGTAACGTATAGCACCACCTTTCGCCCTAATGACGGCGGCGATTCGTCTCGGCATGGACTCGACAAGACACCGGAAGCGTTGGAAGCCATACGGATCCACGACCCCTGAACAAGTTCCCACAGTTCACGAAGGTTTGATGGAGGGGGTCAGAGCATCGAACATCTCTCTCGATGGCATCCCAGATGTGCTCGATGGGATTGAGGTCAGGTTCCAAGGAAGCAAAGTCACGTCGGGCAAGTGTTCATCCAACCATTCGGATACAATTCGGGAGCGATGGCACGGTACATTGTATTGTTGCAGGATGAGGTCCCCAGTGGGATGTTGAAGACGCACAAACGGAAGCAAATGGTCTTCCAGGATATCCCGGTAACGTTGACCTGTGAGGGACGATGTCACACGTACCAGGGGTCCCATTTCAAGTCCACGGAAACAGTCCCCAGACGAGAATGCCACCCCCACCAGCTTGAAGAGTACCCTGCTGGCAAGAAGGATCCATCGCTTCATGTGGTTTGCGCCGTACTCGTATCCTGCCATCAGCATGTACCTACGTGAATCTCGACACATCAGTCCAGGCAACATTTTCAATGTTACCGCGCCCATGCTAATCTTTGCACTCTGTGATGTACGATCAGCAGCGGTACCCTCTTGTGACAATGGCTTTTGTACCATATAGCGAGGAGATTGTTCTGGATGGTGTGGCTGCGTACACGATTTTGCGCACCAGCGTTAAATTGCCGAGTTATTTCTTGCACTGTGGCCCGTCTTTCCACTGTTACAATGGGAGCTAGCCGACGATGACCCCACTCATCCGCACACTGTTGTCCACGGCAGTTGGCCCTTGCGGGGATGGTTTTACCTGATTCGATTTACTCACGGTGCACCCGTGACACAGTACCTAGTGAAACTCCCAGTGCCTGAACGACTTCCGAGATGGAGTGACCCATTCGTCGGGCACCGACAATTTGCCCAACATCAAATGCGCTTAGATCCTTCGTCTTACCCATTCTGCGTCCGATTCTTACCGATTCCCGTCGCATCACTACTTATATTGTCGGATCGCTGCATACGTCATGTCGTTTCCGTTTACAGGGCCGCCCACAGCGCCACATTTGCACTACGGCAGCTGTCTCTAATTCAATTGCTCTTCAGTGTATATTTGGGAATAAGAAATATTTTGTTGACATAGCTCACTTCATGCCAAAAGATCATGTATAAAAACAAATTTGTTCCATGTTAAAAATATTTGCTTTAAGCATAAAAAAATGAAGAATACGCCTTGAGTTAAATTCCTTTGTATGATTTCTTTCATTCTATAGAAAAAGCAACAGTAAATATTTTAAATTAATCTCATCAATGTTTTCCACAAATGCTGAACATGCCATTACAGAAATGGTTCGTTTTACAGCACATTGGATCCGTTGTTTTGTGTTAATAGAGCTATTAAAAATCCCTACGTTTTCACACATATTAGTAGAGAAATTTCGTTGAAACATCATTGAATACTATCTGTACTGCAATGCGTTTAGTCTCCTCTAGAACTAACATATGTATTAATAAAATACAGTGAAAATATTATGTGTTATTGTTTGAAAATATCATGAAAATTATGGAAGCCATAGTGGTTTACATGAAAACCATTTCCAAATTATTTTCCCTGTCGAAATTCAATACAAGACTTGGAAACAGATTCACTTATACAAAATAAAACAAAAAGAAACGGGCATCATTTTGAAGTTTCCATTAATGTTGCAACATCTGCTTCTCAAAATTTGAAATCTGATATAAGGAATTCTGGGTTCATTTACGATTTAAAGGATGTGGGAATTCTCACAAAAGTCGCACGCTATTTTTTTATTATAGATTTAAAGAGCACTGTGAGCAACTCGTTGGGTTATAAGAAGTCACCTGTCCCTAATTTAGGATTTCTGGTTCCACGGAAGGGAGGGAGCCTGTATCGTAAAACAAACACAACTTCCATTCCTCACGGGATTCGAACCCGGACCCTTCTCGGAGGAATGATCATAAGCCAGCTGTTAGACCACTGCTCTATCTGGGCGGACGCACAAATTTAGACACAAAATAATCAGTTAATTTAGCTTTGTGAATGAATGACTCAGATCTCACATGAGAATAACGTTTGTTAAAATTATAAAAAGATCAAAGCCACTGCGAATATAGAGCGCACTCACAAGAATTTTGTGGCAGAATATTTAGTTCTACTCCTAAAAATGCCTTCACTGTTAGTTCATTTCTCAAGTCTTTTACTCGTGGTTACTCTAAAGGCAATACTAACGGTCCATTGTGTTATGTATAGCAGCACATGTTTGTATTTTTTGCGTATTGGAATATTATGAAAAAGGAATAAGTGGGAAATCCTGGTTGAAAGAATGCGGCAGTGATTTCCACTCGTGCGACAATCGTTTCGTTTCGAAAGCATGTGGCAGAGAAATTCCGGTATTTTTAAGTACTCACCAAATTTCATACATAAAGAAAGGACCAACATTTATTTTTCTTTACTTTTGGGTTTCCGATTTTAAGGGAGTAAATGCTTATTTACCAGATTCTAGTGAAAGTTAAAAAGACAGCGATATTTGATTGCTGCATATTAATTTCGAATTCTTCGGTCCAAATCAATTCATAATTGTATTTTTTGTTTCGATGTTTGACGACCCCCACGAGGAACTCAATGGTCTAGACACTCAGTGAACAGACGTTAGAAACAAGAGTGGAGGGCAGTTTTATTCAGCATCTCCCGTGCACAGCGCAACAGACTCAAACGGAACACACGCGATACACAGGGGGATTGCATGACTTCCCAACGGTGTACCGACATCGACATACAATCTCCGTGATGCATACGTCCCGGACAGCGACAGAAAGTTGACGATGAGGAACTGGAATAACTCTTGGATGCGGATCCCTGTCGCAACTAGTCAGAGCTCACCAAGAAACTCGGAATAACACGGCAAGCCAATGCAAAGCGCCTGCACAAGCTTGGACGGATTCATAAGGAGGGCCGTTGGGTGCCCCACCAACTCACAGCTGCGAACAAGTCTAGCCGCTAGGATGTTGCTGTGTATTTGCTCTCCAGATTCAAGAAGAAGGATTTCCTCCACAATATTTTGGCCTGTGATGAGAAGTGAATCCTCTACGGTAATCCTAAGCGGCGCAAATCGTGGGTTTATCCAGGTAACAGGTAAGCCTACAACCTGTACCGCCAAACCGAATATCCATGCCAGGAAGTTGCTTCAGTGCATATGGTAAGATCAGCGCGGTGTCGTACACTATGAGTTGCTCAAACCTGGTGAAACGGTCAATGCTGAGCGTTATTGTTGACCCACAAACATCTTTGAGTCTTTGATTTTTGTTCACTATTCAAGTGACTTTGTTACATATTCTGAAACTTAAAAAAAATTGTTTGTCTAGTACCACCATTGTGTCACAATGTATCTATCTGTCTTCCTCTATTCCTATTTTCATCAAACAGGAGTTCATTTTTCTTTTAAATGTGATGCTAATATCAGCGTTAAAGATCCATAAGTCGATCACGCTTACATGGGTATACGCAGTGACCTGAATGACTTTGATCATGGACACATTGTCTTCGCAAGAAAGATGGATCATTCTATCGCGCAAATGGTAAAAAATCTCGGATTCCCCTGCGCAACCGTGTCAAGGATGTACAGGGAGTATTACACGGACAAACTGCGAACTCCCAATAAGTAAGCGGTGGCTTCGATGCATCATGGACACATTGTCTTCGCAAGAAAGATGGATCATTCTATCGCGCAAATGGTAAAAAATCTCGGATTCCCCTGCGCAACCGTGTCAAGGATGTACAGGGAGTATATTACACGGACAAACTGCGAACTCCCAATAAGTAAGCGGTGGCTTCGATGCCTTTTCTGAATGATCTGGAAAGCCTCTATTGCATATTAAAACCTCGTGTTTTTTCGCACATTCAGTCAGTTGCAGGTCAGTCAGCATCCAGTCGAGAGTCCAAACGAATTAATTCGCAGTGCAGTGCCTGTTTATTAGTGCTTTTAATAAGTTATTTTCAATATACGAGCAAAATTTTTTTATTGTAAGCAATTATCTTAAAATAACATTTTGGATCTTCCGTCTGGAATACCGAACACCTGACTGTTGCAGGGTTTTGGAAAACCAACGTAGTGATTCAGAAAATATCATCGATTTTCTTTCAATGGATCGCAGGCTGAAGTCTGGTTCCTTAAACAAAACTGTCAAAATCTCAGTCACAGTAGCTATGAAAAAATCAACAGTTAAAAGGCATGTGTAAAATTAATGTTATACCCCGCCCCTCCATCTGATTATTCTTATTATTTACCCAGCTGATACGTATATTATTTTTCAATGGTAGTGTGGAAGATAATGGAGTAGTTGCTAGTGCCAGAATTGTTAGAGGGGATGAAGAGTTATTGGACGAATTACCGACAGAGGTTGCGCCATAACCTTCTGAAGCATTGAACCTACTACCTAGTTCTTCGGAGACTAGTGACACAGGGAGAAGAGTAGTAAAAAGGAAGTACCACGATTACTACTTGGATATTGGGTTCGTTGAGTCAAGTTACAACGAACCACATTGAGTAATTAACGGCAACATATTGTCAAACAGAGCGATGTTCCTAGCAAAAATGCGCTGTCAATTTGATTGGTCATTCCAGATTGCAAAGGAAAATCAACTAATTTCTTCATAAGGAAGTAAGGTGAACTTACTCAAGAACAGAACATTATATCCTGTCACTGAAAACAGATAACGAAAACGCTTTGATGGCATCTGACATAGTCAGTTACCGAACTGCTGGACCTAGCGAAGCCCATAATCAAGCCTTGAATAAAGGACATAATTGAATGTATACTAGATGGGAAAGCAATGAAACTAGTAGGCACAGTTCCTTCATCAAATAACACGATCTCGCGACAAATAGGGGAATCAGCAGAGGACGTGAAATTTGCTTTTCTTCCACTAATAAATGCATTAAGACTAGATTTTTGCTCCAAATGGGTGAATCAACGGAGGTGGATGTGTTGGCTATTTTAATAGTTGTGCACTACCGGTACTTGGAGCCTCTTCAAGAAGAGCGGCCCTGGCTGCAAGTCGTTATCGACTAACACTAGTGGCGCTGAAATTTTCAAATTAATAGACTAATTCTTCACAGTGAGTGGCATCTCATGGAATAAATGCGTTGATGTGTGCACAGACGTCGCGAAGGCTATGACTGGAAAGACCTCCAGTATTGTTTCAAGAATAAAACAAAAAAGTCAAGGAGTGCAACAGTAGGCATTGTGTCCTCCACCGCCATAGACTTGCGCTGGAAAAAAATGCCGCTATCCCCCCAAAAAATCTTGGACGAAAGCGTGAAAGTAATTAATATTATCAAATCACCACCTATGATTAAAAGGCTGTCCAAAATGTTGTGTAATTGCATGGGTAGTCTACATACGTCTTTACTTCTCACAGAAGTAAGGTGCCTTTCTCGCGGCAAAACTTTGACTCGGCTCTTCGAAATGAGGGCTGAAGTCAGAATCACCCTGATCGACAACGAATTTGCTTTTTTTTTTTTTTTTTTTTTTTGATTGGAGGTTTAACGACCACCGTGAGCAACTCAATGGGCTATAAGCAGTCGCCCGTCCCTAATTTAGGGTCACTGGTTCCAGGGAAGGGAGAGAGCCAGTGCCGTAAGACAAACACAACATCCATGCCTCACCGGGATTCGAACCCGGACCCCTTACGGACGAATGATCAGAGGCCAGCGCCTTAGACCACTGCGCCACCGGGGCGGCGAATTTGCTTTGGGAGACAGGTTCTGTGATGAGGGTTGGTTTATGAAATTAGCGTATTTAGAAAAAAAAAATTGAACAGTAAATAACTTAAGTCTCTGACTTCAAGGAAAAGCAGTAACTGGTTTTGACGTCAGCGATAAAATGCAAGCGTTTAAAAAGAGAATCATGTTTTGGGCGGAATGAATGAAAAATTCAAATCTAGACAGCTTCCCAAGGGTTAAAGAATTTAAAGCAGAACTAGATTCAGACATACCTGGAGATATCTTGAATAAGTTGCATGTTCACCTGCAAAGTTTGCTTGGTAGTTTCAACTGATAATATCCGTACGAAGTCTAAGAAAAATTAGGGAAAACGTTTGTGTGTAAACCCTTACTCTGCTGTATCGGAAAAGCCAGTTTATCTGACATCGCAACAGCATGGGTCTTTGTTTGATTTGATATCAGATTCTGCGATAAAAGTAAAGTTTACAAATAAGAATTCACTATCAAACATTTGGTGTCTGCTAAAAGACGAAGAGAAAGTTTTGTCAAATATAGCGAAAATCATCGTTCTGCCCTTCGCAACATATAACTTATGAGAAGTAGGATTCACTACCTATGTGGCTGCTAAAACAAAAACTGACCCTGCCTCAATGCAGAGTAATATATTCAGTTGCATCTTCCCCAAATTCAACCAAATATAGCCACATTGTGCAAATTAAAATAATCCCATCTCTCTCAGTAGAATTTAAATTATCGGGCTATGCGCTGCATCTTTTTTTTTTTTCGGTGCCAAATGATATTTTTGGTTCCACTTGTTAAAATGGTTCCAACTCTTTAAGCGGCCGGTGTGTCTGAACCAAATTTTACCCAAAAATTGCTGAGCTGCTCCAACAGTAATGTTCATATAGCATCTGTGTTTGACGAAAGCTATGGCAAAACAATTCTTTTCCCCTTATCATCTCTGTCGTATGACCATAAATATGTCAAGATGGTAAGCGCTCGCTTTCAGTCCTCTGTTAAAGCACGCTGTTTTAGTCCTCTACTCCAGGGTTCTCTACTAGTCTGTTTTATGACCTAAGGAAGGAAAACAAAGCGCCGTTTTTTTTCCAGTGTCATGGCGCCATTGTCTAATCCCTCTAATAAGAACATCCTGCACTAAGCAGAAAAAGATTATTCAAACATCATCTCTCTCGCTCCTTTCTTGGGTTCGTCCTCATTGTTGTACCCTTTCAATAGGTAATCAGTCTTAAAAAATTGGTGCCACTTTTTCCCCTAAACGACTACTTTGAATAATAAAGCTAAAGGGAAGGTAAAAGCATTCTTTTGCGCAGGATCACTCTTTCTAGAAGAGTTTGGCCCACTTCTCAGACAGCGGATATATTCGTTCGAGCTCATTTCGATCCATTATGCTAACCCCGATTTATTTCGTTCCAGCCGGTAAAAGGGTTAAATAATATATCTATGTGGTTAACATATTTTGGATTTACAATACTTACTTTCAATTCCTTCTTAAATATGGTGCCTTAATTTATGTTTTCTGTTGTGGTTTTTCCTGTATTTATGAGTATTTTAGAAAGTTCCCAATTTCTCTTAAATTAGTAGAGAAAATAACATTTCGAATGAACAAAAACGTGATGTTTAACATGCCCAGATGCACAAAAAGATCTTCCATCGTCAATACTGCTGTCATTCGGTTTAGTACCTATGTAGATAGATGGTAGGTGAAAATCACTTGTCCGTTATGCCAAAGACACGTAAATGCAAAATTGATGGCTTCAGAAAACGATAATTAAAGTTCTAATTTTTAATAACTTGCAATGAGAAAAATTAGGTTCAGATCAAAATTTAAGTTATTTAGAATTTGAATATTAATTCGTGCTTTTGTTATACAATAAAATATCAACTAAGAGCTTAATGAAATTAGCGAAAAAGAGCCAAAAATGCACATAAGTGCGACGATAGTACACCTGGACGACTTTCTCTCCTTAAACGACTCATAAAGTTTGGGAACCACTGCTCTAAAGCCTTGTAAACACTTCACTAGATCCTCTGTGATAGGGCTTTATGAATCGTCCTGTTTCGGTAGAAACTGTCTGATACCATATATCACGCCCAATATTGAACCAAAGTGCCTCCTTTTTAGATATGGCCCATGAACGAATTCTGTGACCATGTTCATTTGGTACGGAAAATAATCAAACTCACTACGGCCCCTTCATAGCACAAATTTACAGAACGTATACTTCGCTCCACTCAGGAGCCAAATTATGATGTCAAACATGATGTATTTGGCTGTGCATACAACGCTGATGTTTCGTAAATTCACGTGTAAAATTATTGGGTTGGTGCGAATAAAATATCCGGCAAAGGACCAGCACACATGGACCGCGAAAACGGAAAAGTAGGACAACCCACCTAGGCAAAATAATCCCCCTCGGCATCGACACATAGCTGCCATTTGTCCGGCAAGGTCATGCTCCCGGAACAAAAAACGCCTTGTGGCCGGGAACCGAAGAAGACATCAACTGCACGTTGAGTCTCGCTGTATGTCCTGAAAATTTTCCCGGACAGGAAGTGGTCCAGGCTACGAAACAGATGATAGTCTGTCGCAGTCAAGTCCGGGAAATAGGCAGAATGAGGCATTGATTGATTCATAGCCAAGGCACTGAGTGTCAGCATCGTTAGTTGTGCGACATGAGGGCGGTCGTTGTCTTGGAGGAGAAGAACACCATGTCTGTTGACCAAAGCCGGTTTTTTCTGCATTAAGTGTAATTCAGCACAATAAGGTTCTGCAGTGGTAGTTTGGCCTCTTACCAAGGAACCCCGATGAATTATTCCGGCTGTTGACAACCAGATAAGGAGCATCGTCTTCTTCGTGTGTAGGGGTTGCTGAGGATGCCGTCCAGCAGGTTGTGCCTTGCTTAGCCATTGTGCAGATCGTTTCTCATTATCATGAATGACCAACTCTCATCGCATGTGGCGATTCGATGCAGTAGAGGTTCCTGTTTATTTCTGGCAAGCAGCGACGAGCAGACTTCCAAACGCCTAGTCTTGTTGGCAGTTGTCAACTCATGCGGCAGCCACATATTTAGCTTTTTGAACTTACCCAGCACAGCCAGGCGCCGAACAACTGTCGTGTGGTATTCTATGCTATCTAACGACATGTTTTTCGGCGATCCGCTTCTACCACACGTAGCAGAACATTGTCATAAACAGCAACAGGTCAGTGACCGCGTGCTTCGTTTTGCAGGTCCGTATCTCCCCTTCGAAACTTCACAAACCATCGCCGAATGGTACGTTCGTTTGTTGTATTCTCCCCAAACGCTTTGTAAACATTCCGACTGGCAGTTCCTACAGAATAGCCTAGTTTAAATTCATACTGAAAGATGCCTCTGAAATCCGGCGTCTGCATGTTTAATTTGCAAGTCATGTTACGTCAAAACAGACCACGCCTGAAGCTTGTTCTTCACACGCGTGCTAGCTATTTATAGTAACCCTGCGACATAATACTCGCAACACCTGTGGGTGGTTTCATTACGCTGTGGTGAGGGACTGTCTCCACTGCTCGTTCCGCCGGACATTTCATTCACATCAAACCAATATACACTGGTGGAAAGTGAAAAAAGAACACCAAGAAGGAGACGTCTGATACCAACGAAATGTATACAGCATAATAACGGAATACAGAGGATAACGTGATCAAAACATTATGGCAAAATACAGCTGTATTTGCTGGTAAACTGAAAAATAACATTTCCATGTAACATGGATAGTACGAGGTTGAACCGCCATGAACTGCGTCACACTGTGCAATTCTGGCATGGAGTCTGTCGTACAGCTGTTGGATGTAAGTTTGGGGTATTGAGTTCCAAGCATCCTCAACCTAGACGTGTAAATCGGGGATGGTCGTGGCTGGCCGTGGAGACCGGATAAGTCGCTGTCCCATAAAATCCCCCAAGTGCTCGATGGGGGACAAATCCGGTGAACGTGCAGGCCATGGAAGTTGTCTCACACCCTGAAGTGCATGTTTCGTTGCACGTGCCGTGTGTGGGCGTGCGTTATCTTGCTGGAAAACACCACGATGGCCCGACCTTACAAATGGCACTACAACAGGCTGAATGGTGTTGTTGATGTAGAAAGTGCTGTTTAACGTACCCGGTACAAGCACTAGTTGTGTACGGGAGTGATAGATGATCACTCCCACACCAGGAGACCAGGTGTATGACCTGTGGGTCGCTGGCGGATGCAAGAAGGGTGTAGATGCTGCCCTGTGAGTCTGCGAACACGCATACGGCCATCGGAGGCTCCCAAGCAGAATCTGCTTTCATCGCTGAACACGACAGATCGCCATCGCGTTCTCCAGTGCAGACGTTGGCGACACCACGGCAGCCGTTCCTGACGGTGGGCTGGAGTCAGAGGTACACATGCTAGAGGCACACATGCACGTAGTCCTACATCCAGTAGACGGTTGCGAATTGTTCGCACAGTCACCTCAGGTAGGTGCAACGGCAACTCGGATTTGCGACGTAGTGGATGTTCTGCTGGACAACGCCGTTCTTCTTATGCTCCGATCGGTCCACTCATCAGTCCGTCTGTGACTCCAGGTTCCACGTCTTCTCGTGTGGGAATGTTCCTCGGACCATCTACGCCACCATCGTACCACCACCGATACTTTCCGCCCAATTCCCTCCGCAGTACGACGATATGACCACCCGGCCTCGCGGAGTCCGGCTAGACGACTTCGCCCAAAGTCCGATAATTTCTGAAATCGTACACGTCTTTCAGCTACTTCAAGGTCTTCGCACGTGTCCGTACGCCGACGACTGATTACATTCACTTCGCCGTAGTCCTTAAATACCACCGACGATGATTTTCATATTATGCCGTGCTGTTTCTTAAGCGTTTACCGGTTGGTCCCGAAATTAACATCACTCCTACGTAAACTCGACCCCAGTAACATATGTAAATTTCATGATCGTCCGCCAATTCCTTCTTGGTGTTCTTTTTTCACTTTCCGCCAGTGTATAACAAAACTACAAGTGTGTGACCCTTCAATTTCAGTAATAATAAAGAAGATGATAAATGTAGTAGGTTTTAGTACTGCATTTAGAACAACTACTGTAAGAAATATTTTTCTGGAAAAAATCACGGCTTTCGTAGAATAAGTCATTTCTTGGAATTTGATGCTAGCAAAAATGACCTTACATTGGATGCGTACGAGGTACACATCTCATTTAAAACTTTTAATCACTCTTAAGACAGAATGAAATTAAATAAAAAAAAATTGTACTTTTTTAAGAGAATGATTTTTGTAGCTTAAAATTCTTAAATTTCGAAACACAATTTCTGTGGCGAATGTTCCGCAATCGCTCTGTTTTAAATTTTCTTTGCTGCAGGTTCAATATACTTTGATATTCATTCAAATTCGTAAAAATTCATGAATTTATTTCCCCTTTAATCATTGTTTCTTCAAAGGGCGACCATTATTTTATTAAAGTACATTTATATTTCCAGTATCTTGCTATCGAGTTAATTTGAAATATATGAACAGTTACTTTTTAAAATTTCTTTAAGAAACGCAGAAAAAAATTGAATAAAACATTTTCATTCGGCATAGAAATACACAACCATAAGGCTTCACAAAATAAACGATTGCTCTAGTCGACATTATGAAGACGCAAAAAGACACAACCCTATGTTATGTGAAGCGATTCACGCGGAAGATAACTATTATACCTTTGCATTTGGCAACTACGCTGAAAGTTATGCCCCTGTGCTTTTTCATCCGGTGAGGTTTTAGCACCGAAATTCTGTGTGTTATATTCTTCCACCGCTGTTGCTGCCTAGACAGAGGAGTGCAGTTTGAAATATGTGGAAAAAGGAAGACCGTCGTGTGGGGTTTTAAAGCAGCAGTGTTTGATTGCTGAGAGAAAACTGTCTTCAAATGAGTGTACCCGCAATTTATCGTAAATGTTGTGTGTGTTTTACTAGCAATCTTCTCACTGTGATTAGTACCGTGAAAATCATCTAATCACGAGGCGTCAGTTGAATAAATAAATCCGTCGCTCTTTCCACGTTAAGTAACACACAGCAATCGAAAAATTATTATTCGACCGTCGTCAGGGAATAGAATCCCGAATCTCTGGATATTTAGTCGAGCGCGTTAACCTTACACCACAGCGGCCAACAAATCACTGCGCTATGCGTGTTTCTCTTTTTCAGTCAGCATCTGACATCATAAGTCCGTAAGATGGGCTCAGCTACTGAGACGTCTCCATCTGGTAGGCATTAACGGCACTGGCTATATATAATTATAGCAATAACCCAAAGGGCGAGAAGAAGTCAAATTATGAAGACGCAAAAAGACACAAGACGCAAAAGACACAGACCGACGACGGCCGAATAACAATTTTTCGTTGCTGGGCGTTGCGTAACGTCAAAAGAGCGATGGATTTATTTATTCAACTGACGCCACGTATTTAGATGATTTTCACCTTGGATCTTGCCCTTTGAATTATTGCTTTAATTATATACAGCCACTGCCGTTACTGCCCACCAGATGAAGACGTCTCAGTAGCTGAGCCCGTCTTACGTACTTATGATGTCAGATGCTGACTGAAAAAGAAAAACATGCATAGCGCCGTGAATTGTTGGCCGCTGTGGTATAAGGCTAACGCGCTTGGCTAGATATCGAGTTATTCGGGATTCGATTCCCCGACGAAGGCCGAATAACAATTTTTCCGTTGCTGTGCGTTCCTTAACGTAGAAAGAATGATGAATTTGTTTATTTTGTGATTAGTAATTATACGAAATGTTTAAAAATTGTTTGCAAAGCAAAATGTTTTTATTAAAACATCAAAGAAATAAAGCTGTAATTTTTTATGTGACAGAGTTTTGCTCAGCAAATATTGTCTGACTGATTATTTGAAGAATTTATCACGTTAATAAAAGTCTAGTTGTTTCTTTTATTATTGTAACCCAACCAAGGGTGAATAAATGTAGAAAATATTAAGAGGGGAAATATGAATTGTGTTCGACTTTCCTTATTATATTTAATTTTTGAATAAATTACTGTAATACAAGTACAATTTAAAATTATGGTAATGTGTTATTCTCCCGGACACGCAGCATAGGTATCGGCAGAGCCGCCAGCTTCATTCTCTGAGCACCGCCGACTCAACGACACCTAAGAGGCTCGTCTACAAATTCGATTGTAACAGTAACCTGTAAAAAACAGACAGGATTGTTATGTAGGGCATGGAAAATCAAATCTGATTTAACAACATTGATAAAAAAATCGTCCTCACTCCATTAGGTTACGATAATGCCTTTCGTCCATACCCTTGTACATGTATTTTTTTCTGATATCCAGACGTCCCTATATTTGCAACGCATGGTGTTCTTAGAATAGTTGGATACGTATTGCAGTTTCTTCCTTCCACTGTTTGGGCCTGTTGAGCTGGTGCCTAGCTACCGTTCTCGAACTATATATAAGAGCTGTTGGCTTTCCTACATTTACATTGTTATTTGTCTGTTACCTGGAGCCTTAATGTATGTTCCCTTAATTCGTAGGCACAAGTGCGGATAGCGGTTTATTTATGCAGTTCAGAAAAATTAAATTTTTAAATTGCTAAAATGATCCTGGGTGTTTGAACTGGCACTTGTCTATGTGTTACGTGTCGTGAGCTTCGAGGTGCTAATATTGTAATAGAAAAACTTCTATTTCAGAAGCACCTTTTTCACTAGTTTCCTCACTGTTTTACTTACTGTCCTGGTAAAAGCATTTAATAACTTTTTTTGGTAGTAGCGCATTGTCCATTCCGATTCAGATAGCAATTGTTATAATCTTTAAAACGAGTGGCATTATATTTCCATATCTGCCTTAGTTCTGCAGACAGCACTTGGTGTTCTGTCATTCGCACACATTGAACCTTTGGTATTTTAATATGGGATCTCACTCATTTTACTGGTTCGCAACAGCATGGAACGAACTGTGCCATGAAATATATATTTCAGATTGAAATAACTTATTCCAAGCCGTTGTGTATCAGTATAATGAGTGAACGCCCAAATGCGAAAACCAAAGGTCAATGTATGCGAATGAGAGAATACCAAGGGCAATCTCTAGAACAAAGGGAGATAAGGAAAATACATTACCATTTCTTTTAAAGCTCAGGAAAAGTGCTTTCGGTAATAGTGTCGGAATGGACCCTGGGTTAGTTGAAAAAAATTTAATGTTATTACCCCGACAGCACGTAAAACAGAGAGTTAACTAAAAAAAATAGAGATACCTTTGAACTTAAATTTTTCATAATTTAGTAAATGGAAGCTCAGAATACTTAACACATAGACAAGTACAAGTTCAAGCACCAGGGATAATTTTAGTAATTATATAATATGCAATTTTCTGAATTCTCTAAACAAATAGATCTGTTAAGGTTAAAAATTTGGGAGCATGGCACTTAGGTTTCCAATTGAAATGTTGATAGACAACGAAATATAAGTGTATAAAGGTCATTACTTATTTTATACAGTGTGGTTTATAAGCAAGGCGCCAGCCCTTAACAATACCATGGAGAAATAGTAAGGAGTGAAAGTGACTTAATCAATTTTAAGAATGAATACCATGTATTTTACTGTGGGTAACTCTGTAACATGAGAAAACAATGGTGCAGATGCAATGGAGCAGATGCCTTTCTATCAATCTGTTGAGTCATATATCAATTTTAAACCGGCCCTTGTTAATCACAACTGTGTTTCCTAGGTTACTGTTACATATAGAATTTGCGGATGCCATTGCTGAAGTCCCCCTGCTTAGACTGACAACGGAGTGAATATCTCCAGTCGCGGTTTGTAATCATCGCTTAGAGACCTTACCTCATCTCTCGGTCGATCTCAAAGTTGCTTGCATGGAGACATTATCATTTCCGCTCTTCCATTAACTTTCATATTTTGCATATGCCATTAATCACTCACCTTCTCTGAGTTCTGCATAAGGCATATTTGCATTCCCTTGGTTGGCATATACAATTAATGTACTCTGCATCTGAATAGTATGCACAGCTGAAAATCAAACGGAGATATACCAAAGTTTAAAATTAAATTAGTGTACAAGCATTCCTTTTCATACGGCATTTGCTTTTGAACGCCCTTTATTAAAAATGTAATAATGGAAGTGCAATTTCAATATTTTTATTGTGCAAATTTTAGGGTGATATGGATACCTTCTGTCTTTTAGTGTGATTTTCAGATTTCGGACGTATTGGATTTTTTTATTGCAGGTTTAACGACCACCGTGAGCAACTCAATGGGCTATAAGCAGTCGGCCGTCCCTAATTTAGGGACACTGGTTCCAGGAAAGAGAGCCAGTGCCGTAAGACAAATACAACATTCATACCTCACCGGGATTCGAACCTGGAGCCATCTCGGACGAATGATCATAAGCCATCGCTTAGACCACTGCGCCACAAGGGCGGCGTATCGGATTTCGGATCTGTTGGACTATGGTAGTTACTTTCGATGCGCTAAATACATGTATCGAAGATCTCGTCCTTTCGAGTGCGTTCATTGTGTTATGGACAGAAAA
The DNA here is from genome assembly GCA_039090855.1 of Macrothele yani. Taxonomy (NCBI): domain Eukaryota; kingdom Metazoa; phylum Arthropoda; class Arachnida; order Araneae; family Macrothelidae; genus Macrothele; species Macrothele yani. Next base: position 50,626,604 of record CM077018.1, on the reverse strand, counting down.
GTAATCTATGATGAAGGTTTTAATATTTCAGAGTAGAAATAATTGAGGGGTTCATTGAAATTTTAGACATTTTTTTTTTTTTGAAAAATCCACTTTCCTTGTGTGAGGAAAGACAAATAGTGAAAACCAACCCTTGCGCACATGAGAGAAAATTCCTAATCGGCAGACTGCTTGAAGTTTTTACCGTCAGACTTTTTCCAGTAAAGGAAAGGTTTGTTCGTGCCAAACTATGGCAGACGTTCTTTTAAAATGGCTTAAAACGACGTGCCTGTAGCTAAATATTGCGCCTTGTTTAAATTCTCGCAGAAAATTCTTTATGCACATTTCGATCCTAAGTCGAACCTCAAGTGATGCTGAAACGCACTGGTCTGTCTGATTCGTTTTTATGATTTCTGTCACTGAATCGTTTGCATGGTTTGTGAAACAGAATAACTGAGTTATTTGCGTCGCTCGTGTCACACATTTTGTAATCTTGATTATATCTTCGTTTTATGCAAACATTTAAGCAGATGTTCTGCGTTATTTACTATACTGGGCCCTAAAGGTATTCCATTTGTGATAGGAAAATAAATTAGCTGTTAAATGGACATGTCTCTGACGCTGCGAGTTTACATTCCCGTTATTATTATAACAGTTAGTAACTTTTTGCCTTTAGCAGATCTTAAAGTGTGCCGGGGAGGTAGGAATGTACCAGCAAAATTAAAAACAGAGTATTGAAAAAATTTGTCGATAGCCCTGCCTATTATCATTATATGTAAAATAATAACCCGTTCAGAATTCAAGAAGCTTTCATTTTAACCGAAACTTTCAGACACGTAAGTACGTATGTGTGCGTGTGTGCGTTTGAGGGAATGTTCATAGAGGTGGGAATATAACAACTCTTAAATACCATACAGAAAGAAGACTATATTAAAAAATATTTTCAGAGAAGTTTCAGTTATTTCCCCTTAAATTTTAAACATGAGTTCGCAGTCTAATTCTTGGTACTTAAGAAATGATGTAATTTAACGTCGAAATGAGGCCTATGCAGGGTTCGGGATACTGGATTCTACTCTAAGGGTTCAGGTTTCTACTCTAAAGCACACAATGCTTTAGAGTAGAAACCAATATTATGGATCCTTACCTAAGATTACTGCTTAATTGATCATGCTTTCTAACCGTATCTAACTTCTGTATTGCCGCCGCGATGGCACAGTGGTATAAGCGATGGCCCCTGATCTATCGTCCGAAAGTTGTACGGGTTCGGATCTCGGCGAGGCATGGATGCTGTGTTTTTTCTTACGGCACTGGCTCTCTCTCTTCACTGGATCAGTGGCCCCAAATTAGGGACGGGCGACTGCTTATAACCCAATGAGTTGCTCACGGCGGTCGCTAAACCTCCAAGAAAAAAACTTCTGTATTACCGTTTCTTTAGTCAGTTCAGTAGACGTGAAAATTATTTTTACGGCCTCATTGGTGCTTCACAACTGATCCTCATAGTGAACGCCATAGTTATTGTAATAACGTCATGTTATAAATGATAAGGTTCGCAGTTACAACAACAGTATGCGACACTTTAATGTTTAATTGGAGCTCCCCAGCTCCTTTTAGCACATTGTAAAAAGTAAAATTGGTCATAATGAAGCACATTTCCAAATTTATTTTATGTTTATTAATTTTTAAACAGAAAACTGTAATTAATCTAGCAAACTCCAGATTAAATCCAGAACTAGATGATACAGCAGATAATATGTCATTCCTTTGCTCAAAGGAAGCTATGAAGCCTTTAAAAACATTCAATGTGTTTTCATACGATTTCATATGTTTCCATATATTCAATGTTTGCTTCGCAATCATTTCTAGATGCCTTCTTCATACTGGGTGTTCTATCTTGGGTGACAAAAAGGTTTTACTATTGTTTCAACTCAGCTGCAAAAACATTTTTGCTACAACAGGAAAATCAAAGGCTGCTGTGGTATAGTTCAGGTACAGAGGATATATCTTCATTTTTTGAAATGGAAATTAAGGAAAATTATGAAATATTGGTATTCAAATTGAATGTTAAGGATTTAATCAAAATATTAATTTGGCAAGCGAAATCACCAAAATATTTTCCTGATCATTATATACTGTATATACCAGTTTTACATTCCACAATTTTCCATTTCAACCTTTCGATGTAAGAATGAGAAATACTCTGCGTTAAATAAATAAATAATATATATTGAGGGTAGAATTTAAAATGAAATTTCCCGCGAGGATAAAGATAATAAATACTGTGTAACCTAAGATCACATTTCATAATCCACTATCTTATTTGAACTACTCTGCGTAACTTTGTGTACATGTTATCAGAAAGTAAATAAACGATGCAACAAAGAATCCAAAACTTTACCTTTTCCATTTGCAATTTATATTTTAAAATACCAATCGTTTTTCTAATAAATGGGAATTGGGTAAATACATCAGAGGATATCTGATACGTATAGCTGTTTTGTAAGCTCCAAAGAGAATAAAGCATCCTTTTGTTCCCACCAAGTTTTTGATCTCAAAATTCAATCATGCATTATGTTGCATTCGTCTTTATATTACAAATTGTGACCAGTGCTTCAGCAGTTCACAATTTTCAAATCAGGAAACACCGTTCTTCGTGTACACGTAAAGATATCTCCTTTCAAAACGTAATGTAACGTTAAATTGTCCCTATTATTCTCCATTTTGCATATGTTTCTGTGTTTAATACCAGAGGACCTTTGCAGGCTTTCTTGCTGAACTGCTTGTACCACAGCTGTATGAAACAGCTTGTTCGACAGTATCTTGTTCACAGTTCCGTGGTGCAACGTTCGATTTCTTCATGAAACTTGCTCTTACATTTGGTACATGTACTACACTGCTGACCACCCAAAATGTGACAACAAGAATGACAAGTGATAGCAAAGCCAGATTTACTGGACACATAACAACAGATACAAAGATGAAACGATTGAACTTACAGGCCCATGCGACTTGCGGAACATGCAGACATCAATAGTTGGTGTGGCCCCCATGGCTGGCGATAACGACCGCTACCCGCCGCGGCATCGAAAGATAGAGGCTTTAGATGTGAGCTTGGGGTATGTCGATCCAGGCTGCTTCCTCACGTTCATCAGGCGTAGCCGGCTTGGGTGCTTGCCGGGGCACTCGGTTGCCGATCAGCGACGAAACGTGTTCGATGGCTAACATATCGGGAGAACATGGTGGACCACGGCAGCAGTGACATTTGGTGGGCCGTGAAGAATTGTTGAACGATCCGTGCCACGTGCGGTCACGCATTGTCCTGTTGAAACGTGGCCGCTGGCAGGTCCTGCAGGTAAGGGAGGACTACAGGTTCCAAAACGTCGGAGATGCAGCGGTGGCTGTTGAGTGTACCGGCGATGCGTACCAGAGGGGTGCGGGCGTCATATCCAATTGCACCCCAAACCATAACGCCATGCGACGTAACGGTAGGACGATGCATAACGCAGGCGTCGTATAGTATCTCGCCGCGGTGCCACCACACGCGAGTCCGACCATCTTGGTGTTGCAGGCAGAAGCGGGATTCGTCGGAGAAGAAGATCTTGTGCCATTCCGTAGTCCAGGTGCGGCGTTCAACGGCCCGCTGTCACCGCACTCGCCGGTGGTGTAACGTCAATGGTAATTGGAGCAATGGGCGCCGTGCGACAAATCCCCGCTCCTGCAGACGACGTCGAACGGTACGTGCTGATACAGGTTGTGGCGTAACACACCCTATATTCCTGCGCTAGCGTTCGTGATGTGGCGGTGCGAGCCGTCAGTGCCCGCCGGACAACATGCCGGTCCTCTCGTTCGGTGGTGTGCCGCGTCTGCGGCAATCACTCCCATCGGTCCGTCCGATGTGAGTGAATCCATACTCGCCTCACTGTGTCTGGATATCGTCCCACACAGGCGCCGATGTTTCGATACGATAAACCGCTCTCGTGATAAACCACTATTCGTCCTCTTTCGAACTCCGAAACGTGCTGGAGTGACTGCCGTATTCTGCGATGAGACATCAGGAAGCTTCCCACGAACAGGTCCGGCAGCACAACACACTTCCACTACTTACACCCCGCCTTCTGTGCACCCTTCTCATATTGCTTCTCGGTGGCGTGCCGGACGCACATGTTTTGCATATGCCCTGCAGTGCTAATAGTTTGCATGTCCTCTCGCGGGCGACGCATGCTGCGAATTTCAGGCCAATCGGATAATTCCGTCTTGGTGTTGCATTTTGGGTGTCCAGCAGTGTATTTCAAACGGAATTAGGTTTTCTACATCTGTATATACTGTATATGGCCCTTTTACATTGTGTCTGAAGAAACAAAATGACACCACAACATAAGTTTCTTGTTTGTCAAATCAGAAAAGCACTCTCCGAATACACGTGTTTTCTATGATTGGATTCTCATGAACTGTTAAAGTTCGTTTCATTTTTGTGTGGACGTTTGTTCCGTCCACAAAGAAAAAAATATATTTGTATTGCCTTATTCCGCACACTCTGCATGTGTGAAAACGTAGTGTAAGTTCTCCGAACGTTTGCCTTAGGGGTAAACATCTGTTCTTTCATATTTCAATCTCAGTTGCCCTCTGGAAAGATAAAATGACACAGGGCTGCAAATACAAACCATCATCGCCTCCAGTGAACGCTGTGTTTTATGGCAGAAAAAGCAGATATTGCTTCTTTTTAATTTCGACACGATGATTTATTTATTGTTTTTAGGCAATCATGAGTGTTTTTAAGTTATACGAAATTTACAAAGATTCCTTTATTAATCATCGTTTATCGTTGAACGAAAAGCGTGTGAAATATCTACATCTAAGTTGGAGGAAAAGATTTGGAATTTCCCTGATACGTAAAAAAAATACAAATAAGAATATCACGGTAAACATTGAAGTCCGAACGTATTGCTTGTGCAGGCAGGGTGTTAGAGAATGAACACCTTAGGCTGCCAATTGGAAATTGACGTTCTTTCCGTACCTGTGATTTGATCACGGTTATCGAAAACTCACAGGTAGCGCCTGCAACTGAAAACCGCGAGTAACAGTGATCGTCCAATAAATGTTCCTCACTTAGTTATTGCCACCCATCATGCTCTTCGTGATTTTTCACAGCCCCGTGTTAACCGTTACTGAGTGAATTATGTTCCTGTAGTTGTTACCATAATTGGCTGTTATTGGTTATTACCTGTTGCGATTTAGCAGTTTGCTATTCCTGATTTTTTCGCAGCGTTGTTTGTGAGCTCACCGTTACGTCGTCCTGTCTGTGAGTGAGGTTCAGTTTTGTTTTGTTTTTAATTAGGAGTAAATAGTGAACTGTGAACATTACTTAGCAAATTTGTAGTTGTTTCATCAATTTCAAGACTGAAAAAAAAAGTTATCTAGTTTCTTTAAAATGTGTGACATATCATGCTAGGTATAAAAGAACAGTGTATTTTTGATAATCTGAATTCAAATTTAACCTATAATCGCAAAAACGTATAAAACAGTACGCAGAATTTAATTACAAAAGCCATAAAAATTACAGCAAAATATCGGGATTAGAGCAGAATTAAGTGTAAAAGTTTTAAACATAAAGCTCAGGATCCGCTCTATATCGTCGAGACACACACACACTCCCACCGTTCTTTTACATGATTCTACTATTAGTTACTTTACTGGTACACAGAAGTGAAGGAACATGTCCTAATCTGTGATTCCAATCACGGTTAAAAATAACTGAAACTTTTGAGGAGCAGTCACAGTTAGCGACGTGATGACCAAGTAGCAGTTAAGCTCATCTCTACTGCCAATGCCTGTATTTCATTTCGATTAATATCCATCATGCCTGACAAATATATCAGACCTATCGCAATCGCGCAGGTGTTTATATAAATTCGCTTTCTATAACACAATTAATATCTGGCTTAAATGTTGGTAATTTTACACCTTTTAATTTTATTGACTTCCCTCTACATTATTACTCTTGTTTCGCTGCACAATGGTTCGATAAAATTTCGTCCAAATGTTTCTCAGTAGTCCGCAATCAACAAATAATTAAATGGCATAGATCTTCTTTTAAGCAGAATGATTACAGATCGCTAGGAGATCGTAGGATAAGATGCAAGTTTTCGGATATTTTCTGACTTACCATCCTTTTCACATTTACGCCAAAAATCTGTTTGTCATCTTTAAAATTTGTAAATATTACGTAGCTTACCAAAAGCGGCATCAAGTCTTATTTTTGATTTCTTAAGTAAATGTTAACACCATAGCTGTTTCAAGTATTAACTATGATTTCGTTCCTTACTATTACGTTTCCTTGCGGTCATTACGCTGTTTGATATGCGAATTTCAGTTAGCATTACGTAATGGAAATTAAATGATAAAAATGCATCAGTGAGTTTTCAACATCCTGTGTTTTTTAAAGTTCAGATGGTTTTTTCTTAATCCCTGGGATGACTGTAGTCGCATTGACTGTTAACCTTTCCAAATCCGCAGCACGTGCTGCACATTTTTAGATTGCCATGCTGCCATGCGAATGCTTTCTCCCCATGTGGTAATGGCATTAATTTTCTGTTGTGTATTGGTGCGTTTTTGATATATGTAAGCCAGTATCAAGTAAACGCTGTCATGTGGAGTTTGCGACATTCATGATATTGCGTTTTTCACGCTACTTTTGAGCTCCAGTGTAGAGAGATTCCTGTACACAAATAGTTTACATACAATTGAATCCGAACATTCTGTGTCTGTTTCAATAATGGTAACAGATAGATATACCTTTAATACAGACCAAAGAAAACTGGAAGCATGTAAGATTTCTGAATAAAGCGCAAAGCAGTCGAATTTGAAGTAAAAATCTACATCCTGATACATGATCCACTATTACATTTACTCCTCGTGAATATCCTAACAGACAGTAAGACATTTACTGGTGTTTCTTTTTTTTTGATTGGAGGTTTAACGACCACCGTGAGCAACTCAATGGGCTATAAGCAGTCGCCCGTCCCTAATTTAGGGTCACTGGTTCCAGGGAAGGGAGAGAGCCAGTGCCGTAAGACAAACACAACATCCATGCCTCACCGGAATTCGAACCCGGACCTCTTTCGGACGAATGATCAGAGGCCATCGCCTTAGACCACTGCGCCACCGGGGCAGCATGGAATTAGGGAGCCGTGGTCATAACTTTATGCTCCTCAGCTTACTTTTCAATGGACCAACCACAGTTCGCTTGCATGAAATAACCTCCAGAAAGATGCGAATGACAACTCGCGTTTAACGATATTAAAAAGTTATAATTCATTCCTCCCTAAACAAAATACTTGGTTGAAATATATAAATATATTTTTTATTTTATTTTACTGCAAACTTTGCGAAGTGTTATTTTTTTAATATGTAAGTTTCTTAGTCTTTTGTGGATTGATACTTTTGTTTGCAATTTGAAACGGTTTTTCAGCGTCAGACAGGTGTTATGTTTCTGCAGTGAAATTGAACACATTGTGTTCTGCATATAATTTAGAACAGTGATTGTCAATTTATGATAGACCGAGCCCCACCATACAGTAAAGTTTTATATCAGAGGGACAGACTGGAATTCAGTATTAAAAAAGAGATCTTATAATATGATTATAAGCTTACTCAAATATTAATGATTACACCTCTATTTATAATTTGTTATTGGAAAATACATTTGTAAAAGGGATCTTACGTGATATTGTAATACGAACAGTAAGGCTTGCCAACATTTCTTACGATAGCTTTGAAATCGACTTCCATTTCTGATGAAATAATCCTGATGGTATCTGACCATGGCGAATCAGTTACTCGCTTCCAGGATTTGGATTTGACAATCTTCATGATAGAAAACGTTGTCTAACAAATGTATATTATACAAAATGTATAGCATTGTTTAATAGCCCAATTTCTCAAAAGTGGGCCCCGTTCTTGTGGAAGTAATTTCCACAAGTCAGATCCAGTTTTTCTGTTCTGTTGTGAAATGGTTCACATTGTAATTCCCACAACTCTAATTGAAGTTATGTTTTCTGATACTTCACTGGGCAATTGAATGCGATATCAAAAAGCTCCATTTGTGGACGAAATATTTCAAAATTTTGAAGTCGAGGATTAAATTCTGAAATCAGCTAATTATTGTGATCTGAAAACTTTATGAAGTTAACACTCTCTGACACTAAAAACTGCTTAAAATGAGGAAAATGAACCAGATCGTTATTTTGCAAAGCAGTTTAAATAGATTCACTTTTTCATGAAGCCATGAATATTTCCCTTGACTTGAAAAACTAACTGCTTTTCCCCTGTTTCTGTAAATTCATGAAATTTAAATGCTGAGTAACGTCTGTAAGAATGCCAAGGCCTGAATAAAAGTAATATGTTTGAGTTTATTTTGAAGATCAAGAGCATGTGATATATTGTCTGGTAGTAAGGCAAATATTCCGTCTTCAGTTTAAAAACTCTAAACATTTTCCTCGACTAAATCACCCCTTTTCAGCATGTAACAGAAAATCACCATAAGGAGAATACACTTCAAATAAAGAAATACACTTTCTGTGATTAAGAGAGCTGTTTCCTCATCTGATTAAAGTCTTTATTTTGGTCACAGTAACTATAGTGTCAACTGTTTAATGGATTTTGCACACAGGTCTCCTTCGTGAAATGTGCAACGTAATGTAGGTACATTAAGTCTATTTTTCTTTCACAAGTCCAACAAAACCAATTTTCTTACCAATCACTGTCCTACAGCGATCGGTACACACAGGTGACAACTTTTCAAATCCACCATATTACTCCATTGCATTTCGAACAGCAGAATATAAGTCTTCTCCTTTAGATATATTATGCAAGGAGCAAAATTTCAAGAACTCTTCTTAATCAGAAAAGTCTCTTCGGATCACGTTTTCGAAAATTCGGAGCTGACTAGTATCGTGATGTCTGTACTTTCATCAAGTGCCAATTAAAAGTAGACAAACATTTTAATTAAAGAATTCAAGATTGAAAACAATTGCAAACTCTCTTCAGTTCTCCTGGTAACAGTTTGTTTCGAAAGATTTACAGATGAAAATTCATTCCCAACTGTTGTTCTTCCTTAAGCGCTTCCGCTATTTTAACTGCACACATTTCTACAAATTATTCGCCACTAAACGACTTCTTTGCTCTTGCAAGTTCGTAACTAATCTCATAGGATGCCAGGAATGATGATTCGTGAATCTTGTTCATATTGCTAAATGCATATGTTTTCTGTTTTATTTTCTTCCTTAATTATTTAATAGCCCTTTTTCGTGACTTACTGGAAAGTTTGCAGTTTTCGGAATGATTTACGATGTATATCTTTTAGGATTGCTGTCGTTTAATAGGTCTAACACTTGAATACAAACTAAGGATTGAGGCCTGTTATCCTTACTGAGAGTAAACAAATAATCAAACACCCATTCTATACGATTTTCAGTGACCGTTTTTCTTAATTTACAAAACATCTTCGTTAAAAACATGCAAAAGATAAACCAAGAAAAATAAGCACGTGCTCGCGGTTGAAGAGCCTGCAGTGAGACACTCAAGAGAAAGTGGAGGAAATCCTTGGCGAGTGTGATACTTGCGGAGTGCACAACTGCGGCTCTCAAAATAATGATTTCACCTGAGCACTTCAATAGTGTCCTTCTTGTGACGTGACAAGATCAGCGCTGGCTCTAGACATGGGGGAAGGGGTGAAATGCTCCCGCAAGATAGAAATAGTCTGTGCGTTCCTGATCAGTGAAACAGGCGAGTAACAAAAAGGAAGGTTTAATTAGGAATTAATACATGTGGTGATAATTGAAGAATGGAAGTAAGCTGCGTGAAGATTTGAATCATATTTTCGCTAAATATAAGATGGATTGAACGGACACGTTCAAGTATGCGAGCGATACTGCATATTTCGGCAGTTTAACCGTAAAATGTATTGAAGAATATTCAGAGTAATAGGGGACTGTAATAAACAAACTAGCGAGCCGCCATTTGGCCATCACTGCTGTATACTGACTTATAGGCAAGCAAACAATCAAATTTTCGTCGCAGGACTACGTGGAATTTGAACAGAATTTGTCTCTTCCCTTTTCGGCTATACAATTATACTGGAATCCTTGCACCAATAAAATCAGTACTACAGTATACGGGCTTTACTTGACTGTTACCCGAAGACTTCACTCACTCACCCTGTCCTCTATAAGATTTATGCTACGGCGCCCATTTACGCATTGCTGAAATGAATGTTACAAAAATTCTGAAATCAACAAGATCATGGATATAGCAGAAGCCCATGGTTTCTCAAAATCCATCGTGACACTTCAAATGAGGAAATTACGGAGATATTATTTCACTACTCTACAGAAAGATACAAACCCACCTAAATATGTGGGGTATACCTTTATACAAGAACTAAAAAAATCCTAACAAATATCTGCAAAAGATATATATATATATGCAAAATATTCCTTTTATACCAGAACTCAAGCATTTCCTAAAAATTCTCTGCATGATATAAAAATACACTTTTTTTTTGCTTGAAGGATTAACGACCACCGTGAGCAACTCAATCGGCTATAAGCAGTCTCCGTCCCTAATTTAGGGTCACTGGTTCCAGGGAAGGGAGAAAGCCAGTACCGGAAGAGAAACACAACATCCATGCCTCACCGGGATTCGAACCCGGACCCCTTCACCTACGAATGATCGTAAGCCAGCGCTTAGACCACTGCGCCACCAGAGCGGCCAAATAAATTTTGGAATTAAGGCTAATAATATGCTTTCCTTTATAAAAAAGGATCATGATCTGGTAACCTGTGAAAACAGACATGGTGTTAATAGTATCCCACTCAAATCCTGGGATACAGAGAACAATAAGAAAATCTACATTGGCTCAACACTCCGAAATATCAAAACACGGCTATCAGAACATAAATACGATGTAAGGAGATCATCAATGGCCACCGCATTATCCATGAGAGTTCTTAAAGGAGGCCACTACACGTTGTGGGCCGAGATTTCACACCTAGCAACCACACATTTTAAATTTGATAGCATTTTAACTGAAAGCCTTTTTATTACTGCACAAGCATTTAACAGTTGCAATGATGACTGCCCTTTCGTTGTAGCCATACCATGGCGGACATTAATCGTTCGATCTGACCTAGGAAACACACTGTACCACCACTCCGAAAAGGATATATTCGAGTTACAATGTGATTCTAATACGCATGTGTACTACGCACATCATGTTACGCGCAACATCTTATATACGTATATAAGATGCTGATTTTCATGTTTAATTTGCAGTGCTTATTTAAAGATAAGCCAAGTGAGGTTCAAACAATCTCATGGTTTTATCTGTGATATATTTTTAACACTAAAAAGTTTTAATTTTGTCAGAGATTTTAATCTCAACTGGAATCGTGTTTCAACGGCGTTTGATAGCAACTTATACTCTGCAGCAGGAAGATTTTTAAAATATGGACTACGTGTCATGTCAATTCCGCAAAAACTCAATATTCTTGTACTTTGCATATGAACAACTTTTTACTTATACAGAAAGATATACCAGAATATATTTTATCAAACAAAAGCTGGTTTTCAACTAATTATATTTAATTTTTTCTATAAAATACCATAAGTTTAGGTTTTGTACATTCAGTGTTAGTCAAGCAAAATTATTCAAAACATAATTTCTTAAAGATCTTCATTAAGAAAAACAAAGGATTGTTGTCTCACAACAAAAGTAAATATATGATAACGAACAAACATTGAGTGGATAATATGTAAAAGTTATTTGAATGATTATGGGTTCATCACACACGGCTTATATAGTAGTTTTCTTAAAAAATAAATATAAAATTTCTTTTTTACGCTTTTTAAACTCAATTATATAAGTAATTCTTGCGGAAAATAGAGATGTCTTCACATAATGGAAATTGGCTTCATTTCTTTGTAATTGGTGAAGCTTTAAGCTGCAGAATTATGTATTTTCACACTAAGATGATTCAGCAAATTTTGATATATCTGTATTCAAATAATATTTTTCTTTTCCATTCATTGATAGAATCTGAATGAAAGTGAACATATAACTAGTAATAAAATATTCGACATTATAACTTTTACGAATCCAAACAGAGTGAATCTTGTGTTGCCTATCACCTGCAAAACAGTCAGTTGTGTCCGTCAGGGATGTTATCACTGACAAAAGAAGTGCGTAAGACACCGTTATTAGGGTTCTATGGAGAGCCATTTTTGCAAAGCATATGAGAATACACCAACATTTGACAGCCGCGAATGCGATGAAATTTCAGAAAAATCTCGTTTCGAAAGTTTTAGAAGGATAACGAAAAGCCCCTAGCTTAAAATAACGAAACACCTAATTCTCTTCCTCTCTCAGTTACCACAAATCATGAGGTCGTAAATGGATGGTAGTTCTTGTGGCCAGTTTATCAAGTACTTAGCATTTCGTAAGTAGACGAAATAGTTATCTTTTCACTAACTTACACATAATGATCGATATTTAATTGTCCTAAGTGGGAGCGTGAAGCCCACAGAGCAGATCGTCCCATCATCGTGACGATCATAGCCATCTCACGTTACTGCAATTTTGTTTGAGCACGCTTATCCTCCGAACCAGGTGGCAAAATGAAGGAAGTGAATGAACGGAAGGGGATTGAGAGAATTTGCTTCAGGTATTAACTGCAGTACTGCTTCTCCTGTGTGGTCGGCATCTTACTTTACGATTCCTCCGGGGATACATGTAGTAAGAACGCATAATTTGCAACAACGTGTGTGCGTTGCTAAATAACAAAATGGCAGGGAAAATGAATGATTTAAATTTTATCATTAGGAAAGCGGATAGAAGGATAAAAGAAAAGTCTATTGGTTTATCGTAGAGACAATTGGCTGCTAAGTTCAATTGTGGATGAATACAAATAGGAAGTTTCTGGGCAAAGAGAACTGAAATTCTGAAAGGTTGGGAATAAAATAAAAACAAAGGAACGAGAGGAAGCGCCAAGTAACTTCTGAAGAGGTAAATATCATGCATGCCAATTGGATGTACAATGCTAGTGCAAAAGGAATTCATAGTAGTTGCTCTATTTATCAAAATAATAAAAGGCAGCGAATTTTCCGAGTAGCTTGGAACATCAAATTCTTTCAACAAGCAATGGATGGCGGTAAAGTTTCCGAAATCACAAATGCATTGATTTCAGCGCGATGTGTGGTGAAAAGGGAAATGTGGAAGTGGAAATCATTGAAGAACCGCAAGACAGAGTGGAATACCTTCTACACGGTAGAGTCACAATATTATGACCACCAGATAATATCCAGAGTAACCGCCGTGTGGAGCGGAGACAGCACTTAGACTGATTGGGAGTGACTCAATAAGGTGCTAGGAGGAGTTCACAGGTATGTGGAGCCACGCTAAGTGCAGTGCATCTGACAGATGCTGGAGGGTGCGTCGCCGAGGATCCACAGATCGAACAACACGATCAAGATGGTCCCACAGTTGCTCAATTGGGTTTAATTCTGGGAAAGTATGGGGCCAGGGAAGTACTTTGAAATCTTGATCGTGTTCTTCCAACCACTCTAAAAAATTTCTAGCTGTGTAACAAGTCTCATTATCGTGCTGGAAGATCCCATTCGCCCTAGAGAAGACAATAAGCATGAGTGGGTGATTGCGGTCTGCAAGGATGGATTCATAACGAATTCGATCCATAGTGCCTTCCACAGGTATGAGTGGACCCAGAAAATGCTACGAAAACATTCTCCAGACCTCAACTCTACCCACACCAGATTGTTTTCATCCAGCAATGGTTGAAGAATGTTTGTTCTCCGATGTTTTTCACCTTATACGCCAACGTCCATCCGTTCGATGAAGCAGAAAATGTGACTGATTGGAGAAGACAATCCACTGCCAATCAGCGGAGGTCCAATTCCGATACTGCCGTGCGAATGTAACCCTTTTCTGCCGATGCACCTTCGTTAGCATAAGTGCAGTGACCATCCATCTGCATCGGAGTGCCATACCCAGCAGGGTTCGCTGAAGTGTCTTTTCAGACACATTTCCGGTAGCCCCGTTGGTTCATTCAGCCATTGATTTGCTCCACTGTAGCCTGTCGATCGGTCCTCACGCACCTGCGCAGCCGACGTTCAGCTCTCACATCAATGCCACGTGGTGCTCCGAAGTTCTTACGTCACTTATTCGCAATGGTGCCATCTCTCCAATCGCAATAGACTTTAACCACAGCGGCAGGCGAACTGTTCACAAACTGCGATTTTTCAAAAATACTGCCACCCTTGACCCGAAAGCGGATAATCATCCCTTTTTGTAAATCTGATAAATCGATCCTTTTATCCAAGATAGCAACGAGTAATATGTTTTCAGGATGCCTACAGCATATCTTACATACCCTCCAAGTTAGCTCGCGGCATGTGCCTTCTTTCATTGGCTACGCGCTGTTGACTTCAAAAGTAGGTGGTGTTCACAATAATGTGACCCCGACTGTTTATATAACGAGCTAAAATAACTGTAAAGACATTTTGAACGATGATGAAACGCATTTCTTTGTTCAGAACGATTCCATATAGAACTTTAACTGAGTAAGAAAAATCATGCTCAGGAAGAAAGTCAGATAAAGACACAGATGACCATCTAAGTGAAATCATGAGAGAACACGGCCAGGGAAGTACACTGGACACATGCTGTTACAAAAAACAAAGTTTTCATGCTGAATAAAGAGTATCATATTCGCCTGCACTGTAAACTGGTCTCATTCATGAATTTCATAACAAAAATATCCATCATTATACGCGTAAATGAATTTTAGGAAGTTTCCACACAAAAATATTTGTGTATTTATTTCGTTTTTTAAGTGATAGCAAAAACGAAATTTTAACTGGATTTTTTGGCTCAATTTCCGTATAAGAGGCTACAGGAGTATGTATTTCCTTCCTTTGTGCAGCTCAAATGTATTTGTCATTCGCTGGCACTTTACATTTTTTTAATCAGAAACCAAGTTTCCACCAAATATTGTATGTTTGCTCTCAGTAATACTTTAGTGGCTTTGCCATAGTGATTTATGACGACAAGCCTTCATAGAATTGTTTAGCGTGTTGGTCATGTCAACGGCATTTGTACCAAACAGAAGTGCTCCTCCCTTTCTCTTTGAAAAATATTCATCTACGCGCTGGCTTATGCGAGGAAAAGTTATATTTAATATTTAGATGAATTGGGAATTGCTAAGGGCTTATTTTAGTAGTGCTGAATAAGCACAATCAAAGTTGGACACAAAATTCAAAGCAGGATTGTTAAAAGAAATGATTTTGGGCTACAAAAATTACTTGTTCTTCATGTTTAAGACACGTTTATGTAGGAATTTAAAAGACTAAACAGCATTTTTCATCAAACGAAAGCTGATCTTTGTAATTTGTACGAAGAATTCTTTTTAGACCAGAATTTTCTTCAGAACAGACTGTATGATGTCAAATGTAGAAAAAAATATTCCTCAACTTGATTTTGGTAAAAATGTTTAACGGAATGTATTATGTTCCTACAGAGGAACAACAATACTGAGGTTCATCTAGAAATACAAAAATGTCAAGGAAAGGTATATGTGTATGGTAGAAGAAGCTCTCAGTCAAGTTACACGTCGGGGAGACTTTTCTCGGCGAGAGATATATTTCAAAATATATTAAACTTGAGCCCTAAGGTAATTTGAAATCAAGTTTCAAGGATCGTGATTTTCGAGTAAACCTTTATACACCTTGCAGAAAACAATATCACCACCATTTCATTTTTTTTCCAATCCAAAAAAAAATGATTTTTCTGGAGTAGAAACAAGAAGTTCCATTTAAGAAAGATCTACTACCTACTGACAGTGAGCAGTTTTGGGTTGGCATGCTTTAACGTCAGACATTTAAAAAGCTCAGCACCTTTGCCTTCACTTGTGTAATAACCCCACTTAATAATACCGTGGTTGAGAGGATATTCTCTCTTGTAAATCCAGTAATAGTAAAGGCAAGAACAGAATGCAACTGAATTTACTTGATGTTATTGTGACAATCACAGCAGAACTATTGCTTTCAAACAAATGTTGTAAGGATTTCACTCCGTTTGCAAATTTTTTAAAAGTTTTTACATCTTACAAAATTTATGCTGTAAGTTCCATTTGTTCTAGTGAGAATGGCAGTAATGAACTGGATTTAGAGCTTTTCATGTAACGTAAGTATGAACATAATATTTAACTTTGGTCGGCTTTTTTGTAGTTTTACTTGACTTTAAATCATAGTTTTTACCTAACAAAACTGGATTGCATTACATCACCAAGAAGCTTACTGGTTTGTAGCATTAGCTAGATCGATTTGCGATTTTTGGATGTCTGTTTGTCAGTGGTCTCCCATACTCGGTAGCATCCTGCCTAACAGTAGGCCGCCGCCCCGGGGGCACAGTGGTCTAAGCGATGTCTACTGATCGTTCGTCCGAATGGGGTCTGGCTTCGAATTCCGTTCCGGCTTTCAGAACAGACTATTTCTTTTATTTTTCTACCTTTGACATCATTTGTCTTACGACTTTGGCTCTCTTCCTTTCCTTGAGACAGTGGCCCTAAATTAGGGGCGGGGAACTGCTTATAGCCCAACACGTTACTCACGGTGGTCGTTAAACCTCCAATAAAAAAAAAACATTAGGCCCCAATGTGTCAAGCAGCCCACGTTTGCGGATGCAGTACTTCTAACAGGCTGTATAATTTGTTATTAACTTTGTTCGCCTGCAAGCAAAGCGGGAACGATGGCAGCGCACCCATCAACACCCCCTTAGAACGAAGGACCCCTACTGGTACTTGTTTAATCATGCGGCACCGTAAGAATTCCTATACACCTATTCCAAAGGTAGAACTATAGATTTTGTTTCGGAGAAATTAAGCTAGCCAGTGGCTTTTCTTGTAACCATGCATGTTTCCTAAGATTTACTTCCCAAATGTATGGCGCGCTCAAAAGTTCGACTAACGAGAAAATTCACTACATAGATGGCAGATCTATACACAACTCAAAGGGTCATTTTTATTTTGTTATCAAAACATGAATTGGAACGACTCTAAAAATCAGTTCCATCTGCGTGGAAAAGAAAAAGGAAAGTAAAAATGACAAAAAGAAGAAGAAAGTATAGACAGTGTGTGATTCTGTTGTCGTAGCACTACCAATTATTAAGATGTTTTTGATAAATGGAGAATGTAAAAATAGAAAGGTTGTCCTCTAACAAACAATAAAAGAAATGAATTTGAAAAGAAAGATACTAATTGGGAAATATCTGCATGGTTTATACCTATCACAAAACATACATGTTTTCTGAGTTAAAACATAATGTTCCAGATTTTAAAATTCCTAATGATCTTTCTCATTTGATACGTACCCATCTCTTAAAACAAAATTAAATTATTGAGAAGTACTAAATAAGTACTGAGTGTCAGCTGTAATTGAGGAAATGCTTTAAAAAACCTATGTGGGAAAGAGTAATAGAACAAAAAAATCAACCTGAAATGCAGCAGAAACGCAAAAAGCATGTTTTTCTCAAATGTGCAAAAAATTATTAAATCCATTAAAAGATAGTTCTGCAAATGTGCTGAAACTATTCTACGATCGTTAAGCTCACTTTCGTTTACTTAGCATGTAACTGAGAAAGTTTAAGACATCTCGATTTGTAATTCCCTAAGGTGGCGTTTCTATTTATTTCAGAGCACACGAAACATAAATTTTAATCAAATACACACTTTGATCTGTTCTGCTTCTCTTTAAAAGCTATAAAGTTATTTCGCAAAATTTACCACTCTTGTTTCTAAATTCCCAATGCATTTAAAGTAGGTTTAATACTGCATTCTTAAGATATGTTTGTCAAACTATCTCATAATAAAGTACAGGATGATTCATTCGGGACTAAACACTTTTTATGGAATATACGGGTGGTAGACATCGACACTGAAACACCTGCGCAAGTGGCACCCCACATATCATGCGCAGTACGCGCTATCTGGTGGCAAGCTTGCATCTACGTATTTTGCTGTCAGCCAACGGAGTGTGATGATTGTATTAGCAGAGCAATAGCACGGCTGGACGTCAAAAAGTGTTATTCACACAACATAATGGGAGACATATCCGCGTTTCAAAGGACACAGATTTTAGGTGCGCGTCTCGTCGGTACATCTGTTTCAAAGACAGCAAATCTTTGTGGAGCATCGCGAGCCACGGTATTCAGGGTCATGTCAGCTTACCTTCAAGAAAGAAGAACCACAGCCAATAGGAGTAATTATCGAGGTAACAGGAAGCTGTCTAAAAGGGGCATCCTCGTGCTAACACGGATGGTAGCCAGAAAACATAAAACTACAGTTGTTCAACTCCCCTCTGAGTTGATACGTACCGCAACTCACCTGTTCCACCAAAACTGTTCATGCAGAGCTTCACGGGATTAAAATTCACAGTTGTGTTGTTATCCCAAACCCTGGATCACCAGCGAGAATGACAAATGCCCGTTGCAATTGTGTCAGCAGCGCAAATATTGTACGTTGGGCAGCGTGAAATGTATATTGTTCTCCGATGGATCGTCCTACACTGTCTTTCCCACAACCTGGAGAGTGTACGTGTGGAGACTTTCCTCACAGGCCCAACCCGGACTGTTTATTGCCCACAACGCAGCACGGAGGTGAATAGGTGATGGCTTGGGCCGCAATGTCGTGGCAGTCTGTCATCCCACTTATTGTTCTTGAGAAACACATCACTGACAAGGGCTATCGGACAATTCTGGAAGACCAGATGTACCCAATGGTTCAAATATTTTACGCTGAGAGTGGTGACGTGTATAAATATGATAACGCACAGATACACAGAGCCAAATTGGTGGAAGTGTGGTT
The DNA here is from genome assembly GCA_039090855.1 of Macrothele yani. Lineage (NCBI taxonomy): Eukaryota > Metazoa > Arthropoda > Arachnida > Araneae > Macrothelidae > Macrothele > Macrothele yani. The sequence continues at coordinate 50,607,699 of CM077018.1, read as the reverse complement.
TACTGAGCATGAAAGTGAGGCTAAACATCTGCCATGTCTACACATTCAATCGACTTCAACATTATTGAGCTACTATGTGGTGCTCTGGAATAGCGAATCAGGAAACGTTTCCCTCCAACAGCATCACTTCGTGAAGAAGCCCCTTGTTTGCAAGAGGATTGGCTTCAAATACCTCTTACCACTCAACAGTACTTTTATCGGTTTTTCCAGGAAGCATTGTAGCTGTGCTGGCTCAAAAGGTGGCCCTACACCGTACTAGTATATTGTTGTGTCCTAAACCCATGTGTTTCAGTTTCGTTGGCAATCCCCTGTGTGAGATGTGGAATATAAGATGAACGTGAAACCCAAACGGAGCGGTTCTTTATCCCAGGGCAAAGCAGTCAGCCTGCATTTATCTTTGAATAAACTGTCTACCCGATATTTGGGTGGCGCTGCACTGAGGCGCGATCTGGTACCAAATGTACTTTTGTACTTATAATTTCCAGTACCAAAGTACCAAAGGTACTTAGAATTTCCAGAATTTGCAGCAACAATATGGATTTCAATGACCGCATAAGTATCCTATTAAATAGTTTTCTACATAAAAAGATTCCATCTCTTTTTATTAAAGGAATATTAAGAAAAATCGCTCTAAATAATAGAGTTAGGTTAGAGATCTGTTTTAATTTCTTCACAGTTAATAAAATGATTCTGGCCAATAAAAGCCTTCTTGGAAGTTGGTCTGGAGGATGCATATTAACTAACAATAGGAACCTTTAGTGCTATGGACAGGACAGTCTTATTAAAAATAATAAAAATAAAAATCACAAAAAAATTTTATAATTTGATTAAAAAATTAAATAAAAAACCTAAAAAGTAAACTAGATATTCTATCTCTAGAATAGCTAACATAAAATGGTAAAACGTACGTTAAAATAAATAGGTTACTGGTTGTGGTTGTAGATGTACACTAAAGTATTTTAATACAGGTAAAGTTATTAAATACACATCAGATATATTTGATATTAATTTTCGTGTATTCTGGAGAGTTATTCTACTCTTACTAGACAAGCAGGTCTTCATTCTAAGTTTTGTAATTTCGCTTGGAGGAATTTCGTGTGCAGTGTAATTTTGTGCGCTACAGTCATAGGGACTTTCCGCTCCTCTTTGGCTGCTGTTTTGAGGTCGACCATTTTGTGTCAGTTGAGTGCAGAGTGAGTAGGCATTGTGAGTAAGCTCTTGCCTTTGTTCTTGTGCAGGTTCTTCCTCTTGTTTTAGTGCAGGTTCTTCCTCTTGTTTTAATTGTTTTCGTTAAATGCTTAAAATCTATTATTTTTCTTTTTTTGGCATTGGTGCAAATTGTATTCATACTATTTGTGTATTTTCTTTCATTTACTTTTGGCCATGAGCTCGTTTTTGTGCTCTTTATTAGAGCTGTTAGCTGGTCACTCGACCTCGTGGTTGACGTCGTTTTTCGGCTTTGGTTGGAACAAATGTTTCTATTTTTGTAATCTTAAAGCCTTCCAATATATACTTGTAATCTTAAAGCCTTCCAATATATACTTTGTAGATATTGTAACTTTTATTTTTAACTTTAAGTACCTTTACTAAAGCATTCTTTCGCGTTTTTTTTTTTTTGTTCTTCTGGCTTCTGTTTTTTCGTGGGAACTGTATGTAAAAAGTTCCTATTTACTACCGTGGTCTCTGTTATAATTTTTTATTCTTTTATTTTTATTTTATTTCATTTTTGGAAGTGCTGTTTTCCCCAGGGAATGACATTTTTTAAGTGCTTTTTTTATTCTTTGGTTCACGTTTGGAACTTCACTTAGGCGGTTTGATTGCTTAACCACGTATAACGAAGTAAATTTCTCCGTCATTTCTGTCCACGCCAGGATTCGAACCCGAATCCCCTCATTCCGGAATAAGTCACTCTACCAATTGAGTTACGCTGACGTTTGTTCTGACTACTATCTGCCTTTATGTCATGTGCGTCCTGCTGGCAGGTACGTCACATCCCCCTCCCCCGAAAGAGGGCCGGGGTATGGCCCACGGGTCAGCCGTGACCATGAATCGTAGCAGGCAGTCATCCATTGTAGAGCGTGCACTCGAGAACTCCCAGTCAATCTAGTGTGTGGAATGCAACATCACACATTTTTACTTTTCGAAGCGCTGGGGAAGGGATTCTCTGATTTTTCCTATCTCGCGGTGTGGAAAGAACATCACACCAATGCGAGATTTTGAACGGCCGGGTCATCCGGAAAGTTTGGGCGCCATTATAACGAAGTAAATTTCTCCGTCATTTCTGTCCACGCCAGGATTCGAACCCGGATCCCCTCATTCCGGAATAAGTCACTCTACCAATTGAGCTACGCGGACGTTTGCTCTGACTACTATCTGCCTTTATGTCGTGTGCGTCCTGCTGGCAGGTACGTCACACACGTGCTAAAACTGTATTTTCTGTTGGTTGTTCAAGCTTTCTCACACTTGTTGGGAGTTTTTTTGACAACGTTTTTCTGTTTTTTTGTGGGAGATGATGAGTTTGGGTTGGAACAGGAAAGTGATAGATGTATGCTAAAACTTTTGCTAAATTTTGTTCCGCACCTTTGAGGGCAGTAATGTAAAATAAATTTTTTGGGGGTGGAGGACTTATACTTGCATCTATGGCTTTGCAGAAACCCATTTTCAACTAGGTCTTTGAGGAAGTGAGAAAATGCAGAGTTTTCCTGGTCCTTGATAAAGCATAGGCTCGGCATTCTAGACACTTTCTGCATTCTAGTTTTGCTATTTTTTATTTGTTTCTCTTTGCCTGTTGGATTTTGAGTTTTAATTTGTAATTTTTGTCATCGTTAAAACACGTTTTTGTTTCAGTTTGTGCTTTGTAGATTGTTTGTTCTGATTTTTCGTCACTGCTGCGTTGCGCGTCATATTCTTCATAATGTAAGTTAAAAAATTTTTTTGTCTTTTACTCTACTTTTGGATATCATCATCATCATCATCATTGTCAACCATTATCAATCCATTGCTGGACGAAGGTCTCCCTAAGTTTCCTCCACAACGGTCTGTCTTGTGCCAGTCTCCTCCATGTCACTCCCGCATACTTTCGAATTTCATCCACCCATCTTCCATGTGGTCTTCTTCTGGGTCTTTTCCTGTCCCTTGGAATCCAATCTAAAATTTCGGGTGTCCATCGATGGTCTGTTCTTCTTTAAGTATGTCCAGCCCATTGCCATTTCAGGGATTTAACTCTGATCATGATGTCTTCCACTCTTGTCATTTTTCGGATCCATGTGTTCCTCTTCTTATCTCTCCTGGTTACACCAAGCATGCACCTCTCCATGCTACTTTGAGTTGTCTGCAGCCTTTGTATGTCTCTTTTAGCTAAGGTCCACGTCTCTGCACCATACGTAAGCACTGGAAGGATGCATTGATCAAACACTTTTCTTTTAAGACATAATGGCATATTGCTCTTGAAAATTATGCTGTTTCTTCCAAAAGCTCTCCAGGCAAGTTTTGTACGCCGATTAATTTCTTCATCAATGTGACCCTCACTTGATATCTGCTGTCCAAGATAAACGTATGTGTCTGTTATCTCCAGCTTTTCTCCATCAATCGATAAATCTTCATTTCTTATAAAAGCATTGAACATCACCTTTGTCTTCTGAAAGTTCATTTTTAATCCAACTTCTTTACTCTTGTCAGCAAGTTCCTGGATCATACTCTGTAGCTCTGATGGGGTAGTTGCAAAAATGACTATGTCATCAGCAAAACGAAGGTGGGTTAGATAATCTCCATTAATCTTTATCCCTTTGTTTTCCCAGTCCAGTGATTGAAAGACATTTTCCAATGTGGCATTAAAGAGCTTCGGAGATATGGTGTCACCTTGTCTCACTCCTTTTCCAATTTTTATGTGTGTTGTATTTTCAAACAGCCGAATCTTTGCACTTGCATTTTCATAGATGTTATTAATAATATTAATGTATGCATCTTCAATACCGCAGGATTTCAGAGCCATTGCAACTGCTGATGGTTTCACCGAATCAAAGGCTTTTTCATAATCGATAAAAGCCATGCACAATGGGAGTTCATATTCCCTCGCTCTTTCAGTTAGTTCTCTCAGTACGTGGATATGATGTATTGTGCTGTAGCCACTCCTGAATCCAGCTTGTTCTCTCGGTTGAGCCATGTCCAGTGTCACCTTCAAGCGGTGTGAAAGAACTTTAGTGAAGATTTTATAAACCACTGATAGGAGGCTGATAGGTCTGTAGTTCCTGAGATCCTCAATGTCACTTTTTTTATGTAGCAAGATCATTGTAGCGTTGTTCCAATCCTCAGGAATCTTCCCTTCATTAAGGCATCGAGTGAAAATTTGGGCGAGTACTGTTTCGATTTCTCCACTTTCTTCTTGTATGATGTCTACAGTAACTCCATCTTCTCCTGGAGCTTTTCCCCGCTTCATGTTCTTGATTGCATGTGCAACTTCTGCTGGAAGGACTGGAAGAACTCTGGTACTGGTACCTTTCATGATGTCTGGAGTACATGTATCATACCTTTCATATAATTTGGAGTAGAAATCTTTCACTCTTGTCAAAATTCCGCCTCTATTTCTTGTTACAGAACCATCTTCTTTTCTCAGTGCCATAATCTGTTTTTTTCCCTTACTGAGATGTCCCTTTGCTATCTTTAGGCTTCGGTTGTTTTCAATTGCTTTCCTTACTAGTTCACAGTTGAATTTCCTTACGTCTTCAGTGATACTTTTTCGTACTGTCTTGCATAGCTCTATATATTCCACTTTGGAAGGCACATCTTCTTTAGTTGTCCTCATCTCTCTTCTTTTTTTCATCAACATTTTGGTTTTTCCTGATAATTTGTTCACATACAATTTGTTCTTAGACCCAGCTAATTTTGTTGCTGTTTCCATAAGAGCTTTGGTTACTTTTCTGTTAACTTCAGAAATATCCACTTCTTCCAATGTTAGGCCTTCTAAAGCAGAGAATCTGTTCTTCAGTTCCAATTTGAAGGTATTATGATGTTTTTTAAGGTTGGTTATGTCAATACATTTTGTTTGTCTTATGAGCTTGCTACGTTCGAGTTTAGTGTTGAGGTGCATCTTACATCTCACCAATCTATGGTCACTGCCTGTGTTGAACTTGTTTAGCACACTGCAGTCTTCTATGACGAATTTTTTGTTACACATAATAAAATCAATTTCACTTGTCCCATTTGGATGTCTCCATGTCCATTTCCTGTGTGGCTTTTTCTTGAAAAAGGAGTTCAAGATGAAAAACCCTTCTGCCTCTGCAAACTCTACGAGAGTATTTCCACGCTGGTTTCTGTTGCCGTGACCGAATTTACCTACTGAAGTTTCATTCTGTTGCCGTTGCCCTATTTTTGCATTGAAATCTCCCATAATTATCTTCAAGTGCTGCTTACCTTTATTATTTAGATCACGAATTTCCTCATAAAATTCTTCAATTTCTTCTTCAGCATGACTTGTGGTGGGTGCATAAGTTTGAATAATCTGAGCCTGGTATCTTCTCGAGAGTTGGATAACGAGTCGTGCAGCTCTGTCAGAGGAACTTTCAACTTCTACAACTTTATCCTTCAGTTTCTTGTTTATTATAAATCCAACACCACTAGTTCTGCCAGTATCTGTCCCACGATAGTAGAAGAGATGTCCGCTTTTCAGTTCAACGAGATCTTCTCCTTTTCTCCTTACCTCACTTAGACCGACGATGTCCCACTTGATCCTTTGTAGTTCCTCTTCCAATTCAAGAAGCCTTGAATCAGAAGATAGGGAGCGTCCGTTATACGTAGCCAAGGTCAGCATCAGATTGCAGCCTAGTCCGGTCCTCCGGGGATTCTTAGCACCCTCTGCCTTCATGTCGCACTGGCCGCTGCCTTGGCCAGGTACATTCCAGCTGCCGGAGACTGAGGGCCAAGATTTAAGTTGTGGAGTCATTTTGGACTGGTTTGGCCATAACTCACCACGCTGGCCAAGCGGGTTGGTGAGTGTGGATAGCATTTCCTCTAATCCCGATGGTATAGTTATACCGCTATTGGCGGTCGTCAGAGCCCCTTTAGTGGGAACAGGATGTACCACGAGAAGGCGGGGTTGACATTTGTCAAGGAGAGGCTGTGATGTTAGGCATCACCTGACCTTTCATCCCTATATTGAACGACTTTCGGCAGAAGTGTACAGAAAAAATAGCTTTTGGATATATATATATATAAATTTATCTCCATAAAAGCAGGTAACCTTTCTACACATATTCGACAAATCAAGTGTCTTTTTTATTTATATGACAAATGATTATCTAGCAGTTTTCAGTGAAATATTTGGAAAATGGACTATATAAATATTTACTGACCTTCCATTTCGTTTTATTGCCTCATCAATTTGTGTTCAGAAAAGCGAAATCGTGATCGCTGTACATGAATACTCTGGTTTAGAAGTAAATGCTGCACAATTATTTTCCCTAAATTCAGTGATTTCTTGTACGAAGGAATGCATGACATATTGTGCAAATCTCAAGTCTACGCCTTCGTTACTTCAAAAGAACAAAATGTCAAAAGGAAAAACAATCGAGGGGGCAATTCCGCTTATTATATAAAATATTTGATACCAAATAGCAGAAACTGTTTTGGTACTTTAGCTCGTAAAGCTTCTGTGTACAAAACATTCCGTAGAACCATGATTAGGAAATATCAAGATCCCACATTATATCTGCGTTGGTGTCGATGTAAATAATAACGAGAAATTACAAATTTTGAAGATGTGACTCCTTGTTTTGGTGCATTTATGGAGGGAATCTTTCGGCTACAGTCGATTAGCGAATCCTGTGCTGGTTATATACAAATAATTCGGAAACTTAAAGCCTGGTCGTTCGGGGTAGTGTAGTGGTGTTCATACTCGGGTGCTATCCGGGAGACGCGGTTTCGATTCCCGCTACAGGACGACAAAATGTTCAAGTTTTCCGATTTTATCTGACTTGCCATCGTTGTCATATTTACACCAAAAAACGGACTCACATCTTCAAAATTTGTATTGTATGGTGTAATACCGTACTCCATTCAAGTTTATCATTCATTCATAACAAGAAATTATTTCTTACCTACAAAACCATGATTCATTTTTTAAGCATTTTCCAGAAACCCAATACAACTGATCTGGGTTTCGAGAACATAAATCAAAGTCACACATAGCAAATTATATAACAAAAACGCAGCTTTTGTAAAGAATTTTAGACATTCTGTGTCTCCGAAAACTAAAAATAAATAAGAATTTTAAATGCGATTTTTAAAATTTGTGCGGAAAAATAAGAAATATTGAACGACTTTCGGCAGAAGTGTACAGAAAAAATAGTATGTCAGAAACAGGCTGACGTTTAAGTAATTGTGATGTATTTTGCAGAATTTCTATTGTGATTTAAGATTCTTACTAATTCCGATAACATGAAATTTTTTCAGGAGTAGAAATTTTTTATAAAACTCCCATCTCTCTCACATTCTCTCTCTCTCTCTGACACACACACACTCACCAGTGTTAAGTGAGACGTGTGTCTTACTTCATGCATGCTCAAATAAATTAATCTACATTTTTACTTCATGCACATTTGTTCAAGTTATGAATTCAGTTATGCTTTGACGTTGTCCAATATGCTCATAATTAAGTAAAGAAACAAGGAATAACTCATAGGCGTTAGCACAAATAGTTGACATACACCCTTTCTGCATTTGACTTAGGTAAATGAACGAATGTATCCAATAAGTATTGCTTGTTTCTAAACATGAACGAAAGTAAGCAGAACAAGTAGGAAGTAAGAAACATATTGAAGCATGCAAAACAAAAATGGCTTCAAATGTTTGAATATGGAATTTCTTTAAGGCTGCTTTTGAATGGGTATTAGGGCTTATCTTCTGCAACAGATGGCGCAAAATCACTTCTTAAGCGTGGTTTTTTCTTGAGTGACTGTCCAAGAAATAGGTGTCAGCGAATCACTGCAGACCTCACCGCATTCAGAATAGAAGCGGTCTCTCGTTGGCTCCAGAATGAAAAGACAAAATACCGGCTGTTACAATTTAACCAATGACGATATTTAAGGGTGGATCCCAGAAAGTAGGTGAAGTTTCCGTAGTTAAAATTCAGGGGTTCTCTGCTAATGTACACATTTTCTCTACAAAAACTGAACGTACAATAGGACCGTTTATGGAAGAACAGATCCCAATCTCATTTTTGCCTCCATTAACTTATTTCTACACTGGCGGAAAGTGAAAAATGAACACCAAGAAGGAATTGGCGGACGATCATGGAATTTACATATCTTAATGGGGTCGAGTTTACGTAGGTGTGATATTAATTTCGGGACCAACCGGTTAGCGCTTACGCCACAGCACGGCATAATATGCAAGTTATCGTCGGTGGTATTTAAGGAGTACGGCGAAGTTAATGTAATCAGTCGTCGGCGTACGGACACGTGCGAAGACCCTGAAGAAGCTGCTATGCCTGGACATGGAAGACGTGTACAATTTCAGCAGTTATCGGACTTTGAACGAGGCCGTCTAGTCGGACTCCGCGAGGCCGGTGGTCATATCGTCGTATTGCGGAGCGAATTGGACGGGAAGTATCAGTGGTGGTACGATGGTGGCGTAGATGGTCCGAGGAACATTCCCACACCAGAAGACGTGGAATCGGGAGTCACAGACGGACTGATGAGCGGACCGATCTACGCATAAGAATAGCGGCGTTGTCAAGCAGAACATCCACTGCGACGCAAATCCGAGCTTCCGTTGCACCAGATGTGACTGTGCGAACAATCCGCAACCGTCTACTGACTGCAGGACTACGTGCACGTGTGCCTCTGGCATGTGTACCTCTGACTCCAGCCCACCGTCAGGAAGGGCTGCAGGGGTGTCGCCAACGTCTGCACTGGAGAACGCAATGTCGATCTGTCGTATTCAGCGATGAAAGTAGATTCTGATTGGGAGCCTCCGATGGCCGTATGCGTGTTCGCAGACGCACAGGGGAGCGTCTCCACCCTTCTTGCATCCGCCAGCGACACACAGGGCCTACACCTAGTCACCTGGTGTGGGGAGCGATCAGCTATCACTGCCGTACACAACTAGTGTTTGTACAGGGTACGTTAAACAGCGCCTTCTACATCAACAACATCATTCAGCTCGTTGTTGTGCCATTTGTAAGGTCGGTACATCGTGGGGTTTTCCAGCAAGATATTGCTCGCCCACACGCGGCACGTGCAACGCAACATGCACTTCAGGGTGTGAGATAACTTCCATGGCCTGCACGTTCACCAGATTTGTACCCCCATTGAGCACGTGTGGGATTTTATGTGACAACGACTTATCCGGTCTCCACGACCAGCCACGGCCATAACGGATTTATGCGTCCAGGTTGAGGATTCTTAGAACACAATACCCCAAACTTACATCAAACATCTGTACGACAGACTCCATGCCAGAATTGCACAGTGTGACGCAGTTCATGGCGGTTCAACCTCGTACTAACCATGTTACATGGAAATGTTGTTTTTCAGTTTACCAGGAAATACAGTCCCAGCAAAAACACAAGTGCTGGGAAACTGCTGGCCACCACCTGGCCGTGATGGGTCACTGCTGGCTGAAATCTGCCGCTCACGGCGAGGTAGTGGTCCGTTGGTGGCAGCGCAATCAGTTGGAGAGCCATTGATGGCCCTGCAGCATCGCCGTGAATTGTTTGCCTCCAAGCAAGTGCCACTAGTGGCCCGTTGCTGGCAACCAATGCAACCCCCAACAGCAGGTGGAAGCATCGGGACTGCGCATGCGCAGAAGCAACACTTGCTGTGTCTCTCATGGTACCAGTTAGTTGAAGACGACGCTATCGCCATCGCGTTAATTTAGTGGATGTTAAGAAAAAACTCCATATGTGGAGAGGCGAATTAATTTCCTAATGAAATTTTACGTCGACGAAGATATCAGATTAAGCCGTGAAATACTAGATTACAGCCATGAAATACACCCACTCCATTCCCATGAATAACAATTCATGGAATGGAGTGGATGAATAACAAGAAAAAATTTGAAACCGCTTGAAACACATATCCTGGAAAACCATTAAAATAGCGTTTGTTGGGAAAAAAGAATTATACGCGTACAAAATTTATTAATTATTTGAAAAAAAAAAAAGCAACGCTATGTGGTGTACTCATCCATGGGTTGAATACACAGGACTGGGAGGAATTTGATTCTAAAAATAACGAGAAGTAAAATAAAATATATTTTACTCTTTAAAACAAATGTAGCTTCGGACAACGGAAAGGAAAGGCACAACGTTAAAAATATAACAGAATGTGACATGAACCCGGGTAAATATGTATTTATTCAACAATCTCTTTTCAAGACGGCAAGGACAGTACAAAACTTTGGAAAGTGACGCTATGTGTGTACTTTTGAAAGTACGTACACGCCTTGAAAATGAGTGAAGTTCCCTTAGGGTAAAAAAAAACTATCGTTACGTTGAAAAAATTAATTTAACAATTATATGAAACTGACTTTTATGAAAAATACCTCGCAACATTATAAAATGAAAGAGGGAAGCATTCGATTACAAATTGCATACCAAACAGATAGCTTCTAGCAGATATCTGAGCGCAGTGAATTAGTTCGGTCGGTAGCGAGCGCGGCTTCCACGCGAACGGCCCAGGATCCAATCTAGTCAGATGCAAATGGACGTTTTTCCGGTCTGTCGAGAAAATGTCCCCATCGCAGTGCGTTAATCACAAGCTTCGTAAGGGTAAAAAAAATGTAGGTTTAGGAAACTGCGGTTAACATTGTTTTTTTTTATTATTATGGCTACTGCTGGGAAATTGGCGGACAAGATTCAGCAAGCCACCAGTTACGTCACGTGGTTACTGGCTGCCACTAAAGGCCCACTAGCGGACCACATTAGGCCAGCCATCATTTCTGGCACGTGCTTGCAGGGCCACTGAAGGGCCACTTGTGGCAGCTACTGCCTGTGATGGACCACTGATGGCCCTGTTGTGGCATATGATAACTGATGGGGTGCCAACTGTTGGCCAGCTGTTGGCCTGAACTGCTGGCCCTTCTGTTGGCCGCCCGGATATTTTATTGGCGGTTCGGCAGCGGCAACATAGTGCTGGGCCAGCAAGACTGTTTTTACTGGGGTTGTATTTTGCCATAATGTTTTGATCACGTTATCCTCTGTATTCCGTTATTATGCTGTATAAATTTCGTTGGTATCAGACGTCTCCTTCTTGGTGTTCTTTTTTCACTTTCTGTCAGTGTATTTGGCTCAGATAAATAGGAAAATCAGACAAATGAGAGATTTCGTTTCTTCCAGACAGAAACATTGCGAAGATAACTTATGGCGCCATCTAGCCCCAAATTATAATACTTCCGAGTAAGAAAAACTGAATTAAAAAAATCAAAAAATGTTTCGGAATAATAACTACGGCATATATTAGCAATGATTTTTTTTTATTTGTGCTCAAAATCTCAGACATTTCATCGGCTAAAGGTTTTCGTGTTAATGTGTACAAAATAATTTACATCGCATATATGATATAGGAGACTCACCCTAACGCTCATTCAAAGACAGCCTTAACAGATTCTATTAAGCATGTGCCTTTATCTCCATTACAGAAAAATATAGATTTTTTTTTATTTCTATCCATTTTCAAAATCAGTGTAACTCATAGTAAATGTACAATGACTCAAAAGAATGAAGATATGTACTCACTTTATATTTGGAGAGAAATTCATTTTAGATATAACTCGGATTTTTTTGCAGTATGGCAATCAAACCAAAGCGACGAAACAGAAATACACCTTTAATTAAAAACGTAGGTGGCGTTGCAGTCTACCTACCGCAATTTAGCATGTGATGCTTATCCAGGGAAAGGAAGAAAATTTCTCTCAAGGCCATTCCATGTGTTGAATAGCTGAGAGCGTTTTGCTGTTGTTTTATGTGTATCAACCCCTGTGACACCCTCACCTTCGGGGAGAGGGATACAGGGACTTCAGATATCCACAGGAGGGTCACGCTTCGTAGTGTGTTCCATGGGGTACTTTGACCTTCGAATACAAGGTACTGCTGGTCTTAATGAAAAAGACAGATACAAGTTTATCAGAAGAGCTTTATAAGATTTTGAATAAAAATTTTCTTTCAGCATTCTTATACTTGGATAGCTCTGACGGAAACTTCCCAACAAGAAGAACCAACGGGTAGCTGCGACGGAAACCTTCCCCACAAGAAGACTGCACATCTAGATAGAGATCCTCACCTTAACAGTGATGTTTAGAAATCCAAAGGACGGACTCAGGTTTTGGGTGAAAACGTAATGGGTTACGCGGAAAATAATTCTTCACTGTCAGCAATCAGATTAAATACATATTCTATGTTCCCACTCATGCTGCTCTACAAATTATTGCTGTTTCTCAAATGTAAACAAGGATTCTAAAATAAATGATTAAAATGAAGATAACAGCATTCAGCATTTTGGTATATAACTTTCTTATATTCCGAACTGTCTAGGCTGACGACACTACCTGGACCGTCTAAATGCAGACTTCCCAGTGATATGTTCAAATCTCTCACAGATTGGAATTAGTTAGATTCCTGACGGCGCCACGCCAGCAAACCCAGCAGTCGTCGGAAACCACAGTCTTTCACTCTGACAGATTCGGTCCAGGTACCTGTGGGAATCTGCCTCCCCCACGGGACCATTACCTTGCGCCCTTCTATCATAGCCCTGTGTGCGACGCGCTAGGGGCGTGGCAAACAAAATTTTCGAAGTGTTCACATCATGGTTGGGAGATCAGTCCGCCAACGCGAGGTTTTGGGACAAAGTCCTTCATTTAAGTATCAAACAAACAGATACATGTACATTTCTGACAATTGAGGGTCTCATCCAATCCTTCTCACAAACATTCATCATAAAATCACATCACACACACGAATTGAGTCACATGGTCCACAGGACTAGGGCCTGAGCTGCGGTGATGACTCCCGGCCAGAGTCATCAGAAACACCTGGGTCAGAGACCAACTCACAAATTTCGAGAGCGATGTACCTGTGGGGGTACAATGATCTGTCAACCATAGTTGACACGGCTTTCCCTCTGCTCAAGTTCCCTCAGGAGACTAGGACAGGTCTTACTGAGGCTGGAGTGGGTGACGTCTAGCCCCAGGCAGAACGTAGCATTAGCAGCCGAGTAATTGCTGCATTTCGGCGTGGCTGCACACTTGTAGTGCTGGTGCCGAGCTACACCGCAATTGCCACACCTATTTTCAGACTCAGAATAGTTGCTTCGGAAATGGCCGAAGTCATTGCACCGGAAGCACCTGACCTCACGCAGGAACACCTTTCGGCGGAGCACTGACCAACCGAAGTTCAGTGTCTTCCCCGTCATTAAGAATTTGAAGGCCCGTAGCTCCACATCTACCACCCAGTGGACTCGACATCTCTTACCTTTAATGGAAAAACGAGCTGTGACCCCATTTTCGAGGTCGGGGTTTTGCCCTCCAGCCCCTTCCTCGAACTCCTTACCAGAGAGTTCCCCTTCGACGCCATAGACTATCAACCGGGGAAGTCTCTTCTGTGGTGTTGTGGGAAGCGTGCAATGCATGCTCAATGGATTGCATCTAAACTCCTCGGCGAGGCGATTGTGTTCCTCTGGGCGGAAACACTCCACTGCCACTTCACCTTTCCTAATATTTCTAACACTTTTGACCCCTAGCTGAAATTTAGCTGCGTTGACTGCAGTTCGCAGGGTCTTCTTTACACCCTCAGAGGACGTACTCTCGACTGTGGTATAGACTGCAAGAACATGTCTCCGGTCACCCGACTTCTGCTTATGTTTACGTGGGGCAGGCGAAGGCCCTTTCGCCGTACTAGCAACTCTCCTAGCAGCTTCGGCATAAGAGACCACTTTGGCGTCGGCCTGGTGGCGCCCCTCCTGAACTGCGGACAGGGTACAGTGTAGGATTGCCGTTTCACGTGCTTTTAAAATGCAAGATCTGCTGATATCACCCAAGGCCGCATCTATTTGTTCTCGTTTTGGGGAAGTGACCGGGAGTCCCTAATGGTGGACTCCAGCTCCCCAATGAGCGAGAAGATGTGGCTCAAGAAGGTCGGTGGTGTAGACTCCAGGAGTGTCACTCGGTGCTCGTTGTCCTTCAGAGTAGCCTCGAAAGACCAGCGCACAACTCCTCTGAAACCTGAGAAGGTTCGGGATGGGGGATGTTTTCTCCACCCTTGCCCCAGGTAGAGTTGGCAAAAGCGTGTCTACACCACCTTTTGACCGAGTTGACCCAGTCGAGGTGGGGAGACCCCTTCAGTGGAGTAGTGGCCGGTGGACATTTCTCACCAGGAAGAGCCTCCGAAGAAGTCTTCGGTAGCCTAGTGTAGGTCCTTTTCTCACGGTTGGTCTCGCAAGTGGTGGGGGCGCCCTTACCGAACTGCCGATAAGGCTAGGTAGTTTTTTGGCCACCCCCTTCAGTGTCAGAGTTGGCCCGGACTTGGATTTGTCGCACTGTGGCAGCATGAATGTCCCCATGCTCACTGATCGTTATCGCCAACAACGCAAGATATGGGCCCAAGATAATCGAGATTGGACCGCGAATGATTAGAAAACAGTGGCCTGGTCTAGCGAATCAAGATTCCTGGTGCAATACATAGACGGCCGAGCGCGGCCGTCTATGTATTGCAACAGTTCCCCTGTTGGACGGAAGAATTCAGGCAGCGGCGGTGTTGTGCTTTGGGCGGTGTTATGCTTTGGGCGATGTTTTCTTGGGACACTTTAGGCGCCATTATTCGAATAGCACAATCCCTGAATGCTCTCAGGTATCTGAACGCCGTTACGGACCAACTCTACCCATTCATGATGGAGTTGGTCCGTAACCTATTGGTAATGACCATCACCAGTGTTCCCTGCTGGTGATGGCCATTACCAATAGGTTAATGCGCCATGCCACACTGGCCGAAACGTCAAGGAATGGTTGGAAGAACATGCTGGAGATTTTGTAATAATGCTCTGGTCTCCAGATTTACCTGACGTAAACCCAATCTAACATTTATGATTCGACTTAGAAAAGCGTGTTCACGGTAAATCACCACCTCCCCGAAATGTACGGGAACTGGAGGACCTGCTGTTGACATTATGGTACCACATACCCCAGTATACCTATGGCCACCGAATCGAATCGACCCCATTCATAGTAGCCACTGTTTTTCGCACTAATGTGGTTCCTACAGCTTATTAGGTAGGTGATCATTATAATGGCTGTTGGGTGTATAATTATTCCGTCTTTTGTATCTTTTTAAACAGAAAGGGATATTTCAAAGTGATATTAATCAAGAGAGAAATAATCGGCTAAAATGTGATTACACTTACTCAATCTATTAAATGTATAAAAAATTTATGTATATTTAATAAATATATTTAAATACATGTAAAATTTTTAAATACATTTTTAAAATTTTATTTTCAACCAATGGATGTAAACTAATGGTACATTTCCTGAATATTACAAAAATATCCAAATGTCTGCATGCTAGTTTTCCAAAAATGTTTAACCGATTTTTACTTGTTTAAAAAGTTTTGAAATTTCAACCAATTTTTCTGGTTTTCGACTTTTGCAATAAATGTAACATCGTATTATAGTGAGGGACAAGGTGGCGCACCCAGGAATTTGTGTTCAGGGATCGTTCCTAATCTCTTTGTAACTCTGGGAAAGCTTAAATCCCAAAGACCCCCCCCCCACGTGAGTGTGCCAGTTGGCAGGAAACGCTCTGAACGGGGAAGACCCGTCATGCCAACAAGGAACTGTTAATGCTGATGTGAGCTGTGTTAAGATCTCTGCGGTGCTCAACTGACGTGCGTTGAGAGTTCTGATACAACTCGATGCACCTGCTCCTACACGGTCCCTGCATTAAGAAGGCCATACATGAGGTTTATACACTGCCGGACAATTGCTAAGGACGGATGACAATAGCAACGGTAGCAACCATAAAATGGAAGGCAGGAAAATGCGGAAATTAGCATAAGTGCGGGATACAGTTAGACGTGTTGTGCGTATGCAAATTTTGGATTGCCGAACTTGTTCGTGACGTCATAGCGCTGATAAGAGATATAAAGGATTTGACGCGTATTGACCGTTGTTGTTCAAACGCAAAGTTCAAAGGGAAAGAATCAATTGACGAACTTGCAATTTTCAGTATGTCTTCCCGACATCACCTAGATGATTTTACGCGTGGCCGTATTATTGGCAAGATTGAAGAAGGGCGAAAAACAACAGATGTTGCCAGGGAGTTCGACGTCAGCCACAGTGTTGTTTCAAGGCTCTGGAAATCATTTCAAACAAATGGAGAGTGTAGCAAACATCACTGGGGAGGTCGTGTTCGCAGTACGACACCTGCAGAAGATCGGTACATAGTGCTATCAACAAAAAGACACCGGCGCAGCACAGCTAGTGAGGTAGAAAATCAGTTTATGGCTGCTACTGGCAAGCCGATCTCCCGAAAAACTGTCGCCAGATGTTTGCATGAAGGAGGACAATACGCCCGCCGTCCTGCTGTGTGCATCCCATTGTCTAGACGTCACCGTACCGCCCGTTTGCAATGGTGCCATCAACATCGCAATTAGACTGATAACGACTGGTCTGCTGTACTCTTCTCAGATGAGAGTAGATACAGTCTATCGTCTGATTGTCGACGACAACTGATCTGGCGTGATAGTGGTACAGCATATTGTCCAGCAAACATACAGGAAAGGGACCGATATCCGACATGTAGTGTCATGGTATGGGCTGGCATCATGATCAATGGCCGTACGTCCCTCTATGTGCTTCCAACACGGACTATGACTGGCCAACGATACATTAATGATGTTCTGCTACTTCATGTTTGCATGTACCGTGGTGCATGTACCGTTGCATGTACCGTGCATGTTCATGTTTGCATGTACCGTTGCATGTACCGTGGTCATTTTCATGGACGACAACGCAACATGTCATCGAACAGTCGCTGTCCAGGAGTGTCTTGAGAGCGAGGATATTCAACGCCTCGTATGGCCAGCACGTTCTCCAGATCTGAATCCCATTGAAAATGTGTGGGATGCTTTGGGGAGGAGTCTTGCTGGTCGCCAATGCCCTTCAATAAACAAGGATACCCTCATCCGTGCGCGGACAGAGGAATGGGATAAATTACCCCAACAGCTGCTTGATAATGTTATGCAAAGCATGACACGACGTGTGGAATCTTGCATCGCCCTCCATGGTGGCCATATCCCGTATTGACATCTTACGCCGGAACGCCTGCGGACGGTAATTGCATTTTTTCACGTTTACGTATTCTGCACAAAATGGCCAGTTTGTCCCTTGAACACGTTCCAAAGCCTTCTGGATTTCAGAGCACAATAAATTGTCTTTCTTGTAATGTCCTGGCATTCTGACATTATTTTATTTCACTTGGCATCCAACCACACTTACTTTTTTATGCGCTATATAGCCGTTTATGATCCGTCCTTATCAATTGTCCAGCAGTGTATCAAGATCAGTACGACCTTGTCATCAGATGTTTGAAAATTATTACAGTTGTTCATATTACCTGTTGATTTACTCAATAATCGAAATAGAAGGATAATCATGCTCAAAGTAATAACATTGATATTTAAGAGAAATAATATTCAACCAGGTCTTGCTGCTCGATGGTTCGCGGATTGTGAGCATCAACGAAATCATTACTTACTTTCGAGTGGGAAAATGCACACAATGTTAATTTATTTATCTCATCGTCAATTTAATTTCCCAGAAATCAGTCAAAACACATGTATGTGTTCAACAGTGTCAAAGCTATTTTACACAGGGTGGAGCACATTATATCGCGCGAACTGCTTCATTGCCGATCCGACGCACTTTTAAAAGGCCATGAAAGCGTAGAAATTGGTAAAAGCGGAAGTTAATCGACTTTATCAGACCATCGCCAGAACGTTTTTTGACGAAAGCGTGTTCTTAGCGGCCGAACACCGAAAATATGATGCTTATAGTGAAAGCATCAATTACTATGTTCGAGAGCTTCTTTCTTTTGCTACGAGTCGGCCATAAAAATAGAATGGTACACGGAGGACTGAATTTAGGCTGCACACTAAAGAGGAAAACGTAGCCATGGGCATTTTGAGCGATGCAATATTATTGTATTGCCCTCTAGAAATGGGGGCGCCCCACACGAGCAGGAAAAGATGGTTCATGGCCATGTAATATACCCATTGACGTTCGTACCCATCAGATGATTTGCTTTCGTCAGTTGCAATTAAATCCACTGGTACCTCGTAACCACTACTTGAGACAAGGTATTTGGTAATTTGTGGTGCTTTCGTGCACAGTTTCAAATTGCCTTTTTTTCCGTCTCGCGAAAGCTTTTGCTATCTGCCGGTTTAATATTCACCACAATCATTCCGCTTGCATTGAACACATATAGTGCGTCGCATAAATATAAAGGCAGAACACATTCCCGAATAAAAAAGAAAGAACAACGAGATTAAATGCACACCTCATATTTATAGTAAAACTAGCATGGGACACGCAGCTGCACAATAGTTTGACGGAAACATAACAATTCCAACGCCAAGTACAAGAAAAAAACATAAATACGTTGTCTCAAAAATATAAAGACTTACTACTTATGAGCACTTCCGGTACGAATAGTGGAGCCGTTGTTCCGAAAAACACTGAAAACCTGATTAAAAATGCTGTCCACCAAGTGATGTAAGTGTTCTGGACGGAGTGCGTACCAACTTCGTTCAATCTGCTCTTTAAATACCACCACACTTGAGAACTGCCGTCCATTCGCATACACATCACGAGCTAGGATACCCCAGAGGTTCTCGATAGGGTTCACATCTGGATTGAGTGTTGGCCAATCCATTACGGTCACATGATGAGTGTTAAACCAGCTTTTCGTTGATGCAGACCGATGGATAGCGGCATTGTCTTGCTGGAACAGGTAATCAACACCCGCTAGAGTTTCGGCAGACGTTAGAAGTTGGCTGATGAGTATATCCTGATACGTTTCGGAATTTACCCTGCCTTGCAGAAAAGCGATGTGCGTTGACCCATTGAACGCAAAAGCTCCACAGTTCTTCAGAGATCCCCTCCTATCTGTCTGCTGAATAAGGTGCGTGGCTCGCGTCGTAAATCTTGTCAATAGCAGTCCCAAGCGTCAGGGCCGTCCAGGTTGAACTTTTTCTCATCGGAGAAAATAGTTGTGATCCACTCGTCCGTCCAGTGCATGTAGCTGCTTGCCCATAAGAATCTAGCTTCTTTGTGGCGCCGCGTGAGGTGTGACAGACGGCGCATTTTACGGAGTACAATGTTACGACTTTCCTTGATTCGTCGATTAACTGTGTCCTATGATACGGTGACACCAACAGTCCGAGAAACTTGACGTAATGATAACCTTTGGGATGAAACTAAACGCATGATAGCATGATCATCTCCTTTGGTTGTTATTCGAGGCATTCCAGGACGTTTTCTGGCAGTTAATGCACCGCGTTTCGATAAAGTCTTATAAATGACTGCCCTACTGCTGCCCATGGCTTTACAAATTTTCCCTACAGGCAATACATTTGCTCTCAGTCTCCAAATCTTCTGCACTTCCTCACAAGAAAGTTGACTGTTGAGTGGCATTTCGGCAAATGAATGTCTGACGGCAGGTCCGCTGTCTTTTGTAGGCTGGACTGAATTACGGCCCCTGCGCGTGCTTACAACATGCTAATTTGTACAACTCATTTGCATGTGGCTACTTTATGTAGTTGTCTTTATATTTATGAGACACCTAAAATTACATCTTTCGCTTTGTGGTGTTCTTGTCACACAATCGGGTCATCTCGACGGATCGAAACGTTTGTTGTAGCGTTATGTCTAATTAGGTGCCACGACAGTTTCCTACCTATAGTCGCATTGCGTTCACGGCGTAAAGTAGATTGTCTCTACATTTATGCGATGCACCTCATCAATTTCGTAATGGTGAAACAGTATTTATTGAGCAGCAACAAAGAGCATATGAAAGCAATAAACTTGCACGAAGCAGAATACGAACTGCTACAACTCAATGTTTTACAGAATTGGGAAACTAATCACGAAAGAAATAATTATATGTTCCTTTCATAATATCATCATGAAAGGAACATGCCAAATGTTCCCGGAAATATTTTTCTGGAACATAATTTTACATTCTTTGAACTGTCCGTTGGATAACCAAATACTCGAATTTCTAGCAAAAGAAATTTCAAACGCTCTTTTCTTTTTCAGGGCTCCGAATATTCCGTTCTGCATGGTACCAATCAACTAGTTTCTTACGTGATCTATTTTGATGGCTAAGTGTAATTGATTCCATCACGTAGCAAAAACTAACGTAATTAGATTTATTTTATATATAATAACCTTTAGAACTAAACACTGAAAGTAACTTTAGTCTAAAGCAGTTGTTTCCAAAGTGGGCGCCGTGGGGAGTCGCGGCGCTTACATAATTTTCGTAATTTTATTTCAATTTTCAATTCAATGTGAAGGACGCTACATCGCGACATCTAGCGGACCTGGTGCAAACTAGTAACTCACTTAGTAATAACTTTGCAGAAGCCTCTATAAATGGTTACTAGATGGTGCTCTGCAATAATGTTACAGGCGTGAGCTTTCTTCCCCTCCACCCATGATTGCCGCCCGACGGGCGCACGTGTGTGTTCCGCGCGGCAGCTACTGGAAGTAACCAGAGCTTTCGCACCAGCCTCCGTGCTTCTGATAAACATTCCTCCCTCGTTCTCCTAGCTTCTAGAAATGAGACTCTCAGTCCAGATTTTTCCGGAAGGTCACCAGATCCTTTAAATATGCTCATCCGTTGTCATTTGTGACCCATTTGGCGGTTAGCAGTCAGGCTGCTATGTTGATGCTCTGTCGATGAGTTTCGGCGTTTGTAAGCTTACGGCGTATCGACTGAATATTGTTGTGATTAAGTGAAGTTTTTGAAGTTTTTCTGCTCGTATGTATTTTCAAAAATGAATCAGTTTTTACTAAACAGTAATAAGCGTTGTGAAAGTGAAAATAAAGACAGCACACCGTCAAATAGTGGCAAGAGTGTTAAAAAGCGTAAATATCGAAAATATGATGACAGTTATTTGAATTTTGGTTTTACGTCGACAGAAATCAATGGTGAAGAGAGGCCGCAGTGTGTACTGCGTATGAAAGTTTTGGCGATAGAGGGCATGCTACCAAGTAAGTTGAAACGCCATTTAGAAACCAATCATCCCAGCATGCTTAGTAAATCTCGTTATTGCTTTACGAGAAAGTTGCAGGAGTTAAATCAACAAAAAGATAGTTTTTATAAGTAGGCATCAATACTAAGCAATGCGTTGCTAGCATCTTACAAGGTGGCACATAGAATCGCAAAATGCAAGAAGCCTCATACCATCTCAGAAGAACTCATTCTACCGGATGTTGTAGATATGGTGAACATTATGATCAGTGAGTCTGCTGAGAAGCTGCTTTCAAGTGTGTCTTTTCCCTAAAACACCATTAGTCACAGAATACAGCGCATAGCGGAGGACCTCAATCATCAACTAATTGAAAAAATGAAAGGTAAAGAATTTGGGTTGCAGCTGGATGATGCCACAGATATTAATAATGATGCTCACTTGATTTGCTATGCAAGGTTTATGGATGGTAATAACATTGTAGAGGACATTCTCTTTTGTAAAAGTATCACTGGTAGTGCTAAGGCTCAAGACTTGTTCGAGATCCTTGATACTTTTATATCGGAAAATAATTTGGAGTGGACTAAGTGCGTAGGTATCTGTACCGATGGTGCTCGTTGTATATCCGACTGTTATGGAGGATTGTAGGCACTTATTCGACGCAAAACCCCAGATGCACTGTGGCACCATCGCGTTATTCACAGGGTAGCACTCGCGTCAAATTATCTGAGTCCTACATTGAATCAGGTCTTAGAATATGTAGTGAATGTAGTGAACTTTATAAAAACTCGGCCGTTGAAAGCAAGGTTTTTCAATAAACTATTTGAGGATATGGGATCCGCGCACGCGTCTTTGTTGTACCACAGCACTTCGCGAAGTCCCTCTCGTAGTAAAGTTTTGTCTTGTACGTTTCAACTGCGACAGGAAATTTATATTTTTCTTAAAGAGGAAGACCACAAGTATACCGAAAATTTTGTGAATGACGATTGTTTGGTAAAATTATCATACTTATGTGATATATTTGAAAGATGAATGCTCTGAATCTCTCCCTGCAGGGAAACAACATGCACCTTTTAAAGTCGATTGAGAAAATTTCAGCTTTTATAAAAAAACTAAAACCTTGGAAAAGAAAATGAATGAAGAGGTAAATAATATTTCCTCTTGTTGCAACAGTTTTTGACTTCCAATGGAGTTCATTTCTCTCGAGGCATAAAATCCATTTTTATAGAACACTTATCGCAGCTTATCACCTGGTTTGAGAAATATTTTCAAAATGATAATATCGATAAATTTGCGTAGATACAAGATCCATTCCATGCCGCTGCTTCATCTGAAATTACTGATGCAGAAGAAGATCATCTTATTGAGTTGTCTTGCGACAAAACGTTGAAAACAAAATTTAGCAGCATGGAGTTACCTGAATTTTGGATATCAGTAAAGGATGAATGTACCTTTCTGAGTGGTAAAGCTGAGATAATTTTAATTCCATTTGCGACTTCTTATTTGTGCGAAGCTGGGTTTTCGACAGTCGCTGTGATAAAAAATAAGTATCGCGCGGAAATCAATGTGGAGAAGGAAATGAGGGTTGCTCTGTCCAGTTTGGTTCCAAGATATGAGAAAATGTGCGTTGGTCAACAAGCTCATCCATCCCACTAATTATAATTTGTTGAATTTTTTCAATTACATTTTTTTGGGATCTTCAATAAGTGTTTTATGTATTTTTACCGAAGTGTAGCTGTTAGAATTGTATACTTGTTAGAATTTGACATCGGGCGCCTTGGGAAACCTGGATTCAGCAAGGGTTCCGAGAATCGTAAAGTTTGGGAAATACTGGTCTAAAGCAATGCGGCAACAAGAAGTCATTTATTTGTTTCTTTGACGGTTTAAAGAGCACATTGAGAAGTTGGATGGTACAAGCAGTCTCCAGTCTCCATTTCCGGATACTTCTTGTAGGGAATGGTAAAAACTATTGCCGAAAGTCAAACACAGCATTCATGCGTCATCAGGAATCAAAACGGGACCCATCCTAGAAGATTGGGCAGAAGCTAGAGCACAGACTACTGCATCACAAGGGCTGATAAAGCCATCTGATTCACGAATATCTTCATTTATGCGACATATTTGTATCTCCGCTAAGGTCCGAAACTATAGGCATATTCATATGCCAATTGCAATTTTAAACAATGTACATGTTCATCATTGCTTTAAACTACCTTCTCTTTCTAAACCTCAAATGTTTTTGAATTTTCAGAAATTCCTTGTTGAAAATCGTTACACACATTTAGCATATTAAGTTAAATTCTTCTAAAAACATGAACAATGTTACTGAATCCGTGACACGTTTTTAAAATGAAAAAAACACTAGGCTCATGTTTAATATTCCTAGGTGTGACGAAAGCGATAATACGCCCAAGTGTCATAGGCAATCTTAAATTCGATTCAGTGATCCGTTGATATTCGTCTGAAATGACAGAGGACAATTCCGCTAAACAGAGAGTGTGTATGCAAAATGAACGAATTGTACCTAGATAAACTAACCAGTTTTCCATTCTAAAGATCTGTTGTCGTTAACAAAAAAGCGTCTATTCAACGATGTGTTTAAACGTAACTACATCTTTACAACTGATTTGAGACACATAGAATGGAAACACGAATCTTTTGTGCCATCATAATTACGGTAGCAGGACAAAACGAGAGGAAGAATCAACATAAATTCGAAGGCTAAGTTCGTAGGCAAACTTTATACAAGCGTTCAGGCATCTCGTTAAAGAGTGCAGGTGGAAATAAAAATGAAGAATATTATCTAAAAGCGTCTAGCTTTCTTGAAAACTATCATGATGAATTTAGTACCTAATACTGTAACAAGGATTCAACATATAATTTAAACAGATCAGGTGCTAATTTCATATTGCAAGCAGCATAACGCAATGTTTTCAATATAATTTTGCCTGCAGATATTGACAACACCGAGTAAACAGAAACTGCTGCAGAAATGCAAAATATCCGACAAGATCAAAGATGGACATCTTTAGATTAATGTAAAACGTAATAAATCACAGACCCTCTCCAATTGAGACTAATATTCTAGATTCCAAACCGAAAACTGCTGTTCGGATTTACAGATGAGGAAATTGAAAATAACTTCGCTGGCAACTTACTTAAAAGCATATGTTTGTCGAAAGAAATACATTGCGTTGTGAATGCACCTAACGTTGAGAATAAAATAAAGTGTGCGTGAATATTTCTCCTAAGTATTTATATTTTTACAACTGAGTAATTGATTTCTGACATTTCGCTTCTGGTTATTCGCGTATGCTGTTATTATAATTATTAATAGAAACATGAAAACCATAGCTTTCAAACTTTTCTCTCGTAAGAAAAAATAGTTTGTGCTCCCCAAGGCTCTTAATTATTATTATTATTATTTTTTTTTTTTGTAAATCATCCTAAGTAAACAACACTTGCTATTTTCTCAATGTAATGTACATCTTTCAATTGTAGTTTTCAGTAAAGTATTTAAAAATATTAAAATATATATATATATATATATATATATATCATCATCATCATTGTCAACCATTATCAATCCACTGCTGGACGAAGGTCTCCCCAAGTTTCCTCCACAACGGTCTGTCTTGTGCCAGTCTCCTCCATGTCACCCCTGCATACTTTCGAATTTCATCCACCCATCTCCCATGTGGTCTTCTTCTGGGTCTTTTCCTGTCCCTTGGAATCCAATCTAAAATTTCGGCTGTCCATCGATGATCTGTCCTTCTGGCAGTATGTCCAGCCCATTGCCATTTCAGGGATTTAACTCTGATCATGATGTCTTCCACTCTAGTCATTTTTCGGATCCACGAGTTCCTCTTCTTATCTCTCCTGGTTACACCAAGCATGCACCTCTCCATGCTACTTTGAGTTGTCTGCAGCCTTTGTATGTCTCTTTTAGTTAAGGTCCACGTCTCTGCACCATACGTAAGCACTGGAAGGATGCATTGATCAAACACTTTTCTTTTAAGACATAATGGCATATTGCTCTTGAAAATTATGCTGTTTCTTCCAAAAGCTCTCCAGGCAAGTTTTGTACGCCGATTAATTTCTTCATCAATGTGACCCTCACTTGATATCTGCTGTCCAAGATAAACGTACGTGTCTGTTATCTCCAGCTTTTCTCCATCAATCGATAAATCTTCATTTCTTGTAAAAGCATTGAACATCACTTTTGTCTTCTGAAAGTTCATTTTCAATCCCACTTCTTTACTCTTGTCAGCAAGTTCCTGGATCATACTCTGCAGCTCTGATGGGGTAGTTGCAAAAATGACTACGTCATCAGCAAAACGAAGGTGGGTTAGATAATCTCCATTAATCTTTATCCCCTTGTTTTCCCAGCTCAGCGACTGAAAAACACCCTCCAATGTGGCATTAAAGAGCTTCGGAGATATGTTGTCACCTTGTCTCACTCCCTTTCCAATTTTTACGTGTGTTGTATTTTCAAACAGCCTAATCTTTGCACTTGCATTTTCATAGATGTTATTAATAATATTAATGTATGCATCTTCAATACCGCAGGTTTTCAGAGCCATTGTAACTGCTGATGGTTTCACCGAATCAAAGGCTTTTTCATAATCGATAAAAGCCATGCACAATGGAAGTTCATATTCCCTCGCTCTTTCAATTAGTTCTCTCAGCACGTGGATATGATCTATTGTGCTGTAGCCACTCCTGAATCCAGCTTGTTCTCTCGGTTGAGCCGTGTCCAGTGTTACCTTCAAGCGGTGTGAAAGAACTTTAGTGAAGATTTTATAAACTACTGATAGGAGGCTGATAGGTCTGTAGTTTCCGAGATCCTCAATGTCACCTTTCTTATGTAGCAGGATCATTGTAGCGGTGTTCCAATCCTCAGGAATCTTTCCTTCATTAAGGCATCGAGTGAAAATTTGGGCGAGTACTGTTTCGATTTCTCCACTTGCTTCTTGTATGATGTCTACAGTAATTCCATCTTCTCCTGGAGCTTTTCCTCGCTTCATGTTCTTGATTGCATGTGCAACTTCTGCTGGAAGGACTGGAGGAACTCTGGTACTGGTATCTTTCATGATGTCTGGAGTGCATATATCATCCCTTTCATATAATTTGGAGTAGAAATCTTTCACTCTTGTCAAAATTTCGCCTCTATTTCTTGTTACAGAACCATCTTCTTTTCTCAGTGCCATAATCTGTTTTCTTCCCTTACTGAGATGTCCCTTTGCTATCATTAAGCTTTGGTTGTTTTCAATTGCTTTCCTCACTAGTTCACAGTTGAATTTCCTTACGTCTTCAGTGATACTTTTTCTTACTGTCTTGCATAGCTCTATATATTCCACTTTGGAAGTCACATCTTCTTTAGTTGTCCTCATCTCTCTTCTTTTTGCATCAACATTTTGGTTTTTCCTGATAATTTGTTCACATGCAACTTGTTCTTAGACCCAGCTAATTTTGTTGCTGTTTCCATAAGAGCTTTGGTTACTTTTCTGTTAACTTCAGAGATGTCCACTTCTTCCGATGTTAGGCCTTCTAAAGCAGAGAACCTGTTCTTCAGTTCTAACTTGAAGGTATTATGGTGTTTTTTGAGGTTGGTTATGTCAATAGACTTTGTTTGTCTTATGAGCTTGCCACGTTCAAGTTTAGCGTTGAGGTGCATCTTACATCTCACCAATCTATGGTCACTACCTGTGTTGAACTTGTTTAGCACACTGCAGTCTTCTATGACAAATTTTTTGTTACACATAATAAAATCAATTTCATTTGTCGTCCCATTTGGATGTCTCCATGTCCATTTCCTGTGTGGCTTTTTCTTGAAGAAGGAGTTCAAGATGAAAAACCCTTCTGCCTCTGCAAACTCAACGAGAGTATTTCCACGCTGGTTTCTGTTGCCGTGACCGAATTTACCTACTGAAGTTTCATTCTGTTGCCGTTGCCCTATTTTTGCATTGAAATCTCCCATAATTATTTTCAAGTGCTGCTTACCTTTATTATTTAGATGACAAATTTCCTCATAAAATTCTTCAATTTCTTCTTCAGGATGACTTGTGGTGGGTGCATAAGTTTGAATAATCTGAGCCTGGTATCTTTTCGAGAGTTGGATAACAAGTCGTGCAGCTCTGTCAGAGGAACTTTCAACTTCTACAACTTTATCCTTCAGTTTCTTGTTTATTATAAATCCAACACCACTAGTTCTGCCAGTATCTGTCCCACGATAGTAGAAGAGATGTCCACTTTTCAGTTCCATGAGATCTTCTCCTTTTCTCCTTACCTCACTTAGCCCCACGATGTCCCACTTGATCCTTTGTAATTCCTCTTCCAATTCAAGAAGCCTTGAATCAGAAGATAGGGAGCGTCCATTGTACGTTGCCAAGGTCAGCATCAGATGGCAGCCTAGTCCGGTCCTCCGGGGATTCTTAGCACCCTCTGCCTTCATGTCGCACTGGCCGCTGCCTTGGCCAGGTACATTCCAGCTGCCGGAGACTGAGGGCCAAGATTTAAGTTGTGGAATCATTTTGGAGGGGTTTGGCCATAACTCACCACGCTGGCCAAGCGGGTTGGTGAGTGTGGGATAGAATTTCCTCTAATCCCGATGGTATAGTTATACCGCTATGGGCGGTCGTCAGAGCCCCTTTAGTGGGAACAGGATGCACCACGAGAAGGCGGGGTTGACATTTGTCAAGGAGAGGCTGTCATATCTATTTTTTTATTTATTTTTAGGTCTTTGGTTTTTTCTTCGGAGCGTTACACTAGGTTTTTGTGAGAGCAAATGGAACATAAATCTTAGAGACATTTTAACATCATCAATGTTTGGACCGTAATGGATATTGTTGATATTTTTACCAGGGATAATATGCAGCCCAAATTATATGGATTTTTATCTTTTAGTATTTATTCTAAAAACATGTTTATGTAGGAATTCAATTTACCAGTTTGAGGGAAATGTAACATTTTCAATCGCCATAAAAATGTCCTTTACCTCATTTTTAAAGGTGGATGGTGCATATTACGCAATATTGAGCTTCAGAAGAACTCTCCTAAATCTCCTTTTCAGGAGGGAACTTCTCGTCCAAAAGAGACATCTACAGTTGTTTCTCAATCTGATCTTAACCGTGCTTCCTCTTCTAAAGCGTCATTCCTTTCCCTTCCAAAGAGTTGGGCTGAGGATTTGAATTCATGGAAAGACTCCCAATCTGAATCAAAAACAACCCAACAAAATCCTCTTCCTCAAAGGAAGTTGAATCAGAAGGATTTTCCTACATTAC
Organism: Macrothele yani; assembly: GCA_039090855.1. Lineage (NCBI taxonomy): Eukaryota > Metazoa > Arthropoda > Arachnida > Araneae > Macrothelidae > Macrothele > Macrothele yani. The sequence continues at coordinate 50,579,180 of CM077018.1, read as the reverse complement.
AAGAGACTGAATTTCCTATGATATCTGATAGGGGATTTCCAGTGAGCGTGGAGAAATCTACAGCTATCTCAAATTCAAAGGAGATAACCCAATCCCAACCTTCCGTCACGCTACAGGAGAGAAATTCTTTGCCTAAAACTTCTCAATTATTGGAATCTCCGAGATCTCCAAATTCAGCAAGCCTTTCAGACAATGACGAACTTCAGTCTAAAAACAACAACTCACAAAAAAGAAAAAAATCAGATTGAAGATTCTTCATGCTCAAATTCTAGCCCTACAGACCCTCGAGTTACACTGCCAACTCCTAAGAAAATAAAAAAAAACAAGAATAAAAATTCACAATCCTCCACAAATCCATTATCTTAACCAACGTCAGAAATCCAAAAATCTAGAAGCAAAATATCAAAGCATTCAAGGGAATAAAATAAAATATTTCAATTTGTATTGTGTTCTTTAATTAAGATTTTTATAGTGAAATACATTGTTGTGAGAAATATAAAGAATATTAGCAAAAGGTTTTAATGTTAACTCATCTTGAAGATCCAGTATCTTCGCATCAGCTGTTCCACTTTAATTTTTAAATTTTGATTATTACTATATTATAGCAGAGATTAAAAAAAAAAGAAAGAAAAAGATTTGGGAATCATCTCTCAGCGATAATTTACCGTTATTCGCAGCTTGCTTTCGGAAAATCATTGGAAAAATTGATATATAAATTCTTAAATTAAAATTTGGCGATTAAAGAAATACATTAGATTATAGTCAAATAACCTTGCATTACAGTTGCCTTTTGGATTCCGAGCGGGACGGTCGCACGTTATGTAAGCTCCCGTTAGTGAACTTTCTGTGCAAGCTGTTCGTCGGCCGCGCGTCTTGTTCTGCGATTAGACAGTTTCTGGGTTACCAGTCTACCCAATTTGGTCCGGTTAGGGGATCTGTTAGTTGTTAAGCTCTTTTCAAAGTTCATTTAAAATTTTCCAGAATCCACTTCTCTTCGTTTCAGCTTCCAGCCCATCGTAAAAATTAATAGGGTTACCAATACTGATGTAGAGCAAAAAGCCTGACGCCAAGGAAAGTGATGTCGTTTCCCGTTCCTCATCCCCTTTCCCTGGAATTTGACAGTCAACTGAAAAGCCAGGTCCAAGAAGATCCAGGAGAATTAGAAACCTTCCTCCGGAGCTATGTAATAGTATACAAAAAAAGAGCAAGAAGAACACTGGTAAGTGAAAAAAATTATTTTTCTGTGCCTCAGGAAATTCCAGGCACGTCATCTGACAAGAAAGTTGTCGATGGCTCTTCTTGTATGTTTGCGGCAATTCCAGACATGATATCTGTGCAATTATCAGATATGATTAAAAAACCGGAGGAGTGCCCGCGCGATGGGATATCTGTGAAAATATCAGATATGATTAAAAAACGGTGGGATGCCCGGGCGATGAGAAAATAACATATATGTTTTACGAAAAGTCCGAGAGATGTCCGGGCGACCTTACCCAAGGGGAAGGTTTTTTGGAAAATAGACCTGAGACGGCTTCGGCGTCAGGCTTTTGCAAGGATTTTGGTGTGAATCCACGTCGGTCTCTTAAAAAAAACAAAGGGCCTTTTCAAGGAAGTTATTTTTTTCAAAAAGGAATTTGTCATACCTGCTTGGCAGTTAAAGGAAACTATGTTTCCACAGACACGAACACATATTCACACAAGTAAAGAGAGACTTTACAAAGAAAAAATTGAAACTCTAGAAAGTTTCAAAAAGATTGAGAAAAGTGAAAAAAAAAACTGTGCCAAAAAAAATGTTGAAAATGAAGCGCACAATAAAAAACAACATCAGGCATTACATGAGCATAAATTAAGCTCAAAAATAAAAGGTGCAGTAAATGACACATAATTAATGAAAAATGATGCGTAATATTAACTTGTTACACAGAGAAAAAAAGAGTTGTCATTAAAAGCAATTTACAGAATTCTGTGCTAAAAGAAAGAATTGAAAAACATCGCAAACATTTCCAAAACCCAAACGTCACAGAGAAATTGATTGCTGATGTTAGCAAACTTTTAGATGAAAATGCTATTCAAAAGCAAAAAAAAAAAAAAAAATGTAAAGAAAAACAGTTAATCCAATTGCGAAAAAAAACAAAATATTTCACTGAAAGGCTTAGTAAAGAAATTGAAGAGGCAGAAAAAATTACCTGTTATGAAGGTGCTCAATTGCAGTATACCAATAACATTTCACTTTATAATACGCAAAACGAACTGCCTCCTCCATATGCTAATTTGAAAAATAAACACACTGAAATAGCAAGCCAACAAGTAAAAAACATAGAAAGCAGTGTCGACCTGCAAAGGGAGTTGGGGTATTCTTCACACATGTGAATAAAAAAACTAAACAACTGAGCCGCAAGACAGGCGAAAACAGTTCTAAACCAGTAAATATTGTAGGTCGAGATAATAAACATACTCACTCAAGCAAAATTGACCTTTTAATTAATTAAATTAAAGAAAAGTCCATGAGTGAGAATTTTACGGAAAACCAAATAGTTGGTGAAACTGTTAAAAAAAATGGTGAAACTGATAAACAAAATGGTGAAACTGATAAACAAAATGGTGAAACTGATAAAAAAAATGACGGTGAATGGAACATTAATGAAGTAGCAGATATAGCCGCCAAACTGGTCAAAAACATGGAGGCAATTTATTGCAATGCTGATATTGATGCTCAAGTTACCGATAGAAACAACAATATAAAAGAAATTGACATAGTAAAAAATGATGAAAAAATAAAATGTGGATGAAATTTTATACTCTGAAACAAATGGATATAACATATTAATTTGGAATGCGCAAGGCATACAAAATGCAGCATAGAACCTTCTTAGTTTACCTAAAATACAAAAAAAATTATATTGCCGTAAATAATGAATCCTGACTAACATACAGAGTTAAATTCAAAATTCCCAACTACAAGGTTTACAGAAAAGTCAAAATCAACAAAAGTGGTGGAATTTTGATGGCAGTGAAAGATAATCTAGAGAAAAGTGAAGCAACATGTAACACAGATGATGGCAAGGAAGCGCACACGGTTATCATTAAAACACAAAATAACATGATTAAATTTACGGCGCTATACAAGCATCCCAAACACATTATTAACAGTGAAGCTCAAGATAATCTTTTCGAGGAAGATATTCCCACGGTCATAGCGGGAGATTTTAATAGTAAACACCGCTATTGGTACTACCCTAAAGCTAATAAATGTGGAAAGAATATCTTCAGATATCTCTTAAACAAAAACATTGACTTGGGGGCACCGTCTGAGCCCACAAGAACGGCGCTCAGAGCAACTAGCAACATACTAGATAATGCGCTCTTGAAGAATAATAAATATTACTTTCAAATTTACACTGCGGCAGCGCTCTCCTCTAACCACAATCCCGTTCACCTCCAGCTTTATACTCATAAAACTGTGACGGTAGCACCCAAAATGGTCACTAATTTAAATCAATTTGAAGAGAAAATTAAATTAGTACCACCTCCTATAATCGGAGACTGCAATAGCAAAGAATAAACTGACAGAGCTATTGATATCTTTAACCTCGCCATTAAAAAGATTATGAAAGAATGTCAAACTCCTGCCAAAAAGAAAAAAATCCGTACTATTTACCCAAAGAAATTGTGGACCTTATTAGAGAAAAAATAGGTATCAAAGCAAGTGGCAAAGAACAATACATAAAACGTTCTATGACCTTTATTTCTCCCTAAATAGACAAATTAAAAGAAATTTAGAAAAATTCGAAAATGGGTCATGGGGACAAGTATTACAGGAAGCTCATACTGACTACTCTGAAGATTCGGATAAAAAAAATAAAATGACCCTATGGAATCTTACGTTGAGCTTGCAAAATAAAAATGTCAAATTACTCTAACCTCTTCAAAAAGAAGATGGGACGGTAGTTACAACTGATGAAGAAAAAGCGGATAGCTTTGCAAACTCACTCGAAAAACAGTTTAAAATAAATTATATCCCTGACACGGATACATCCATCAAAACCCAAAAGACCTTGGATACTTATTTTAAACATGTGGGAGATGTCGAAAACTCTAGAGTAATTGCACAAAGTGCACAACACTATGAGGAATTTACCAGTAAAAAAAACCTGTGAGAACATACCCAAATAAAAGCACTCAGAATGGTGTGATTAAAAAAAAAAAACGGGGAAAAAGACAGAGAAAGCAGCAACTTAAATGGAAAGTGCTACTATCTCTATTAGGACCGCAAACCCGAAACAAGCTGCAGATGTCGGACAGCATCCGACTGTTAAAAAAAAACCATTGCAACGGCCCTTTTACGAAAGAAATGTATTATACCTAACTTTGAAAATCCACTTCTTCGTAGTGACAGGGAGGTAGGTTTCATATTAACAAACTCGGGAATAAAAAGGCACCTGTTAAAGACGATATTAATAATAAAATCATGAAAAAATTACCGGAAGCATATCATCACACGCTTACTAAAATATACAATAAAGCTATTGAAATAAAAATACCTTCCAGATGAGTGGAAAGCTGCTGATGTAATTTTACTTCCCAAGCCCGGTAAAAACCCGGCTATTCCAGAAAATCACATACCTATTTCGTTGTTCCCAATTATGGGAAAATATTTGAAAAAGCAATTCTTATTAGAATGCAACAATTCTTTGAAAAATTCCCAGTAATCCCAATTGTTCATGGAGGATTTAGAGATAAACACTCCACGGTGCATCAACTCTCTAGAATAACGGAAAAATTACGGAAGGAATAATAAAAAAAGAACACACAGCAGCCATATTTCTGGATGTGGCAAAAGCATTCTATAAATGTCCACATGAGGCAATTATCTACAAGCTAATAACACACGATTTCCTATCCTAGATTATTAATATAATCAAATCATGACTAACAGAACATTCTGTGTAAAAATTAATCGGAAAAAATGGTTAAAAAAATCGAAGCTGGTGTACCGCAAGGCAGTGTACTCGCGCCAACACTGTACACTATTTTTACGTCAGACTTTCCCAACTATAATAATAGGAATCTGACTACAGCTCTTTAGGCTGACGACACTGCACTTGCTTATACTTCCAAAAATAAAAACCAAGCAACTTTTATGTTGCAACACTATGTGAAACAACTTGAGAAGTATTTTTTAGATTGGAAAATCAAAATCAACAATGAAAAAACCCAAGCAATTATATTTCTAGGATTAAATATAAATACAATCCAGACTTTAAAATAGAAATGTATGAGAAAAATATACCTTGGGTAAAAGATGTTAAATATTTAGGACTTATTATCGACCACAACCTGAACTGTAACAAGCATATTAAAGAAACTCTGAGCAAAACTCTTAACATCAGAGGAAGTCTCCACCCAATAATAAAAAATAAAAGGCTTAGCAGGAAAAATAAGACTTTGCTATGGAAAGCCTGTATCAGCCCTGTTATTACTTATGGCTGTCCTATCTGGGGAAACTGCAACAAACAGCAGAAAAATAATATTACCTCATTTCAAAAATAAATCCCTACGTATTGTGGTTGGACTTGATGGAAGAAGTTCAAATCATGCTATCCGCAGCATGCTAAATATTAATTCCATCCATTATACGATGTACGACTTAGCAAAAAGGTACTATGAAAAAGCTAAGATTCATCCTAATCCTCTGGTCAGACAGGCCTTTAATTAAACTCTCAATGATACTGACAGAAATAAAAGGCCAAAAGCTATTTTGAATAAAGTTCCAGAAATTAACCCAATTCATAGCTACAATAGCAAACAAAATAATAATAATTGGGACTAGTGTACAGAGGGACTAGTGTAAATAATAATAATTGGGACAAGTTGCTTGGTTTTTATTTTTGGAAGTATATTCTTCACTCATGTGAAGAAACATAGTTGTTACAAAAAAAAAAAAAAAAAACTCCCCACCAGACAAAGGGAAAACTTGTTCCTTTATTTGGCCCCTGAGAAGCAAGGCAAATAGCCGACTCCTACCTAGAAACTGAGCAAACGACATTTCTGTGATTTCAGGTGCCATTCAATTCATGGTTTTGTGAGAGAACTGTATGTTTCTCTGTGGGGTTTTTTCTTGTGTGTGTGCTTTTTCCCCTCAGGTTCCACTTATCCCTGTCCTTTTCCTGATTCCTGCGGCCAGACGTCGGCTGCGGGATTAATTGCTCGGAGCGAATTGTTGCAAGTAAGTATTTAGGGTAGCTTACAAATTCAATACTTAACGGGAAACCGTATACTCCGTCTGCTCAAATTTTTCTGTACTCTTTTTTTCATGCTGTTCTATCAGGGCATCTGTTCCCAATTCTCTTATTTTCCTTTCCTCCTGCCAAAGGCGCAGAGAGTTTCTATCTTAGGTTCGGGTATCTCAACCTAAGATAGAACCTATCTTCTTCAAATATAACCCACGATAGGAACGAACACATCATAAATGAAATACAATACAACAGTTACAAAAATTTCGAACATTAACAAATCATTCTTCGTGGACTTTTTATCAGTGACCGCAGTCACTTAACAGGACGTAAAACAAGACTGACAAACAACTGTAAAGTAAAATTCTGAATGTAACTTATATTTTCTATATTTTACCGGAAGTATTTTGAAAATTCCTCCATATCGTAATAAAGAAATATTTTAGTATTGTAGGTTGGCACTAGCCAGAAGAATATTGTGTTAGTACTAAAAATGACACACTTTTAAATATAATTTTCCACTTATCTATGGTTTTTCAACAAATAAAGAATACTGTTTTGATAGTATTTCAAATACTCTGATTTCTTTCGTGTGTTCTGTCCTATAAAATAGAACGTATACCGATAAGAAGGTTTTCGGGACAAATACGGTTTCCTCAGAAATAGAAATACTAAACTCATTGTAACTTAAAAAGAACACTGAAATAATATAAAGATAGAATATTTCTTTTTTCGCAAAACCGCAGTTGTGGCGAGGTTATTTAATTTCAAACGATGTATTCGATAATAATCTGATTACAAAAGGTTTCTTAGTTTTAATTTTATAAAATTATTTTAATGTTTTCAATGTGTATACTTTCACATTATGAACTAATTTCTTATTGACAGCAGACATATTAAATTACCAGGATGTGTCATCTTCCTTTGTTTCGTAAAGCACTTATACAGTAATTTCTTTTATAAAATGCATTTTCAAAAAAACTGAGAAAGCTTTTTCAGTTCGTCTTCAGTGCGATCATGTGACATATAGTGGAATACGTCCCATTTTGTAAATGTCCACGTGTTCCACTAGTTACTCTAGATTTGGTTGAAAATAGTGCAAATCATAAGGTGGAATATATTACGGCAGACCGTTGGCTTGCATTCGATTATTTTTTTTTAAAGTCTGCAAAATTGAAAATGTAAGCAGAAAATATGCTATAGTTACCTACTGTAAGAAACTCTCTTTACTCAATTAGTGACAGATTGAAAATATTTTTTTATTAGATTTTTCTAAAAATATTCCACTCCTGTAATCAAAAACGCTATTTCACACACGAAAAGTGTTCGTTTTATTACCAAAAATTTAGCCTTTTGATATAAGGAGTTGTTGCTATTCTTCATCAGATTAAGTTTATTAGAAAACAGTTGATATTTACTGTTCTCTGAAACGCTCTCTGAAACGCAAGAAAGTACGGTATCAACGAAAAACAAAGACGTAAAGAAATCCAGAAGTAAACCATATGATTACGCCGATTTGATCTGATTCAAATGGAGAGTTTGTTGATAAAACAAGCAGACAACGGTCTTTCATAGGGCGAAACCGACTGCTCAGTTTTCTAGGGCATTCATTGCAGTGCAGGATGGTACGACGAAATTAACAAATTCCATTTCTTCAAATTGCTGCCCAGACAGAACGATAGCGAAGGAATAATTTTAGCATGCACTACCCGCAGCCGATTTGTGTAAATGATTATAATTCAAGCCGACTCTTTCGTATACTACTCATTTATGTTACGAACCACCATATGCCTCTGAAGTGGGCGAACAATTGCTAAATCTGGACTTTTACGGCAGGAAAAATGTCACCCGTTCCGAAGAATAAGGCTTTTGTTTAATACACGCTAATGAAAGTGTCAGAATATTAGGTTAACTAGCTGGGAAAAGAAGTGTAACCGTATGAGAGATAAGTCACATTTAACAAAAGACTGTAAACTTTTGGAATGGGGCACGTCCCCCTTCGCCCTTCCTCTAAACACGCCCTTGAGACACCCCCTTCCTGAAATCCTCTGTAGAAGTCTCTCCCTCTCTCTCTTCCCTCTCTATCATGTCTCCCTCTGTCACTCGCTAACTTCCCTCTCTAACTTTCTCTCTCCCTCTCTCTGTCTTTCTGTGTCTGTCTATCTATCCCTCTCTGTTTCTCTATTTCTCCCCCTCTCTCTGTGAGTTTTTTTTTACAGAAGGAAATAAATATTGGCAGATTAGGGGGCATTATACTTGCTTTTTCAAGTCGTCTTCTGCTACAGGTGTAAGAGTGTTACTCAAAACTCCAGAAAATAAGTAAAAGAAAATTTCTTTGTTTTTCACGGCAAAAGGCACTAATTAATTTTAAATTTCAAAAAAGAAACATATCCAATTTTTCAGAGAAATATGAGGTTCAGTTATTTCCATGTTCAATATTTATCCATATCTTGCCTAACTACATACTAATGATGTCTCTTTCTGAGTGCTTCGTTCGTCACGACCAGTGATAATTACGACAAATGGAAACATGCTGGTACACACCTGATTTGTTACCAGAGCTTATAGTCCGAGAGATAGATCAGATTTATTTAACCTAGAAATGCCAAAAGCGCCGTTGTTATTTTTGGAACGCCTACCACTTATGTAATCAAAATATGGCAGTCTTAGTAAAAATTTGTGGTGGGGGAATGAAATATGACGTCATCAATATGGCCGCTATGTCATATTTACATCGAGAGATTACAACGGCTGTAACTCCTTACTGGATAATCCTAGAAAGGTAATTTTTTTTAAATGGAAGATACTTTAATGATTAAAAAAAGTTTACTATGTCAAAGTTTTACGTAATGTGTAAACTTTTGCCGTTTTTTAATGTCGAACTTCAAAAATCGGAATTTTTAGATTTCACTCAAGCTTAAAATTTGTTTTTTTTTATAAAAGAACGTTTTGTTAACTGTCATGAACTTTTTATATTTTCTGTTTCAGGAAAGCCACCAATAGATAACTGAAATGGAAGGATATGAAAAAGAAGAAGAGGAATGCCGCATTCACACAGATGGAGTTTATGGTAAAGTTTTTAAGTTTAAGGACAATACATGAGGAAAAGTTAAAGAAGCTGTTACCACAAGACTCAACACGTGGAAGCAATCAAAGTATAGTTCTGTACTCATGTGAAATTTCATCTGTTGAAGCAGTTGCTCTTGCAATGAACTATTCATCTGCAAATTGAATCGAAAGTAGAAGACATGGCATTGTATCTCCGTAAAATCATTCTTTTAGAAGCCCAAGTTTCTAAGTTACAGCATTCTCTTACTGTCGAAGATATTTTGTCGGGGCAGTCAAAATGTCCACAACTGTTAGAATTATTCTACAAAAACCTTTACAGTGGCTCATCAAAGCCAGCAACGAATGCCAAGAGTGCACAGAAGGATACAATCATCAGCTGAGGTTGCAATTTTTATTTGCAGTCGAGGCAGAATAAATCCAACAAAACATTTGTCCCTAGGTCTGAGTGTTAAAAGCATGGCAGGCAGTAGAAAATTTGTGCAAATATTAAATCATCTGGGACATTTAATACACTATCACATTGTCGAAGAACTTGAAACAGAACTGGCTTTATCACTGCAGGAAAAGACAGGAGTAACACCTGAAAATATTCGGCATGTACCACATCTTTTCACCGGATTGGCCTGGGGCAAGTACACTGCCGGACAATTGCTAAGGACGGATGACAATAGCAACGATAGCAACCATAAAATGGAAGGCAGGAAAATGTGGAAATTAGCATAAGTGCGGGATACAGTAAGACGTGTTGTGCGTATGCAAATTTTGGATTGCCGAACTTGTTCGTGACGTCATAGCGCTGATAAGAGATGTAAAGGATTTGACGCGTATTGACCGTTGTTGTTCAAACGCAAAGTTGAAAGGGAAAGAATCAATTGACGAACTTGCAATTTTCAGTATGTCTTCCCGACATCACCTAGATGATTTTACGCGCGGCCGTATTATTGGCAAGATTGAAGAAGAGCGAAAAATAACAGATGTTGCCAGGGAGTTCGACGTCAGCACCAGTGTTGTTTCAAGGCTTTGGAAATCATTTCAAACAAATGGAGAGTGTAGCAAACGTCACGGGGAGGTCGTGTTCGCAGTGCGACACCTGCAGAAGATCGGTACATAGTGCTATCAACAAAAAGACTCCGGCGCAGCACAGCTAGTGAGGTAGCAAATCAGTTTATGGCTGCTACTGGCAAGCGGATCTCCCAAAAAACTGTAGCCAGACGTTTGCATGAAGGAGGACTATACGCCCGCCGTCCTGTTGTGTGCAGCCCATTGTCCAGACGTCACCGTACCGCCCGTTTGCAATGGTGCCATCAACATTGCAATTGGACTGCTAACGACTGGTCTGCTGTCCTCTTCTCAGATGAGAGTAGATACAGTCTATCATCTGATTGTCGACGACAACTGATCTCGGGTGATAGTGATACTGCATATTGTCCAGCAAACATACAGGAAAGGGACCGATATCCAAAATGTAGTGTCATGGTATGGGCTGGCATCATGATCAATGGCCGTACGTCCCTCTATGTGCTTCCGACTGGGACTATGACTGGCCAACGATACACCAATGTTGTTCTGCTACCTCATGTTCGCATGTTACATGGTGCTGTCGGTGATAGATTCATTTTCATGGACGACAACGCAACATGTCATCGTACAGTCGCTGTCCAGGAGTGTCTTGAGAGCAAGGATATTCAATGCCTCGTATGACCAGCACGTTCTCCAGATCTGAATCCCATTGAAAATGTGTGGGAGGCTTTGGAGAGGAGTTTTGCTGGTCGCCAATGCCCTCCAATAAACAAGGGCACCCTCATCCGTGCACTGACAGAGGAATGGGATAAATTACCCCAACAGCTACTTGATAATGTTGTGCAAAGCATGACACGACCTGTGGAATCTTGCATCGCCCTCCATGGTGGCCATATCCCGTATTGACATCTTACGCCGGAACGCCTGCGGACGGTAATTGCATTTTTTGCACGTTTACGTATTCTGCAAACAAGGCCTGTTTGTCCCTTGAACACGTTCCAAAGCCTTCTGGATTTCAGAGCACAATAAATTGTCTTTCTTGTAATGTCCTGGCATTCTGACATTATTTTATTTCACTTCGCATCCAACCACACTTACTTTTTATGCGCTATATAGCCGTTTATGATCCGTCCTTAGCAATTGTCCAGCAGTGTATGATGTAAACTTGGAGACTCTCTCAGTTGAAGAGACAGTGCATGATACATTTGAAATTTGCTTCCAAAATAAGGAGAACGTTGTTGTTGTTGTTGCAGCAACAGAAGAGGTTAGTGACACACCGCAAGTCGCGAAAAAGCCCTTGAGTAAGTCAAGAACCGTCCATCCCTCCTCTAGAATCTTAGAACTATATTCAAAGAAACTCAGGCTTCTAAGGTTTCTTTGGTTTTCCCTAGTAAAATGTCCTATAACAAGTGACTGGGAGGAAAGTTTGAAGAAAGATTTTTTTTGGATTATTTCAGTTGAATGGTGTAAAAACACACCAATGTGGAGAGGTTGGAACTCAAAAACAATTTACGATTTGTTACCTTCTCAAGCAATTGAGTACATGGGAAACATTCACTTACCACCAACCAGGACAGATGTTGTTCTTGAAACGCTGAAAGTACCACAACAAGTTGCATTTGAATGCGGACATACATTTGTGCTTGTTCATTATGACTTAGCAATATAAAAACCTGTTCTTTTAATACAAAATCAGGAAAACGCACGTTTTGATAACGGCTTCATTTGCTTTGGCTCATTTCATATTGAACTAGCGTTCTTTGGCGCTCTTCGTTATTTCATTGATGGATCAGGAATAGAACATATTTTGACTGAAAGTGGAGTGCTTGCGTCTGGCTCACTCCAAAGGATTTTGAAGGGAAAGCATTACAACCGATGCAAACGCCTTCACATATAATTATCACTTGCTTCGCAACGCAGTCACTTCAAGAGGTTTTTACATGTTCGTACATGTGATGAAGGCAGACCTCTTAATATAGAAAGAATCAAAAACCAAGTGATAACTTGTAATGGTAAGTTGACAAAACATAGCCTTGAAGAACTGTTGAGTGCAACTAAACTAATGCATTTGTATGAAGAGTAAATAACTTTCACAGATAAAACGAGGAAAGGCTTGCATGGTAAAACAGCACAGTTATTCCAAAAGTACGTGGATTTCGTGGACATTTGCAAGTTTTTTCTGTCGAGCATACAGGACCTGCACTGTTTACATGTACACACAGGCCATAGAAAAAATGTGTCCCATTTTCTTTGCATGTAACATACCCAATTATGCTCGTTGGATGTCAGTACATTTCCTAAAGCTTCTTAACACTGAAGAGATATGCTCAGGGTCAAAAATAGCTTTTTCTAAAGGAGGGCTATCCATCAAACGCTCAAGTTGCTCTTTTTCCCGTGTCCCTGTGGATATGGCGCTAGAACAAACCGTGAATGAAGATGCTGCATCAAGGTTTTGTGGTATCATAGCCTTTGCTAAATCTGATTCCGCCAAAGCAAGATGGATAAAAACAAAGTTCATGAGGACCAAAGTTGTGACTCATTTGTTGGAGTTCAGTGGATTATTAATTGTTAAAGACATGAAAGCGGAACTTCAAGGCTCTAGGATCAACAAAGACAACAAGGATGTTATGTAAATCATGAATACAATTGATAACTTTTTAAATCATTTTCATGATATTGAGCCCAACACTCCTCTTATAAACCTCTCCACTGGTGTGGTGATTATGACTGAAGTGGCAGATCAGCTTGTAAGAATTTAAGAAAAAGGACAAGCTGCTTTTGAAAAATTCAAAGGTATGTACGCTGCAGATCCTCGCAAGATATAGTCTATTCAAAATAAAATGTGTTCCTAAACAGGAGCAACGACCTTTACAGAAGATACAAAGCATTGATCTTGCTTTTATTCCCCCTTAAAGAGCTGCTATTCATGAAAAGCTAAAAAGAAGCAATACTGTTGCGCTGATACCGAAGAAAGCTAATTAGCAACACTCACATCAAGGTATTGATCCCTTAAAACACGGTTGGTGTTTATGCAATGGAAATTACAGAATTCAGTGGTTTGAAGGACCTATGTGCCCTGAATACCTTGAAATGGAAAATGATGAAGGAACAGAAAATGAAGAAGAGGATGCATATAGTGACGGAAGCGATGACTGAGAGGAGACAACCAGAAATGTGCTTCCGAACTCTATGCGAAACATTCGAAACTTCCTTTATAAAATTTTAGAAAAAATATTGATTATAATGATTTAAAATACTTGAAGGTCAAGGGATTCATAAATACGTTCATTATATCCATTTGTTGTTGTGATGTGCTCGTTTTTAGTGCAATCCAGCATGCATGTAATGGTAAAAATTCCGATTTTTTGAAGTTCGACATTAAAAAACGGCAAAAGTTTACACATGACGTAAAACTTTGACATAGTAAAATTTTTTTATCATTAAATTATCTTCCATTTAAAAAAAATTACCTCTCTTTGATTACCCAGTAAGAAGTTACAGCCGTTGTAATGCCTCGAGGTAAATATGACATGGCGGCCATATTGATGACTTCATAATTCATTCCCCCAATACTGTTTACTAAGACTGCCATATTTTGATTACATAAGTGGTAGGCTTTCCAAAAATCACATTGACGCTTTTGGCAATCAAGGGTAAAGAAAACCCGTCCTATATCTCGGACTATTAAGTGGTCGGACATAAAACTGCATTACGGTCTGTCACGTTACACGAAACGTAATGGTATAAAATCACCAACGCAGCAGAATTCCTATTCTTTAAAAAACGGAGAGAATGCGAAATTAAACGCCTATAGTTTTGCTTCATTAGTTCCACATTTTCCCACCGGAAAACTTATCGACAGAGTTCTTTGGGCACAAATTATTTCCACCAGGCTCAATGAGAGATTTCCGTCTGGATCTCATCCGTAGTGTGTATGGCTACATGGATGATCCTTGGTAATACAACTTCCATACAAAAACGAATGTGGAAATCAGTTCCCTGTTCATACCCATCAGCCATTCTTCCACGAGGACTAAATTATCAGCCGTAAGACGAGACATATCATCACTTAATGAGACTGTTTCTAATTTGACGTAATCTCCAACCAAGATGATGAGATTACCACACCTCAAAGTACTGATACGGTTTACAAAATTACGTAATCAGTTCATGATTTAAGGGTGAAATATCACTCACGTTACCTATTAACTATTTTTGTCAATATCTCAATGTTTTGAAACATATTATATAAATATTATTGCTTGAGGATTCCTTAGTAGAAGCAAAACGAAATTCTCCAAATAACTGTGATTTATTATCAGAAAATCCTTGTATTCCATTTAGTTAAAATTTCGTATATATTGACCGATTTAAGTTTTAAGACATGAATGCTGCGCAGTTAACAGAAAGACACTGTATGTGATATGAATGTCACGTAATTCATATCACATACAGTTTACACTATTTCAGAATAAATAAAGGAAGTTATCTCTGATAAATTATTTTGTATGAGAATTCAAATATTCAAGCCAGACAATAGGCGTCCGATTCAAAAACTTCCTTGTATGCCAAACACTATACGAGAAATATGGTTGCGTATTAAACAAAGTCCACCAGTGAATGACTTAATTTCTAAGACGATACCTTTTTATGACTCATATGATAACACTGGAAAAGCTGAAATGTATCGAAGAAAAATTTGCGATTTAGCTCCGGGAGTGGGTTCGGTGGTAATGGATGATCTGCAACGGAATTCTGATATGTCGAGCGCGTTATGCATGACGAGACAGATAACGTTCAAAGCCAGTTGAATGAAGAAATCTGTAGCAGTCATTGCAGCCACATTTCGCGTTTGTCATCATTTACGTTGCGGGTTCTGTCAATGCATTCAGGATACCTCGTGAATGTATGAACAGTGAGGATAATTTTTTTTATAGTTATGGACACAATTATTCTGTTATCACAAAGGCGAGTCATGACACCGATGATAAAGAAAGCATACAGAATTTATTTTGGGTGTGAGTTCGGTGGCACGAACGCTATTTGGCCCCGCACATGTTGTCAACCATGTGCAACGAATCATTTCTACTGATTGAACCGAAATGGAGGCTCAAAACATTTTGCAGTTCCAATTATGTGGAGGGACAGACAGAAAAGTTTAATGACCGTCACTTTTGCACATCCGCAACAATTGGACAGGGCATTTCTAAAGGAAAAAAACGGCCTTTCACTTTTCGAAATATTTCTTTCAGCAAAGTGCCTAGTGCCTCACGGGAAAGAACTTCTTGTTCCGGACACTACCAGATTCTTATACATTGAAGAAGAAGGTCGGGGAAAATCTGTCACTTGTGGAAACCTATACATCAAGAGATGTTGATTTCGAGCTCATTGAACAAGTGCACAGCCACATAAAATTACATAGAGTGAATTGAACGATCTAGTGAGAGAGCTTTAATTACCAAAAACTAGAGCACAGCTATTTGGTTTCAGACTGCAGCAGTGGAATCTCCTAGAAGAGAATGCGCATGTGTCTGTGTACCGCTCTTGGCAAAACGACCGGGTGCTTCCATTTATCGAAATGGCAGGTAACCTCATTACCTGCGTTGCTATAGTGGGTGCCACGGGAATACTACAAATCGACTACAAAGACGACGAGCGGAGGCTGTTCATTAATTCGTTGAAATTGTATTTAAAAGATGTACAGTTCCACAGCAGTAAATTTTTACTGTCTCTCCCATTCAGGAATGCTGTCCGCATCATCAAAAAACGTCCAGGAACACGAAACAACTGTTACACACCATCAACTACGACAAACGTAAGTGGCAGATTTGTGTGACCTGATGGACATTTTCATCTTCATGAGACTACAGTAGGGTTACACAAAGTATTACTGTTTCCTCTGTCTCTGGGACAGCCATGTCAGCCTTTCTTTGTAGTAGGAGGATATCCACGACAATCACTTAAATTGGGGGAAAGGACTGTACTTAATGAACCCGTTGTAAAATCCCGCAAGTCCTGCTACTTCCTCTTGACATCAAACTTGGAATAATGAAATATTTTCTAAATGCTACGAATCGAAATGGGGCCGGATTTTTCTACTTTCGCGATGCATTTCGAAGATTTGGTCGGAAATACACCTTTTACAGTTTCATCTCAATTTCATCTTGAATAACTGGAGTTCTGTCAGTGACGAACACACGGAACGGTTCCACTAGGATGTTACTACCTTGAATAAAAGTACCAAGGAAAATGGAATGCAGCAGTGGTATCAGACTATTGTTGGACCCTTGGGAGAGATCCTGCGGAAACACATTACAGGTGACAGGACGTCTATCTTACGGATGCTGCTTACGGATGCTCTCTATTAAAAATGGAAACATTTTAGTAGCATTGTAATCTGGGTGTGTGTCGTTTTCTTTAGCATAAAACAAATGATACAGAAATCACCTAACTAAAGCGTGTACAACTGGAAAAACACAGAAAAGCCAAAAAATATGAGCAGCGTGTTTTTAAGCAAATCCAATAATTACAGGTAAAGGATGCAGCGTGTGTAAATCACGGAATGTTTTAAATTGCACCTGACACTGGGATCTGTTAATCAATGTTATTCTTGTCCTTCAGATGGGAAAGATAGCCGACTTCAGTGAGTTTGATAAAAGTCAAATTGTAATCACCAGACGACTGGGTTAGACCACCTCCGAGACAAGGTTCGTTGGGTGCTCACGAGCAGTCGTGGTTATCACTTGAAAAAAGTCTTCCGAGGAGATATAAACCACAAACCGCAGGAAATTGGTGGCCCATCCAGGGCTCACCGATGCTAAAGGCGAACGGAGACTATTTCAAATTGTACGAGCCCACAAAAGTGATTCTGTTGCGCAAGTCTCCGGTACTTTGAATGTTGGTAACGGGAGTGACGTGTCACAAAACACAATACACGAATCCTGCTAAAAACTGCACTTAGAAGCCGTAGGCCGTTTGTCTGATGAATTTATTTTCCTTCTACATCTTGTGGACGGCTGAGCATATGTGCGTCGTTTACACGTGGAGTATTGGCACAGGGATAAACCGTTGGTCGAAAACAAGCCAGTGCAGGAAGTTTAATGCTTTGAACAACCTCCGCTGGGAAAGCCTGACTCCAGTTGTTCGTGAACAAGAAATTATGACTCTAACAGCTACCTAAACAGCATTACATACCAGTTAATAGTTTAATGGGCTCACTTTATTGCATCTTAAAAGGTACCGACTGGCAGATGTTTTGAATAGGGAAAAAATGAAAACAAAAAGCTGTTAGAAGTTTTGATTTTCGTTTCGCGAAATGCTGTCAGCCGTTTTAATTTTGTAATATGTTTCATTCTAAACTTATTTTATCGTCTTCGAGTTTAACAGAACTTAACTTTGGATATTTACATACAACAACATTTTGTTTCACATATATGTAACTGGGGTATGCTATAATAACAAACGTTTTTCTGGAACTGTTAACTTAAGTCATGCAATTTTAAACCAATAGTGTCATCCGTAAATCACAAGCACTTTGTTTATCCGAAACAAACTGCGCGTTGCATTTTAGTAACTGCTATAGTTTTAAATAACATACGGGTGAGTAACACAAATTTAAATGTAGATTTTATTTGGAGAAATTTCCTTTGAGAATCAAATTGAAAGAAAGGACCACACCCAAGTGAGCTTTATATAATTATTCTTGATGGAGATGCTTGCCTATAATATAAATTACTCCATTTTTACCTGATACTGTTAAAACTCAGCTGTAAGTTAGTATAACAAGATTTCCATTATTAGTTTAGAAATAGCTTAAGAATGAAGACACGACTATTTGTTTCGTGCGGGAAATTGCATAATCTTGTATATCATAAAATATTTTCAATTGCATCATATGAAGACAATTTATTCGTGCTTGAAGGTTATTAAAACACAGGTTGCCGTCTGCACACGATTTAAAAATTTCGGTTAAAAATATATATACACAAAATTAAAAATTTAGCATTTTGAAGTCAACAGTGGACCCATCATCAGGTATTACACTCTCTAATGACGGGTTCACAGTGGACCTGAAAGTGCTAATCTTTTAACTTTGTGTATACATATTTTTAACCGAAATTTTTTAATCGTGTACAGAGGGCAACCTGTGACTTTAATATTTTTAATTGCAGTTCGAAAAACATGTTTGAAATTGAAGACATAAAGTTTTGTTTTTAATGGCATGTTACAAGAAGCACAAGAGCACGGTTCGGATGCACTTAAAAGACAAATGGTGAGCCGAATTTATTTCTCATGTTTCGCAAGTAGGAAAAGATTGTACGATATTATGCAGATAATTCTTCTACCTGCTGTGTGATCGAAAGTTTAAGTCTTAAGATTAGGGACTAAATCCTTTTTCTGGAATGCAGGATTAATATATGAATGAGAGGGTACGATGCGATATAATACGATATTTGAAGAAGTTTTAGGAAAGGAGTGTCTGACCTTAGGTCTAAAACTACCTTTAGAAATAGGAAACTAGGAGATTTGAGTAAGTGAACTCAATAGGAAAGACAAACAGAAAAATTGAGTGAAAGGAGAGGGTGATATATCTTTGAAACTGTGAACCGTGACACCAGTCCGGTGAGAAGGGG
The DNA here is from genome assembly GCA_039090855.1 of Macrothele yani. Lineage (NCBI taxonomy): Eukaryota > Metazoa > Arthropoda > Arachnida > Araneae > Macrothelidae > Macrothele > Macrothele yani. The sequence continues at coordinate 50,560,225 of CM077018.1, read as the reverse complement.
GCCAAGGGTAACCAAGCACCGCATAACATGAGAGAGAACCACAACACCACCCGACCGCCGTCGCACCAGGGAGTTACTGCAACTCAACGAGACCAAATTCATATACCCGAGCAGAATCCATTTTCTCCATCTCGATGATAATCTGAGAACGAAGGAGGGGTTGTTTGTCTGATACCCACCAGTGTTGACATAATTACTCTCTCCGTCAAGGGTTGTTGGGTCCAAGATCGCCGCCTTAGTTCTGGGATACCTAAGGAATTCGCTGAGATTTTAATCAACGGCGCCCCTGACATGTCCATTAGAGTGGATTTCCGCTTTCTTGAAGAACGTCTTGGCGCGTCTGGTGGAAAACGCATGTACCATCTCGATTCCAAGTCTGTTCTTTAGGTTCCGAAATGGGTTCCAAGGGGGAGCCCCAGTGAACATTCGAAGTGCTCAGCTCTGCACCCTCTCGATTCTCTCTGTCGCTGATTCCTACTAATATTAATCAAGATGGGGGAGACATAAATAACCACCGGCCTCACGACAATCTTATGCAGCAGTACTTTGTGCCGTGTTGCAAGAAAACTTCTGAGGTGGATTAGTGCAGCTGTCTGCCCAAGACACTTTCTAGTTTTATTCGTGTGGTAGCTGGTGTTCGTCACCCACAAAAGTCGGCAATCGAGTTGGAGCCCTAGGTACTTAGTGGAGTTAGCCCAGGGGATTTTGTCTAGAAACATAACGCGTTTCGGTACACCTTGAAGAAATAAAAAAAGAAACAGTGCACTGCACTTAGAAAGATTCATCTTGATCCGCCAGTCAGTGTATTAGGTTTCCAGCTGAGGGAGATCGTCCTGGAGGAGCTTTACAGCTCTGCTTTTGTTCATTGACCTGGTGAAAACAGCTGTATCATCTGTGTACATCATGACCTGCCCTTGTTTGGGTTTGGGTAAGTTGTGCAGATAAATGGAGAACAGCGTTGGTCCAAGAACCGAACCTTGAGGAACGCCAGCCCAAATATTCTTTTCCCAAGAAAGCTCACCGTTAACCTTAACAGTGAAAGTGCGGCTGTTGAGGTACGAAGCAATCAGCTCAACAAGTGGGCGAGGGCATCGAAGCTTCTGCAATTTGTGTAGGAGTCCATCATGCCAAACGCCGTCAAAAGCCTTGCTGATGTCCATGAAGACAGCAGTGGAATACTCGCTCTTATTTCCTCCTTCAGAAACGAATTCTGTAAGTCTGATCAACTTATGGGTGGTAGTATGCTCGCATGGAAACCACCCTGTTCGTCAGGAATCACACCATTAGCTTCACAGAACTCTAGAAGTCTATAGAAGATGACCCTCTCCAGGAGCTTACCAAGGACGGGAAAGAGAGATATTGGACGGTTGTTCTCAAGTAAAGTATGATTGGTTCCAGGTTTGGGCATCACCACTACCACTGCCTTTTTCCAGTCTCTGGGGAAATACTTCCGCCGGAGAGACCCGTTGAAAATCTCCACCAGTACCAGAATCCAGCTCTCCGGGAGCAGTTTAACAGCTCTTGCCGAAACTCCATCTCTTCCGGCAGCTTTCTTCACCTTTAGTTTTTCGGTATGTCGAGTTACCTCGAGGTAACTAAGATGCGAGATGACCTCGCCTGTATCAAGATCGTATGTAGCTAAAGTCTTCATGATCATATACGTGTGACTAGGATTTTGGATGTCATGAGGTGAGAACTGCTCCTCCAGGGCACCAGCAAGGACCCCAGCCTTCTTGTCATCACCATACACCAAACCCTATGGACCGAGAATGGGCGGTATAACAGTCTTACAACACCGAAGCTTTCGAAGGATGATCAACACATCATCCTGACGAGGTTGACCAGCGTTGAGAAGGTACTTGTTCCATTGGAGTTTTCTGAACGCGCGGATTTCTGCCCTGACGAGATCGCCACTCGAGTTATAACGAACCCTAGCGACGGCTGATATCGACCGCTGCCAGATCCTTAGGAGCTTTTTCTTCTCTCGGATCATCAGGAAATTACGTGGAGTAAGTGTATGAGGGTCTCGGGCTGGAGCTGAAGGCTTCCTGCATCGATCGAAGATTGCCTGTAAGCAACGAGTGAGTTTGTCCACCGCACCGTAGACGTTCGAGCGAGTACTAGTGTCCACCGCAGGCGGATCAACCTGAGCAATAAAATCCTGGCAAATCTTCCAATTAGTATACATCGTCGTCCGCGGGGTGGCTGCGGCTCCGTTTAATCTCAGTAGGACTGGGTCATGATCTGAGTCAAACTCAGAAACCAGAGACATGATTAAAAGGCCTCACAAACTGGAGGACAGTAAAATCAATGGCATCGCCAATCGCGTGCGACGATGTGCAAGTAGGATGGACCGGACTTGCAACTGAAAGATCCAGCTTCTCAGTGTATTGCGATAGTGCCACCCTAGCACTATTTGCTGAACGACAAAATCAGTCAGAATGTTTAGCATTCCAGTCACCAGCAGCCACTACAGTGGGAATGGGGTCCCCAAAGAAGATGTCAAGATCATCGTCAGAAGGTACTTTCCCTGGACTGTTATAAGCGGAAGCTAATTTAATCAATCCTAAGCTTGTTTTTAGCGTACCGGCTAGTGCCTCAACATCTTTGAGATCCTTGAAAGTTGCAATAAACCATTTCTGACTTAAACCATTTTTGACTAAAATGACACTACCTGCTGTTGCTTGCTTTCAGAGGGCCGGATCTCTGTCCGGCCGGAACACCTGGTAGTTTGCAACACTTACTCGCTTGATCCTAGGTGTGAGTTTGGAATTACAAATAAGAGTAACGTCGATATCATGATCTTATAGGAAGCTTGCAAGTTCAGCAAGTTTATTCTTGATGCCGTTCGCATTACAAAACATTATGTTGAGACTGTCCATAATGAGCTACTCGTGACGGGAGCTCAGGCTAAAGCCACCAACAGACAACCAGAACCCGTTTGAGGACAGCTGAATCAATGCGCTCTACAAGCTCAGAGAGCAGCTTTTAATCCATGGCCTCGGCAGTGGCAGGGTGGGAAGCCACTTTTGTTATCGCCCAAGCGGCAGGCGTAACTTTTGCTGGTTGATTATCAGTCTTGTTTTTGTTCTTTCTGCTTTTCCTATTCCTCCTCTTTGAGCTTGTAGCAGACGTGGAAGGCATGGAAGCAGCTGGGGCATCTTCCGTGGGTTTAGTAGGGGCCCTACTGTTTGATGAAATATTTTTGAGCTTCGGCTCTGGTTTTTACCTGTTGTTTTTCTGCAGCTTGTTGGCAAGCTGCTTGTAAATGGGGCAACCACACCAGTTAGCTCCATGTTCATCACTGCAATTGACACAGAAACGCTGTGTCTTCTTGTCAGCCATGCACTCCCTGCTGCAATGATCCTTTCCTCAGTGTACTCTGTCTTCTGTCTGTAGTTGGACATAGCATGAACAAAGCCTTGGCAGTTCAAGCACTGTTGTATCCTGCTTTTAGTTCGGTAGGTTTCAACCGAGATTGAAACCCCAAGGAAAGATACCAACCGGAAGATGTGCCTGATTTGTTCAGTGTTAACGAGCTGAACCATGACAGGTGGAAGGTCCTGTTTGCGACTGTTTTGAAGCCGGCACACCTTTGTGACGGCAAAGGAATCTTGCAACTGCTCCCTGATGCTATCAACTGGGACACGCAATCCCTGTCCTGTAATGACAAGACGGAGTGGTTTGTCTGTCGGCAGGGTGAAAGTGATAAACTCAACCTTGCCGTTTACAAGGAGAGATGTCAACTGCCGATGATCGGCGATAGTCTTCACTTTTATGGTTGTACGATGCCTCACAATTTCTACCGACGCCGTCACCTGAAGCTCTTTTTCTATACTCTCATAGATAAGAGGTCAGTTGCTAATTCCTCTGCACACCATTGGTCGCACCCTTTTGGACACGTTAGATGGCACGGAGACGAGTGAGTTGACCCCTTGCATCGCTATGCATTGTGGATCAGATCGGTGTTCAATGACGGCCTCCCTCGCTTAGGTCAGCACGTTTCCCATTTTCGGTGGGTGAGGGAGAACTTTCCTTCCTTGGCCTCTTGACGCCACCATATCTTTTAGCAGGAGCATTAACAACCGAGGAGATTGGCTGAGTCAAATTTTGGTGCTTTACTGGCTCATTTCTTCCCAGCACCGTCAACCTGCTTGGAGATTTTTCCGGATACTTTGGGAAGGGAAGTGGGTTTAGCTGTAGCCTCAGCATAGGTTGGCCTATCCTCTGGTTCAGAGACTTCACTGCCAGTCCTCGGCTCTTCCGCAGGATTACGGGAGACATCCTGTCCGGAGTCGTCACTGCCACTTGCAGAGTCATTCGACTCTGTAGACTCCTGGGACCCACTTGGTCTGCCAAAACATTCTCACGAACAGGGTGTTCCGAGCTAACGGCTGAATTCCACAGTTGGTCCTCTTCGCTCATGGCATGTGCCATCTTGCCCTTCTGCTGAACTCCTTCTGTTAGGAGTCCAATAGCACCGCGGAGGGAAGCCAGGATGGTGCTCACCAGACCACGGCAGTCCGAGCTTTCATCCAGGGGGAGAGGAGGTCCATAGCTTCATTCACGATAGCAAGGACACTCTCTGCTCTCTGGCTACAGACAATTGAGATTCGCTCAAGTGAGGTCATCATCTCTGATTTGTCTTGGAAAGCAGCCATACGTGAGCGAAGTACAAAAGAAATCAAAATTCAGAAAATAAAAGCACTAAAATACACCTAGAACCTAACAAAAGCGAAAAACGTTTGAACCGGACTAACTCTAAACTAGAAGTTTGAACACTACTCTACAACCTAGTATTTGAAACCTGACGCTAAACAGATAAACACTACTGCAAAATACACTACGACATAGAATGAAGTACAAGATACACTACTGCCTAACTCGTATCTAATTGCATTAGAGAGCAACTGCACTGAGAACTAATCCCTAACACTACGATGACATCCTAAGTTCTAGATCGAAATAGTTGAACAGCTAGAGAAGAAACTGATTAATCGCCTGTCAAAAACCGATTGCTGTCACTATATGAAAAACAGTCTAACTCGTAGCTAGCTCCTAAACTCAAAATAAGCAGAAAACAAAAATGTTTTTCAAAAAGCTCATTTTGCTGACGTCTTCTTCTTGACTTGCGATGAAACACAAATTTATTGAAGAAAACACTACCGAATTTGGCTTGAGCTAGTCACAGTCCAAATAATCACGAAAACCCAAAAATTTGTCTGGAACGAATCACATGCCAAATAAACACGCACTAGATGATTTCACACACTAACTAGGAAAAACGGCGCACTCACCAAAGTACAAAACACACTACACACTTTACAAATCGACGACTTGAAGCACACCGAAGAATTGAAGAAGCACAGGACTTACATTCACAAAGAACTTGGAATCGTGAAACACTCCCAAAACACACAAGAACCACCACTCGAGACACACCTTCTCAAAGATTTGAAGTGGCACCGGGAAAAAAATACACGGGATTATACGGGTGACTCCACAGAACTCGATAATCGCCGAACTTGCCTTGGGGACGCCATGGGAAGCTCACGGCTTGACCTTGAGACTAGTACAAGCAGATTAGCACACTTCTGTTTACTAAAAAAGCAGGAAGAAATGAAAGGCACGAAATATGATATCTAGATAATTTTGGGAAGGTAGCTTCTGACCCCAGGTCTTAAACAACCCTTAGAAATAGGAAGCTAGGAGATTTGGGCTAGAGTGCCCAATAGGAAAGTGACACGGAAGCGAAGTAGAAAGGGGCAGGAAGATGCCCTTATTTATTACCGGGGGGCAAGTACCAGAGGTCCGACGGCTTAACGTGCCCATCCGACGCACGCCGGATATTTAGTGGATCGAACTTGAGGACCTTTCCGCGGCAGTCACGAAGGTTGCCTACTAGGCCACCCGCGGCCCGAAATGAAAGGCAATGAATTCATTTTTAATTTAAATTTAATTTTTTGAATTAATTACTGAGAACTACCGTTCCGAATCACATTTTGTACCTAAAAAGTCAGACATATTCTTAAATATATTTCAGGCGCTGTTTCCAAAAATAACATCAGTTTCGCCCAATCATCTATAGTTTTATAAATACGCGGCATATTCATCTTACATGATGCTTCAACTGGTCGCTCGTCAAAACATGTTTTTACTTAATCGCATGATCTTCAAATTGTGATAACATGTTGTTAAATATTGATGTATCAATTTTACGTGCTACTTAAATAGCCACATATTACAGTATCCTTTTATTTCAACAAAAGATAATACAAAATGATCAGTCATCCGAATGTAAGAAGCTGCTTTTAAAGGACTTTCTAGAGTGCGATATTCCAAGAGATTTTCGCTAAGGTTGACAGCAGTAATTTTCCATCACATGGGTAACCCATTTTCTCCGTTATCTCTCCTAAATAGTATTGTTGCGTCCTTTGGGCCTTAGTTGTCAGGATGCCCAATCACTTCCGGACTGCGATTCGAATCACTGGATCCGCCAATACCTCGTTAGCCAATTAGCCGACACAGTGCACCAATAAACCAATGGATGCACAGTGTAACAATTAAAACAGGGATTTAATAGATATATGCAAACATTACACCGGATTCTTCATCTAATTACAAAGCTATAGTTTCCGGCCAGCTTTGGCCCTCTTCGGTGTTTCAGAAAATATGTCTTAACGAAAAGTCTGTTCGTTCACAATGGGCCGCAAATAAAAGTACTGGTTAAAAAAAGAACTTACATAGGTCCTTGAGTATCCACAGTATGATAACACCCAGAAAACAACACAACACTCACTCACATTCACTAATATGTTGGCACTACGGGTAGCTCTTTTTCCTTGTTGGATGAGGCCGCGTTGCTTACGGTCTCTTGGTCAAAACGACATCATCCCTAGTCGCTGAACGCACGTACTCAGACACACGCACAAAAGTTCACTCCCCGCTTTCCTTACGAAGAGACTATGCAAGGGGGGTCCTCCGTGGTTCCTGGTGTCAGGCGTTCACCTCTCCGCTCTATCTCTCTCTCTCTTTCTCTGTCTCTCTCTCTGGTTGAGCGAGGATATTCCCTAATTATTATGTCTCTGTCAGCCTTCCACCTGAAATCGCTCCTTACGACAGGTGTCGATGCTTCGGCGAGACGATGAAAGTTTCCAGGCAGATCTGGTGCTTATTATTCATCAGCTTATGCTTTCAGCTGGATTCCCTTCTTATGCTCAAAATTGTAACAGCACGCAGACGGACGGGAAGCATTTTCTAGCACGAGGAAAAATCGAGGCCCAGTTCTCTCGGATATCAAACGGGATCTGTCTTCAACAACAATCTCCTCTCTCCAAGAAATTGGTAAGCGGTGAATTCCAACACTTGAAACCGCGACATTTTTTTATAAACCGCTCTTCAAGTCTAAGATCTCCCATTGTTTCGCGCGCGGCACAGACAAAAGCTTCAAGCGCTTTTGCCGTCCAAACCCTTTTGAGTCATGAAAAATAGCTTTTAAACTCTGACCCGTCCCATTTCCGTTTATGGGCTCTTTGTTCTTGTGACAAACACCTGCAACTCGCCACTTGAATTCAAAGTGCTAGAAGATCTTTTCTTAATATACCGCCCCTTGCAAGTGTTTAAAATTATAACTCTCTGTTAATTAAAACCCCCAATCAAGTTTCAATTACCGTTAGTTAACCACACCTCTCGCCAATTAATTATGTGAGGGGGAGAGGTCGTCACATCGCCCCCTTCTTAAAATGCAACTCGTCCCGAGTGCATATAAGCTACCTGTGATTCGCAGCGATTCCACCACCCGGAACTGCCTACCCTAGATAAGACCTCATCAGTACCCCTCTTCCATGGTGCATATCATCGTCTCTGCACTTACCATAAACAATCGCCTTGAATTGGTGTTTGGAGTTCCCCCGGGCACATCCCCTTTTCTAACGAATCTTAGGGAAAGCCCAAATTCCATGCCTACGTGCATAATTATTTATACTGCCACGCCCCAGGGCAGTACACAAATACGACACAACATAATTCATTTACATTATACAGTTCCACTACCACGTCACACGACATATTGCATAATTAAAATATTTCCACCAATGGAACACAACACCGAGTACACTATACAAAATTATTACAACCAACAAACTCATTCCATGTTCTCAGGCTCTCCGCTTCTCATTCTTTCACATCACTAAGTCAACCAACGGGAAACTAACCAATCACCTGAGACACTCAACCTTCAAATGTTTATGATCCTGTATTTCCTGCCCTAAACGTTCTAAGCCTATCTAGGTGTACAACTCTAACTGGTCTATTATTGTACTGAACCTTGTAAAGAACATCGTTTATTCTTTTCTTTACTACATAAGGACCTTCCCACGGGCGCTGCAATTTGGGTGACTTTCCCTTTCGCCTACGTGGGTTATAGAGCCAGACCAAGTCTTCCTCCTTAAACACTTTCTCTGCAGCCTGCACGTCACATCTGGTCTTCATTCGTTCAGTAGCTATCTGAATATGTCTCCTAGCAAAACTATGTACTTTCTCCAATCTTCTTTTAAGCTCTGTGACATACGTGCTAGAATCCTAGGCAATTGGTTCCGGCCTTCCAAACACCAAATCGCAGGGGAGACGTAATTCTTGCCCATACAACATCATACTCGGGGTATTCCCTGTGGTTTCATGCACCGCAGCTCGGTACGGTACACCAACAAAAATAGCGGAACAAGCCTGTCCCAATCTTTCTGGTTATCACAAACAAATAATGAAAGCTGCTGTCCCAAGGTGCGTATGAACCTTTCACACATTCCGTCACTCTGAGGATGAAGTAGCGTAGTTCGAGTCTTTTTAATACCGAGTAAATTACACATTTCTTGGAACACTTTAGACTCAAAGTTCCGCCCCTGGTCGGAATGCAATTCAAGAGGAACCCCATGAGAGCTCACCAATCTACTAACAAGAATTTCGGCAACAGCAACTGCTTCCTGATTTTCCATAGGTAAGACCTCCGGCCATTTGGTGAAATAATCCATAACCACCAACAAATATCTGTTGCCATCCTCTGACTTGGGAAACGGTCCCATTACATCAATGGCTACCCTTACGAACGGTGCTCCCACATTATACACTTGCATTCGGCCGCGACATCGTGTTATTGGGCCCTTCTTGGACGCGCATAAGTGACACTCTCTGCACCAATCCTCTACATCCGTCCTACAATTTACCCAGTAAAATCGTTGCCGGACTTTTGCGAGAGTGTTTCTGACACCAAAGTGTCCACCAGTCGGGCTATCATGCATGTGTTTCAAAACATCTTTCACCAAAGATCTTGGAACCACCAGTTGAATTTGTCGCGAATCATTCCTAGAATTTTCCAATTCTCTGTACAAAATTCTATCTCTAACCACAAGAGAATCTCATTGCGCCCCATAACTTTTCAAAATCTGTCCGTACGCTGCAACAGTCGCCCACGTAGGACGGTCGGAAGACTCTTGCTTCCATCGGACCAGACGTCCAACATCTTCGTCCGCTTCCTGCGCTTTTTGCATCTCATACGGACTCAGCGGATCTCGTACAGTCGGGGTCGGGGGAATTATCGCTTGGCGCACCGCTTGGGTACCCGGTGCAGATCATTGCTCTCTGCGCGTAGGCAGGATTTGCATTGCGGCGGACAGGGTCTTCTCGGCAAAGCATCCGCATTTTTATGTGCATTCCCTTTCCGATGTTGTACCTGGAAATCATAAGTTTGTAGACGTTCTATCCACCTGGCTACCTGTCCCTCCGGATTTTTAAAATTAAACAGCCAACGCAAAGCGCCGTGATCGGTTCGCAACAAGAATTTTCTGCCAAACAAATAATGATGGAAATGTTCTATACCTTTTACCATAGCCAATAATTCTTTTCTAGTAACACAGTAGTTCCGTTCCGGCTTAGAAAGAGATTTACTAAAATGTGCTATGAATTTTTCCTGTTCATTCTGAACCTGAGATAAAACACCACCTACTCCAGTTTCACTAGCATCGACATCCAGGATGAATGATAATTCCGCTTTGGGATAAGCCAATACCGGCGCTGATATCAGAGCTTCCTTTAGTGTCGCGAAGGCTCGTTGACACTCTTCATTCCACTCAAAGGGAACTTTCGCCTCAGTTAACCGATGCAATGGTCGGGCTATCTGCGAAAAACCTCTGATAAATTTCCGGTAATAGGAACATAACCCAAGGAAACTTCTTACCTCCTGAACATTCGTCAGCGGTGGCCATTCTTTGACTGCTACAATATTTTCAAGATCCGTCCCTATGCCATCTGCAGAAATTACATGTCCGAGGTACTTCACTTCCTTTTGCAAAAATCTACATTTTTCGGATTCAATTTTAATCCTGCTTCACGAAGCCTAGTGAAAACGACTCTCAAATTATTCAAATTCTTAGCAAAAGTAGTACCACACACAAATATGTCATCCAGATAAAACATGCAGATGTCAAACGGTAAACCTCGAAGAACAGTTTCCATTAAACGTTCAAATGTGACGGGTGCATTACACAATCCAAAGAGCATTACCCGAAATTGCCACAAACCGTTACCTGTCGTGAAGGCAGTTTTCTCCTTATCATTTGGATGCATACCCACCTGCCAATAGCCACTTTTTAGATCGAGCGTTGAGAACCACTCAGATCCAGCCAAATGATCCAAAGTATCATCTATCCTAGGTAGTGGATAGGAATCCTTACGTGTTACTTCATTGAGTCTCCTGTAGTCTAAACAAAATCTAGTCGTACCGTCAGGCTTATAGGCTAAAACAACAGGAGATGCCCACGGGCTAAATGAAGGTTTTATAACTCCTTGATTATCCATATTTCTTAACATCTCTTCCACTTCTGCTCGTTTAGCTAAAGGTAAACGTCTAGGCTGTTGCTAAATTGGAGCACTATTTTCCGTATCTATTTTATGGAAAGCGACATTAGTTAGTCCATAATCATCCTCACCTGCGGAAAAAAACATCGGAAAATTCGCATATCATCTCGGTCTACTCTCCACACTGATACGCACCCAGGCTCACCGTGGCCTCCCTTGCGAGGTAACGCAAATGCTCCGGCACCTCGCCGCTCCCTCCCACGCGCGAGTCGGGTGGATCCTAACTCTGCTGCTACGTGCCGAAATTACCTGATTCAAGGAGCAAAGTTCTAACCCTTCCTTTCTCTTCACATCGACGTCACCCAGGTTAACTATTCTTACGGGGATACAATGTGCTCTTTTTACCAGCGCTCTCGCTACAAGTACATTTTTCGGTAACGGGCAAATTTCGGACATTTCGCATACTTCCATCGGAAATTCTAGTGAAAGCTCAGGCAAACATCCTGCCAGAATTGTTTAACTTTTTGCTGGTAAAACACACTTTTCTTTTGCGAGAACTGTGACCCTTTGCGACCTCAGGTGCCCATGTTGACTCCTCATGAGAACCATTTCCTCATGTTCCGTCTTCAGGGTTCCATTCTTAAGGTCCAAAACATATCCGTTCTCACTAAGAAAATCGAGACCCAGGATGCATTCTTCAACGACATCAGCAATCACTGCCGTGTGTCTGCAGCATTCATTTCCAATTCGTATGTCGACGCCTGCAGTTCCAAGAGCAACTAAACCATCACCATTCACAGTTTGAATCTCAACCCGTTGCTCACTCTTCAAACAATCTGCAGGTTCCTTAATTTTCTCGAAAAAATCCGGACGGAGTAATGTAATATCCGCCCCAGTATCCAGCACAAATTGGCATTTAGTTTTATTTATCATCCCCTCAACTCGAAAACAACTGTAATCCCGAGAAAGACCTGTGACGTGCGCTTTCACCGTGCGGGGCTGCTTTTGCTGCGTCAGTTCTCGCCCCTCGAAACTGACTTCTGAGGGTTTCTCGAAGCCTGTTCCTTCGACTTTTTTCCCTCTCTCAACTGTTTTCTACATTCAAAACTGCGATGCCCTCTTAATGTACAATACCAGCACTCCATTTTTCTGGACGACGTATCACTTCTTCCCCGGCCATGAGACGTAACAGAACGATGTTTAACATCTCTGCGAAGGAGATCCAAAAGCTCTTCGAGTTTAGTTTCGACTGATGCATTGATCGGGCTTTCTGCTACAGTCGCCATACGAACTGTTTTTCTAGGACTCCTGGAATGGCGCGAAGAGTCAAATTTCATTGCATGTAAGACGGCTGACTTAAGTTAGTCACAATCCGCCATTCGCACTGAATGCTGAATGTCTGGATCAGAAATCGATTCCACAAAATGTTGCTGCGCCTTCGTGTCCTGTGTTTCCGACGTACATTGCCCATACGCAAGCCTTGTCATTCGATCGATGTCGGTCGCGAGCTTTTGAAGTGACTCGTTGACCTCCTGCCTGCGTTTTTTCAATTGAAGAACACAAAGTAGCTTTAAATGTTCCTCCCCAAATCTGAGTTCCAGGGCAGGGACGAGACAGGAATATTTTAAACGGCTCTCTTCCGACAAAGTTTGTAGGATATCAGCAGCTGCATCCTCAATGATGCCGCAAGCGCGCATGCTTTCTACCTTTCGCTCCAGCCGTTCACACTCGAAACCATTTCGAACTGGGTCCTGTATACCCCCCAGCTAGTCTTTCCGTCAAACGCGACTGGTTTAATTCCGGTCGGTCTACTCAAAGCTTTGCTCATCACTCCCGGTGACTTAAACTCCGACGAACTTATTATTGCCTCACAATATCCCTATAAAATTTAGTTTGTTCTAACTTAGTACCATTAAATTCCCCAGAAAGTTTTTCCTTTACATTTCTACATTGAGTCTCGCACAAGTTACGAACGCTCTCTAAATTTTGGGTACAGTGTTCTATTTGGTCTACGCATTTTACCTGCCCAATTTCCAACTGATCGATACGTGAGTTGGTATCTTCTATTCTTTTATCAAATTTTTCCTCATACCCCCCAATTTTAGCTATCAGCGGATTTATGCTGCCCGTCTGCTGCTCAAGACTTTCTTTCTGCTGTTGTAAGCTTTGCTCAAAACTTTCTTATTGTTGTTTGAGCTGTTGCTCAAAACTTTCTTTGGAAGTTTTTAGTCCATTTCTGAGTTCATCTTTCAGTTCATCTAATATTTTTGTAATCCCTTCCATTTTTGAAACTTTGAGCTCAACTTATTATGCAAGTTGCAAAAGTTATCAAAAATACTGTGTTCCGGTTGTACTATGTTTTTGAGGTATACAATACGGGTCCCACTGGTGATCACCACTTTTGTTGCGTCCTTTGGGCCTTAGTTGTCAGGATGCCCAATCACTTCCGGACTGCGATTCGAATCACTGGATCCCCCAATACCTCGTTAGCCAATTAGCCGACACAGTACACCAATAAACCAATGGAGGCACAGTATAACAATTAAAACAGGGATTTAATAGATACATGCATAAATTACACCGGATTCTTCATCTAATTACAAAGCTATAGTTTCCGGCCAGCTTTGGCCCTCTTCGGTGTTTCAGAAAATATGTCCTAACAAAAAGGCCGTTCGTTCACAATGGGCCGCAAATAAAAGTATTGGTTAAAAAAGTACTTACATAGGTCCTTGAGTATCCAGAGTATGATGACACCCAGAAAACAACACAACACTCACTCACATTCACGAATATGTAGGCACTACGGGTAGCTCTTTTTCCTTGTTGGATGAGGCCGCGTTGCTTACGGTCTCTTGGTCAAAACGACATCATTCCTAGTCGCTGAACGCAAGTACTCAGACACACGCACAAAAGTTTACTCCCCGGTTTCTTTACGAAGAGGCTATGCCCGGGGGGGGGGTCCTTCGTGGTTCCTGGTGTCAGGCGTTTCACCTCTCCGCTCTCTCTCTCTCTCTCTCTCTCTCTCTTTCTCTGTCTCTCTCTCTGGTTGAGCGAGGATGTTCCATAAATATTATGTCTCTGTCGGCCTTCCACCTGAAATCGTTCCTTACGACAGGTGTCGATGCTTCGGCGAGATGATAAAAGTTTCCAGGCAGATCTGGTGCTTATTATTCATCAGCTTATGCTTTCAGCTGGATTCCCTTCTTATGCTCAAAATTGTAAGAGCACGCAGACGGACGGGAATCATTTTCTAGCACGAGGAAAAATCGAGGCCCAGTTCTCTCGGATATCAAACGGGATCTGTCTTCAACAACAATCTCCCCTCTCCAAGAAATTGGTAAGCGGTGAATTCCAACACTTGAAACCGCGACATTTTTATTATAAACCGCTCTTTAAGTCTAAGATCTCCCATTGTTTCGCGCGCGGCACAGACAAAAGCTTCAAGCGCTTTTGCCGTCCAAACACTTTTGAGTCATGGGAAATAGCTTTTAAACTCTGACCCGTCCCATTTCCGTTAATGGGCTCTTTTGTTCTCGTGGCAAACACCTGCAACTCGCCACTGGAATTCAAAGTGCTAGAAGATCTTTTCTTAATATACCGCCCCTCGCAAGTGTTTAAAATTGTAACTCTCTGTTAATTAAAACCCCTAATCAAGTTTCAATTACCGTTAATTAACCACGCCTCTCGCCCATCAATTATGCGAGGGAGGGGGGGCGTCACAGTATTTATGTACTGGGGAAATATTTCTCCCTGCTGTTTTTTTTTTTTTTTTTTTTTTTTTTTTTGATTGGAGGTTTAACGACCACCGTGAGCAACTCAATGGGCTATAAGCAGTCGCCCGTCCTTAATTTAAGGTCACTGGTTCCAGGGAAGGAAGAGAGGAAGTGCCGTAAGACAAACACAACATCCATGCCTCACCGGGATTTGAACCCGGACCCCGTTCGGACGAATGATCAGAGGCCATCGCGTAGAGCACTGCGCCACCGGGGCAGCTCTCCCTGCTGTTCCCTAAAATCGTTATCTCTCAAACATAGGTTTTCTATATTTTGATATACGTGGTGTAGGTATTGGACCTTGATGTCCTTAGCCAAACATATTAAAGTTGGATAGTTTGTCTTCTTGTAATTCAGGGTAGTTGTCCTCTTTATGTTTGCCTCGAAAGTTTTTGAACAATTTGAACAACGTAAAAGCAGGCACAAGGCTCAGTAATCTTCATTGATTCTATGAAATGTCAATCTTTTATAAGCTGTCTAATCTTCGCACTATCGAAAACCTTGTTTTCTGTTTTTCTGTGTTCCGTCCAGGGGATTTACTTGATAAATAGCCAAAGCACAAATTTTCTGTACTCAAAGCCTTCGCAAATTGCTTCATGAGGCCCAGCTTGATATGTAATAGTGGCGGAATAACTTAGCCTCTGTCAAACAAAGGCTCACTCATGCAATTTTGTTTTCCAGTTTCACAATATTTCTCAAAGTCCAATCTTTTCTTTTCCAGTGGTCATGTTTGGCTCTGCTGTCACAAAGACATAAAGAGCTCGGATATTTTGTGAAGTAACATTGATGACCAAATATAACGTTTACCATTTTTGGATCTAAACAAATCTCCCATTAAAGTTCTTAATTCTTGGTCTTTTCGGAGATAACAGAGATTGGTATTTCTCTTTCGTAATCGAAGAGTGACTGATTGGAATTGAACCACAACTGAACAAAAGAACATATTTTAATATTCCCCTGGCGCTATCAGCAAAAAGGCGCCATTTATTTGCATGTATTCTGATAGGCCCAATTTCTTCACAGGGCCTCTGACATCACTGCAGAACACTAAGTTTTTATCCTATTCTTAGGGAAAAGAGAAAAAGGGAACCAAATAATTTTCTGTGCCACGATAAAACGTAATGTTTGTTCCGGAGTAAAGTAAATATTTCTCATTCATCTTGAAGGCCAGATTTCAGAATAATCATTTGCGTGGTTGAGATTCCTGATGAGGTTACTTAGTTGATGTCGGTTAAAACGTTGAGCACTTGATAAGTACCTACAAAAACACTCTCACTTTCTAAAATTTTCAATGAAATCAGAAATGCGTACTTCATCATCATCTGGTAACTCTGGTAGATGGGTAAAAAATGGAACGGGTACTTTAGTTGAGTGTGGATGAGGTCGTCTTGCTAAATCTAAGAAGGATGTATCCACTTGATTTGATTATTTCGATTGATGACATTGATTTTGACAAAAAAAATACATAAAAATAATAGTCATCATTGTAGTTTTTTGGTTCATTCCAAACCATTGGTACCCCAAATTTCTGGCATCTCCTCTTTCTATTTGTTCATTGCAGCAAATGATCCAAGCAAGTTGTTGGGCAAGTACGCTCGTTCTGGCAAGTTCTCGGGAGAGTCTTAGAAATAGGTTTTCTACTTAGTTTCAGGTGTATTCGTGTCATTTACGGCTATCCAAAGCCCCAACTATTTTTTTAAGGGGGGCTGTTTAATACGCACTCTCCTCCAACAGGAATTCCTGACATCGCCATTGCTGACAAGCAATTAGTCTCGCACTGACGCCCGCTCATACATTACGCAAGTAGAGGAAACTGTGAATGTAGGACTGGTGGGGTCCGAAATGATTTTTTTTTTTTGGTTGGAGGTTTAACAACCACCGTGAGCAACTCAATGGGCTATAAGCAGTCGCCCGTCCCTAATTTAGGGTCACTGGTTCCAGGGAAGGGAGAGAGCCAGTGCCGTAAGACAAACACAACATCCATGCTTCACCGGGATTCGAACCCGGACCCCTTTCGGACGAATGATCAGATGCCATCGCTTAGACAACTGCGCCACCGGGGCGGCGAAATGATTTTCGTACTGCCTGCTTAGGTATCGTTCTGTCGAGTTTTCGCGATTGTCAATTTACTTTCCCTGTGTTGTGAATGTTGAGAGAACTCTTCCACACCTTAGCCTCTTTCCAAGTTACTTTCCAGCTTGACAGAAACAGTCGAGAATGCTAGGCTATTGAACGAGTAAATTGTCATATCAAATTCATTTCTGAAACGCTCTGACTGTTGGAAAACCATTTTTCATAGCAATTTTTCCCTATAAACTTCTGAGCAAACAAAAGTATATTTAGAGCAATAATTTTGCAGACTTTTGCTCTAAACGCTAGGTTTTTCTTTTCTTAGAGGATGTATATACAGACCACAGTATCATATTCTGAAAAAATTATGGGTGATGCTACTCTATTTGCAACAGTCGTGCGTTACTACATGCTTTACAAAGTCTTGTACGTGACGTGCCTTATTCTTTGCATTGCCCCTTGCATGCTATGATTTATGTTTTGCAATGCCTAATAAGTGTCGTGCTTTATGCTTTGCAAAGCCTCCGATGTCAAACTGTATTTTTTTGTCAATTGAAATAAATTTGAGATTTTGAAGAAAGTTGATAAAAATGATCTTAAAGAAACGCAGATTGCAATATTATTTGACATAGGAAAATGACAGTATTAACGATGGCCAGCTGAAACAACCAGAGAATTCTGTGTTTCTCACAATCAAAACCCATTTTCATGGATTGCCCTGCATAGTAGAAAACAAATCCGTAAAGGGCAGACAGTGTAATTTATTTTATAATTTACTATTTATATTTCCAATTTTATTATTTTACAGAATGTTTCGAGATCAAACTTAGAATTTTTCATCTGTAGTGCGATTTTTTGAATTTATCTGTTTTTATGGGACCGGTCAGTGACCCCTGATGAAGTTCAACCGCACTTTCCTGAAACAAGATTATACACGTAAATCGTGAATAAGAGAATTTAAATGATAGATTAGAGTTTCCCGATAGGAGAGTAAAAGAGAAAAGTGCAGAAAATTGGATTTAGATAGGTACAAGGTATCTTGTATAGAAAGATAATTTATAAGTTACCCAAACATCTTACTCAAGGCGTGTCAGTTGTGCCTCACTAAAGAACAACCAGGTGCAATACGCCATGTTCTTCAGCGGCAAAAAAGCAAATAGCCAAGGCGCATAGAAACCTACAGGTAGGAAAAAAGGGAATATCTCAAAAAAGTACACAGAAGATACAAAGAAAAACCGACGACTGTTAAAACGGGCTTTTTTTTTCACTTTCCACTATGCAGGAAATTTACTCTCACCATCCTCCTCTTCATGAGCCTCGAACTCAACGGGCGTGTGAGGTTTCTTTTTCAGGACTATTAAAACGCTTGGCACATTGTAGATGCATTAATAGCTTATTATTTTAACTTAATTTTTTTAAGTGTCCTTAGTCCCAGGTACGCGTCAAGTAGCTGCTTTATGTGGGCCCTAAGGTAACTGTAAGCACTGAATTTCCCAGTTTGCGCTGAAAAATCAGTAACAATTCATATCCTTGGTATAAAGTTCAGCGCAACCATATGAAATAATCTGGCTAGGCATTAATAGAATTAGCCTAAACTCAAAGGAGTGACGTTTGCCTTTTTCCTTCGGAGCTTCGACTTATTTAAGACAGCGATAGATGGCATCGTGCACCAGAAGCTAATTGGGGGAAGAGTTTGTTTCCGGAATCTAAAAGAGCTCTTACCTTGTAAGTTGGATACAGTTGACAAACATCGCACGATTTCCAGGTAAGTAAGTATGAACGGAAGAAATGGATTCACAAGATGATATATTAAATCATGAAAGAAATACGGGATTACGCCATATAATACCAATTTTGAAGATGACAATCCGATGATTTTTGGCGTAAATATGACAAGAATGTTAAGTCAGATAATATCCGAAAACTTGAAAATTCTCATCGTCCTGGAGCGGTACTCGAATCCGCGTCTCCCAGAGAGCGCCCGGGTATATAACCACTACACCACCCAGAACGACTAAGTTTCAAGTTTTCGATCAATTTGAATATAACCATCACAGTATTCGCTAGTCGAAGCAACCGGTTATCATATGGTTAAGCATACCCGGGCGCTTTCTGGAAGACGCGGCTTCGAGTCCCGCTCCAGGACGATGAAAATTTTCAAGTTTTCGGATATTATCTGAATTAACATCCTTGTCACATTCACGCCAAAAATCGGATTGTCATCTTCAAAATTTGTATTATATGGCGTAAACCCGTATTTCTTTCATGATTTATCTGTTTCTCCGGGCAAACACGGGATAAGATTCTTAACCTCCAAATTTGCTAAACATGAATGCCCGTTGCTTCGACAAGCGAATCCTGTGATAGTTATATTCAAAATGATTGGAAACTTGAAACTTGGTCGTTCTGGGTGGTGTAGTGGTTAGCAGACGCGGGTTCGAGTCCCGCTCCAAGACGATGAAAATTTTCAAGTTTTCGGATATTATCTGACTTAACATCCTTGTCACATTTACGCCTAAAATCGGATTGTTATCTTCAAAATTTGTATGATATATTAAAATTATTCTGAATGACATTTTCCGTCCTGAATTTTTATAGATCGAAATACTAAATTTGTTTTGTTTTTTTATATCGACGGGGATGAATTTTCTTCAAAACGCTACGCGAAAGCAGTAAATAATGATTATGTGATTGGTATGTCAGTTTCGTATGAGGAAATATTTTCTGATTTATACTTTCCGCATTTACAATTTAAATTATTTTCTAATAGTGCTTGCTGTACGGTGTATAGCCAGTCATGTTGAAATTACGTTACAGAGCGTGATCTCCTTAACTGGTTACTTGTCATTATATTTTTTTACTTTTTGGTCAAACTTTCATCTGACCGAACAATAATTTAACTCGCGTTGTCATGAACCCTAATAGTGGGAATCCGCCTAATTATAATATAAACTATTTTCTAAGAAAAAAACTGTAAGATATTTAAAACCACCTGAAACTCAAAAATATGATTTACATCGAATTAATCATAGTAATTAGGCAAAGATATGAAGAAACCAATTCTAATAAAAATCGCACCACGTACAAAAAATAATTTTACACGTTTTTGCTTCCAAAATTAGAAAGCCCTGAAAGTAGGAATTTCAAATTTACACGACCTACGTGCATGGATGATCGTCACCTACATGTACATGTAACGCGGTTGCCTCCTTCTTATGCCAAATTTTCAACACACATTCCAATGTGCGCATCAGATATTTGGCATCAAGTAGAATTTAGTATAAATCCTCGCAAAGTATTCTCACACTTTGTGTCTTACAGTTGTCCAAAACCTAGGTAGCGGACAAAAATAATGGATATTAAAGTGAAAGGTTAAATAGTAGCACTCATTTTCAGCTTGAACCCGCAGAATAATTCATTTTTATACTGATCTACAGCTGGAGGGAAATGCTTTGCACTTCAAGCTGTCATTAACAAGGTGGGACATTATGATATTTAAAGGAAATTCAAATTTGCATTTGTAAGAGTGCAGAGACGGAACAGTGATAACTAACCGAAAACAAGATATTGTTACTACGAAAGAAAAAATGGAAACATAAAAATGTGTACTTGAAAGCGGATTCTTTTTTCTTCATTTTCAACATTCTTTATATATTGTTTTTCTAGGCGTTAAACATTTTTAATTTCATTTCAATAATCCTCAGGTAAAAGCAGATGTCATATTTCGGACAACGGACATGAAAAACATTTTTAAGTGTGACTAAATAAAAAAAAAAACGAATTTGCAATTTTGCACAGGATGTTTCTTTTAAAATTGAAACCATCCCATTAGTTTACACATAGGCGACAATTAATTGATGAAACTGAGTATTTAAAGTATGAAAAAGAAAGAAAACTTACGTGAATGTACCTTATTCGAAGTATTAGGTCTGGAACTTAATTCTCGGCCACACGCACGACAGGTTGACAGCAAATTATAGCAAATCGAATACGTATCTAATCAGGGAAATAATTACCGTCGTGTTGGATACATTTGAGCCATCGCTCAGGGAGCTGCCGAATGCCACTGCGGAAAAAAGAGGGCTGTTTCGAGTTGGTAAATTCATCAATACTTGTGTAGACGTCCTCGACAGAAGTGAAGTGCGTATCACTCAGGTGATGTTGCAGGGAGCGAAAGAGGTGATAATCCGACGGGCGAAGTGTGGAAAATAAGCCGGGTTGGACAATATCTCCCATCACAGGTCGGTGATTTTATATAAAGTCGTTTTCGTGCTGTGAAAACGCGCGTTATCCTGAAACAACAGGACCGACCTTCCGCCCTTGCCGGTGTATGGCGGTTTCGCCTATATTGCATCACCCACACGAATGTTTTGCTGACAATAACGCTCAGCATTGACCGTTTCACCAGGTTTCAGCCATCATAGTGTACGATACCGCGCTGATCCCTCCGTATGCACAGCAACAGCTACCTGGAATGGATATTCAGTTTGGAGGTACTGGTGGTAGGCTGACCTGGATAAACCCATGATTTGCTTCGCTTAGGATTATCATAGATGATCCACTTCTCATCACAGGTCAAAATCTTGTGGAGGAAATCCTTCTATTTGAATCTGGAGAGCAAAGACACGGCAATATCGTAGCACCTAGACTGTTCGCAGCTGTGAATTGGTGGGGC
The DNA here is from genome assembly GCA_039090855.1 of Macrothele yani. Taxonomy (NCBI): domain Eukaryota; kingdom Metazoa; phylum Arthropoda; class Arachnida; order Araneae; family Macrothelidae; genus Macrothele; species Macrothele yani. Next base: position 50,538,859 of record CM077018.1, on the reverse strand, counting down.
ACCCAATGGCCCTCCTTCTAAATCCATCCAAGCTTGTGCAGGCGATTTGCAATGGCTTCTCGTGTTACTCAGAGTTCCTGGGCGAGCTGTAACTGCGTGCGACAGGGATCCGCGTCCAACAGTTGTTCCAGTGCCTCATCGTCAATTTTCTGTGACTGCCTCGGAAAATTTTCCTGCTTAAACCGCTAGAACCACTTCTTACACGCACTGTATGACACATTAGCCTCACCCAAAGCAGCACAGATTATTTGCCAGGCTTTCGCGGCACTTTTCTTCAGCTGAAACGCAAACAGGAGGCAGTGCCTCAAATGTTGCTTCTCGAACGACATTGCTTTCACCGTCAACTTTCGTCCCTTCAGCCACTACAGCTGTGTGCGGTGACTGTTGCCTGGAAAGCTGTCGGATGTCGCTACAATCAGCCGTTATCGCACACAGCTATTTGCAGACGTTTTATGATCGCTTGCAGTTAAGGGTCGAGAATTAAATTGCACACCTAATATATTTCCCCTGCGTTAATACAAGGATTGGCAAGATCAGCCAAAGAAAGGAAGAGCTTGCAGAAAACACCTTTTGTAATGGAGTAAAGATCTAATGTCCCAACTCTTTTTATGTCTTTAATTTCTTGAAAAACGTTTCTTTTTAAATGCTTAAGGTTAATCAGGCATTTATAAACTTTTCCTTAAAATTTAATTTAGGAATTAGAAAGTAGTCACTGAATGACAAATCTGGAGAACAGGGTAATGGTTCAGTACACACAATTGTTATCATGTCAAACAAACATTGATGCACACTGACTGCTCTGTGTGCATATATGCTACAGTTAAGAAAGAACCATTGCCTGTTTTTCAGTTCAGGCCGAACTCGAAAAAATCCTCTCACACAACCGTTCCAAAATGAATGTTTAAATATTGCCAGCGACAGCTGTCCCCTCAAAAGAACTCACGATGTACAATTCTCTTGCTGTCGTAAAAGCATACACGCATTGTCTTAATCTTATACTTTAAAAACCTGATCTTCTTTCCTTTGTGTGACTACGGCGACTTCAACTGAGCATTCTGACACTTCGTTTCAGGATAATAAAGAATACACCATACCTCGTCAGCTGCAAGAATTCTTTGGAGATAATTTGTATTGTTTTCGCAGTCTGCAGGATGTATTTTGCGTGCTCCACTCGAGCGTGTTTCTGGTTGACTGACAAAGAATGCGGAACAAACAAACACATTTCCTCCCTCCCTCCCAAATGTGTTCTAAAACTTGACAAATCATCTCCTTATTAACGCTGATCTCAAAGTCCAGAATCCTTAAGGTCACACAACGATCAAATTTTACCCTTTCGCGAACCTTTTCAATCATTTCAGACGTATGCACTGAAATTGGGGGTCAGGGACGTTCGTCGTTTTCCATATCTTCTCGCCCATCCTTGAAACCTGTATAGCAGCGGAATATTTGTGCGCAAAATGGACAGTTAGCCCAATACACATCATGCAAAATTTTAACTGACTTATACGCAATTTTAACGATTTTCAAAAGAACAGAATACTTCCTCTCTGCTCTATGACAGAACAGTGACAATTTCCTTCTACGAAATGACGTCAAGCATAGCGTAAATATTCATCTGTGCCAGTCTCTCGTACACGCTGATACCACAGCATAGTTGGCAATGGCTTATCAGAAACGCGTGTCATTGCGCCCAGTGTTTTACCGGGGTTTTAAAAAAATCAGTCTCATTAGTTAACTACCGCACTTATGTGAGCACTGATGTTTCGAAATAGTGTGGCAATGTATCCTCTAAGATGATAAGGTGATATAATAAAATGATACCTATATTACGAGATAACTTCCATATGAATTGCGTTACGATTGTGCAGAAAATAATGTCTTCAAAATAATAAACTCCTTGAAGAGAAGTATACACTTATTTTAATTGAATTCATTTTGACAGATATAGAGTTCCTTTCATTCAAGTATGTCGAAATTACTAATATACATTTAAGTAAATAGATGGTATTATAACGAATCATATGAATGGATCATATAATAAATGATCTTACTGTCATGCAGTTTTTCCATTTTCAAAATTTAATGAAATAAAGAAGTGAATTAACATTAATAATATCATCTACTTAAGCATTTAGTTAAAGCATTTTTTTATTTCAAAAGAAAAATTGCGATATGGCAGTGTACCAAACATATAAGTCTGATTTTTTTAGGGAATACATTTTCTGAAGTGCTAGTGCTATTCTGTCCAAAGAGCTGCAGCGCGTATTAAACCAATCGTCGAGAAACCTTTCTTGTTATCATTCTCTTCATACGGTTCTGAGATAACTACAACATTTTTACAGCCGACCCGGTGGCGCAGTGTTCTAAGGCGCTCGCCTCTGATCATTCGTCCGAAAGGGGTCCGGGTTCGAATCCCGGTTCGGCATGGATGTTGTGTTTGTCTTACGGCACTGCCTCTCTCCCTTCCCTGGAGTCAGTGACCCTAAATTAGGGACGGGCGACTGCTTATAGCCCATAGAGTTGCTCACGGTGATCGTTAAACCTCCAATAAAAAAAAATTACATACGCTTTCTTTATCTGTCTTTCTTTGGAATTTATGTGCTGTCACCAACTTTCAGTTCTTCACTTTGTTCTTTATCGCGTTCAGAGATCGCTGTAATTTAAGGACAAAATATATTTTGACTTTATAATATCGGAAACATTAGTTTTTCAGCTGAATTCGTGTCAGTTCTAATAGCAACAATAAAATGAAATACAGGACATCAAAAATCATGAGTGATATTTAATACAGATCGAAACAGAACAAAATGTTGCCAAGGAGGTACAAGCTCACTCAATCATACGCAGACACACTTCGATGAAGCCTGCGTAAACATACTAATAAGCGAAGTCCCAAGTATATGTCCACCACGCGCAACAATAATGTTTGGCATTTGTGTGCTATGCTAAGCACCGATTAGTTGAGAAATTAATGTGGTAAATTATCACCTTCCGGAAGGAGAGTCCTGCTAAAAGCATGAATGGTTCGTTGGGCATTTGTTTGTGAAATACATTATGTCTCCTCAGGACATCCTATTTCATTTCGATTGTAGTGATGTCAAGGAGCAGGCTGGCCACACTACGCGATTATCCTACCACCTAATAAATATCGCATTTACATCTTCTGTACTACGAAGACAGAGCAAAATGGAACCTAGTCTCAGAGCACCATCAACTGAAGAACATGGCGAAAGATCACATTAGTGAAGTATCGGTGCACCTTTGATTAACTACCTGTATTTTGGTACGTAAGTTCACAAATTTTCAGGACCACACCTTAACACGGCAAGCACAATATCTTTAACGACCTTTTAACGTTTTTCCTGGCATGATTCAAAGTAAAATGTTCCCGAAAGATTAACCTGCGCTGTGAATCCATTAAATATGTTAAGAGGCTTCCATCTGTTAACATTAAGTTTGCCCATTAATCTAAAGATAAACCATAGTGAGATTTAGGTCCGTGAATAATGGTAGACAGTTTTCGAGATTCCGGGATATAATGTTACATCATTATTATCGTTTGAGACAGTTTGGCGTTAAATTTGCTCACCTCTGCCTGCTTAAAGATTATCTAACTGGTCCGCGGTAATTTTAAATCTCCATTTTGCCAATATGGCCGAAAAGATCTCATTGCTTAAGAAGAGTGAGGACGACATCCACCTAAACATGTGAGAGTGTTTTCGTGTCTCCTCCACGCTAAGCAAAGCCTTAGCATTTTATTGTGTGCAACATCAAATTGGCTGACGACATATGTTACAATCCAGATCTTTCCCAGCTAGTTCATAACTACCGCTATAAAATGCTTCATATGGTGTACGCGAGAAATAATTTTATTACCTCAGACAGGCAATTTCACTACCGTCGCTGGAACATATGAAAAACATTATAAACTCAAATGAGATACGACTTGGCCATCTGACTACGTATGTCTGGCCAAAAATGATATTAAGATAACGTTTGGCAAACAAGGCTATTCCAGAGTTAATAAGGAACTCAACTCCCGCCAGTAAAGTAGACCCCACGCCATTACACGGCTTCCATCAGGTAGTTCCAGCGTCATACGACAACTGGGACCCATAGTTTCGTGTTGCTGGCCCCATATTGAAGATTGTCCATCATAGTGTGGTAACCAAAAACACGGTTCTTCTGGACAAACGACGTTTTTTCTAAACCGCAATGGTCTGCCTGATCCACGTTTATACGTATGGGTGTGTCTGGTCTGATTTAGTACTTCAGTGACTACTGCAGCGAATTTACTGGCTTACAGCAGACACGAGAGATGTACTAAAGGCAGGAATGATTTTATTCCTCTTTCCTGCTGATGTATGGTGTTCTGTATATGATGAGTTTCTCTTTTCATTACCCCTGTTACATACAAATGTGCGTTTGCTTGACACCATTGAGTTTGTCTTTCACTTGATAAAATCCTTTCCACACGCCGACGTCCTTGAAACTCGACTAGTTCTTTCCCGCAGGAACACCACACGCTTTTTTTAATCGTAGTAAACCCTCAATACAGTTCGTGAAATTATCGGCCTGGCAGCAACTCTTATGTCACTTTAAAGGTATTTAATCGTACACGTGTGAAACCACATCAACGCAATGATTACCTTCCTATCAGATGATGACATGCATACTTTTGTTATCGCGTGTTCAAAATATATGTACTAATTCAGTATTCGTTTCTTTTAATTCCTATACATGGAATGGACCCAGTTTCATTTTTTTTTTGGAAACGCAAGATTTCAAACTGTGTTATTAAAAGAAACAGTTTACTGTGATCAGTATTAGTCATACTGTAGAACATTGATATATACACCGATGAGCCATTACATTATGACAACCTACCTAATAAGCTTTCAGACCTCATTTACACGGCAAACCCACGACGCCTCAGAGGTGCATTGATTCTCTGACGTGGCGATAGGTATCCTGGACTATCTGGTACCATAATGTCAACAGCAGGTCGTCCAGTTCCGGTATATTTCGGGGTGGTGGTGATTTAGAGTGAACCCGCTTGTCCAAGTGGAAACAGATGTTCGATTGGGTTCATGTCAGGTGAATTTCGATGCCAGGGCATTACCCGAAAGACACCAGCATGTACCTCGAACCAATCCTTGACGATCTGGCAGTCTGGCATTGCGCATTATGCTGTTGGTAATGGCCATCACTAACAGGGAGCACAGATACTATGAAGAGGTGAACTTGGTCTGCAACGATGTTCCGATAACTGAGAGCTGTCCGGAATTGTGCTATTGAGATAATGGAGCCTAAAGTGTCACAAGAAAACATCACCAACAGCATAACACAGCCCCGGCAGGCCTGTTTCCTCCCAACCATGAATCCAGGTGTCATAGCCTCTGTTTGTTATCAGCGTATCCGCGCTCGGCCGTCCACGTGATGCACCAGGAATCTTGATTCATCACACCATTTCGCTTTCTTCCAATCATCCATGATCCAATATCTATGAACTTGGACTCATTTCGGGCGTGATAAGCGATGACGTAGAGTGAGCATGGGGAACCGGCTGGGACTTCGGCGACGTAGATCCATGGGTATAAAGATGCGATGAAATGTGTGCTGTGACACATTGCCCTGACCACCATTTGGGTAGCTGCAGGAGAGTTTTTACACTGCGGCACTGCGCTCGCTCCCCTCTGGTATCAAAGTGATGCGGACGACACACGACTGAACGACAGTTCTTCGTTTGGCCATTTGTGCATCACTTTTGATACGTACTCACTACAGCGGCGCGTGAACAACCTACAAACCGCGCCGTGTCCGTGGTCTCAGTGCCGAGGCGCCACACCATCAAAATTTGTCCTTTATCAAAGTCCGATAAATCTGCAGATTTTCACCTTCTGATTTCGAACACCCTACTAACGGAAAGCAGGTCCTCGGGTGTACATATATTCCTCTGTGAATGTCATCGTCTGCCCTGTTCGGTCTACCGGCGCATTCAGTTCTCTAGGCCAAGGTTGACATAATGTAATGGCTCATCGGCGTACATAAGAAATCTAATTTAATTTTAGGACATAAATGTTCAGTTGTTCATAGAGCATCTTCATAAGGTCACCTACAAAACAATACTTCATCTTTTTATGATTAAAAAAGTCTATAAGTTCAGAATTATTCAACAACATCATCAACAGAACGTGTTCTTTCTGAATCTGAAACAATATGTCAAAACACCTTTTCATTTATGCTTTTCACCTAGTGTTGGCTAAAGTCGCTAGAGCAGTAATAAAACCCCTCTTTAGGCCAAACTTCTGTCGAAACCTTTTTCTTACATAACTTATCTTTATTAGAAATTATTGAAACTAAGATGTAGAATCATTGAGGAGAAGATTTTCAGATTTTGTAAAATACAACTATGTACAATGCAGCAACAAAATATAAGGGACACATAAGTAACGATATTTCGGAGTATCTCGGCTTTCCGAATACTTATATTTCATGTGGTACAGAAAATGAAGCTCCTTCTAGAGGTATGTTCAGCCGGCGGATATGACGACGTCTGACATTTAATTACCAAATGTTCACTGGAGGACCTTTATTACGAATGACCCTCTCAATGTCACCCCAGATGTGTCCAATTAGATTAATATATGGGGATTGTGAGTTCTTTAACTGTTCAAAACTGAAGTATATGTTGTGCTGTTAGAACTACTGTTGATCTATGCGAGCCTTTAGGCGTGCCCATTATCATATTCGAAATAACCTTCTCCATCAAGAAACACCATGCTAATCTAAGGGTGTATCTGATCTGAAATGTTGCTAATAATTATCTTGATATTCACTCGTGCTCTTAGAACTACAGTGTATTTATGCAAGCCTTAAGGTATGGCGCATTATTCTACGTGAAGTAGCCTACTCCATCAAAAAACACCATGATAATTTAAGGGTGTATCTGGTCTGAAATGTCACTAAGAAGACCCTTTGTATTTAAATGCTATTACAGAAATATTTGGAAACTACGATTGCTGTCTTGAAAACCGACCCCAGCCTTTGCATGACCTTTTTCGGCCTATGCATTTAAAGACATACAGACGGGATGTATCGATTTGGTCTACTGATATCACATTATTACCCTCTTATTGGCGTGTATTAAATGAAATTGTGATTCATTGTGACAGCGGATAAAATTCCCGTCCTTAAGGGCAAAGTTTTAGTGTTCCAGATTCCACTGCAGATGAATATATTGGTTTTTAACAGGGACGAGATGTACACGAACGAGAGGTCTTATGTTATAGCCCAATCGAGACAGTCTGCGGCGAACTGTGTATGCTGAAATTTTGCTCCCAAAACCACAGTTGTTCTGCGCTGCTAGTTGACGCAATGAATCTCGTTTGATATTTCCAATAGTACCTTTCAGCTGCCGTTGATTTCGAGCATCGATTACGTGCTTATCGTTTCATTTGTTGTTGCATAGTCTAGAAGGTTGCCGTTTCTGAGATGCTTACCGTTTCCTTCCTAGGGCTCATTATCATGCCTTTTTCAAAGACGCTTAAATCACCATTGTTTCGTGTATTGCAGCAACCTGCGCTGTGTGCATGTCTGAATCATTTGCACAATGAGTTGTTTATAAAGCCACTTCAACGTAATGATCGCCAAATTACTGGCACGTCAGAAGCTACTACCGGCTACAACGAAGGAACTGTGGTATTTTATCGGTGTTATATATGGTATTATATCTCTTCATGAATTTTTTGAACGTGTAAGTGATTCCAGGGATACAAGATAGGGCACTTCATAGCTCAGATTCTCACATTAGCAGATCTATTTCTTACATTATTAGCTCTCCGAACTTTTTGTAATAAGGACGGTAATTCCGGAACTGAATATCCTGTGGACATGTCTTTGGCCATGATACTCAAAATCTCTTTAGTTGTAGCTACCTTATGGGAACGTACCATATATACTTGTCTGATACAGTGTCTAAAAGCTGCAGTTTAACCATTCTTCGGGCACGTTGCACCAGAAGATATGAAATTGGCTACGCTATTGCATTGTAGTAAACTTTAGACTCTAAGTTTCTTCCTGCTTCCTGTAAGATATGCACCCGAAGAGAAGGAATGCTGCAATATTTTTTTCTTGACATGAGAATGAGGCGGCGGGTGAACGTTATTTATTTCTAAACAAAAAAATTAAGATTCTGGATACAGTGCTGTCATATACAGCAGATGCCATCTGCGTACCTAACAATGGTTTAAGGTTTGAGGAAATGCATATAACTATCTCTCTTTCGTTGGGCCGTAAAAAAAATGACCATGTTATTATCTGAGATATTTGCGATTCCATAGGGACCCGTTTGTATGTACACTATATGGACAAAAGTCACCGGACACCCAGAAGAGAAACATAATGCAGCGTTTATTGACATGACATTAAATACATTGTCGGTCCACCTTTGGCCTTAATGCATGCACTGACCCTTCGAGACATGCTTTCGACAAGGGTTTGCAACACAGCGATAGGTATGCGTGCCCATTCAGTAAATAATGCTGCCGCTAACTGTTGCTTAGTAGTAGTCCTACCAAATTTGTTATGCAGTGCTCTAATTCATCCCATTGATGCTCTACGGAAATTAGATCAGGGCTCTGTGCTGCCCTGTTCACATACAATACGGAATTATCATCAAACCACGCTGTAACAGGTCTTGCTTTATGGCTCGGTGCATTATCCTGCTGGTACCTACAAAGTTCGGTTCCATAGTATTGCCACAGAGTTGGTGGGACATAATTGTCCAGAATATTGAGGTAGACGTGCTGGTTTACAGGTTTGTCCACGATAACCACGAAAAACACCCCCAAACTATTACACTGACAGCTCTACACTTGACCGTATGAACATAACACTGACAGCTCTACATTTGACCGTATGAACAGTACACTCTGCTAAGTAGCGTTCCTCCGGCTACCGCCCCACACACAGCCATCAATCTGATAGATCGTGTATCTGGATTCATCAGTCCATAGGACCCGTTTCCATTGATCTATGGTCCACAATAAATGTTTTTTACACCATGCAAAACGACGAGTAGCATTCCGGGTGGATATGAAAGGCTTATGATCTGCCTCACGACCACGGTAACCCATGGAATGAAGTTCTCTGCGAATGGTACCTGTACATACCGAGGTTCAGGCAGTTTTACTTGCCTGTACACTGAGGTCTTGTGCAACACTTTGTCAATTAGTTGTAACTAATGACTTTCCGGAAACTTCGACGTCCTCTGTCACTGATTTTCTTTGGTCTGCTGGTGCGTTTTGTTGCTTGAGGCATGCCATGTGTCTTCCTCTTATTCAGTACATCCAAAACAAGTTGACTTGGCTAGGTTTAAACGCCTCTCAGTTTCTCTTATGGACAACCCCCTAATATAACACACAACAATCTTTCCTTTCTCATATTCAGTTCTCTCCCGCCGCCACATTTTCACTCAACCTCACAGTGCCATATGTTCGCGGGCAGCTGGAGGCTGATTTTTATACGGTTTGCGGCTGTACGGCGCATCTTAAGAACGCAGAGGATCTGTTCATTTGCTTTTGAAGTGGTGTCCCGTGACTTTTGTCAGTATAGGGCATGTACATTTCTTTTGTAAAGCTAACAAAATATTTTTTCTTCAGCTACATCAAGGGATCACCTGATTTATCTATAGCGTCTGTTGTGATTGAATTGCAGAAAAATGTGCTTCTAAATTGGCGCCGCATGTTAATTTAACTGTGTTGGAGGAACATAAGCACACAATATCAAAACAACACATGACGACTAAGGGGACAATTTTCACAGGTTTCTTTCTGTTTGAAAGAAACCTTAGTCCAGTAGGTAGGGATTAAAAAGTTGGTAAGCACTTTGTCAAAGGCACGAGTCCCCTCTAATTTTTGAGACAATGGAATTAATTTCCGAGTCTGGTATGCGATGTCCACTGCTTTCGAACAAAATGCCCAGAGGTCAAAGTGGCACCCTCTGGGCTTCCTTCCCGGATCCGTCAGCCTTTATGAGGTTAGGCACCATCGACAGCGTTTTGTATTTGTTTGCTAGCCGATTGGAGTTGTTGAAATTTCGTTTTTCCGGAAGCTCACCGGATTAGGAGTTCTTCCATTTTGGCACCACAGTCTGTTTTCACAACTCTGTTTAATTTGTTTGTGAGGGTCAATGTAATTGAACTATCATTCCGTAATGTTCTCAAACCCATTCTGTTTTGCGATTCTTTTTTCACGGTGCGTTTAAAGGCCGTAATATGACTTACCTTATTTTCTATGTAGGAGCATTTTTATAATGGCTAATCCCTCCTCTGAAATAATCTGCTTTATATGGAGCTCCAGAGGTATGCAATATTTGGTGACAACAGGCGGTGTTAGTTTTCCAACGGTCTGGAAGATATATCTCAAGCGTGGAAAAGTTGCCCTTTGGGTTCACTAAAAAAAATATGCGGCTCCATTCATTTTCTCATTCGGGTGGATCTCACTTTCATGCCTGCTGCGAGGATTTTTGCTTAAGGTTTAGTACAGCATCCACTGTAACAATGATAAAATATAAAAGGATCGTATTTCTGGGATTTTCACTATCTGGAATACTTGGGGAGGCTTTCATATGCTCAATAGAAGAAGAAAGGTTGTGTATTGTTGCCAAACTTGAAACACTGTATACGTACGCAGCAGGATGATCTTCTTCATGTTCATCATTTTACTGGGAATCCCAAAACTTTTTGGCAAAAAGTAAATTACATCCACCAAGACATCTCGTTAGCATATGATGTAAAAATCAATGCACAAATTCCATTTTTAATTTTTTTCCAAAATACGTCAAACAATTTTACTAAAACTACATGCAGTCTGAACACGGAAAATAAACGACGAATAAAATCTTCGAATAACAGGCAGTACGGAAAAATTATAGACTGACGGGAAAAAATTCCCAACACCACGAAAAAATAGTTGTAGAGGAATGAAATGGCGGCAATACATTTGTATAGGTAACATATTTAATCGATTAAAGTTTCAAGACCACAGCTTAATGTAGGCGCGAGAAGAACCATTTTAAATGTGAAATGCTGGTACATTCATAACCGGTGTAACCGCCAGAATGTTGAATGCAAGCATGCAAAAGTTCGTGCAATGCGTCGTACAGGTGCTGGATGTCAGTTTGTGGAATGCAGTTCCATGCCTGTTGCACTTGGTCGGTCAATACAGGGACGGATAATGCTGGTTGGGGGTGACGCTGGAGTGGTCTTCCAATGATGTCCCATACGTGCTCGATTGGAGAAAGATCTGGTGATCTAGCAGGCCACGGCAACATGTCGACACTCTGTAGAGCATGTTGGGTTACTACAGCGGTATGCGGGCGAGCGTTATCCTGTTAGAAAACACCCCTGGAATGCTGTTCATGAATGGCAGCACAACAGGTTGAATCACCAGACCGACGTACAACTGTGCCGTCAGGGTGCGTGGGATAACCACGAGAATGCTCCTGCTGTCATAGGAAATTGCTCCCCAGACCATAACTCCAGGTGTAGGTTCAGTTTGTCTCGGCCGCAGACAGGTTGGTTGCAGGCGCCAACCTGGCCTTCTTCTAACCAACACACGGTCAACACTGGCACCCAGGCAGAACCGGCTTTCATCAGAAAACACAACAGATCTCCACTCCGTCCTCCAATGAGCTCTAGCTTGACACTACTGACGTCGCAAACGGCAGTGGTTTGGAGTAAGTGGAATGCACGTTACAGGGCGTCTGGCTCGGAGCTGTCCTTCAAGTAACCGATTTGTAACAGTTCGTTGTGTCACTGTGGTGACAACTGCAGCTCGAATTGCTGCCGCAGACGCAGTACGATGCGCCACGGCCATACGCCGTACACGGATGTCTTCCCCCTCAGTAGTGCCACGTGGCCAGCCGGAACCCGGTCTTCTTGAGGCAGTACCTTCCTTTGACCACCGCTGCCAAAAATCATACACAGTGGCTACATTCCTGCCAAGTCGTTCTGCAATATTGCGGAAAGAAAATCCACCTTCTCGTAGCCCTATTACACGACCTCGTTCAAACTCCGCGAGCTGTTGATAATGGCTTCTTCGTCTTCCTAAAGGCATTATTGACTAACATCAACACATTACGTCGAATCTCAACGATAACTAACGCTCACGAAATTTACAGCGCGTATCTGCAGCAAACCTGCTTTGCATATTCCGAGGGGCGCAACTAGCGCCACACGTATGCGCCGAGCGCGAAATTTGCATAGACGTCATCTTACAGATGTACTCTCAGCGCCTACCAACTGTCGTTTATCTAACACAACACTTTCTTGGTGTTGGGATTTTTTTTTCCGTCAGTGTATTTTGATTTTTACTTTTATTCCGTTCAGAAGCACAGAATTACTCACAAAACCTTACGTTTGTAGGTAATAATTGAAATTATCACCATAATAAATTATTAAGAGCAGTGTAATTCTATCGGTGATACAAAAGGATATAAGAGAGGAGTAATGGCCGCACCTGCGACTGTCTCTTGCTTTCTGGAATGCTTTTCTATACCACGTCTTTGATCAGGTGTTTTTCTTTTAAAGCCCGATAATAGTCATTTCTAAATTCGGATTACCTGAATTTATTTACGATTATCTCAATCATTTCTTTTACAGTATCGGTATGTAAAATCTGGTGGAATTGAAATTTCTAGATTTCATTATTTTCGAAAAAGTTTTTTCCAATTTTTAATCCAGTTAATTAAATTTTCCAGGATATTCTGTTTCCAGAATTCATATGTGGAAGTCTGTTTCTATCTACTCTGATATTTTTCTGAAGAAATCTTCATTAAAGTGCGTCTTTTTATGCTTTCTTCACATGGTATTTAAAGGTATTTGCTAAATATTGTAAATTCCGTTTTCTGCTGTTGACAGATTACTTTCACAGATGAAGCAAAGCAATATTATTTTCTTAAGAATTAAGGCAAGTCCGTTTCTTTCAGTAAATGTTTGATAAAAAGTCAGATATTAAACTAACTTCATTTTTCTATTTCTGTTTTTAATCTGTTTAAAATACCTGCTACTAAAATCGCATAGGTGGAATCAGTGACAAACGTTTTTCAACCTCTTTTGCATACGGGGAATCATAGCCAAACGTATACGATAAATATGGTGTTTTAAAATTTGAAGCCATCTATTTCACAGGTGAATGCTGACAGATGTTAATGTGAAACCACAGGGACTGTTGTAAAAGATCGCTGATTTCATAAAGTCAACAGCAGTGCCTCTAAGCGCATACTTACTTCACAGAAAATATGATACATGGAGCATAGCGGTCAGTTAAAGGGGGCTACAAGAAATGTGAATTTGAATCATGGTTGTTTCATTACGATAACTGCGTTGCATATTCATCATTATGCATCAGCTTATTCCTTAGCAAGCGTCAAACATCAGACATACCACTGCTGTATATTTTTCTTTATTTGACCATTTTCGAGTACTTTCTGATTTTCCCATTGAAATAATTACCGTTTTAAACATTAAATTCGAAGCTCAGATTGGTGTTTTCCCTTACTTCTGGTTTTAAATAATATGATGAAAACTATGTTCAAAATAATATCACATCTAAAACGTAAATTGACGAAAAGACTCCTCAATCGAAAGCCATTTATTTTCTAAATTAAACTCATGTTTCATTCACGAACACTATTATTCAAGTCACTAAATATAAAGTCAATGCATTTGGGTAAGATTATAAAATTTTAAAATCCGCTTTAAATTACAGTAGAAGCAGCTTAAAAGGAGAAGATCGGGATATGCTATTCCTTTGTTAGAGCAATTCAGGAGGTAATCGGTCAGAAGGGATTGGTGTATGGGACCCGGAATGCAACGGCTACGTGTGCATCCTCACTGATCACATGCATCTCTTCATGTTGGACGTTTGCCCTGGTGGTGATGGTGTACACCGACAGGGCAATGGGCAGTGCCAAGTCGCCATGGGTCTGCGTGACTGGTTCGAAGAACACGACAGCGATAACTCCGTTCTCCCTTAGCTGGCGAAATCGCCCGGCCTCTATCGCACGGAACACCTGTGGGACTATTTGGATCGACAGGCTCAACGTGCCGAAAGAAAACCATGTTATCTCCGGGATTACCGTACTCTGCTGCAGTCCGAATAGGCACGTGTCGCTAGACAAGCCTTCCAATGCCTCATTGTGTCCACACCCAGTCCACACCACGCCGTCTGGCTGCTGTCATCCGAGTCAAGTGTTGTTATTCTAATTATTAGGTAGGTGGCATATTATTCTGATAACAGTGTCTAGATATTTCTGTTGAATAAAAATATGCAAAGTTTGTTCATTTTCACGATTATTTATTTCTATCATAAGAATTAATAAGAACATTTTTTTGACTAACAGCTAGGAAATATGGCCAAATTAAGAATGGTATTTAAATTTTAAATAGTAAGTTCACGACAAGATGTAATCCATTTCCAAACACAAATACCTACTTAGCTGGCCTCTTTTAGCTGTTTGTAGATTTTCACGTGGGCATTAAGTGTGGATGATACATGTATGTTCATGACAATGGAAGATCATTTTTTTAAAACTAAACTCCTGCACTTTTGAGCAGTTCACAATTTCCGATTAACACGTAAATACGGATACCTGCAGGCGATAATACCCTTAGTAAGAGAAGAGGGACATCCAAGGGAGATAGAAATTGAATGACCATTCATTTGAATTATCATTCGCGAATGCATGAATAATGAATTAACTTCCAAGAAAGTATGATCTGTTCATCAGTACCATCGATAAATAATACACAAAACAAGAATACGCGAATTTCACTGCACAAATCTAACTGTAGCCCTTTATCGACTTCCAATATTTACTTAAAGGCTCTGTTATTATACCGTTGCTATTTTCGCCTTAATCCATTTTACGAGCTTACTCAGTATATCCCATAAATACAGTATTTTGGTAAGCGTTTCGGAACACAACACTGATAACACCTCACCTAACTTGTAGCAAAAATAAGCGTGGAAGACACATGATACGCCACAGCAAAGCTCTCCGTGTTTAGTAAGTGAGCTATAACTCACGGAAAAATCAGCATATTAACAATCTTGTAAAAGGTTTGAAAGCTGAAAACAGTTTTTATAATAAATGTATCTGATTTATTACTGACCGTAAAGAGGTATGAAAGCAGATATTAAATTCATTGCTTCACAAAAATAAAAACAAAAAGGAGTGAATATTTTCTATTAATTCATGTTAACGGAAAAGAACGTATAGAATGCAATGTGTTGATGTAAAGTTAAAACTTGTGTAAATCTTGTAATGATCTAACGAAATACTTCGTACATTTCTTTAAATACCAAATTTAATGTAATTGGTAGTCAAATCAGCCTTGTCATGATCGTCTAGAAATATCTAAAACCACATATTGTTATTTAAATTTTACTTTTAGATTTATAAAAAATTGTCAGAGAGCACGTTGGATTAAAAATATTCATAAATCATCTCATATTAAAATATTTTAGCTATCTCATTTACGTTAAGGATCCCATTAGTTTCATTAAAGTACTAGTTCAACGAACCCTCAATCATATGGTTGTAAGTAAGTTTAACCATAACTTATTATTATATTTTTCACGTATCAGCATTATTTTATTAAACAGCAGTAATGCGACTAGTTTATTACCGACGAAACTCTTTGGAAATATTTTCTCTCTCGCCTTCTGTTTTGATGTCGATATATCTTTGCGTTTTTGTGCATTCGCGATTGCACTTCTCTGCGAGATTAGATATACCCCATACTTGAAAATTTGGTTTGTAGTGAAACTCAAAACGCTTTAGAACACATACAAGAAAAGAAAACTTTCTACGAAATAACGCATTTCTTTTTTAAAGGTTAAAGTTTCGTAATTCTTACTGTGAATCTATGTAAGGCACTGGAATGCCCAAGGGCAAACCTGAGGATAGTATTTATTATCCATTTCAGTTGGCACCTTGTGTGAATTATAATGTAAATTAGGAAGAAAAGGTACCTTTTGCCAGCATTATTCTATCAAAATTTACCATGTATTATTTGCTATCAAAAACATTATTTGTCAAGATTTTTTGCGCTTGGTATTTACAAAATTGTAGAAAAATTATCGTTTTTTCAGTTATTTTATGTACTGTGTCATTACCAAGTAGAAAAGCTAAAGCACAATGTGAAATGAAACATAAATTGCAACACATAATTATGATTAGGTTTCACAGATTTCCGATTATCCTAAAGTGTCTCAGGAAAAACACCTTCTTCTGCCGAAGGAGGAACTGCCGAACTTCCTTCTTTAACCGTGGCTAAACATATTTCGGTTCTTCCAGTTGATGATTATTAGACCGCATAAGAACAAACCAACTGAGCTCGGATTACCTGAGCGAAAGGAAAATTTGCAAATTAATCCCAGAGTTATATATACTCGTTTTTGAAATAGCAAATGATAATCATTGAGGTCCTGTGAAACACAGAAATATCTGTACTTAATGTTTGCTACATTTTACTGAATGTTACTGTTTTTCTTTAGGTACCCAACAATCGCTTTATTTCATTTTTAGCAAGATCAACCTCCACTTCAAGATTTATCTGACATTTTAAAATATTAGTAAGAATTCTGAACTGCTGAAAGCGTTCACTTTTCTTATTTTTCAACCGATATGTACACTAATGTAATTCTTGTTAGTTACACTTTATTCTTTTCCTGTTTTCAAAAGAAAATAAATATAAGATGCTAATGAAATTTGAAAGCCAATTAAACAGTAATTTCTCTTAGTTCTCGCGATTACGTTTAAATATATTTCCACGTAATTTCAAGTAACATTTAATGAAAATTGGATTGCTGTCGTGATGGGTAACAAACCAGATGCCTCTGAATGAAAGTAACGGTGAAAATCGAAAAATCTGGTTAAAGTCAACCTTTTTATCCAACGTATATGGAATTTAAATCAAATGTTCACATTCTAACTCTATTTAAACCCGCCACAGATCTAAGCACACTGATTTCATTGTAGCTTCTGTAGAAATTTAACAACGACCAACAACTGTTGCAAATTCTTTCACTCTAATAGCAAGTAATTACAGTTACCTTTGTTTCTGTTTTCTGTCAGCATTTATCCGAAAAGCCGCTCACACCGATCATCCAAGATTCTGTACATATTGTGCGCAAAAGGATCAAGGATGCATACAGTGCTAATTTCGAAAAAAAGCAGAACGACACCTTCCACAAAAACGGAGCACATTTAAAAAATTGGTATTGCAGTATTTAATTCACCTGAGATTATTTTTAATAGAAATAATACGTGTTAGTTATTACCGGCTAACCTTAAGATTATCAGTGCACAAATAGTTCCATACATTTTGTGATAATTTTTGTTGGAATTGGAAAGCTAATGAAAATAATAGTACTATTTGCTTTGTGGACTTAAATGTTGAATAATGAGTAACATATTATTCATTTCTAATTTCTTTGCCCTAATATCATAAATAATTGAAGCATATCTAAATATATGATTCCGTACATACTCGTATATTAAAAATTTTTGTTCCAGCTGAGAAGCTAATAGTTAGTTTTTTTTTTAAGAATATAAGTTTTGCTTCGTACATATAAATGGTGAATAGTTAATATGTATTTTCTAGTCTCTTAACCCTATTAACAGAGTTATTTGATGCGCTGACTATCAGAGTGCTAGCCATTATTACCATCGTTGTATCAACGGTTGGTGAAGAGGGGGGGGGGAGGGGGCTCCAAATCGGTCACAAACTACTTGTGAAAACGTTCGCGTTTTCGGACGGAATGCATTTAAATCTTAATATTCGTAAAACGAATTGAAACAGGAGATGGAAATTAGAATCTTACGAAAGACCAAAGAAATAGATCTAGCACAGAGACGCTTTAGATCATGAAAACTCCAAACAAAACTTCTAAGAAAAGAACAGTGACTGAAAAGACCGCTACTTTATTATTCTACACTTCCTTCCTACATAGGCTCCCATATTTTACGCACCAAACGTTTGTGCCACGAGGAAGCAAAAACGGTTTTTATTTAACAAATATTATGTTCAAAATATATGCAAAGCTGAGGTATTTGCTACCCTTTGCTCCTCGGCACCGGGCATAGACCAAATGACTGAGAAATACGCCAAAAATAGAAGACGAAATGAAAATGCACATATTCTTAGGTCCATGAGCAGTTCTATAGGATTAGCTGTGCCTGTTTGCCATTTTTACCAGAATCCCCTATCTTATACAGCATACGCGGAAGAGACAGAATTTTATGCTTCCTCTTTGTTTCGACAGAACAAACTCCTACCTGGAGGGTTATCAACGACACAAGATTTCTAAATGTGCCTCGTGGTATCTGGAACGAGCACCTTACAAATAGCCGTCGTTGATCAGCAGTTGCTTCGATTTGCATACAGAAGCATTGGTCCCAATATTTTGTCTCATCAGCGCACGTGGAACTGAAATGGACAAAAGTTTCTATGGGTAACTAATTGCTTATAAATTTATAAAAACACGTTCACAGCTTTCCTAAAGAAAATTCTCTTAAAAAAGCTGAGACACGCCGCTGCTTATTGAAGCAGTTTCCAAATTTCGGTTAAGTGATCGTTTACCTAAAGCCTATGAATCTGAATGTCAATCAGAATTTAATTTTTTCAGTTGTGCTGCCTTCTACTGCCGTTTACATAACTCGTTCTCTTCTAAAACCATTTAAAATTAAATTACAAGAACTTTAGCAGTTCGGATAATTTTGGACAATACGTCTTCTAGTCGCACATATATGAAGCATTTCTAAATATATGATTGCCCAAATATTTGCAAGCATTTGAACTTCCAAAATACCTCTTCTTATGCTGGGAGTTAAAGCTATACTGAAAAAAAAATGTTTTCACTGGAACACATGTTTTGCTTCACTTATATTTGATGCTTGCAGTTCAATAGATCGCAGTTGAAAGAGTCCTATAAGATACAGCTATGGTATAGATTAATAGTAATTGAAATAAATGTATTGCTGAAAATTCCTTATATCCAACTACTACTCACAAAATGCAATTGTGAAATTTAAAAGACGGCTGAATGTAAATTTAATCAGAGTTGCGTATAGCTGTACGATGAGGAAGGACATCATACCAACTTTAAACTCTTAAGCATTGACACACAGCTAGTTGACTAATTAATTAAATTTCATACACAGCTGTTTTCGCTGGATTTCATACAACGTAATTACAACAGTTTCAATTTAACATTGATATTTAGCGATTTTTTACAATTTGTTTCAAGTTTCATTGAAAAAGATGATGTTCAACAAACATTAAATTTTTGCACAATGCTTCTAATTGATCATTCAAAGTTATAATTATGCATATATAAAAATACGTTGCTCACTGTATAGGTATAGGATATCAATTTCACTATAATAAACAGTATGACCGCTAATGTTAAGTAAAATCTTCTAATAGAAAAATATATATAGAAAATATATTCCCACTCAAAATAGTATATTGTTGAAGTTTGTTTCTAAAATACCTTGTCCTATATGTGCAGTTCTGTACGTCAGATTATGGAAGTGGTACCACTGATTGTCATGTAAACAAATGACATTGCGTTTAGTCCTTTGCTCACTAAGAACACTTTTATCAACACAACTGTGATGAGAACAAAATGCTTGTGGTATGATACACGTAAAATGATGGAGTATTTTTATTGTTGCAGGGGCATGCTAAGTAACATATAAGTAGCGCTCCCAGTAGAAAAAACGACATGGCGTCTTTGCATTAAAATGCTCAACGTGTTCTGTGGTACCACTACACGAAATCCCCGACAACTATTCAACGTGCTTTATGTGGGAGTACGGACGCCCAACACCTGATAATAAAGCATATTAGCTTGGTAACAATAGTTGAAGAAGACAATAACAGCTGATGACCGAAAACGAACGGGAGGAAAGGGGTTAGTAAAGAAACTGTTGATGCAGTGACAACAGGTAAGTACGCAGTCCATCAGAATCCACCAGCTGAACTTCGTCTGAACTCGGAATACCCTGCACTATAAGAAAAATGTCCGAAAACGAAGAGTAGGAAAGGGTTCGTAAAGACACTGGTGATGCAGTGACGACAGGTACGTACGCAGTCCACCGGAATCCACCAGCCGAACTGCGTCTGAACTCGGAATCCCCTGCACTAATAAAAATATGACCGAAACGAACGGTAGGAAGGGGCTAGTAAAGAAACTGATGATGCAGTGACGAGAGGTACGCACGCAGTCCATTGAAATCCAACAGCCGAACTTCGTCTGAAATCGGAATCATCTTCACTATAAGAAAAATGACCGAAAACGAACGGGAGGAAATCAGTAAATACATTGTTGATGCAATGACGATAGGTACGTACGCAGTACATCGGAATCCACCAGGCGAACACCGTATGAAATCGTAATCCTCTGCACTTTAGGAAAAAGGACCGAAAACGAACGGGAGGAAAGGTTTAGCAAACAAACTGTTGATGCAGTGACGACAGGTATATACGCAGTCCATCGGAATCCACCAGTCGAACTCCGGCTCAAATCGGAATCCTCTGCACTTTAAGAAAAAGGACCGAAAACGAACGGGAGGAAAGGGTTAGCAAACAGACTGTCGATGCAGTGACGACAGGTACATTCGCAGTCCATCGGAATTCACCATTCGAACTCCGGCTGAAATCAGAATCCTCTGCACTTTACGAAAAAGGACCGAAAACGAACGGGAGGAAAGGGTTAACAAACAAACTGTTGATGCAGTGACGAGAGGTACATGCGCAAGCAGTCCATCGGAATCCACCAGTCGAACTCCGGCTGAAATCGGAATCCTCTGCACTTTTTTTTTTATTGGAGGTTTAACGACCACCGTGAGCAACTCAATGGGCTATAAGCAGTCTCCCGTCCCTAATTTAGGGTCACTGGTTCCAGGGAAGGGAGAGAGCCAGTGCCGTAAGACAAACACAACATCCATGCCTCACCGGGATTCGAACCCGCACCCCGTTCGGACGAATGATCAGAGGCCATCGCTTAGACCACTGCGCCACCGGGGCGGCCCTCTGCACTATAAGAAAAAGGACCGAAAACGAACGGGAGGAAAGGGGTTAGTAAAGAAACTGTTAATGCAGTGGCGATTTGTACATAAGCAGTACATCGGAATCCATTAGTCGACCTCCGTCTGAAATAGGAATCATCTGCACTTTAAGAAAAATGACCGAAAACGAACGGGAAGAAATCAGTAAATAAACTGTTTATGCAATGACGATAGGTACGTACGCAGTACATCGGAATCCACCAGGCGAACTCCGTATGAAATCGTAATCCACTGCACTTTAGGAAAAATGACCGAAAACGAACGGGAGGAAAGGTTTAGCAAACAAACTGTTGATGCAGTGACGACAGGTATATACGCAGTCCATCGGAATCCACCAGTCAAACTCCGGCTGAAATCGGAATCCTCTGCACTTTAAGAAAAAAGACCGAGACCGAACGGGAGGAAAGGGGTTAGTAAAGAAACTGTTGATGCAGTGACGACAGGTACATACGTAGTCCATCGGAATCCATCAGTCGAACTCCTGCTAAAAACGGAATCCTCTGCACTTTAAGAAAAAGGACCGAAAACGAACTGGAGGAAATGGGTTAGTAAAGAAACTGTTGATGCAGTGACGACATGTACTTACGCAGTCCATAGGGATCCAGCAGCCGAATTTCGTCTGAACTCGGAATCCCCAGCACTATAAGAAATATTTTCAAACAGGGCTTCGTTTTTATACGTAAAAAATGCAGTTTTTCAACCCTTGCAGATGAAATACTATTCTATCACAATAGGTTTTACGGCGTATCAATGTAGGTAATAAGTACGTGTAACGTCTCTATTTAATCTCAGGCGTACAGTATATTAGCGTATGTAAGAACAATGGGTAGGATTTCCTTAAACAGCTTCATGAATTTGACTTTACAGCTCGTAAATTTGTCAAGCGTGGTCCTTGGCAAAATCGCTTTGTGTGTTAAGCTTTAGATAATTACTGCAGCAAAAAAAATATTGCCGCTCTTTACTTTTGTAGTTCCAATGTTATTATTTTTAATTTAGTTCTATACTGTTTTTTACGGTTTCCACACCGCTTTGTAGTTTTTATGAATGAGCGTTGTTGCTTAGTACACAACAGTTGCTTTTGCCTGCTTATAAATATCTTAAATTTAAGTACCAATAGATAATTCTAATTGCATTACATCTCAAGATAAATTTAAATTTCTCATTTGCATATAGTGAGCAATTTACAAGTGTCGAATACTCTGGTACCCAGCACAAGTGATTTCTTCGTCTGTTAGCTATGTGGTACGTCAGAAATGCCATCATGAATGCTCACCATTGTAGCTAGAAGGCAATGTGGCATCATTAGTCGAATAATTTCGAGCAGCTGCTTTCAGAAAATCGGAGTGGCGAAGATATATTTTTTTACGAATTCCTAAAATCTTAATAGAGTGTTTAGGATTGGCACGTGATTCGTTTATAACACACACATATTACGCGTTTTTAACTCAGTTTACGTTGCTTACATGACATTTTTCGATCTCATTTCCTTATCAAAGTTAATTGCAGTACATGATTTTTTTTTAATTTTAAACCTGGATTTCCCGATCTGCGTGACCAGATAACCTGGTGAGTAGCAGAAAATAAATTTCAAATTTGATGTTTTTGAAGAACACAACGAACGAGAACATTGAGAACAAAATATCTTGTTGTAATAGAACACAACAAAATGTTTTGTTGATACTGGAGATATTTCCAGCATCAAATATATTTACTAATCGAGTGAATACGTTTTGCTCCTTTCCACTGGCGTGCGGAAAAAACAGCTCTATGCTACACTGTTTGTGTACTATCATCGTGTTCTGCTTCAGTGTCAGTAAACGGACATGATAAAGCAAACATCACTTTGATTTTTAAAATATTACTAGTAATCGCCAATTTCTTGGCGTAGAATATAAATCAAAGTTTCCAAGCTTTCGCATATCAACCAGATGGTTTTTTCAAGGAAAGTAGACATTTAACTGCAAACTGGATAATGGAACACTTCAACAATTTGATATATCACATATCACATATTTTCGAAAAATATGAATTTTGCGTTCAGGATTTTCAGAATTTCAGCTGAAAATCCTGGGACTAACTGAGAACTGGAATTACTGATAAATTTCGTAATACTAATAAGAAACCGGAAGAGTCTTAACTGGAGAGTAAGTAAATCAATAAGAATTAACACAGAATGAATGATATCAGATATTTCGGTTAAGGTTTCACATACACCAGTAACGGTGGTGAAGATGTGTAGTACGTTGTTTTCCCAGTGTTGGCTGCTGAAATTATGCTATTAAATAAATTAATATATTGCATAGCATCTGTCCACTTAATTTTCATGAGAAAAACAACATGATTACTTTTCTCTCAAATTGAAAGTACTAAATCAACGAACGGCAAGTTTTCACAGCTACTTCCATTATCCCAAAACGCTTCTTGCTATATAGTGAGCATATAATTTTGTCGAAGCCGGATATATAGCTTTAGAATTTAGGTGCTGTGTCATTACAGCGTTCTACATTTTACTACAGGTGCGAGAAACTTCTCCAGGTTTGTCATATTTTCGGATTACGGGGATGGTAATAAAACCAAGGAAATCTTTTTTATTAAAAGATTTGTAACGTCATTTTACTGAATTTGTAAGATTTTCTTTTCCTTTCCAATCGAATAAACTTTGAATCATAAATTAATTGTCCTCAGTTGGCTATTAAATATTTCTTTGTGATGACTCTAAAAACTTAAAAAAATTATTTAGTGCTCTCTACACTGCAGCTAAAAAATGCAGAGAAAGCTAGTGAAAAAGCTAAAAAAAAAGAAAAAGAAAAAAGGGATAAAGAAAAATCAAAGAATGTAGAAAGCTTATGTGATATACGGCTATGAATTCTCAATAAATATTGTATTTAAAATTCGACAGAAATAAATATAAAAATATAATTAATAACTGGCACCTAACTGAAAACTATTTAGCTAAATTTGTTACGATTTGAACTCAGACAAAGAGTTAAACCATAGGCTTTATTGAGAACAGGGATATTTAAAAAGAAAAATGCTTGCAGTTCTTCAGGCTGATTTACATACTTTTTCCTTTCTGTTACCATCTCATATCCGGATAACCTCGTTCGTGGCTTAGTATTTCCTTCTCTTCATCAGAAAGGAATATTTGCGTTATAGGTTTTGGAAAAAAACCAACATCAAGATTTCCCAATTAGCAACTTACTTTTTGTTGGAGAGCAGCTGATAAATACTCAATGGGAATATTTGACACATTACTCTCAGTACAGTACTGTATTTTCTTAAAGTGAGTGTAGCGAAATACTTGTTAGATTGTATTTAGGTATCACATTTATATTTAAACAGACAACCTGCAATATCTACTGAGCATACTACATAAGAATTATTTCATCATGCCATAGAGGTAGGTCACTGCTCTGACCAAAGAAAACTGACCGTTGTTCGGAAGTGGCTGTGGGCAGGTCGGTTAGATCTAAGTTAAGGTTGCTACTCCGTTTTGTTTGTACAAAAGCAGAATAAGGGTAAGAAGCAAATGGCCAAAGAAACCTGTTTCAGTTCTTTTCCCAAATGCTGAATAAAACTCAATATAATAATAAGTCATTGATTTTTGAGTGTTCATTCATCACCCTCGCAAAGATATCATTTACGAATAATCATTTAAATGAATGCACATTCATTTTGCATGAACTCCATTTCGCTTGTCTTTACTACACTAACAGATAAAACCATTTTCTTTCCCAATGAGCTTTCTAGGAGAGATAGTGACTACTCACAGTTAAAAAAGAATGGTTGGAAAATACGCGCATTCATATTGCTTTCCGGCAAACGGCATAAAAGTATAATATTTTAGGAGACCCATAAAACTCTTTGAAAACGATTTAATCTCCACTTTTGGCAAACGATCTCAGAACCACATTCAAATATATGGCAGTCACTTATAATTTCAATTCGTAAGTTTCACTATTACTGAACAGCTGACAGCTTACCTACATGACACTTGTTAAATGTCAGCATTAACTTTATTATTACGAATTCGTTGTTCAACTCATCGGGTAGTAAGAAAGTAAATTTCCCACAAACGCAGCAATGGTGAATGGAGTGACCATTCAGAGCAGTGAGAAACAATCAATATATTAATCGACAGTGAACAGTCGTTCACCAATGGTCCAATAATCTTCTAAAGGAAAAGGGCAGAGCCACATTTGTAGAAAATACAAAGCATGCTTATTTTCTCAGTATCACAGTGTAATAATAAATTATATTACGATGGTGTACGAATATTAGTTTGTTAGCTTAGTCCAAATGGAATTGTTTTTCTATAATTATGTGATCGTAACCACGAACAACCAAAACATTACTTTTTTTACCAACTCAGAAGAAATTTAGCCATTTTATTCCATGAGAGGAGGTTTTAAATTAACAGTTAAGCATTTCTTTTAAATACTGGAAGTGCTGCGCACCTCAAACAAAAGTGATTGAAAACTACACAGGCTCCTTTAATATATAATTAATTAAACTCATATTTTACTGAACGATATCCCAATTCAAGATATGTTATTTTGCAAATAATTTCATGTAAACACATTTTCAATGCCAAGAGCTTTTTTATTGCATTAGAATAGTTCTCTATGAAACAGAAATCTTATGAAAAAATTCTATAGTTTGAATTTTTGGCCCCTTCTACCCGGCGAAAAATTAAAAAAAAATATTTCATGCCTGCTGAAAAATAGAGAAAACATGAGATCCATGAAATTTTTACTCGCAACGTTTTTTGTGTGCGTTTGCTTAATAACAAGTTTTCAACAATATTTTCAGCTCAATTGCACAGTTTTGCTTTGCATTTTTACGGGTGTTTTAATTATTTTTTTCCTTAAATACGGAAATTTAATAAATAACACCTCATTTCTGGTGTTCAGTTAAACGTTGTGTACAACATTGAATGTACGGTGAGGCGTTTGAGGTCAGAATTATGCTGTCAACGGAGCAACACTGAATTTTACGCGAAAATTTTAGTGAAGTAATTTTTTCTATCTATATTGAGCATGATGATTTTCTTTCTATGGGAAAGAAAGATATGCATTATTCCATTTACAACATGAGGAGAATAAGTTTCAAGAACTTTCCACGTTCCAAATAACTTTCAGTCACCAGTCGAGAGACATATAAATCTGAAAACATAATGTATTTGCTCAATAAAATCAGTTACATAAAAAATTGCCTTGTTTCTGGTGTTGTAATTAGCTTCTCCTTTGGGATGCACAAGCAAAACTAAACGACTAAAATCTACTTTTACGAAGATTTTAAGAAGTACCAAACATTAGCTTTCAATGACACAAATGACTTTTACGGCATCTGGTCGTTGTCAATTTCAGAATTGGGTGTCTTTCCCAGTTGGAGAGATTCCCTGAACCCCAAGAAAAAGACAAGTGGACTTGAACAGAATACATACACTGGGAATAACACACCAAAAACTGTAGATGCAACGTTCAAAACTCCGCTTATTAGTGTAACTACAAACGAACGTAAACATCCGAGCTTTCACCACCAGACAAGTGGCTTCATCAAGAAATAGTAAAATCCTTAGAATGAGAAGTTCTAATTGAAATTGAAAAACATAAATAAATGAAACCTGATAAATTCCAACACTTAAACCTCGTGCAGATTACATCATTTCATAGTCATGTGTGTTTCCCACCCTTAATTCTGAAATTTTGTAACCTACACGAGGTTTAAGTGTTGAAATTTATCAGGTTTCATTTATTTATGTTTTTGAATTTTAATTAGAATTTCTCATTCCTCGGACTGTACTATTTCTTGATGAAGCCACCTGTCAGGTGGCGAAATTTCGCATGTTTATGTTCACTTCTAGTTAAACTTGGAAACGATGCTTCGAACGTAGTATAAGAGGAGTTTTTGTTCACTTTTTGTGGGTTCTTTTCTTCGATTGGAACATGGAATCTTTACGAAAATTCTACGTCGATCTTTAGATGATTTTTATACTTTCACTTCAAACAGTAAATAAAGAATGAAAGTGAAGAATTTCATATGTAGTTTAAACTGAGAACATATTTTTGAAATAAAATTATTTCCTCCAAAAATAATTTTATATAATTTTAGTCACTGTATTTAAGTTAGTATTAAAGCATTAATATGTAAGCATCTGCATTCATGAAGAGCACATGGATATCTTCACAAGTATTTGTGCATCATAAGGATTTCCATTTTTTTATTGGAGGTTTAACGTCCACCGTGAGCAACTCAATTGGCTATAAGCAGTAGCTCGTCCCTAATTTAAGGTCACTGGTTCCAGGAAAGTGAGAGAAACAGTGCCGTAAGACAAACACAACATCCATGCTTCATCGGAATTCTAACCCAGACCACTTTTGGACGAATAATCAGAGGCCATCGCTTAGACCACTGCGCCACCTGTCTTTCCATTCGTCTTCCTTAAGGAGCACCAAGATTTATTGTAAGGAAGACGTATTCCTCGAAATTATTTTTTCCGTTGCGAGACATGCTAGAGAATTATAACATTGTAGTTTCAAAACATGTGATGCACATCTAATATAAATCTTCATTTGAGCGAGCTATTTTGCCTAGAGTTTGCATGTAATGTTATTTCGTATTTCCGATTGGAGGCAGAAAGGCAACATTTTATTGATTTTCGTGGGAGATTGTATGGGATGTATCGCGAATCTCCTTCCGATTCGAGAGATCGAGCATGAGCTCTCCCTCTAATGTAGCAGTCCGGCTCACGGCTGTAGCATTACGCCCTGTATGAAACAGAAAATTTTCTGACCTGTCATTGTGAGTTTTTCCGAGGCAGCCAGTTCCACTGTAAAAGGAAGCATCCAAGGTTGGAGGATCTTTTATACACATTAAAGAAATTCATATCGGTTTCTTCGTACGATATTCGAAGGACACACGTTAAAAAATCATTTATAATCTTAGCATATTTGTATTTCTAATATCCATCAGCAACACTAATATGTATGAGAAAAATAGGATTCATATAAGGATAACAAAAAATTGCTATTTCCAAATTGTTAGGGGAACTTTCTTTAAGGTCTGATAACGTAATGATCATGAAACAGTTTTCATATTACGTGCCCAATGCAGTGTAATTTCATAAAGATTTTATAAGAAACTGATATCTTCTGTTAGTTCGAAATTCCAATAAATAGTTAACAATGGTTCTTAGACATCTCTTTAGGTTACGTCATATTAGCAATATACGCTGTCATTGGCTCTTTCGTTTGAAGTCACTGTGATGGAAGGGTTCGAAAGCAAATCACATTTTTCATATGTAACTTCAAGCACAGAGGAGGAAATTAAATTCATAGGAGCAGGAGCTAAAATGTTTCTTCTCTTAAAACTTCTCACTTCGTCGTGCAGTTACTAAAGGAAAGGAAAATATCTACTTCAGAATGAATTATTAACTAATAAAAAAAGAGTTACGTTCATCGTTTGTCACGTGGTTTTCAGAAATACCTTGCAAGGAACCTAAAATATTTATTAAAAAATATATGGAATTTATATCGACAGACGTTCCGCGATCTTTTCCAACTTGCTAACTAACACCACATTTAGCTACGTAGACATATACGCGAAAAGGCATGACCATCGATATAAAAGGAATAAAATGTTTTGCTTGTACAAACAACTTTCGTCGCTTTATGTCAGCAAATCATTCCAAACGTAATTTCGGGAATTTAATTGAGCACAAGAAGTTTTAAATCCCCTATTTGCAGCTTGTAGGTGTTTCATGTCCAGTAATTTCTGCTGCATTTCCACCAACTAATGTGAATTTTCAATTTGTGTGCCTTTGTCCACTTTCCTCTTCTTTTGGTGATACCCTGAAAATGGGTTTCAGAGTACACTTACGAATTACACGGGTTTTGCTTCTGTTTAGTCTGTTATACTTGTTATACAACACATTACCTACATCTACACTTTCCATGTAACTCCTGGAATCATGTGTGGTGTTTTCACTAACATGCGTATCTACAGCAAGATTGATGTTAATAAAGGGGAGATTCATGGAAAAATGGCACATATTTTCATCCTCTTCTGCGTTCTGAATGGAAGGCCCATCAATTCTGATTTCACACCATGTTCATACTCCCCCTCACTGAAATGTTTATGAAAAATTCTGGCGCATTTCACATTGATGGCGTCTATAACTTTATATTTCAATAGCCACGTTTTTGGAAACACTTGGTCTTTCATATAAGCGAGATAAATAATCCCAGTTTCTTACGTGTTTACCACGTCTTTTACTAAATATATTGTGCTATTGTTACGGGTTTGTCTGTCCGCCTGTGGACACCATATCTCTGTAACTATTAGCCCGACTGGAAAAATTATTTTTGCATTGGGCTAATTCCAAAGAAATGTATCACAGAATTGAATTAAAGGAATATTTTTTTACAGAGTTCAAATTTATGTAAGTGCTAGAAGGATAATTGAAGTAATTAAATTTTGCATGAACAAAAATTTTGATTTTGTTTTGTGGCAACAGCATGAGCTCAAAATGGCTGCCATGTTATGAAAGAGAAGCTACTTGAATTTGTGGCTATTTTCCTAGCTGATTTCTACAGAAGAAAAGTTAAATTCTAGGAATGTTTTAAACATTTATTGAAATATAGCAACTGTGTTATTACGTAACTTCTTTATTAAGAGGTTTGTGGTTTAATTTCTTGTTTAGTAAGCAAATGAAATGCTGAATTTTCAACAGTAGTGTAAGTCACAAAAAAACCCCCAGAAGTTTCTCTAAAATATCTAAACAGCAATATATCTTTAACATTTTCAGCTATTTCCTTCTCTGTATCAATATCCTTTAGGCCTTGGTTTTAAATTCGGAAGTGATAAAGATTTGCATTGAATATCGCTTAGTTCAGTTCTGTAGTGTAAGTCACAGTGCATTTAAGTCACAAGCACATGTTGGGTTGGTAGATGTATTTTAACTTAAAAAGCTTGTCACTTTCTGATATTTTCTCACCTTTTCCTGTAGATGGGGAAAACAGCAGCGGAAAGAAAGAGGGAACAAAGAGAGAGATTGAAAGCAAGTGGGAAATTTCAAGCTTTCAAAGATAATGAATCAAAAAGAGAAAAGAAAAAGAGTGACGAAAAAAAGGAAAGATACAATGTTCTTTGATGCAATGGAGACTTTGAAATCAAAGAAGAGAGATGAAATGAGGAAATATAGAGAAAAGAAAGATATAAAAGCTGGTGTAAATGAGCCCCTTTCAATCACTTTTCATCCAAATGCTGATTCTCCAATGAAGGCTTTTAAAAGTCGTGACCCATTTGGAAAAGCCATTGCTAAAGTAAAGAAAAGTCTTCCACAAAGCCCAAAAACAATTAGCTCACCAACTTCTGCCAAACATAATACAACTACCTGATAAACAGTCAAGAGTCACGAAACTAAGTGATGAAATAAAATCACAGATAAAAATATTTTTTGAAATGGATAGCATATCCTACCAGGCACCTGGTGTGAAAACTTTTGTGATTACTAGAGAAGAGGGTAAAAAGACAAAAATTCAAAAGCGATATTTATGACTCTAGGAGAAACATATGAAAATTTTATAAAAGAAAACCCTGACGGGAAAATCGGTCGTTCGAAATTCTGCAAATTACGACCAATTCACCTTTGTTTGCGTCATGAAACACCACCAAATTTGAGTTTAATTATCTATCATGAGAATATTAGATTATTATTGGAAGCAATGGGTTTTCTTCCAAATTATGCCAAAGATTTAATAAAATGATACACTGTGATAATAACAGCTCCAAAGATTGCTGTTATCAGAAATGTATAAATTATGGATACTTAAAGAAATTTCATGAAATCACGCAAAATGTATCGGAAAACAGTTTAGAAGAGGAAATCAAATTCTCCTATCGATGCGTTACTGACGAGAAAAAAATAACACGGCAAAAATTTTCTGCAACACTGCAAGAAGCTATTGAAAAATTAGAACAAACATTACCACAGTTTTTGCAGCACGTTTTTGTCAAGCGTCAACAAGAATCCTTGTTTAAAAAGCTAAAAGAGAATTTGCCAGCAAACACACTGATTTTACACATTGACTTCAGTGAAAATTACAGTTTCACTTACCAAGATGAAATTCAATCAGCCCATTGGGTATCGACATCTTGCACAATTTATACTGCAATGGCTTATTTTGTTCATGGAGAATAACATAAATGTGTACCAATAGTTGTTGTTTCCAATTACCTGCATCATAATAAATATGCAGTAGTTACATTTAATGATGCCGTAATTAAAAAAATTAAAGATAATTATCAGAAGCCATCAATTTCCAGAATCATTTATCAATCGGATAGAACAGGGCAGCACTTTAAACAGAAGTACTTCATCTGCATAGCTATGCTACAACCAGAAGATGTGGAGTGTTATGTTTCTGCTACCAGCCATGGAAAGGGGCCAATTGATGGAGTGGGAGGCATAGTAAAACGGAGAGTATGAGAGACCACACTATCAAGAATAGATCCTCATACTGCAGAGGAATATTTCCACTGTGCAAAAGATACCTGTCCTAAAATAACCATGCTCTATATTTCAGAGAGCTTAGTAATACCGGATAAAGAAAAAAATGATAACTTGTGTTCGACATCAAGAAAGGACAATTATTTCATTCCTAAAACCAGGAAAATGCATTGCTTTGTAAAAATCATCCCTTGCAAGCTCAAGGCAGCAAATATTTCTCTGCATCCTAAAGAATTCAAAGTAGTGTATCTTGTTAAAGGAACAGCTGAGGTGATAAAATCGGAAGTGGTTGCAGAAAGAGACAACAAAAAACCTGATACCAAACTGAATATAGGAAACTGGGTATTAGTCCCATTTCCAGGTCAAAGAATCGCGAAATATTTTGCTGAACAAATCAATTCAAAAGATGCATCATCAATAAAAGTAAAATTTCTGAAATTTAAAGGAAAAAAACATTCTTTTGCCAGCAAAAGAAGGATCCGCGGATGTTGAAATTGATCAAAACGTAAAAAAATAACCTGAGCCAAATTTTGATCGCCGATTACATTTGACGTTTCCCAATTCCAATTTCTCATGATATGTTATGGGTTATTATTGTTTTGTTTCATAATATACTGCATATACAATATCTACCAACACGTAATTGGACACCCCTGCAATCGACGATATCTGCGGTCCTGATACACGTCACGGCCACCGCCGTGAAATATCGTGTGGGAAACAACAACGCAACCAGTCGTATGCAAGATGCCACGCAGTTAGGAGCTCTCTTATTTCGAGAAAGGTGTAATCGTCGGATATCACAGAAATGGTCGATCCATACGTGACATATCTAGCGAGTTGAAGTACCGAAAATCGACAGTGGCCTACGTGATTGGCAAGCGGAAGATGAGAGGTAACTGTCGGAATGTGCCCCGTCCCGGCAGAACTACAAAATAAGGAGCTAGAGACCGACGGGTGAGGGCCAGAGAAATTCGAAAGAACCGCACCAAATCGATGGGCCACATCCGCGAGGAGTTTCAACAGGCATCCGGGAGTGTTCCTTAGATGAATACCATCCGTAAAAAAGACCATGTGCTCGGTTATCATGGACGTGCTGCCGCCAACAAGCCTTTGATCACCAAGTCCAATAGCGCTGCTTGGCTAACGTGGTGCAAAGAACGTCGACAGTGGACCGTTGAACAGTGTAATCATGTTCTCCGGAGCGACGAATCAAGATTCACCTCTACCCTTCGGATGACAGGGTCTGGGTTTCGTCTGCCTGGAGAACGCCTCCTGAAGGAATGTATTGTGCCAACTGTGAAGTTCGGCGGCGGTGGAATTATGCTACGGGTGTGTTTCTCCTGGTATGGCAAGGGACCCTTGGTCGCAATTCCTGGTAGACTCCACTCCGAGACCTACTGCGTCATTTTGGATGACCTTGCGCTTCTTACGTTGTGGCAGTTTTGCGGGGTGGACCCATGGTACTTTCAGGATGACAATGCCACCTGTCATGTTGCGAGGTTCATCATGCCTTGGTATGCTGACAATGGGGTTAATCGAATGGACTGGCTTGCGCAGAGCACGGACCTTAACCCTATCAAGCACCTCTGGGACGAGTTGGAGCGTCGACTTAAGGGGCGCCCCCACCGTCCGAAATCGGTGAAGGAACTGACCTGTGGCCGCCCCGGTGGCGCAGTGGTCTAAGCGATGGCCTCTGATCATTCGTCCGAACGGGGTGCGGGTTCGAATCCCGGTGAGGCATGGATGTTGTGTTTGTCTTACGGCACTGGCTCTCTCCCTTCCCTGGAACCAGTGACCCTAAATTAGGGACGGGCGACTGCTTATAGCCCATTGAGTTGCTCACGGTGGTCGTTAAACCTCCAATCAAAAAAAAAAAAAAAAAAAAAACTGACCTGTCTTCTCCAAGCCGAGTGGAAGAAAATACCGCTAGCCGTCGTACAACACCTGGTTGAGAGTATGCTCCGGAGGTTCGCAGCTGTAATCGCCGCTCATGAGGCTCCACCAACTATTGAAGGTGAATAAACTTCGTTTTCCTTTGCTATCACAGGTGTCCAAATACTTGTTGGTAGATAGTGCTGTCTACCAACAAGTAATTGGACACCCCTGCAATCGATGATATCAACGGTCCTGATACACGTCATGGCTGCCGCCGTTAAGGATCATGTGGGAAACAACAACGCAACCAGTCGCATGCAAGATGCCACGTGGTTAGGAGCTCTATGATTTCGAGGAAGGTGTAATCGTCGGGTATCACAGAAATGGCCGATCCATACGTGACATATCCAGCGAATTGAAGTACCCAAAATCGACAGTGGCCTACGTGATTGGCAAGTGGAAGATGAGAGGTGACTGTCGGAATGTGCCCCGACCCGGCAGACCCACAAAATGTGGAGTTAGAGACCGACGGATGCTGGCCAGAGAAGTTCGGAAGAACCCCACCAAATCGATGGGCCACATCCGCGAGGAGTTTCAACAGGCATCCGGGAGTGTTCTTTAGATGAATACCATCCACAAAGAAGCCCATCTGCTCGGTTATCATGGACGTGCTGCCGCCCACAAGCCTTTGATCACCAAGCCCAATAGCGCTGCTCGGCTAACGTGGTGCAAAGAACGTCGACAGTGGACCGTTGAACAGTGGAAACAGGTTCTCTGGAGCAACGAATCAAACTTCATCCTCTACCGTTCGGATGGCACGGTATGGGTTTGGCATCTTCCTGGAGAACGCGTCCTGCCAGAATGTATTGTGCCAACTGTAAAGTTTGGCGGCGGTGGAAATATGCTTTAGGGGTGTTTTTCCTGGTATGGCAAGGGACCCTGGGTCGCAATTCCTGGTAGACTCCACGCCGAGACCTACTTCACCATTTTGAATGACCATGTGCTTCCTACGTTGTGGCAATTTTACGGGGTGGACCCATGTTATTTTCAGGATGACAATGCCGCCTGTCATTTTGCGAGGTTCACCATGGCTTGGAATGGTGACAATGGGGTTAATCGAATGATATGGCCTGCGCAGAGCCCGGACCTTAACCCTATCGAGCACCTCTTTGATGAGTTGGACCGTCGACTTAAGAGGTGCCCCCACGGTCCGAAATTGGTGAAGGAACTGACCTGTATTCTCTAAGCCGTGTGGAAGAAAATACCGCTAGCCGTCGTACAACGCCTGGTTGAGAGTATGCCTCGGATGGTCGCAGCTGTAATCGCCGCTCGTGGAGGCTCCACCAACTATAGAAGGTGAATAAACTTCGTCATGAAACAAGTCTTCGTAAGTTAAAGTCATGAAACAAGTCTTCGTAAGTTAAGGTTAAAACTCGTAAGAATATGATAATTGATATTGTAAGAAAAATTTTGAT
Organism: Macrothele yani; assembly: GCA_039090855.1. Taxonomy (NCBI): domain Eukaryota; kingdom Metazoa; phylum Arthropoda; class Arachnida; order Araneae; family Macrothelidae; genus Macrothele; species Macrothele yani. Next base: position 50,503,849 of record CM077018.1, on the reverse strand, counting down.
TTCAATTTTGTTCGATTGCTTTAGTGTTCAGGAAGATAGACATTTCTGTTCTTTTAAAGTATTTGCGAACTAAATGCCTGTGGCGGTAGGTTTCTATAGATATCTGTTCAGTTGTAATTTTAATTTCCCTGAAACATAAGATTCAAACCAAAAAAAAAAAGAGAAAAAAAAACTAAATCGTTTTCAGTATCTTCTTAGAACAAATGAATATATTTAAGTATTTCAAAGCTTGTAGAACTTGCGTAAAATAACAACAGTTATTTTAACAAAGCGCGTTCAAACTCGTTAAAACATACACTATCTACCAAAAAGTAATAGGACACCGGTGAAACCAAATATTACGTCAATTTTCAGTATTTCTACCTTTAAATAGGTATACTCTGATGGAAAAAAATCCCAACACCACGAAAAAATAGTTGTACAGGAATGAAATGGCGGCAATACATTTATAAAGATAACATATTTAATCGATTAAAGTTTCAAGATCCCAGTTCAATGCAAACTCGAGAAGAGCCATTTTAAATGTGAAATGCTGGTACATTAATAACCGGTGTAACCGCCCGAATGTTGAAAGCATGCACGCAAACTTTCATGCATTGTGTCATACAGGTGCAGGATGTCAGTTTGTGGGATGGAGTTTCATGCCTGTTGCATTTGGTCGGTCAATACAAGGACGGTTAATGCTGGTTGGGGGTGACGCTGGAGTTGTCGTCCAATGATGTCCCGTACGTGCTCAATTGGAGAAAGATCTGGTGATCTAGCAGGCCACGGCAACATGTCGACACCCTGTAGAGCATGTTGGGTTACAACAGCGGTATGCGGACAAGCGTTATCCTGTTGGAAAACACCCCCTGGAATGCTGTTAATGAATGGCAGCACAACAGGTTGAATCACCAGACCGACGTACAACTGTGCCGTCAGGGTGCGTGGGATAACCACGAGAGTGCTCCTGCTGTCATAGGAAATTGCTCCCCAGACCATAACTCCAGGTGTAGGTCCAGTGTGTCTCGGCCGCCGACAGGTTGGTTGCAGGCGCTCACCTGGCCTCCTTCTAACCCACACACGGCCATCACTGACACCCAGGCAGAACCGGCTTTTATCAGAAAACACAACAGATCTCCACTCCGTCCTCCAATGAGCTCTAGCTTGACACCACTGACGTCGCAAACGGCAGTGGTTTGGAGTAAGTGGAATACACGCTACAGGGCGTCTGGCTCGCAGCTGTCCTTCAAGTAACCGATTTGTAACTGTTCGTTGTGTCACTCTGGTGGCAAGAGCAGCTCGAATTGCTGCCGCATACGTAGTACAATGCGCCACGGCCATACGCCGTACACGGCGGTCTTTCCTCTCAGTAGTGCCACGTGGCCGGCCGAAACCCGGTCTTCTTGAGGCAGTACCTTTATAACGAAGTAAATTTCTCCGGCATTTTTATCCACGCCAGGATTCGAACCCGGGTCCCCTCATTCCGGAATAAGTTCCTCTACCAATTAAGCTACGCGGACATTTGTTCTGATTCATATCTGCCTTTATGTCGTGTGCGTCCTTCTGGCAGGTACGTCACATCTCCTGGTACGTTACATCATCTCCCCCTTATTATTTTTTTTTCGAAGTGCTGGAGACAGGATTCTCTTATTTTTCCTATCTCGCGGTGTGGAAATAACATCACACCAATGCGAGATTTTGAACGGTCGGGTTATCCGGATAGTTCGGGCACCATTATAACGAAGTAAATTTCTCCGTCATTTTTGGTCTACGCCGGGATTCGAACCCGGATCCCCTCATTCCGGAATAAGTTGCTCTACCAATTGAGCTACGCGGACGTTTTACTCTGATTCTTATCTGCCTTTATGTCGTGTGCGTCCTTCTGGCAGGTACGTCACATCTCCTGGTACGTTACACCTTCCCTTGACCACCGCTGCCAACAATCATGCACAGTGGCTACATTCCTGCCAAGTCGTTCTGCAATATTGCGGAAAGAAAATCCACCTTCTCGTAGCCCTATTACACGACCTCGTTCAAACTCCGTGAGCTGTTCATAATGGCTTCTTCGTCTTCTTAGAGGCATTCTTGACTAACCTCACACAATACGTCGAATCTCAACGATATCTAACGCTCACGAACGTTACAGTGCGTATTTACAGCAATCCTGCTTTGCATGTTCCGAGGGGTGCTACTAGCGCCACACGTATGCGCAGAGCGCGAAATTTGCATAGACGTCATCTTACAGATGCACTGTCACCGCCTACCAATTGTCGTTTATCTAACACAAACCCTTCTTGGTGATGGGATTTTTTTCCCGTCAGTGTATTAATGTTATATCATTGTTCCTTTTCATTACCTCATATTATTAGATCGTAAGAAAATCGTTTTTCACCGATATTTGGCAGAGAGTAGAGCAAGGAAGGTTTTCTTACAAATGTTGCCGAATGTCGTACCTAACATCTTTGATTGTACTAGTGTCTAGTCAGCTCTAAATTTGGCATACCAAGTATCAAATTTCGCAGTGCATCAGTTAAGTGTATCAACACATCATCAGCAAACGGACGAAAAAGGACGTCGCCTGTGAAGATCGTGAAACTGTATAAATAACACCTGACACTGAGCTGTTATTCTAGTTCTTCAGATGTGAAAAGCAGTTTTCTAAAATGACAAATGGTATTTAGAAAATGCAGTGATTCATTGCCATTTGGTTTTAAATAGAGCAGCAGATAGGAACGAACGTTATCAAGGTTGTCAAGATATAATTCTGGACTTTGCTGCTTTTGTTTCACAAATTTTAATATGAGTTTCCAAAATACATCCATTTCCAAAAATATATAAATAAATAAATAAATAAAATGAAATAAAGGAACAGCCCAGATATAGCTTCTGCACCTAATACAGCACTGTCATAGCTTCGGTTATTATCCTTTTTTCTTCAAATTAACTGCCAAACATTCCAAGAAAGTTTCGAATTTCCTGTTATAGTGAACATAATGACGATTCCCAGATTATTTCATTTCATTTTGATCATCTAATTAAATAGAGAGAAAAACTAATGTTTCCAAATTAAGCTGGAAAATATATTAAGACGAAATTATTATTACAACAAATGTTTAAAGTTAAATCACAAAGCAATAAATTTTATTTATTAAGACCGTCCTAAAAGAAAATTCCACGGTAATATTAAATTGCTCATCAGTAAAAAGGAACCTTAACATAGACATAGTTGCCATTTTTGAACTTCTGAACGTTTCATTACGCGTTTCAGCATGGTATTTGGGATAGTGCATGTGCTTATACCATTTTGAAATTCGTTCAAAAATAAGGATATGGATATCGCATTCCCGTAATTGTTTCTTTGATCTGAAACATTTCTCTCGTTTCTCACAGATTCAGCTGTAAAAACGACCAGTTTCTTTCTCTTCCATACATTACTTACGGTAGCAAATCTGCAATCCACAAATACATAAAACGGAGTTTAAAAACCGAAGTTGTGGTTTTTGAAAGATGAACTGTTAGTACTAAATGTAATATAAGTCTAAATGGCACACTTATTCACCAGGTGAATGGGTTTTTGTAATTAGGAAACATGTTTGACAAAGGGAACAAATTGGACCGTGAAATTGGTAGGCAAGTTCATTTTTCATTGAAAGTCACAGCTGCTTTGGGAGGTTTTCACACGAATGATCGGTTCTAAAGAGAGTCCGGCATGCCTGTGTATGAAAAAGTAACTGTCCCTACTCTGGTGTATAGCAGTGAAACATGAATACTACAGAAGAAGCGTAGGAGTCGTTTGTGTACTGGAGAAATACGTTACTATGGGGTGTTTGTGTCAAGACACGTTTTAATCGTGTGAGGAATGAAGATGTGTAATGTGAAGCAAAATGTTGTTAGCAAGATGGAGACTAATATGATTCGGATATTTGGCCATGTTGAAAGAATGAGTGATGAGATGTTTACTAGGAAATGTTTTTTTAACACAAGTGTCAGGAAGGAAAGGCAGATGAAGGCCAATGATGCCGTGGGAGGATTAGATTCCGGAGTGTCCGCATGAGAAAAAAATTATGAGTATGAAGTATAGAACGTCTTGTGTGCGTCGTGGAATGGATGATAGTAAACCCCGTGTTGTGTGTCAAAATCGCTGTAAATTGAAAAGTTTGATACGGCAACAGTAAGTAAATAATAATTTAAAAACTTGTGTGGTAGTTCGTATTTCTTTGTGAAGCTGACCTCTGAATCTCAGAGAACATCTTAGTGATATGCGTGTGTGTGTATGTTTTCGTCTTCATAAGGAGTTCAGGCGAAGCTCGGCATGTGGATCTCGAGGTACTGCGTACGAAAACTGTCCGTACTGCACCAGCACTTTCTTCACTGGCCCGCAGTCGTCCCGTTTCCTTTCGATGATCAACAATTACTGTCTCTTTGAACTCTGCATATCAAGCTGTTGTGATTTCATGATTAATTGGTGGACGTTCGTGCTTTATTCTGAAGTTATGTGAAACAGCTTTCGACTATTTGGCTTCGTTGTGCTGCAGAGATCATTGCGCATTTTCCTACGCAGACTACAGTTTGACTCCTTGGGCTGGCAGCCCTACCTAGCTTTTACTCAGAATGCACCTACAACAACAAGTAAACTGTGTTAGTATTTCATGCACCATGCTGTAAAACGCTGTTTTCCAACTATCATAGTATTTAGATTAAAAAAAAAATCTTAATGAGAGAAATTCTTTTGTCCAGCCTGTACTGATCGAATTTTTATACAGAAATTAAGCATTATACTTCGATTTACTGTTGGAAATACTTGTTGAAAAATATTTTATTCTATTTACTGTTGAAAATACTCACAATTCAAAGGAACTCCTGCTAATTCGGTATCTTTAACTATGTAAATCTTCATGACATCAAAAACGTGAAGTGTATTCAGATTGTACCTTCTTGTCAATTATAATTCATCAGAGAAGAAAAAATCTTGATTTTCATATTTCATACTTTGGTCGTTTTTGTTTTGCACTTGATCTGGTATTTTTTAAAAGTCAAAGGTAGAAATTAATTTGCATAAATAACTGACTGTTTTGAGGGTATTCGTTTCTTTAAATTACGTGGTACATGGATGGTCTACAGATTGTCCGACCACAATATTCGGAAAAGCTACGTCTTATAAGGATTTCAGATAATCCTGCCTTTATTTTTGTGCGGTAAATTAAAAATGTCGGCCAATCGGCTAAGTTGTAGTCAGCTAGCACAGCTTAGAATTCGGAAATGCAATAACGCGAAACCTTATACTGGACCGTGAAACGACGTACTTTGTGTAAAGACATTTTATTGATTTCTAGGAATTTCATGTAACATTTAAAAAATGTTCCCTGCTAAATGTCAACACCTAACTTCATAGAAAACATTACGCACTAGGACAACTGAATTATTGAAAACTTTAATTTTTAAAAAAGTGATGCTGTTTAGGGACATAATTGAACGTTTAAAATAGAGACTAATCGTGTAAAATGCTGAACCACAGATTATAACAGGTATTGTACGATCCCTAAATGATGTTCCAATTTTTCAATGGGGATTATGCATAGCGGCTAACGTTGTGCCACAGCATCATGCAAACTACAGTATTTCCAGAGCATCATGCAAACTACAGTATTTCCAGAGCATCATGCATACTACAATATCGCACGCAGTTTCAACATGTGATGCTTAAACATATCTTTTCTAACAATCGTTACCTTTGCGTGAGGTAAAAACAAATGTTATGGTCTGCTTTTTATTACACCTAAAATAACTTACTTATCAAAGGCTACTCTCTATTTTCTCAAAAAAATTGCTTATCATTGGTACACTGTACAGGTATTCACTATGCAGTTACCACGTTTTGCAAAAGTAGGGGGTCCATGACTGGTTTTGAAAACTAGTGTCCGCAGCACCGAGCGATTTGGGAACCACGTTATTAGGTATCGTCTCAACTAATGTCACTTTACATCTACACAAGGCATGGAACTTTAGGAACCATCCATGATTTCCTAAAATTTTAATTCATTCTGAATTCGCTACATATCCTACAATTATAACAAAATGTTCAAAGGTATATGGAGATGTATCAGATGAGAAAATGAACTACCAGTTTACTGGTAATATATGCGCTGAAGTTTTCCCCTACGTATATTGAGTATGTTAAGAAAATACGTTTGTGACAAATGTCTTATTTTTTCAAGTCGACCAATGTTAACCTACATGTCGCAATTATGTTATTTATGACATTGACGTATATATTAAAATTGCTAACCATGAACACCAATAGCAATCTTGGTTTGAAAGGATGTTTGCACAAGCACAGAGAGATTATAACGTCATTAAATGTAATAATATTTTCTTGAACAGCGGGCGTTCAACAGCCCTTAAAGGAGTAGCGCAGAATGAAATGATATTCAATATAGTTCGGTGGCATGCTTTCCTGTCTACTTGGGTAAACAATATATTTATATCTAATTATTCTTATATTTCACTGCATCTTCTAAGTTTTATTGTCTTCGAATCTAGATTTTTTAACTAAGATTAAAGATTCAATAAAATTAAAATAAAATATAATAAGCATGAAATATTTTTCTTACAAAAGAGAACTTGGTGAGATGTAAGTTTCATACCATTTCTCTAAAATGTCTTTACCTAAACTTATTCTTCTCAATAGGAGGAATATATATTTTATTTTTTCTGTAAATATTTGTCCCATATAATAAGTTTCCGGTTAATTACCTTAGGTTCAAGAAGCATCCCGATAAGGGTGCAAAATTGAAGTGCTACTGAAATGGGTCAGGTTCGAAGTGATTGCGTATGCGGTAATTTTCTGAAACTGATGAAAGTTCATTTTTAATCCCACTTCTTTACTCTTGTCAGCAAGTTCCTGGATCATACTCTGCAGCTCTGATGGGGTAGTTGCAAAAATGACTACGTCATCAGCAAAACGAAGGTGGGTTAGATAATCTCCATTAATCTTTATCCCTTTGTTTTCCCAGTTCAGTGATTAAAAGACATTTTGCAATGTGGCGTTAAAGAGCTTCGGAGTTATGGTGTCACCTTGTATCACTCCCTTTCCAATTTTTATGTGTGTTGTATCTTCAAACAGCCGAATCTTTGCACTTGCACTTTCATAGATGTTATTAATAATATTAATGTATGCATCTTCAATGCCGAAGGATTTCAGAGCCATTGTAACTGCTGATGGTTTCACTGAATCAAAGGCTTTTTCATAATCGATAAAAGCCATGCACAATGGAAGTTCATATTCCCTCGCTCTTTCAATTAGTTCTCTCAGCACATGGATATGATCTATTGTGCTGTATCCACTCCTGAATCCAGCTTGTTCTCTCGGTTGAGCCATGTTCAGTGTTACCTTCAAGCGGTGTGAAAGAACTTTAGTGAAGATTTTATAAACTACTGATAGGAGGCTGATAGGTCTGTAGTTTCCGAGATCCTCAATGTCACCTTTCTTATGTAGCAGGATCATTATAGCGTTGTTCCAATCCTCAGGAATCTTTCCTTCATTAAGGCATCGAGTGAAAATTTGGGCGAGTACTGTTTCGATTTCTCCACTTGCTTCTTGTATGATGTCTACAGTAATTCCATCTTCTCCTGGAGCTTTTCCCGCTTCATGTTCTTGATTGCATGTGCAACTTCTGCTGGAAGGACTGGAGGAACTCTGGTACTGGTATCTTTTATGATGTCTGGAGTGCATGTATCATCCCTTTCATATAATTTGGAGTAGAAATATTTCACTCTTGTCAAAATTTGGCCTCTATTTCTTGTTACAGAACCATCTTCTTTTCTCAGTGCCATAATCTGTTTTCTTCCCTTACTGAGATGTCCCTTTGCTATCTTTAGGCTTTGGTTGTTTTCAGTTGCTTTCCTCACTAGTTCACAGTTGAATTTTCTTACGTCTTCAGTGATACTTTTTTGTACTGTCTTGCATAGCTCTATATATTCCACTTTGGAAGTCACTTCTTCTTTAGTTGTCCTCATCTCTCTTCTTTTTGCATCAACATTTTGGTTTTTCCTGATAATTTATTTACATGCAACTTGTTCTTAGACCCAGCTAATTTTGTTGCTGTTTCCATAAGAGCTTTGGTTACTTTTCTGTTAACTTCAGAGATGTCCACTCCTTCCGATGTTAGGCCTTCTGAAGCAGAGAACCTGTTCTTCAGTTCCACCTTGAAGGTATTATGGTGTTTTTTAAGGTTGGTTATGTCAATAGATTTTGTTTGTCTTATGAGCTTGCCACGTTCAAGTTTAGTGTTGAGGTGCATCTTACATCTCACCAATCTATGGTCACTACCTGTGTTGAACTTGTTTAGCACACTGCAGTCTTCTATGACGAATATTTTGTTACACATAATAAAATCAATTTCACTTGTCGTCCCATTTGGATGTCTCCATGTCCATTTCCTGTGTGGCTTTTTCTTGAAGAAGGAGTTCAAGATGAAAAACCCTTCTGCCTCTGCAAACTCAACGAGAGTATTTCCACGCTGGTTTCTGTTGCCGTGACCGAATTTACCTACTGAAGTTTCATTCTGTTGCCGTTGCCCTATTTTTGCATTGAAATCTCCCATAATTATTTTCATATATATATATATATATCATCATCATCATTATTGTCAACCATTATCAATCCACTGCAGGACGAAGGTCTCCCCAAGTTTCCTCCACAACGGTCTGTCTTGTGCCAATCTCCTCCATGTCACTCCCGCATATTTACGAATTTCATCCACCCATCTCCCATGTGGTCTTTTTCTGGGTCTGTTCCTGTCCCTTGCAATCCAATCTAAAATTTCGGCTGTCCATCTATGGTCTGTCCTTCTGGCAGTATGTCCAGCCCATTGCCATTTCAGGGATTTAACTCTGATCATGATGTCTTCCACTCTCGTCATTTTTCGGATCCACGAGTTCCTCTTCTTATCTCTCCTGGTTACACCAAGCATGCACCTCTCCATACTTCTTTGAGTTGTCTGAAGCCTTTGTATGTCTCTTTTAGTTAAGGTCCACGTCTCTGCACCATACGTAAGCACTGGAAGGATGCATTGATCAAACACTTTTCTTTTAAGACATAATGGCATATTGCTCTTGAAAATTATGCTGTTTCTTCCATTAGCTCTCCAGGCAAGTTTTGTACGCCGATTAATTTCTTCATCAATGTGACCCTCACTTGATATCTGCTGTCCAAGATAAACATACGTATCTGTTATCTCCAGTTTTTCTCCATCAATCGATATATCTTCATTTCTTGTAAAAGCATTGAACATCACTTTTGTCTTCTGGAAGTTCATTTTTAATCCCACTTCTTTACTCTTGTCAGCAAGTTCCTGGATCATACTCTGCAGCTCTGATGGGGTAGTTGCAAAAATGACTACGTCATCAGCAAAACGAAGGTGGGTTAGATAATCTCCATTAATCTTTATCCCTTTGTTTTCCCAGTTCAGTGATTGAAAGACATTTTCCAATGTGGCATTAAAGAGCTTCGGAGATATGGTGTCACCTTGTCTCACTCCCTTTCCAATTTTTATGTTTGTTGTATTTTCAAATAGCCGAATCTTTGCACTTGCATTTTCATAGATGTTATTAATAATATTAATGTGTGCATCTTCAATACCGCAGGATTTCAGAGCCGTGGTAACTGCTGATGGTTTCACCGAATCAAAGGCTTTTTCATAATCGATAAAAGCCATGCACAATGAAAGTTCATATTCCCTCGCTCTTTCAATTAGTTCTCTCAGTACGTGGATATGATCTATTGTGCTGTAGCCACTCCTGAATCCAGCTTGTTCTCTCGGTTGAGCCATGTCCAGTGTTACCTTCAAGCGGTGTGAAAGAACTTTAGTGAAGATTTTATAAACCAGTGATAGGAGGCTGATAGGTCTGTAGTTCCTGAGATCCTCAATGTCACCTTTTTTATGTAGCAGGATCATTGTAGCATTGTTCCAATCCTCAGGAATCTTCCCTTCATTAAGGCATCGAGTGAAAATTTGGGCGAGTACTGTTTCAATTTCTCCACTTGCTTCTTGTATGATGTCTATAGTAATTCCATCTTCTCCTGGAGCTTTCCCCCGCTTCATGTTCTTGATTGCATGAGCAACTTCTGCTGGGAGGACTGGAAGAACTCTGGTACCTTTCATGATGTCTGGAGTACATGTATCATCCCTTTCATATAATTTGGAGTAGAAATCTTTCACTCTTGTCAAAATTTCGCCTCTATTTCTTGTTATAGAACCATCTTCTTTTCTCAGAGCCATAATCTGTTTTCTTCCCTTACTGAGATGTCCCTTTGCTATCTTAAGGCTTTGGTTGTTTTCAATTGTTTTCCTCACTAGCTCACAGTTGAATTTCCTTACGTCTTCAGTGATACTTTTTCGTGCTGTCTTGCATAGCTCTATATATTCCACTTTGGAAGTCACATCTTCTTTAGTTGTCCTCATCTCTCTATTTTTGCATCAACATTTTGGTTTTTCCTGATAATTTGTTCACATGCAACTTGTTCTTAGACCCAGCTAATTTTGTTGCTGTTTCCATTAGAGCTTTGGTTACTTTTCTGTTAACTTCCAAAATATCCACTTCTTCCGATGTTAGGCCTTCTAAAGCAGAGAATCTGTTCTTCAGTTCCAACTTGAAAGTATTATGGTGTTTTTTAAGGTTGGTTATGTCAATAGATTTTGTTTGTCTTATGAGCTTGCCACGTTCCAGTTTAGTGTTGAGGTGCATCTTACATCTCACCAATCTATGGTCACTACCTGTGTTGAACTTGTTCAGCACACTGCAGTCTTCGATGACGAATTTTTTGTTACACATAATAAAATCAATTTCACTTGTCGTCCCATTTGGATGTCTCCATGTCCATTTCCTGTGTGGCTTTTTCTTGAAAAAGGAGTTCAAGATGAAAAATCCTTCTGCCTCTGCAAACTCAACGAGAGTATTTCCACGCTGGTTTCTGTTGCCGTGACCGAATTTACCTACTGAAGTTTCATTCTGTTGCCGTTGCCCTATTTTTGCATTGAAATCTCCCATAATTATCTTCAAGTGCTGCTTACCTTTATTATTTAGATGACGAATTTCCTCATAAAATTCTTCAATTTCTTCTTCAGGATGACTTGTGGTGGGTGCATAAGTTTGAATAATCTGAGCCTGATATCTTCTCGATAGTTGGATAACGAGTCGTGCAGCTCTGTCAGAGGAACTTTCAACTTCTACCACTTTATCCTTCTGTTTCTTGTTTATTATAAATCCAACACCACTAGTTCTGCCAGTATCTGTCCCAGGATAATAGAAGAGATGTCCACTTTTCAGTTCAATGAGATCTTCTCCTTTTCTCCTTACCTCACTTAGCCCGACGATGACCCACTTGATACTTTGTAGTTCCTCTTCCAATTCAAGAAGCCTTGAATCAGAAGATAGGGAGCGTCCGTTATAGGTAGCCAAGGTCAGCATCAAATGGCAGCCTAGTCCGGTCCTCCGGGGATTCTTAGCACCCTCTGCCTTCATGTCGCACTGGCCGCTGCCTTGGCCAGGTACATTCCAGCTGCCGGAGACTGAGGGCCAAGATTTAAGTTGTAGAGTCATTTTGGAGGTGTTTGGCCATAACTCACCACGCTGGCCAAGCGGGTTGGTGAGTGTGGGATAGCATTTCCTCTGATCCCGATGGTATAGTTATACCGCTATTGGAGGTCGTCAGAGCCCCTTTAGTGGGAACAGGATGCACCACGAGAAGGCGGGGTTGACATTTGTCAAGGAGAGGCTGTGATGTTATATATATATATATATATATATATATTGAAAACAACCAAAGCCTAAAGATAGCAAAGGGACATCTCAGTAAGGGAAGAAAACAGATTATGGCACTGAGAAAAGAAGATGGTTCTGTAACAAGAAATAGAGGCGAAATTTTGACAAGAGTGAAAGATTTCTACTCCAAATTATATGAAAGGGATGATACATGCACTCCAGACATCATGAAAGATACCAGTACCAGAGTTCCTCCAGTCCTTCCAGCAGAAGTTGCACATGCAATCAAGAACATGAAGCGGGGAAAAGCTCCAGGAGAAGATGGAATTACTGTAGACATCATACAAGAAGCAAGTGGAGAAATCGAAACAGTACTCGCCCAAATTTTCACTCGATGCCTTAATGAAGGAAAGATTCCTGAGGATTGGAACACCGCTACAATGATCCTGCTACATAAGAAAGGTGACATTGAGGATCTCGGAAACTACAGACCTATCAGCCTCCTATCAGTAGTTTATAAAATCTTCACCTAAAGTTCTTTCACACCGCTTGAAGGTAACACTGGACATGGCTCAACCGAGAGAACAAGCTGGATTCCGGAGTGGCTACAGCACAATAGATCATATCCACGTACTGAGAGAACTAATTGAAAGAGCGAGGGAATATGAACTTCCATTGTGCATGGCTTTTATCGATTATGAAAAAGCCTTTGATTCGGTGAAACCATCAGCAGTTACAATGGCTCTGAAAACCTGCGGTATTGAAGATGCATACATTAATATCATTAATAACATCTATGAAAATGCAAGTGCAAAGATTAGGCTGTTTGAAAATACAACACACGTAAAAATTGGAAAGGGAGTGAGACAAGGTGACACCATATCTCCGAAGCTCTTTAATGCCACATTGGAGGGTGTTTTTCAGTCGCTGAGCTGGGAAAACAAGGGGATAAAGATTAATGGAGATTATCTAACCCACCTTCGTTTTGCTGATGACGTAGTCATTTTTGCAACTACCCCATCAGAGCTGCAGAGTATGATCCAGGAACTTGCTGACAAGAGTAAAGAAGTGGGATTAAAAATGAACTTTCAGAAGACAAAAGTGATGTTCAATGCTTTTACAAGAAATGAAGATTTATCGATTGATGGAGAAAAGCTGGAGATAACAGACACGTACGTTTATCTTGGACAGCAGATATCTAGTGAGGGTCACATTGATGAAGAAATTAATCGGCGTACAAAACTTGCCTGGAGAGCTTTTGGAAGAAACAGCATAATTTTCAAGAGCAATATGCCATTATGTCTTAAAAGAAAAGTGTTTGATCAATGCATCCTTCCAGTGCTTACGTATGGTGCAGAGACGTGGACCTTAACTAAAAGAGATATACAAAGGCTGCAGACAACTCAAAGAAGCATGGAGAGGTGCATACTTGGTGTAACCAGGAGAGATAAGAAGAGGAACTCGTGGATCCGAAAAATGACAAGAGTGGAAGACATCATGATCAGAGTTAAATCCCTGAAATGGCAATGGGCTGGACATACTGCCAGAAGGACAGATCATCGATGGACAGCCGAAATTTTAGATTGGATTCCAAGGGACAGGAAAAGACCCAGAAGAAGACCACATGGGAGATGGGTGGATGAAATTCGAAAGTATGCAGGGGTGACATGGAGGAGACTGGCACAAGACAGACTGTTGTGGAGGAAACTTGGGGAGACCTTCGTCCAGCAGTGGATTGATAATGGTTGACAATGATGATGATGATGATATATATATATTGAATACATGAATTAGATTCAGAATACATGAATTGTGTTTGAAGCCTATGAAAATAATGAAATGAATACATGAATTGTTCATTTGTTTCATTATAACTTTTTGTGACCACCTATGAATTGAAACAGGAAAAGAACTTTTACATTTTAAGAACTTGAAGTTAATGTTATGTACAGAAATAGAGAGAAGAGCACAGCACATTGTCAGAGTACAACAACAAATGGCATTAATGGACAACCAATAGAAGAAAATCATTTTTTTCTGGATGGCCAAACAATGCAAAGGGTTACTCTTGAAATGAGTATATATGTATAAGTAGCAACAGAATTTTACCCAAGACAGAACAAACTAGATTGGGAGGCTGTTTTTATATCTTATTTTCATGCAAATTCTTCAAAAAGGTGTTTCAACATGCATAATCAATTCATTTTTACAATTATTTATATGCTACGTACTGTTACACAAAAAGACCCTCAAGCGGAAACTAAAAATTGCAATTTCTAAGCACAAGATATAAACTAGAGACATTACACTAAACAAACTTCTTCAAATACTAAGACAATTATAACCAAAAATTAAGTCTAAATTTGCCAACTAGTGAAAAAAAGATTAAGAACCAAATACACATGGGTTGAAAAAATACAAAGCAACTAACATACCAAAATAAAAGGCTGCTCTGTAAAAATACAGAAAAAAAGATAAAGAAACGGAAACTGAGATATAAATACACAGATCTGCAGCAGAAACACAGATAGCCTTTAACTACACCTAAAAGAAAAATTAAAAACAAAGCTGTGAAAGTACTACTTGATTTATCTCCCAGCATTATTTCACCTCACATTTCTAATAATCTATCAGCTAAATTTCAGATGTGTCCGAAAAACTCGTAAATGACAACACAACTGACTCAGTTTTATGTTGCAATAACTTAGATGTTAATGGTATTAAAATGTCTACTTTATGTTCATTTAAATATGAGCAACTGAATTTTCAAGAAAATTGCAACAGCCACGACGAAGCCAGTGAAATGGACTTCAGTCAAAACATAGTTTGCGAAGTCGTATACCTTGTGAACAATAAATATACAGAGTGTCCGAGAATTATTGGACAAAGTACAAAATTATGAAAAACAAAACATTAAACAGATAGAAAGAAACTGACTGTACTAACTTACAATGTAACTACACAAGTTAATAAATTTCAATGTGAGATCCCTTGGTTGCTCGTAGTGTGTCCAGGTGATACTCGATTTCATGCCATGTATTGGCAAGCATCTGAGGAGTTACGGAATTAATAGCAGCTGTGATACGCTGCTTCAGTTCCTGCAAATCAGTACAAGGCGTCTGATAGGCACGATCCTTCACATAACCCCACATGAAATAATCCAATGGAGTTAGATCTGGGGAGCGAGGAGTTACAGAATGGGACCACCACGCCCAATCCATCTGTTGGGGAAATGCTCATTTAGGCACTTACGTACACATATTGGCCAATGCGAAGGCCCGTCTTGTTGGAAAACGACGTTATATCTTTTGGTCTGGGGTATAGGGAAATTTCTAACATATCCAAGTAAATGTCACCATTTATGGTTTTTTCACAGAAGAAAGGGTCAATCACTTCTCTTTTTTATAGGACGCACCACATATTAACTTTTGGAGAATCGCGTTCCAGTTCAATAGCAGCATGAGGTGGTTTCCTGTCCCATATCCAAACAAAACATAGTTTACGAAGTGAAACAATACCTGATACATGAAATGTGGATTAATCACTAAAGATTACAGTACTGAGAAAGTTTTTTATCGTTTTCCACTGGATTCAGCATATCCACAGCAAAATCGTATTGCAGAGTATGATTATTTACATGCATCTTTTGCACTATTTGAATTTTATAAGCATGAAACTAATTTTTTGTGCAAGATACTGTGAACTGTCTATTTTAGAATGCACAGTTCTCTGCTTGCTTTATGAACGGATTTCCTTGGGCTTCGTCGGAAACTTTCACAGCTTGGTCAACCATCTCACCTCTGACGGTGGGCATACCGGCTCGTCCACGATGTTCCACATTACTAGTTTCTTTAAACTGTTTCATTCACCGCTTAGTAAAATTTGTTGACGGAGGATTACAACCATACTCTAAACGGTACCGTCTTTTAACTTTAATGACAGACTTTAATTCCGCAAACCATAACACGCACGTCGCCTTCTGCTGTATGGATGACGTGACTACTGATTGTGCATTTCTCATACATTCATCATCAGGCCACACCTAGCGCCATCTATCGGATTCTGGGAGTAACAATTCTGCAATACAAAAATATAGAAACCGTGTTAGTAATACGTGACATAGAAAAACAGACAATGCTCATAGTTTTTTTTCTTTTACCTAATTTTGTAATGTGTTTAATAATTCTCGGACACTCTTCATGAAGGTGAGAGATTGTGTTGCACTAGTAACTGTGATAGAAATGCTTTCTTTTTTATAACATTACTTTCCTAACAAAGTCATCATTTATAAAGCTTTAACAAAAATAAGTGATAGTAAAACAATTATTAGGAACAGGAAAAGTTTTGTGAAGGGGCCTACATATGACGAAAATGATATTTTATAATATGATGAAAATTATTTTTTAGGTTAGCTAAGAACTTCATTTATTTACCCCCAAAATTTTGTAGACTAGATAACATGACTGTATACAACAGATTATCATGGCAGCTTTAAGATAAGCATTACCGTACGTCCCTCTTACGGAGCACAAACGTTTGCTAAAACGGTTTTGCTACGTTATGGAAACGTTGTTTAAACGTTTGTTTTCAACGTAATATGCAAAGTAAAAGATTTGAAGAGTGATTCCGTATCAACTCAACACAATTTGAAAACATTTTTTATCTCACCATCTCTGATTTTAATGAAATTTGGTACGTAGGTGGCCTCTATATAGATTAAGAAAAATATCAAAATTTCATCGTCATATATCCACCGGTTTTGAAAATACAGCTATACAAAATGTCCCAAAACACCCCAAAATTAAAACATTGATATGTTTTTAAATTGTGATTGCAGCTCTCCTCATTAAGATAGAGAGATGGGAAAGGTAGCTTTTTGTAGTATTTTTATGCTCTTTTATTTGATGTACAACAAACACCATAGGGGTTAAGATTTAAAAAGAATTAAATTTTAAAGTTAAAATTTTGAATTTTTCCAAATGCGACACTCCAAAAAATTCGAATTTATTTTAAAACAATCTTTATATGTTTGGTATTTGATTACGTGAGTTGTAACTTAGGATAATAATGGGTTTACTTAAATTTTAAACAAATCAATTAAAAATAAAACACTGTTTAAATAAATACTTAAAACTATTTATTTAAACAGTGTCTTATTTTTAATTGATTTGTTTAAAATCTGAGACTACATGGGTTTAAAAATTTTATTAATTTCATTATTCAGAATTTGTAACAATTCAGAATACAATACAAAAAAATAAACAGACTTTAAAAAGCAATTTCAATTACTGCTCAAGAAACACATCAAAATAATAATAACATATGACATTAAATTGTTTACATTTATGCAAATTATATTCCTAATCTTAAATTTAGATCGTCACTTAAAGCAGAATATCCTAAAATTAAAAAAAATGCATCATTGTTTTGAAGTGAAATCACACCTGTAGATCCTTGATATAGTCTTTAAAACCTTCAGTAGTTTGGTGTATTTCCGTTTCAGAGAGATTGCAGAGTCTTCCTGTCGTCTGAGTCAAAGAATTTACTTTACACAAGACGTAACTTACAGGAAGTCATAATACATCTTGTGGGCTAGGGTAGGAAAAGGATGTAGATGGACCAGCTGGATGTAAAAATGAGACCTGAACTTCATTCTCACTCTCTCCTTTTGGTAGAACATACGCTACCCACCAGTTGTTTTCATAGATTATGGTTATGTAACCACTAATTTCTGTTATTTGCAGTCTGTCTTGTAATGCTGACACTTTTTCAGTAGCTAACTCATTTGATTCTGAGAACATCTTCACCTTTATTTTGGAATTACTCAGTGGGATGGGAATAAAAGCATGAAGTTTCTGGGTACCTTGTATTGTTAGAGACTTGCTTAGGCGATTTTCCAAAAATTGGTCTGTTTCTATGTATTCTTCTTGACTTACATATGTAAAGTTTGCCACAAAAATGTTCTGAATTGCCCATTCGTACAACTGAAATCTGTGTTTGAATTTGATTCTCGTAAGGGCGTTGTAAACTGGCTCGGGCAGCTAACCTTTTCACCGTTCCACCAACGCCATCACATAGACCCTTCACGTGTGCTGTTGCTGAAAAAGGTCATTCAGCATCAATGTTGAAGTCATCTTGATGGAAACATAAAAGTTTGTGAATAATTTTCCGATTTTTGCCCTGTGCTGCAGACCCGTCAGAGAAATAGTACACTTTTTGACGCTGTTGTCACCAAACTTACTTTTTAAGAAGTTAATAAGTTTTTTTGGAAGCAGTACAGTGCAATTGTGTTGTGCTCTAAACATTCAGAAATTACTACAAAACTTGCATGTTCAGTCTTTTCTGTTTTGTAATAGATGACAAATGGGTGAACTGTGGCTTGCACACTGGTCCAGTGATAGCTCTGGGCTTCATCTTGAAGAAGAAAAATATAATTTTCTGCAAAATCACAAATGACGAGAAATTCTGAGTCCTTGAGGTTTTCCTTAGTATTATTCATAAAACAGCTTTGCTGCTTAGCAATGAAGTCATGTCTGACCAAAGCAGACAGGTTTTCGCAAAACAAATCAATACAATCTGAAGTTGATTTTTCTAATGTCTCCAAGTTGCATCTATCAACTGTAATCCATTGGCAAAAAGTTAGTTTTTCAACCAAGTTCTCCTCAAAACCGTGTTCCCAGAACAGGTGGGACACTTCCCCAAATGACAATCTATGGAAGCAGGGTTGCACAATACTCCTGCAAGACAATGTTTGTAGGAAGATAATTGTCCATTCGATAGAGAACCAATTCTTGCGTTTTCCATCATCAGTTTTACATTTTGGTGTGTGGTGCATACACATACCGTATGAGTACCACTAGACCCTACCAGGACACAGTTTTTTTGTCTGAGCTCTGCGAATTTGGAAAAACTGACTTTCGTGCCTGCAAATTTATCTTTGAATGACTTATAAGCTTTTGTCAAATTACATAAAATCAGCCTGTTTGACAATTTAACTTTATTTCCGTTTTCAGTACTAACAGAAACAATCTTTCATTCCAGGTAAAACTCGACTAATTTCATCACTTTGGTAAAACGATCGTACTACTTCAACTACTTCAGAAGAGAGACTCTTACCTAGTTTTCTATTAAGGCTTTCCAAAATTCCTTTCTCCTTCAGAATTTTTTTTTATTCCTTTACCATATAATTAGGAGCATTGAATTCTTGCATGATTTTCCTAACATTCCATGACTCTGGTAAGCAAGTCAAAATCATCAACTGTTTATCTCTAGTGCAGTTAGAAAAATTACTTTTAAGATTGTCCATAAGAGAGTCATGAAGTATTTCATCCTCGTCATCAGATGATTGTTGAATATTTGTAAAAAGCTTCCGTTTCATAGCAGAACTGATTTTCTGAATTTTGGTTGAAGCATAACATTAAGATTTTAGCTTTTTCTTATTGACAGCTGATTCACCCAATTCATGGAGCGAAGTATTCAGTGTTTCAATTACTTCTGACGTAGATGCAAAATTTTCGTCCATTTTCTCATCAGCACAGGTTTCATTTGCTTCTTCACTAATTTTTAAAGTTTTCAGCTGCTTTCTGCAAGAATCACAAATTTAAGTCTCCTTTGATAAGTCATCAAAATTTTCCAACATCCAGTCTGTCACATTTCTATATGGATTGAAACATTGTATTACTGCATATCTTGTACTTTCCATTGTCGATTATTTGTGCATAAAATATAAAATTCAAATAGTAAAATAACTGCCTCCCAATACCTGTTCTTTTTATTTTTTCCCAAAAAAACATGCACAGCTTCAATTTATAAAAGTCTAGTTTCAAAACTGAAAAGGATATACTTTATTTAATTTAAAGTTTTCAACCACAAAAGTTTACAAACTTATATCATTTTCACTGCAAGAAACACATCTGATCACCATCAAAACCTAAAGCAGACTGAGGTCTGCAAGGTAGGAATGCAAGTTGCTGCTTGTTGGGTCTTGTTACCAGTGATCTAACCAACAGAATCAGTTTTTCAAGTCAGAACATGCAGAGTTTTGTCCAAAACTAAATGTGGCCTACAGTACAACTGCACAGTCTTGTTTTTTTATTTTGTAGTGTAAATTATTACAAATTCTGAATAATGAAATTAATAAAATTTTAAGCCCATGTAGTCTCAGATTTTAAACAAATCAATTAAAAATGAAACATTGTTTAAATAAATGGTTTTAAATAACAAAAATTCTATATCGATTGTTATTAATGAAACGTTTTAAATATTTAGCCCAAATTTATTTTCAGTTTACATGTTCTTTTTTTTTTTTCATTAAACTCTTGTGTTAAGCTAAATTTGAATATAGCTTTTTAAGTACACGCATTATCCTCCCAAGTTATAACTCACGTAATCAAATGCCAAACATATAAAGATTGTTTTAAAAAAATTCGAATTTTTTGGAGCGTCATATTTTGAAAAATTCAAAATTTAAATTTGAATTTTTTTAAAAATTAACCCCTATGGTGGTGTACATAAAAAAAGAACATAAACAATACTACAAAAAGATACCTTTCCCATCTCTCTATCTTAATTAGGGGAGCAGCAATCACGTTTTAAAAACCTATCAATCTTCCGTTTTTGGGGTGTTATTAATACTTTATATAGCTGTATTTTCAAAACCGGTTAATATATAACGATGAAATTTGGTATTTTTCCTTAATCTATTAAGAGGCCACCTATGTACCAAATTTCCTTAAAATCTTAAATAGTCAAGTCAAGTCGCTGTGTTGAGTTGTACGGAATGACCCAAGAACGAAATATAAACGTTGATAAAACGTTGTTCTAACGTCTTGCAACGGCACACGTAAAGCCAAAAAAAGTCTTAAAACCGAATAGAACCTTTGATAAAACGTTGCGGTAATGTTTTTTGCGACGTTTGAAAACGTTTTGACGTAATACACAAAGGAAAGCAGCGTTTAATAGAGGAAATTTAGACGTTGATAAACCGTTGCTGTATCGTTTACTAAACGTAATACAGAAAGGAAAAGTACCTTGCAAAATCGAAAATGAAACGTCGCTAAAGGGTTGTTTAAACCGTTTCTCAACGTTATACAGACGGAATATGACGTTCAAATAACGTCATTTAAACGTTGGTATACGGTTCCTAAAACCGTCTCTCAACGTCATAATGGAAGGAATATGACGTTTAAATAACGTCGTTCAAACGTTGCTAAATGGTTGTTAAAACCGTATCTCAACGTCATAAAGGAAGGAATATGACGGTTAAATTACGTCATTCAAACGTTCCCAAACGGTTGTTAAAACCGTTTCTCAACGTCATAATGAAAGGAATATGACGTTTAAATAACGTCATTTAAACGTCTTAAAAACAGTGCTACAACGTTATAACAACGGATGGAAAACCATTGAATCAACGAGACGTATTAGCGTTTTTTAAACGTAATATTGTGACGTTTTTTCAACGTCATGCCGAACTGATTTTAAAACAGTTTTACAAACGTTTTTGTGCTACTTGGGAAGAAGTATGTATAGATTCATAGATATAACCACTTAGTCCATGCTAATCTTATTGACGAACGCTCTTTAAGTACAGTAAATTAACTTTGTTTAACTAAATTTGATCATTCCTCTACGATTTCCTTTATTACGGAACTCCTATTAATGCATCACATATAGGCTCGTGAGATGACTTCGTTCGACGACGTAGCAACTTTTGAAAAATATTTACTTAAACCGTTGATTTGAAATAAACAGTTTGTTGTTTCATAGGAGGAAGAGGAAATATTGCACGATCCCACTCTAACATTAGGCTGAGAACTGGCATTTAGCATGTCATCACAGGGTTTGATATTCTTCTCACAGTGAATCCGTACGACGAATTTTGGTTCAACACTCATTTCACCTCATGTGATAAAAAACTTACGCAACATATGCTTTCTTTATGCTATTTTGCTCTTTATTTGTATAGAGATATATTTTTCAGTTATGCGACACATGATGCTACAGCATGCACTGCACCTTAGATTAAAAAAAGGAGAATGCATCATAATGGGTGGGAATGTCATGTGTCTTTTTGCTTGTAATATAAAATAGATGTATGCAAAATGCGTGAATGCATAGTCATTATACCTTTTACCTTGTTTTTTTTCTGCTTGAAATCATTAACATTTGCTTAACTTACCCTAGTTTTGATGATTGCCCTATCACGTCTTATAGAGCACTGGACGTTTTTCAGAACTTATATTGCGTTTCAAGTTGTAGTTGAAAGCCACTTCCCAGGTTTCACATGATAGAATAATTTTATGTTTATCTCATTTAATCGTTAGGATGTTTTCGTGAATGCGTCCCAATGCAGTCTAATCTTACCAAATTTTGATATTTACTAGATAATATCAGATTTCTAAGTTCCCCATGAAGGTCCGTCGTGCAACATAAGCTGCAGTTACCAATAAAATGAGTTCCATTCGTACAAATTTTCTACTACATTCAACCCAATTAGGTCTAAATCATGTTCAAAAAATCAGCGAATAAAATTTCGCGCTGTCAAAGCGCCCGAAGAAAATCTGCTAAATTGGAATATTCTTAACTTAAATATCTATTTTCCGAAAATTCTACTAAAAACTAACTTTAGTATTGATAATTAATTTATTCTGTATAACATGAATTTGAAATTTTGATTGCATTGGCATAGTTTACTGAAATTTTAAAATTGTTGCGCATAAATATTAATACTTTTATTTTTTTGTCACTTTGTTGACATTGTTTCCGGTAGAAATGCATTGGAGGCATCAGTTTTTCAATACATATTACTTTGAGTCCTAGAAATCGAACACAACCTAATTTGGAAAGCAAGCCGATGGGAATTTTGGTATTACTGTTGGGAATGTGGAAATCTTTTATAATTTTCCAACAGACTTCGCTTCCTACAAAATTTTGGAAGCTAAGAGCTATATGGCTTTCGTCGTGTGTCGTGTTTTCAAGCTCCCAAGTTTTGCTTGTGTTTATGTTGAAATATCGTTTGTAGGATGGTTTGCAGTAGCGTGACGGATGTATGAATGTTCCATGCTTCTTTTGGTGAAGTTTGAGAGCGTTAAGTGATATAGTTTATTCATACGAAGAGTTTTATTTTGTGGTTGTGCTTGCCGTTGACGAGTTCTGCAAATGGCGATATCTGCCAGCCATGTTACACGTGACCATCGAAAGGATGTTTATCGACGTGGAGCGAGATCTACTGATAAGAAGTCATCGTTAAGTGCGCCGAGTGTTTCTCCGGTGACGTGTGAGAGGGTTGCCATGGTGATTGACCCGAGTTTCTCAAGAGAGAAGAATCCAACAGGTCAAACCGGTCCTGGAAATCAACAGAGCATGTCTTCGTGCGTTGCTGCTGAAGGAGTTTTTTCTGCGATAGGAATGCAGAAGAGTGTTTCTATAGAGACGGAAACTTGCAGTTGGGCGTCTGTGGTTGATAAGGATAATTCTGCTAATACGAGTGATCAGCGTTGTGCGTCAGAGATTGAGTGCCAGGGCAATCCCTTTCGTCTCACTTTCGAAAGGGATTCCAAGGTATGTCAAGATTTTCATGATCTTTCTGAGAAACCTATTATTTTCCATGCGTTACCACAGACTTCGTTACCGGTATATTTGAAAGCTTTGAAGAACGAGTGCCGAGAGAGGCAATTAAAGGAATCGGTCGTAGTAAACGAGGTTTATCAGTGTTGTTTATAAATAGTGCAGATTGTAAACTTGTGTTAAAGCAAGGGATTTCTATAAATAATCAAATTTTGTATCCTGCTTATGCAAGTGAACGACCGATCACGGTAACTTTGTCTCCGGTTCCACTTGAGGTACTGGATTCTGCGTTGATATTTCTTGTTTCTCAGTTTAGCCGGGTGGTGGGTCCAGTTCATAGAGTTATAGAAGCCCCGCAATCTTCAAATTATTGTCATGTTGGTGGGTTGAAGCGGACCATCCGGGTTATCTTCCCGAATAAATCAGCTCTTCAAACTTGTCCTAAAGAGGTTGAAATTGTACTGGATTCTCGTGGGTTCATGTTTAATATTTAGACAGGAATTTTTTGTTATGCTTGCAATGAAAGAGGGCACATTCGTGCTAAATGCACGTATGTACATAGACCTCCCTTGAGGAACAGTCTCTCTGATTCCCATGAGGAAAGAATTGTTGTACCTGAAGATAGATCGGATTTGGAACATGGTATTACACATGTCGCTGACTTGGTTCCTACCGTGGCTGAGACTTGTGAAACCCGAGTGGTGGATCCAGTCGAGCCGAGAGAGAAGACATTGATTGAAATACCGACTTCTTTGGATCCTGGGATTCAGACAACATCAAATATTGGTACTTTGGGCATTGCTAACTTACAGAAATGTTCAGTAGCATTACAGAATTTCGCAGAGAACTCATGTACAGCTTCGACATTTAAACGACCCAGCACTGATTCAAGTGGTGATCCGTTAAATCGGAGCAAAGCTAGAGACTATCTTCAACCGGAATTTATGCCTCGTGTAGATCTTTCTTTTCTCCTGGATCCTGATTTTGCCGAAGATAGAGATAAACCATCACGGTATCGTCTTGTCATGGAACTCATTGCATCTTGCACAGATTATGACGAAACTTTGGATCTTTTCAAACTGAAAAATTTTTTTGTGCCTAATAAAAAGATGTGTCCACTCACTCCGGAGTTTTACGAGTTAAATATGTATAAGTTAAATGCTATTATACATCGTTTGGATGCCGTGTTGAATTGGATAATTACGAAAAATCCTGTTCCTGAACTTTTAGACACTTATTACGAAACATACTATAAACGTATAGAGGATGTTACAGCTTACATACACAAACATAATGTGGTTGACGATGGTGTCTTTGATGTGTAGAGATGTTTCAGATGTATTCCTTGATGTAGGTTTCCTTTTTTCTTGCAGTGTTTTTGAAATGTTCTTGGACTTTAATAGATATGGATTTCTGCTTACTTATGTTTTAAATTAGCGTTGTTAATTAATGATTCAGTTTTCCGGTAGCTACGTTGGTGAGATAATGTAATGTTGCTGTGTTTTATGGCATTGGCTCTTTCCCTTCCCTGGAGCCAGTGGCCCTAAATTAGGGATGGGCGACTGCTTATAGCCCATTGAGTTGCTCACGGTGGTCGTTTAACCTCCAATCAATCAATCAATCAACCTACAAAATTTTGGTTGGTGTAATTCGCACTTATTGGATAATAAAATCAATTCCCCGTAGCATACATTAAAATAAATTGGGCAACATCATCTAGCATTTAAAAACGATGTTCTTGTTTTTCTATTTGCAATCAGATTTCAGTACACATCTTTTCTGTCATTTCAAGGCGTGACAGTCTGTTTGGCAAATACTTTCATTTTTCTCTTCCGACATACAGAAAAAAATATGCCTACGTTATTGTAATATATACAATATTTGCTGAACGACAAAATTTGCGTGTATATATTTGTCATGTTTCATTTTAAAAACCTAAATGGGAATAAAATTTGAACTTCTAAGTTTTTCCGAAACACATGTGGTGTCTTTTACAGTTAGATTTAATGTAAAAATGTGTAGGTTTGGTTTTATCACGCTCCTATGGATAATAGGTTTTGTAGAAACATGGATAATGTTTCTACAGAAACTATTAAAATGTATGAAAATTCAATATTAAAAGACCAATGGCATTATGCAAAATAACGGAAATGCGGCAAAACTGGATGACCTTTCAAGCGATGAAATGCTAATCGGAGAAAATCACAATCGTACTGAATGTTAGGTACGAGAGCATTTAAAAAATGAATATCGTAACGTCCACAGTTCGGCAAATTCGGCTGAAGAACGACTGCTGATGTGTTGTATCACATTCACATACACCTGTGTGGAATTATTTTCAAAACGAAGTTTTTGTAAACTTTGATTAGGTGTAATTACAAATGTTCTTTCGGAAAATCGGTTATGTGATACCTTGCAATGTTATTGAAGTTATTTTAAAAAATGTTCTCGTTACTTTGCGTTCTCTTCAAGAATAATTATCGGCATAATATTCCAAAACTAGTATCATGCTTGAAAACAAATAAATAGCACTGCTGGTCGAAGAAATGTATAATGGTTGACATACATGAGGTATTTGCACATTTTTCAAAATCAATGCTGTTTTTTAAGTAAAAGAAATATTACCTTCTGCAAAAGTAGGTATTGAAGTTATTATTTCATCTAACACCTGCATTTTAAAGTTACACAAAAATGTACAATATGTTAAACAGGAAATAACACTATTTTTTTTTTCAAATTTGAACATCTTTGCTTTTAAAGAAAGATAAGAAGATACCAAATTATAGAAAAAAGAGTATAATATTATGTTTATGAAATCATATTTGCTACGCTATATTTTCATTGTTAAATGTGTTATTCTACATTATATTGCCATTCTTTATATGCCTTATATTTTCTGGGGAAAAATAGTTCTGTAAATCGAAAATTTTACTTTCCGAAGATGTGAAGAAAAAACAAGTTTTTCCGTAACATGTACATATAACATGAAGCTATCAAGTTGTAAAGCAAGTATCCAGAAAATAGAGAAGCATTTATTTCAAGCTTTAAAAATCGCACAATACACTTATCCTAATATTCCAGGTAGTTGAAATTGACACTGATGTCTTTGTATCACCGATCTACGACTTGACATATCTCATTTCCATAGAAGTCTGGTGAGCGGGAGTTGAAGAATTCATCGATGGAACGTTTCACATCATTGTCACAAGTAAAGTTTCTCTCTGGAGAAAATTCGACAAAGTACTGAAGAAATTGAAGTTGGACGGGGCATGCTCCGGTGAATAAGGGAGCTGCGATAATATCTCATATTACTCCTCGTGTAGTCTTTGCTGTGTCCGTAAGATGACACGTAGAGGAGCGTTATAATCCATAATGATTACAATGATCTGCAATTTTCAACTTTTTGCTGTTGTTTTCAAATAAATAGGTGTATCTAAATGGTTTTCTTGCGCAGATTCCGGAAATGACCTTCATAATTCCGCATCACGTCAGGTTTTTTCACAAATGACGGAAATGTGAAAATTTAAAAGACCGTTTTTTTTTTAATAACATTGCTATGATGCAACGTTTGTAACGTGTGAAAATGTTTTCTGGAGGGGCGGAATGATTGTTTAAGGAATAGATAAACATAAGTACATATTCAAAAGCAAACATACCTAACATTCGCCACTAGGCTCCCCTTTAAACTTCCACTTTTGGGATTGTTTTCGGTGTGCGTCCGTACAGTCTCTGTTCAACATCCAACAATAGTCAGCCATCATATGTACAGTCCACTTTCCTTGGTATCTCTTTTCCATCACTTTAATATCCTGATGGAAGCGCTCGCCTTGTTCTTCCGAAAAATCTCCAAGATTGTTAGAAAAGTAATTTAGATGTGCATGAAGAAAGTGAACTATGACGCTCATGTTGCAACCAAGCAGTTAATAGGATTCCAGCATGTCCTCGACTAAAGTGGTGTAATTTGGAGCCTTCGTGTTCCTCCAAAAGTTGTGTACCACATTTCTGAATGCAGTCCATGCTTGCAGTTCGCACTCACTCATGGTTTCCTCGAATATGTTTTCTGCCATTAATTTTCGTATTTGAAGGCCTATGAAAATGCCAGCTTTATTTTTTTCAGACGGGATTGATGGACACTTACCACCCAGATACTGAAAGCATTTACTGTCCCTGCTTAAAGCTGTCACGAATTGCTTCATTAAGCCAAGTTTGATGTGTGAAGGTGGCAACAGTATTTTCGAGGAATCAACCAGTGGAAGTGAAACAATGTTTTTTTCGCCAGGTGTGATTGTACTTCTGACTGGCCACTGCTGGCGAACCAAATGTTCCGTCCTTGCTCTGGAGTCCCATTCACACAAAAAGCAAGGAAATTTGGTGTAGCCTGCTTGTTGGGCGAGCAATATTCCAATCACCTTGAAATCCCCGCACAAAGACCATTCATGAAACGTGTACTGCATACTTTCCAGCAGTAATTTATGGTTCTCGTATGTCTCTTTTAAAATCACAGAATGTGCTAATGGAATGGATGGATGGATGTTAGTATTGTGTAATAAAACACCTTTTAAACTGGATTTGCTGGCATCTATGAACAACCTCCACTGTCCAGAACTGTAATTAATGTTGAAGTATTTCATGACTGCCGGAATGTCTCGACAATATGCCAAACCGCCTTCCTCAGCAAAAAACGGAACCAATTCTGCTTCCCCGTGTCTGTACCAGGAGAATCTCATACAAGGATATAGTAAATTCTTTTTCTGAAGTCGTGATCCTAAAAGCTCTGCTGCGTCTTTAGGTGAATTCAGATCACGAATCAAATCATGCAGTTCATGCTGGGTAAATGGCACTGGGGTTTCCTCCTCCATGCTGTCCGGTTGGTAAATCTCATCACTTGTATCACCGTCTGAATCGGTGTCTGTTGGGGGGCTTGATATTGGACGGGAATGACACATGGATGGATTCACTATGGGGCACTGGTCTTATGGCAGATGGGATATTAGGATTCACAATGTTATGCTTACTGGTTCTGATATGGCCTACGATCTTCACTGTGCAGAAGCAGCCGTCGTCAGCGTGATTTTTTGTCTCACGCCACACCATGCGTACACCGAAGGGCATTGATGCCCTTTTTCCGCTTTTCCAGTTCCTCAACCCCTCCACACATGCACTGCAAAATTGTGAGGAGACCAAACTTTGTACTGATCTGCTAGTTTAATGCCGAAGTATTGAAAATAAGTATTTTTCACGAAAGGCGTAATATTTTGCCTCTGTTTTTTTCCTGTCGTATAACAGCCACATATGTAGCAAAACATGTCTAGATGATTTACAAAACCACGTGAAGCCATTGAACACGCCACAACGAAACAACCTAATGAGACCAGCCCCTTCTTTGCACTGACTAGTGTAACACGATCTGCCCCGAATGGCGCCACATGTGACCAATAGAAAGAAGGGTACAGGGCCGAGATTTATGAGTCATACTGCCGTGCCAAGATAACATTCTCTCATGTTCTGGCTCTGTGAGTGGCGCAAATCGAGACGTCATACAGATAAAACAGTTTCATTTCCATTATCAGCTATATATTTATGTTTATCTATTCCTTAAACAATCATTCCGCCCCTCCAGAGAATATTTTCACACGTTACCGTATAACAATGTCATTAAAAAATGACGTTTTTCTTTTATTTTCACATTTCCGTCATTTGTGAACAAACTTGACGTGATACGGAATGTTGAAGGTCATTTTCGGAATCTGCGCAAGAAATCCATTCAGATACACCTATTCATTTCAAAACAACAAAACCTTGCATATTAGTGCATTATCCATAATGATTATTCAACGCTATAATGATTAATCAGCGTGAGGCGCTTTTCTTGCACTGCAGCTTGAAGGTTGCGCAACTATTGGATGTAAGCGTCCGCAGTGATGGTATTGTTCCCCGGCAAAAGCTCATAGTGAACCACACTGTAACAATCCCACCAGCATCACCTTGCGTCCATGAAGGAATAGCTTAACGACCTTCTGTTGTGGTTGTCTCGTCTTGGTCCATGCTCCCCTTAGGGTAACATTCACGTACGTGATCGATGCCAAAAGCTATCCCGTTTTTTTGTTGACGGTTGTACGGGAGTTTTCCAGGTCCTCTGAAGAACTCCCGTACATGTATTCCAGCGTATCATTTTCAACCTTACTGGTTCTGCTATTTCTGGGAGCATCAGACATGAGTGTTGAATTTCCTGTACCAGTTATAGCGGCTGTAATGCTGCTTCTAAAAACACTGTTGATAAATTTCTTCTTTACTGTATCCCATTCACTATAATAGAGATTTGGAGCATTTTTCTCTTTAAAAAATGCAAAAGTACCCGCTAGGTGCTTATTTTTCGAAATCTTTTTTTCGCTATCTCTGCTTCCAGGAGACGCATTTGATAAGTTACTTTTCCTTAGCATAGCTTTTTCCACGAATAATATTTTTCGCCTCTTTCCAACTTTTACGCTATGCAAAATTCTTCTTCTAGCAGACGTAGACTTATATAATGTTTCCTTATATATTTCTTCTTTGAATTGTTCGATTTTAAAATTTCTTTGTCTCTGATAACTACCTTGTGCTGTGAGAAAATTTTTTGTGTGCGATGTCTTAATTTTTATAATATGCTTTTTATCCGCTGGTGGAACTAAGCAGATGTTTCTATTTCTGGATGTTTCATCGATTCTAGAAACCTGTTGTTTGTTTTCTAAACTGGTTCCTTCGACTTTGAAAATTTTAATTCGCGTCAGAAAGAATTCAAAAACTTGCTCATTACAATAGAAAATTCAGTGTTATCTCTTTTTTGTTTTCTGTGTGAAGACGAATGTGACAATCAAATTGCAAAATCGGAAAGTTATATACATTTTTCTTCATGTGGGGGAGTCTTTTCTCGGCATCTTTATTTCATGCGACGCTTCTTAAAATCGTTCTCTCTGTAGGTGTGTAAACTGGTATGCTTCTTTTTCTGCACAATTTCGTCAGAAAAAATCATTATTATAAACCCACTGATAACATTTTCTTATGCTTACTGAAAATTTTCTTGATTGTACAAATGGGTAAGCAGAAGTTACAGAAGGAACATTTAATCTCATAGGAAGAATTGATGTTTAAGTAATAACATTTTTATTATATTTATATTTTGGAGTTAACCACTGAAAATAAAACCCGAATATGTGTAATTTGTTAGTAGCATAACAGAACTCCACGGGCACGCTACAATAGTTATCATTAAAGAATGACAAATATTGTACCACAGTTATTTCTTTTGCCACTTGAGAACCCTTTTGCTACGTGATTTGCCATAACTTTCGTTTTTTTTATTTGGGGATTTAACGACCACCCATGATCAGTCAAGTGGTTGTAAGCGGTGGCCGGCCCTATTTAAGAAAACTGGTTCCAGAGAAGGGAAAGAGAAAGTGCCGTAAAACAAAAAGGAAAGAAAAGAAAAATGTCGTTACCTATTGTGTCAGAGGCCAGCGCCTTAGACCACTGCGCCACCGGGGCGGCGACCCTGCGTTCTCTAGATGATATATTATTTCGCAGTTCAGTGGTGTACATGCGGTTATTACTGAACTCAAAATACCTTCTTTTTTAATTGTCGCTTCTGAAAATCGGATATAAAACTTACTTACTCGCCCTGTACTTTTAATTAAGAAGAAAGTTTAGCTGCCCAGGTGTCGCAGTGGTAGAAATGTCCGGGTTCGAATCCGGGTGCGACATGGATGTTGTGTTGGTCTTACGGCACTGACTCTCTCTCTTCCCTGAAGTCAGTGGCAACAAATTTAGGACTGGCGCCTGCTTATAGCCAATTGAGTTGCTCACGGCGGTCGTTAAGCCTCTAATAAAAAAATATCCTACGCAGGTACCTTTAAAGATTATGTGCAGTTTTTCTGCTACATGATCTAAATTTATGTAAATATTTAAAGATGTCTGCTTCTATGAGTCATAATTTGAAATATTCCAAATTTCTTTATCATCGTATTGCTGTCATCTCCCCTCATATTTTGCATATAACGTTCAACTCTTTTTTATAATAATTAATTTGTCTAGTGAGTGTCACGTTCATCTTATAAGTTAGTTCGAAACGCACCTGAGTTTTCAAAAAGGCAACAGAAAACGGTAATCTTCGAAAAACAGGATTGAAAGGAGAAACGTTATTCCTCGATTTTCTCTTCAGAATACAGGACAGTTTCCTTACAAGGTGATGTAAGTGATACTTTCTCCCATTATCTCAGCTGGTAAAACCCGTATATCAGATTTTTTTACGTGGTTGTCGTTCATGGTTCACAAGATTTGGCATATCATTTACAGATTTTGGTAATATACATCATTTCCATTAGAAGATGCAAATTCTTTCATCTGTTTCTCGTTACAATATATGTATATGCGCGCATTTAAACACATAGAGAAACCCAATTAAGAAAAAAAAAACATGTTTGATTTCTAATGCCCTACACCTGAAATATTTTACCGCAATTTTCCGCTGAAAACAAAACACTTTTTTCACTAGGTGGCGTACGCTTATGCGTCTGCTTTTGGAAGTGCCAGATGAAAGCTTTTTTATGCAAAATACTTTTTCATTTTATACTCTTGTAATCTTTCACAATGCACTGTTCTGACGTTAGATGGCGTAAGGGTGCATTATTTATGTTTGTATCGGAATCTCTGATTCAATATACAGGGTGATTCAGCTAATCATGTACAAATTTCTCGGAGGGGTAGGTTGCACAAAGACAAATCGGAATCACAAAGCAATACAGGGTCAGAAACGCCATTTTAATGTGCTAGTGTACAGAGAGGACGAGAAATGAAAGAGCAGCACGTAAGAGAACAAATGCTTTTTATTACTCAAAAGACATTTGCGAAATGCATTGAGTTTACAGAAGGTGTTCAAAGTTGCAACCATGATCTGCAAGATATGCTTGATATCGTCGGTGCGAGGAATTACGTACATTTGTAAAAATTTCTGGAGTCTCTCAGACTTCCAAAGCAGCTACAGAGATGCGTGCTACAAGGTCCTCATCACTTTCAACGGGGGTGTCGTACACCAACCCTTTGATGTAACCCCAGAAGTAGTAATCAAGGCATGTTAAGTCCGACGATCTTGCAGGCCAATGAACCAAA
This sequence comes from Macrothele yani, assembly GCA_039090855.1. Classification (NCBI taxonomy): domain Eukaryota; kingdom Metazoa; phylum Arthropoda; class Arachnida; order Araneae; family Macrothelidae; genus Macrothele; species Macrothele yani. The sequence continues at coordinate 50,471,395 of CM077018.1, read as the reverse complement.
CCACCACGCCTGATCTACTGATGTCTAAATGCCATGTTTATATGATGACGAACTTCATATGCGGAAATGGGCGGGGACCCAATCGTACTGGAACCACATTGCACGGAGAAGGACTGAGGGACCTGTTGTTCGTTCAATATCTCTGGCAAGACTTCCTCCAGAAATATCCGATAAATCCTTTCGTACAAACGAGGAGGCATGAGGTATGGGCCAGTTAAGTAGTCCTCGAAAATGCCGGCCGAAACATTAACATACATGCGCGTTATGCGCATTGAAGCAACCTACCCGTGTAAAGCACGCTTCGTCTGTGAACAGCATAGAAGCAGGAAATTGGGGATTATGCAGCACTCTTCTGCAGGTACTATTGCGCAAATGCAATGCGCTGAGGGTAATCCTCAGGGCTTAGAATCTGAACGTGCTGCACATAATATGGATAAAATTGGTCTTCGTGCAGAACCCTTCATACGGTGGATTGGGATAGACCAAGCCGATGGACGATTGCTCGTGTTCTGGCACTCGAAGCGTCCGCTGCATGACGTAACACATTCGCTTTGATGGCAGTAGTGTGTACCCATCGTCCCAGACACCTGGTAGGCCCCTGGAAACATCCAGTGTCGCATAACCTCTGATGCAGCCGTGCAAACATTTGGTGGTTTGGCACTCGTCTCATCAGGTACCGTTCCAGGTACAGTCGCACGGCAGCTCGTCCGTTGCAGTCCGCTGCTCCGTATGCGAGGTGCATATCAGCGATTTCCACGTTCGTGCACTCAGCCATCCTACTACCTCTGCGGGCGGTTTACAAATGACGATATCTTTAAAGAACGTATGAGTAGTAACGTGGCCAAACAACGCCATCTACCGCATGAAGATTTTTTTTTATTGGAGGTTTAACGACCACCGTGAGCAACTCAATGGGCTATAAACAGTCACCCGTCTCTAATTTAGGGTCACTGGTTCTAGGGAAGGAAGAGAGCCAGTACCGTAAGACAAACACATCATCCATGCCCCACCGCGATTCGAACCCGGACCCCTTTCGGACGAATGATCAGAGGCCATCGCTTAGACCACTGCGCCACCGGGGCGGCCCGCATGAAGATGACGTTTCCGACTCTGCATTGCTATGTGATACCGATTTGTCGTTCTGCAACCTACCACTCCCATGAGTTTGTACACGCTTAGCTGAATCACCTCGTATATATATATATCATCATCATCATTGTCAACCATTATCAATCCACTGCTGGACGAAGGTCTCCCCAAGTTTCCTCCACAACGGTCTGTCTTGTGCCAGTCTCCTCCATGTCACCCCTGCATACTTTCGAATTTCATCCACCCATCTCCCATGTGGTCTTCTTCTGGGTCTTTTCCTGTCCCTTGGAATCCAATCTAAAATTTCGGCTGTCCATCGATGATCTGTCCTTCTGGCAGTATGTCCAGCCCATTGCCATTTCAGGGATTTAACTCTGATCATGATGTCTTCCACTCTTGTCATTTTTCGGATCCACGAGTTCCTCTTCTTATCTCTCCTGGTTACACCAAGTATGCACCTCTCCATGCCTCTTTGAGTTGTCTGCAGCCTTTGTATGTCTCTTTTAGTTAAGGTCCACGTCTCTGCACCATACGTAAGCACTGGAAGGATGCATTGATCAAACACTTTTCTTTTAAGACATAATGGCATATTGCTCTTGAAAATTATGCTGTTTCTTCCAAAAGCTCTCCAGGCAAGTTTTGTACGCCGATTAATTTCTTCATCAATGTGACCCTCACTTGATATCTGCTGTCCAAGATAAACGTACGTGTCTGTTATCTCCAGCTTTTCTCCATCAATCGATAAATCTTCATTTCTTGTAAAAGCATTGAACATCACCTTTGTCTTCTGAAAGTTCATTTTTAATCCCACTTCTTTACTCTTGTCAGCAAGTTCCTGGATCATACTCTGTAGCTCTGATGGGGTAGTTGCAAAAATGACTATGTCATCAGCAAAACGAAGGTGGGTTAGATAATCTCCATTAATCTTTATCCCTTTGTTTTCCCAGTTCAGTGATTGAAAGACATTTTCCAATGTGGCATTAAAGAGCTTCGGAGATATGGTGTCACCTTGTCTCACTCCCTTTCCAATTTTTATGTGTGTTGTATTTTCAAACAGCCTAATCTTTGCACTTGCATTTTCATAGATGTTATTAATAATATTAATGTATGCATCTTCAATACCGCAGGTTTTCAGAGCCATTGTAACTGCTGATGGTTTCACCGAATCAAAGGCTTTTTCATAATCGATAAAAGCCATGCACAATGGAAGTTCATATTCCCTCGCTCTTTCAATTAGTTCTCTCATCACATGGATATGATCTATTGTGCTGTAGCCACTCCTGAATCCAGCTTGTTCTCTCGGTTGAGAGATGTCCAGTGTTACCTTCAAGCGGTGTGAAAGAACTTTAGTGAAGATTTTATAAACTACTGATAGGAGGCTGATAGGTCTGTAGTTTCCGAGATCCTCAATGTTACCTTTCTTATGTAGCAGGATCATTGTAGCGGTGTTCCAATCCTCAGGAATCTTCCCTTCATTAAGGCATCGAGTGAAAATTTGGACGAGTACTGTTTCGATTTCTCCACTTGCTTCTTGTATGATGTCTACAGTAATTCCATCTTCTCCTGGAGCTTTTCCCCGCTTCATGTTCTTGATTGCATGTGCAACTTCTGCTGGAAGGACTGGAGGAACTCTGGTACTGGTATCTTTCATGATGTCTGGAGTGCATGTATCATCCCTTTCATATAATTTGGAGTAGAAATCTTTCACTCTTGTCAAAATTTCGCCTCTATTTCTTGTTACAGAACCATCTTCTTTTCTCAGTGCCATAATCTGTTTTCTTCCCTTACTGAGATGTCCCTTTGCTATCTTTAGGCTTTGGTTATTTTCAATTGCTTTCCTCACTAGTTCACAGTTGAATTTCCTTACGTCTTCAGTTATACTTTTTCGTACTGTCTTGCATAGCTCTATATATTCCACTTTGGAAGTCACATCTTCTTTAGTTGTCCTCATCTCTCTTCTTTTTTGCATCAACATTTTCGTTTTTCCTCATAATTTATTTACATGCAACTTGTTCTTAGACCCAGCTAATTTTGTTGCTGTTTCCATAAGAGCTTTGGTTACTTTTCTGTTAACTTCAGAGATGTCCACTTCTTCCGATGTTAGGCCTTCTAAAGCAGAGAACCTGTTCTTCAGTTCCAACTTGAAGGTATTATGGTGTTTTTTAAGGTTGGTTATGTCAATAGATTTTGTTTGTCTTATGAGCTTGCCACGTTCAAGTTTAGTGTTGAGGTGCATCTTACATCTCACCAATCTATGGTCACTACCTGTGTTGAACTTGTTTAGCACACTGCAGTCTTCTATGACGAATTTTTTGTTACACATAATAAAATCAATTTCACTTGTCGTCCCATTTGGATGTCTCCATGTCCATTTCCTGTGTGGCTTTTTCTTGAAGAAGGAGTTCAAGATGAAAAACCCTTCTGCCTCTGCAAACTCAACGAGAGTATTTCCACGCTGGTTTCTGTTGCCGTGACCGAATTTACCTACTGAAGTTTCATTCTGTTGCCGTTGCCCTATTTTTGCATTGAAATCTCCCATAATTATTTTCAAGTGCTGCTTACCTTTATTATTTAGATGACAAATTTCCTCATAAAATTCTTCAATTTCTTCTTCAGGATGACTTGTGGTGGGTGCATAAGTTTGAATAATCTGAGCCTGGTATCTTCTCGATAGTTGGATAACGAGTCGTGCAGCTCTGTCAGAGGAACTTTCAACTTCTACCACTTTATCCTTCAGTTTCTTGTTTATTACAAATCCAACACCACTAGTTCTGCCAGTATCTGTCCCACGATAGTAGAAGAGATGTCCACTTTTCAGTTCGATGAGATCTTCTCCTTTTCTCCTTACCTCACTTAGCCCCACGATGTCCCACTTGATCCTTTGTAGTTCCTCTTCCAATTCAAGAAGCCTTGAATCAGAAGATAGGGAGCGTCCATTGTACGTTGCCAAGGTCAGCATCAGATGGCAGCCTAGTCCGGTCCTCCGGGGATTCTTAGCACCCTCTGCCTTCATGTCGCACTGGCCGCTGCCTTGGCCAGGTACATTCCAGCTGCCGGAGACTGAGGGCCAAGATTTAAGTTGTGGAGTCATTTTGGAGGGGTTTGGCCATAACTCACCACGCTGGCCAAGCGGGTTGGTGAGTGTGGGATATAATTTCCTCTAATCCCGATGGTATAGTTATACCGCTATGGGCGGTCGTCAGAGCCCCTTTAGTGGGAACAGGATGCACCACGAGAAGGCGGGGTTGACATTTGTCAAGGAGAGGCTGTGATGTTACGCATACATATATAAATTGAATATTTCTCGCTGAACATACTAATATCAAAACTTCTTAATTGCTCCCTGTCTAAATTTAATCTAGGTATCTTTGATCAATAAGGACATACGGTTGAATATTTATATTATAAAATTTCAGAACATTACTCTTTTTACATTCAGTGACATTAGAAATTTGCTGGTTCTCCAACGTTCGATACGTCCGTTCATCAGCTTTTTCGAAAAAGAAATTTAAAGAAATAATGCGCCTCGGGTAAGACTATCGCATTATCAGAAGGAGCAGACTAAGCCAAAAGTAAGGTATCGGGCGGACAGAAGTTCGGGATTTAAAAAATAATATTCTTGAATATCTATAATGATATTGTTCAACACTTCACTAGCTAATCTTCAAAAATAAATTTCTTTTAAATTATGTCGTCACGACATTTTGATTATTAACAAAATTCACAACCGCCAGCAAATAAAAATCTTTGTCATAGAGACTGTTTTTGAGTTTATGTGTTGGGTTCTAAGTTTAAGCAAATGATAAAATAATGAATAACTGAGACTTAATTCTTCAAGTACAAAGAATCTAACAGGAAACAGTTAATCACTACTAATCAAGGTTTGTATTTTTTTCTTGGAATAGCTGCTTACGCATATGGTTTTATTTTGTTGAAGAAATTAACAAGTTCAGTTTAAGAATTTCAAACCTTGTATAGCCCAAAATAATAATGAACCGTACATGCCTTTAAGGAATACTTAGCCGAAATTTCTAATTTTACAAATTTTGTTTTTGAAATCAATAACGACTTAGAATCTGCCATTAATTTAGAAACGTTTCTATTTCGATACATACTATCCCGATGGCGCAATGGTCTAAGCGCTGCATGCCGACTATTCGTCTGAGATGTGTCTATGTTCAAATGCTGGTCAGGTATGGATGGTGTGCTTTTGATACGGTCCTGTCTCTTTTCTGGAGCGAGTGCATCTAAATTGTGGACGGAAGGCTAATTGTATCATATCAAATTACCCAAGGTAGTATTTAAAAACACAAACAAAAATAAAAAAAATTCGACACATGATAAAGGAGAGGAAAGAAAAAGAAATTTAGAATAAACAGTGTGATCGTTTTTGGTATAAAAAGATATGTGCCGAAGAAACTGTGCTCAACCATCTCAGCTTCAATATAGGATTTCACTTCAAACACTAAATAACTAACTGGGATTTATACCTATAGAAATGAAATACTGGAAGTATCAGTCTCAACTGTGATTTTCATTTCATGCTTGTAAACATGATATAAATCTACGCCCTCAGGAGGAAAAACTTTGCATAATGGGCTTAATGAAAGTCGGCGAAAATAATTCTTCGTAAAATAAATTATGCTAAGGAAAGCTAACTCTTCAGATAGTCTCCTGGAAGCACAGATAGCGTAAAAAATGAATTGAACTTTAGAACGCCTAGCAGGTAATCTGTGAAGCATTTAAGTAGGATAATGCCCCACAACTCCGTTGTAGCCAACTGCATTCAATAAAAAAGAAATTTCTCAATCGGATTTTTAGAAACATATGTACAGCTGGAAGAAGAAGTACACAAATAAAATCTAGCTATTGAGCGGTGAACTATAAAACACCTAAAAAGTATTTTACCTCAGGTGTACCACCATGTACATGGTATCCGGTGTTGAAAGAATTTTATAAATGGAACATTTAGGAACAGCGATATTAAGAAAAACAGGTAAAATATGGAATTCCCTAACGGCAAAATCGGGCATTACTTCGGAAAGAAGTACACAAATTAAACCTAGCGACTGAACTGAGAACTATGAAACACCTAAAATACTAACAGATGTTCCACAATGTAGACGTTATCCGGTGTTGAACGAAATTGCTAAATCGCACGTAAAGATGCAGCGATATTCAGAAAAATAAATCAAATCGTGGCCCAGGGCCGAAATCGTGCATTACTTTGGAAAGAAAACACACTCACAGTTTTTATATTTAGTAGTATCTCACCAAAATGTTTTTTTAAATGAGTCTTTTGTCCTGCTGCTGTGAACGGAGGCGTCATCTCACGTTTTCTAGTTGTAAACTTATGCGCTAAGAAAAATTAGAAATTATATGACAAAATTTTCTCAACGGAAACGTTCTCCAAAAACAAAGGACTCTTCAAATCACACGCTACGAAGCACATATATCGAAAATAATAAGTAATACATCTACGTCCCTTGCGGTAAAATTATGCATAATTTTAAGAAGAAAGTATTTTATAAAGAACTTTCCGGGTGATTGGTATCGGTGTACGAAAAAATGTTCTTAATCGAGTTTTGCAGAATTTTGTTACAAAGATATCAGAAGCAAAATAAAACTGTTACGCCCTCTAGTGGATGGGCCATTTTTTACTGAAACTTAAAAATTACAATGAAAACATTTCCCATCAGGAGCTGTATCCTTTGCAGGATCGTTTTTAATCGGTGTTTTAGAAGCAGAGATATAACGGTAAACGTAATTTTCCTTTACCACCCTAGCTGAAAATCCATGCATTACTGGAACTAATTCAAAGCATATGAAAAATATTTGGCACCTGAAGCGCTCTCATACAAATAATTAATTTTTCAAATCTGACTCTAAGAAGCAAATACGTGGGAAAAAATAAAATGTGTATCTATGATCCTGGTGGGGAAAATCAATGCGCTATCTTAATCATGAGGTGTTTCCCAACAGCTTTCCTTTCGTGAGAGGTATCGATCCACGAAACAATTTTTCAGGCGAGTTTTCAGAAGCTCAGAATTACAATGATTTCAACATCATAAAACAATATCGGCTTCACTAATTAGCCTTGTGCTAAGTATAATGTAAGTATCACACTTCACACAATGTGGCTGGGACTAGTTGTTATTCTATCTCTTAATGTACATCCTTACGTACGCCTTTCCAGTGTGCTGATTGACCCCGAAGCTGCAGAGCATGAAAAGACATACTCGCGCGATACCTCAGAAATATGTATGACACAGAAGGATTTATATATTGTTCGATAATAATTCCCATCATTACTATTAAATATTGCGATGTACACTGAGTGGCCACTTTATTATGACCGCCTGACAGTTTCAGGCAAATGAGCTATGGTTGCACGCTGTTGCCGCCAGAGGGCGAGGCTAGTATAAAAAGGCAAAGCTTAGTGCTTGCGACAGTAGTACTAGTGATTTTTGGGTGACGAGATGGGTAAAAAATGCGATGTGACGAACTTTCAACGTGGAATGATTGTAGGAGCTCGGAGCCATGGAGCGAGTATCACTGAAACCGCCGCATTAGTGAAATGTTCCAGAGCAGCTATTGTTAAAGTGTTTAAAGACTGAATTGACAGCCAAAAAACTGGGCCTCTACGTGCAACGTGTGGTTGTCATCGGCTAGTGACTGCTCAGGCGGATCGGAGAATGTCCAGGCTGGTAAAATACAACAGAAGGGCAACAGTGCAGCAAATTACAGACCATCTTAAACAAGGATCCACAGAAATGATCTCTGCATACACTGTTCGCCGTACACTGCATCGGATGGGATATGGCAGCCGAAGGCCTCTTCGAACACCTTTGCTGTCTGCAGTTAACAAGAGAAAACGTCTCCAGTTAGCACAGGAGCAAAAAGATTCGACAGTCGATAATTGGAAACATATTATGTGGTCCGATGAATCACGTTTTTAATTGCACCATGCCGATGGCCGAGTTAGAGTTTGGAGGGAACAGCACGACAGCATGGAACCTAGATGCATTGATACAACCCTTCAAGCTGGTGGAGTCAACGTTATGGTTTGGGGAATGTTTTTCTGGCATGCTTTGGGCCCTATGATTCGTGTTGATCAACGTCTGACTGGTATATCATATCTAAACATCGTTGCGGACCAAGTGCATGCTGTCATGTGGATGGTTTATCCCAATGGCGACGGCTACTTTCAACAAGATAACGCGTTCTGCCATAGTGCACGTATTGTAAAGATTGGTTTCAGGGACATGCCGGTGAGTTAACTTTTTTTTTTTTTTTTTTTTTGATTGGAGGTTTAACGACCACCGTGAGCAACTCAATGGGCTATAAGCAGTCGCCCGTCCCTAATTTAGGGTCACTGGTTCCAGGGAAGGGAGAGAGTTTACTTTGCTTAGGTGGCCCCCACAATCTCCAGATCTTAACCCCATGGAGAATTTGTGGGATGAAGTTGAACAAGCCACCAGACAGCTGGATCCACAACTCCGCAATCTCACATTCCTGAAAAGTGCTATTCATCAAGCATGGTCTCAGATTCCACAAACCACCTATCAAGATCTCGTGGAGTCCATGCCACGAAGAATTGACGCATTATTAAAGGCAAAATGTGGCTCTGAGGTGGTGGTCATAATAAAGTGGCCACTCAGTGTATATTAGTCTTCCATAGCTATGATGACATGCTATTTACGTTGTGGAGTGCGTGAACAATCGGTCTCGAAATATTCTCTCCTTCTTAATGAAAAAATTCTTCATCCATAAAGGGAAGAAGGCGCATTTCTACAATGCAACGGATCATAAAACCCTTCCTGTGAAGTCTTAGCCATCAACAAATCTTCGGCCGTATACTATCTACGGAAAAGTTTTGGTTGTATCGTTCATCTTGTGAGTTGGGTTAATAACTTTTGTAAAAGGCTTTTCATTTTCAAATGTTCATTTCAGTGCTGTCCGGTTCTAATACTTTTCCATTACACAACGTCAACGAAGCTTTTATACCACATGAATGATATTTTGCCTTGCGTATAAAATCATTAAATATTGTAACAACCACGTGGCTATTATGATCCCTGATAACAGGATGCCAATTTTCTCCGGACGTAATTCGTACGCTGGACAATATATATAAATACAAATATATAATTTAAATATTTAACAAATATAGTCATAAAACATATGGATAAGTACAAGGTTACGTGATGTATTTCTTTCCGTGAAGGACGTTTTACTCACAAGAAGTCCTTCCTGAATGTAAGAAAATTTTTGAAACATGTAGCTCTGTTTCTCAGATAACAATTTTATACGGACACTTAAATTATGAATTATTTGTTACTATTTAATTTCAACAACAGTCAGACATATGGAATTCAAATCTTTGTCTCGAATTTGTGATTTTTAGTTTGGTAATTATTACATAAAGTCTTAATTTTCGTTTAAGAGAGTTCATGTGACATTTCCCAAATCACTTCTGAGCTGCTGCATAGCTGTTCACAAGCGATGTGCATCACTTCACTTTAATTATGCCACGGAATAGATCCTTTCAAAGTAAGGATACACATGTTAATTATAAAGGTTTTTTGAGAAATTTAGTGTCAAAAATTTCCTTGAGCTGAAATATCTGCATTACTAGTATCGAAATCGGAACTCTGCAATCTACAGCTTTTCCTAAAGCGATTTGGATCGCTTACTCTATTGTAATCCAATTATTTACAATCCATGTGATATCAGCCAGAAAGTGGGGAAAATATGAAAATTATAATATTCATTTGAAAAATTTACTGCACAAAATTTACTTGAGGTAAAACGCAGCTTTAGATATTTTGAAATATACAGTGCAATAACTGATCAAAAAGTAAGGAGACTTTGCTGGAAAGTGTTTATGCTTCCTAATTTTGTCAATGGGTACCGTTAGTGTACAGGAGATTTAAAGGATATGCAACTGCATCGCAGCTTGTTTCTTACGGAATTCCTGTAACTTTCTGAACAAATGTTATTGTCCCCGCGTAGAGTATGGATATGCTAAAAGTTGCTTAACGTGTCGCAATTCAGTTTTTCGAAGGGTAGAAAACGCCACCAAGCGAAATTCACTGACGAATGAGGGAGGTGTATGGGCATTCTTGTGAAACAGTACATCTATGTGAATCAGTGTTTATTTTCGGGCTTATACTGAAATACATAAGAAATATGTGATAGCGAAAAAGAAAAGGTAAATATGAAAATGCAAAATATGTCGACAACCTGATTGGAATTAAGTTGCACTGGACCCAGCAAGAAATGAAACTTTGGTTAGGCAAATTTTCTTTCTATGTATATTTCTGGAAAACCATAATGTAAACAGTTCATAGGGATATATTCTATGCATATGGAAGTCCAGAGCTAAAAACAGAGGTATTATAGACCCTTTTTATTTATTTATTATTTTAAAATTTCGCTCTTGCTTTAAATCTACATTTTGCGAGAGAGGAGGAAGTTATTTTACACATTTTATGTAGAATCATATTCGCACCAACATTTCATTTAAATCACAGAGTTAACAAACATTCGGAAAAAGGATCTAATGTTCTTGAAGGATGGCACACTTTTGTAAGGAAGGAGGCAATTTATTTCAGAGCGGAGGACTCTATGACGCAATACTTACCTGACAGAAGCAACAAAGGGAAACTATTTCTTCCTGAAGGGAACAGCTAGTGAAACTCCTCTCTTGACAATGACGAAACAGCTGTAAAGAAGGCATTTCACTCGGAACAGGCACTCTCACCTGCATTTAAGGTAAGTTCAGCTTAGTCACCAACTGCACGGAGACACCCAATCTCTATTGAAAAATAATAAATCGTTCAAAGATAGATTGTACTACTCAGAAACAGAAATGTCCTTTATTTCTAGTTATTTGTTTTTCCATACACTGAGTCATGAATTGCTATACCTTAGAATTTAGTCGTTCACTCCTTCTCGAATATCATTGTATAGAATACTAGTTCTCATTGTATTTGCAGAATGGTAATATTATAAGTAAATCTGCTGTATATCTACATTCTGACTTCGGGCATAAACTGCGAATTAAAACGTCCAGATCGAAGAATACGTAGAAAACAGATGATATCCAGGACGGAGAGTTAAAGGCTTGATTTGAGCAACAATAAGTTCCTCAATCTTCCCTAAGTATTCATGTCGTAAAAACATAAAAAAAAACCCCTTATAGTGTGGAATAGGAAGAAAATTGATACTCTGTCACTCCCTGGCTGTTTCCACGTATGCATATATGCATATCAGATTGAGGAACTGATTGTAGCTGTAGTCTGAGAATCAGATATAATTTCCTCAAAAAGAGTTCATTGGGCACATATATGTTCGAAACAGACTGAGCTAGACTTTACTCACTGCTGATTTATATCAACATCTCTCCTAAATCGTGAGTCCTTTAAATTTTTTTTGGAGTCTTGAAATGATACACGCACATAAGTGTGAAAGAACATCCCACAGCCGACGTTTTCGTTTTCATTTACGGGTTTTGAACAAAACTCGCTACTTAGAGTTACAGATGTTTAGCCGATGGTCCACATAACTAGCTGATACTTCGTTGCTTTTACACTGAAGCTTCATACACCGATCAGCCAACACATTTAAACCTCCTCCACTTTATGCGCGTTTGATGTACCAGTCAGAATAAGCGCGCGTGTAGCCAATGTGGGTCAGGTGCGAATGTTGGGAATGATACACATACCTGAGTCTGAGCTCTCTAAGTCAGTATTACGTTTCGCCTCTACATCAAAAAGACAAATAATTCATCTGATTTCGGGAAAGGCCAGATCGTTATTACAAGGGGCCTTCGAAACAGCATCTCCGGAAAATCGATGCTGGTAGGCTGCTCACGCTATGCAACAGTTAGTACCTATCAAAATGGTACGGCACAGGCGACACCCTGAGCCGTCTACAAGGCGTGAGAAGGCCATGCTTCATTGATGCCATTGGTCAGCATAGGATGCCGCGCCTTTTCCGCAGTAACACGAGGGATAGCATGCCTAAATTAACCATAATTACAATTGTGGTGAATGGCTCAATTGTGCCTAAAACATATTTCATAGTACGCTCTTGGATGTGTCTCCGTAGCTGCAGAAGCATTCGTGTGCCTATGTTCACAGCCGTACACCTTCGTCAAAGCTTGCCGCGGGCACCTAATCATCGATATTGAGATATATAAGACTGGCAGAGGGTGTGTTGATCAGACGAATCCCGTTTCTTTTACACCATGTTGACGGACGAGTTCGTGTGCAACGTTTACCCAAGGAAGCCTCACCTGAATTTACCGTGTGACGTACAGACGGCAGGAGGGAGTGTGATGGTTTTGACAATATTTTCCTGGGGAACATTTGGACCCAATATCCCCGTAGAACAAACTCTGCCAACTGTCACGTACCTGAACATCGGGGCTGACAAAATACACCCCACTATGGCGACTGTTTTTCGTGGCGGAAATCGCGCCTTTAAACAACACGATACCTTCGCCACACTTCGAAGAAGGTTCAGGAATGTTTCGAAGAACGTGAAGAGGAATTTCCTTTATTGCCAAAACCCGCAAATTCGCTGGACATGAATCTTATTGAGCATTTGTGGTTTCAGTTGGAGAAACAGGTACCTGCAGCTTTACACCAACAACGAATTTAAGGGGAACTGCGGGACATTCTGCTGCAGTCATGCTGCCAAATATTAAGAGACCCCTACCATCATTTATTTGAATCTATGCCTCATTGGGTGAGAGCACTTTTGGCAGCGAGGGAAGGACTTACATCATATTAAGTAAATGGTTTTAATGACTTCGGTGATCGGTGTGTATAATCAACTTATATTTATATATTTTTTACAAGTGCGTATAGAAGGACAGGATTCGAGTGAAATTCAGCGTTAATCAAAAGATATGTTCAAGGGCAGTGAAAAGAGAGGGTGTATTAAAGACAATGGCATTCACACCTGACGAAATGTTTTTGCACAATACCGCAGTCGGTTCGTTGAAAGATCGCTCTCCTGTAGGATAACAATTAACGCTAAGCGTGGAACACCATTTGGTAAACTAAACGATACGCATTTCCAAATGTTTCATCTTGGATTGTAAGATGGTGGTTCCTTATAGAAAACAAGTCTGGGTGAGGTTTTCAGAAATAACTGAGTGAAATGGAGGTAGAATTGAGAAGTCTGCGCTTACCATTTCTTATTATTTTTCTTATCACTATCCACAATTTATTTTACGCATTTAGAACACATACCAGCCGTTTTCCTAAATGGCCCATTACAGATATTTTAGATTGTATCAACATAAACCTGGGTTAACAAGGTAACAAGATTAATGTTCTACTCCCCGAAAAAACCTTCTAAATCTAGCATGTACTTAATACCCCCCTCTCTCTCTCCTTCTCTCTCTACGACGTTAGGAAAGAAATCGTTAGATTCTTAGCGAAACAACCTTACGAAACTGAACCAGGATTCAGCGCATCATGTAATTTAATTCAAATAATTTCCCTATAGGTGTATATCGAGTGAAATTTGTGATTTTTGCAGCGATGTTAAGGTAATGACGGTTGCAAGAGACCTTCAGAAAATCCTTACGAGCGTAAAGCCATCATCGCTACTTTTTAAGTTCGTTGGTGTGCCTTTACTTTTTCAATCCTTTAGCATGAAAATCCTTAAACTTCAGAAACTGCGTGGAATATAAAACTCACTCTCCACGTTATTTGCGTATTACATTTAGATAAAAGGCAGCAGTATGGAAATCACCGTACATACACAAAATCTCGGCAACCACTGTTTCTTCTTCTGATATATAAGATTCCCTGACACTGATGAAAAATCTCGGAACATTTTAATTTCATGTGCCCTGCAGTTTGCTGGTCTGGTGTCAGCGTAAATAACAATCCCTGAAAAGCCTACTAAACGCTAATTAACATCAATAATAAAATATTGTTTTGATAAATAAATCAACAATGCAGTTCAGAAATGCAGATGAAACAGAACGTGATCATATATCTTATTGCATTCAGTTGTTCCACAACAGCATGTCTTGTATCAAAACAAAAAAATAATAATAATATCGGTGACATCAGATACATCTCGCGGATTTTAAGTAACTCTTCTGCTAACACCTGCTTCGCGCTGTACCGTAACGCTGTACCGTAACCCTGAAAAGGAAATAATTGATGAACTATATTTTAATTTCATATAAAGGTTATAGTTACTATTATTAGAAATGAAAAATAAAACTTATTATCATTAAATAATATATTTGTAAAGTACAGCCCTATTGGTTAACTAAAAAATGAACTGTAGTCTAACGTTGGTGAGGTTTCTGTGTGCGGCCTTTTAGGTTGTGAATATTTTGATCGAAAATTCAAGATGATACGACTGTACGCAAGATTAAATTTTATTGAAAACTAAAGGTACTACTTTATTTATCTGGCTATTTAGAAGGCGAATGATGTTTGAATTTCTATATCATCTTACTTTCACAATTTCAACGAGCATCGTCATTTATTTAATCACAACAAAAAGAACAATTTCAAAATGTGAATAGTTTACACAACTACTGTATATATCGAAAAAGAAAAGAAAAATATATACATACAAACAAAACGAATATGCGGTTAACGACAGCAGTGATGTTTTGTTAGAAACAGAGTACACTGATTTAAGAAGTCCTAATGTCGTTCTTTTTTATTGATCGACTTTCCAGAGAACAAAAGTTTCTGATTTATATTCCTCGATATACATTGTCAAAAACTGAATCTACCATCATATCATTAGACGAAACCGGTCGGTACGGTAATTAACTTCAGACATTTGAAATCTCCTGGCTAGGTACAGAGAAATACGAAACAATGCACTCAAACTATTTAGGTTTAAATAACACGCCGGTTTGAAAAAAAATTATTGTTTCTTCGCCTGTTGGCCTCAAAAGTTTTGACTCCCATGTAAGTCCAAGTTGTGGCGTCACATCTGCTCGCCTCTAGAAGTAGGAGTTTAATAACAGCAGTAACTGTGTTATTCACTTTTCTGTTGAATATAGCTGTTCCATTTCCAACAGCGGTGAGAGAATAATTCTGTGTGAGAGAATGGACTCTTAGACCAACGCACTTCTTTCTGTTTCGGAAACTGATCAGCATAATTTCATGACGTGGGCGGATTATCATTTCTAATAATATTTTTCTCATCGTCATTAGTTATTCTTCATTTGTTAGGAGTAGTCGAACCGATAGTATTGTTTGAGAGTGATATGTGTTATTTAGGTGCCGTATTAGCAATTTTCGGATGTAGAATATCTTTAATAGCCTGAAGACGGAATATTAGAATTCATGTTCTCAACTGCATTGCAAACACAAAAAATTAAAAAAATCTCATATTTTTTCGAGAACTTCAAGTAGTTTCTTTGTTATAAATACATTACAAAACAACCTTAAGATCAGGGAGAGATTAGTTACATAACTTTTATCCCTTACTAATTAGTTTAAAATTTATAGTTAAGACTTAGCTGTTATATAAAGTTGTACCCTATTTAAATATTTCTTTAAGTTTTTATGGTATCATGGCAACATGTTTTGACATATATGCCGGAACCACTTTTCATGGTTGAAGGATCACTGAGATGCGGGACATTGTGATTGATGATCCCATTAATCCTGATCCTTCTTTAGCAGGTGTCACTGTAAGTGATTGCTCTGCTGAAGGTTTTAAATATATTGCTGGCTATCTTGCGCATCGTGGACAAAAATATTATAAAACCTTTATAACGAAATAAATTTCTCCGTCATTTCTGTCCACGCTAGGATTCGAACCCGGATCCCATCATTCCGTAATAAGTCACTCTACCAATTGAGCTACGCGGACGTTTTATTCTGATTCCTATCTGCCTTTATGTCGTGTGCGTCCTTCTATCAGGTACGTCACATCTCCTGGTACGTTACACCTTGGCACTCCCACTGGGCAAATACCTGGTGTTCCCGGCGATGCGCGATCTTCGTGTTGGATATGAGCATTGTCAAGAAGAGGTCTTCTTATGACTCTGATGACTGGTTTAGCAAAATCAGTCAATTTGAGCGGATCTTTACCTCATTTCATGGGCAACATTTTCTGTCACCTGATAAAAATATTGTGAAAAAGCTCTGTAATGTAATAAGTAAGAAATTTCTGATACTCCACTAGAATTAATCAAACTGTATGTGAGAACAAGAACATTCATACCCTTAAGATACCTTAACATGAAAGCTAAGGCTCGGAAAGCTGCAGAAGCACGCAAATGGGAGGCTCCATCAAAGTAACAGAATGTTTGTCGCCAAGTACAGGGTGCGGCAGAAAAACGGTCGCTTTTCATTTCTTCGGGAAAGTTTTCCGAATGATGTTGGCAACACTTATGAATTGTCATTCGTTTCACCAAACGAAGCCATTTGCAGAGAACGTGAATCGGTGGATTGGAGCTCCAAGTGATGTAGCTTTTAATGCATTTTGCAAAAATGGTGACGGTGCTTCAGCTGCAAGACGAGAATATCGTCGTTATTTTTATCTAGGGAGGCATGATCCTATTCCATCAGAACATGCTATCAGCTTATGGGTGAAAACTGTTGAAGCTACGGGAAGTGCATTGAAGAAAAAAACCTACAGGTATGCCTAGGAGTATTCGATCATGAGAAAGAATACAGGAAATGCAAACTGCCGTAACACAAAGTCCAAAACATTCTGTGAGACGAATATCTTCAGCAGTGGGGATCTCAAGTCGTAGTGTAAATATAATCTTACGGGACGAGTTAAAGTTACAACCCTACAAGATACAGGTTGTGTAGCATTTAAATGAAAATGATTACGAATAGCGAATGGCTCTGTGCGTTGAACGTTTGGCTAAAATGCAAGGTAATGAAGCTTTCCTGCGTTTATTGTGGATGAGGGACGAAGCCCACTTTCATTTTAGTGGTTTTGTGAATAAACAAAACTTTTGACACCGGTCATAGAATAATCCCCGTCAACTGCATCAACGGCCCTTACATAGTCAGTGAGTTAAAGTATGGTGTGCAGTCGTTTGAATGGGAATTATCGGACCTTAATTTTTCGAGGATGAGCAAGAACAAACAGCAACGGTAACATCTCACAGGTATGCCAAAATCATAGACATATTCGTCGCACCACAACTTGCACGCTTTCCTTCAGATGAGCCATTTTGGTTTCAACAAGACATCGCTACGTCTCACTGTGCGATAATTTCCATGGAAGCCATACGCCGGGGTTTCGGAAACCGCATCATATCCCGCAATGGTGATATTTCGTGTCCCCCGCCCTCCTAGGTCATCAGACTTGTCAGTTTGTGATTGCTTCCTATGCGGGTGCCTTAAAAGTGAGGTGTATGCGAAACGCCCTAACACCATTGATGAGCTGAAACGCAACATCCGTACAAAAGTCGCAAACATTTCTATTGCGATGTTGGAACATGCAATGGACGATTTCCGCCACAGAATGTCCTAGTGTAGACGTCAAACTAGTTGTCATGGATATAATATTCAAAACATGAGCGTGACTGTGTATATTTCACAAATGGCAATGTGCCAGGGTGCAGTGGATGTGTTTGTCATTTTGTTCTCATTAAACTAAGTATCAGTTTTGTTGCATTCAAAAACGCCCGGTTTTCTGCCACACCCTGTATTTCTAGCATTTGTCACGGTACGGGGATAAGCTAAGGAATATTTACACCAGAGGATTGCCTTCACGATGCGTAAGAGGAGAAGATATGACATTGGTAGCTGAGATAAAAAGACATGTTGCTGAGATTTTGTCGCTTTTTGTCTGGGGTGTTTCACATCGCTTTTACTTGGCTTGTGCACTTGGTGGTCGAGCTTCTTCCGATGGCTGTGTCATCAGTGTTCGTTTCCTTTGCTTGCTGTCTTAACAGAGGTTGGCTGAACTCTATTATGTTTTGCCGACAGTACTATTGTCCGAGAAGTGGAGTATGTGCGCTTTGCTGTGCGTCTTGTGAGCGCACGTGGACATTGCTGGCCTGTAGTCAGAAGTTGACTCGACTAGTTTATGCTTTGCCGGTGTTCTTGCTGTCCAAGGAGAGAGACTATGTTCTACCTGTTTGGACTATGGAAGTAGCTGCCTGCTGTGTGATGATCATGTTATCTAAATAGTTTTGCCGATGTTAGCACTGCTGTTCGTCTGACTGGAATCTGTTATCAAGGTAAACGCTATCCTCTAAGTATATTCAATTTGAGATACTAAATCTGAGTTAAATAATTGAGTTAAAAAAATGAATTAAGATCTTTGTGTGCTGTCAGTAACTTAACATCATGCCAACGTAACTTAAGGCAGTCTATTTCTGGGGATTTGAGCTAGCCTGGGTAGGGAGGAAGGTTTAGGCAGGAATGGACCGTGGCACACTTTGATAAGTTATATTTTTGTTTTCAATTAAATTCTGCCTGCCTGTGCAATAGTATAATATAATTTTTGATAGTATTTTGTGCTTTACTACCACCAATAAAAATAAATTAAAAAGCGAACATTTCGTGCGAATATTTGTTTGTATTTGAAGACTACTAAGTTAAATTCTGTAAACAATAATAAGATTTATTTTGCAAAAATGAAATGCTGAATGATGAATAACATATAAGATAGTACAACTATACTAGTTATCCGAATTTTTTGACGTAGATAAAATCAAGCTTTCCAAGCTTCCGAGGAAGGTAGATAGCAAACTGCAAACTGGATAATGTTTCAACAATTTGAACGCGGTGAACAGTGTACACCGCTTTCAAATGAGTTGGTGTACAGTTCCTTATGTTATTATTATTTAGGTGAATAGATGAATAACATATTTACTTCTTATGTGTTTAGCCTATTAACGGAACTATTTGATGCGCTGATAATCGAAAGGTTAATATTTAAATTGTTTGGATTATTAAGAATTTACTTTTGCACTGACAATAACTTTTTGTAAATATAACTTCCAGCGAACTGCGGAACTACGAAGTTCAGCAATATATTTGTTTACAGCAATGACCTTATTTTTCTTATACAATAGCTGTTGATTTATTTTGTTTTCAAAATTAATTAATTCAAGAAAGAGGAAATAACAGATCACTAATAAATATGTTAACCTTTGAAGTTTGAAATTACTAGTAACTAAAAATATTTTCCATAGCGTTTAATATTTACATTCCTTACGAACGTGTAACCCGTAGCAGCGATGGGTCTCCCCTCTCGCTGCTTTTCTTCCAGTGCGACATCGTTTCGCCAGCCAATAGTAGCTCGTATCCGAAATGGCTCAAATTAAAGAGATGTCTAACAACCTTGCTTGCATCTCTCTAATTCAAAAACGAAACTTCCGATTCGATTTTTCGAACTTTTCGCATTAAACATTGATTCCTTCTGAACTAATTTGACCGTTACTCATTTTTTCTGCCGCCCCGGTGGCGCAGTGGTCTAAGCGATGGCCTCTGATCATTCGTCTGAAAGGGGTCCGGGTTCGAATCGCGGTGAGGCATGGATGTTGTGTTTGTCTTACGGCACTGGTTCTCTCCCTTCCCTGGAACCAGTGACCCTAAATTAGGGACGGGCGACTGCTTATAGCCCATTGAGTTGCTCACGGTGGTCGTTAAACCTCCAATCAAATAAAAGATAAATAAATAAACTCATTTTTTCTAATTGTTCCTACTTACAATTTCTTCCGATATTCATTTGGTATTATTAAAGGAAAAACTTTTTTCAACACAAAATTGATTCAACAGCTGACAGAAGACTGAGTTATATTTCGGAAATTAACCGACATTTCTGTCATTCTGAGCTTCTTTTCTATGAGATGAAATAATTTTTAATTTACACGAAACCTGCCGAACAACGACACGCAATTCCGTTTGTCATCAGTTCTTGCTTTACAGTAACAACAGATCAGAAATCATGTCATGTAATTCATTCATTTTCTGTTATAACAGTGTGCTCGTTCTGTTTGCCATGTTTAATGTCGTTGTAAAATGAAACGTCAAGTTGAGTACAAATTATTTCGTAGTGAGAATTCTGAATCAAACTGAGTCCAGTAATTTGTGAGTTTTTTCTTCGGCTTCTGTCCTTAGTACAATTAATGTCAAGGTTAGTTTAACAAAAAAATAAAATTTTACCTGAATATATGTTTACATTGTCAGCAAATTAAACTAAAATCCTGAAAACTGAGAAAGTGGACCCTAGGTAATTGGTTAATGCCATGATAAACTACATATCAACCAATTATTAATTACAAATATGTATTATTCATATTTCCCTCTGAGTGTAATTTGCAACAACATTTTATATAAAAAGGCATGGAACTATTCCTATGAGAACATCATTTTCAAATGATTTCATTCGAATCACGGTGACTACAAGGATAGATTTGTTGACATTCTCTGGGCAAAAATTCAAAAGTGTAATAAAATTCTACGTATTATTCAGAATGTTACTAAACCATTGAGCCCGGAATTTTGAATATCATTCAAAGAAACAATTCTAACAGCACAAATTCAGAAATTCTATACAGAAGTAGTCTCTCACTTTTTCTGGTGGTTTCCTTCTAGCAGATAAAATGGTTGACACTAAATCTGCAATGCAATAAATATTATTCCGAATCATGATGCTACCGAAGATCTCCGAATGCATGAAATGGCAAAAGATGTTGAAGTAACCTGAGAAAAATATACTTAACAAACCATTGATTATTCAAACTGATGATTTAACATACATTTAAAGTGTTGCCTAGTTAATTTTGTATAATCGTTTTCTTGATGTCCGGAGATGCAGTATTTCCGATGATATTTTCGGAAGTAAAGAAACTCCCACACACCAAGCGAGGGGAGAAGAAATTTTCCAAAGAATGATTACTCAATAAAGCTGAGACTAGGCTTACTGCGTAAATGGTGATTTCATATATTCCCGGATGTAAGGCTTAAATAACATGACAAAAGCTTCGACTTTGCGGAGTCTCCGAAGTTAAACACAGTATTAAATGAAATATTGGACTATGCAAAAAAAAATGTATGCCAAAACTTTGTCTTCTGAGTAGTATTTGCAGACATTAAGTTTTTTTTATTTGCCATTCATTATCCATCATTTTTCAGCAACCCATGATGTCACTTGCTGATAAGATCAAAAGTGCGATTTCGCAGAAACAGTCCTTTATCCGACCCAATTAGCACAGCCTTACAATTGAACGTAGGCCTAACACTGAGTCACCGTCTTTTCGAAATCGAAGGCGGTGGCTCACTGTTGGGCCTATGTTAACTTGCAAGGCATAGGCGTTCTGGGTATTGGGCCACCAGGGCATTTTCATTTTCAAAATATAGTTTCAAGTGGATATATAAATCAAGATTTTTATTCAGACCTGAAAATTTTACGTAACATGTTTTCATATTTCGCTTGTGAGTGACAAATGATTTAGTAGAGACACTGAAATTTATTTTATTATTTTATGATAAATGTCACTATCGGACACATGATTCTGCAAATGAATTTCCAAAGGCAGACACCAGCAGTGACTCATTTCTTTTAAGCTATTGTCATCATCATCAACCATGTGTGTAATTCCCGTTAAGTAATTGTCTCATTGCAGCCTATTCATTGCATAGTGGTTCGTTTCTTGAAGGTGTCCATCGCACCAGTCTTTGATATCATCAGCCCACTCGCAATTAGTGCGTCTTTTTGCATGTCTTATGTTCATTATGTCAAACACTAATGTCTTTATCTTCCTGTCATTTTTAGAACGTGTTTTTTAAAAAAGATCGTGCTTATGTTACCGGTTTGTCCGTCCGTCCGTCTGTACCCACGAGATATCTGCAAGTATTAATCCGATTTGAGAAATTATTTTCGCATTGGGAAGCTTGAAATATGGGAATAATGATCCATCATTGCGTTTTTTCAACGATGTACAATTTCGCCGCTAGAGGGCGTTAATGCAGAATGTCGAATTCAAAAATACGTTTTATTCCACATATTTGCTTCTAAACATCCGATTGAAAAAAATAATTTAATCTTTTGATTCCATTTATGTCGAAGAGTATTTTAGATGCAGTTATTTTTTTCAAATTACGCATAGATTTTCCTCTAGGGGGCGTAAAAGTTAATTACATCTTTCCTGCTAACTCTTCTTCTAAAACTGCGATTTGAACATTTTTTCTTCAGCGGATTCAACTCCTGATGGAAAATCTTCTGCATATAATTTCAAACTTTTGGTAAAGATTACTTTGGCCAGCAGGGAGCGTAAGAGTTAATTGTTGCTTCTGATGTATTTGCCATAAAATCTGAGCTTCAAACCTATCGATTGAAAAATTCATTCGTGGACTGATGCTACTGACATGGATAAAGGTTTTCGGAATATTTTCTGCTTCAAATATTCCACAGTTTTTCCGCCAGGGGCGTAGATGTTTATCTTATTTTTGTCAATATTTCTACTGCTAGGAGTCCGATTTAAAAACTTCCTTTCGCCACCTGGTGGCCCAACGATTAAAAAATCGTTTGGCCACCAGGTGGCGTAAGGCTTAAATTCCGGTTCTGATTATTTGCAGCAAAATATGAGCTTTTAAAATCTCGATTGAAAAAAAAAGTCGTTTGTTGACCGATACTACTCATGTCGACAAACCTTTTGGGAACATTTTCTTCTTGAAATAATTATATCTTATTTTTGTCAGTATCTCTACTTCTAGAAATCTGATTTGAAAAATTCCTTCTTTGTTATATAGTGTTTCCGATGCGAATTGTTTTTCCTATGAATTCAAAATTTTCAAGTAAATCATAGACTTTCCACTAGGGGGCACAAAGGTAATTTGCGTTTTCAGCGTTTTTTCTGTTTCTAAAACTCCCATTTGAAAAATTATTCCTTTATCGCATACAAGACCTCTTGAAAAATACTTTTCACATAATTACTAATATTTGGTAAAGAATGTTTTGGCCACCAGGAGGCATTAGTGTTAATTTCGGCTTCTGATGTATTTGCAGCAAAACCTGGGATCCTGAAAACTCGACAAGATTTTTTTTTCTTGGACCTATACCTCTCATATGGAAAAAAACTTTTGAGAATATTTTCTTCCTAAAATAATGCATGGTTTTCCCACTAGGGGACGTAAAGTCACATCTTATTTTTGTCGATATCTCTGTTTCTAAGAGTCCGATTTGAAAAATTATTATCTGTGTTGGAGAGTGTTTCAGGTGCGAAATGTTTCTCACATAAAAATTTATGTTTTTCTTAACCCACAAGTCTCCAACCAGGGGCGTTAGTTCACGATTCCGGTTACAGCAATATCTGAGGGAATAGAAACCCAATTCAAAAATTTCTTTCTTCCGTCAGATACTATTGTTTTCCATACCGGTTCCATTGACTTTGAATAGCTTTGATAAATTTAATTTGCGTCAGAATGGTTTCGAAGGCGTGCTTATTACACTCGAAAATACAGTGTCATCTTTCTTGTTCTTTTTCCAGCAGAAATGTCCGGAAAGTCCTAGTTTTCTTGGTATGACTTTTTGAAACAGGGTCTCTTTTAGTTGTATTCTTCTGTACTCTTCTTTCCTTATCCTTTGAGTACACCCGATTCTTAAAATTTTATGATGGCACCTTCATTCAAAAGCAAAAATACTTCTCGCTAAACCCTGTTTCCATGTCCAAGATTCACATAGCAGGCTGCTAAAAAATGCATCCCTTAAGAGTACTGAACTTAGTGTTAAGGCTCTCGTCTTCCAAATTTTATCCATGACTGTTATCAGTGTTACAGCTTATGCAATTCTAAATTATTTTTTGCTGCTAAGTCATATGCTATGGAACATTTTAAGTTATAATGTCCACAATATTTAATTCGTCAAGTGATTGGATTGAAATTAGAGAAATTTAAACAAATGGTTGTTCTTCACATCTCAAAAATACCTCAACAAAAGACCAGAAAAGTTATATAAAGCAGACTCAAAAAGTCGGTAGCGTAGCAGATTTCTGCACCAGGAAAATGTAAATAGTGAGCTCAGACGCCTCCAAAAAACAGGCATACAATCTTTTGAAAAAAAAAAATTTAGAACCCTACCTACAAATTTTGATCTAACCAATTTTGCAGGAGTTCATAATGAAATGCCTAATGATCATGAATTTCCCCTCCCGCTTTGCATTTGTAGCCCACTCAATGGAAAACAATCAGAACATCGTTGCCACACAAGCAGTTAAATCATATCAGCTGCAATGGCTACAATTATGTAGGCAATTCATTTTAAAATTTGAATGGAATTGGAAATTCTTCTTATATAAAGAAATGTGTTACATCTCGGAACTGTACAAAAATTAATCCAGCGAACTATAGATCCGGGCGGTTTCATATATAAGGTTATCAAGTGATGTAGAAAAAGAACCATGACGGATGTATTGTTAAGCTAAAGGGTAGATCAGTTTTATACAATATTTGTTGGTAGTATCATCTGAGGATCACAGAATATGAATATAGTATTACCTAATGATGAAGAATATGCAAGATAAGAATATGCACAAACATTTTACAGTTTCATTTTTAGCGAGATGTTTTCTCGCCTAACAGGATGAAAAAGCTTAAGGATACAGTTAAGTAAATAATTTTTACTTCATATAATATTATTTTTGACATATTACTGGGCACTAATTTTTTCTGAAATTACATTTGACATATCCTAATTTTTCATATATTATTGTGCGAAATTAGTTCATCGTTTGGAATATGATTTATATATAGATAATTAGGTCTAACTCAACCGGTCTTGTACTAGCGGGTGAGCTGGGTGACTGTTTCACGTCGTTGCCTAGATACCAGACGGTACACCGGACGCTCATCTCTAAGATCAAATGCGCGTGGCTTACCTATGTGAATCCTTCTGCCGGATGTATCTGCAAGGTTAATCCACTCATGAGACATTCTTGATGCAACAGCAGTAGAGTAGGCAACAAGCAAGGCTGTTTCCAAATTATTGGCACCTGTCCTACGGGTCCCAACAATTTCGCTACCATTAAATTGACTGTGTCACCATCATTAGCAAATATTTACTGATTACATTCTGAGGATAAGTGTGCACAAATTATAGTAATCGCACGTGCCGTTAATATCACGTGGTGCAGCGTTTCGCTCCGAATATATAAAACGGGGGTGTTCCGAATGCAAAACTAACTCAGTGTATACAAGTGTTAAAAGAATTTCTTGTTTCTGGAATGTGGAAACAGGTGTTAATTAAATCGTCATATGAATTAGTGTTCAACACATATTAGAGGGAAAGTGTCAGTAAATTACTTTAAAAAAATATTTTATATAAACGTTTCACTGTGCTATAAATTCTTAATGGTGCAGTAGAATAATTGAATGAAGTGAGTGTGAACTCCTCATTTACGTATAGTTGAAATTCGGTAGTCTTGCAATTTTAAAAAATTGTAAAACTATAATTGTAATCTGATTTATTGGTATAAAAATATGTGAATAAGCGTCTCGTGAAACATGAAAAGGAAGAGCATCACGTCATTGGAAACTCCTGTTTTAAAGCGGTTATTCTTATTAATTGGTAAAGACATGGAGGGCAGGATCACCCGTAATTAACCTATTGTTTGACACTCATTAGCCAGTTGTGGAAAGAGTAGGAACGGAGATAGGCATGTGTATGTAAATACATTATTATCCAAAAACAAATTTCACGTACAATGTTGGAGATGCCACACGTGTGTAAAAGCAAGTTCTGTCGCGTCTCAGAGATATAGCGGCAATTCCGATCACGTCCAGGAATCTGCTGAGGAAATCAAGCATTTTCATCAGTCGGGCAGCAAATGAATTCAAAGAGTTCACAAGAGCAAGCATTAGTGATACCGTCTTTAACCTCTTAAAGGAAGGCAATAGACTTTGGTTTCATGCGAAAGCGATTTCATACGAATTATCTTCTGAAAATATATATTGCCTTTGGTTAGCAAAACGGGGATAAGGATGTCTACTCTTCATCCATATCCACTTTTTCCATCATAGGCTGATTTTAAAGCCTATAAATGGTATTTCGATACGCGAACTCCAAAAGAAAAACAACCTTAAAGGTACATTGAAATTTTAATATCACATTTCGAATTGATTTCCGAGTAGCAAAACATACACTGCCGGACAATTGCTAAGGACGGATGACAATAGCACAGATAGCAACCATAAAATGGAAGGCAGGAAAATGTGGAAATTAGCATAAGTGCGGGATACAGTAAGACGTGTTGTGCGTATGCAAATTTTGGATTGTCGAACTTGTTCGTGACGTCATAGCGCTGATAAGAGATATAAAGGATTTGACGCGTATTGACCGTTGTTGTTCAAACGCAAAGTTGAAAGGGAAAGAATCAATTGACGAACTTACAATTTTCAGTATGTCTTCCCGACATCACCTAGATGATTTTACGCGAGGCCGTATTGTTGGCAAGAATGAAGAAGGACAAAAATAACAGATATTGCCATGGAGTTCGAAGTCAGCCACAGTGTTATTTCAAGGCTTTGGAAATCATTTCAAACAAATGGAGAGTGTAGCAAACGTCACGGGGGAGGTCGTGTTCGCAGTACGACACCTGCAGAAGATCGGTACATAGTGCTATCAACAAAAAGACACCGGCGCAACACAGCTAGTGAGGTAGCAAATCAGTTTATGGCTGCTACTGGCAAGCGGATCTCCCGAAAAACTGTCGCCAGACGTTTGCATTAAGGAGGACTATACGCTCGCCGTCCTGTTGTGTGCACCCCATTGCCCAGACGTCACCGTACCGCTCGTTTGCAGTGGTGCCATCAACATCGCAATTGGACTGATAACGACTGGTCTGCTGTCCTCTTCTCAGATGAGAGTAGATACAGTCTATCGTCTGATTGTCGACGACAACTGATCTGGCGTGATAGTGGTACGGCATATTGTCCAGCAAACATATAGGAAAGTGACCGATATCCGACATGTAGTGTCATGGTATGGGCTGGCATCATGATCAATGGCCGTACGTCCCTCTATGTGCTTCCAACTGGGACTATGACTGGCCAAAGATACATTAATGATGTTCTGCTACCTCATGTTTGCATGTTCCGTGGTTCTGTCGGTGATAGATTCATTTTCATGGACGACAACGCAACATGTCATCGAACAGTCGCTGTCCAGGAGTGTCTTGAGAGCGAGGATATTCAACGCCTCGTATGGCCAGGACGTTCTCCAGATCTGAATCCCATTGAAAATGTGTGGGATGCTTTGGGGAGGAGTCTTGCTGGTCACCAATGCCCTCCAATAAACAAGGATACCCTCATCCGTGCACTGACAGAGGAATGGGATAAATTACCCCAACAGCTGCTTGATAATGTTGTGCAAAGCATGACACGACGTGTGGAATCTTGCATCGCCCTCCATGGTGGCCATATCCCGTATTGACATCTTACGCCGGAACGCCTGCGGACGGTAATTGCATTTTTTTCACGTTTACGTATTCTGCACAAAATGGCCTGTTTGTCCCTTGAACGCGTTCCAAAGCCTTCTGGATTTCAGAGCACAATAAATTGTCTTTCTTGTAATGTCCTGGCATTCTGACATTATTTTATTTCACTTGGCATCCAACCACACTTAATTTTTTATGCGCTATATAGTCGTTTATGATCCGTCCTTAGCAATTGTCCAGCAGTGTAATTATAGCAGCTGCTACGGATATGATTTTCTAAGAAATATTTCTCATACTGACACTCTTAGCCTCACGTGCACTGAAACAAAAACCAAAGCCAGTACAAGGTGTTGCGATATAAGAAAGAAAATGGAAATAGATTTGACCCTTCAACCGGCTGGAAGAAATTTACTCGATGTCAATAAAATGGGCAAATATCAGCGTGGATGAATATATCCCAGCTTGCTCACCACAACGCGTTGCTTTCCTTTTTAGCTTTGTAATGCAAAGTGGTAATTTAGAGGGATAATTGATATTAATCTTTACGAACCTAAGAAAAGAACAGAGAGAGAAGATGTTTGATTCTCTTGGTTCCATCCAGAGAGATGATGCCGTGCCAGCAAGACTAGTCCTTCTCCATTATGCCTTTAATAATGGAAGAGAGAGTAATGGACTATATTAGGGTGCACATGTCACCTGTGACAAGTTTGTGGCCAGTACTGCTGAGATCAGAAGGGGAGAAATTGATTTACTATAGCTTTCGTAAAAACCGGCATTTGTGTGAGCATTTCTGTTTGGAGAGCGCAGAGAATTTGGGCACCATTTGGTTCAGTCAGACACATCGGCCGCTTAGAATGTAAAATTTAAAAAAGTTCGTATCTTAATTAAGCAACTCTTTCTAACTAGCTGCGTCACACATTACGGTTTTTACTTCTAGTTTTAAATACTTCCGTGTTGAATTTTGAATAACTTTTAAAACAAGTAATCAAATACCGCGGGCATTAAAAACCAAAATTAACAAAACCCTTTATTTTGTCTGTTTTCTGAATTCATTCAGAAATAAATCTGAAACAGAAGAATTACCTCCTTGTTTAGTAGTAAATGTAGAATAACTCCAAGAAATGAAATATGCGATAACGCAGCTATATCTGAGTTAAACATCCCTAGAATCCACAAAATGTTTCCGAAACCAGCTCATTTCTTCCTTAAAAATAAAGTTCAGCTAAATGCAAACAAAGGGCACAATTCTGCCAAATGATTGCTCTGTTTTTATTTATGCATGGAAAGAAAGTATATGTAACATTATTGTCCGGTACTCTTTGACGCTTAGAGCTTTTTGGGAAGAGGCTTCGACGAAATCACCTATTTGATTACCATTGCGTCAGCTTAAATTTGAATTACGGTATTAATTGTTTTTCTCCAAATAGGGTTGACCAAAACTGTGTAGCATATGTTGCCAGATGTTAAAACTACGGCACTAAGAACACCAGTTTCGCATTAAATTTATTGGTGAGATGTTCTATAAATTTGTAATGCAATTGTAAAATTAGGGAACAAAAGAGAACTTCATTAATTCAACAAGCGCTAGGCACTCAGACGAAACACTGTTATGGACCAGTCTCTGATTTAAGCTAAAAAGTGTGTAAATATTTGTCTGTACGTAAGAAATAATATATATAGAACAGTGGTCTTAAACTCAAACCCTTGGAAGGGACACATTTCAGTTTGAAGGAATTTATGGGGCTGCATGAATATTAATACATTTCTTATGCATAAATATCAACTTTATAGAACTCCACCAATGGCTTGGCACTATAGTGGAACGCTATTACTAATTATCGGTAAATAATAAAAACAAATGCTGCATCAGTCACTGAGAACATTCACCTTTCCTAACAATTATTTTCACTTAAAATTGTGTTAACTAAGCAATCACGTTTTACCAACTGACAACGGCATTCGATACAGAAAATATTACGTGTTCTGTCCAGAAATTTGGGCTCGCTTTTGTGACACTAACTCATTGATATTTGTAATAATATCCTTTGAACATGTTACTTTTAAAAGTGAGCAAAAGTGACTGTCACTCAACCTATTTCTTTCAAGAGATTTTAATTGGTTCATGCTTGAAAGCAACTGTTCACATGAGTATGTTATTCGAACATATACAGAACCCGTGCAGCTAGGTTATGAATCTTTACGTACTTCTCCTTTGAAACTAACTGGTAAAACTATGTCAGATTGCAGCTGTTGAATTTTTGTTCTGAGAAAGAATCACACTGCGAGTCTGTTAATTCAAGCTGAAGTTCTTCAAGCGCGTTTTCAGCATTATAGGAAAATGGAGACTTGAATATATTTAGAAAATATTTTCCATGGCTTTGAAACATTCAAACTGCCTGTTGAATTCCTCTTTTCACGTAGCTATATTTCTAAAAAAATCACCAAAGGTGATTTCTTGTGTGTGAAGAACCGATGCTGCCGGACGAAACTATCCACCAGCTAAGCGGGAGAGAGCTTTTCAAATTCGATCAGTGTTGCCAGCACTTGATTTCAATTCTACCCAAATAATATTCCCTTTCACACGACGTCTCTTCCGTACAGCGAAACGGCAGCCAGAGCTCTTGGATTCGTATAAAATACGACGGGGGAAAACATCTGTACCATTTTCGCATTCCTTTCGACATAACAATGCGCATGGTTAATATAGTTATACCCTTCGTAAATAAACTTATCACTTATATAAGATGGCTTTGCCAAACATTACTATGCTTATATTATATTTAATGTATTATAATATACTTGAAAAAAAGGGTGATTTATTTGTATTTTGTAATCATTCATACCGGCCGCAAAACAGTTGGATTCGGCCGCCAGTTTGAGACCACTGTAGAGTGTATTCACGTTTCTTTTAATAATTTCTTGATAAAAAAAAGTTAGAAATTAAATTAATAAATACAAATTTACTTACACCTTTTAATTTACAAGATTTCAAAATTTACTTGGCAACAATCGAAAACGACAATGTCGTAAGACTGGAGTGTTTCTAGAAATAACTTTTCTGGTCTACTTAATGCAAACCACCGACACCATTCGTGCATTTCATAAGAGAGGGAAATATTTGATAAAATTATTCAGCTCAATACGCTGTATATAATTCTTTGCAGGCTTTCAAACTATTTAAAAAAAATCTCGCCTGGTACGCTGCAGCCAAATCACTGGCCCCTGTTAATTTGCATGAGATATGTCTGAGGTCAAATCCTAAATCTGCGTTTGTCTAACAAAACTGGCTCCCTCTATCCCTCTATCAGTCTCCAAAGTGTGGACGAACGACTGTCTGTAACCTAGTGAATTGCTCACGGTGGTCGATAAACCCAAAACTAAAAACAATTCTATTTAGAATTTATCGCCTTTCATTCCTTTGTGAGAACCAGATGGTTAATTCCTTAACATGGCTCGCTCTCCGGGATTTAGAGTTTTACAAGTCAACGCTTACATGCTGAATCAATCGAGCAATGTGATAGTTGATGCGCATAAGTTGTGTTATAAACGCTTTCGTAACTATCTATGGTTTGTTCTTGAAATTACTTTTATTAATACTACTTATTCATTTTAGTTTATTGGCGATTTCTAGTATCTGGTGGATGTGTTCCTGCATATTTTCGCAGCCATTGTACTTTTTACTGTACAGTTTTATAAACAAATAGAGCTTACTGCTTAAATTTGTTCTTTCATGA
Organism: Macrothele yani; assembly: GCA_039090855.1. NCBI lineage: Eukaryota > Metazoa > Arthropoda > Arachnida > Araneae > Macrothelidae > Macrothele > Macrothele yani. The sequence goes on along the minus strand of CM077018.1, from coordinate 50,440,159 downwards.
GTTCTCTGCAGAGATAACCACATATTTCGTGCAGTCGTTTTATTTATGACGTTTGTTATTTGTTCATCGGTCGAAAGTAGACTTATTTTTGACATCGCTCGTGCGTTTATCTTAATTCAGTCCTCAGTTTTAACTGTGGGTTCCTCTTGGGAAATAACATTCCAACTATCTTCTTTGATGAGAAGCATTTGGATTTTAAATTTCTAAATTTCCATGATTTCCATTATTCAATTTTGCGATAGAAACTTTCGTCTCATTTATTGGACCGAAAAACACCATTTTTATTGTTTAAGAGAAACAGTTTACCCTTTATTCACTTCTTTATCAACTACGCATGCAACATTTCTTATGCAATGAAAAGCGTAACTTTTTACTTTCAGTTTCGGAAACCCTTTGTTAGTGTTTATCGTTATTGCTATTTCGTGGATTCGTCTCATCCACGGAACAGTTCAGTCTCATAATCCACTTACTGGTTGTATGTTTATTATGTGAGATATGTAAAACAAATTGCTTATCTATCTGCATTTTGTCGTTCATGCCTTCGAAAGCTAGTAGCGCAATGCTCCAAAGGCGTTTTCCAAACTTCGGAAAACAAATATTATTGCATGCATGCGAATAAACTCACCTTGAATAAGGATATCCATTGAATAAGAAGCTATTTAATTAAAATGATCACTATACACCGAACATGTTGAAAAAAAAACCCGAAGATGCACATTTCTTTTAGATGTTCACTCACAGCTTGCTTAACATTGCAGCTAATAAAACTGACACCTTCTCAGCACTGTTGCCACTTAACTTGTGTGAGTTCACGTGATGTGTCAATAGCTCAACGCAAGGAGAATTTCTAAACAACTCTTTTCTCCCTCGCCCGCTCGGACGTTGCTCTGCTACTACAGCGAAGCGCACTTATGTTTCCAACATTATACACAACTATAATTTAATTGACTCCTGATTTTAAACACATCATGATGATTCTTTAAATGAATCTCTTGAATGCACATTACATTCATATTATTTAATTCCATAAATCCTCATAACCGAATTTGCTTAGCTGAAATGCCTTGTTGAGACGCAAATTTTATCAAATTCATGTTCAAATTAGGTATTTGTAAATATCACTCTCATATACCGTTACAATGTTAAAATAACAGTATATATAAAATATATTGCCCATTTTTTTATTTGATTTGTTAAAATATAAAGTAATTTGTTTTACTGAATATGCATGATTTTAAACAACGAACCGTTACTTTAGCAACATTCTATGAATTCATCAATTACATTATGCCGGAGTTGTGCATTTCTAACAATTAAAAATTAACAGTCATATATGGCAATTAAAAAGATGTTCGAATCACTCATTGTGAATTTGGGAACTTTACAGTAGTGGATAATCGGTTTACGAGGTAGAATTTGAAACAGACGATAGATGACACCACGTTCGCACAATACCTGTTTGTTCGGGTGCATTTTGTAGATAAAACTCATAAGTAATTTGGACGTATCTTTCTGCACTCGTTTTTCCCGTAACTTTTGTTGTAAGACCTAAAATTCGAAGTGCTTTTTTCATGAAGTTGGTAGTGATATGTGTGCTTCCTGTCGGAAGAACAGGTAATCAAGTTCCCTAACGAATACAGCAAACTGAAATATAATTTATGATATATTTATATTACGATTTATATTATAATTATATACAGTATATTATATATATATATCTATTTACACATTTTATATATTATCAGCTATTTATCTTAGGATTCATATTATGTAAACATCCTAAAAATTCATTTGACAGACCACATCCTAAAAATTCATTTCACAGACTACATCCTAAAAATTCATTTCACAGACCACATCCTAGAATAGTTATTCGGACAGAATTTTCGCTTTCTTAATCATTCCCGTCATCACGATTTTTTTCTCTGCCAGGTAATCAGTTTATTTCATTTATATTGCGAGACAGACAGTTTCGCATCCATTAGGAAGCAAAGCTTTTCCTCCAGAAAAAAATGTTCATTAGTAGGGAGGCAATTCGGACTGATGAAGGTAATTTCTAGAACATAACGAAACACTACCGATGCAGCGATGAAGTGCAGCCATCTATAGTATTTTTAGAATGTTTTGGGGCCGAATACGAAAACCAAACCCGATCTTTCACAGTGATTGGTAAATGGCAAAGAGATTAGTTCTGTTTTAGACATTATGTCAAAACGAGTTGGGGCTTTGGTCGTTAACACGAAATCCTTGTAACGAATAATTTACACAGTGAGTGTAATGTGAACTTGGAAATTTTTGTTTGCAGAGTTCATGTTGCACTTTGAGAATTTTTCTTCGATATGCAATGCAATGAGATTTTTAATATTCTTCAAAATTTAGATGCAAAGCTTATCGAAGACAGAGCCTTCCGAATGATAGTAGAAAAATGTTAACCGTAGTTTTTTTATTAACCATAAGCGCATGAAGCAAAAACATACTTGATAATGCTCTCTCCCTTTTTTCAGAATTCAACGTTCTAAATACACCTTTGCTCTCCGAAAAAGATATATTTTAGAAATGTGCTATCATTCAACAGAAATGATTTGTATGCAAAATTGAGGTTTACCGCAAATAAAAATATATTTCCTGTTGACTTCTCGGTAAGAAACTACTTGCTGCGGCATGAATTTATTGGCTATAAGCAGCTTGAGAAATATAGGAAGTAATTCTACAGTAAAACCTAAAAATGCAGCATCGATGGGACCGGACGAGCGCCGGATTTATGAAAATTCCCGATTTCTGAAGCTATCCAAAACTTGCGCACTGGGCGTTACGTAAAGCACGTACTTACACGTAACCGGCCACTTTAACGAACATTTGCGCGTCTGAGCCTTAGATATATGCAGGATTCACGCTGCCGATTGCATTCTTCGTAATCACACGTTCGACACGCATTTCAAACGTGCACGCCGATACGTCGCCTTACTGGTCCGCATCATTTGATCGCGGACCAATGAGATGACGAATTTGAGAAACCTCCCGATGTTACATGAAGGCAGCTATCTGCAATTTGCACGCTGAGATCGAATGATCTCGCGATGTGTTGTTGAGACGGTTCATATGGAGATTTCCATGGTTATTGGTGAAACATCGGATGTTCTCACAGTTGATGTGTCGTCATTTTCCAGCTTCTGAAAAAGAGACTGGCCGTCCCATTTTCGGAAAGGAAAATAGGCTTCCATCACGCATCTTGATTCCCTTCGGGACAAGACGAAAAAAAAAAAAAAAGGAAAAGAATGATGCGCAGTTCTTTTGTATTTTTTTACCATCGACCCCCGAAAATTTTAGTAAAGAACTTGTATCCACCTCAGCCTAGCCTGAGGATGGAAACGAATTTGGTTCTTATTGTGGCATAATTGCTGTGTCCTTAAATCACTGCCAGAACGAGTACAAGGCCACTTTAATTTTTTGTGATACACATTTCTTACACATGTGACAATAACACCTTTTAACGCTTTCAGGTTGTCAGCTCGACAATCACAAACAACACAAACAATAAATAAGCATTGTTGAAAAAATTTCCTGTTCTGATGTCTATCCATATAATATTCTTATTGTGTTACCAATTTCCTCTACTCATCTCCCAAATTTGAAAATAGTCAACAATAGATTACACCTATTATTTTCACAATTTATAGTATAAGAAAACACCTATAAATCATGTGGTGCCTCTGTGCCCAGGAAAATTATAATTAATATTGCTTTACAAGTCTTTGATTGGTGAAAAAACCTATAAATAACAATGTTACTATGAGTACGAAATCAGAAGAGTGCCGGATTTATAAAGTTGCTGGTTTTCTGAATGTCACATTTTCGAGGTTATACTGGATGTACTTGTTTATTGAAGGAATCACTTTTGAAGTATGAAGTGTATTCCTCCGCGACGTTTGTCATGTCGTTTGGTTAGGTTTGAAACTGTATCCATTCCGATTTCAATCGCATATCGTAATTATAAGGTAAATTACATCCTCAGCTATATAGTCCCTTTGCAGGGGAGGCGGGGGAGGGGGGCACAACTGTGGATATCAATATGGAACGGAAATTATTATATGCACTTGCATGGTCATCATTACCGCATGGCTACGGCCTAGTGGCTAACGTTTGTGACTGCCACGGAGAAATTTCAGGTTCGAACCCAGGGAAGTACGATCGCTCGAACCACTAAATATCCGCCATGCGTCAGATTGGCACGTTGAGCCGTCGGGCTCCGGGTACTATCCCCCGGTTTTAAATAAGGGCTTCTTCCTCCCTCTTTCTACCTCGCTTCCGTGTCACTTTTCTATTGGGCTGTCTAGCTCAAATATCCTAGCGTCATATTTATAAGTGTTGCTTAAGACCTGGGGTCAGATACTCCTTTCCTAAAATCCTATACATATGATCCGACCTTATCTGATTACTGCATGGCAATATGTCGCCATGTATCGGCATTTCGTTTGATACAAATAACTAAAGCGATGGAGATGTAATGCATCTATTTGGGAGACGAATACGGAAAGAAACTCAAAAATGTTTTCCGATAAGTACCAATACTTACATTTGGAAATAAAATATCGTCTGTCCACTGGAATTGACGGTACATACGAACATCCTTTACTCTACCAAATATGAGAGGTACAGCCCACCTAAACCCGAAACGGGGGGAAAGTTGCGATGGGTAGTACATTTCTGAAATATTGCAACGTTTGTTTGAACTCCGGTAATGTGTGGAAGTACTTCCAAAATGTTGCGGGTATTCCTTCAAGATGTTCGCGACGCGTTTTTTTAACTTTGAAATCGTGGCTTTGGGATCACCATTATGCGATATAAACACTATTAGAGTTATTCTCGTTTTCGGCGGATTTATTTATGATTTAGACCAGGGGTTATTCATTTTGAGATGAGTTAAATCCTCTGTTGTGTCACTCCCCTTTTCACGGACAGATTAGGGTATAGCAAAACAGCGTCAGTCTAAAGCGTAAGTAAATGACATGATTTAAAAAGTAAAAACACATACGGAGTAGGATCCAAAAGTTTCTGGACTGCGCCTGTACGGTAAAGTACATCAATCGCATATCCATGGTGATTACTGGATTACTTTACGACATTTTGCCTCTCACAGGGCAATTGGTTTCGTTCATCTGCGTCATGCGCTTGCTGCAGGACACCCGGGTATTGAAAGCAATTTATGCAGTGTTCCGCGACTGATGAAAACTAGCGTTTTCTGAGCAGCGCGTTAGTTTTGCGGTCGTTTGGGCCTAGTCCAACAGAAACGTACGAGATGCTGAATCAAGTTTATGGCGAAAACACTCTGGCGTGGTCACAAACATTCGGTTGGCATAGACGCTTCAGAGAAGGAAGACAGGAGTTCGATGACATTGAACGAAGCGGGCACCCAGTGTCAGCTTGTATGGGTGAAAACATTATGAAGGTTTCGGACATCGTACTTGCCAACAGACAACATACTATCGAGTAAATAGCAGAGGTCGTTTGGATATCGAAGACTGCATGTCAAAGAATACTTGCAGATGATCTAAAGATGCACGCACCACCGGCTGTGTCAACAAATCGTCCTACGCATGTTAACTGAAGGTCAGTTGGCCATATGGGAGAAAATGGCGCGGCGATCTGGTAACCGCACCAACCAAGACCCAGTGTTTCCTAGAAAATCATAACAGAGAATGAAAAACGGTGCTCCATCTTCGATCCGTAGAATGAGAAAGCATACGCTACTTGTAAATCGCCATCGTCTCCACGCAAGCAGAAATTTCGCCGAGATTGCAGCAAAGGCTAGATCATGCCAGAGGTCTTCTTCGACATCCAGGGTGTTATTTATCTTGATTTTATCCCTGAATGACGCACTGTAAACAAGCAGCTCTATCTAGACGTCATGCGACTTCTGCGTGAGTTGACCAACGGTTGAGGCTTCAACTCTAGGTCGACCGACGAAGACATCGCATGATGATTGCTCAACAGTTGAGACCTCTTCCCTGAGGATTCAGTCGTAGGCGCTGTTGCACGAAAATACACCGTCACACAGGTCACTTCCCGTTCGTGAGTTTCTGGGCAAAATAAGAACTGTTGTCCATTCACAACCACCGTATTCACCTGGTTCGCCCTGCAATTTTCACATCTTCCCTGAGTTCACACGTCGACTTCAAGGTCGTCTATTTTCGAGCGCATAAGTGAAACACGCATCTTTGGTTGCACTGAAGGAAACAATGGGTTCAAGAAGTTTTCCGACGAACACTAACAGCCGCTGGCAGAAATGTGCTGTTGGAAGAGAGTCTTATTTTGAAGGAGAATGTGCTTCAGATTTGTAACTCTAACTATCTATGGACTTAAGAACCCACTTTGGGAAGGTTTTGACCCTACCCCTTATTTCAATCAAACATAAAGCAAAATCCAAATGAACAAACGTTACGAACATCAGAAATAAAAATTACTTTCTTATTTCTTCCATTCAGTTGTTTTAATTATATTTATCAATTGATTAAATTGCGTATTGAAGACCATAGAAATCAACGAAAAGTGCTATTGACTAACGGTATTTGCTTTATGAAAGTGTTACATCATTGTCTCCTAAACTCACGCAAATGTAGAAATTGAGTTGCACCGCATATTAAACAAAATAACAAAAAAAAGAAGGCTATTTAAGTTTACGAAAGTCTGTTATTATTTTAATCGCATGCGTTCTTTAACATTACGTGGTGGAACTATTTATATCGCCTACTGGCACACGGATACATACGATGGTGGATGGAAAATGTAATCAAACACTCCTACCCGTAGCATTTCGAAAGTTCAGCTTATGTAAAACTTGATTTGCTGCTTCAAAAGATGTCACCGAAAGATGCTACGTTCAAAATCGGTAAGCATAAACTTTTTTCTATATAAATGGGAAGAATGTGGTGCCGAGAAAAAGAACAAATAGATTTTCAGAAAAAAAAGTAAGTCGTTAAGAAATCAATAGAAAGAAACAAGAAATTACCGATCTCTATAAACATTTGACCTCATGTGCTGAAAAACTTGGTACATCATTTTGGCTTCGTTTATTTCTGGGCTCCGACAACCATGCAAAATACTGAACCTGAGACAGCTCCAATAAATTCAATGGAAATAGATACAGAATGGGAACACCGTTACCAAGGATCTAGTTCTAAAAAACAAAGTGGCTTCGCAAAGAACGGATCCGGAAAAACAGCCTGGTAGGATTACCCTAAAAATCTGCAGAACATCCAATTAAAACTTATATGTTTCTTTTGTTGCTGTTGTTTAGTGTGTATGTTATTAAATTTTCATTTCTGGCATGTCATCCTTTAGGACAGTAAGTGATTTGTTTTTCAGTGATATGGACTAATACAGATTTCTTACCTACCAGTTATGTTCTCGGCTGTGGATAATATATCTAGCACGTACACGCTACATACAGCTATTGGTAAACTGCATAGGTAAATTATTGTTTCTTTCAGGGGCGGAACCAGCATAGTGCTTTAAGTGTTAAAACCTCTGCAGAGTATTTTTCTTTTATACGCATTATCAGTGCTATTTTTCCATTTATGTCTCCATCTTAATTTGATTCAACTGTCCCCTTCATTGATCACCCCTAAGGCAAAGCTGTAAACGATTTATGTTCCTACCCTGTCAAGCTTTTTACCTGTAACAAGATCCTAGATCACGGATGACACAGTTACATGAACCTTTTTCCACTGCCTATGTAAAACGCTGAGACCATAATTGGAATAAACATGCCCTTGTGAAGCAACCCAACCAGGGTCTCGGCTGCTATAACCCCAAAGTGTATGCATGACCCATACCTCAAGCCGTTCTAACCCACTAGGGAGGGTAATATAAAGGGATTCAATGATTTTCTGTTGCCTGCCACTCCTAGCAAAATTCGTCAGCCAAAGTCGATGTATGTGGTCATGCTTTCAAGCCCATGACCAGCATGAAACTAAACATACTACAAGGATAATGAAAATAAAATGCACCTGACATTGGCCATTTAGACAGGAGAGATACCCCAGACGTAAGAGAAACAGTTCTTCAATTTATTGCTTTTATATTACGGCGAGTGTTATGTAAAAGTGCTTGCTTTATTTTTGGCTTACTTCCAACCCTGGCTGGCTTCGTGCGATAAAGTAATTGCAGATCGGCCGCTTGATGGTTGCACGTCAGTCCTCACCATTATCTGTAATCTGCGGTGTGTTTGTAGTGCATGTGATAAGTTGTTTCGACGTCCTTTTTCTCAGTTTGCAAGTGTTCTTTCGTCGTTAGAAATGAAAGTGGAAGGAGTTTTCATGAATTTGCTAGAGACGAGGACACGTGCATTTCACAGTGTGATTGGTAGGGATTGCTACCGTAGCCAAGATGTTCCGAGGGTCACCAAATGATTATCCGAGTGGATTTGTCTTATTGTTTTGGATAATTAATTTGTCGAACAACCCACGTTTCAAGCTATTTTCAGGTACGTGTTCTCGTACAATTGGGATGTTGTTCCATGCTCCTCATATCGCTTTTCGTATTGTCATGACGTGGAGGATAAGCGGCATCCATTTAACCATAAACTGATCATTTTGAGTAAAATTCATTATTTCATTTTTTATTATAAATTAATTTCTTAATTTTTGATCATTACTTAGCTCAATAAGTATATTTATCCTAAGGATAGCAATTAAATATTTAGGGATATTGATTAAGGAAAAAAAATCCTTTCCCCCGAAGATATCACTAATGTAATGATACGCACGCAAATTATTTGCGTACTGTTTGTATAACTTTTTTTTATCGATGTCATAACCTCTCCATTAAACAAAATTTCAGTTTCGTGCCTGTTTTTCTATATGTATTTAGTTTTTTACAGCGCAAGGAAGGAACAAGCTAGGAACGGATGGTTATACATAGTTCAGTAAAAGAAAAGAAACTTCTGATTTGTTATTATTTTGTTTTTCCTTTCTGCAAAACAATTCTCACTTTTGTGCATAAACATTTTTTGTCGTTACAGCTTCAAAATTATTTTTTCAAAAAAATATCCCCCAAGTGATTTATTCCTAGTACAATTTTAACAGTGCGGAGTGATACACGGAAGTACGCGATGCACTCAGTTTCGGAATGCCAGCTTTGCTTTCATCCGAAATTAGATCAACAGAATATTTCACGACAACATTATAACATGTAAGCTTCATAACAGCAGCAACACGCCGCCGCATGGACTATCTCCTAATAATGAGCATTTAATAATGAGTTATTTGGGATTACTTCTTTTGGGGAAGGAGATAGATAAAAGCAAACATTGCATTTTTTTAACGGATGGTCTAACAAGGGTCAAAATAAAAGATTAGCCAGAGGGATTTAATATACATTAAATCCCTCTTTGCTAACAGATTATATTCAGACTATTTCAGGAATTCCATTCACATTTAAGACAGTTTCATTAAATTTTAGAGACTAGTCCGATCATGTGTGTACTATGCACACAATACAAATCAGTTGAAGATGTAAGGTGGTGACGAACGATGGAACAGCCGATTTTAATATAGATGATATCATGCCGCTGGTCTTTGCTAACGAAGGAGATTCCAGTTGTGTCAGGAATTCCATCCACATCAAAGAGTGTTTCATGGTAGTTTCTCACATATCGTTCAGATTGGGAATGTAGTACTCGTGTAGTATAAATCAGTTGAAATGTCAAGTGGCGACGAATTATAGAACCGTCGATTTTTGATTAACTGATATAATGCACTGGTCTTTGCCAACTGAAGGAAAATAAATCATTTTTGGAGTAACCCACATCGAAGACTGATTTATGATATTTTCTCACATATTGGTCTGATTGGTGGTGTAGTCCACTTGAAGTGTAAATTAGAGGAAGTATGTGTATGTGTGTTATAGGATGCACGGCGAACGATAGAAACGCTGATTTTTACGCACCTGATACCATGCGCTAGTGTTTGGTAGCGGAGGAAATTCAAATCGTTTTAGGAGTTCCACACTCAACTATCAGATTTACGTGTGTGTTGCTTACGTATTAGTAGCATCAGGAGTGTACTGGTGGGCATTCAGTGTAATTAGCGAAAGATGTCTGGTGATAGCCATCCATGGAAGAACCTATTTTTTTATGCTGATATCGTGTGCTCGCTTTTGCGAAGAAATCTAGTTTGTACATAATGGTTTTTTTATGGGGGGGTACAGTATTCACGATTCGAAAACACTTTAACAAAAATGAATGGAGAAACTTTACAATTACATGTATTACCTGAGAGCATGAGGAATTGAAGCTTCCTCAGAACCGGTTGGGATAATGGCATGAGCTCTAACAATTGTTTTTCGATAGATCGCACCATCAGATTTAGTTGCAAATTACAACAATTTATTTATTTAAATTTGATTTCGGGTTTAGGGACCACCGTGAGCAACACACTGAGCTATAAACAGTCGCCGGTTTCTAATTTGGGGTCACTCGTTCCAGAGAAGAGAGAAAAGGCAGTGCCCTAAGGCAAACATAATATCAATGCCTCACGGGAATTCGAAAGTGGACTCATCTTGAAAGAATGGTCAGAAGCCAGCGCTTTGACCACTTTGCCACCCGTACGTCAGAACAATTTTACACGCTATATAACATTTTCCATTCCAACAAAACGTAGGCTGTGTCTGTCCAAATAAAATTATTTCTGTTTTCTTAGACACTATACATAATAATTTAATCTTTGTTTCAGATAAATGAAGTTCCACAAGCTTACCAAGTCGCGTACAATATACAGGGATTGTGCTCAGTTCTACATATTTCTTCCGGGAGTATTTTAAAAAGCCAACCTTTTTGGTTATAGGCTGCTCTCCTATGTTATTTTCCGTCATTTGATCAGTGAGAGAACACTTGATGTTCGTCTCTGCGCTCGTTGAGAGGCGAAAAGGAATGGGAGATCTCCCGTATCAGGAATTCTTTATTCTTTGGTATCATCTACACAGAACTTATCTGCTTACAATCATATTTTTTATTTTTCGAACAGTGTTTTTTCCGTTTTAGTACTTCTAGAAAAAAATATTTTGTCTTCTAGGGCTAGGCAAAAGAAACATCTTAGAGGAAAGCCACATCAGGGAATGTGATACGTTCTCTTGAGGAGGGGCATACGATGTTAAACATTGTTGCAGGCAGAGGCATTTGTTGTAGGATTCAGTGGTGAATCTGTCCTGTTGCTCACGTTGCACCATCTGTTAGCATTTTATTGCATACAAACAATTCTAGCGAGCGGGTTTCTGCTTAAATCCATTATGGCTCCTTAGGTACAGATAGAGGTTTTATATATAACATAAGGGCGCACAGGACCCGATTAGCTGCTGCTTGCGAGCTTCCTCCTATCGTTAGATCAGGAGGAACGTGTCATGTACCACAGTTTAAATGAAACTTTCAGCCAAGAGAAGGCAACCAACGTGCAGCACTTAAGGTACAGTATTGGAATATGTGAAATCACGATGCTCAACTATTTTTTCGCCATTTTTAACAAAAACTTCAATAGTGCTACGCGTAACTCTCCGCGGCTTTGCCGATGCGTTTGTTTTGGTTTGAGACAGGGCAATGTGAGAATTGAACAAGGGATTGTTAATTTGGAGAGGAGTTTTATCCTCAGCTGCGAAGTCCCCCCTCCTACAGCATGGGGCGTGACATCGCTGAGGCTGAGGATATGTCTGGAGTGCCAACAAAATGAATATTTGAACACCTGAACCATCCAATCCAATTCAACGAAAAAGCCATCCTATCCAACGGGAAATGCTACTACCTAACCTAATGTCTCCTTCTAAACATAAGCAGGTTTAGAAAGCAGGGACGCACCGAGCATTTTATTATTGGGGTGGTCCAAAATACTGAATACCCTAGAATAGGTGATGAGGAAAAAGTAGTTCGTAAATACACCAATATGAAATTAGGTACTACTTTAGTAAAATCTGCAAATTGTTTTGGCGTAAAAGTGGTGCTCAGATGGCCAAACGACGAACCGTCGTCTGCAGCTCGTTGATGCCACAGGGGTGCGGACACGGTCGCACATTGTTCACAGCGACCGAAGGGCCGCAGCGCAAAAATTCACCCGCTGCTGCAACAGTGGTGGTGAGGGCAATGTGTCACAACACACAGTTCATCACAGCGTTTTGCCCCTGGGCCTGCGTAGTCGAAAACCCAGCCGGGTACCCATGCTGACAGCACGTCATCGCCAAAAACGCATGAAATGGGCCCAAGATAATCGAGATTGTGCCATGAGTGATTGGAAGAAAGTGGCCTTGGTTGACGAATCAAGATTCCTGGTGCATCACGTAGACGGCCGAGCGCCGATACGCCGATTACCAGCGGAGGCTATGGTACCTGGATGCACTGTTGGGCGGAGATAGGCCTGCGGCGCTTGTTTTATGCTGTGGACGATATCTTTTTGCGACACCTTAGGCCCCATTATCCCAATAGCACAATTTCTGACAACTGTCAGGTATCTGAACATAGTTGTGGACCCAGTTCTCCAATTCATGGCAACTGTGTTCACTGCTTTTGATGGCCATTACCAACAGGATAATGCGTCATGCCACACCGCCAGAATCGTCAAGAAGTGGTTCGAGTAACACGCTGGTGACTTTCTGTCAATGCCCTGGCCTCTAAATTCACTTCACATGAACCCAATCGAACATTTGTGGTTAGACTTGGATAAGCTGGTTCGCGGTAAATCACCTCCACCCCGAAATGTACGGAACTGGAGGGCCTGCTGTTGACATTATAGTACCAGATACCCCAGAATACTTTTCGCCACCTCATCGAATCGATGCCTCGCCAAGTGGCCGCTGTTTTGCGGGCTGAAGAGGGTTCTACAGCCTATAAGGTAAGTGATCACAATGTAATGGCTCATCGGTTTAACCCCGAAACATTTATTCCGACGTTATCATTATTTTTAATGTGAAGCTTTGCTGTTTATTTTAAGTTTTTACTGAACGTTATAAAGTCCAAGAAATGAACGTTTTGGTAAAACAGCGAACAATATGAGGCAGATATATGTTAGAACATTGCATTTGTAAGCTGGAAAGCATATATTTTTAACTGGTGCGATTTCAGTTTGGGCCGACAGCAATAATTATGCTAAAAATTTGGATTCTAAATATCAAAGATAATATACACTGAAGTGCCAAAAAAATTGGTACGGACGAGCTTATGGAAATACATAGCAACATCATATATGCGCGTACTCGGTTGCGTCCGCCAGTGCGTATATAAAGAGATAGGCATCCTTGGCAGCTGTCAGAGCTGTTTTCGGCATGAGAATGACAAGTAATAACGATTTAAGCGACTTTCAACGCGATGTCATAGTTGTCGCTCGTGAGATGGGCCATAGTATTTCGGAGGTAGAAACGAAGTTCGGATTTTCACGGACGACCATTGCAAGGGTGAACCTTGACTACAAGATTTCAGGCAAAACCTCCAGCCTACGAAACCAGTGTGGACGTAAAACGACATTGGGTGAACGTGACCATCGTCGGCTGTCAAGAATCGTTTCACGCGATAGGCGTGCAACACTCTCGCAGGTATCATCGAAATTCAATGCTGGAGCCTCAACAAACAGCGTGCGGAAGGTGCAACATACCCTGCGCGATATGGGCTTTGGAAGCCGACGCCCAGCTCGAGTCCCCTTGATGTGTGCACGACACAGAGCTATGCGCCTCGCTTGAGCACGGCAACACCGCCACTGGACACTTGATGACTGGAAAAAAGTAGCCTGGTCTGACGAGTCGCGTTTCCAACGGTATCGAGAAGATGGAAGGATTCGTGTGTGGGGTAAACCCCATGAAGCCATGGATCCCGCCTGTCAACAGGGAAATGTACCGGCTGGTGGGGGGTCCGTAGTGGTATGGGGTGTGTTTATCTGGACTTCACTGAGACCCCTGGTACGCCTACAAATGTCTGTGACATACCAACGCTATGTGCGCATCCTTTCTGACGAGGTACACCCGTTCATGTCCTGTATCCATGCTGATGGGTTGGGCCTGGTCCAACAGGAAAATGCACCTCCACACAAGTGTAGGGAAACCACATTATTGTTAGAAGAGCATTCATCTGAGTTTGGGGCGTTGCCATTCCCACCCAAGTCCTCAGATATGAACGTGATTGAACACAATTGGGATGCCATGCAACGCGTTATCGAACACAGGAATCCGAGATCTCGGAATACACACGAATTGTGGAACGCTCTGCAGGAAGTATGGTGTGCATTGCCTACAGCATATTTCCAGAAGCTAGTGGAGTCCATGCCCCGTCGTATTTCTGCAAGGCTGCGCTCCCGTGGGGGACCTAGCAAGTATTAGACTGGTGTACCAGTTTTTCTAGCACTTCAGTCTACAATTCTGAACAAAATATGTATGTTAAAAAACTACTAGGGATTATCTGCGCTACAGTATTATCGCGTGTTTTTATGCCGAACCGATTGCCATCAGAGGAACAAGGTAATGGAGTTCTGTGAAAAGAAATTTTGGAAAGTATTATTTTGCGAGAAAACTCTGTCGGAACCATCCTAAATATGTACAGTAGATGGGTGCAGATGAAACATCTGCTTTCACCTGGACGACATGTTCGACACCCTCCAGCAGAACGGCGTCGTCCAGCAACGTCACATATTACACCTAATAGGGTTGGTACATGTCTGATATACGCATTGCGTACCTTATGTCGTGACAAAGTTCAGCCACGATGGTACATACAGGCTCCAGTCAAACTGCACCATGGGGATGGGACAGCTGCGCGTAATTTTTAGCACGTCTTTTGTAAAAAAGGATCGTGCTTATGTTACCGATGTGTCCGTCCGTCCGTCCGTCCGTCTGTAGATATTATATCTCTGCAACTATTAGTTCGATTTGAAAAATTATTTTTGCATTGGGAAGATTGAAATATCCGAATGATGATCCTTCATTTCGGTTTTTTCACGAAGTGCAATTTCGCCACTAGATGGCGTAAATGCAGATGATGTCGAATTCAAAAATACGTTGTATTCCACCTACACTGAAGAGCAATTGAATTACAGACATCTGGCGTTATGCAAATGTGGCGCTGTGGGCGGCCCTGGAAACGGAAACGATATGACGCATGCAGCGATCCGACAATTTAAGGAGTGATGCGACGGGAAATAGGAAGAGTCTGAGGCAGTATGGATAAGACGAAGGATCTAAGCGCATTGGATCGTAGGCAAATTGTCGGTGCCTGACGAATGGGTCACTCCATCTCGGAAGTCGTGCAGGCACTAGGGTTTTCACGAGCCACTGTGTCACGGGTGCACGGCGAGTATATCGAATCCGGTAAAACCATATCTGCAAGGGCCAACTGCCATGGACAACAGCGTGTGGATGAGCGGGATCATCGTCGGCGAAATCGCATTGTTACAGCTGATAGATGGGCCGCAGTGCAAGACATGACTTGGCAATTTGACGCTTTTGCACAAAAACCTGTAAGCAGCCACACCATCTAGAAACATCTCCTCGCTATGGGGTACATAGGCCATCGGCCCCAGGAGGGTACCGCTGCTGATAGCACGTCACAGGGTGGAAAGATTAGCATGGGCGCGGGAACATCGCCACTGGACCCTAGACATGTGGGAAAATGTTGCCTGGACTGATGAGTTGAAATTCACGTTGGTACATGCTGATGGCAGGATACGAGTACGGCGCAAACCGCATGAAGCGAATTCAATTGTAATTCAATTGCTCTTTAGTGTACACTGAAGAGCAATTGAATTTGAGATTCCTGTCTAGTAACGTGTAGCACCACCTTTCGCCCTGATGACGGCGGCGATTCTTCTCGGCATGGACTCGACAAGATACCGGAAGCGTTGGGAAGCCATACGGATCCATGACCCCTGAACAAGCTCCCACAGTTCACGAAGATTTGATGGAGGGTCGAGCATCTCTCTCGATGGCTACCCAGATGTGCTCGATGGGATTGAGGTCAGGTGATCCAGCTGGCCAAAGAAGCGAGGTCGCGTCGGTAGAGTGTCCATCAAACCATTCTGATACAATTCGGGAGCGATGGCACGGTGCATTGTCTTGTTGTAGTATGAGGACCCCAGTGGGATGTTGAAGACGCACAAAGGGAGCAAATGATCGTCCAGGTTATCCCGTTAACGTTTACCTGTGAGGGACGATGTCATACGTACCAGGGGTCCCATTTCAGTCCACGTAAACAGTCCCCAGAAAAGAATTTTATCCCCACCAGCTTGATGAGTACCCTGCTGGCAAGAAGGATCCATCGCTTCAATGTGGTTTGCGCCGTACACGTATCCTGGCATCCGCATGCACCAACGTGAATCTCGAGTCATCAGTCTTGTCAACAGTTTTCTACATGTCTAGTGTCCAGTGGGGATGTTCCCAGCGCCCATGCTAATCTTTGCCCCCTGTGATGTGCGGTCAGCAACGGTACCCTCGTGGGACGATGGCTTCAGTACCCCATAGCGAGGAGATGGTTCTGAATGGTGTGGCTGCGTACACGTTTTTGTGCACCAGCGTTAAATTGTTGAGTGATTTCTTGCACTGTGGCCCGTCTATCCGTTGTTACAATGCGAGCTAGGCGTCGATGACCCCCGCTGATCCATACGCTGTTGTCCACGGCAGTTGGCCCTTGTAGGACTGGTTTTACCGGATTCGATGTACTCACGATGCACCCGTGACACAGTGGCTCGTGAAAATTCCAGTGCCTGCACGACTTTCGAGATGGAGTGACCCAGTCGTCCGGCCCCGACAATTTTCCCACGATGAAATGCGCTTAGATCCTTCGTCTTACCCATATTGCGTCCGATTCTTACTGATTCCCGTCGCATCACTCCTTATATTGTCGGATCGCTGCATACGTCATGTCGTCTCTAATTCAATTGCTCTTCAGTGTATTTGCTTCTAAACATCCGATTGAAAAACTTCGTTTATCTTTCGATTCTACTTATGTCGAAGAGTATTTTAAGAATAGTTACTTTTTCAAATTACGCATAGATTTTCCGCTAGGGGGTGCAAAAGTAAATCACGTTTTTCTCGATATCTGTTCTTCTAAAACTCATATTTGAAAAATGTTTTCTTTAGCTGACACAGCTCATGATGGAAAATATTTTGCATGTAATTTCTAATTTTTGGTAATGAATACCTTTACCACCATGGGGCGTAAGTGTTAATTTTTGTTCCTGATGCATTTGCCATAAAATCTGAGCTTCTAAAATCTCGAATAAAAAAATTATTTCGTGGACCGATGCCCCTCACGTCGATAAACCTTTCCGAATATTTTCTTCTTAAAATATTCCATGGTTTCTCCGCCAGGGACGTAGATGTATATCTTATTTTTGTCATTATTTCCACTTCTAAGAATCCGATTTGAAAAATTCCTTCTTTGCTGGATAGTGTTATTAGTGAGACATGATTTTCATATAATTTCAAAAATTTTAAGTAATTCATAGACTCTCCGCTAGGGGCGTAAAGGTAAATTGCGTTTCCACCTATATCTCTGCTACAAAATCTCCGGCCGCCCCGGTGGCGCAGTGGTCAAAGCGATGGCCTCTGATCATTCGTCCGAACGGGGTCTGGGTTCGAATCCCAGTGAGGCATGGATGTTGTGTTTGTCTTACGGCACTGGCTCTCTCCCTTCCCTGGAACCAGTGACCCTAAATTAAGGACGGGCGACTGCTTATAGCCCATTGAGTTGCTCACGGCAGTCGTTAAACCTTGAATCAAAAAAAAATCTCCGATTTGGAACATTCTTTATGCACCGGATACAGCTCCTGGTGGGAAATCCTTTGCTCATAATATCCAGTTTTTTATGAAAAAGGGTTTGACCACCAGGGGGCGTAAGTCTTAATTTCCGATTCTATTGTTTTTGCAGCAAAATATGAGCTCCTAAAATTTCGATTGAAAAAAAATCGTTTGTATAGCGATACTACTCATGTCCGACAAACCTTTTAGGAACATTTTCTTCTTCAAATAATGCATGGTTTCAACGCCAGGGGCGTAGATGTATATCTTATTTTTGTCATAATCTCTACTTCTAGGAGTCCGATTTGAAAAATTCCTTCTTTGCTGGATAGTGTTTATGATACGAAATGTTTTGCATATAAATTCAAAATTTTCAAATAAATTATAGATTTTCCGATAGGAGGCGCAAAGGTAAATTGCGTTTTCTGCGTTACTTCCCCTTCTAAAACTCCGATTTGAAAAATTCTTCCTCTATCGCCTACAACACCTGATGGAAAATATTCTTCATATAATTTATTTTATTTGGTAAAGAATGGTTTGGCCACCAGGGGGCATAAGTGTTAATTTCTGCTTCTGATGTATTTGCAGGAAAATCTGGGCTCCTGAAAACTCCACTGAAATCTTATCTTTCTTGGAGCGATACCGCTCATATTCAAAAACCTTTTGATAATACTTTCTTTCTAAAATAATGCTTGGTTTTCCCACCAGGAGGCGTAAAGTCAAATCTTACTTTTTTCGATATCTCTGTTTCTAAGAGTCCTATTTGAAATATTCTTTCTGCGTTGGAGAGCGTTCCCGGTTTAAAATGTTTCTCATACAAATTCATATTTTTCTTAATGCACAAGTCTGCAACCAGAGGGTGTTAGCTCATGATTCCGTTTACAACAATATCTGAGGGATTAAAAACCCGATTGATAAACGTCTTTCTTCCATCAGATACTATTATTTTCCATACCAGTTCCATTGACTCTGAATAGCTTTGAAAAATTTAATTTGCATCAGAACGGATTCAAAAGACGTGCTTATTACACCCAAAAATTCAGTGTCATCTTTCTTGTTTTCTTTGAATTTACCGTCGGACATTTTTCAGATATAGCGGCATTATTGGCTATGGTTGCGTTTGGGCAGCGTACTGCAAATAAGTGCATCATTTCTGATGGTTTGCATAACTCCAAGCAAGAGAGACCTCGCTTGAAAAAGGTCAACGCAAGGTTCCCTTTTTCATGACGTACCTCCGCGTGTGGATGTCAGAGGCGAGACGGAAGAGTGTCCGCAAGCCTTTCTATGAAGGTCATGGCATACTGTGCCAGGGATGGAAGTATAACCGAGTATCCTCCAAAAAAAATTGTTTTTAAGGAATTTTTTAAATCGAACAGTACTTTGTACAGAAATATACGCTGATCTCCCTCGACGGAAAATTTTCAGTAAAAGAAAAGTGGAAAATTTGCTAACAATTATACCTGTTCTCGGAGCAGAGCCAGCGAGAATACAGTTTCGATATTTAGGCAAGCATCGAGAAAACTATACATTATTTAAAAATAATAATGTTCCCAATGTTCACTGCAGCGAATGACATGCATTAAAAAAAGAAATTCTTCAAATGTATTCTTAGAAGCGGAAATACATTTACAAATAGATATAGAGACTAACACCATACAGCGCCAGAACTTTGAAGTAACGATCAATGAGTAAACGCAAAATGCTGCATAATGCAAATGGTACGCGGTGCCCAAAAATCTTTTATATCGAACTTTAGGAAGCATTGATATAAAGAAAAACAGGCCAAACATTTGCACCAGTATTCATGCGCCCCAGTGGATCAAGTTTATGCTCATTTGGGATGGAAATGAAGATAAAATGTGATAAAATGTTTTCGTACATACTAGTGTCTGACAGAAAACGAGTATTTCCAATTGGGATTTCAAACCCGTAGACATTGCGTACATTTCTGACAAGTGTTCGACTCCCGGTTCTGCGGCCATCTAATCTGCGGTTCTTCCGGGGTTTTCTGCAGGCTCCGTGTGGTGTTAGGCGACATGAATGCGTAGATGGTTTCATGTGAAGTCGTCCCCTGACGCACTTTTTCCCTTACCTGTATGCAGCAGATGAATGGCAAGCCGGCTGCATTAATTTGCCAGTAACTCTCAAGGGCGCGTAATCGTCTTTGCAGGACTCAACCCTCCATGGGTGGACGAGATATAGGTAGAAAGAGATATTGCGCAAATATACGGTAAACTGAAACTGACTTACGCCTTCTAGTGGAAAACCTCTGAGTTACGAACATTTTGAAATTATATGGAAGCCATTCTCCAGGAAACACGGTGACCGACAAAATAAGAGTTTCTCAAATCGCATTATGAGATGCACAGAAATCGTGAAAAATAAGATATAAGTCTACGCCCTCTGGTGGAAAAATTATACATTATGTTAAACAGAAATTCGGCGCAAAAATGTATTTTGTGGCAAGCGGTATCTAATAGCAAAAAAACATTTTCAATCGAGTTTTCAGAAGAGCAGATATTCCAGCAAATACATCGGAAACGTAACTTACACCACCTCCAACCTCCTTAGTGGCAAAACGGTTTTTAACCAAAATTAGAAACTGTAGGCAGAGCGTTTCGCACAAAAGACTATCTGATGCAATAAAGGTTTTCCATATAGGACGTTTAGAAGCAGAAATATGACAGAAATTGGAATTAACCTGTACGCTTCCCAGCAGAGGAATTTTGCATTACTTATAAGAGAAACTGAGCCCAAAGTAGTGTTCTATAATAAATGGTATCGATGGTAAAAACGAATTTCTTCAAAAGGATACTTAGGGTAAAAATAGGGAATAAAATGTATTTGAATTCCATAGCACCTGCATATAAGCTATCTAGCGGCAAAGTTATTCACCGTAGGAGAACCAGAAGGCAAAGATCATCGTTCTATAATTTTGGGATTCCCAATGCGGGAAGAAATTTTCAAATAGGATTAATATGCATATGGTGTGCACGATCGGTCATATAGGGCCAGACAGACGCACGGAAGAAGTAATACTCTAAGCACTTACTTTTTCTAGAAAAAGGAGTAAAAAGGAAAAAGGAAGAATTAAAATCTTGAAAGATCTCAGTTCGCTCTTTAGTCGGGTACAAAATTTTAGCACACCTTTGATTTGATTAAAAAAACAAACATTAGCACTGTTTTTCGTTTCTCAGAAAAAAAAGACAGAAAGTGAAAGGGGGGGGGAAGATGCGTTGGCAGAGGTGACAAGCATTTTTAAGCCAAAGAGGAAGGTGGGACAAACTGGTCAATACCATTTTCGCGTTCAGTAACCACTCCTCACTTTTCTCGTCTGTAAATCTGTAAAACGAAATTAGGCTACAGGATCTCCAAAAATATTTTTTTTTCCCATTAGGCTACTTTTGGAATTTTATAAGTATTGCTTTGTTAATGAAGCCTATTCAACGAATTATCTATTCACATTAGAGAAACACTTCTAGACAATTTTAATGTTTCTTCTGAAATGCGCTTTTTTTTTGTTTTCGTGAGCATCTTTTCCTGGCGAACAAAATTTTAGCCTGAAAATACGGTTGTTCTTGACAGGTACCTGTTATCAATATTTCAGTAATTGTTTTTCCTACCTTTACCTTACACGTATTCTCTACCGAAATACAGGAGATAACAACAGAAAGCAGTTTTCCGTGATTTGAACAAATTGTTCTTACCTGCAGGCAATTATAAATTAAGAATGCGATGTTGCTTAAGGCATACCACATTTACTGACGGCTGAATGGGTCGAACGTAAGTTTCGCTTCGTTTTGTTGATATTCCTGACAAACTAGGAAGTGAATTTATCTCACGATAACTTTACATAGGGCACTTATGGACAGCATTTCTATTTCACAAAAGCATACGTCCTCAGCAACAAAAACACGGTACTTTTGCGAAAAAGTAAAGGGAGAGAATGATTTTTGGAAAATATGGACATACTGTAATATACAAACATTTGTAAGTAATGTTCGGTCTTTCCGGTGGCGCAGTGGACTAAGCTCTGGCTTATGGCTATTCGTCCGCTTTGGGTCCAGGTTCAAATCACAGTGAGGCATGGATGTTGTGTTTGTCTTACGGCGCTGGCTCACTCCCTTCCCTGTAATCAGCTGTCCTAATTTAGGCGACTGCCTATACCCCACTGAGTTGCTCACGGTGGTCGTTAAACCTTCAAGCGAAAAAAAAAAAGTTTCCAACTTCCTGAAAGCTTAGAAGTATTTCAAAAATGTATTTATATGTATCTCTCAGTTTTGAATTTGAAAAAAGATACTATGTTAAGGAAATGACCTGTTTGTGTGTTGTCAATTCAAAACTTCTTCTGAATGGAAACGCTTTCTACCCAAATTGGGTTTAGAAGGTAGAAATAATTGAACGAATTAAATAATACCTGAAAGAGATTTAAAAAGGATATTGAATTTACTAGTACCCTAAAAATTGAACTTTAGGTTGGGTGTCTGGTTGTCGTAATGGGGAATAATTGCTTCGAACTGAGGGAATTTAACAATTACAGGGGATTTCAGTTATGTCCTAAAAAGTACACGTTGAATATCACGTACCAGCTCTAGCAGTTTTGATAAGAAATGCAACTCAAATTTATTCGCTAAGGTTACTGCTTTCTAGTTCTATTCCGCCTAATCAAAATATGCCAAAATCACAAACCTATTCTTTTATGACAAACAAAGCAAGAATCGATTTTTGATTTAAAAAAGTGACATAAGAAACAACCTAACGTGTTCGTTTAAAAATAATATTGAATTTCTTATGACTTATTTTGAATATAAATTTTCATATAAGTCATTCTACATATTTTTATTGCGGTTCCTCTGTTATCTTTCATAGACGTTTAAGATGGTTATACCTCAAAACTGTACTGCTAGTTTATGTAGTAAAAACTTCTGTAGACATTTTCTTCGCAATTAATGTATTCCCATAGATGAAAATTTGCACATCGATAAAAAAAGCTTGAAATTATATCATGGAATGCATAATACTTGCTACAACCTAACCATAATTATATTAAAAATCAGTTGTTCATTTTCCATGGGTAACGTTAAGACTTGCTAATAGATCGCGCGACATATACACTGATGACATCAGTGACTCATTTCGAAATTAGAAATCAACACTAACTACAGTTCTGTTGACATTTTCAGCTAAATTATTGTCAGAACATTTCATCTAAGGGTCTCATATCATTCTGCTTGTACTGCCGTTGAACGAATTAAACGAGAGACTCATATTTTAGTTCCTTTCCGAAATTGAATGAAATTATTAGAAAAGAAAATAGAAGTACTGTAAATACTGCTGATTTCTAATTCCGAAATAAGCCATCAAACATTTGTTTGTCGACTGACGCCATCCGCATCCAGGTCTCGCCATCTTTTAGCAGGTATCAACCTCACCCAAAGAAAAATGATCGATTAATGAACGTAGGTGATACTGAAAGTAATGAACAAAGCTGCATTACACAGTTCGATTGCGCATTGGGAGAATGATGGTTCGTGGGCACTTTGTGCTATCTCTCATTGTAGCCATGAATGCGAAATGGCCTCACCAGCGTCAGTCATGGGACCAAACAGACGCGAGAAAAGATAGCCGACAGTGATACATCGTTCCGTCAGCGTGCTGTGAATCAGTCCCTTGTGAAAGAGCAAATTCCGGATGCCGATATTCACCGTAGCTTCAGCGTGCATTAACAGATGCGCATATGGGTATCAACAGTGTGAGAAGGTGGGTGAAACATTTTAAAGACGATTTCACAGACTCTAACAATGAGCCTCGCAGCGGTCGCCAACAAACAGCCTTAACAAAACACAACAAGCAAAGGGTTGATGCCTTAATCAGTGATGACAGACGTGTGACGGCAAAGGAAATTGCTGCAAAACTTGGCATAGGACACAGTGCAATATATGAAGTGATTAGTACCTTGGGATATCGGAAAATATGTGCCCACTAGGTCCCAACTTTATTATCAGGAGGCCACAGATGCCAGCGCAAAATCATCTCGTCACAACTGCTGGAAATTCAAATGGCAAATTTTATCTCACCCTGCTCACAGTCCAGATCTGGCACCCTCCCGCTATTATCTTTTCGGATTCCTATAGGACCAGATGCGCCGCAAACATTGCCAGAGCACGAACAAATTATAGAAACTGTACGTCTGTGTTTTCGCGCAACTGGAACGGAGTTCTTCGGCAAGGGTATCTTTAAATTGACAGAACGATGGGAAAATCGTGTCCGAAGGAACGGGGATTTTGTAGAAAAATAAGTTAGGATATGTAAACTAAGGTATCGTACTTATTTCTTCAATCATTACAATTCGTAATTTTTAAAACATCGTTGCTCTTTAATTTCTGTATAGCCCTAATAATTAGTATAAAATGTTAGCAAGAATTTAGGATGCCATGCCATAATTTAATTTAAAGTTGTTTTTATTGAAGGGCAAATATCCATCCTGGGGAACACATTAGTTGTGAACAAAATGTGTATAGAATTTCTTGCCATGGAAACATAGGGCAGAGTTCTTAGATCGAATCAGCTTAAATTAGCCGCTTTCTTACTTTCCGTAATGACGTACGTATATTTTTGAGGAAAAACGAACTTGAGATTTACCGATGAACTAACTGAAAACCGATGAACTGTCTGGAGGAGATGCGTTTGTGGTTCAAGTGGATTGTTTATTTGCAAAAATAAGTGATAGCTGATCTTTTAATATGATATCGCGCTTTTCGTCCGTACCTATTCTACAGTTCAAATATTTCTGCCAGTATTAATTCCACCGATGATTCACACAAATAGCGCAAAACTTTCCCAATCTCTTCGACAGAATGGCATGTTCTTTAAAACGCGCGCCATCACCTCAGGTGAGAGCTTTAAAATTTTAAGATAATTTTGGTTCTACTGTATTTCAGTGCACACACGGATATAAGCCGAAACACACTCCTTTCTCAGTGTTTATGCTTACGACAAATTTTGGGGGTACTGAAAGATGTGGATGACCCTCAGGGAGGTACATCTTCCAAAATGATTAAGAACAATTGCTGTAGAAGCATATTATATTTCTTAAATCACTGCGGAGAGGAGTCAGCTTCTATTTGATTTTTGAAAATTACCTGATAGTTATTTCTACGTTGCACATTCCCTATTTCGTCCGTATTTTGCTATGATAAATATTATTTCCCACTTTTAGGAAGGAATTATTTCGCTTTCTCAGGGTCACACTTATTTAACGATCAGTTTAGTTAAGTAATACACCCTTTTCAATACCTCGAAGCCGCCCCGGTGGCGCAGTGGTCTAAGCGATGGCCTCGTGATCGTTCGTCCGTAAGGGGTCCGGGTTCAAATCCCGGTGAGGCAGGGATGTTGTGTTTGTCTTACGGCACTGGCTCTCTCCCTTCCCTGGAACCAGTAACCCTAAATTAGGGACGGGCGACTGCTTATAGCCCATTGAGTTGCTCACGGTGGTCGTTAAACCTCCAATGAAAAAAAAATATCTCGAAGTCCTCAAGCGAGATTTCTGTTTTTTCTTTCCGATTCAACTTCAGAAACTCGATTTCATCGAAAGAATTCATTTATTATCTTACAACAAACTTCTAAACATTTACGTGAATAATATGTCTCCCTCATTATTTGCTCACACTAGTGAATTGAAACCCCAATTTTTTGTTTGTGGACAGTTTCATCTTACGGAAACTAGAACAAGTATTTCAATTCGCAAAGAAATTTGCCGCAACAAAGTGATTTTGATAGGATATATCAAAAACTTTAAGTTTGGGAAAAGTTTGATTTGTTGTAAGAAATAAATTTCGGAACTTTTATGTTCTCGTTATGTGCGTCAAAAGTATTGCATACAAACAATTATCTCAAAATGTTTTAAAGATCTGACGTGTTAAATACTTATTTTTGAAAGAAAATAAGATATCGTAGCGAAGAGATTCATATGATGAGTCATGACATGCTTCTGCATCAAGTAAGGCTTCTAGAAATTGTTTCGGCATTTCCTTGTAATTTTTGCATTTATCGTAATTTCATTTCCTTGTATTTCGTTTATTGTGACAGTTCGAGAAGCAAGACAATAGGATTTTTTAATCGAATGTTGAGCCTGGTTTCCTATAAAATTTTGATTTTGAGCGACATATATTATGAAAACGAAAGCACATTTGAAAGTACAGGGTGTATAAATGGTGGGAACACTTTCACTGATTTATTACACTACGAACAGGACAGATATCAGTGTCATATTCGTGATTTGTGAAAGTTAAAACTTCCAAGTTTCTTTACATCACATCTCTTCAAATGATTCAATGAGCGAGCCACATGTGATACAGCGAATGTCCACACGGTAATGGGACTCTTTCCATACCCTATCCTGCATATCCTGTGTGACCGTGGGGGTAACTCCTTCAGTTATCTGCTTTAGTTTCTGGAAGTCACGTGGCAAAAGTGCTACATAAAAAAGATTCTTTATGTAGCACCACAAGAACAAATCACACGGTGTTAAGTCCGGTGTGCCGCCCCGGTGGCGCAGTGGTCTAAGCGATGGCCTCTGATCATTCGTCCGAAAGGGGTCCGGGTTCGAATCCCGGTGAGGCATGGATGTTGTGTTTGTCTTACGGCACTGGATCTCTCCCTTCCCTGGAGCCAGTGGCCCTAAATTAGGGACGGGCGACTGCTTATAGCCCATTGAGTTGCTCACGGTGGTCGTTAAACCTCCAATCAAAAAAAAAAATAAGTCCGGTGATCACAGAAAATGCCTTCCAGGATTTGGGCGCCGCCATCGTTCAACTAGGCTATGCGTGTGGTAATGTTACGACAGGTAGCACCAAATGGCGGGTAACCATGGAAATACACTCATCAGGAGTAAAAATGGGAAAGCTTTCGTTGTTTCTCTTTCACATGGTATATATAAGTAAATGGTATCTCTCTTACTCCACGAGCAATAAATTATTGACTGTTCCTACCATTTATAAACGCACTGTATATTAATGGAATTCCTACCTTAATTTTCTTGTCCACTTCAAATCTTGTGTTGATGCCCATACTCTTTACAGCAAGGTTTAGTATTAAAATCTTACATATTAATACTCAGTAATATAATTCGAAAATTCTCTGCACTCTGTTGTTACCAGATATTTTTAGATATGTGCACAGTCAATTGCTTTCAGATGACAGTATACCATTCTGTTAAGTACCGAAGAACATATTTGTGAAATTGAACCTTCTTCAGAGATTTTCTAAGGAAAAACATACTTCCCCTGCGAAAACTCGCGGGATCTACTATACTAACAATCTATGTATCTGATCTTCAACTTTCATTACAGCACGGAGCCCGTCCTTTTTTTCTTTTACTGTGAAACTTGTCACAAAGTGTAAGGCCTAGCATTTTCCGTATTACTGATATTTTGTTTTCGGAAATTTTAAAACCTGTAACTTTGCCTGGCATATGTAATTTTTCAATACCGTGCAAAAACGTTCGAAAAGAAAATCGAACCTCAGTAGGAATAATCACAAGAAAAAAAATTATATATATATACAGCTGTACAAACCGAAAGGATGAGATACATTTTGATTAGACAAAATCAGAAAAAGCGGTTTTGAGATCTAAAAGATATCGATGGTAACAGCGACAGAAAAATAAAGTGCGCGTCATAAAAACTTTTGAGTAAC
This sequence comes from Macrothele yani, assembly GCA_039090855.1. Classification (NCBI taxonomy): domain Eukaryota; kingdom Metazoa; phylum Arthropoda; class Arachnida; order Araneae; family Macrothelidae; genus Macrothele; species Macrothele yani. The sequence continues at coordinate 50,412,709 of CM077018.1, read as the reverse complement.
ATGCAATGTACACTGACGGAAAAAAATCCCAGCAGCAAGAAGGGGTTGTGTTAGATAAACGACAGTTGGTAGGCGGTGAGAGTACATCTGTAAGATGACGTCTACGCAAATTTCGCGCTCGGCGCATACGTGTGGCGCTAGTAGCGTCCCTCGGAACATGCAAAGCAGGTTTGCTGTAAATACGCGCTGTAACGTTCGTGAGCATTAGTTATCGTTGAGATTCGACGTAGGGTGTTGATGTTAGTCAAGAATGCCTTTAAGAAAACGAAGAAGCCATTATCAACAGCTCACGGAGTTTGAACGAGGTCGTGTAATAGGGCTACGAGAAAGTGGATTTTCTTTCCGCAATATTGAAGAACGTCTTGGCAGGAATGTTGCCACTGTGCATGGTTGTTGGCAGCGGTGGTCAAGGGAAGGTACTGCCTTAAAAAGACCGGGTTCTGGCCGTCCACGTGGCACTACTGAGAGGGAAGACAGCCGTGTACTGCGTATGGCCGGGGCGCATCGTACCGCGTCTGCGGCAGCAATTCGAGCTGCAGTTGCCACCACAGTGACACAATGAACTGTTACAAATCGGTTACTTGAAGGACAGCTCCGAGCCAGACGCCTTGTAGCGTGCACTCCACTTGCTCCAAACCACTGCCGTTTGTGACGTCAGTGTTGTCCAGCTAGAGATCATTGGAGGACGGAGTGGAGATCTGTTGTGTTTTCTGATGAAAGCCGGTTCTGCCTGGGTGCCACTGATGGCCGTGTGTTGGTTAGAAGGAGGCCAGGTGAGCGCCTGCAACCAACCTGTCTACGGCCGAGACACACTGGAACTACACCAGGAGTTATGGTCTGGGGAGCTATTTCCTATGACAGCAGGAGCACTCTCTTGGTTATCCCACGCACATTGACGGCACAGTTGTACGTCGGTCTGGTGATTCAACCTGTTGTGCTGCCATTCATGAACAGCATTCCAGGGGGAGTTTTCCAACAGAATAACGCTCGCCCGCATACCGCTGTTGTAACCCAACATGCTCTACAGAGTGTCGGCATGTTGCCGTGGCCTGCTAGATCACCAGATCTTTCACCAATCGAGCACGTATGGGGCATCCTTGGACGACAACTCCAGCGTCACCCCCTACCAGCATTAACCGTCCCTGTATTGACCGACCAAGTGCAACAGGCATGGAACTTCATCCCACAAACTGACATCCAGCACCTGCACGACACAATGCATGAACGTTTGCGTGCTTGCATTCAACATTCTGGCGGTTACGCCGGTTATTAATGTACCAGCATTTCACATTTAAAATTTCTTTTCTCGCGCTTACAATAAGCTGTGATCTTGAAACCTTAATCGATTAAATATGTTACCTATACAAATGTATTGCCGCCATTTCATTCCTCTACAACTATTTTTTCGTGGTGTTGGGATTTTTTTCCGTCAGTGTATATTATATAGCGAAACAGAACAAAATGTTACGAAGAAGTCACAGGCTCACCTATTATCAAGTGACACTCTTACGTCAGTACTGCATAAAGACACTACACAGCGCAGTTCCCTGAAGGGCATATCTACACTATTCCAAATGCATGTTTAGCACCAGTGTATCATTCCATTCTTAACACCAAATGGTTTAGAAGCTTTTCCAGTAAATCTTCTCACTCCAGTTGGAAAGTTATAAGTGTTCGAGTGGATTGTGGCGTGGGATTTTTGTGCGCCACAAGTCATTCCAGAGTGTACCGTGCATGTTTGATTAGTATCAGATGAGGGGCATTCCATCCAGCGGATGGTTGCACCAGCCAATACTTCATCCACAATTGCATGCGGCCTGATGAAGACATCCACAGAAGGTTCTCCAGAGGAACGACGGAGCAGACGAACGTAGCGAAAAATCCCACGGCTGCAGCACCGTTGCACGGTTATTTTCCCTTAATCTATCGCCTGGAGTTTCGTACGTCCACTGACCTATGACCCCGGCAAACAGCATGACGCCGAGACCGTCATATATATCCCGTTCTACGAAGTTCCTGGTAACACAAGCAGTCAGTTCCGCGATGCTCCAGATCAGTTGTCTCTTAAAATCTAACGAAATCCTAAAGCGGCTTTCATCTGTGAACATTACCTTGGCCCATTAAATTGACATACACCACTAATGGAGAGCTGTACGACGTACTCTGAATAAAGTCATACAACATACGCGTTTCCGATCATATAGGTCTGCTCTATTTAGACGTTTTGACACATTTTGGTGCAAAATTTGCACAACTGTGCTTGACTGATGACGATTTGCAACATTAACTGTAATACGTTTCAAACTCCGTTTCGCCATTATGGTGAGGCAACGGTCATCTCGCTGGCTTTTACCACAGAGATCTCCCAAAACATCTGCTAACGTTTTTTGCTTCTCCTCAGTGCTAACAGAAACCTCAATGCTACACTGTTTTCTGCTTTAAACTTTCTCCTGATATCAGTCAGTCTGGCTTTCTTAGAGACTGCGGATAATTCGACCTGATGTTAAGTCATACTCCTGACGTCTAACAGATACCTTTTTATCATTACCAAAATGAAGTTTCTCGCTACTTAGATGAGATACATGAAAACCATTATGAACACATGCTTGCGTCACACCGCCCTCGTTTACATATGTTAGGAAGCTCTCTTTTAGATCCATGGCACTCCGTAATGACCAGATTTCACGTTGGTCCTTAAGTTTGAGACAGGTACAGTTTTGATGCTCGCGTGGTCATTGTAGGCTCTTTCGGCGGTGAACCGAGCTTATCACGAGAATTCGGAGAGCCTTTCAGCTACGCAGCCCAGTTTTCAGTAGTGTTCAATGTACTGTTTGCTGTAATACATCGCTTCCGTCACCAACATTCATATTACAGGCGAGATGCGTCACAGCATCCCTTATGCTGGCTCGAACCATACGGGATAACCTTCACTCACCTCTACCATCGAGAAGCTATGACGCCCCATACCTTGCCGTCGGTTCGTTGTTTCCCTCCTCGGACCACTTTTGAACTTTTTCTACTTTGTATTACATGATCAGGCATCGTAGATATGGAGTATTAAAAACAACTTTCAGTTCACTACCGGCATTTCAATATCATGATTGTTGGTCAATCTTTAGTAAAATAAGTCGGTGTGTTTTCCTGAGACATGCATACAGTAAAATCAGCCACTAATATTTTGTATTAAGATGGAGATTTATTGCATTCTGATATGTCGGTATTTACTTTTCAAGATCTGAAATTTTGTAGACGTTACATTTTGCTCCTCTTGTCGGGTCAGTGTCTGACGCTCAGAACTGTACCACTCAACCAAGTTGGATCTCGGTTGAAATCCCGGATGAGGTATGATAGGTCATTAGTCCTTCGGCACTGGCTCTCTCCCTTCCCTAGAACCAGTGGCCCTGAATTAAGAATAGGTGACTACTTATTGCCTTACGAGTTGCCCTCCCCAGAAAGTCATGGACGCTACAAGGTATCTAAAGGTGCCTTGCCGTATCTGGTACCATCACGTTGTTATAATACCAGCAGATGCTTTAAATCTTTTAAGTTGCGTGGTTGAGCCGCCGTAGATCGGATTTGCTTTTTCAACACAAACCACAGATGCCGACTGGATTGCTGCCTTGCGAATTTGGGTGCCCGGGCAATACCTCGAAGCCTTTTTTTTTTTTTTTTTTTTTTGATTGGAGGTTTAACGACCACCGGGAGCAACTCAATGGGCTATAAGCAATCGCCCGTCCCTAATTTAGGGTCACTGGTTACGGGGAAGGGAAAGAGCCAGTGCCGTAAGATAAACACAACATCCATGCCTCACCGGGATTCGAACCCGGACCCCTTTCGGACGAATGATCAGAGACCATCGCTTAGACCACTGCGCCACTGGGGCGGCCTGGAAGCCTTCCTCGAGTTTGCCCAATATCCTATGGCAAAGCTGACAAATATTAAACAGCTCCCAAAAGCAATGGATCGTTTGCTCTTTGCTTCAAGTGAAAAACAGCTTCCTCCTTCCTTTCACCCCCGGTTATCAAAAGTGCCAACTGATATTGCACTCTGCGTCTGATGCACCCTTTTCCCCAACTTGACCACTACTCATATGCAAATCCTCTGTCTTGGGTGTTTGTAAGCAAGAACAGTATCAGTCTGCGTTACAGTGCACTCCTACTGTTTCCTTTCTGTCAAGCAATCACCTTTGCACTAATCCCCATCCACCCACCTACACACCACACAAGCAGTGGGGACCGTGAATGGGTGTATGGAGAGGTATGAACTTATTATCCCACTGCCTGTTTACGTAACCTTCCCCTCGAGTTTCACCGATTGTCAGTTTATTGTCTCTGTGTTGTGAGATGCCTCCCCTTACCACTCTACTCTCCAAGTTATTCTCAGACTTTGGCGTGTCCAAGTGGGTCGGGGTGTTAACATCCCCCCAAAAATTTTCGGAACCTTTCGATATTTCAAAAAGGCGATTTTAATAGATAAAGTTTTGTTAGTATTTGAAATTGTTTTTATATCTCATGGCAACAACTGAACGTGTTTTCCCCATGAAAATGAGGAAGCGGCCTGGATCCAAGGACGAATATGTCTTATCGCAATGAAAAGCCACTCCATGGGTATACTAAAAGTTTCTGTGGCAACGAGGCACTGCTAAATTTGAGTACCATGACTTATTTAAGATTTATTTAAAGCACGCTGAAAAGCAATGAGTTTGATTAAAATACAAGAATCACATCAAAACAAAATGAACGCTCTAACATGAAGACAGAAACCCAGCAGACGATTACAGGAGATCTATTTATGTAAAATTTTTAGGTTTGTCTAGTAGTGCTTTTGAAAATTGATTTCTCGCACACAAATTGGCCTTATGAGGATTCCAGGCTCTTTTCCCAACACATCCCAATGTGCCACCATCTTCTCAAGATAATGATAGTTCTAAAATTTTTAATTGTATTTCATATACTAAGTAAGTGACTAAAATGGCTCGCAAGAAGAACTGATCGCAGAATTGAAACTGTGGTACCGTAGGATCGCCCGCAAAGAAGAAGAGCACTGGCCAAAAGATGCATTAAGTGCTTTCAAACTGTGCTACTGTGCTACAGTGCTACGGCGAGGTGTTACCCAATACAAAAAAACTGCTTCACATACTACACTGCTGGCCACCCAAAGTGCAACACCAAGAAGGACACGAGATAGCAAAGCCAGATTTACTGGACACATAACAACAGATACAAAGATGAAACGATTGAGCTTACAGACACGTGCGACTTGCGGAACACGTTGACATCAATAGTTCGTGTGGCCCCCATGTTTGGCAATAACGGCCTCTACACCCCGCGGCATCTAACGAAAGAGGATTTGGATGTGGGCTTGGGATATGTCGTTCCAGGCTGCTTCCACACGTTACCATAGTTTATCAGGCGTAGCCGCGGGTGGTGCTTGCCGGGCCACTGGGTGGCCGATCAGCGACCAGACGTGTCCAATGGGTGACATATCGGGAGAACAGTCAGGACACGGAAGCAGTGACAACTGGTGGGCCGTGAAGACCTGTTGCACGATGCGTGCCACGTGCGGGCGTGCATTGTCCTGTTGAAACGTGTCCGCTGGCAGGACCTGCAGGTAAGGGAGGACTACAGGCTCTAAAACGTCGGATATGTAGCGGTGGCTGTTGAATGTACCGGCGATGCGTACCAGAGTGGTGCGGGTGTCATATCCAATTGCGTCCCAAATCATAACGCCAGGCAACGGACCGCTATGGCGATGCATAATGCAGGCGTCATACATTCTCTCGCCGCGTTCCCACCACACGCGGATCCGACCTTCGTGGTGTTGCAGGGAGAAGCGGGATTCGACGGAGAAGACAATGTCGTGCCATTCCATAGTCCAGGTTCGGCGTTCAACTGCCCACTGCCGCCGCACTCGCCGGCGGTGTAACGTCAATGGTAATCGGATCAATGGGCACCGTGCGACAAGTCCCCGCTCCTGCAGACGACGTCGAACGGAACGTTCTGACACAGGTTGTTGCGCAACACACCCTAATTCCTGCGCTAACGCTAACGTTCGTGATGTGGCTGTGCGAGCCGTCACTGCCTACCACACAACATGCCGGCCCTCTCGTTCTGTAGTGTGTCGCGGCTGCAGCAATCAGTCACGTCGATCCGTCCGTCCCTCCTGCATCCACCGAATCCATACTCGCCTCACTGTGGCTGGATGTCGTCCCACACGAGCGCCGATGTCTTGGTACGATAAACCGCTGTCGCGATAAGCCACTATTCGTCCTCTGTCGAACTCCGAAACGTGCTGGAATGACTGCCGTATTCTGCGACGAGGTGTCAGGAAGCTTCCCACGCGCAGGTCCGGTAGCACAACACACTTCCACTACTTACCTTCCGCCTTCTGTGCATCCTTCTGATAGTGCTTCTCGGTGGCGTGTCGGGCGCGTATGATTTGCATATGCCCTGCAATGCTAATCGTTTGCATGTCCTCTCCCGGGCGACGCATGCTGCGAATTTCAGGCCAATCAGAAGCTTCCTTCTTGGTGTTACATTTTGGGTGGCCAGCAGTGTAGATACTCTACGGGATATAACTTTAAAAAGTGAGCTTTTGCTTTCAACTCTGCGTCTCTTAAAATCATATCTACGTAATACCATATCAGAACTGAGACTCAGTGGGTTAGTATTACTTCACAACATTCGTCGAGAATACACACCGAGAGCTGAAGAAGATTTAGATGAACGAGCAAAAAAAAAAAAAAAGTGAAACACGAGGCTGTATATACCACTCAAGTAATAGTAAGTAAAAGTAACATAAGAGTTGAATCAAATAAAAAAAATATTTGTATTTGTCGAAATGAGTGTCGTCAGTGTCAGGGATTGTTAGTCTTATTGTACAATGGAAAAAGCGACATTATAAAATGAAGAACTTTTCCGTAGAAGGTAAATTTTTATTTCGTTCTAGAATTACTTGTATCTTGTAATCATTTAACAGAAAGTAGTGTAGTATTCTTGTTTTCTGCACAGATAAATATAAAAATACAAGTGGTCAACCATTATGTGGTGATCATAATATAGGCAATAAGAATATTGATAATAATTTTCGGCAATATTTATTTGAATTTTTGCGCAAATGTTGCATACTTCTTAAAAATGCAGTCATAACACATTTAGTTGTGTAGAAAAGAAATTCGTACCTCCCCCTCCCCCTACCGAAAGAAAAATTATGGGCATGCCACTGTTCCCAGATAGACAGAATCAGCTGAAAGTGCGAGGCTGTTGTATAACTTCTCATATCAAACGTAAAAAAGCTGTATCCTAAAGTAGCTCTGACTTTTGAAAAATTTGGTTTAGATAGCAATTTTGTCAATAAACTGTTGAGCAAGCCAAATTGGATTCTTATCAATACTTGCGCTGCTTTTCCCTCTTAACGCCAGTTACTATTTTTGGTAGCCGAAGTAGCTGTTCCATACCTTTATCAGTGAATATAAAGGTTGACACTCTTAGGTTAACTTGGGGTATAGTCCTAGATCTTTGGGGTAAGAGGGAGAAGAAAGCCCACAGCACATAGTAACACTCACTGACAAGCGTTTGTGTTAAGGCATTCATCTATTTATGGGCCCACTAGAGATCATTTTTGAAAATACGATAAATCAGCAAGATTACCGAATTCCTCCTCCATCTGACCACCTTGTCATCAACTTTTTATTAACCAACAGCAAAAAAAGGTATTTAAAACAAACAAAAAAAAATCTGATATTTTTATACTGAAAGAGAAAATGCCTGGTACGGCTATACCCAGATCTGCCGTATAGGGTCCGTTTTTATGTTCGTTAGCAAAACTGAAGAATCGGTGGCAAATTAAAATGCCAGCCGTTGAGTTCTGAACTTTTTCTTCTGCAGTAACACGATACAAACCAATCATCGTATTCACCACAGTGAAATGCAAGGATATGTAACGAATACCTCCCCAAACAAATCCTTCATCTAAGACGTACTTATGTTATTAATTACTTTCAGCTTTTTGTGAGAAAAAGTTATTATGTTTAAAGAAGCCACAAGTTATAAAATACTAAAAGTTAAGTGTTCAATATATCTCAGACGCTTGCGAAGGCGAAATTCGAAACCGGCAAGTGTCTAGGGTTTCTGTTTGGGAGAGATCTAAAAAAACTGCATATATGTATGTGTGTGCAACGCATTGTTTTTTAATTCCATGAGCACTTTAAGAATAAAATAACTATTTCTTCACGCCTTTGCTTAAAATTTTACAAAACTATTTCTTGTGCGTTCATCCCTTCGGCACTAAAACAGGTGCTTCGTATGGTATCTCAGACGCTTGCGAAAGCGGAATTCGAAGCCGGCATATGTCCAAGATTTCTGTTTGGGAGATATCTAGAAAAACTGTATATATGTATGTAAATGCAAAACATTGTTTTTCTAATTCCATGAACACATTGAGAGAAAAATAACTTCACGCGTTAGCTTAAAATTTTACAAAACTATTTCTTGCGTGTTGGTCCATTGGACACTAAAACCGGTGCTTTGAATAGTAGTGCGTCGAATAAACAAATACATCGCTCCTTCCACGTTTTACTAACACACAGAAACCGAAAAATGTTATTCAGCATTTGCTGGGGAATCGAACCACATATTTTTCGATATCTAGCCGTGCGCGTTAGCCTTACACCGTGGTGGCCAAAAATCCACGGCTCTATGTGTGTTTTTCTGTCAGCTTCTGACATCATAAATCCGTAAGATGGGCTTAACTACTGAGACATCTCCATCCGGTGGGCATTAACGGCACTGGCTATATATTAGTTATAGCAGTTAAGTCTAAAGGGCGAGATTCAAAGTGAAAATCCTCCAAATACGTGGCGGCAGTGAATAAACAAAGCGTTGTTCATTCACTGACGCCACGTATTTAGAGGATTTTCCCTTTAGTAGTGCGTCACCAAAACTGTCTTGCCTCCCCATATATGTAGATTCTATGGTCTCCCTCATCCTGGATGACTTCTCCTGTCATAAAATGCAGAACAAGTGACCAGAAATGCAGCACTAATTGTTCACACAAATCATTAATTCGTCTTGAAAATCGCGAGGGTGGGGATATTGAAAATATTCTTGGACACTGAAAGAAACTGCGACTCAGAACCTCAGTGAGATTTTAAAAAATAACTGTTAAAGCACGATTTCTAGCATAACATTCAGTAGTTGAAAAGCTGGCTCGTTAAATTACTTTTCATCTTCCATCCCGTCTCATTTTGCTTCATTTTCTTCGTATCCGAACCCAGCCCGATCAGTGCAGACCCCTACATCAAACTATAAATATTTGCATCAATTTAATAGGTGGAAATGATGTTCGAAGGCAACATTCATCATTTATCAGAATGACGGTCTTAGTGACGTATCAACAACACCATAATCCAGAAGGAGACGAGAAAATATCTGCTAGGTAGGCATTTGTCATATCACACGCACCAAAATTTACATACGATATGTCATCGAGCTACCTGATCGCCGACGACAGTGAGACGAGAGCGAGAGAATGGACCTATTTTTTTGACGTAGAACTACGTTTTTCTCCACGTTGAATAGAGGGTAACATAGGGAGCACGAATGCAACGAAAACATGCCACTCTTTGAACGCTTATATCTTCGAAATTAATAATCGTAGAGTAATAGATAATACATCATTAAAACGTTTATAGAGTCCCATTTATAACAAATCACTTTTTAACCCTCCAGCCCTTAACCCTTTGAAACAATAGCGTTATAAAGTTAAGCTAAATGTTGCCTGGTTTTGTTTCGCCGCACGCCATTTTAAGGTTGATAACTCGTGAACAGGTAATGATAGCGATGAATGACCCTGCATTCTGTAGCTGATGATCAGAGCTAACGGACGTATGTGATATACCGAAATAAAGTGGATTTAATATGTATTTATTTTTGAGATAATAAAAATTGGTGAAAAAAATTTAAAAATGCCGCAAAAATCCAGGGAAAATACTATAAGAACCGCCGAAAGTTGAAGAAACAGCTAGAGGAAAACGAGAGGAATCCCAGAAAACCCGCTAAGTCATCAACCGAAAGTTCACGGGAATGTAGGGAGTTTAGGGGTTTTTTAAATTTTTAGGTGAAATAAACCCTTTTTAGGGTTTATTTCACCTAAAAATTTTCACAAGCCTCCTCGCCTGGATGTGTCTCACCCGAGTTTGACTCTAGAGCCTGTGACGTGCCTGCACCGCAGGACGCACATGAGATAAATGCAGACAGCAGTGAGAGTACATGGCCGAATAGCTCAGTTGGGAGAGCGGCTTACTCTGCCGCGGACAAATATGTTCATTATATTGGCGCCCGAACTTTCAGGATGACCCGGCTGTTAAACTTCTAGCAATGATTTGATGTTTTTTCCACACAGCGAGCCAGGAAGAATAAGAATTCCTTCTCCAGTGCTTCGAAAAAATAAATATGTGTGATGGTACGTTCCACACACCAAATTGTCTATGATTTCTCAAGTGCACGTTCTTCATATGGTGACTGCCTACAACGACACATGGTCCCGGCTAAGTGGGACATGATCCTAGCCCTCCTTCATCCAAACTGAAAGCAAATAATATACCCTTCCTCCTCTGATGGGATCAAGGTTCAACTTTGGCTGTTATGAGAAGGAACAAAATAGCGCTCTCCCAGTTCTCACGAAATTCTAACATACCGGGTTACGTACAAAAGAATCGAAGAACCGTGTATTGAGTGGAGAAAGAAGATGATCTGCTTTGGGGGAACGTAGTGTTCAGATTTTGAACTCTGGGCGATTTTACACCAGCACATATGCACGCACATTTTATACGTCTGTGTGTTTATGAATAAAAAGTAAACCCTTTTTAGGGTTTATTTCACCTAAAAAATTTTCATATCGCAATTTGAAATTTCCCGTAAAAATGTCTCTATCACAAACTCAGGTTACACGTCAGCAGGAGTTTCGCTTTTCTTTAATTGCGTACCTGAATAACAGTGAAGATATTTGTAATTTACTAATAGTTTTCCTACCTAAATGTACCTAGTAATTGCTCAGTTCATTAACGGCATCAAAACGACAAAAACTACACACCCCGGTTGTGAAAACAGGAATTTGTTGGTAATCGAACCCGCATCTCCTCGATCCAGAGTGAGTTGCTCTAATCAATAAGCTTCACTTTGTCGTCTTGACACGTGCGTCACCTCTGCATTACGTCACACTTAACTTCAACTTACAAAGGTGCACCTCAGAGGGTGTTCCTTTCAAAGTTTAAGTTACCACAGAAACCACTGCTGTTGGACACCACTACCACTAGAGGATGCCGTATTTCCTAAAAGTCAGTGTGGCCTTGTTCAGCTGCTATGTACCAAATTGTCACTACGATTGAATTTGAGTTAGGTACTCTAGAGCTCGCCTGCAGCACTGTTACTAGTACAAGATTACGCCCAGAGGGATAACTTACTGGACGATATCATTTTTTATTTCAAATACACGACCTCTTGCTACGTATTCCTTTTCAAATACACTCAAATGTATTTGTATTTTATTCTCATTTATTTCAATTAGGGAAATATCGTTCCAAAGCACTTTCACTTCTGCGTGTATTTATGATAATCTGAAATTTAGATTTTAAGGTACAATCGCAAAAAGCGTGTCAATGAATTACGTATAACAGAGTTGAAAAAAAGCGACATAAACTACAGTAAAATATCGGGACTAACGCAGAATTAGGTATAAAAGTGAAAAACGCATAACTGAGAAACGTATGAAATATTGAGATTCTACTGGAACAAGTTTGGTCACTATGGAACGGAATTGTATTTAAAGAGCTCGGAAAGAAGAGTATCTCTTTATAATATTAGCGTCTGCAGTGATTGTATTTTGCTTTCCAGTACACTCTAGTGTTACAAAAAAAATACTTTACGGAAATTTTCCAACAGGAGTATCAGAGGCACCTGATGAAGCGCGACGGTTTCAATTAGCCGTAATAGAATATTTCGAAGATTGTATTACTAGGCCCGAGTGAGTTTCTCAAGGTGTGGCCTGTGTGGGCACCTTCAGGGGAAGAACTTTCAGTGAAGTTTGTTTGCTAACTCTTAATAGCAGTCTTTTAGTGAAGTCCCAGAGACACTTGTATGCAATTATGTGAGGTTATACTGTTTGCATAATAATACTAAGAAATTATTTGCTTTTTGACTCTGAGTCTCTCAGTAGTGTACTGGGGAATTTCCTAATGTGCTTGTGTATTGAATGATTTTCTATGCAGAATATAATTTTCTCGAAGGAAGTAAGTTTAGGGTACAAATATGTACGTTTTCAAGATTAATCCAGTTTGTTCTCAGTATTCCTGCTCAGCTCTTACTAGGGCAAGATAGCCCAATGGATTTAGATATAACATAGTACGAACGTTCGTTGATGTGGTTCCAGATCGCACATTGCAATTGGTCTTTTAAAAATTACAACGTGTCAGAGTCATAGGAACCGCAGGGTTAGGGGAGGGGAGCAACTGTCCCGCACTAATTTGCGTTCAGGGACATTTGCGTGCATCACATTTGGGCACATTAGCCCCTTCACTTTTCTTCCTTTTTAATTTTGTCCTTGGCGTCCTGGTGGCGCAGTGATCAAAGCGATGTCTTCTAACCATTGTTTGAAATGGACACGAGTTCGCATCTTGCTGAGGCATGGTTGTTGTTTTTGTCTAACGGCACTGTCCCTCTCCCTTCCCTGGGGTCAGTGGCCCAAAATTAGGGACGAGAGACTTCTTATAGCCCATTCAGTTGCTCACGGTGGTCGTTAAACTTCCAAAATAAAAGGAATTGTTCTTAATCAGAAATCGGATTTATTCCTTTTTTTATTTCCTGCCATTTAAAAATCCTTCCGATAATACGAAATATTATTTTCTGCTTCAGTTATTAAACTTCTAAAACTCTGAATTCCCGAGACTCCAAACGCGGAGTAAACTCTCATCGATTGTCCAGTATGCGAAGAAGAAGTTTCACGAAGCTTTATTTTAAAAAGGTTACTCTGAAAGTCATTGTGTTTTTATGTAAAGAACAAGGGCGTTCTCTATTTCATTCAAGTGTAATACAATCAGTCTTTCTTCAAGAAGGGAAATGGAACAGGGAAAAATGAATGAGGTATATTTTTATTCTTGTGTTATTTGTTGTATAACTTAAGGGCTACGGATTTTGGAAAATCCACGCATAATGTGGAGGAGTTCAATTCAATACTATAACCTGGGTCGGATTAAGGTCATAGTAGGCCCCTTGGCTGAGACATCTGAGTGGGTTACCAAGGCTACTACATCTGAATAGGCCCCCAAAGTATTTATGGCGAACAATCATTATAGAGTCCGTTAAAAACATTCGGAAGTGTAGAAATATATTTGTTATAATTAATACGCATACGTAGTGCATTCTTCAAAGTAATAAATTACCTGCAGAGTTATCAAAGAAAGTTACTGTGTTTTCCACTGTTCACACAAGAACATGAGTTAAAAGCTTAAGATTCCTAGATTTTGTCTTGAAACTTTGAATAACTTAGCATTGTATACTTTTTTTGGTGCATCTTTTTTTTTTTGCAATGTGAAGTCAGAACGGATTTTGCCCATTAACGGTTCCAAGTGCAAGAAGGGAGGTGTGTGTGGATGGCAATGAAAAGCTGAAACTATCCGCCAACCCCACTGTACATAGCGTGAAACGCTTACCGTAAGTGAGTCACTGCCTTGAAATCTGTTCTTCTTCTAGCCTCTGCGATATAGTGGAAATCATTCGAGATAAAACTAAAACTATTTTACTTTTCTCTCTATATCAGTATATAAGGCGTGTATTATTTGCGGTGTGGAGGCATGCCTCCTGGGCCTTTGGTGATTGTGGGTCCTTGGCTATAAATCCGTTAGTTCCTCTCCCCTATACCGGTTGTGCCTATTACATTTGTAAAACCTTTTATATTGAGAGAAACCATGAATGTACATATAATATAGATATAAAATTCAAAGTTTATATTAATTTAGATTTTGGCGATATAATTGCTTTATCCGTAGCGCGTTCAAATGGCGCCATCACGTCCTGTTTTACAAAAGCGCAATAAGTTTATGACCTGACCAAAAAATTCAAATTCTAATATTTTGCACCCGTTGGCAAGAAATAGTTCCGAAACCCCTGCCTCTTGTCGAGTTTAGTTTAGTGCCAAACGAAAATGTCCACAAGAAAGAATACTCCTCTCTTTTTTAACTACATATCCTTGTGTAACCGGGAATTTCTTCATATACTTCAGCCAAAACTATATGTCGCAACAGATTGAATGCAGAAGCAGAAACGACAATCTAACTATCTTCTATTATGTTGGACGTCTAGTGATTTTGATCTGTATACTTCCAATGGAAAAAAAGTCGATCCTATTTCCTCAGCGAAGAAAGATTCCCCATACAGCAAAACTGGCCCATTGATTAAAAACATCCTAACTTAGATTGTACAATTGGTGTTTTTTCCAAAAAACTTTCCTAAACGATATTAAAAATTAATAACTTTACTTCGATGTGGTGGTATGGAACAGTGGCGCCACCTGTAAGCAAGTATCATAACTATTGGGTTGGTGCCAATAAAATGTCCGGCAAAGGACCAGCACCTTGGACGACGAGAACGGAAAAGTAGGACAACTTACCTAGGCAAAATGACCACCTCGACATCCACAAATAGGTGCATCTGTCCGGCAAGGCCATGATCGCGGAACGAAAAAATGCTTGTGGCTGGGACCCGAAGAAGTCATCAACTGCAAGTTTTTTTTTATTATTAGAGGTTTGACGTCCACCGCGGACCACTCAATGGCCTATAAGCAGTCGCCCGTCCCTGATTTAGGGTCACTGGTTCCAGGGAAGGGAGAGAGCCAGTGTCGTAAGACAAACACAGTATCCATGCCTCACCGGGATTCGAACCCGGACCCCTTTAGTACGAATGATCAGAGGCCATTGTTTAGACCACTGCGCCGCCGCGGCGGCCAACGGCACGTTGAACCTTGCTGTCTGGCGTGAACTGTTTCCCGTACAGGAAGTGATACAGGCGGCGAAACAGATGTAGTATGTCGAAAACAAGTCCTGGAAACAGGCAGGTAAAGACAGTGCATCATAGCCCAAAGCACTGAGTGTCAGCGTCGTTCGTTGTGCAACATGAGAGCAAGCGTTGTCCTGGAGCAGAAGAACACCATGTCTGTTGACCAAAGCCAGTTGTTTCTGCAGAAATGTCCGGTGCATCCAGTGTAATTCCGCACAAATACGTTCCGCAGTGATGGTTTGGCCCCTTGCCAAGAATTTCCGATGTATTATCTTGGCTGTGTACCTCCAGAGAAGAAGCATCATCTTCTTGATGTGTAGGGTGGCTTAGGATGCCATCCAATAGGCTGTGCCTTGCTTAATTATTGTGCAGATTTTTTCCGATTATAACTATCGTTAAGCACCCACTTCTCGTCGCAGGTGACGATTCGATGCAGTAGAGGTTCCTGTTTATTCCTGGCAAACAGCGCCGTGCAGATTTTCAAACACCTACTCTTTATGGCAGTTGTCAACTTATGCGGCAGCCACATGTTATAAGGAAAAGTGGCGCTCTATATAAGACCTTACCCAGAGCAGCCAGACTCCGAACAACTGTCGTGTGGTAGACACCTACCTCTGCCGCTATCTCACGACATTTTTTTCTGGGGTTCGCTTTCACCACACGTAACAAAACATCGTCAGAAACTGCAACAGGTCGGTGACCACATGCTTAGTTTTGCAGGTCAGTATCTCCGCTTCGAAACTTCACAAAAAGCATCGCCGAATGGTTTGTTCGTTAGCTGTATTATCCCCAAATGATTTGTTAACGTTTCAAGCGGCAATTCCTGCAGAGTAGACCAGTTTAAATTCATACAGGAAAAGGATTCTCAAATCCGACGTCTGCATGTTTCCTTTGCAAGCCACATTACGTCCAAACATACCACGCCCGAACCTCGTTCTTCCCACACGTACTAGCTATTTATAGTAACTCTGTGACGCAATACCCGGAACACTAGTGGGTGGTTCCATTCCGCTGTGGTGGGGGCCTTACTCCACTGCTCTTTCGCGCCTAACATTTCATTCGCACCAATCCAACACATTGAAGTAAAGTTATTGACTTTTAATACAGTTCATGAAAGTTTTTGCAAAAAACACGGATTGTACAGACCTCAAAAAAAAAAAAAAAAAAAAAAAAAAAAAACGAGCCACCCACCTGAACTCTCGAACCGTTTGTCGCATACAAACAAGTAATGTACCGTTGGAAAGCACTTGAAGGGAACTATTATGTGACATGAAGATAAATGCTAATTAAGCTAAGTAACATGCTAATTAGCTATCTATCTCCGAATGTTTCCATATAAGAGGTATGTCATTTTACGTGCATTCTATTCAGCACATAATAAAACCCTTAAATTCCAATTTTCATACGAATCGACCAATAAATACGTGTACTGTGAACTACGGAAAAAGATGCCGCTAATGTTAAACTGCAAAAGTCGTTTTTGATTTGTATCATTTAATCGAGAACAGATACAGTGATTCGGTGTCTCAACAGTAAAACACAAAGAGGCCCAGATAATATGTGCCGCTATACAAGATCAGAACCGGTGTATTAAGGGAATTATAAATTATGATATATGATCATGAAAAAAATAAATGAATTATGACCATATCTGGTTAGCAGTCCATTGAATGCCAAATATCATTAAACGCCCAAATTCAAATTTTGAGCGTGATAGCATAAAACCTTGCTGAGATATAAGCGGAAATTCAAGCATACATCGATTAAGGGGCCGTGCATAAAAAAAACATATTTTCCTCTACTTACTGTGAAACGGTTTACCCCGCAATACTGAGAAACGCGTAGGAGAAAGTGTTTCTACGTGAAGTTGGTTGAAGGAAGCAGTAAAGATGTCACACCATTAAATTCAGAATTGCAACTTCTAATGATGAACATCATAAGTTAATAGTTTTGCACAAAAATAATTTAACTTACAACATAGTTCGTGCTATTACATATTTATTTTTTTCCTATTCGTGACATAGCTGACTCTTGCATATTGTTTAATTCAAAAATGCAAAAAAACAGTACGTTCCACAAAACGAAAGCTTCATATGTGTCTTCTGCATATTTTTTACATAAATACCTTTAAAGCTTCGTTAGATTATAAAACTGTGGTCATGAAAATGAAAATTCCAAATTGTTTCCAGCGCGAGTGAACATATGTGCCTGATTTTTTTTATATTGCAGATTTGCTATTGTGTCCATTCCGTCTCGAATTATGGTATAATACGCATGTAATTGCATATCGTTTCGATTCATTGATATATTCCATTGTAGTTATACTGCGTAAACTGTCTGTAATATACAAAGCGGAACTGCCTTTCGCTGCAATGTAACAGCCAAATCTACATGTGTAGGTTTGATCTGCACGCAAATTTTCTCTTCGGCATTAGTCATGTTTGACTACCGGTTAAGAAAATAACCGTAACCAATAGGGTTTGGAGCATTAAGCTTACTTAGTGTAGTTTAATACGGATCTAATTGCATTTTTCTTTTCTTTTTCATTTTTTCTACAAATATAGATAAAGCAATAACTGGTTATACTCCGCGATAAGAAAAAATACTTATATTCTGAGAATTTCGTAGTTTAAGGGAAAACGGAAAAGAAAGTTCCGAAATCATGTTTCTTCAGCATGCGCATGAAATAAGAAAAATACAATGTTAACCTACTTTATTGGAACTCTCAATTGTTAGACTTAAATGAGAAAAGAAACTGGTTTGACAATCTAAAATAAACATCTTAGGTTCGCAAGGGAAATCTTAAAATTTAATTTCATACGACAGAATTCTTCTCGGGTGTTCGAATCTCGACCTTCCTGCCATCTAATCTGCGGTTTTTCCGGGATTTTCCACAGCTTCCCTTGGCTTGGGGAAGCCAATGAGTAGATGGTTCCCTGTCAAGTCGGTCCCGGATGCACTTCGTTTGTTTCTTCTCATGTTGTCAGTAGCAGAAAAAATACATTTCCCAAGCCGTCTGGTCAATGTGGAAAATTAGGCAATTACCCTCCCGAATAAAGAATTGAGAGATACATATTGCCAGAATTGGTTATGAAATAGGTTAACAGACAGGCAAATAGACGATAGGATTCTAAATGAAAAATTCTATACGACGTTTATGAATGACTAAGTAGAACTAAAATACCTGACGTAACGCTTTCTTATTTCAAAAGAGTTGATTATGGGACGTTAATCGTGTGACGTAATGCATCTCTGACGTCATGTCAGAATGATTTAGATGAAATGGCGTCACACCAGCAGCTGTTGAAAATCGGTTCTTTTTACTATAACAACAAAGCAAAGCGGTATACGTGTCAACTGTGGCAACGCCCCTGAAACAAGGCCGCAGCACCAGTTCTTCACGTCAACACAGGAAGACCTTTCCGTGACCGCCCTACCTAGTGGACTGGTGTTATCTAACGCGACTTTGATCTTCCGTACTTAGATGCTTAGGAAACTATAACAGTTGAAACTATGTTCTTTCCAACTATTTGAAACAGATATTTGGGACGGTAAAAAAAGGTATTTGTATTGAATAAATAGAACAAGATCTGTAAACACAATGTTTTATATTTCCTTTATTTATTAAATTTTAGGGGGCGGAGGGTGGAGGGTCCGAGTGCAAGGGATACAATACGTTGATTCTATTAGTGAAAGACAAATGCAATGAAACTTAGGGGGCTGTTTACGAACTGAATTTTAAGGTATTTAATGGCCAAATAAAAAGAGAAATTCCGTTTTAACTTTTCCACTTGCACTGGAATGACACCCCACCCCCAAATAAAAATTAATAGTTAATATGACAACCTCGGTGCATTGAGTTTACAGATCTTGTTTCCTTTATTCAGCAAAAAATATATTTTTCTTCTGTTTCTTTAATTTATAGCTTAGTGTTCGACTTTAACAAAAGGCCGACGCATGAGGGACTATTAAGAAATCTATTAATCTTGTAGCTTATTTTTCCTTGCGGAAACTCATTCATTCATTCTTTTAGTAAACTAAGATGTTTAATAGATACTTTCTGTTAACGTCTTTAAATTTTCTTTAACTTCAAGTAAGGATCCTTTAAAAAATGTCATTTTCCCTTCTTTCCACACAGATCAGACAACCAACTGAGAGGGTGGGAGCTTGCACAACAGTTTCCGCTTGCAACAGGAAGTATGCAATTTATTTAGAAATTACCTTTTAGAACACACTACCTATACTTAGTAAGAGGTTCATGATAAAGGTATTTCAAATTAAAAAATTAGTAAAAATTAGACTAAACAAAATAACTTTTTGGATTATGAAAAAAATGTGAAAGTAGTGTAACACGATAGTACAGGAATTACAAAAAGATGAAGATGAAAAAACATAAATGGTTTGAATTTTTTTTTATTTTATTAGTGCCAAATGTTTTATTAAATAATTCACTGACTATATTATAATATTAGTCAGTAAAATTTTGAAACCTTTTACATATATGAAAAATCGAATTTAAAATTATACTTTTATTTCTTCAATACAATACCGGTAAGAAGTCGAACATGATATCCACATGCGTTTTAGTTTTTGTTTGACATATTTGTAATATTCAGCTTTATATAACTTTCACATTCACAAATACTTTTTTCTTGCTTCCACTGATATTTACCCTTGCTGCAAAGTTGCAACACACACTATCTAGGGCATTTAAGTGAAACAATATTATTTTCTGAATATGTTAGATGGAAAAAGTGGTTTATCCTTAGTTAAGAAATATTTTTGCATCGTCAGTTTAATTGTTCGAAGTGTTATCATATTTGTCCCAAAAGTGTGCCATAAATAGTAGCATTACCTTAGGGAATTGAAGTTTAAAAGTAATAAAACTTAGTTTTAACACCCTGTTTGTGGAAAAGAAAAAGTATCAATCCAATTGCTATATATAAACAAAAACATCGCTCTTTTCACATTTTAGCAACACACAACAACCGAAATATTGTTATTTGCCCACTGCTCAGGAAACGAATCCCCCAGATCTCTCGATATCCAGCGGAGAGATTTCGGATTCGTTTCCCAGCAGTGGCAAAATAACACTTTTTCGGTTGCTGTGTGTTGCCAAACGTGGAAAGAGCGATGTCTTTGTTTATTCAAAGACGTCACGTATTTGGAGGAATTTTACCAATTGCTCTAGATTTTTCATGTATGTCCTTTTAAAAATGTAACATTAACAGTTGGAAAACTAATTTTTGCCAAAAAAGTTTCTTTTTAATGTTAGAAAAAGATTTTTGATTTGATTAAGCGAACTTTATGGTCAACTCCATATACTGAAAGCATTTCATGGTTTTCACATTTTTTTATTTCTTTTCGAAGGAATAAATAAAATTGTGCACCAAAATAATGTATAAAAACTAGAGTTTTTAACATATTTTAAGGAATGCATCATTTTGAAATTGTGCAATTATGCTGTATAGAAAAATGTACAGCCCTATATTTAACAAAAACACAATTAGCTTTATTAGCAGTACATGACAACCTAGTTTACAGATTGGCATCATTATATACTACGCGATTTAATGCAGGTTCAAACATATTCAGATAAACACCTTATTGCTGTACATTACTAAGGTTAAAGATCGTTATCTCAACTGGATTATATTTCACACTAAATATAAAATGCCAAAGGAACTATATTATAGAAGAGTTAATAAAACACACATACCCTTGAAGCTCGTGTAAGCTGGAAATCTTGAGGAATTGTACGAATCCATTTGGAGAATAATTCTTCATTCCCGGGAAATTTAAACACTGACTCTTTAGGACCTGTGTCGTAATTGCTACAGCAATTTGGTACACAAAAATATGAAGACATATTAGAACTAAAAACAATTTTTTAACACCGTGAAATAAATAACAATGAGTGGAATAATATGAATCAGTCAGCTGCAAGAACAACGAACAACCTCATGGAGCAACGCTGCAATAATCACACAAGATCACAGACGTCAACTATAGTTACGGTCGTTCGTCAAATTTAGCAGGTCTTCCTGTAGTGACGTCGGAGAGCAGGAGGTGTTTTGGCCTTGTTTTAGGGGGCGTTAGCCCTTCTCGTACGAATGATCAGAAGCCGTCGCTTAGATAACTGCGCCACTGGGGCGGCTCCAAAACACATTAGTCCAGTTATTAATCAAGTTATGGACACAACGGCAGTGGAATAAATCTCGCTCTTGTGCTCTGACCTTTAACTCCATTTCGATGATATTCAACAGAACCGGTTCAGTATATCTCCTTACCAACATGATGAAGTTTTGTCGGAATCGAAGCATTTTTACTTACGTTATGACGCATAAGGGCTATGGAATGGATCCCGCTCCTATGTTCTGACTTTTGACCCCATTTCGTACTTTTCCTACAGAGTTCGTCCTCAGATTGTCCCCTATCACATACTAAAATTTCATCGAAATCGAATCATTTTTACGCGAGTTATCGTGCGGTCAGGCAGACAGACGGACAAAGCTGGAGCATATGCGCTTCTTTAACCTACGGTTGGAAAGCGTAAAAATTCATACATCGTGGTTATATTTCAATTTTCTATTATGAGACAACGTTTCAGTGATGCTCGAATGCTCAGTGCCTCGAGAAAGTGTAAAGATCGGAAACAAGAAATTTCAAAACATATTTCAGCTTGCACAGATTCGGGTTTTCCGTTATTAGAAAAATACATACTGTTTATTCTAATATTAATTCAAGTCATTAGCACGAATAAATGAAGTTGTTGTAAAGGAAATGGCAAGAGTAAATGAACTCCATTCCTGAATGGCCCAAGTTACCGTACAAATCACTGTCAGGGTCCTTGCTCTGTACTCTGCATTCAATTTGTTTGAGGTTCGGGCAAGACGCCAACTTTCCAGCGTTATCACTGACCGCGCAGGGAAAAAAACATTACAGGTGTTTTCCAGATGTAGATATATGGATGCCCCCTCTAACTTTATTAGCAAATATCTTCACTATTAAACATCCGATTTGGACGATATTTGAAATTTAAAAGTTTTTCCATGTGCTAAATGGAATGCGCATAAATTAACATACCCTTATATGGAAAAATTTAAGATAGTGAGCTAATTAACATGTTAATTAGCTTAATTAGAATTTTTCTTCGCCTCACGTAATAGTTCCCTTCGAGTGCTTTCCAACGGTACCTTACATGTCTTTCTGCGGCAAATGGTTCCAAAGTTAAGGGGGTGGCTGTTTTTTTTTTTTTTTTTGATGTCTGTACATTCTAAGTTACGACGTTTTTTTTATCAGTGGGCCAATTTTGATGTATGGGAAATCTTCTTTCGTCGGGGAAGTGGAGTTGAATCTTTCCCATTAGAAGTACAGGGAGCAAAATCACTAGACATCCACCTTAGGCCGTACATAAGAAAGATTTGTAAAAATGTAAAACAATGCTACTCTTCTTGCTGATTTGTTTTTTCTGATTTTGGAAAATATAGTTATTTTTCATAAAATAATATGTTTTTTATGTTAACATGTAATGGTTTTATGATTGTTATTTTTAACGAATTAGTAAATAAATATTTTAAAAATTTCTCAGGTTTAATTTATAATATGATAAATAGCAGTAAATATAACCCACATAAACAAATATATTTAGGGGTCCTTAGTAATTTTTGACAGTGTAAAGGGGTCCTGAGTCCAAAAGATTAAGAACCGCTGCTTTAGGCGAATCAGCGTGAAATAAAAATATCCCGTTTGATCTTCTATATCGTACAAAATTAAATGGAAAACAGGCAAATTGTGAACGTCACCCCGGTGGCGCAGTGGTCTAAGGGTTGGTTTCTCATCATTCGCCCTGGTGGGTCCGTGTTCGAATTCCGTTGAGGCATGGATGTTGTGTTTGTCTTACGGTACAGGTTCTGTCCCTTCCCTGGAACCAGTGATCCGAAATTAGGGACGGGCGACTGCTTATATTCCATAGAGTTGCTAATGGTGGTCGTTAAACCCCTAATCAAAATACAAAATTGTGAATAAGTTTGATGATAGTTATACTGATCTGAGGCTTCAGGAATGTGCATATTTCATGCCAAGATAAGGAATAAACAAATTGGACAGAAAGCACACATTTCCGCTGTTGCTCGTCATGACAAAAATAAAAGAAAAAACTCTTTGAAAGAAGCTACGGATTTTTGATTAAAATGGGATTAGTGCAATAGGGGTGACCAACTTCAGTGATGTCTTTTTACTACTACGTTCAGATACAGACATAGGATCAACAGCTAACTGTACTCCATTTTCACCAAGTGCACTTGTTTTCGCTAGCTAGATTTACAACTGTTACTTTTGAAATAGACACGTACTTTTTCCTTACGCACGCCCATCTTCTCCAAGGCGAGGGGGTTCTGCTTTGTCAGCAGTTGAAAATGGGAAAATAATGTTTGGCGTCTGTCACAAACCTGTTTCCCCGTTCGGTTGATTTGAGGCGATTTCTTCAGGCTCGTACCAGATGCGTCTCCCAGGTGACAAGGTGAGCCACAATTATGAGCAAGCAGGTGAGCAACCAATCATGGCAGGGACAGGTGCCAACTGGTGGGAGGGTAGCGACGCCGACAGCAGTATAACCATGGTGTTGAAAGGCTGGAAGCAGTAGTGTTTTCATTTAGTAAAAACAACAATGAAAACACCATTTGCAGCTGGATAATTCATGAATACAATGTATAAAATTGTTGCACAGGTCAAACCATTTAACATAACAGTCACGTTGCGTAAGTACACATACATGAGCATTTTAACTTGTAGAGCCAGCCCCCCCTCCATTCCGAATTTCTGAGTGCACCCCTGATCAACAGAAAGGTAATACGGAGTATGATACAAAAGTTCTCGGACTGCGCATGTACGGTAAAGTCCGTGTATCACATACTAATGGTGATTATTGGATTACGTTACGACATGGTATCGTTCATCTACGACACACGCACGCTGAGGTATATCTGGGTATTGTGAGCAACTTACGCGCCGTTCGGCGATTGATTAAAAAAGTCGTGCGTGGTTTGAGCAGCGCTTTACATTGGTTTGCGTTCGTTTGGGCAAAAGTCCAACAGAAACTTACGAGATGTTGAAGCAATTTTAAGGGGAAAATACCTTTTCACGGGCACAAACATTTGATTGGCATCGACGCTACGTAAAGTTCTCACATGAAGTTTGATTAACCCGGCTCGAACACCGGGAAATTTTCTACTTACTGAATTACGTTGTTTCATTACAATACTTTGATTGTAAAGAAGTAAATTCTTGCATTTAGTTTAATAATTTCCGTTTGCATTTCAGAACACAAATTTTTTTAAACTTAGGTTCTTCAGCAACACCACGGTAAACAATTTTCGGATCTCTGACCTTCCTGTTTTATGTTAAAAAGCTTGCGACAGCATATCCAGACACTGTGATCATCACCGGCTCCGGTTGCAGTGGTGTCGGGCCTGATTAACGTGGGATGGAGTCCAGTGGCGTCGTTTTGTCTTCAGTTAAGAGTTACGATTTGTACTTGGTGTCGATGACCAGCGCATACGTGTCCGGAGACCAGCTGGTCAGCGCACGGATCTTACCTTTACCGTGAAACGGCACACTTCCTGGCCGCCGGGAGTGACTGTCTAGTGACCCATTTCCTATGGTAGCAGCTCCTCTGTAGCACTCTCACGGTTCAATGGTACGTCAACGACATTCTACGACGTGTTATGTTGCAATTCCTGTTGCAGCATCCCGAGTCATTTTTACCAGGATAATGCCCTGCCACACACCGCACGGTTCTCACATGGCTGCCTCAGTAATATCGACAGCCTTCGATGACCAGCCCGATCCCCCGCTCTCTCATCGATTGAACATGTTTCGGATATGATGGGAACCCCACCTACTCCCATTCCTGAATGTCACAGAACTGGCCCGCCATTTAGACACCATCTGGCATGCTATGTGCTTTAGGACAGTATCTGCGAACTATATACGCCCATGCCATGCCAGGTAACCGCTTGTATCAGAGCCCGAGGTGGCGCTACAGAGTTCTGACTCGTTCTACTCGTGTAGCTGTTTTATCCGAATAAATGGCCCAAATGCTCTGGAATTGCAATGATTTCTTTTCCAATTTATGTACATTGCACATGCCAGTTTTCATCTCGATTGGATGATTCTTTTTTCTGGGTGCTTAGTCTTTTTTTTTCAAAGGGTGCAATATCGGAAAT
Source organism: Macrothele yani (assembly GCA_039090855.1). Classification (NCBI taxonomy): domain Eukaryota; kingdom Metazoa; phylum Arthropoda; class Arachnida; order Araneae; family Macrothelidae; genus Macrothele; species Macrothele yani. Next base: position 50,387,436 of record CM077018.1, on the reverse strand, counting down.
TATCGAAGATCAATCGCTGTTAAACTTATGAAAAACAATTTGGAAATAACTGTCAACACTGGTAGCACTCATAACCAAAGTAAAATATTTCTTTGAATTTGAAAAGCAAAAAAGCACATGAACGTGAACGAATGAGAATCTTAAGTTCAGCCAGGACTTCATATCGGCAGAGGTTCTTTCTTAGCTATGAGCTCCCATCGTGACAATAGGTGCAAATCTGAAATACGTATATTGCAATTCCGTAATGTTAATCGCAGCAGCCCTAGGCATATCGTTCTATGACGTCGAGTACGACTCCGCATGTTAGAGCCATAGTCGTCATGAGATATTCACATGTTCTGGTACGAAGAAAGCTATAACTGTTGAATTAAAATATAAATTTTATTTAGGTAACAATAAACTGAAAGCTATGTTTTAATTAAATTATTTTATTAAGTTCATTTTAGCTGGTTTAATACTCGATATGGGAGTCTAAAGTATTTCTTAGGTGCAATGTTTAACTTTATCTCTTATTTTTATTAATGTTTTAATTACCACACAACGCAAGATTTCGGAGTAGGTGATGTGCAAATCGGTGAAAAAGATCGATGGTGGACATCGGTGGTTCCTCATTCCCAAACTACCGATCTATCGAATGTATCGGTAAAAACCTCGTTGTTTCTGCCCGTGGGACTGTGCCATTTCTAGGCGCAGTTGAAATCTCGGTTTTCCGAATTTGCGCATGACGTCACACAAGAAGCAAGCGCCGACACAGAATTCTGTTGTGCGCCACGAAGATACACGTTCGTTCACATGATTTTTAAGTCTAAGTCATTTCTATTCAATGAACAGATCAGCGTCGGCATTTATTTCGCACTCACTGTTTCTTCGTAATTCGTAATCATACATCATGACTCGTTACTTTTCTTCATACTTCAGAAGCACACTTCAGAACTAGATAACGTTTCTTCATACGCTTCAACAGCAATTGTGGATATTTTTCATATCTTATATCCGTGTTACTGGATGTAGTAGGTTGTTTATCCTTCAATAGGAAGTCTAAAGGTTTGGATATGGTTTTACATCATTTTCCTGAGGATCCTGATTTGAAAACAAAAGAAAAAAATGCGTATGAAATGCAAACAAAGCGATCATTTCAAGGCAAAGAAGTATATAAAATCATTTTACCAATGCTTGTTAAATTCGTAATTGGATTACCCTGCAAAAAAGGAATGAAAACAGATGTTGTACTTTCAGTATCAGTATCTGAACCCGAAAACATATGCTGTATCCAGCTAAAATTGATGGTAAACATATTACATCTACTAACCTCATGAATCATTATAATTCATTCCTAGCGCAATAAATCCCAGTCTTGCAACAAATAAATTCCGTGGGCTTGAAGTTAAAAAAAGAGCATTGGAAATCTTTCCCAATGTTCCTTTTAAGGAAAAACGGTTCTTCTGCAGAAGTGCGACGTGTTGTCGGGCTTTCTTACGGTGAAAACTTTCCTTGTGTCACTACGATATATAAATACTTCCACAACGAAATGCAAAACTATGCGTGCTGAGCTCAAATAGAATAATAACTGACTTTAAAAATGTCTAATGGGATTCTTTGTTTTTTCGATCGCCTTTAATATGCAACTGAACTGACTTTCTAAATTTGCTTGGGTTTAGAAGGAGACGATACGTTGGTCAGTTAGCGTCCTTTGTTGCACTGGGTGGAGTTTAGTTGGATCAGATCGGATGGTTTCATGTAGCAAGAGTTTATTATTGGATTGGTTTAATGCTATTATTTAACTCCCTGCTTATGTTCTCAGATGTTTGGAGAAGGCGGAGGGGGTGACACAGCTGAGGATGCAATTGATCTCAAAATTAACAATCCTTAGTAGAACTTGCAAAAGCCATGATCTCAAAGCTCAACAAATGCGCTGGCAAACGTCGCGGAGAAATACACGTCGAACTTCAGATGTTTTTCCGAAAAAAAAAAAAAAGGATATATCTATTTCTACTGATAAATCAACTTCCATCAACTCAAATGGATTTTCGTGAATGCCTGAATAACTGTGTCTTACAGGATCTCAAAAATGAGCTTGATTTCTTCTTTGACACAAACTTGCAGATTTGCAGAAAAACTAGAAAAGTGGTATAGAGCAAAAGAAAACAAGATCATTGACGGATCTGTCAAACTGATTTTGCGAAAATCAATAGTTTGAATAGCAAAATCAAAAATCAAAACTCTACGATCCGATTAACCATACCAATATATTTTAATGTACCTTAATTTTCTGGATAAAGGTAGTGGCTCTTGTGGTATTGTAGAAACGTGTTGTTTGCCCGCCCTGTGGCTTATATATCGAAGCAGTGCTTATCCCTCATATTTTTTTAAAACAGCTGCTAAGGGAAACAACAATGGTAGGTTTGTGCGTGGCCGTTTCGATGGCGCAGTGGTCTAAGCACTGGCTTATGAACATTCGTACGAGATGGGTCCACGTTCTGATCCCGGTAACACATGTATGTTTTGTTTGTCTTACGGCACCGGCTCTCTCTTCTCCCTTCCCTGGAACCAGTGACCCTAAATTAGGGACGGGCGACTGCTTATAGTCCAATGAGTTGTTCAAAGTTGTCGTTAAATCTCCAATAAAAAAAAAGGTATATGTATGATATCACAGTAAACAGACATTAATTTCCCTTTGTTTTGATCCATACGTTTATCCCTGCTAGCTTATTGAGAACAAGAGGAGAATCCGCCACTGCTATAATTTCACAATGACTTGTTTTTTCCACTTTTCTTACAAAACTCCACTGAGGAAACGATTTAGAACACAGCGAAATCTATCAAAAATGCGGAATTTCAGCTTTATGTCACTAGATTTAGTATTAATGAGAAAGGAATAGATTACCAGACTCTGGATGCATTCACATTTTTCATTAATGCAATTAATTATGTACCTTAATTATTATCCACAAAAGAATTTAAGTTAAAATAATGTTAATATTCCTACTTAACGATAGTAGCTCGCGGAAATTTAAATCCAATATGTCAGCTGTTGCAACCTTTTAGACCTATTGGGTCCACAAACGTCGCAACAGCATATGTCTTCCATTTGTATGCCTTCGCCTCTTTTCATGTCTTTCGTTGCCGTTTGAGAATGGCAGCCCAAATTTGGGTCTCTCTATTTGCCTTCAGGGGTACTTTTTCGCTGATTGTCCTATCACACACGACGTTACAATCCCTCGGGTGATTCTTTCTTTTGTCCCTTCCCTTGCTGGGAATTTAAAGGAAAAGGACGGTGAATATCATTAATGATGGAGTTGGGGAGCATTTCTCTTATGCAGAAAAAGGAAAGGACAGTGACTACCATTCATGACGAAGTTAAGGATCATTTCTGTCAACTTAAGAGCCCAATAAAATTACCAGGAATCAGAAGCAGTGATTCTACGTTTCTGTCACTTAAGTCTGCAGCTCTTCTGAAAATTTAGTGTTTTTCCAGAAAACAATGTTAAAAATATTACCAAAAACAGCATTCGCGGTTTTAACACGGGTAGTAAAAATATTTGAAGTTAAAAGCAGAATAGAATTTTATTTCTTCCTTGCAGCATGTTCTGCTGCATTCATCAATTTGTTTACAATTTTTCGCGGATATTCTTTTATAAAAAATGGCTATTTGATATTTATAAGTTTACTTTCGTTCAGATATTTTTGATAGCACAAGTGAGTCTGTTAAACCAAATATAATCCCGGTAATTCATTCCCTGAAAACTACGTTCACATGCTGGAAATAATATTCAAAATCGTTCTCTAAGTTCGACTATGCCGCCCGGGTGGCACAGTGGTCTAAGCGACGGCCTATGACCATTCGTCCAGAAGGTGTCTGGGTTCGAATCCCGGTGAGGCATGGATGTTTTGTTTGTCTTACGGCACTGGCTTTCTCGCTTCCCTGGAACCAGCGATCCTAAATTAGGGACGGGTGACTGCTTATAGCCCATTGAGTTGCTCACAGTGGTTGTTAAACCTTAAATAAATAAAAAAAAAGTTCGACTATTTACCGCAAATAAATAAGAAAATAAAGAAAAGGACATTCGGAGTTTTTAATGCCATCATCCACTTCATTTTTATATTAGCTCATTAAATTACCGAAAATAACTTAAACGATTTTGAAGAAAGGCCTTTTAAAATATACACGTAGATCAGATCAGATCATATGTAGAGGATTTTAGGAAGGGTGTGTCTGACCCCAGGTCTTAAACAACCCTTAGAAATAGGAAGCTAGGAGATTTGGGCTACAGTGCCTGATAGGAAAGTTACACGGAAGCGAGGTAGAAAGGGGTAGGAAGACGCCCTTATTTATTACCGGGGGCCAGTACACGGGGTCCGACGGCTTAACGTTCCCATCCGACGGCTTAACGTTCCCATCCGACGCACGGCGGGTATTTAGTGGTTCGAACGTTCGTACCTGCCCAAGATGGAACCTGAGGTCATCTCCACCGTGGCCGTCACGAACGCTGACCACTAGGCCACCTGCGGCCCAAATATACAGGTAGTTCAGATACCTGTACATTTGAAAGGCCTTTTTCCGAAATCGTACAGGTAGTTGTGTGACGATGTTTTTTATCAAAGTCCTTCCATCAATGGCTAACGGATTACAAAATATTGGGGGCGGCACTACGTCGATGCAACGTTTAACTTGAAAATTACTGTAATTAGAAAACACAGTAGAGGTCAAAGCAAAGTTCTTAAATATATTTTAATAGCTATAGCTAAAATTTATCTGAATTGTATTTTCAAACAACTGTGAGAGAATTTTCCTATATATGAAAGTCTGCTTTCAGTATTTCATTTGTAAAAGACATTCAAATCTAAAGAGGTCAAGTCCCTTTGTGATATACTGGATTCACGAAGTATTTCGTGAACGCAGATATGCGTGTTTAACCAATTAGCTTACTTTAGCTTCCCAAGTTGTATTCGCGTGTGAATAGAACCAGTTCTGTTGGGAGTTGAATTCAGCAGTTTGAATTTCATTTTTAAACTTTGAGAGAATTTTCCTTTAAATGGAAGTCTGCTTTTAGTATTTCATTTATAAAAAAATTCAAATCTAAAGAAGTCAAGACCCTTCCTGATATACTGGATTCACGAAGCCGGGAACTGGCTCCCCGGTAATATATAAAGGCGTCTTTCTCCCCCTTTCTACCTCGCTTCCGTGTCACTTTCATATGGGGCACTCTAGCCCAAATCTCCTAGCTTTCTATTTCTAAGGGTTGTTCAAGACCTGGTGTCATACACTCCCTTCCTAAACTCCTCTACATATGATCTAATCTGATCTGGATTAACGAAGTATTTTGTAAACGCAGATGTGCGTTCTTAACCAATTACCTCACCTTAGCTTCTCAAATTGGATAAGCGTGCGAATAGCACCAATTCTGTCCTCTACATATTTTTTTTCGGATCTTAGCCTTTTTGAACCAATACATCCTTGTACACGTGGTCTTGGAATGTAAATTGAAACCACAGTATGTCCTAAACTGTTGATTTTAATTTATAAACTACAAATGCTTTCGTCATACGGAACGCAGTGGTGTTTTAAATATTTCTGTGGAGAAATTAACTTTGTAACCATTTTTCTCAAAATCTATTTGATGTGATGACAAAACAATTTTTAGTAATATTTTTATACGGTTATGAAAATGGCATGACAGATAGAAACATTTCATTATTATTTCGTATGGCGGAAAAGAGGTTAGTAGTGTAAGCATGAATGCCGAAAACTTTAGTTAAAAAATTTAAATAAGTAACATTATGCCAAAAAAGAGCGTCAAGGAAACAGTGGACAGAAAACAGCGATGGTTACCGCAAAATAATTTCGCCAAAAGAAGTGAAGTCAATCGCTAAATCGCTTAAAAAAATTTCAGTTGCCAGGAACAAGGGCATTTCTGCATACATGGTGCTTTAATTCAGAAAACGGCTCTGGAAGTAGTATAGACAATGGGAGTCGCAGAATTCAAAGCTTTAGCTAGGTGGCTGGATAAATTCCGCATTAGACACAATATCTCATACAAATCTTTGAGTGGAGATTCTGATGATGGGAATAAGGACACGTGCAAAAGTTAGATGGAAAAAATTCCCTTTGTAATTGATGGCATTCTAACAGCGAAATTTGTATTGCGCTCCCAGAAAAAAATAAAGCTCCAAAAGATGAAAAATACATTACACATCATAAGACGAACAAAATAAACATATACTCACTAGTGACGAAATATTTTTGGGCTACTCGCGCATGAGGTAACTGAGGATGGAAATCGTTTGCTTCGATGATTTGTTTACATTCATTTACAGTTTATTTTGCGTTTACGTAGCGGCATTTGATCATTTTTTTGTAATGGAGAGTTTCGAATTGTTATTGTGCTAGGAAAAAATAAGTATTGTGTTAACAAAAAGGTAATAATTGTGCTAGAAAAAACGTTAAGTGATGTTAAACTAACATTGTTCGGGTAAATTTTAGAAATCGTTCTATTGCTGTGTGTGTTTGCTAGCAAACTCAACAACCTAACACTTCTCTGCTGTAATTTGGTAAAAACGATGCCTAATTGTGCTGTTGCCCTGTGCCCGTCGGAGAACAAGAAAAATAAAGTAACTGGGATTATTTATCAGACATTTCCGAAGTACCAAATGTTGCAATTAACGTGGCTACTGAAATGTAAATGAAAAGATGCGATCAATCTGCAACATGAGAGAATCTGCTTTAAAGGTTTTATTCAAGATGCCAATGAACGTGATTTGAAATCTGAATTACTGGGCCTTCCATCGAGTAAGCAGAAAATTCTAAAATCATATGCCATTCCTTTCATCAATTTCCTCTGTAGAAACGACACTCTTGCTGCAGTTACACATGTTAGGGGAAACTCCCTCACATGATGCGAGTAGTAATATATATTAAGTCCACTTGAAGGAAATGTGTTGTACAGTAGGTCTAACTGACTAAACAGAAGTGATGCCGCTGCAATTCGTTAGCGTGCTCTAGACCCTGCTTCCAGTGTATCACCGAAGAGGAAAATGTGCAAACTCAAATAACCTGAAAATTCAGCCTTGTCTTTGGAAATGCAGCAGATATTACAGAACATAAAACAACTACAAGCTGACATTCAAAGACGTAAATCTTCTTGTGCTAAATTAAAATCTCAGAATAAAGTTTCGAACAGTATGCTATCAGCAAAGCGCGACGTACAATTTTAAAAAAAGTGCGACGTACAATTTTTAAGCATGAAAAATAATGGGGAAAGGTGCAAAAATATAGCATTTGTAAAGAACAGGAACGAATTTTTCCGAAGTATTTACCTGGGAGTACGATGGTTTGGAAGTGTACGTACGGTAGGCCTAGGACGACTGAGAGGCGACCACGTGAAGGTGTAGTGCGATGAATGGAAGCTTGGTTGAGAAAGACAAGTAACGGGCGGAAGAATACAACAGGAAGCGGTTCAGCAGTACGCACTCATAGAAGCGTTTTGTAGGAATACGCTGAAGGAAAGAGGTCGGCTTTCCGCAGCATTGTAAGTGATGTGAGTAGTTTTTTTAACAGTGTTAGTGTATCTCCATACTTCATTTCGTATTTCGTGAGGACTCGAAATTTCTTTATCCGGTACAATACGACAAAAACACCTTGGCCTCCCTGCCATACTACGATTTCTGAATTGAAGAAACTCCTTTATTTTCAAAAATATCCGTTTCAGGAAGAAAAAAATGTGAGTTACGATGTACGGAGTAATAGCACAACTATAAATAAAGTGCTTGAAGAAATCAGCTACCCCTGTAGATCTTTGAAACCATTACCAAAGCTTGGGGTTCAACTGGAAAACCAAAACTACTTACTCAACGCTTCTGTCGTACATGAAAACATTTTCATTCCTTCATTTCTTTCCATTCGGAAACATTCTAAAACTAATAATAACGACATTCCGCACATTTCTTTCTCAAAAATTAAGAAAAGAGTTTTGAACTACTTCTACTTGCGGAGGGTAACAGCCCGCATCACACTCTTCCAAATGATACACCCCACTCCTATTGTATTTTCCCGCGCGTTCACTGCGAACTCCTGCTCCCTTCCGAAGCACGGAAGCTTCACCTCGTCGCCCTTTGCATCGCGTAAGCCTCCCGAACTAACTGTTGCACGCCATCGTACTGGCAGGTAAATACTTCGGTAAAATTATTTCACGTTCTCTTAAATTACTGTATTTCTACGCCTTTCCCCATTATTTTGCATGCGTACAAAAATGTACGTCGAACTTTCCCCACACAGTGAAATTTTTCAGACTAAATAATTTACGACGCTAAAGTACAGATTTACCTCTTTCTCATTTGTTCTCTAATGTTGGAAACTACCACCGTAGCTCTGGATTTGCCTCCGGGAATTTCCCAGTCTCCCGGCCCGCCGAATCCGCGGCTGTTTATGTCATTACGTAATACAGTTTCGACAGAAACATGAATGGATTGATTTATGGAATGACAAAGCACATGTTACAATATTTTCCGTTTCCTTTCTTAGTGGTGTACCACACTTACTTTGCTTTCAGTATAATTTCATGAAAATTAAAATTATCACTAAAAGTGGTATCGTGCTTTCAATGTTACTTGCACTGGGACATCCATGATCATCAAGATCGTGTCCCCGGACAAAGGCTTTCCATTGCACTTCGGGTTGCTGAAGTCCGCCACATTTGCAAACTGCAAATGTTTGGGGTGCATAATTTTTGGTAGCGGGGGCTGCGTATGCGTAACTCCTGATAACTAACAAAGCAGCAAAGTCAACAGTAAGTCTTTTAATCGGACCGTTCAGGTTAAATAATAATCCTTCTGCACTTCATTACGGCGTGGTCATTTCTCCATCATTACTTACACACATTACACGCTCATTATTAAGCGTCATTACTTTGCTTCAGTACACGTAGAGTACATCGATGTTGTCTGCATTTGAAAACCGATTTGCAAAGGAAAGACTATTTAGCTATAATTTTAGCTTTAGGAACGAAATGTGATGTTTAGCCAGGGTATTGGATAAAAGAATGGCCAAAACAACGTGATAAGTATTCACATGCCGCCTTATTGAAGGAAATAAGTGCGACGGAAGTGGATGATTAAAAGACCTATTTCCATATGAATGAAGAGCCATTTAATAAATTACTGCGAATGATTAAACAGTTTTTAAGCAAGAAACACATTGTTACGCGAGTTTTGTCTGAGTTTATTTAATTTCCTCCTCATCTCAGTACGATTGGCACCTGGTTTCATTTTTCGATAAATGCTTACCAGCTTATCTAGAACTACGTTTCTTTGTGTTTGTCCATGTACGGTGGGTGTGAAGAATTCCATAGTTCTGGAAGAGCTCATATGTTTCAACGAGATTCCGGAGAACTACATCTTTTGTTGAATCATCTTCCTCTTCAATGATTTCGCTTGCGTGGACTTCGTATTCGGGGTCCTCACCGCCATCGGTGACCCAACCTTCCATCAAAACTCCCCAATATTTACTGATTACTGCTAGAGTAATGACACCCGCGCCCTAACACAATCAGTTTTAATTACATTGTCCCTTCCAGCTGCCAAAACTGACGCTCCGATATCAGAATATCCTGATCCACGTCATTTCTCATGATTACTTGCCGTCAGCCACTCTCTAGCGGCCTTACACGATCAATAAATTATACAATCATTACTTCCAAGTAATGATAGTATTATTGAACGTGTAAGGCCCGCTTTAGAGGGAAATAACTTATCTTATATTCAGGAATTTAAACGATTTTGCAGTGGAACACTCTTATTTTATTTTATTTTGTTTTCTTTGAAACGGTATTTTCTTTTTTTTTTTTTGCTCCATACGCGTGATTTCTCTAGCTGTTTTATTAGTTTTGAAACGTCATTTGAACCTCATGCTGCTATATTACAGTTATTTCCAGGATAAGGTTTCTTTTCGCTATGTATAAGTGGACGAAATGCATATTACGTATGCGCACTGTAACAAAACGTATTATCATCACAACATAATTGCTGAACGTAAGGCAGATGAAACTATTACTTCATTCCACCTTTTAAGTTTCGAAATAAGATTTATCACGTCATGCTTTCTAATGTCTCACACCCTTGCGTCTAACGGTATTACATTTTCTGTAATACCATAAAATCCTTATAATGTAAGTAATTCCAAAAAATAATGAATTAAATTGAATTCCATACGTGGATTCACGACATTTAAAAAGTTTCCCAGCCTGAGATAAAAAGCAAACCCTGTGATATACAGAATAGGTTAAGTTTTAGTAAATGCAAGTGTTGGATAACATGAATCTTGCTTTGGGAATTATCGTGTAGAAATATTTAAAATAGTGTGAGCATAAAATAGTTCCATTTGGTATGTCGGTCCGTTTGGTTTCTATGACACGATAGCCAGCATTTGCCGCAAATCTGGTTTTTTATTGGAATTTTAAGAATACTAAGTATCTGTTTTAAAATAAACGTTTCAGTTCAACCAAAATTTTTCACAAAATGAACAGAATTTATTAACTCATCAAGCAGTTTGTTAATGAAGCAAAGAAATAGCAGTAAATATTATTCCTTTTATTCCACGTTCACATTAAGCTAAACATATTGTGTCGTACTTAGGAGTTTGTTAATATTCACCTTAGCAAAGTTCAGGTAGTTTGTGGGGACATGTTGGTGCTTAACATGTTTCTCAAGGTGAAGTGATACAAACTTCGGGGAATTTTAGACAGTTATTAATTGTTTAATTTGTTTATTTTTTAACTAATTTACTTAACTGCACAACAACAAAGAAAATTAATTATCATGTAATTAAAATAATTATCTGTTGATCGTCGTAAGGAATTATTATATATAAACAAACATTTTGTCAGGCTTTAGCTCCCTGACAAATGGATTTTTCAAGACATACAGAATAGAACCAATTGAATACTAGAATGTTGCAATTTAAATATGAGATATTATTACAACTTCAGCGTTATCATATATATATTGTAATATTCTAATATTCAGTTAGTTATATGCTATATCCCTTGAAAAAGTAATCAGTCTCTGAGCAAAAATTTGGTAAAATGTATGTTTTAATTCCTCAACAATTAATTTACATAATAATAATGTGTTAAAATCAGTAGCGTCTCGTGGTAAACTGAGCAGGGGAGCTGTATCCCAGTTCTGTGGATATCACTTCTAAAGCTAAATTATTGTAATGTTATTATGTTGTAAATTGTGTTAAGGTTTTTACTGTTGTAATAGTGTCTGTTGTATACAGTGTACTGTTTCTGCAGATTTATGATCTGAGGGTGTTGAACAAATGAAACTGAGATACAAAGTTCAAGCTATTTAAAGAGTTCAGGTATTTTTACTTTACTCTGTCGGCCCACTCCCTTCTTTTACGTTCCTTTCTTCAACAGAGTTGATTTTTTGGACTTATTTCTAACTGTTTGATTTTATGCAGACATAGTTTTTAGTAGATTATCTATAAAATTAAATTGCATTATTTAATATAAAACTGGATAAAGCCTCAAACACTTGGCAATAAATGTGCAATCCAAATACCCGGTGAAGTCGATCCGTTGGCGGGTACCTAAAATGAGATAATTTTCTTTTTTCTGGTGTTCACAATGAATAGCAGCGTTAGCGGTAAGAAAATAAAAAGCGGGACACAGGAAGTTATTTAAAGGATGCCACGTGACCGCTATGAAGCACCCACACAAGAGAATCGGAATCGACTTTACTACGGTTCTACAGACTTTATAGCCGCATTTTAGAATGGAAGTGACATTAGGTGGAACTTAAAGGCTCTCGATGGGGAAACAGAATGCGGAGTATCTAGTGTCAACAAACGACGTTAAAGTACGCTCCAACAGTAGGGGAACTAGAAACAGGTAGGGAGAGGAACAATCTTCTTTATTTTAACTAGAATAACAGCACTCGGGTTAACGTAATTTATAAGGTTAAATGCGAAAACGCGAATAAGACCATTTCGGACACACTATTGGTTAGACGTCAGCCCTGTATGGATTTTGATTCATTCTGTTGTGCAAAAGCCTTACAACTAGTTAACTGCAGGAGTTTACTGGACGTTAAAAGGGCCTTTAGCAGTGAAAATTGTGCCAGCCTTCCGATTATTCAGCGCATTAAGCAGTTTTCTTAACGGGGATAAGAAATTAACAATAAATAATATATTGGTTTTATTCGGCATTTCATTTCTACAAAACAAATCTTATTCTCTACAGAATTCTGCGAAATAGCGTTTCAGTCTAAACTAAAATTCGCACGGAACGTACGGAACTTCTTGACGTGCTGACAATCGAAAGGCTAGCATAAAACTGTCTCTCAACAGCGAGATATTTATTCCGACGTTAGTTTATTTTCCCTCATGAATGTGAAGATATCTATTAAGCAGAAAAAATAAACTAGTTTGATTTTCTGCCAAAGAAAAACTATTTAATAACGGGAACCAATACTTGAAAGTAGTGTTCGGTGGAAATACGACACTTCCGTCGGAATAAATATTACAGAGTGTGGTCTGCCCTGTATTCTATTGGACTGAATAGTAAGTGGTCTGTTATATATTGTTTCTACTGTTCAGGACTCGTATTCTGTTTCCTCGCATCTGCATGAAACAAAAGCATCCAGTTCCTCAACTTAAGCAACTTTGTTGCTAATGGGTGTCGCCCAAAAGTGCTCGAGATGAGAAATGATCGATGAGCACTGACGTGCTGCCATCTCTTGCTCGTCACTGTGAGAACTAGGTCTACAAGGGCCGAACTCGGCAATAAGACAAAACGTACATAAAATATGTCATCTTAATATAAGTACTCAAAGACCAACTCCACAACCCATAAAGTGTCAATCCCTAGTTACCTCCTGTCTCATTCTTGTTTTACGGGTTGAACTACTAAAGGTCCACAAATAACCTTATTTTTTATGCTGGTCCACAAATAACCTTATTTTTATCATGCTGGTCCACAAATAACCTTATTTTTATTATTCATGCTGGTCCACAAATAACCTTATTTTTTATCTGTCCCACAAGAAATATTACGTTATTTTAATAGGATTTTTAATAATTAACTAAAAAATGATATTACTCTATTTTCTATCACCCAAGGTTTCTCAGACACGCGCAGTTTAAATTTGAAGAAATCGCTTTTTGACATATACTTATTAACCCAAAATGAATGACCTAGACATAACAACTGATACCTTGCTGGCGTATTTCGCTTATGGAACGTGTCTTTTGAGTGTCAGTCAACATACTGGGACACTAACTACCGTGGTACCGTGTTCACATGCTAGAAATATCTTGATGAAATCGCTTTACATGATCGTCGCTGACAACACCTGCATTCTCAGGAAAGAAGCGAGAGTCCAGGAAACGGATTTTGAGGGACATGTTAAATCCTATAGCTTTGTATAAATCCTGAAACTAACACACTAAGTCACGATAGTTTTCTTCCTTAAAATTTCTGGAAAAAGTTTTCGTAACACTTTGAAGTATTCCCAACCTGTTTTTTTCTTAACTTGGCTGAACTTCTTCTCAAAGGTTTCAGCCTGCATCAACTCTCTTTTTTGAGGGCGTACAAAAATCCCTTCCTTAATTTTTTTGCCACTAATTCTGGGGAATTTTTCTTTGGGATATGTGAATCCAGCATTATTTTGATCTATTACTTCGACAAACTTTCTCATACGAATAAGTCATACTTTAATAGCTAGGGGAGGTACGGAGTAAGTAAACATTTTCAGGGTTTAGAAGTGGAAGGTTTATGACATTTTCCCTTGATGGAAACTCATATGGCGGCCAGTTCTTTCTCGTATAATGACTTCTACCCACAAAAGAAGCAACAAAATTTTATACATCCGAGATATATACCAAGCAAAACAGCGCAGCTGTTCCAAAAATATTTTTTATAAACCAGCGCAGATGTTCCAAAAATATTTTTCATACTGGATTTTTTTAAAAAGTAGTTTCTTGTTTTCAAATCACTCATATTAGTAGTGTCGGCTACTAACATCAACGAAAATCTATTTTCGTTGAGAAGAAGCGCAGCTTTGGAGATCATATTAGAGGAGTCAGTGAACAAGTGCTACTTCTGTTGTATTAACTTTATTACCCAGTGCTTCCATTCGAGATGAAACATCATTACAAAATACTAAATTTCTTTCTTGTGAAAAGAAAATTTTAAATTCAGCTACTACAGACAGTTAAAAAAAACCCACTTACTTTAGCGTATCGGTGGGCAAGATTTCATCCTTTCAACATGAATTCGAAAACTAAAAGCCACCTCAGTAGTATAAAATGACCGATCCGAGGACAAGGAGCAGCTCCTTCTAGAGAAGGAGCAAGGGGCGTGGCTTGCGGCAGAAGGATGTGGGGCGTGGCATGTGACCGAAGGATGTGGGGGCGTGGCAGATGACGCTAGTGTGTTGGGTCGATGCTGCCCCCTAGCGGTGCTTCTTGGAACTTTCAATGTATCTTTGAGGGATGGCAACGACCGAGAGGGAAAGGGGTGGATATAGGGGGATGTCAACTCGATGTGCTGCCCCTAGCGGTGCTTCTTGGAACTTTCAATGTATCTTTGAGAGATGGCAACGACCGAGTCGGGGAAAGGAGATGTGCTGCCCCTAGCGGTGCTTCTTGGAACTTTCGATGGATTTTTGAGGGATGGCAACGACCGAGTGGGAGAAAGGGCGTGGCAGATGACGCTAGTGTGTTAGGTCGATGTGCTGCCCCCTAGCGGTGCTTTTTGGAACTTTCGATGGAAATTTGAGAGATGGCAACGACCGAGTGGTGGAAAGGTGATGTGTACGTTGCCCCCCTAGCAGTGCTTTTTGGAACTTTTCTCGGGAGATTTATTGGACGTTGAAAAATTTTTAAGAAGACTTTCCAATATTTATTTTTTTAATTTTCTCGAGAGATTTCCTGGACTTTGTCAAATTTTTGAAGGAAGTTTTTTTGTCGTTTCCAATTTTTTTTTACTCGTATTTTTTTTTGTCCTATTTTTTCTCTCTAATTTATTTTATTAAATTTATATTTTCAGGAATTCCCTGAGGTATTATAATTTTTATAGACGTTGCATTATTTTTTTAATTTTCTCGGGAGATTTATTGGACGCTGACAAATTTTTGAAGGAAGTCTTTCCAATATGTTTTTTTTTATTAAATTTATATTTTCAGGAATTCCCTGAGGTATTATAATTTTTATAGACGTTGCATTATTTTTTTAATTCTTATATTTGTCCTCCCTCCAATTTTAATTTAGGCGAGGAAAGGCTTTGTTTGAAAAGATTTCGTTCCCGTTGATTCATGTTCCGCCATTTTAGTTTCACCACGTTGTCATTTTGTGAGCCATGTGTTTTGGGATGAGTCACCATTTTCTCTTTGACTCAGAAAATTTTGTATGACACGTGTTTTGGGATGAGTCATTATGATGAGTGACGCATTCGTGATAGCAGACATGACATCAGCCAACGTCGTTTTCTCCTCAGCGGGGTCGGCTTTATTTATTTTTTTTATTTTCTCGGGAGATTTACTGGACTTTGTCAAATTTTTTGAAGGAAGTTTTTTCAATCGAAGCATTTCCTCAAATTTGTTTTATTAAATTTATATTATAATTTTTATAGACGTTGCATTATTTTTTTAATTCTTATATTTTTCTTCCCTACAATTTTAATTTAGACGAGGAAAGGCTTTGTTTGAAAAGATTTCGTTCCTGTTGATTCATGTTCCGCTATCTTTTGTCCGACATGTGTTTTGGGATGACTCACCATTTTCTCTTTGACTCAGAAAACTTTGTATGACACGTGTTTTGGGAAGAGTGACTATGATGTGTGACGCATGTCGTGATAGCAGATATGACATCAGCCAACGCCATTTCCTCCGCGGGGTCGGCGGTTGACGTCATTTGAGATTCTGTTAGACGCTTTAAGTTCCAAGACTGATTTTTTTCAATAACTTGTTCATTTTGCAACGAATTTATTCCTTATTTTCCTTCTAATTTCCAATTTCATATTCATAATTTTTCAACGTAACAATTTTTTTTATTTTCTTTGAGGAGACTTCACGCATTTTCAACGGACGTTCCAACATAAAGACGTTTTCCAAAGTTTTGTGCTGCAGACATAATCTTAAAACACGATTGTTTATTAACGTATTTACGTGTTCATGACATTTTCTGTTACATTTTTTAACGTTGTACCTTTTTCCAACGTACAAAGCCACAATTTTTTATGCATAGTTAAAATGTTTATTTTTTATTTCTTCATGATTATTCAGTGAAATGTACCTTTTAATGCATTATCTTAATCTTTTTGTTCTAAATGCTTGCATACTCGTTAAACTTCTCGATGTACCAAAATTATTTTATTTTCAAACTAACAACTACTTTTATCGAGGCTTTATTTTTTCAGTCTATGAAGAATTTTTTAGTTTATTCTCTCAAGATATGAAAATTAATTATAACGAAATCCCTTCACTTTTCTATCGCTAAGAATTTTCTTTAAAATAAGTCCTGAGCTATAGTTCGCTTTGTCTGGTTAGAGGTGATTCATCAGTAGCATGTTTGTGACCAGATAAGTTTCCGTGCAGTTACTGCCTGAAGCGATGACGCATGGGTGACGGGTACGTCGTGATGTCATCCTTGTGAACTTGGAATTTGTTTTTATTAAACTTATATTTTTAGAACTCCGTGAGGTGTTATAATTTTTATAGACGTGGCATTATTTTTTTAATTCTTATATTTTTCTTCCCTACAATTTTAATTTAGACGAGGAAAGGGTTTGTTTGAAAAGATTTCGTTCCTGGTGATTCATGTTCCGCTATCTTTTGTCCGCCATGTGTTTTGGGATGACTCACAATTTTCTCTTTGCCTCAGACCATAAAATTTTGTATGACACGTGTTTTGGGACAAGTGCCTTGATGTGTGACGCATTTCGTGATAGCAGACAAAACCATGACATCAGCCAACGCCATTTCCCCCGCGGGGTCGGCGGTTGACGTCATTTGAGATTCTGTAGACACATTAAGTTCCAAGACTGAATTTTTTCAATAACTTGATCATTTTGCAACGAATTTAGTCCTTATTTTCCCCCTAATTTCTCATTTTATATTCATAATTTTTCAACGTAACGATTTTTTTATTTTCTTTGAGGAGACTTCACGCATTTTCAACGGACGTTCCAACATAAAGACGTTTACCAAAGTTTTGTGCTGCAGACATAATCTTAAAACACGATTGTTTATTAACGTATTTACATGTTCATGACATTTTCTGTTACATTTTTTAACGTTGTACCTTTTTCCAACGTACAAAGCCACAATTTTTTATGCATAGTTAAAATGTTTATTTTTTTATTTTTTCGTATTTTTTTATTTCTTCATGATTATTCAGTGAAATGTACCTTTTAATGCATTATTTTAATCTACTTTTTATTTCTAAATGCTTGCATACTCGTTAAACTTCTCGATGTACCATCATTATTTTATTTTCTTACTTTTCAATCTAACAACTACTTTTATCGAGGCTTTATTTTTTTCTGATTTAAACAAGCAAACATTTCTTCATTATTATTTCTTTTTCCTACGGAAAGAACTTTTCTTACTTGCTTTTAATGTATAACTTAATCTGGTTTTCTATATAGCTGTTTCATGTTTGCGCAAGAAATATACAGATCTATTTTTACATTTCTTTCTGACAAACATTTTTTTTTCACATTTTACCCTATTTAACTTAATTTTGTGTTGTTGAATATCATTCTATGTTCACGATTCAGACTTAATTTTTTCATTTCCTTTCAACCAACGTTTCTTAACGACTTGATATCACAAGATGTAGCAAAACTTCAGATATTTTTTTTGTTTCTTCATGTAACGTAATATTTTTTTCAAAACTCGCTTTTAAGTATTCCTAAAAGCTTACATTTATGAGAAATATACAGATCTGTAGTGGTTAAAATTGGACTGCAACAGTATTTTCTTTATTCCAACTTTACTTTTCTATTTCTTTTCAACAGGCGTTTCTTCATTATTATTTCTTTTTCATATGTAAGCAACTTTTCTTTATTTCTTTTAATGTATAACTTAATAAATTTTTCTATCTTACCTTTTCGTGGGTATACGAGAAATATACAGATCTATGACAGTTAAAATTCGATTGTATTAGTATTTTCTTTACTATGACTTTATTTTTTCATTTCATTTGAGAAAACGTTTCTTAACAAATTGATATCACAAGATGTACCAAACACTTCAGAATTTTTGTTTCCCTCACTTTACAACTCACGTAAGTTTTCCTAAAAACCTGCATGTATGTGAAATATTCATATTTTTTCATTCTATCCTAATTTGCTATACTTTTCTTTAACTGACCCAACAGGAAAAGCATTCATTGCAAGACATTCGTTCTAAAGCATTATTTCTTACGATAAAATTTATATTCTTTGCAATATATTTTCAGCATATTTTTTTCTAAGTTAACAGAAAAAACATTCATTCTGGAGACATAGCGACCAAGTCCGTACTTCCACTAAATATCATATTCTTAGCAAACATTTTTTCCCCTACATAGCAATTTCCTAACTCACCAGAAAAGCAGCTATTCTCAACATGTAGCTAAAATATCGAATTTCTCCAAACAAATGTAATAATTTTTTTTAAGAAAGACTTAGTTCTTTTCTCTGTATAACGACTTAATCTATTTTTCGAAAAACTGTTCTACGTTTACGTATTTTGTTTAACTTTGCTTTACACTGTACTTCGATTTTTTCTTCGTAGTACTTTTTTCCGGTTTCATTCCAACAAACTTGTTTCTTTTCGACTCGATCACTCCCACATTTCCATACAAACATTCCTAATATCAGAAATGCAACAAAAACTTCAGATATATTTTTTAACTTTAGAATAAGTCTCACCGACATTTATTATCATGACATAAACTAAAATTTCATACTTTTCCCCAAAATAATTTTCTTAATGAGTTGTTTTACACTTTTTTCATAATTGGCAAGGACTATTTTTTTTTATATAAGGTTAGTTTCGAGAAAGTTAAATTTTGTCTAGTGTTAATCGAACAGAAGAAATATACATCAAGGAAAGAAAACTGAAATTATACATATGCAAAGAATTTGCTACGGCTGAAGGTCCCCCGAATGAGTTATTCAACCAATGCTCGTATTACCCATTCAAAGATGGAGGTATCAGGATGACCAAATCCCTCGTTGTTGCCTTCTTGTAGCAAAAGAGGTGGTGAACTTCACCAAACATGGTTCCATAATATTGGAGAAACACATTAAGGTTTACGGAGCAATTAAGACCACGCCAGTGACCTTCTTCGTTCACATACACTCACATTCAAACAGAAAAAAATATAAATGAATGACAAAAAATAATGAAATAAAAGTAGTCCTGAAAAGGACTGATGTTTAGTCCTAAAAGGACTTTTTTTATTCCTCAAAAGAACTTTTTTCTCTCATCTGGACTCTAAATTGCTCCAACGTATTCCACATTCTTGAGCTTCCACAAGAATTTTCTTCACATTAATGTTCTCGAAGAAAATGTGAGTAATGGTGGGACGTATCAGCGATTCAAGGCGCTCACCAAAGTATTTCCCCAAAGTTTTGGGTTCAACCAGAGCAAATGCTTCGTCAAAGCATAGAGTCCATTTGTCTTCTTCTGTTTCGTTAAAGCACCTATGCCCCAGCTGATTGTTTGGCATGAGATTAGGATGCAAATGACATTCTCTGCAGTAATACACTTTTGCAATGTTTTTTCCAACCGCATCGACCAGAGCAAGTTTCAGAGCATTGGTGTCTTGATCAGATATCGTATGTTCGAGTCCGAATTTACTGCATACCAATCTCGCTGCATCACGAAAAACTGTTCCAAACTGTAATTGTAGAATTCCGTCCCACAGCTTTTCAGAAGCATCACGAAGCGTGTTGAATTGTTCAAAGGTTAGGGACACCGAAGCACAATTCAATTGCAAGGCATCATTGGAGCACGTGAAAAGTTGTTGAAAGGTGTACACAGGTCCATCACATGAAGGTGAACAGTTCATCAACATTTCTTTATAGATCACTTTGATTTTGTTGAGAGCGTCATAACAATGCGAGCGGTCCATGAACTTTTTGAATGTTCTAGCAGACATTGTCACGCCATATTTGGTAGGAAACAGTTTTTCTCCTTTGGTAGTGTAGCTGCGAATGTGCACTCTCACAGTTCCAGAAAAATCAGTCACTTTAGCAACTTTGTTTCCCCCGAGGGACACATGATGAAGAGGCATGCTTTCTGATGAAATACCGTGAGGAGGAGGTTCGGCAAACGGATCAGGACATCCATAGTTTAAAAGCTTCCATCGTGCTTCCATTAAGCGAGGATCATCACTCACTTTTTTCTTGGCATCAGAAACATCTGAAGACAAAGAAGTTCGCTTCATGTTTAACGCAGATCGACGAGGAGGTAGGTAACACAACGTGCACAGAATTCCAAGGCAGAGAACAGAATGAGGGAGCTGGTCTGTCCTCGACCAAAACTGATAACAAATTGTTGTTGACGCATGCGCGTTGTTCACTGTGTGATGACGTGTTTGTATAGTCACGTGATAAAGGAGCCTCTGTTATCATCTTTCTAAAGGTCAGATTTAATCGAACATCAGGTGCATTTTCGCAACGTGGAAGGTCGTAAAACAATGACTCATTCGTCTTGTTCACGCATGCGCATGTGTGTTGTTCGCTTCTTGATGACGTGATTGCATAGTCACGTGATGAGGGTGACCCTGTTCATCTTTCTAAATGTCAGATTTAGACGAATATTGGGAGCATTCTTGCAAAGTGGCAGTCCATGATACCATGACTCATTCGTGGGGGATAGCATTTGTAAAAGGGATCCATATTCCAAAGCTATGACGACAGGCTGAAAACCATCTCTTTTAAAAACAAAGTCCCTTGTTTGGCCTAGAGAAACTGAGGCAATGCATGAATTTTTTACAATTTCCCATTCGTCATCTCTGTGAAAACCAATGCAGGGATTTCCATTTTTATACTTATTAATCAAAGCAAAATTGAATATTTCTCCACATACATTCTCAACAGCATCCTTGATTTCACGAAGTACTGGTATCCAATGTTTAGCCAGCACACTCAATCCACTGAATGAGTAATGGAGATGATTATCACCGTAGGCCACATGTTGTCTAGGAATTTTATATGTTTTTCCATAAATCTTAATTTTGCTGAGACCATCACCGATATATTCTACTTCATTTTCGAGGTGGTTAAGATAATCTGTAGCTTCAGAATCAGAAAATAATTTCTCATAGGAAAAGTGGAGGCCATCCATATGATACATCTTAGAAGAATCTTCGGAAATTGTACTTTTTGCCTGATTATTTGACACTGGTTTTAAACGAACATGCTAAATTCTTGATCATTTACACCTGTCCGTAACGTGCTCGTGCTTGCATCGCCGATGACTCACACACTCGTTAATCGTACGTCTTATCTCGAGTCTGTCTGTTTCATTCTCGCTTCGTTGCTCGGTGTGAAGATACTGCTTTTTTCAATTACTGCTACATTTTCTTTCGTCTGAAGAAATGTATTCTTCTAAGATGTATCATATAAATGGCCTCCACTTTTCCTATGAGAAATTATTTTCTGATTCTGAAGCTACAGATTATCTTAACCACCTCGAAAATGAAGTAGTGATGATCTCAGCAAAATTAAGATTTATGGAAAAACATATAAAATTCCTAGACAACATGTGGCCTACGGTGATAATCATCTCCATTACTCATTCAGCGGATTGAGTGTGCTGGCTAAACATTGGATACCAGTACTTCGTGAAATCAAGGATGCTGTTGAGAATGTATGTGGAGAAATATTCAATTTTGTTTTGATTAATAAGTATAAAAATGGAAATCCCTGTATTGGTTTTCACAGAGATGACGAATGGGAAATTGTAAAAAATTCATGCATTGCCTCAGTTTCTCTAGGCCAAACAAGGGACTTTGTTTTTAAAAGAGATGGTTTTCAGCCTGTCGTCATAGCTTTGGAATATGGATCCCTTTTACAAATGCTATACCCCACGAATGAGTCATGGTATCATGGACTGCCACTTTGCAAGAATGCTCCCAATATTCGTCTAAATCTGACATTTAGAAAGATGAACAGGGTCACCCTCATCACGTGACTATGCAATCACGTCATCAAGAAGCGAACAACACACATGCGCATGCGTGAACAAGACGAATGAGTCATTGTTTTACGACCTTCCACGTTGCGAAAATGCACCTGATGTTCGATTAAATCTGACCTTTAGAAAGATGATAACAGAGGCTCCTTTATCACGTGACTATACAATCACGTCATCACACAGTGAACAACGCGCATGCGTCAACAACAATTTGTTATCAGTTTTGGTCGAGGACAGACCAGCTCCCTCATTCTGTTCTCTGCCTTCGAATTCTGTGCACGTTGTGTTACCTACCTCCTCGTCGATCTGCGTTAAACATGAAGCGAACTTCTTCGTCTTCAGATGTTTCTGATGCCAAGAAAAAAGTGAGTGATGATCCTCGCTTAATGGAAGCACGATGGAAGCTTTTAAACTATGGATGTCCTGATCCGTTTGCCGAACCTCCTCCTCACGGTATTTCATCAGAAAGCATGCCTCTTCATCATGTGTCCCTCGGGGGAAACAAAGTTGCTAAAGTGGCTGATTTTTCTGGAACTGTGAGAGTGCACATTCGCAGCTACACTACCAAAGGAGAAAAACTGTTTCCTACCAAATATGGCGTGACAATGCCTGCTAGAACATTCAAGAAGTTCATGGACCGCTCGCATTGTTATGACGCTCTCAACAAAATCAAAGTGATCAATAAAGAAATGTTGATGAACTGTTCACCTTCATGTGATGGACCTGTGTACACCTTTCAACAACTGTTCACGTGCTCCAATGATGCCTTGCAATTGAATTGTGCTTCGGTGTCCCTAACCTTTGAACAATTCAACACGCTTCGTGATGCTTCTGAAAAGCTGTGGGACGGAATTCTACAATTACAGTTTGGAACAGTTTTTCGTGATGCAGCGAGATTGGTATGCAGTAAATTCGGACTCGAACATACGATATCTGATCAAGACACCAATGCTCTGAAACTTGCTCTGGTCGATGCGGTTGGAAAAAACATTGCAAAAGTGTATTACTGCAGAGAATGTCATTTGCATCATAATCTCATGCCAAACAATCAGCTGGGGCATAGGTGCTTTAACGAAACAGAAGAAGACAAATGGACTCTATGCTTTGACGAAGCATTTGCTCTTGTTGAACCCAAAACTTTGGGGAAATACTTTGGTGAGCGCCTTCAATCGCTGATACGTCCCACCATTACTCACATTTTCTTCGAGAACATTAATGTGAAGAAAATTCTTGTGGAAGCTCAAGAATGTGGAATACGTTGGAGCAATTTAGAGTCCAGATGAGAGAAAAAAGTTCTTTTGAGGAATAAAAAAGTCCTTTTTAGGACTAAACATCAGTCCTTTTCAGGACTACTTTTATTTCATTATTTTTTGTCATTCATTTATATTTTTTTCTGTTTGAATGTGAGTGTATGTGAACGAAGAAGGTCACTGGCGTGGTCTTAATTGCTCCGTAAACCTTAATGTGTTTCTCCAATATTATGGAACCATGTTTGGTGAAGTTCACCACCTCTTTTGCTACAAGAAGGCAACAACGAAGGATTTGGTCATCCTGATACCTCCATCTTTGAATGGGTAATACGAGCATTGGTTGAATAACTCACTCGGGGTCCTTCAGCCGTAGCAAATTCTTTGCATATGTATAATTTCAGTTTTCTTTCCTTGATGTATATTTCTTCTGTTCGATTAACACTAGACAAAATTTAACTTTCTCGAAACTAACCTTATATAAAAAAATAGTCCTTGCCAATTATGAAAAAAGGGTAAAACAACTCATTAAGAAAATTATTTTTGGGAAAAGTAAGAAATTTTAGTTTATGTCATGATAATAAATGTCGGTGAGACTTATTCTAAAGTTAAAAAATATATCTGAAGTTTTTGTTGCATTTCTGATATTAGGAAAGTTTGTATGGAAATGTGGGAGTGATCGAGTCGAAAAGAAACAAGTTTGTTGGAATGAAACAGGAAAAAAGTACTACGAAGAAAAAAATCGAAGTACAGTGTAAAGCAAAGTTAAACAAAATACGTAAACGTAGAACAGTTTTTCGAAAAATAGATTAAGTCGTTATACAGAGAAAAGAACTAAGTCTTTCTTAAAAAAATTATTACATTTGTTTGGAGAAATTCGATATTTTAGCGACATGTTGAGAATAGCTGCTTTTCTGGTGAGTTAGGAAATTGCTATGCAGGGGGAAAAATGTTTGCTAAGAATATGATATTTAGTGGAAGTACGGACTTGGTCGCTATGTCTCCAGAATGAATGTTTTTTCTGTTAACTTAGAAAAATATGCTGAAAATATATTGCAAAGAATATAAATTTTTTCGTAAGAAATAATGCTTTAGAACGAATGTCTTGACAATGAATGCTTTTCCTGTTGGGTCAGTTAAAGAAAAGTATAGCAAATTAGGATAGAATGAAAAAATATGAATATTTCACATACATGCAGGTTTTTAGGAATACTTAAGTGAGTTGTAAAGTGAGGGAAACAAAAATTCTGAAGTGTTTGGTACATCTTGTGATATCAATTTGTTAAGAAACGTTTACTCAAATGAAGTGAAAATATAAAGTCATAGTAAAGAAAATACTAATACAATCGAATTTTAACTGTCATAGATCTGTATATTTCTCGTATACCCACGAAAAGGTAAGATAGAAAAATTATTAAGTTATACATTAAAAGAAAGGAAGAAAAGTTGCTTACATATGAAAAAGAAATAATAATGAAGAAACGCCTGTTGAAAAGAAATAGAAAAGTAAAGTTGGAATAAAGAAAATACTGTTGCAGTCCAATTTTTACCACTACAGATTTGTATATTTCTCATAAATGTAAGCTTTTAGGAATACTTAAAAGTGAGTTTTGAAAAAATATTACGTTACATGAAGAAACAAATAAAAATCTCAAGTTTTGCTACATCTTGTGATATCAAGTCGTTAAGAAACGTTGGTTGAAATGGAATGAAAAAATAAAGTCTGAATCGTGAACATAGAATGATATTCAAAAACACAAAATTAAGTTAAATAGGGGAAAATGTGAAAAAAATGTTTGTCAGAAAGAAATGTAAAAATAAAGAAAATACTGTTTAAATCGAATTTTTAACTGCTATGGATCTGTATATTTCTCGTACATACACGAAACAGCGATGTAAAAAATAAATTAAGTCGCATTTAAAGCAAGTAAGAAAAAAATAGTTGAAGAGGAGAAAAAATTAAAAATCTGAAGTTTTGTCACATCTTGTGGAACAGATATCAAGTCGTTAAGAAACGTATGTTGGTTTAAATCTGAAAAAAGAAGATACTGTTACGAACGAATTTTATGTATATCTGCTATAGATCTGTATATTTCTTGCGCAAACATGAAACAGCTATATAGAAAACCAGATTAAGTTATACATTAAAAGCAAGTAAGAAAAGTTCTTTCCGTAGGAAAAAGAAATAATAATGAAGAAATGTTTGCTTGTTTAAATCAGAAAAAATAAAGCCTCGATAAAAGTAGTTATTAGATTGAAAAGTAAGAAAATAAAATAATGATGGTACAAATGGCGTTGGCTGATGTCATATCTGCTATCACGACATGCGTCACACATCATAGTCACTCTTCCCAAAGCACGTGTTATACAAAGTTTTCTGAGTCAAAGAGAAAATGCTGAGTCATCCCAAAACACATGTCGGACAAAAGATAGCGAAACATGAATCAACAGGAACGAAATCTTTTCAAGCAAAGCCTTTCCTCGTCTAAATTAAAATTGTAGGGAAGAAAAATATAAGAATTAAAAAAATAATGCAACGTCTATAAAAATTATAATACCTCACGGAGTTCTAAAAATATAAATTTAATAAAACAAATTTGAGGAAATGCTTCGATTGAAAAAACTTCCTTCAAAAATTTGACAAAGTCCAGTAAATCTCCCGAGAAAATAAAAAAATAAATAAAGCCGACCCCGCTGAGGAGAAAACGACGTTGGCTGATGTCATGTCTGCTATTACGAATGCGTCACTCATCATAATGACTCATCCCAAAACACGTGTCATACAAAATTTTCTGAGTCAAAGAGAAAATGGTGACTCATCCCAAAACACATGGCTCACAAAATGACAACGTGGTGAAACTAAAATGGCGGAACATGAATCAACGGGAACGAAATATTTTCAAACAAAGCCTTTCCTCGCCTAAATTAAAATTGGAGGGAGGACAAATATAAGAATTAAAAAAATAATGCAACGTCTATAAAAATTATAATACCTCAGGGAATTCCTGAAAATATAAATTTAATAGAAAAAAACATATTGGAAAGACTTCCTTCAAAAATTTGTCAGCGTCCAATAAATCTCCCGAGAAAATTAAAAAAATAATGCAACGTCTATAAAAATTATAATACCTCAGGGAATTCCTGAAAATATAAATTTAATAAAATAAATTAGAGAGAAAAAATAGGACAAAAAAAAATACGAGTAAAAAAAAATTGGAAACGACAAAAAAACTTCCTTCAAAAATTTGGCAAAGTCCAGGAAATCTCTCGAGAAAATTAAAAAAATAAATATTGGAAAGTCTTCTTAAAAATTTTTCAACGTCCAATAAATCTCCCGAGAAAAGTTCCAAAAGCACTGCTAGGGGGCAACATACACACACCTTTCCACCCCTCGGTCGTTGCCATCTCTCAAAGATCCATCGAAAGTTCCAAAAAGCACCGCTAGGGGGCAGCACATCGACCTAACACACTAGTGTCATCTGCCACGCCCTTTCTCCCACTCGGTCGTTGCCATCCCTCAAAAATCCATCGAAAGTTCCAAGAAGCACCGCTAGGGGGCAGCACATCTCCTTTCCCTGACTCGGTCGTTGCCATCTCTCAAAGATACATTGAAAGTTCCAAGAAGCACCGCTAGGGGCAGCACATCGAGTTGACATCCCCCTATATCCACCCCTTTCCCTCTCGGTCGCTGCCATCCCTCAAAGATACATTTAAAGTTCCAAGAAGCACTGCTAGGGGGCAGCACATCTCCTTTCCCCGACTCGGTCGTTGCCATCTCTCAAAGATACATTGAAAGTTCCAAGAAGCACCGCTAGGGGGCAGCATCGACCCAACACACTAGCGTCATCTGCCACGCCTCCACATCCTTCGGTCACATGCCACGCCCCCATCCTTCTGCCGCAAGCCACGCCCCTTGCTCCTTCTCTAGAAGGAGCTGCTCCTTGCCCTCGGATCGGTCATTGTATACTACTCACCTCAATGCATAAATCATCCCTGACTGTGGCTAACCTCATGCACTAATGCTTTTATAATGAGAGTTTGTTTACTTTCCCACATTACATACGAAGAAAAATACAACAAACAATAATTTAAAAACACATTTTCTGTACATTATTTCCGTTCATATAACACATGAAAATTCAACAAATAATACCGAAAAAAGCCCCACAAAGTGTGGGTGATAGGATAATCCCGATTGCAGTTGTGAATTCAGCGTAAAAAGTTATGCTAGAAACACAATAAATCTTCCGTGGGATAAAAATGTGTTTACCACTGTAATCGGTGTCTGAGAAAACAGGTACAATTCGAAATGAACGTGAATACAGCAACGTATAGATGTTCACATCACGTGACTCTCCTGTATGCTCCGCTTATAACAAATCTACAAATGAATTGCATTCAATCATGTGTTTATAATAACCTCAATACCGATTTATTAAATGCACTTTTAAAATGCGCAACGGGGGACAACAGCCTAACGTTCCTATCCCATGCACGATGGTTATTTTGCGATTCAACACAACACAACCTACTACTCGGATCGAAGCTGAGTCCGCTAGGTCAGTAGGCGGGTATGCTATATATAAGTATCGGTGCAGCACTGCGTAGAGATTTGGATAACCAAAAGCGTTTAACATTGGAAAACATCTGATCCAGAAAGTGTAATTTTTCCGTACTCGCAATCAATCATCTGCATCATGGATCATCGAGAATGTGTTACAGCGCAATTATTCCTAATTTCCGGCTGAGTTTTTCGTAACACTGCCTAAAATTCTGTCCTCTTTTGATTCTTTATATTTCGTCCTTTCCAAAATGAAACAACATCATTAAATAAATTGCAATTTGGTAAATGAGATTTGTTTTATAGAAAAGCAATATTGAATAATAAATACTAGATCTATTTATTGCAAGTTTCTTTGACCCGTTAAGGGAACTATTTGATGCGCTGATAATCGGAAGACTGATTGGGATGATATAGTAAAATGCAGGCCGACTTTCTGTATAACTCAACCGATTCTTTATTTTCAATTTCCAGTAATGGTTCATGAAATTTCGTTTATCAATCTACTTAACATAATGTACCTGGGCCTTTATAAGGTAAAGAAACAAGCTTTGCACACATTTCATACGGGTTATCGTTTTAAATAAGTAATTATTTTGTCTCTCTGATAATACGGAATAATTTTATATGAAACATGCGCGCTGTACTTTTGAAGTCCGAGGTTTCGTTGGACTGGTTGATGTTTCTCATAGTCATTCTCCGGGTGCCACTACGCAATATAAATAGTACCGCAACAAAATTTAAAAGAACGCGTGGGTGCGTTCGGGTAAAACAATAACGGACTTTTGAAAACCAAAATGCCGTTCTTTAGTTGTTTTGATGGTATTTAATAACCAGTTTAACTCACTTGTTAAAACTGCTTGGCTTTCCATGGATACATTGCAGTAGTCATAAGCGCTTTTCGTTTAATCCTGAATTTTGTTGCTTCCCCGAGGGTAAGGAAAGAGAGAGGTGAGATATAAAGTTCAGTTCATATCAAAATCAAAGATCCGTGCTTTAAAACATAAAAGCCACGATCTTAAACCTAAACAAACGCGTTGGCAAACTCCGCGGAGGGATACACATCGCAATTGGGAAGTGATTCTATGTGAATTTTTTCATACCAGGGATATGCCGAATACAACACAATAATTTATAGTTTTTAGAGTAATAATAGAGGGCTGAAGTAAATATATGATAGGTCAAATCGATACCGACTGAAAAAAATATTTTCTTTAAAATATAAAAAAAAATTACAATTTTAGGCAATGATGAGAGTATGACTACTTAGATTGTCATTAAACGCAAAACACTATTTGTTACCCTTCTTAGTGAAAAGTTATATTAATACACACAGCACGCAAACATGTAATGATCAAAAACACACTATCCAGCAGTCAGAGGAAACAGAATTATTACGCTGGCGAAACGCGCGTCTTCGTTACTGTGCGATTCAGCACTGCCACAAGCAATGGTCTCTACGCTACTCATTTCATGTGCGCCGTCCACAGTCTCTGTCCCGCCAAAGCAGTGTGATTACCCAAATAAGCAAAGCAAATTTATGTTTTATTCTCTATTTGTTTCTGTTCCTCAAACTTTTTCCAAATAAACGGTGACCCGATTAACCGGTGGCCCAATTAACCGGAATCTACTGTCTTAAATTTTGAGAGTGTCACAGGTTGTACTTCATGGCTCATACTTCCGGTGATACGTAGGGGTTATGGTATAGAATTTGACTGTCTGTGAAACGAATACCTAGCTTCAACTGCCACTTCTTCACACTGGGTGCAGTTGAAGGTGAGGGTGAGGTGAATTCTATGGAGCCATTTGTTTGTGATATTACATACTATGTGCCATTTTAAAGAGTAGAGCTTTGGTTCTGGTACTCACCCTGAACTAAATAATTTTCTGCTACGTGTGCATGGTTTCTTACTCGGGTAGCTTGTCTTCAATTTTTGTTTGGTAGTGACTGTTTAGTGCTAGAATGTTATCTTTACTTGGGAGATGCTGGCGTTATGTTTTCTGAGGGGGAATGCTTGGATCTTATTGTAAATTCGGATGACCTCCCTTAGGTGGGGTACCGTAAAGAAGATGATGTGCGGGGTGGGGTTCTTCTGGATTTGCTGACGAAGATCCCTCCTAATTTAAAATCTAAGGATTTTTGGCCTAGATGCTGTTCATATTTTAAGTTCCGTGTATAGCACACCAAGAGGCTGACTCGACCAACAAGGGTCAGCCTCGTCTGCCTCAGCCTGACTTGCTCTGTGTTGTTGTATGTTATCTCTCTTTATAGTTTGTCAGCTCTGTTGCTTTAGATGAAACCAAAAACTTTACTTTCTATCTGTTTTTGAATGGCGAAGAAAAAGGGTACTCTGTGAAAATATTATGATTTGGAGTAATGGATGATATATTAATATTTTTTGCTCTTGAGTACATAGATAGATTTTTGTTTTCATAGAACCTGTTATACGTTTCTATCTCTCTGATTTAATTATCTCATATTTCCCCCATTTATGGGCCCTCTCGGATTTGGTTTAATAAAGGTTCGTGTTTGCTCTTTAAATGCGATCTGGGCCGCCCCGGTGGCGCAGTGGTCTAAGGCGTTGGCCTCTGATCATTCGTCCGTAAGGGGTCCGGGTTCGAATCCCGGTCAGGCATGGATGTTGTGTTTGTCTTACGGCACTGGCTCTCTCCCTTCCCTGGAACCAGTGACCCTAAATTAGGGACGGGCGACTGCTTATAGCCCATTGAGTTGCTCACGGCGGTCGTTAAAGCTCCAATCAAAAAAAAAAAGCTATCTGGAGACATCAAATGGAGCACTTGGCAACGGTAACTATGATTATAGTGAAGTTTTGATGAGAGAATTTTACGGAACACATCAATTATAAATGAATACATAATATTACTTAGTGGTAAACGAAAGTTATTCACTACAAAGAGCTCAATTCACTTCACGATTGGTGAAATAACAGCAGCATAATATGGATTTTTTCGAACAAGAACTTTGTATCTGGAGCTGGTACAGCTCTCATATTTCCTAGATCTAAACTTCATAAACCTCAAAAAGATTAAGCTAACGGTATTTTAAAGGAGGCAAAGATAAAAGCATCTTCTACAAAACATGCTGATTGCTGTTTGAATGTCTGTTCCTTGAGTCAGAAACATTTAACACTGCAATGCAATAAATAAACCAAAACAATTATTACCTAGTCGTCCAGCACATGCATTTAGTATATCAACAACAAGAGTCCATTTTAGTATATGCAACGACAAGAATTTAGTGTTTGAGGCAGAACGAATGTTTCGTACCATCTCTTCTGTATAGTATTGATATTATCTCAGCAGATGCGAATAAATATTCGCTCAGATTCTTTTGAACAGTCTATATATTCTTTTGCATACTTAATTCTTGTCTAATTATGCAGTCTCACATATTTTCTCCTTATTAATTTATTTATATTTAAAATATTTGAAATATTTTTTAAAATTCATTTAGCATTGTGTAATTGAGGAAATTATTTACTATTGGAACAAGACTAAAATTCAGCTTTCAGTTTAATAATCAGAAAAGTTTTATATTTATTTAAGAAAACAAATTAAAGTTTTTGGTCGACAAACAGCGATGGCAAATACTTAAAAGATTTCAGTGAGCTTAACAAAGAGGTTAGAATAGATCAGAGGCTGTGATTGGCTGCGACTCGTCTCCCCAAGATGGCGATAGATGCTGTGATTGGTTATGACGTCATAGTGGTGACGTTTGGGTGACTTTTTTTTTTTTTTTATTGGAGGTTTAACGACCGCCGTGAGCAACTCAATGGGCTGTAAGCAGTCGCCCGTCCCTAATTTAGGGTCACTGGTTCCAGGGAAGGGAGAGAGCCAGTGCCGTAAGACAAACACAACATCCATGCCTGACCGGGATTCGAACCCGGACCCCTTACGGACGAATGATCAGAGACCAGCGCTTAGACCACTGCGCCACCGGGGCGGCGACTTTATTTTGATTACACGAGGTAAACGGCTGGCCCAAGGTACTTAGAAGGAGGAGAGGTAGGTCCATCGTCACCGAGCCGTCTTCCCGCTTCTCTTCGCTGCGCTGTGACGTCACGGTTGCCATAAGCGAAGCTGTAACGCGCGCGGAGCCATACCGAGAAAGTGTCGTGTGCTCTGTGAATTTTCAATCGAAATAACAGAGCTAGTCTTGAGTAAATAATTTTTAAGTAAAAACTGTACAAACATCCAACTATTTTTCAAAATAGGTTAAATATATATATATACATATATATACTGGGAAAAAATGGGAAATGACATGAATACTGTTCCATGCTTTTTTGCTGAATATCTTTTTTCTTTTTCTGAAAGCACACTGCAATAGTTCTTTGGAGCTGTGAAATCTACATTTCATTACGTCGAATCAGTCATTTACCAATTTTATAAAATTAGCAATTTGTTTTCTTTCAGGAAAAAATTATCTGCAGCTTTCCTTACGCTGTTAGTTTGCATCTCGGGCGTTAAAACTAGTTCTCTGTCTCATGGGGCCCCTTACATTTGTGTGGATCCATTTTATTTCATGAAATACCTTTAATTCTGAGTTATTTCGTTCAAGCAAAAGGCCAAATATCTGGTGAGTGATGGTTCCACACTACAGCGTGTTCCGCGATAAAATATATGATTTCGGAGAAGTTTAATTAGATGGGGAACATCGGCAAACATCCATATTTTTCGATTTTCATTTACTGAATTTGGAAGAGAAGACAATATTCGGGTTATTCCAAGCTGCCTCCAAACCTTGATACCCCCCCCCCCCCCCAAGATCAGCACTAAATAACACGATTGCTCCATGCACTAAATAATCCGATTGCTCAACGGCTCGAAATATGTCAGTTAACAGCTTTTGATCCATCTGCTTATCAAAGGAATAATACAGTATGTGGTTATTTCTAAGCTTTCCAGAAGCCTCTCAGCATAACTACTAAAACGTTACTATGCGGTCCTAATATTTTATCTGCAGCAGCATCATAACAATATTGGCAATCAACGCCAAAAGATAAAACTGAAACTTTGCCGAATTCGGTTAGGTGTATAGCATTCATTTTCATCACCTTTAAAAACGGGCTCAATTAAACCATCGGTAGCACAAATTTACCACACCACCGTTTCAGAGAGGAAATGCTTGGAAGCACTATGTGCATTTTATTTTTGATGAAAAGATATGCTTTTCGAGAAATAGCATGCAAAACAAGTGTTTGACTTATATCTTCTTCATTCCATTTTGCTGGTCTCTTTTTTGACACAAGAGTTTGAATTTGCACTTCAGTGAAACAATGGTCAAGCAAATGTATGATAGCTGGCTATCTTTAACTGTTGCTCAACAAATTTCTATTCTTGCATTTACGTTTCATAATATTAGTTTCCGTTTTCAGGCTTCTTTTCTCGAGGCAAAAGCATTGTTTTACCAATACCAACTGTTTTCTTTCGTTTGATAATTCTTCCCGTAGTGAATTATTTTCACTCTTCAGTTGCATTATATTTGTGTTCAGTCATTCGCACTTCTGACATAACTTTAAGGTATGATAAATGTTGTGGAGGAATAATGTCACTTTCATTGTGACCTGTGATTTGACGTTTAATTGGAGATATACTTTCAATTCGATTTAATGCATTTTTTTCTGACCTCTCCGATCTTCAATTGTTCACTTCGAACAGAAATTTGCTCCTCCATCTGCTAAGGCATATTTTTTGTAGGCACGACATCTTTTCTTATTTTTATTTTCTGGGAGGCAAGTTTAGCAATTCATTCTAAGATCTCGCTCTTACTTCGAGACTTCAAAGTGTTCTGATCACATTCGAGCTTTCTTTGCATCGAATACATCCTTCCGATAGCATTTCGCTACCCATTGCTTCAGGAAATCTCTATCAGATGGGAAAACATGGTATGTAACATATAACTTCCTTTCCTTTGAACTCTTATTACGACCAAGTGCAACAACGTATCCAGGTATTTTCGAGATAGTTGTACACAGAAAACAAATGAAGAAGAAAACTTAATGAAACGACAAAGCGGGTCTAAAATTGACAAAGAAATGCAGGAGTAATCTACACTACAGCACAAGCTCCGAATGACTCCGAATACTCCAGAGATCGTTTATGGCCACTGTGACGTCACACTCCAGAGATCGTTTATGGCCACTGTGAAGTCACACTCCAGCTCCTAGGCTGACAGCTTGCCGGCGGCACGGAAACACAGGCAATTGGAGGCTGGCCCTTACTCCATCTATTCTAACCTCCTTGGGGATTAATGATAAAGGTATTTGAGTAATTAATCGGCGTGATAATTTTCGTAAACGAAAGCGGGAAGCAGACATTGGTGTGATTCATATGATTTCCTTTCGTTAAATTGGGAGATATGCAACCGATCGCTCTGTAATAAATTAAAAGTTTGAACAGGAAGTTCAGGCATAGTAACCATTCAGGTTACTGAGCTAAATTGGAAACATTTATCTTCTCAAGCAGACATTGGTGTGATTCATATGATTTCTTTTTGTTAAACTGGTAGATATGCAACCGATCGTTCTGTAATAAATTAAAAGTTTGAACAGGAAGTTCTGGCATAGTAACCGTCCAGGTTACTGAGCTATAATGGAAGAATTTATCTTCTCAAGCAAACTTTCTTTTACAAGGAAATTAATGTTTAAGAGTTTGCTTAGCTTAATTCTCTGTAAAATAAAGTGAAACATATAAGGTTTTTCTTGGCGACCACAAGCAACACAATGGGCTATAAGCAGTCACTTGTCTCGAATACAGGTAAGGGATACACTGCTGCCAGACAAACGAACTATCCACACCTCAGCTGGGATTCAAAATCGTCTCCATCAAGGACATATGAAACCAACGCCTCGTACCACTCGCCCATCGGGGACGGTCTACATATAAGGATAGGGAAAGAATTTGATAACTTATAGCAATCCGTTTTTCTTCAAAAAATGTTGGGGAGATATAGATTAAACCTCGTAGCTGAGCTCGTTCAACATTTAAACAAAAACAGGATCTTTGGATAACAATAAAATATGTTTTCTCTGTTAATATAGCTGGGTTTATAAATTAGCAAAATTTTCAAATTTTACCTGTATGATATGATTTACTTAGTGTCCGTTGCCTTCTCCGAGTTTTTATGGTGCTGTTTCTATTTTAGATAAAAAGTCAAAACGGGGAATACAGTTTTTGTAGACGTGTTCCTGTTATATTTACTTCGAATTTTTTAATTTGGGTAGATTGTGTCAGCTTTGGGATTTTTCTCCAAATAAAAAAAAGAACAAAGGAAAAATATGCTGAGAGATGTTCAAAGGAAAAATATTTTTCCACCAGCATAATATCATTTACAAAGAATTCAGAAAGCTTCTGTTATGCAGCTAAGCTAATCGTTCGTCGGTGCTCATCCTCTGGCTTCGCTGAAGAAACAATTATTATCAGTAAATGTAGCCCCAGAACATCTTTGTTTCACTGAACAGCTTCTTAAATGTGCTTGTATGCCTTGCCTATTAGATATTGCGATCTCAGTGTCTGTTACAAATACGGTGAGTATAACCGTTTATTCCAACCGTTTCGAAACAACATGTTCCTCGACGAGTATGAATTTAATGATCATTTTTGCTATATTTATGCCACAGTTGCGATATTATTTAATTTTTAAAACAAATGCATTTCTGAACTTTTACTCTTATATTAGATCATCACAGAAGTAATGCTGTTTTGCTTAAGCCAAACAGTAGTGATCCCCTGGTGCCTAGACTATGACTTAGACCACGGTGAGTATAAAAGGGATCACGCAAGCAGACCTTTAAATCACTTGAGACCACAAACGGGATTTCTAAGTGCAGTCGTTGTGTACTTAAACCTCATAGGAAATGGCAGTGTCTGAAGACCACATTAGGCACATTATGCTGTATGAGTTTCACCATCGACATTCAGAGACGGTTGCAACACGAAACATCTATGCCTTATATGGGCCGGGTACCCTGGAGGTCAGAAAATGTCAACGCTGGTTCCAGAAATTTCGAAGGAGGGACACCAGCCTCAAGGATATGCAGCTATCCTGACGGCCTGTTGAGCTGGATAACTACGTGTTGAAAGCTGCTGTTGAGGGAAATCCGCAGGAAACAGTCCAGGAATTGGCCACACTTGTTCATTCAACCCATTCCATTGTTCACCGGCATCTGAAGGACCTCGGGTATTTGTCGAAACTGGATATGCGGATACCCCATGATCTCACTCCACAACAGTCGCAACAGCGTGTGAACATTTGCACTTCTTTGCTCTACCGTGAAAAAAGTAAGACGTGTTTACCCAGAAGTGTCACGGGCGATGAAAAGCGGATTCTTTATCACAACATTAAGCATAAACGGCAGTGGCTTCCCAAAGGAAATGTGCCTGCAGCAGTGGTGAAACGAGGACAGTTTCGCACAAAAGGTTTTGATGTCTGTGTGGTGGGATATGCAAAGAATAATCTATTACGAGCTGTTGCCTCCCAACAAAACCATTACAGGGGAAGTCTACTGTCGGAAGCTACAGCGTCTATGCACGGCTTTGCAGGAAAACGTCCAGCACTCGTGAATCGTAAAGGCGTGCTTCTGCTGCAGGACAACGCAAAACCACACACAGTGAAAATGACATTTCCACGTTGCAGCATATTCCCCTGACATCGCCCCATCCGACTACCACCTCTTTCGCAGCCTGCGAAATTATCTTGCTAGGACTACACTTAGAAATGTGGAGGAGGTACGGCGAACCCTTTCTGTATTTTTTGTATCGAAACCCATGGAAATCTACAAGTCTGGGATTCAAAACCTTGTCATTCGATGGCAGAAGTTTGTAACTGCCCGAGGCACTTATTATATGGAGTAAAACATCTGTTCCAGGTAGGTGTTTCTTTCTTTTCTTCACACGTTGAGAAAACTACAGTATTTTGGGGATCACCTGATATTTGGAAAATAAATTATACATACATTATTTTCAAACATTTAGCCTTTTATTTTCATTGAAATGAATGCTTTCAATGTACCTTTAAATTGGGCTTATAGTTCAATTACGTAGGGCAAATTCATTGATCTAGTGTGGAAAACAAAACCTGTGTTTGTTGTTTGAAAAATGATCTAACAGTGACTATTGCGATGTGTAATAAATTACGCGTCCTTTGAATTAATGCAAAATGAAACGTAAGCTACCTCAGGAATCTTCTACCTAATTAGCTGCAAATTAATATAGAGACATCATTCCTAGAAAAAAAGAGCATCTATACGTAGGTCGTTCAAAAACGTAACGAGACTGATGTCATAGTGCCAAAACATACGCTCAAAAATGCAGCTGCCTGTGTTGGAACATCTGTAAGGGCAGTCACGTGACGACGCGTCATTACAGCACTCCTTTGGTTTATTCTTGTAGTAGACAGCGTAGAGTTCAGATGCGTTTCTGTAAGTTAGTTTTGGATTTAAAACTGAAGCAAAGAGCATCTGAAACATTTTGTTTGGGTTTGAATAGAACCCCCACAGAAGCTCACGAAATGATTAAAACAGCATATAAGCAAGATGCTATTCTCGTGCAAAAGATTTTGAGTGGCACAAGAAATTTGTGAATGGTGAGGAGTGTCTAGAATTAGCGCTCCTCCCACGTCGGAAATTAACATCGACTACGGAAGTTAATGCAAACACCATCAAGGAACTTCTGCGCGAAAAAAAAACTAAGTAAACACTGAGGTGGTTGCTAATGTGATACAGATATCCGTTGGTTCCCTTGATAACATTGTGAGGCCGCCCCGGTGGCGCAGTGGTCTAAGGCGTTGGCCTCTGATCATTCGTCCGTAAGGGGTCCGGGT
This sequence comes from Macrothele yani, assembly GCA_039090855.1. NCBI lineage: Eukaryota > Metazoa > Arthropoda > Arachnida > Araneae > Macrothelidae > Macrothele > Macrothele yani. The sequence goes on along the minus strand of CM077018.1, from coordinate 50,349,593 downwards.
TCGAATCCCGGTCAGGCATTGATGTTGTGTTTGTCTTACGGCACTGGCTCTCTCACTTCCCTGGAACCAGTGACCCTGAATTAGGGACGGGCAACTGCTTATAGCCCATTTGAGTTGCTCACGGTGGTCGTTAAACCTCCAATCAAAAAAAAATAACATTGTGAGAGACCGGTTTGAGTACCAAAAAGTCGCTACAAGGTGGATTCCCCACTTGCTCAAGGATGAGCACAAAGCAAGTCGTGTTACCACTTGTCTCCAATGAAATTGACGACTACGACGTGAGCGACACTATTTGGATCGAGTTGTCATATGCGATGAAACATTCTTTCAATATTTCTTTTCAGAAACAAAACAACAGAGCACCAAATCGAAACACCCCAGAGTCCCCAATGCAAGAAAGCAAAGGTTCAAAGATGTGCAGGGAATGTCACGCACCATGTTGTTTTCATAAAAAGGGAATTGTATGTGACCATGTTTTTCCACGAGAGGAAACTGAGAAATGTGACCGGTGCCTATTATTTCTGAAGTTCTCAAAGATTCTCTAAAGAACGAAATTCTCCCAAACGCCCAGAATATGCACAGACTGGTTGGATTTTGCATCACGATAGTGCCCCTGCGCATCGTGCTTTGCTTATCCAGCAGGTTATTCAATATCTTGGCATAGAAAGGATGGCTCGCCCTCCGTGTTCACCGGACCTGGTACCATGGGACTTCGACCTATACCCAGAAGTCGGTTTGCATCAAATACTGAACTGAACAATGCTGTGATGGGTAACCTGAACTGCATGACGAGGTAGTGCTTCGAACACGCCTCCCGGAAGGGGATAGGAAGGGTGAACCGGTGAATTCAGGTAGAGGGACAATACTTCGAACTACGTCCATCCGAACCTCCATCCACCTGAACCTGGCCGTCGGCGAAATTGAACTATCCCACATTTAGGGGTGGTAGCAGGCATGATAATGTGCCTCGTTCCCTGTGGAACTCGCTCGAATGACAAGGTGTTAAATTGCTCACAGTAGTCGTTTGTGGGATAGGGCGGGGTGGGAGTATATACAGAAGATTTTCTCCCTATTAAACGAACGGGGAAAAACACCCGACGGAGGATCGGGAACCTAATTAATCGCTCTCTGTGTCGCCAGCTGAGTTTTTGGAAAGTGATTGTTACAATGGAACCCGCTGGAAGTAACACTTTTCGCCCCCACATCCTCTGACAGGAGCAATGCCTTTAAGCAAATGGCACGGGAACAAACTGGGTGGGGTGGGGAGACTTGCAAATTCTCACTATATCATGGCTTATTATGCCTGCTACCAACCCTAAATGTGGGAGTTCAGTTTCGCCGACTGCCAGGTTCGGATGGATTGAGTATAAGTGAACTGCATTACACTTCTGCCCCATGTAAAATAAGCCTCGTTACTTTTTGAATGACCCTCGTATATACCTCCTGTTAACTTTAAAACGATGCAAAAATATATTACTTTCGGTGTACACAATTTTACGGTGCTTGTTACAAAGGGCATCCTGAAAGTAATGCCTCGTCGCCAATAAGATATTTATCTGTAGCAGCAAAAACGTGAAAATTGGCAAAATACTCGGTCATATAGTTAATAAGGCTAGCCTATTCAAAGTACTGTACATCACTTTCTATACATTTCCGCCATTTTTGAACCCATTGGTGAAATCCATTTTGCAAAAATTCCCGAGGTTGTCCTTTCACTGATGAGTTCACAGCCAGTTTGACGTCTGTCACATCGACGAAACGTTCCACACGAAGGGTGTATTTTAAAGAGGAAAACAGGAAAAAGTCTGAGGAAGCCAAATCTGGACTGTTGGAGGGTTGGGGTATAACCGTCTATCTCAGTTTGGCAATGGCCTGTGAAGTCTCCATTGAGGTGGGGGAACGTGCGTTATCATGGAGTAAAACAAAACTATGAAACGGAACATCCCGTTTTTTCCTTCTGTTAGCTTCTTTCACCTTCTTCAATGTCCGCACATAGTGAGCACTGTTAAATGTTGCAACTCCTGGATGGTAACACGACGATCCGCTGGATGAGATCTTTCACTCGTTGCTTGTTGGCATCTGTCACTGCAGTTGCAAGTCTTCAACTCCGTTGTTTGTCTGACACTGAACGTTCTCCCTCTCGAAACCTCTCATCCATCTTTGAACAATAATGATAACGATTGTGGCAACTCCATACACCGCCAGGAGTCTTCTGTGGATTTCTGACGACCAACATCCTTCTTTGTCCAGGAATTAAATTACAGTTCGTTTCTTTTCTCTGTAATTCATGATCTTCATTTCCGAGTTTGAAAAAAATTGTTCTCAAGTTGGTAACATATCACAGTACATGTAAGTGCAACTTCATTAAAATCACTTCAAAATTTCAAATGTTATTAAGGAGGAGGCAGTACTTTCAGGATGCCCCTTGTATTTAAGGCTGGGCAAAGGTTATTGTTGTTTGATTTCGAAGTCATTATAAATATAATGATCTGATTTATTGGTGTCAAATAAGAAAACATGAATTTCACTCCGCAAGCTTTCCCCGTCAACGGACGTCTTCATCAGGATGTTACATAGAGAAAATAGAATCAAAATTGTAAACAGAACGCGAACTCTAATATGACAAATGACATCATGCGTGCAGACCGCGCGCATAAATAACCACGGAACGTGCTGAACACAATATCTTAAAAGTTAATGCAAAGAATGTAAATTTAGGGAGAAACTAGAATCATGAAGTCCATCTTGCGATGCCTAGCAGATGGTTCCCGGCTACCGGTAGATTTAAAAAGACATCTGCGTTGCATACATCCGGTCGGGTTAATATTTCGACTGTTTTCCTTACGGCAGCTGTTCTTGCGTATCCATATGTAGCAATCTTGAAGATATTCTGCCATTGGGGTTGAGCCTTATGGTTGTCTACGTTCTTGGCAAGGAATGTAGAAGGCTTCTTTTGCGCAACGTCCGTCTTGTGTTCATTCATTCTATTTTCAAATGACCTTTGTTTGAGACCCTACGTACATTTAGTAGAGGAGTTTGGGTATAACAATGGGAGGCAATAGACGCCCGCATCTGTGAGTTTAAGGTGCCATTACCTCTTGTTGCATTGAGGATGGTTGGCATGGGCTTAGAAGCTTTTAGGCCGACATCCAATCCTTTCTTCCGGAAGTGATTTTTGATAAAATAAGATACTTTGGAGATGTGTGGGATCGGACCAATAAATTTGAAAGGTGCTCTTCTGTTCAATGTAGCAAGTGCGTTGGCCTCAACTTTCGCTATTGTGTCCTCTACGTGGGAGACGTCAAACCCTCCTGCAACGGCAAGATCTTTCAAAGACTTAAATTCAGCATCATATTCTGATTTCAAGGTGCAAATATATTTGGCTCTTTTAGCTCGGTGTTTGAATAGAGCATACTTGTGTGTTGTTGGGTTAGATGATCCTGGTGGAATAGGGTGTGTTATTGGGTTTATACTTGCATGTTGTTGGGTTAGCTTATCCTGGTCGATTTCGTCACAAGTACATCTAAATAAGGTAATTCTCCTTGATTTTTTATTTCTATCGCAAATTTAATGTTTTCATATATGTTGTTTATATGTACTATAAATTCCAGCAGGTAGGCCTCTCCATGTTCCCAGAAAAAAGATGTCATCTGCATAGCGTAACCATACTCTTGGTGCTCTGGGAAGAGTGGTGAGCACGGTCTCTTCAATAGGTCCCATGATGGCTTCGGCGAGTATTGGTGACAAAGCTGAGCCCATCGGCACTCCTTTTGATTGCTTGTAGACGTGCGAGCCATAGGCAAAGTAGGTGGATTCTACAGATAAGTCAATAACAGCGAAAATATCTTTCAGAGCTTCTTTGTCATAAATGTTAGCTTCAGTTAGGGTTCGTTTGATGTTTTGTCTAGCTTCCGATACTGGAACAGAGGGGTAAAGGGAGATAACATTAAAGCTGCCAATAAGTTCATGCTGTGCAAGGGTGATACCTTTTAGCTTGGAGAGGAACACATTCCAGCAGCTAGAGTCTGTTTGTGTTCGGACTGAATGGCATAAGAAAAGTTGCAATGGATTTCTCAAGGTGTGCTGATGGTGCTCTCTTCCTTGAAACGACCGGCCTGATTGGGTTTCCCTTTTTATGGTGCTTTAATCTCCCGAATATTTTGGGTATGTATTCTCCAGCAAAAGTCTCGCTCCTCGCTTGATGGCGTCTGGAAGGGCTTTCAAATTAGCAGCTTTCTTGACTCTTGCTTTCCATCTATTGGGAGGGTTTGTTGTGTGTATGACGGCGTTCGAATAAATGAAAGAATGAAGTTTTATGTCGTAGTCTTGCTCGCCCATTATGGCGATCTGCTCCGATTTATCAGTTAGTAGGAAAACAATGTATGTGTCATCTTTGAGCTTCTATAATTCAGGTGGGAGCTTCTGAATATCATTCTCCTCCGTGTCTTCGTGTTCCTTGTAAGCATGCCTGCGCATTTGTATCTGATAGGATCACGCTCAGCAACGGGCCGTAGGACACTCTCGATTTCTGGTACCACTTCTTTGTATCTAAGTGGTCTCTCAAATGCAAATTGCCGGCCTTTCTGCAGGATGTCAAGCTGTGAATGGCTAAGTATCTTAGAAGAAACATTAATAACTGGAACTATGAAATCTTGATGCTGAGAAATGTTTGGGTGTTGTTCTGCCCAGAGCTTATCTAATTTCCTCTTGTGACGAACTGCGTGGGTTTTACGCTCTCTGCTGGTCAGCATGTATATTTTTCTTAGCATTATATCTAGCTGAAAAGGTTAGACCAGATGCGTTAGAGCAGCGTGTAGGCTACAGAACTTGGATTCCAGCTCCTTGATTCTAACTCTTTTGGTGCGAAATCACCTTTCAATCAATCACCTTTGGTTAAGAGATTTATTTCTAGAATGGTTTCAACATGGAACATATTTGAGGTTGATTTTTTTGTTAGAGTTGTAACCCTTTGTTTGGTACTTTATGCCCTTTGAACGGTTATTAGAATGCATGATCACGATTTCATGTATTGATAGCTTTCACATGCTTTTTCAATGATCACTTTTAAAGTAGATCATGGTAAAGCATGAAACAAATCGTCTGCTACACTTCTGAAATGCAATATTTCAATCGATGTTTACACACACCCATAGAAAGTAAATACGAACGCATAGTACTACGGTGGCCCATAAGTTAGTGCGTTTTTTGCATATATGACTTTCATACTAATTTTTGAAATGAAAAAAATATTGTATTTTTATGTGTAATATGTCATTTTGTAGCTGTTCATTTGCTTTCGGCTGGCATATATTGGGTTGTCGGAAAAGGCATGACGTATTGTGGCACCCGATGGTGGTTAGGCGGTTTTGTAAGTACTAGAGTCATGCGCCGCTCTGTTATCGCTATGGCATTCGATAGGTGCTAGTTCTAGCTGCTGTCTAAAAGGAATAGTGAGCGATTTGGTTGGTTTGCGGAGATTTGACATCAAGTTGAAGATGGAAGACCAAACTGTGCATTTTCACCATATTTTACTGTTTTACTTCCGCAAAGAGAAGAGCGCACGTCAAGCTTGTGAAAAGTTGTGTAAAGTGTACGGTGATAATGCTCCACAAGAACGTGAAAGCCAGCGGTGGTTCACAAAATTCTGTTCTGGCGATTTTGACCTCAGCCATGCTCCTCGGTCCAGTAGGCCAACCGAGCTTAATGACGACCAAATCAAGGCATTGATCGAGTCAAACCCACGTTACACGACATGAGAGATTACAGACATATTGCACATCCATCATTCAAGCGTTCACGACCAACTGAAGAAGTTGGGATACGCAATCAAGCTCGATGTGTGGGTTCCTCATGAACCCAAAGAAGCTCAATTGACGGCGCGTATAAACATCTGCGATATGCTCATTAAAGGTGAGGAAAACGATCCTTTTTTGAAGCGACTGATAACTGGTGACAAAATGTGGATTGTGTACAAAAATGTGCTGCGCAAACGGTCTTGTTCCCGACGTGCTGCTTCGCCTCAAACGACATCCAAAGCAGACATTCATCAGCGGAAGGTTCTGGTCTCAGTGTGGTGGGATTTTAAAGGTGTCGTGTTTTTCGAGTTCCTACTACGGAACCAAACAATGATATCGAATGTGTACTGTCGGCAATTAAACAGTTTGAACGAATCCATCATCCACAAACGTCCAGAGCTCGTTCATCGTAAAGGTGATGTGTTCCATCACGACAACGCAAAACCACACACAAGTTTGATCACCCACCAAAAATTATTGGAGCTTGGGTGGGATGTGTTGACACACCCAGCATACTCGAAAGACCTTGCGCCGTCAGACTTCCACTTGTTTCGCTCTCTTCAACAGTCCTTGCGTGGTATAACGTTCAATTCAGATGAGGCTGTAAATCAGCATCTTGTACAGTTTTTCGTCACGAAAGACAGGTCGTTCTATGAACGAAGCATTCTGCAGCTCACTGAAAGATGGCTAAAGGTTATCGAACAAAACGGGCATTATATCATTGATTGATTTTTGTTCTTTCTATCAATAAATGACCAATGTAAAACATGGCTAAAATACGTCATGACTTTTCCGACAACCCAATATTTAATGCAATTAATTAATTGTGTCTTATTGCATTATTACTTTTGAAAGAAATATGAAAAAATTGGAAACTCTTGTACTTTTATGTCACTACTGGAAACAGAACTTCAAAGGGACCTCACCGGAGAAGAAAATATGCGATGTGGAAGGCGAAGGTATCGCTTCAATTCGTGCAGCACAGAAGTGGTTCAAAAAGTGCAAATACGGCGAGACCAGTGTCGAAGATTAGCCACACTTCGGTCGCCCTGTGACGATAAATTCTGAAGTCATTCGCGAAGCGGTCTAGACAAATGCATCAACCAGCACTCGCCGATTGTCCGATGAACACCACATTTCACGGACATCAGTTGTTCGGCATCTTCTCCTGCATGGCAAGGTCAACAAACGCTGTTGTGAAGTTCCACATGTATTGACGCAGAATCATGCTGAGCAGTGTGTCAACATTTGTTGTCAACTGCTGCAGAATCCTCGTCACGAGCGTTTCATCCACCTAATTGTAACCTGCGATGAGAAGTGAGCTTATTGCTCAAACTCTGATAAAGAAAATCAATGGTTGGACCCTGGCCAAATGGCGGAAACTTTGGCCAAACGAGACAGATTCTCCAGAATGCCAATGCTCTGTGTTTGGTGGAATGTCGAGGGCATCATCGAATTTGAGCTTGTTCCAAACTACCCAGTCATCAACGCCGAACTGTCTGTATTCTGCCAAACTCGAGAGAATGTATGCTGAACTGAGGCGGAAATACCCGGCTTTGGTCAACAGAAAGCGGGTGCTTCTGCAGTAGGATAACGCTTATCCGTACACCACAAAGCAGACGGAGACCAAGCTCCGAGAACTCGAGGCCATCGAACTTTTGCACCATCGTACATACAACCCGGTCCTTGCGCCATCTGATTTTCATTTTTTTCGGGCTATGGCACATTTCTTGCGTGGGCGCATCTTCCAAACTTTGGACGATGTCGAGACGGGGTGCTGCGAGTTTTTGCCTCCAAGGGCAAGGCGTGGTACTGCTGCAAAATCAAAAAACTCGCCGAAAGATGAATCCCAACCATTGATTCTAATGGTCTTTACTTCGGAGAATAATATTTATTTGTTGTTGTTATATTCACGTTTGAATTTTCAATTAAAAAAACGCACGTACTTAGGGACCAAACCTAATATTGGAACTTTACAACCAGTTGAACCGAATTCCTGACTGAAAAATGAAACATAAGAACAGAGCTCGCGGGAGAAGAAATTCGATAAGTACATACGTCGGTGCACATGAACACGGAAATTACTAGATCAAATGTTTTCCTGAATACTACACACGGCGAATCGTTAACATCAAATATCATGACTACTTGCAGAAAATCGAAAAGCGTTCCGAAAATTTGTTCTAAATCCACAACTATTTTTTTAGAAGAGAAACGAATGTGAAACAAGGAAGTATTGTTTTGGCTCTTCGATGTATACTACAACATTCCACTGCTTGTCAACCACACGACAACTACCCCATTTCCTTCAAGCCTGTGGACATAACTCACCTCAATCCGCGACCTTTAGAATCTGGAGGATGTCCCAATGATTTAAATATTTAAGCTCCAGTATGCACCGATGAAGACGAGTCAAATGCTTAGCGAAACAACATTAGATCATGAAATAAAATATAGTTGTGAATCAATGTTGTTGATTTTATCTACCGCACCATGACTTTCTGCGAGCATTCATTTCTGTTAAATAACGATATTAGGCAGAACCACATAAATGTATTTATATAAAATTACATTTCGGACGACGTCATAGAAGTATGTTTTGTAACGTACTACGTAACACTGTCTAGATGACGCTCTGCTGAGGTGAAGCATGAGTCATGGAGGACAAGTAACTGCGCTAAGCTTTGCTAGCGAAGTCCAGCTGGGCAAGCAACCACTTCGGAGTAGGACGACGTGGGTTTTATCTACAGAGACACAAAAAAGTGTTATATACAGAGACACAAAAAAGTGTTATATACTCTATTGGGGCCAAAACGTAAATGAAACCCAGAGGTTGAAAATACTTAGGATGATTCTTCCACACATCATACGGAATTCTCTCATAAAGTTTCCTACTACTGCAATAAGTTAGTCCTTCGAGCAAGGCTGTTGGCTCACCCGAAACCTTACGGTTACTAGCTTCTGCCTTTCTGAAGGAGTAAAACAGCAACGTACTATGTAATATAGCGTGGATGATGCCCCAATGCTGAGACATAAGTCTTATCGGTAAAGTATCGATAAGTCTTGCCGGCGTAGTTCAGTTGAGAGAACAGCCGTTTCGGAGGACCCGAGGAAAAAGTTACACGCAACATTTTTGGTGAAAAAACTTTCACAGTTCTTGTGAAATTATCCACATTTAAGAAATCTTGAAATTATTTCGTGCAGTTACCTGGAAAGTATAATTTGAAGATATGTAGCATTCGATACTCTTTAAAACGTGCAAATACACTGGTGTGCAAAAAGTAAGGACGAAGAGGACAAATTAGCATAACAGCGGAACAAGCAGGCAGATTGGACCGAAATACCACTCAGGAGATAGACTAGGGTCCGGTACGGTAGGACATGCGCATATAAGCAGCATGACGTAGAGGGGAGGGGGAGTGTCGGAAGGGTATAAAGCACACAGCCGGTGTACGCTCAGCAATTCGGTGAAAGCCATTGCACGGTGTATATCGGTTTAAACGACGTCGAGTTGCCGCCACAGTGTGATATGGCCAACAGGCAATCCATTAGACGACATCAGGATGACTTTACTCGAGGTCGCATCATTGGGAAGTTAAAAAAAGGTCGAAGTTTGACTAATGTGGCCGAGGAGTTCGGTATCGCTCACAGCATCGTTTCACGAGCTAGGAGAGCATTTCAAACGACAGGAACAGCTGTCCGAGAGTTTAGCAGTGGTCGTACACGAGCAACCACGGCGGCGGACGACCGCTATATTGTCCTACAGGCGAGAAGAGACAAACGGCAGACAGTGAGAGAAATCGCAAGGCACATGCAACAGACAACTGGACGTCCGTTATCGCGTTTTACCGTGGCCAGGAGGCTGAACAAAGGTGGTCTATTTGCACGACGACCAGTACGGTGCGTGCCATTAACGCCTGCTCATCGGAGACGGCGGTTTCTGTGGTGCCAGGAACACAAGAACTGGACACATCAGCAATGGGGTCGAGTTCTCTTTACGGATGAGAGCCGATTTAGTCTGACGAGCGATTCTGGACGTATACACATCTGGAGAGAGCAGGGAGCACCCAATCACACCTCTAACATCACCGAAAGGGAATGGTTTAGAGGTGGCGGAGTTCTCGTTTGGGGGGTATCATGTTTGGTAGCCGAACTGACTTCCACGTCTTCCAAGGAGGTTCAGTCACTGGTGTCCCCTATTCTACCGAGATTCTCCTGCCTCACGTGCGTCTGTTTAGAGGTGCTGTGGGTCCTGAGTTCCTCTTCATGGACGACAACGCTACACCTCATCGTACAGTAGCTGTCGCAGAGCTGTTGAACAGTAAAGATATTCAAAACATGGATTGTTCTGCAAGGTCCCCGGACCTTCATCCAATCGAACACGTGTAGGACCTTCTCGGGAGACGCTTGGCAGCACGTCACCAGCCGCCAGCAACGATTCCGCAGCTGCGATTGGCGCTACAAGAGGAATGGGCTGCGATGCCTCAACAGCTCCTTGACAACCTCGTCCTCTGCATGGACGGACGTTGTAAATCCTGCAACTCAGTCAGTGGTGATCATATCCCCTATTAAAGACTGGGTTTTTCTTGGCAGCCGCCTGTCACATGTACGTTTCTGTCTTCTGTCCAGTTGTGCTCGAAGCTACCTTTTCAATAAAGTGCCTTTGTATCCTTTGGATTCCTTGTTTGGACGGTTTTGCTCACTTGTCCCATATTCTTACATCTTGGGGATCTTATGGTATGATTGGAGTCGATGTGGAGCACTTCTGCACGACGTTATATTCAAAATACCATCTCGTCCTTAATTTTTGCACCCCAGTGTATAACTTACTGAACTCTACGTACAATCAGTTCTTATCCACTCATTTTAAGTGAAACAGGAGTCACTCAAGTAAAGTCCAATAAATAGTTATTTAAAATTCTTCCCCTATATTCTGTCAACAGCTCATAAATTCTGTTCATGTAGAACGCTAATATTCCAACGCACTTGTACTAATCACAATGGTAGTATACTTCGAAACCAATTAACAAACGTTAGTAGGGAGAAAATGTGACTCCACACTTTAAATATATAAGAGAACAGCTTGACATGCTGCCTTCAAGTAAATCAAACTTCAGAGTAACACAGCTTCCGCAATTATTACATCACACCACCATACAACATTTTTGGCTTCTTCTTCAACATTATATTTCTAGTTCTTATCTGTCACATGCATACGACATGCTCTCTGATATCAGAAGTGTTGCCAACCTCACTCCGCGAGAAAGGAAATATAATATTAAGGTTGAAAACGCTAAAAGAGAACGAACTCAAATTTACATAGAGACAGCAATTAAAAATGTATGTTAATTCAGAGTATACATCACTGAGAAACACAATGCAATTTTAAGAGTCATTTACAGAAGCTGCGTTACAATCCTCATATTTTATTATAATTACTCAAAGGGAGTAGTGCAGCGTTTCATCACACACACACACACACACACACACACACACACACACACACACACACACACACAGACGCACACACATGCAACTTCAAAAAGTAAATAAAAAATACAGAAGGAAGCTGTAAAAATGCGCATAACGCGAATGTATTAGATAAAAGATTAGCTAAACCGAATAGGATATTAGATATGAGTGATTAACAGAAAACGTGATTAAGTCATAGGTGGATTTATTGAAAAGCATATTTTAAATAAAGCCTAAAAAATTTCACAAATATTATAAAAATAGCTGCTTCCATTGGAAGATGAAGCGAACTCCCCTTTACCTTCAAAGCTTGCATTAAAATGACGACAGCTTCTTGCACAATCAGACACATTAGTATGTTTATGAAATCAGTACACCTATAAATTGTCTGCTGATTTCCAGGGACAGGTGAAACAACCTCATATACGGAGTAGGATCCTAAATTTCGGGAACAACGACTACCCGTGACAACGCAAGCTTGTAGTTAAAGTTACGGCGTCTGAAATACATCCCGCCATCCCTTCTCTCCGTAGTCAGAATGGTTTGCCCCATAGAAAGTGATTGGAATGCGCTCACCGACGTTTGCTGCTGTGGTTTGTCGTCTGTCTTCTGCGATGTGAAAAACATGGCTTTTGAAGAGCAACGTTGTAACATTAAATTTTTTCAGCGTTTGGGTAAAACAGCTGGAGAGACTTTAGAAATGCTTTCGAAGGTGTTAGGTCACTCAACGTTGCGAGATCGGAAGAGTACGGTCACTTTATGGTGGCGAGATCGAAGTTGTACGAGTGGTATCGTCTTTTCAAAGAGGGTCGAGAATTCATCGACGATAATGAGCGCTGTGGTCTACCTGTGACTGCACGGAGTGAGGAAAACATTACGATAGTGGCCTCAGTGTGGTGTGTTCGTCAGGATCGTCGCCAAACCATTGAGGAAGTCGCTTACGCAACTAATTTATCGGATACCACATACCAGCGCAATTTGACGGAGGACCTTAACATTCACCGCGTGTGCCAGCACACTGTCCCTCGCCTTTTGACCTCCGAACAAAAGGGTGAACGGATGCGGATATAGGGCCAATTAATCGACATAGCCAATGGCGATCCTACGTTTTCGGATAATATCATCACAGGGAATGAAACGTGGTTGTACGTGTTTGTTATTCAGCCAAAGCGTGCATATTCAACATGAAAATCACCGTCTTCACTTCGATCAAAGAAATTCAGACAGGATCACTGCAAAGCGAAAGTCATGCTGGAGAAGTTTTTTAATTCTCCCGGCATTATCTATTCGGACTTTATTCCTGGGGACACAACAGTTAACATGGAACCTTATCTGGACATTTTACATCGCTTACAGGAGTCAATCCATCGTAAACGGTTGAAGATGTGGCAAAGTGGACAATGGTACCTTCTCCATGACAACGCGCCTGCACATCGGTCCCTACTGGTGACGGAGTTTCTCACCAGAAATCGCACTAATGTGCTTCCACATCCCGCCTATTCACCTGACTTAGCCCTCTGCGATTTTTACTACTTTCCTTTAACGAAACAAAATTTGCAGGGGCGTCGTTTTGTGCCAACAAATGAGGTGAACACATTACGAGGGGTTGCAAAGCATGGCATTCGGCAATGCTTCCAGAAGCTTTACCAGTGCTGGCAAAAGTGCATCGTCGCCCAAGCGGATAATTTTGAAGGTGGTTGTGCATCAGTGTTTTAAAGTATTCAAGGTAAAGAACCATACCCCAAACCCCCGAACTTTTGGATCCTACCTCGTAAATCATAATGCTTAAAAAAAGTCAATAAAGGGTACGGAACACACATGCAACGCCAAATCCTGCATTTGTACCGAAGCATTATCCAGGTCTTCAGTCAAAAAGCGTAGTGAAAAGCGAATAGGAGAAAATAAAAACATTCAAATTCTGAAACTATGTGAACTGTTTTTGTAAATTTTTAAATCTTTGTAGATGATAAATTGAAAACAATTACCCTCCCAAAATTAGTTCAACTACTATGAAACATAAGGGTTATACTTCTAAGCAATTAAATTTCAAAGAAGCAATGGAAGAATGTGATCTGTGTACGCATTAGTAGAACTTTTCTTCTTCGTATATCAGACAAATAAATAAATGAAATGTTAAAACTTTATATAAAATGTCACACGAAAATAAAAAAATGCTGGAACGATGATATTGAACAACAGATATACATTTCAGGTGATTTTACAATTTGCATATTTAAAACTATCACACAAGCTTTATGATTTTTTTTTCATAAATATTTTTACGGTCTCGCCGTTCAGATATTACTGAACGCCTTTCTGTTTGTCTTATTACTTCCACCACTATAAAGTGGCAATTTTAACAAAATCAGTTACAGTGAAACCTCTATTAACGGCCACACGCACTCCGCCGTCACTTGCTAAAACGATCAGGTTTGTCCGGCCCGGATACTGTCAACTATAAAAACAATGCATGAGATACCTCTATTTGGCGGCCACCTACAGGACGCAGCCAAGAGCAGCTGTTTTTGAAACGCATGCGAGAATACACCTGCATTTTGCGGTCACGAACATGTGGAATTTATGAATACATCTTGTTTCGAAAGTTCTAAAAACATAACAATGTAAACGTGAGTTTAAAAATATGAAACACCTGGTTTTTTTTCTCTCTCTAGCAGCACCTTTCACGAGATTTTAAACGGTAGATCTATTAAGTTCTTAGTGTTTTGTCAGCAGATGGTGTGGTTTTCTTTTAACCAGGATACTCATGTTCGAACTTTAATTGCCCTAAATGAAAAAGTGAAGCCCACGGAGCTATTCGAGTCCTTCATTCGAACGAGCAAAGTCGTATCACATAGTGGCCATATTATATGAGCAAACTGACGGTCCTCTCCAGATGGTAAAAAGAATATCATTTACTTGAAGTAAGTGAATGGACGGTAGGAGGTGAAAGTGACTCAACTTATCAGCTGCAGTTGTACTGCTTTTGCGTTCGGCATCTTACATTTCAATTCCCCTGGGGAAACATGTGATAAGAGCTCCACATTTACTACAACATGCATGTGTTCCGAAAACTTTGCCCGTTTATCAGTCTTACTTCTCGCTCGTAGCGAAAGAGAGATGTTGTACACTGCGTTCCTGAATTACAAAATGGCAGAAAAAAGATTAAAGCTTTATAGTTAGAAAAACGGATAAAAGCATGTGACGTACTACAGTGGTGAAGCACGTGTCAAGATGACATATCTGAAGCGATACGTTCCGTCGGTGTAGCTAAGTGGGTTAGAGCAACTCACTGTGGAGCGAGGAGCCGCGTTTTCATTATCCGTCACTGAAAAAGTAGTTTTCACATAGGCGCTCGAACGTAAAACTAGATGTACTGGCTGTTGGGTTTTTCAAAAATGTATTATGTTCTTTCCACACATCGTCTGGAATTAATGAAAATCCCTTCTTCGTTTCAGAAAAAATAATTAAGAGGGAGTTGATGTGACGTTCTGCAGCGGAGAAACACGTGTCAAGATGACAAATCTGCAGCGATACATGCCGTCGGTGTAGCTTAGTCGGTTAGAGCAATTCACTCTGCAGCGTGGAAAAACGGTTTCAATCTTTGTCACCGACAAATTCCGGTTTCCACAAGCTATGAAGAGAAAGTTTAACTGGTTTATCGCACAGACAGTTCGCCGCCCAGTTCAATTGTGGACGAACACAAATAGCCAAAATTTTGCAAAAGCAAACTGAAATTCTGGACGATTGGCAATCAAATAAAAATTAAGGAATGAAAAGGAAGCGCCGAGTAACTTATGAAAAGGAAAAGAGTATGACTCTCGACTGGTTTAACAATGCGAGTGCAAAGAAAATTCCTGTAAGAAGCCTCATTTTTCAGGAAAAAGCGCGCGAATTTGCCGAGTAGCTGGGTACTGCACGCTCTTTCAGTGCAAGCAAGGCTTGAAATTTTGGAAAACGTAACAGCATTGTTTATATAGCAATGTGTGGTGAAAGAGAAAATGTGGATATATAAACCATTGAAGAATGGAAAAGGACAGTAACATCTATAATCACCTATTATGATTATTGCGACATTTTGTTGCTGACGAAACCGGGATTTTTATGAAAGGAAAAACATGCTCAGCCGGAAAGTTGGCTAAAGACAGACTCTCTCCTATTGTTGAAGTGCAACTCACGAGAAAGAAGCACAATTAATTATTTCGAAGTCAGCACGTTCTAGGTGTTTCACGGGAGTAGATACTGCGACATTAGGCATCTGGCATGCAAACAAAAACGCTTGGGTGACCACGATAAGACTTATGGAATGTTTGGAAAAATTCAACGAAGAAATGAAGATTCAAAACAGACAAATTCTTTTGCTGTTAGAGAATTCAGTATGCCATCATCCTAAAGTAGCATTTTCAAACATTCGGCTTGAATTTTTCCCTTAAAACACACGAGCTGGTTGCAGCCTTTACAACAAGGTGTTATCCAGCAATTTAAACTTATTTACTGCAGTAATTTAATTAGAATGCTGATGGCCTGCATGCAAACCTGACAAAATTTGTCTGATCTGACGAAAACTCTGAATGTTTTTGATGCTGTGCGATGGATAAAATGGAGTGAAATTAATGTAATAAAAAGTACAAAATATTTTGAGCAATGGGGAATTATAGCTGCCCAGAAAACTGATTCAACGTTGCCAGAAAATGAAGCAACGTCCGAGAAAAATCCCCACTTACAGGAATTGAACAGTTCCTGTGAAGCAGTCCACGTAGATAACTATGACACAAACGAAGACGTACAGTGCTACGACTATAAAACTGCAATCTGCGCAATTGATGATTGAGGAAAACAATTTTGATGACGATGAGAAACAATCAAGCGATGCATCGGCTCCACTTTTTTCGTCGAATGATGCTTTAAATGTATTTGCCCGTCTGAGATCAGTATTGCAGGTAAATGATCCTGAAGTGAAACATAGCCGTGTTTACGACAGTTTGGTTTTAATTGAGTATGAAATGGAAAATATCTTATTACGCAAGAAATTCAAAATGATTAAACAAACAAACTTAATGCAGTTTTTCCGTTTAAAAAAAACAGTAACCGAACGTGAAATGTAAATATAGTCATGCGGGCCCTTTTAATGTATTTGGGTGCAAAATTGTTTCATTGTACTTAGTTTATTAAAGGAATTTAAATAGAACACCAGAAAATTCACAATCATCAACTTAAAAAAATAAACAAGATCGTTGCAAGCAAAGAAAGAAAGAAAGAAAGAACAAGCACTTCACAGCAGGTTTCATAGAAAACGGTAAGCCTTTTTTTAATTTTTTACACGTGGGCAAGGGAGGTATTTCGGCAAAATGAACCACTGTATTCAGCGGTCAACTGTCAAGACGGTCATTTATTCACAAAACCGTGCATGACCTTGGTCGACAGGTTTCACTGCATTATACTAATGTTATTTTTTCTGCTACCATTTGGTAACGCATTTTGCTTTAAAATTTGAGTTTAAAATAGTTATTGGTTATTCCAAAGTTATTTGGAAGACAGGCAACAAAATCAATAGTTTTATATACTTCCTATAAAAGATAAAGAAATATTGTAAAGTAGTACAAAAGGTACAAATGTAAAACGGTGTCAAATGAATTGAATTTTCACATTTCCTGTTAATCTTGAAAAGCTGCGGTGCTTAAAATACTAATATGTTATATAAATTGACTTGCTCAAACACAATCCAGTAAGGGAGTAAAGAGGGGAAAGACCTTACCACACCCGGAAATGCTTTTCTGTCAACTCATATATAAGAAAAGTCTGATGTTACATTTCTATTATAAGGAGATTACTAAATGAGGAACAAAAAACTTCAGATTTCTCATCCTTTTAAGGAGCGAAACCTCGTGTAATTTAAAAGTGTTAGCCTTTCTTAACCTATCAATCATATGCAAGGGAAGTTTCTCGGCTCTTTTCAGACTAACATGAGGAAAATTTACCTTTCGTGATAAATTTTCCCATGTTAGCCTGAAAAGAACCAAGAAACTTAAGTAAAAAAACCCTGAAAAATAGTTTTTTGTTACAAACTATTTCCACCTTCCACATCGGGCGTAGGTAGCACGGGACTGGAAATTACCGCATCATCCGAAGAAAGAAAGCACGAAGTTTGCATTTGAAACTTCATTCCAGTTGCTCACTAAGCAAATGAACACACGAAAACACGCAGTTTTTGTATGTAACTTCTGAGTACATTTAGTTCAGAGGAAGCGAGGTGAAGAAGTATCTGCAAGCTCACACTACATAAATGCAAGAAGAGAGTTTCTTTTCGTAAACGTCATGATGCATTATAATATGTTGGCATTGCGTAATGATTCCGGAACCTGGTTTTTCGGTCTCTAATATTTATGTGCCGTATGTACTTTGGAAACAATTTGCCTTTTCAGTACAGAAAGGTGCCCGAAACAAAAAATAATCTATAGGCTCCAGGCACAGCACACGATCAAGAAATACACCTGGGCTTAAAGCTACTAAGGAAAAAATATCGCGTCAGCGAAAAAACTGACATGCTGCCATTTGATCTGCAATCACAATATTTCGGGTGATCTGCAATCACAATATTTGGGGCGATCTGCAATCACAATATTTCGCGGAGAACGCACCAGGATGTATGAAGTATATTTTCCGTTCCGTTTGGACTTATTATTATAAAAGTAGTTATGAAAGTGAGAATTTTTCACATCGTGAACTACTTCCTTTGCCTTTTCATGTTGGGTGTGCGCATGTTCTGTGTAAACGAAGCGGAATGGCATATGCGAAGTTTAATCACGGTAATATGTTTTATAGAAAAACCAGTCAGTTCTTAGATTTTGCTTGGCAAGCTATGGGAATATTTTATTCTCTTTCAATAGTTATCTCCAGGGCTTGTACCAAGCTATTTTTCTCCCTTTGCGAAGCTAACTACTGGATATCCCCTCCTCCGAAAAAAAATTGCACTCCAATTCATCACTAAGTTTTAAAAATAAAAAATAAAATAACATAAAAAGTACAAATAAAAAAACAGCATGTACAAAATTTGAAAATAATTTATAGTTCATTTTATTCCACGGCACTCTTGTGTTATTGATTTATCTTATAATATAAAATATAAAACACTAGTTGCATTTTTTACAGGGGTTAAAAAACTAATTTGAATAAAATTGTGCCCTGGGAAAATCAGTACAACGTCCCTATGAGCTGTGTGTCCTAGTTGACCTAATGGTAGCACCTGTCCTGGTCACATCACAGTAACCTCCTCCCTCTCGCCGATTGGTGCGCAGCCGTGAATAAGAACTGTCGCATACGGTAGATAGTCCAGGATATCCATAGTCGGGCAAACCTAAAGCAAACTGGTCTATCTTATTACAGACTCATTGATAGAGGAATAAAGAATCTATATCAATAGCATTCACTGTCCGAAAGTAGGAGTTTCTACTCATTCATGATTCTTAGCATTTTTATGCACAAAAGTTGCATCAAACGACTGCGTGAACAATTATCAGGTTGAATGGACTTCCGATTATGACCGCTTACATGTAGCTCCTTAATTGCTGTGTATCGCTACGCAGTGTTTACAAACAGATGGCTCACAAACACCATGAAGGAGCAACGGAAATAGCTCCGCATAACTTTCATGTTAAGATCAGGAGCACATCTGGAAGCTCATGTTGGGGGAGGGAGCCTGTTGCCCCGGTTCAAAAACATACACACAAAAAACCACAACAAAGATATTTTCTGGAGGACACTCTCTCACACTATAAACTTGCATTGCAAGGCTTTTTTAAAATTTTCCATTAAAAGTTGTAAATTTTCTGTCACATGCCATAGCAGTAAAGTTTCCTAAATCTCCGGACAGGTGCAACATAAATTATCGCAAGTACGTTTACGTAATAATTTTCTTCAAGATAACTAAGAAATTAAATCAAAATGTGTTATTGTTAATCACTACGCAGATGTACATTTCTGAAGATTTTCTGAAGAATTCCCGTTCGTCACTTAATTCTTACACTTGTGAGTACATTTGAATATATTAGGGGCAAAAATAATCTTGCCTTCATTTGCATGTTTCTTAATAACTGTTTCATTTACAATAAATTTCAAAAAGGGTTGTTTTATTGAATTCAACTTAAAATTGCAATTGATATAACATATTACAGAACTTAATTTTACTAAAATAATATACCTGACATACACCATTCCAAAAGCTCGTGTTGAACTTATTAATTTTGACTTTTACAATTTTGCTGATGTTAACCGATGGATACATGTCATTCCGTAAGCTCTAATCACAATACACAAATAATTACCAGAAGATTATTTAGGTTCATACTGCAGAAATCAGGGCATCTGAGCATGCCTGTGATATTAGAACTAGATTGTATGGATCCGACTATTGAACGGTTCACGAAAGTGGAACGGCAAACGAATAAACTTTTACGATTCTATCGTGAAATTCTTGAAGAAAAAGAGAAACTTACAAAGCAGATCACACTGACGAGATTCTGTTCTAAACCTGCACCCAGTACTCCTAGCTCTACAAGTACTTACGTTTCCTTGACGTCATCTCGCTCACCCGGGTCCTCTACAACTCTTGATAACCTTACTGATAACCCCAATGATAGCACTGATGACATCGAACCATTACCATACTTTGAAGTATTCGATGACTAAAATATTAATCTGAATGTATTTTTTATGAATGAACTTTAATTTTTTGGTAAATCGTTTTTATAATTTTTGCTGATTGTGTATTTTTATGTTCTGTAATATGCAAGAGATGAAAATTAAAACAAAGTTATCAAGTTGGGGTTTCCTTTAGACCTTTTCTTTATTCAGAATAAATAAAAACGAATAAGCTCCTCGCTTATCGACCAATTCGTTTATGGACCTAGTTGTAGAAACGGTACTCGGTCGTTAAGTGAGGAGTGCTTGCATTACATTTCGCTCTTTAAGAAACAAGGTTCTTAATCAGAATCAGAGGAAATCAGAACATCGATTAGTTTCTAAATTAAAATAGAAGCAGCACGCTCGGTTAAAGATAATGGTTTCTCTAAGTAAAACAATTTCTATCCTTTTGTAGAAATTTATAAATCTGTCGAACGCATCTTCCTCCAAATTCGATGATGCATCATAGATCCTCACGGCGGAGTTGTCCCTAACTGTTGACGTACATTGGGAATTTTAAGATGTCTCCCCAATATTTGATTAACGCTGCCATATTTAAAATAAAAAAATCCCATTTTCGGAGAAGAAAAAATCAGGACATTAATAGCGCATATGACGTACTTTATACATTTGTAATAACATTAAGGTACTGTTTTATATGTAAATTATTTACTTTAAAGCAATGCATTATGTATATCAACGTACAATGCCTAAATTTGTAAAGCTTTTTAAAAATTTGGCAATGAATAGGTAGGAGAGGATTAATATGTCCTTTACTGCATAATTCCTATGCAATTAAGCTACATTATTGTGTATTGTGTATACCTTAGATATCGTGTATAAGTGAGATACACTATCGTGTATAGCAATGTGACTTCAAATATTCAGCATCCAAATCACATGGAGAAATTTTTTTATATAGGTTTAAAAGCACTGTGTGCAACTCGATGGATATAAGCAGTTACCAGTCCCTAATTTAGGGTCCCTGGTTCCAAGGAAGAGGAGATCTAGTGCCGTTAGACAAACACAACATCGATGCTTCACGGGATCCGAACCCATCTGGGACGAATAGTGCGAAGCCAGCCCTTAGAACACTGCGCCACAGGGGTCGGCAGTTGAAGAAAGATTTGAAGTAAACGAAAAGGACAGTCTGGAATTCGATTAAAATAAGATTATGTCGAAAGCTAATACGAAACAAAAGAGCTGTCATCCGTGTCAAATAATTTCATTCGATCCCATATGTTAAGCTTAAATATGATGTCATAGAAAAATGACACCAAAAATTAACTTTACAATAAAGTGTGTAAAATTAAAAATTGTCAGTTTAATTCTTTTTAATATGAAATCATATCTTTCTTGATTGCAGACGTTTCTTTGCCGTTGTGTTTTTCTTTCAGAATTATATTTCTGCTTAAGATATTCGAGATGTGAAAAACTCAGCCTTGTAAATCTGTACCGCGGAAAACGTTTTTTCCTAGTCTGGCCAACAAGCAACTGGAAGCTCATACACCTCCGTAAAGTAAGGACGCTTTGTAATGCAGAGAAAGTTTCAAATCATTTGTTTTGGCGCCTTTGCGTTCTAAAATCATTTACATATATTTTTCCTGTAAAAATATGAATTTGAAATGGACATTCCCCTGATATTATATTTCATAAAAAGAGTCATCAAGCGATTTCACTGCACTGTAAAAAATGTTTTGATGAATTTTCAATGTCACCATGTAAGCGTTCCGAGTTTAATGAAAAATATCTGATACTGCGCAAACTGATAGTACGTAAACTTTTGCGGTAGAAGGGAACTTCTGGTACAGCGTAGTTCCGATATCTATTGCTTTTCGGTGCGGTAAAGACAGCTATATAAAATGATTTTTAGAAATGCGTTTTAAATAATGTTTATTTTTTCCAACTATAAACTGTTAGATTTAAAATATTCTTGTGTTTTTCAGTAGTGTTTTTAAATCTGTGTAATAAATAAGGCAGGACCATTAGATGCAGTTTCACATTTAAGAATTATTTTTTAAACGATGGTTGAGAGAAGAAGGTTTACACTGCTGCAGTCATGTGTGCCTTTCCAAGTGAAGTATCAGCGAAATGTACGAATGTGTAATTTCCCCTTACTTTAAATGTTTTATAAAATATAAAATTGGCATATCTTCTTGTGCAGTAATACAGCCAAATCTTGTTGATGGTCACTAAAAATAGGGATTTCTTTCAACGAAACATTCGGACGGTACTTGTAAGTACATCCCTGGAATAGGAACCTTCCTTCTAGAAACCAACGACAGCGTGCAGTAATACAGCCAAATCTTGTTGATGGTCACTAAAAATAGGGATTTCTTTCAACGAAACATTCGAACGGTACTTGTAAGTACATCCCTGGAATAGGAACCTTCCTTCTAGAAACCAACGACAACGTGCAGAACTACGTAATGGAATTGTCAACGAAAAACTAAATCTAATGCACGCCACTGAAGTAAACATGCTTTTCCGTACAGAGTAAGTTTCACTGCATTTTTTCTTGGCAACTACACGTTCTTGATCAAAGGCTCAAGAGCACAAAAACGGCCGGAAAGACAGGTGGTCTTTTTTACTGGGTTCTGTCAAGTGGATGTGGATTCCTCGCTCCGATCCACAATACAGCATATGTGGTGTGTCTGCCTTGTAATTCGCTCTATTTCTCCTCTTAAATAGGTGACTCTAAACTACCACGGTATACAATACATTCTCAGACACGCTCATGTAAATAAAACTTCGCTAAAATTGAGGCCCCGGTAATTCCAGATACACAGGATCGGTACCATTCCAAATTCAGAGGAATCGTGTAATATGAAATACTGAAAGTAAAATATAAATCCTTCAGAAAATATACTTTAATACTAAAGACAAAATTTGATATTAGATTAAATAACGCGGCGTAAAGTTGAAATTTACATTGCATGAACGATGGGAAAAATCACCAACTTTCTATTGGTTTCTTGCAGAATATCGTTATTTGGTAGCACTTCTACTTTCTGCAGGGTGTTTCATATTTACCACATTGAGCCGTCATAGGCGTTGAGGTTTAACCAAAGCTTGAATATTGACTATTAAACCCGTCTTCGCTTCTCATTCTGATCTTTCTCGTGAGATATCCGGGTTCTCACATTCCTCGCTTGCCGGTGGCGCAGTGGTCTAAGGCGCTGGCCTCTGATCATTCGTCTGTAAGGGGTCCGGGTTCGAATCCCGGTCAGGCATGGATGTTGTGTTTGTCTTACGGCACTGGCTCTCTCCCTTCCCTGGAACCAGTGACCGTAAATTAGGGACGGGCGACTGCTTATAGCCCATTGAGTTGCTCAGGGTGGTCGTTAAACCTACAATCAAAAAAAAAATTCCTCGCTTCGGCATCCAATGAAGAAACAAAATGAAGTCCAGAAGAGCATGTGTTACTCCTTACGTGGCTGCACACAGTCGCCAGAAACACACACTATAATTATCTCATAATGGGTTATACTAATCCCATTACTTGGAGTATTCGTTGAGATTTATACACATTTGCTAGAGTAAAACGATTTGAGTAATCTTGATATAGATTTCGACTAAATTTGAAGACTGCAACTTGCATTGTAAATTTGCGTTCTGATTTGTAGTGTACAAGCTGAATACAAAGAAGTGTGTATCTTTATTTCAAATACAAATTTCGTCATATTAGAATTTTTCAGGTGATATTGTCTCACGACACTTTCGTATTCGTCAAATGTACTTTGTTTTCGAATTGCCGAGATCTGTTTCTTTTTAATGTGATTGCCTTTCTAGATTTCATTCAATTTCGTAACGGAAGTTCAATATGGAAGCCGAGAGTCATTTATTTTTGTGGATCTGGTAAAACCATTTTGATGCTTAATAAAGCCAGTAATATGTGTGTATGTTTTTTTAAGAATTTGTTTTAACGTGAAGAAAAAGTCTTAGCCAAAATAATTAATGATTTAAAATTCTGCTAGTGGGATCCAAAGTCTCAACATCAAGAAAGAGTGACCAACTGGACTGAAATTGGCAATGAAAACAAAAGTGATTATAAAAATAAATAATTAAAATTTATATAAAACGATTGCGCCAAGTTTAATATGTAATACTGTAGAATTTCCGAAAGGTAATGTCATGCATTATATTTACGTGTTTTAACAAGAGTTATGAGCCCAGTGTTTTTTTTTTTTTTTATTTTTGTTTCTGTCGAAGAGAATTTGAATGTAAGCCGGAGGAAATTATTGAATCGCTTTCCTGCTTTGTTTATTGATGTCTTTTAACTTCAATATAAAAAAGTGAAATAGTTTATGCATAAACTTCCTTTTTTATTTTGGATACCTAAGAGATGAAAATGCATTCAGATATAGGCAGTGCATCTTACGTTAAAGTTTTCCTAACTTTTTTTATATCGATGAGATTCCAAAAATGAAAAATGCTTTCTACCACTTATTAGAGTTTTGTGTTTTACCAAATGTTTTTTTTTAATTAATTCCAAAGTACTGCTTATTAGTAAACCATTCGTAGAGAATCTACATCTCCTACGTTCCCGAACTAACAGCACTAGTGTAATGGTCATTCAATATAATTTCAGCAAAGGTATGTTCATGCGTAACCGCAGTTTGCGGCCATCAACACATCCATATCATTTAGAGATGCTTACAGGTAATTTACGTGGGAAGCATAACATATATCTGTTGTAATTCCATTGTCGAGAAAAAATAATTTTTTCTTTACGTTTTGCCAATGCTTAGTTCCATGTGAGTACTTGTGTGAGCATCGTTTTAGAAATGTCTGAAGTGTTTTGTTTAGATGGATGAAGAAATTATACATTGTGAATTCATCACATTTCTGCTCAAATTTCATTTTCTAAAATTTTCGAGGAAATTTTTGTATTCATCATTTTGTAAATGTGTTAGTGTTTAACTGTACTGCTCAGATACCAACAAAATGAGCTCATGTATCTGTAAACATGATAAGAATTTCAGATGCTACTTACGTAAAGTAAGAATTTCATTCTTAGATTCTTCGAGAAATCAGAGAATATCATTAAGCTAACCTTACCAGTGGGCTTGCCATATGGTAGAATCTGTTGTGATTCTGCATTTATTTTTGTCGATCGAGGAATGTGGTTGTACAAATTTTTCATTAATATTTATTAAAACAAATCGCCACCAATTTATCTTGATACTAAATTTTAAATAAAAATCAGTTGAACACTCTTTCCAGTAATAAATTTGCAGAGACTTGTTGTAGAACACAATGACCCCCGAATTGAATTTTTGTACAAATGAAGATCTTTCATTTTTTGTTAACATTTATTTTTTAAATTTTCCTTCTGGTTCCGTGTTTCCCGCAATTGGATGTAAAGAATGAGTGTCAAAGTAAAAGACGATATCTTCTGCACACCACAGAAAACTAAATGGTTTTCTGGATTGCGAGCTTTAGGGGATAGTAGAGGGAAATGACGGATCCGAGCTTAAACCGCAGCCCATAGACTTAACATTAGGCTGCGGCCGGGCGGACGCAGCCAGCCGCAACCAGCCGCAGCCGGGCGGATGGAGGGGGCGTGGTCAGTAGCAGTCTCCAATTCCCCGCTGCAATTTTTCCCCCTCGACCGAAGTGTGTGCTTATCTCCGAAGATAGTAGTATTTATTGGACTTTGTCGAATTTTGGGGTTAAATCAATGAAGGTTTATTCCTTTTTTTTTAATTTAATGAAGGTTTATTCATTATTTATTTTCCCCTCTCTCGACCCCATCCCCTTAGGTTATTGTTATGTAAAACGTTTTTTTCCTCGTAATTTGTTGATGTATTTTTTTTCAATTAATTTTCATGAATTCCTCATGTGTCTTCCCTAATGAAAATTATGTAGGGTAAGTATTAATTAATCATTTCTCTGTTATTTTCTCGAATAATACGGTCATGTCCTCATCTCAAGAAATGTTATTATATCTTATTTTTGTTCATAAATGTTTGATTTTGAGGGATGGCAACGCCCGAGTGAGAAAGGGGTTGGATATAGGGGGATGGCAACTCGATGTGTTGCCCCCTAGCGGTGCTTCTTGGAACTTTCGATTGATCTTTGATTTTGAGGGATGGCAACGCCCGAGTGAGAAAGGGGTTGGATATAGGGGATGTCAACTCGATGTGCTGCCCCCTAGCGGTGCTTCTTGGAACTTTCGATTGATCTTTGATTTTGAGGGATGGCAACGCCCGAGTGGGAAAGGGGTTGGATATAGGGGGATGTCAACTCGATGTGCTGTCCCCTAGCGGTGCTTCTTGGAACTTTCGATTGATCTTTGATTTTGAGGGATGGCAACGCCCGAGTGGGAAAGGGGTTGGCTATAGGGGATGCCAACTCGATGTACTACCCCTAGCGATGCTTCTTGGAACTTTCGATGGATCTTTGATTTGGGGTGATGGCAACGACCGAGTGGGGAAAGGGCACTGCGTAGGTGTTAGATATGATGATGCTTCTTGGAACTTTATTATTTCGATGGATCTTTGATTTTGAGGGATGGCAACGACTGAGTGGGGTCCGTTGGGAATTTTTGCATTTATTCCTGTGGTTTGCAAGCAAGATTTCCCCCCTCTTCAATACTATTTTTCCCCCGGAGGAAATTTTTACGTAACGATGCTGGGGAATTTTCTTTCCAAGGGAATAAAAATGCTCCTAAGGTCTTAGCGAGGTTCTAACTCACGATGATTTGGTTTCCAAAAATAGTCAGGGGTCAAATGCTTTTCGTGTACTACGTATTCCCTATATATATATATATTTTTAAATTACTTTTACGTTATTTCTTCATGTGTTTTTATATATTTTTCGTATGTTTTGAGGGAGTTTTTTCGTGTAGATGTAATGAATTTTCTGGGGAACTTTTCTTTTTCCTCCATTCAATTTTATTTCAGACCATGAGACGAGGAAATGCTTCTTTAGAAATTATTTCGTTCTTGTTCGCAGTAATTACTGGACATAGACTTCATGTTAATTCTGAGTCTTTCACCCCTGCAATAATATTTTCTCGTAATTTTTTCGTATGTTCAAGAACTCTACAGATCTTTCCCAGTTAAAATTCTGCTCAAACAATATTTTCGGTCTTTATTTCCTTATAGCTTCCCAATTTCCGATATTTTTCTTCCTCTATCTTTGAAATTTCATTAAACTTCTCAATAGGTCAGGATTCTTTTTTCTTGGACAAACTTATGAGTCCTTTTATTTACACTATCTTTTTTTTTTCCATTTCATTTCAGCAAACGATTATTTTAGATGCAACAAATCGTCAGATTTTGGTTTCCTTATATAGTATATTTTCCAACTTGCTTAAAAATATTCCTCAAAGCTTGCATGTATGTCAAATATACATTTTTTTTATTCTTTCGTAGTTAGCCATACTTTTCGTGGACTGCCTCGACAGGAAAGCATTCAATGTCAAGACATACAATCTAAAACCTTTTTCTTTCGATAAAATTTGTATTCTTTGGGCTGAATATTTTCCCGTCTCGTCCGAAAAAACATTCATTCTAGAGACAAAGCGACTAATTCCGTTCTTCCCATAAACATTATTTTTTTATTTATTTGATATTCAGAGTTGTATACATTTTCTATCCAAAAAAGAGATATATTTAATGTAAAGGTATATTCTTCCAAGCTGGGGTAATATATATATATATATATTAGTTCATTTCCAGTTAAAGGAAATGCATCTTTATATTTCAATATGAAAAAAGAAGCCCTATAAGTGAAAGCTCAACCTAAAGACGGATAGATTGTTCCCACTCTCTCTACTCTATGACATTTCTTTACTGAATGAACCATGGCCTTTTTTTTCATGAACTGCTTTAAAATCTTCGTTCTCACTTTACTATTGTCAGATTCCATGTCCCTTCAGTTCTTTACTGAGAAACAGAAGCATTTATTCAATTTTAATTTATTAAGAGAGTAGAACTCTTTTAGGCTTTCGAAGTACTTTCAAGTCTTTCATTACGAAAATTTTCATTGTCATGAAAGAAGCCATAATCGAGATGATTTACTATCGTTTCAATGAAAGTGTTTACGCATTCATTGCTATGATGTCAGATTTCATTTTCTTATACTTCGAACAGAAATGAGTTTGAATCATTCGTCGAGAAAACATTTCTTTCATATATATATATATATTTTTTTTTTTTGCCTCCGAATCAAACGAACTCAAAAAATAAGAGACGCACTTTAATATTTTTTCCTCTTATGAGAGGAATACGGGAATATGATACCAAAATTAAAGAATAAAGAATATCGACTTTCCTCTCAACACCTTACATCTACGTTTTTTTTTATTTTTTTTATTTTCAATAAGCTATTTCTATATTTTTACAACTGAATAGAATTATTTATTGAAAAATTCTAAGTAAGACGAAAAATGGTTTTGTTGATTTCCTAAGAGGATGATTTTGGAAATTTTCGTTTTCTGATAATTGTAAAAATCTCATAGAATAACATGGGAAAACTAGCATGCATAAAAGACTGTTTTGGATCGAGTAAATTGAAAGAATTTTACAAAGTTCATTTCAGAAAAGTACATTCCTTCCTAGTGTCAAAAACGAATCACTTCGTTTTTCTAAGATACACTTTGGAATCTTATAAAAGTGCATAGGGTCAAAAACGATTTTGATGATTTTACTAAGATGACAGATTTCGGATTTCTTATGATAGAAAATACAGTGAATTTCCCATTGAATAACATGGGAAACTGCGAAATTTAAGAAGCACGTTTTCGTTCAAGTAAAATATTTTAAAAGTCTTTTTCGAATCAGTTGAAAACAGACAGGGTGTGTTTCTGAACAGTTCATTATTTCCTAAAATCAAAACGAATTACTTCGTTTTTTTTTTGGTTTTTTTTTTCCTAATGTGCGTTTCTGAAAGAAGTAAAAATAGTTTAGGTAGAAAATTGGAAAGATATTTTTATGAATCCTAGACTGTTTATTTACGTATAGCTAGAGGTATCTTCAGTGAGAGCACTTATTCTCTTTTCAAACTAAGAGAATGAAGTGTAGTCAGTTTGAAATAAAAATTCAAACTCCCCTAAATTTAGCCTTTTGTCCTGGTTTCGACTCAATACTGTAAAGCATTGCTCTCAGACCAGTTGAATTCCTGGCCCTTAATGAAATACATTAAGCCTTTCCCTTAAAAATAAGCAATCTCTTCTTCAATACCAGATCCCCAATAAATTTCTTTAAGAGTTATTCATTCACCCTTTTACTTTTAAAAACTTGAAATTCATTATTATTTAACTCATTACAAAAAATGAAACTCATTCATACAGAAAAAATATAAATGAATAAAAATAAATAAAGTAGTCCTAAAAAAGGACTGTTTTTCTGGGTCCCCTTCATAGAGCTGCTCCATGGTCGGTATAAGGAATTTTTTTTGCCTGCTAATATCTCAGCACATTGACTTCACAGTCTCTAGCAAGTTCTTTACAATTATGCTTTCCAAGAACGCTTTGGACGGGACATGGTCTCCAGTGACTGCAACAAAAGATTCAGCTAGAATCTTGGGGTTAAGCAATGCAACGGCATCATCGAAATACTTTTGCCACTTGGATTCGGGGGTGGCATATGCACAGCTGTGGGCCGTGATGTTTGCGAATATGCGATTTGGGGGTTGGTGGCACTCCATACAATAATATAAGTTATTGACATGTTCCTGAAGGCGATCCCTTACCATGTCAGCAAGCATGATGAAAAACTCTTCATCTGAGATGGAAGCAACAGGGGAAGAAGTCCTTGGATGGTGCAAAACAGCCTTTCTAAAGACAGGTTCAAATAGTAGTTGAGTAATGCTGTCCCATATTTTTCCACATTGATCAATAAGAGTTCCAAATTGTTGACAAGTCAGCTTTATCGGAACAGGATTCAATCGACGAAAACCATGAATTCTGGGGGAAAGCACTTCTAACGTGTAACTGCCAGAAGCACCTAAGAGGGAAGGACAGCAGGAAACGATAAGTTCACGATTAATTAAGATGTCACAATTCATGCCTTGAATCCAGTGTGATTTTCCCATGAATTTTCGGAACGTTGAAGCTGACATTGTTATTCCATTCTTAGAAGGGTAGAAAGATTCTCCATCTTTCCTATAACTTCGAATATGAACTCGGACCGTGTTGTTAAAATCGCATACTTTTGCAAACGTGTTTTCACCTAAATAAAAATGATGAGGTGCAAGATTTTTCATAGAAATTCTTGGGAGGATAACTTCTCCACACGATTTGGGCTTTAAAGGAACGGACTCACATACCTTCTTAGCGAGAGTAGCAGAAATTTCACCACTTTGCTTCATCGTGGAAATGGAATCGGTAGCGCTCAAAGCAACAGACAAAAATGAAGTGACTCGTTTGAAGACTAAAGACAAACTGAAGGAACAGCTCTTATTCTAAGTCAAAACTGAGAAGAGGTTGGAGTTCGTCACTTGTTTACTGCTTGAGAGGGAAAGAGCAGAGTCATGGGGTAAAGAACACTCGGTTATCTTCTTTCTAAAGGTCAAATTCAATCTAATGTTTGGAGCATTCTTTTGTCGAGGCAGACCATGACTCCAATACGAATTAGTTGGTGGCAGGATCTGTAGTAAAGTTCCAGATCTCAAAGATAAGGAAACTGGTTTAAACCCGTTTCGCTTGAAAACAAGAGTCTCTTTCCTGTCCGAGAGATACTGATGTAATACAAGACAAAGGATCTAATTCAGCTTCGTCATCATGGTTATCACCGATTTGGTTATCACCATTTCTTATAAAAGTGCATGGGGATCAAAAAACGATTTTGATGATTTTACTAAGATGACAGATTTCGGATTTCTTATGATAGAAAATACAGTGAATTTCCCATTGAATAACATGGGAAACTGCGAAATTTAAGAAGCACGTTTTCGTTCAAGTAAAATATTTTAAAAGTCTTTTTTCGAATCAGTTGAAAACAGACAGGGTGTGTTTCTGAACAGATCATTATTTCCTAAAATCAAAACGAATCACTTCGGTTTTTTTTCTGACGTGCGTTTCTGAAAGAAGTAAAAATAGTTTAGCTAGAAAATTGGAAAGATATTTTTATGAATCCTAGACTGTTTATTTACGTATAGCTAGAGGGGTCTTCAGTGAGAGCACTTATTCTCTTTTCAAACTAAGAGAATGAAGTGTAGTCAGTTTGAAAAAAAAAATTCAAACTCCCTAAATTTAGCCTTTTGTCCTGGTTTCGACTCAATACTGTAAAGCATTGCTCTCAGAAAAGTTGAATTCCTGGCCCTTAATGAAATACATTAAGCCTTTCCCTTAAAAATAAGCAATCTCTTCTTCAATACCAGATCCCCAATAAATTTCTTTAAGAGTTATTCATTCATCCTTTTACTTTTAAAACTTGAAGTTCATTACTATTTAACTCCTTACAAAAATGAAACACATTCACTCTTTTACTTTTAAAACTTGAAATTCATTATTATTTAACTCCTTACAAAAATGAAACACATTCACACTTTTACTTTTAAAATTATAGAAAAATAGATGCATTCTCCCACTATAAATTTTTCCCTACCTCCTTCCCCGTTCCTTAAACCAAAAATTTAAGATAGTTCTAAAAAGAACGTTTTTTAGTTCTAAAAGAACTTTTTTAGTTCTAAAAAGAACTTTTTTTCTCTGCTGTCTCCTCAATACATGTTTTTCACAGAACGCAGCAAGTCCTTTCCATATATTCTTTCCAAGAAGGCTTTGGATGGGATATTCTCAGCAACGGTTTGGGCGAAGGAATCCGCTAAAGTCTTGGGGTCTAGCATTGCTACGGTCTCCTTGAAGTGTTCTTTAAACTTCGATTGGGGGTGGCATCAGTACATCTGTGGCCCATGAGGCTTTCAAGCATGCGATCCGGATTAAGGTGGCACTGAATACAATAGAATAATTTTTCAGCATGCCCCTGAACGAGATCCGACACCACTTCAATAAGCATGAAGTAATACTCTTCGTTCGTTAGTGGAGAGGAAGGAACGGGGGTGGAATCCTCTGATGAAGCAAAACGCCCTTTGCAAAAACTGGACCAAATAGTAGAATAGTAATGCTGGTCCATATCTTCTCACATTGATCAGCGAGAGCTTCAAATTGTTCCCCATTCAGTTTGATGGAATTAGGGTTCAGTCGACGAAATCCATTGATCCGAGGGAAAGCACCTCAAATATATAAATGTGAGGTCCGTCCAAAGAAGGAGAGGCAGAAATAATTAGTTCTCTGTTGATTAGCATATCTTCATTTTCTCCATGCAACCAACGGACTTTTCTCATAAACTGAGGGAAGGTCAGAGCTGTCATGGTGATTCCATTCTTGGTGGGGAAAAAGATTCCTGTTCATTCCTGTATCTTCTTACATGAACTCTGATTGTATTATGGAAATCAGACACTTTCACGAATGCGTTACCCCCTAAATGGAAATGATGAGGGGGGATATCATTCAAAGAAATTCCCAATTCAAATCAGAGTTCATGTAAGAAGATATAGGAATGAACAGGAATCTTTTTTCCCCACCAAGAATGGAATCACCATGACAGCTCTGACCTTCCCTCAGTTTATGAGAAAAGTCCGTTGGTTGCATGGAGAAAATGAAGATATGCTAATCAACAGAGAACTAATTATTTCTGCCTCTCCTTCTTTGGACGGACCTCACACTTATATATTTGAGGTGCTTTCCTCGGATCAATGGATTTCGTCGACTGAACCCTAATTCCATCAAACTGAATGGGGAACAATTTGAAGCTCTCGCTGATCAATGTGAGAAGATATGGACCAGCATTACTATTCTACTATTTGGTCCAGTTTTTGCAAAGGGCGTTTTGCTTCATCAGAGGATTCCACCCCCGTTCCTTCCTCTCCACTAACGAACAAAGAGTATTACTTCATGCTTATTGAAGTGGTGTCGGATCTCGTTCAGGGGCATGCTGAAAAATTATTCTATTGTATTCAGTGCCACCTTAATCCGGATCGCATGCTTGAAAGCCTCATGGGCCACAGATGTACTGATGCCACCCCCCAATCGAAGTTTAAAGAACACTTCAAGGAGACCGTAGCAATGCTAGACCCCAAGACTTTAGCGGATTCCTTCGCCCAAACCGTTGGTGAGAATATCCCATCCAAAGCCTTCTTGGAAGGAATATATGGAAAGGACTTGCTGCGTTCTGTGAAAAACATGTATTGAGGAGACAGCAGAGAAAAAAAAAGTTCTTTTTAGAACTAAAAAAGTTCTTTTAGAACTAAAAAGTTCTTTTTAGAACTAAAAAAGTTCTTTTTAGAACTATCTTAAATTTTTGGTTTAAGGAACGGGGAAGGAGGTAGGGAAAAAATTTATAGTGGGAGAATGCATCTATTTTTCTATAATTTTAAAAGTAAAAGTGTGAATGTGTTTCATTTTTGTAAGGAGTTAAATAATAATGAAGTTCAAGTTTTAAAAGTAAAAGAGTGAATGTGTTTCATTTTTGTAAGGAGTTAAATAATAATGAACTTCAAGTTTTAAAAGTAAAAGGATGAATGAATAACTCTTAAAGAAATTTATTGGGGATCTGGTATTGAAGAAGAGATTGCTTATTTTTAAGGGAAATGCTTAATGTATTTCATTAAGGGCCAGGAATTCAACTGGTCTGAGAGCAATGCTTTACAGTATTGAGTCGAAACCAGGACAAAAGGCTAAATTTAGGGGAGTTTGAATTTTTTTTTTCAAACTGACTACACTTCATTCTCTTAGTTTGAAAAGAGAATAAGTGCTCTCACTGAAGACCCCTCTAGCTATACGTAAATAAACAGTCTAGGATTCATAAAAATATCTTTCCAATTTTCTAGCTAAACTATTTTTACTTCTTTCAGAAACGCACGTCAGAAAAAACCGAAGTGATTCGTTTTGATTTTAGGAAATAATGATCTGTTCAGAAACACACCCTGTCTGTTTTCAACTGATTCGAAAAAGACTTTTAAAATATTTTACTTGAACGAAAACGTGCTTCTTAAATTTCGCAGTTTCCCATGTTATTCAATGGGAAATTCACTGTATTTTCTATCATAAGAAATCCGAAATCTGTCATCTTAGTAAAATCATCAAAATCGTTTTTTGATCCCCATGCACTTTTATAAGAAATGGTGATAACCAAATCGGTGATAACCATGATGACGAAGCTGAATTAGATCCTTTGTCTTGTATTACATCAGTATCTCTCGGACAGCAAAGAGACTCTTGTTTTCAAGCGAAACGGGTTTAAACCAGTTTCCTTATCTTTGAGATCTGGAACTTTACTACAGATCCTGCCACCAACTAATTCGTATTGGAGTCATGGTCTGCCTCGACAAAAGAATGCTCCAAACATTAGATTGAATTTGACCTTTAGAAAGAAGATAACCGAGTGTTCTTTACCCTATGACTCTGCTCTTTCCCTCTCAAGCAGTAAACAAGTGACGAACTCCAACCTCTTCTCAGTTTTGACTTAGAATAAGAGCTGTTCCTTCAGTTTGTCTTTAGTCTTCAAACGAGTCACTTCATTTTTGTCTGTTGCTTTGAGCGCTACCGATTCCATTTCCACGATGAAGCAAAGTGGTGAAATTTCTGCTACTCTCGCTAAGAAGGTATGTGAGTCCGTTCCTTTAAAGCCCAAATCGTGTGGAGAAGTTATTCTCCCAAGAATTTCTATGAAAAATCTTGCACCTCATCATTTTTATTTAGGTGAAAACACGTTTGCAAAAGTATGCGATTTTAACAACACGGTCCGAGTTCATATTCGAAGTTATAGGAAAGATGGAGAATCTTTCTACCCTTCTAAGAATGGAATAACAATGTCAGCTTCAACGTTCCGAAAATTCATGGGAAAATCACACTGGATTCAAGGCATGAATTGTGACATCTTAATTAATCGTGAACTTATCGTTTCCTGCTGTCCTTCCCTCTTAGATGCTTCTGGCAGTTACACGTTAGAAGTGCTTTCGCCCAGAATTCATGGTTTTCGTCGATTGAATCCTGTTCCGATAAAGCTGACTTGTCAACAATTTGGAACTCTTATTGATCAATGTGGAAAAATATGGGACAGCATTACTCAACTACTATTTGGACCTGTCTTTAGAAAGGCTGTTTTGCACCATCCAAGGACTTCTTCCCCTGTTGCTTCCATCTCAGATGAAGAGTTTTTCATCATGCTTGCTGACATGGTAAGGGATCGCCTTCAGGAACATGTCAATAACTTATATTATTGTATGGAGTGCCACCAACCCCCAAATCGCATATTCGCAAACATCACGGCCCACAGCTGTGCATATGCCACCCCCGAATCCAAGTGGCAAAAGTATTTCGATGATGCCGTTGCATTGCTTAACCCCAAGATTCTAGCAGAATCTTTTGTTGCAGTCACTGGAGACCATGTCCCGTCCAAAGCGTTCTTGGAAAGCATAATTGTAAAGAACTTGCTAGAGACTGTGAAGTCAATGTGCTGAGATATTAGCAGGCAAAAAAAAAAATTCCTTTTACCGACCATGGAGCAGCTGTATGAAGGGGACCCAGAAAAAGAGTTATTTTTTAGGACTACTTTATTTATTTTTATTCATTTATATTTTTTCTGTATGAATGAGTTTCATTTTTTGTAATGAGTTAAATAATAATGAATTTCAAGTTTTTAAAAGTAAAAGGGTGAATGAATAACTCTTAAAGAAATTTATTGGGGATCTGGTATTGAAGAAGAGATTGCTTATTTTTAAGGGAAAGGCTTAATGTATTTCATTAAGGGCCAGGAATTCAACTGGTCTGAGAGCAATGCTTTACAGTATTGAGTCGAAACCAGGACAAAAGGCTAAATTTAGGGGAGTTTGAATTTTTATTTCAAACTGACTACACTTCATTCTCTTAGTTTGAAAAGAGAATAAGTGCTCTCACTGAAGACCCCTCTAGCTATACGTAAATAAACAGTCTAGGATTCATAAAAATATCTTTCCAATTTTCTAGCTAAACTATTTTTACTTCTTTCAGAAACGCACGTCAGAAAAAAAAAACGAAGTGATTCGTTTTGATTTTAGGAAATAATGAACTGTTCAGAAACACACCCTGTCTGTTTTCAACTGATTCGAAAAAAGACTTTTAAAATATTTTACTTGAACGAAAACGTGCTTCTTAAATTTCGCAGTTTCCCATGTTATTCAATGGGAAATTCACTGTATTTTCTATCATAAGAAATCCGAAATCTGTCATCTTAGTAAAATCATCAAAATCGTTTTTGACCCTATGCACTTTTATAAGATTCCAAAGTGTATCTTAGAAAAAACGAAGTGATTCGTTTTTGACACTAGGAAGGAATGTACTTTTCTGAAATGAACTTTGTAAAATTCTTTCAATTTACTCGATCCAAAACAGTCTTTTATGCATGCTAGTTTTCCCATGTTACTCTATGAGATTTTTACAATTATCAGAAAACGAAAATTTCCAAAATCATCCTCTTAGGAAATCAACAAAACCATTTTTCGTCTTACTTAGAATTTTTCAATAAATAATTCTATTCAGTTGCAAAAATATAGAAATAGCTTATTGAAAATAAAAAAAATAAAAAAAAACGTAGATGTAAGGTGTTGAGAGGAAAGTCGATATTCTTTATTCTTTAATTTTGGTATCATATTCCCGTATTCCTCTCATAAGAGGAAAAAAATATTAAAGTGCGTCTCTTATTTTTTGAGTTCGTTTGATTCGGAGGCAAAAAATATATATATATATATATATGAAAGAAATGTTTTCTCGACGAATGATTCAAACTCATTTCTGTTCGAAGTATAAGAAAATGAAATCTGACATCATAGCAATGAATGCGTAAACACTTTCATTGAAACGATAGTAAATCATCTCGATTATGGCTTCTTTCATGACAATGAAAATTTTCGTAATGAAAGACTTGAAAGTACTTCGAAAGCCTAAAAGAGTTCTACTCTCTTAATAAATTAAAATTGAATAAATGCTTCTGTTTCTCAGTAAAGAACTGAAGGGACATGGAATCTGACAATAGTAAAGTGAGAACGAAGATTTTAAAGCAGTTCATGAAAAAAAAAGGCCATGGTTCATTCAGTAAAGAAATGTCATAGAGTAGAGAGAGTGGGAACAATCTATCCGTCTTTAGGTTGAGCTTTCACTTATAGGGCTTCTTTTTTCATATTGAAATATAAAGATGCATTTCCTTTAACTGGAAATGAACTAATATATACATATATTTCCCCAGCTTGGAAGAATATACCTTTACATTAAATATATCTCTTTTTTGGATAGAAAATGTATACAACTCTGAATATCAAATAAATAAAAAAATAATGTTTATGGGAAGAACGGAATTAGTCGCTTTGTCTCTAGAATGAATGTTTTTTCGGACGAGACGGGAAAATATTCAGCCCAAAGAATACAAATTTTATCGAAAGAAAAAGGTTTTAGATTGTATGTCTTGACATTGAATGCTTTCCTGTCGAGGCAGTCCACGAAAAGTATGGCTAACTACGAAAGAATAAAAAAAATGTATATTTGACATACATGCAAGCTTTGAGGAATATTTTTAAGCAAGTTGGAAAATATACTATATAAGGAAACCAAAATCTGACGATTTGTTGCATCTAAAATAATCGTTTGCTGAAATGAAATGGAAAAAAAAAAGATAGTGTAAATAAAAGGACTCATAAGTTTGTCCAAGAAAAAAAGAATCCTGACCTATTGAGAAGTTTAATGAAATTTCAAAGATAGAGGAAGAAAAATATCGGAAATTGGGAAGCTATAAGGAAATAAAGACCGAAAATATTGTTTGAGCAGAATTTTAACTGGGAAAGATCTGTAGAGTTCTTGAACATACGAAAAAATTACGAGAAAATATTATTGCAGGGGTGAAAGACTCAGAATTAACATGAAGTCTATGTCCAGTAATTACTGCGAACAAGAACGAAATAATTTCTAAAGAAGCATTTCCTCGTCTCATGGTCTGAAATAAAATTGAATGGAGGAAAAAGAAAAGTTCCCCAGAAAATTCATTACATCTACACGAAAAAACTCCCTCAAAACATACGAAAAATATATAAAAACACATGAAGAAATAACGTAAAAGTAATTTAAAAATATATATATATATAGGGAATACGTAGTACACGAAAAGCATTTGACCCCCTGACTATTTTTGGAAACCAAATCATCGTGAGTTAGAACCTCGCTAAGACCTTAGGAGCATTTTTATTCCCTTGGAAAGAAAATTCCCCAGCATCGTTACGTAAAAATTTCCTCCGGGGGAAAAATAGTATTGAAGAGGGGGAAATCTTGCTTGCAAACCACAGGAATAAATGCAAAAATTCCCAACGGACCCCACTCAGTCGTTGCCATCCCTCAAAATCAAAGATCCATCGAAATAATAAAGTTCCAAGAAGCATCATCATATCTAACACCTACGCAGTGCCCTTTCCCCACTCGGTCGTTACCATCCCCCAAAATCAAAGATCCATCGAAAGTTCCAAGAAGCATCGCTAGGGGGTAGTACATCGAGTTGGCATCCCCCTATAGCCAACCCCTTTCCCACTCGGGCGTTGCCATCCCTCAAAATCAAAGATCAATCGAAAGTTCCAAGAAGCACCGCTAGGGGACAGCACATCGAGTTGACATCCCCCTATATCCAACCCCTTTCCCACTCGGGCGTTGCCATCCCTCAAAATCAAAGATCAATCGAAAGTTCCAAGAAGCACCGCTAGGGGGCAACACATCGAGTTGCCATCCCCCTATATCCAACCCCTTTTCCACTCGGGCGTTGCCATCCCTCAAAATCAAACATTTATGAACAAAAATAAGATATAATAACATTTCTTGAGATGAGGACATGACCGTATTATTCGAGAAAATAACAGAGAAATGATTAATTAATACTTACCCTACATAATTTTCATTAGGGAAGACACATGAGGAATTCATGAAAATTAATTGAAAAAAAAATACATCAACAAATTACGAGGAAAAAAAACGTTTTACATAACAATAACCTAAGGGGATGGGGTCGAGAGAGGGGAAAATAAATAATGAATAAACCTTCATTAAATTAAAAAAAAAAGGAATAAACCTTCATTGATTTCCCCCAAAATTCGACAAAGTCCAATAAATACTACTATCTTCGGAGATAAGCACACACTTCGGTCGAGGGGGAAAAATTGCAGCGGGGAATTGGAGACTGCTACTGACCACGCCCCCCTCCATCCGCCCGGCTGCGGCTGGCTGCGTCCGCCCGGCCGCAGCCTAATGTTAAGTCTATGGGCTGCGGTTTAAGCTCGGATCCGTCATTTCCCTCTACTGGGGATTTTAACACTATCCAGCAAATTTTTATTATCCAAAATTTTCGATGTCGATCATATTAACCTAAATTTTCGACTCCAAATCATGAGAATCGCACAAGACGATATAAAATGAAATTAACTTCAATTTCAGCAAACTTTCGATATTTTTCCGCATTAGCTAATACTAATTATTGTATACTATCGCAGCGCTTCGGCTCCCCACGTCTGAAGAGGCATTATAAGTTTCAGAGCACCATAGAATAACGCAACTTAGGAATTTCATTCTTAGATTCTTCCAAAATTCAGAGAATATCCTTCTCCTACCATTACTAGAGTGCTTGTCCTGCGGAAGAATCTGTTATTATTCTTCATTTATCTTTGTCGACTGAGGAATACTTTTGAAAACTATGTGGTTGTCTAAATTATTCGTTAGTATCCATCAAAACAATAATCGCCACCAATTTATCTAGATACTAAATTTTAAATAAAAATCATTGTAATATTTTTTACCCTGATTTCTAATAACGATTGATGTTCTTAAACGGTCCTTCGGGCTATCTTATGTAGCAGAACTGAAGTATCACTTAAGGTAATCGTAAATTATACATTTTCATGTACAACAGTCCGCAGCAATAAATATGAAGATGAAATTTATCAAGGTATAGTACTTCCAATATTAAACCGTAAATAGGGTGTAATTATATTTGTATGTTTCGAACATGTATACTGATAGATCGTACGCTAGTAATGCAAAACAGCCGACTCGGTTCCAACATGAGAGTCGTCATATCACGTGACTTGAAGCAGAAGTATTTACGCGCTCTCCAATTCAAATGCTTTATTATGGGATGATAGACTATCTTTCAACAATAGCGTGTAGTAAATTACATTAGTTGGAACGGTTGGTTTTAGGATTAATACATCTAAAGAT
The DNA here is from genome assembly GCA_039090855.1 of Macrothele yani. Taxonomy (NCBI): domain Eukaryota; kingdom Metazoa; phylum Arthropoda; class Arachnida; order Araneae; family Macrothelidae; genus Macrothele; species Macrothele yani. The sequence goes on along the minus strand of CM077018.1, from coordinate 50,309,420 downwards.
ACACGCTTTAGAAAACTAATCTATCAAAACTAAAGTGCAATCAGTTTGAAATTACAGAATTATTTGTCAGATTGAAGATGATTGTTAGCTACGTGTTTGTTCTGGCGTCTATATGACAGCTCAGTTTTTATTTAAAACTCCACGCAAATAAGTGTGCTTATCGATAATTTATGCAACAAGACTACATTACTTAAAATAGTGTAGCTGCACTAGTAGTCCGAGTTTCTTGGGGTAGAATAGAAATCAAAGTTTCCAAGCATTCAAACGTCAATCAGATGGCTTTTCAAGGGAGGTAACGAGCAAACTGTCATCGAACAAAGCTAAAGTGCAAGTTGAGCTATTTAATTAATGTAGTCTGCAGTTGCTGTCTACCGTCCTTGAACCAACACGAAATTCGAATTAGTAGCATAGTTATGCTATTTTAAGTACAGTTGGTGTACAGTTCCTCGTTATTAATAGGACTACACTACTTTCAGTGTATTACAATACAAAATTGCTGATATTCAGTTAAATAAAAATATAAGCAAACTACATTGCCATACTCAAGGAAAGCTTACTTAGAATAGGTACGTGGGAAGATCGGGTTGTTAACACGATGTAATTTATAATATTTTGATGAATATTTAGAAGATTTCAATTCATGTACATCCCAATTTTTCGTCACGAATTACTATATTTTAATGCGAACAGCCACGTTTTTCTGGATTGGGAACTAAACCTTTGTCTCGATTATTGTTGCCATACATTATACAGTTTTTAAACTCTGAAAAATTTTGGTGGGGAATGGTCACCAATAGTACTCTAATAGGAAATTTTTCCAGTGTGTTTTACGAATATTAACTAATGCTCTTTGAGGCCGAATTTTCCTTTATGAAAGATTAGAGTTTACATTCCAAACGCGCTTCACCTTGAACTCTACAGTGTGCCAAATTTTTTATATCTGCCTTTTAAAGCAAAGATATTCTGGAAAATACAATATATATTTTCCCCCTATCGGGAAAATTGCGTTTGATTTGAAAAGAAGATTGTACGCAGATTTTTCTTGGTTTAAAAAGGTTTCTAAAAAATATAAGTTGTGATCAGTGTTTTAGAAAAATGATATGGAATAAGAAGGGTTTTAGAAAAATGATATGGAATAAGAAATATTTTAGATTCATTGCATCTGTTTGTATGATCTCTTTCTGCAAATTATTCCATCAGAAAAAGAACAAAATGAAAGAGTCTTCCTTTTTTAGAGTTCAACATCTGCTTAACGGACAAAATCAGCATATCTATCTGATTTAGTTATACAGTGTCCCGCGACGGTCGAAAGGGTAGACAGTGTGATAAAACAAGGACTTCCTTTCTTTTAAGGAACCTGCAAAAAAGCAATCATTTAGCTACCTGGAAACTCTTGGTCAGAAGCTGAGGCCATGAAAAAGCGTTAAGTTAAGAATATGACATGTGCGAAGGCAAGATATTGGGAGAAGAATGCGAGTTACAGAAATGTCTACTTATAATGGGAGCTAGAGGAATTCATCGGAAAGTATAACACAGCAAACATTGGAAGTATGCTAAACCATGGGTTTATTTTTTACCATGTAACAAGGAAGTTGAAAGTTCCACTTGCGGCCAATATTTGAACTGACGGTAAATCTCACATTCCATTATGCTATTCTACGTATTTAGCAAAGAAAATATTTGAAATTCTGGTGTGATCCGTTTAAAAACTGTTAAAATATTTTATCAAAAATTTCGATTTTCCGAACAGGTGCAAGCATTTTCGCGAAGTATGAATTACAGCTCCGTTCGTATGCCAGGAAAAGAAGTAAAATGCCAATGTTTCCAGGAAGCAGAAATTCCTTAAAATTTTTGTTACGTCTTTTTATTAATGGCATTCTGGAAGGGAACTGGTCAACATGCGTTTCATGAAAGGCAATGCAGCCCATGCTCGTTAGAAGCTTAGCACATTTGTATCGGAATGATGATACTATAAACACCTTTTCTAGATCCAGACACCATAAAAATGTATTGTCTGTAACTGTTTACGTACACATTTGTTTTGCTTTTTCCAATTATAAATCTTTCCAAGATTAACGTGTACATATGTGTTTGTCTTAGATTTACATACATAATCTAAATGGAACATAATGCTAAATTATTTTGTGTTCCACACATCAAAATACAATTTAGAAGAAAGTGGAAAATTCGACGTATTCTTTCAAAAGAAAGCCATAGTAATTAAGGTATCACGTCAGATTTCAAATAATTTACCAATACTTTCCTTATTCATGCAGAAACAACTCTTATAGTCAGTAAATCTGCAAGTTCAGCTCCGTACTTTTGCGCTAGAATTACAAAAGTGACGTTTCTTTATCCTGCAACATTGATAAGCTTTAATACATTTTGGTGGAATTCTTCCAAAAAATGATATTTTCATCAGAAAGAGTTCCACGGGATTCGTACCACATGGTCAAAGGAAGAAAATATTTAAAAATATCAATATAAATAAAGAAAAAGAGATTAAAATTCCCACCTAAAATTCTTCGAAAATTTCTTATTAAAAGATATGACAAAACACTGAATGATTATATTTATAGGTAAAATTGAAATTATATTCCAGTACAAAACGTTTATGCAAATGACATTTTCGCCATTGGATATTGTTGCAGCGTTACCGAGAATTAAAAAAAACATAGAACTTTCTCTTAACAATTTATTCATGTATAGGGATATACGCAGCTACTTGATGTCCTTTACAATCTAACAACTGTTAAACACTCAACATTCTCGCATTTCATCAGTTTCTGTAACTCCCCGGAGAGAGACGATACATGAGTTAAAAGAATTGTCTCAGTTGCAACACTCACTTGATGTAAGAAACTAACGCCCCGATGGCACAGTGCTCTAAGTGTTCTACAGTGGTTTTAGGCGTGACTGATCTGACAAAGGTTGCTTTCATTAAAATGTTGAAAATATATTTTATATTTATATATTTTTTATATTATTGTAGTGTATCTAAGAAAAAATAAATAAATTAAAGAGTGGTGTTGGACTGCTTCAGTTCAGCATTGTTTGAACCAAGCCATGCAAACTGATCTGTTTATTAGCGCAAAGCCTGGTTTGTGGTTTGAATTTCTTTTCTGTGCAATAACTTCTGAACGTCGAAAGTCGAACTACATTTTGATTAGTAACGTTTTTCTCTTTTCCTGACGCTCGCAGAAAGCTAGCAGCGTATAAGAAAAACACGGCCCTGCTTTACTTCTGTTGATTTTTAATGGACTACTACAGCTGAGTTGCGTCATGAGGTAATAATGTTTAGCCAAATATTATTTAATATTTTGGACCCAAAACGTGGAGTAAAGTGCGGTGCAGGAAAAAAGTGAGCAAAATGGAATCTGTTTAAAATAGCGGTAGAAATATACGTAATCTGCGAAATCTATGGTAGTCCACATACGATTCAATTGAATCAGATTTTAAAACACAGGTTTTAAAACAGACATAAAGGTCAAATCCATCTATAAATTGTATTAAGGAAACCTAAATTGCGGCAAAAAACGAGCAAAATTAGATATTAGCTGTAAAGAGTGCTTGTTTTGCTTCCAACAACACTTCGAATCTAAAATGTATAAAAAAATCTGCATCATTATCATTGAGCAACAAAATGGATAAAACTCATTCCCTACAGTGAAAATAAACTTCTGGCGGGAAAGGAAAATTTCTAACGAAAAAAAAAAAAAGCTTTTGGAATAAAAAGCATCTGAACCCAAATCGTCTCAACAAGAAACATTGTAGGATATTCTCAGGCGTCATTAGCACGACTATTAAATCACAGAAAATGGAATGGCACGCAACATAAAAACAAAGGCATACACGTTGGAGCAAACATTTTTAAAAATAACAATCTGCGGCAAATTTTATTATCTTATGAATGATGGGGACGGTTTAAAAACGAGCTACTAACCAAACGTTTCGAAGCCTGGAATGTATATGCAAATTTGCAGCTATCCCCCTTCCTTAAATAAAATTGCTCTTTTTGAAAAATTGAGAAATCTGTTTTTCACAAAGTAGTCTATCCCAGATGAGAAAAATGTTTTTCTCAGGCTTTCAATAACTGGTATATTTCCAGGAAAAATAAGAGTGCTTGCTCCTGCATATAGAAAATATTTCATTGTTAGAAACAGGTAATGTACCTAAATCGTTGTACCAGCAACTGATAATCTATGCATCAGAAATAATTTTTTTTGTTATTTTGAAAGTGAAATTCTGGAATAAATATGTTATTTTCCTAAACGGCAGTACTATGCGTTATGGAAAGCAAAAATATGTGCACATTTTTTCCATACAATGAATCTCCCGTAATAAAAGAATTCCAACAAAAAGAAAGAATTTGACGAAGTGAATTCTGACAGCCGGATATAAATACATAATAATTTTCACCATTTCACATCCACTAGCAAAAAAGGTGCATTATTTAAAATGAAATAATATGCATAGTGCACTGCATATGTAATAATATCATGCATTACATCCAAGAGAGATTTAGATACGCAAATTATTTTGGAAGTAGAAACAAAGTCTTTCGCCACGGATGACACAACTGTTTATCAGTATTAAACGTTAATAAACCCTTTATCATGGTTAAAAGTTTATTAACTGTTTATCACGATTTATTTGCTTGTATATTGTGCTTTTGTGGCTGCGTCGAAATCGAAAAAACATTTTAAATCAAACTTTTAGAAGCATGTATTTCGAGAAAAACATCACATCACTTAGTATGTTCTAGGGAGAACACTGTGCATTTCTTGCAGAAGCAAATAATTGAAACAACAAGCTTTTAAGCGTCAAGGATATCCCACAAGTTAAACCTTTTTTAAACAGCATTTATAGCATATTAGATTACAACTGTTCTATGTTTTGTTTGTTTTTCGGGTGTTTAAAAACCACCGTGAGGAACAAAATGCGTTATAAGCCGTAAACCGTCCCTAATTTAAAATCACTGATTTTAGTGAAGGAAGGGGACCAGTACCGTATAAAAATAACCATTCGTATTTAAACCCGGACATATCCCACACGAATGGTCAAAGGCCAGCGCTTAGACCACTGTGCCACGGGACAAGCATTAATTTTTTCTTTCTTTTCCAGTTCCTTGTGACATACTTATCGTAGTCTATCTAGCTGATCCCTCTATATTGAGCTCTAATAAATACGTTCCTATATATATATATATATATATATATATATATTAATGATTTATTGCATAGAAACTACAAAAATATGTTGTGAGTAATTTGGCTGAAGAAATTACGCAATTCAATTAGTGATTTATAAGTTGGCGCCGTTTGTTTGCTAATAATTTTTACTTTTTCATAATTGAAAACGCGGAATACACACATTGGGCAAAAACATTAGTAGTCTAAATACTCTAGGTCTTTAATGATTTACTAGAAACCAAGAGGTTACAAATGAGGTCTTCCTTTTTGTACCACTAAGTGAATCCGTTTAAATCATTCTACGCCATTGTCCACATTATGCATACCGCCGCGATCTTCTTGATGTCAGCAAATACGCGTATGTTTTACTAAAAAGTTTCATTTGCATTTAAGTTAAATGCAAATGAATATACATATTTAGTTTATTTAATAGAATTTCGCTGCTTTCTTTATCAGCAAGTTCTGATGTGAAAAAATATATATATTTTGTTGTGCTGAATCTATTCTAACAGAGAAAAAACAGCAATATTTTGTTTTCTGAAATTTTGTTTAAATTTTATAATTTCATTACCAAGGTTATTTCTGACTTTTTTTACAAATTATCTCGTGAGAGTAAAACTTATAAACATGTAAATTCCACAGTTTACGGTAATTATTTTGAAACATAAAACTTAATAACTAAAATTTGGGTCAAACTTCTGAATTTTAAAACGAAGAGAATTAACACTAGTCGTGATGATATGCTCACATTAGTTTTCGTTTCAGTCAGACATTGAAATTTCGCTTTCGGACATAAATGCTTTATCCAAAATTCATGAATACTTATTTTAACGTAGTTTCACATGTGTTTAACATAAAGGCGATCTGATGTGGAATGAATTCTCTATTTTAATTGTACCTGCATTTAGCAGAGAAAAGGCTTTTAAGGATTTTGAGTTTTATATGTGACTAATTAAGAGAACGCATGAAAGATGAACAAGAAAATTGCACAAGTTCCGTATACATAAGTCATAAACAGGGCTGTAGGGAAGAGAGGATAACGGCAATTAATAATAACTTCAGACAGAGCATGTAACTCGTTAAAGGAATGGCATTTATTAAATAATTTTCTTTGGGTTGTATTTATAAAATTACTTTTGAAGACAAAAAACATGAAACAAGGAATGTCTTGCATCAAACAATTTTCTGTATTGAAGACATAATGTCTCCAAGATTGCAACGTTCTTCTTTGGACTGATCGATATGTTCTACCAACGCTGTTCCGCCAGAATTCCAAACTGCGTTCCTGACATCTGACATTCCACAAAGTACTTTGGGTATGTTTTAGGGCAGAGTTTCGGAACCGCCGGTCCGCAAGGTTTTTCTGCCGGTCCGCATGAAACGAGTGAATTTACGTATTTTTCTTTTGAATCGAAATGGAGTCAAAGTAAGAGGGAATCTAGATCTAAATTTCTTTAAACGCCTGTCACGCAAGATTACAGGAAATCGAACTATACAGCATGGCTGGCGGGACTTATTGGTACCGCGTTACCTCCCGCAGACTAGGAGAGCATTCACCACGTTCCTGCGGGATGTGGAAAACCCTAGTAAATTTTATTTCACCCAGTGGAAGAAGCTAATCACGGGGCATTATTTAAAAACATGAACAACCTGCTAGCACTATAAACTGCAGTCGGCAAACTCGTGCGATAGTCAGGACTAGGTCATCTTACAGATCAATCATCACAGCAAAATCTTTGGTGCGTTTTTTAACGTGTTGATGTTAAAAATGGGAAAAGTGATGATAAAAAATGTAATCCAGGTACGAATGATCCGAATTCCGAAGTAGTAAAAAACGATGATGAACTGGAAAGTGCGGAAAAAGGGAAAAAACTGAATTGGCTCTTCGTCAGGTCTTACGACGAGAAGTACCTGAGGCTTGGGTTCATTATAGCTCCTGAGAATGAATTATCACCACGGCTTTCTCGTATCATGTGTTCGGAGATTCTTTGCAATGGTGACATGAAGCCTTCAAAACTTGTTCAATATTTTCATTCCAAGCACAATAATCTCAAAAGCAAAACACTGGAATGTTTTGAATGATTGTGCGATGAGCTGCAAATTCCGAAATATTGTATGAAAAGGATCACTACTGCTGATAACTCGCTTCTGAAGTCTTTCAACTTTGTTGCTCTCTAAATTGCTAGAGGTCGCGAGTGAAAGTTTGGGATGTAAAGCTGCTGAGAAACTATTGGCAATTCCTTTGTCGGACAACACCATTTATTGGAGAATTGTTGACATGGCCGCAGATGTTGAACAGAAAGTGACAGAAAGACGTGATGAAATCTTTTGCGATTTAATTTGACGAGTCAACTGACATCAATAACCATTCCATCCAACTCTGCTTCGTGAGATATTTGGAAGAAGACTACGGAAGAGAAAAACTTTTGTTCTGCTTTACTTACCTGGTCAGACATCCAGTTCGGAAATGTTCACCGCTTTGAATTCTTATCTTGAGGCGCATTGCTGATGCTAGAACGCAAATGCTTTGGAGTTTGCCCGGACTGTGCCGAGTGTCTGATTGGACGCCGCTCAGGTGTAGTGGCAAAGATAAAGAACGCGCCGGTTCGGACACACTGTGCACTTACATGCATAATCCATCGGGAGCAGTTAACGGCAAAAACACTTTCTGCTGAACTAAACACAATCCTGAACAACGCGGTAAATATCGTAAATGAAATTCGAAGTCAAGCCCTCCACTCCAGACTGTCCATGTCATTGTTATGAGCACGGGCCGGCAACAGCGGCATCTCCTCCCTCACGCTGATGTCGGGTGGCAGTCGAGACGGAAAGTTCTTTCACGCCTTTTCAGATAGCGGGAAGAGGTGAAGCATTTCATTCGAAAGCAAAATTCGGTCTTCGCAGAGCTGTTGCGGGGCGAGAAATGGATGGCTAAGTTTGCATACTTGGCGGACATATTTTAATACATAACCAAATAAAAATTACTAAGTAATTCAAAAACTTATGAGAGGTGATGAACAACATTTTTATTGTGTCAAAAGTAAAAAGTAACATATCTTTCAAAAATGATTTTTAAATTATTTCACTACCAAATTTACGAATTTTAGTTGGTGAAATGTAGTTATTTTATATTAGTGTAGCATAGTAAAAAATACACAAAGCTCAAAATACCATGACTAATTTGTACTCATGTTCTGCTTGGAAGATCCAAAAAAAGTTATTTTTATCACGAATCTACTACATGGATTATCATTTACTCTTGTAGTTCAGAGAAATGACTGAAAATATAATGCAGACTGTGATTAATAATACTGTTTTCCTGACGTTTTAACATGTTGGAAGTTTCTTTTGACTTTTCGTCAAGCATGTGCGTAAAATCTCTCTAGATATAGCACAAAGCTATATTTAATAGCAGGTAGGATTTGGAACACAAAAATTAGGTAGATAAAACCTAATAAAAATTTTACATGCCGCCAAAATCTAAGAATAATATGTTTAAATATGCCGAAATTGTGACTGTCTATAAATTAGCGCCGTCATGATTTATATTTTCTTTTATACGAGTATATAACAAAGAAGATGACATCGAATTTTCGGGTGTAATGAGCACGTCTTTTGAATCCGTTCTGACGCAAATAAAATTTATCAAACTATTTAAAGTCAATGGAACCGGTATGAAAAGCAATAGCATCTGACGGAAGAAAGGAGTTTTTCAGTCGGGGTTTTAAATCCGCAGATATTACTGTAAACGGAATTGTGAGCTTACGTCCTCTGGTTGCAGACTTGTGCGTTAAGAAAGATTTGAATTTATATGAGAAACATTTCACAGCGGAAACGCTCTCCAACAAAGTAAGAATTTTTCAAATCGAACTCTGCGAAGCAGAGATATGGATAAATATAAGATATGCATCTATGCCCTCTGGCGGGAAGACCCTGCATTATTTTAGGGAGACGGTATTCTCAAAATCTTTTTTAATGTGAGCGGTATCGGTTCAAGAAAAAAATTCAGTTTTCAGGAGCTCAGCTTTTTGCTACAAATACATCAGAAGCAGAAATAAATTATTCCTCCCTATGGTGGCCAACAAATTCTTTACTAGATATTAAAAAAATATATAAAAATCTATTTTCCATCAGGAGCTGTATATGCGATACACTAAGAATTTTTTAAATCGGAGTTTTAGAAGCAGAAATAACGTAGCACACGCAGTTTACTTTTGCGCTCCCTAGCGGAAAGTCTATGATTTACTTGAAAACTTTGAATTTATATGAAAAACATTTCGCATTGGAAACACCATCCAACAAAGAAGGATTTTTTTAAAGCAGACGCAGACTCTTTGAAGTAGATATACTGAAAAAAATAAGATATACATCTACGCCCCCTGGCGTAGAAACCAGGCATTATTTTAAGAAGAAAGTATTCCTAAAAGGTTTGTCAACGTGAGTAGTAACGGTACACAAATGATTTTTTTTTCAATCTAGGTTTTAGAAGCACAGATTTTGCTGCAAACACACAAGCGGAAATTAAGACTTACGCCCCAACACCATTCTTTACCAAATGTTAGAAATTATATGAAAACTATAGTCCATCAGGAACTGTATTCAGTGTAGCAAGAATTTTTCAAATCGGAGTTTTAGAAGCGGAGATACCGGGAAAACGCAATTTAACTTTGTGCCCCCTAGCGGAAAGTCGAAAAACATGTCTAACCGGAAACTCTATCCGATAAAGAAAGAATTTTTCAAATCGGTCCATCAGAAGCGGAGGTATAGACAAAAATATGATATATATCTACGCCCCTTGGCGGAGAAACTGTGCAATATTTTAAGAAGAAAATATTTCGAAAAATTTATCGACGTGAGTGGCATTGTTCCACGAAGGAAATTTTTGAATCGAGATTTTAGGAGTTCAGATTTTGTGGCAAAAACATCGGAAGCGAAAATTAACACTTACGCGCCATGATGGCCAAAGTATTCTTTACCAAAAATTAGAAAATGCATGCAGAAGATCTTCCATCAGGAGCTGTATCCTCTGAAGAAAAAAATTTCAAATCCGAGTTTTAGAAGAAGAGATATCGGGTAAAACATAATTTAGTTTTACGCCTCCTAGCGGAAAACCTATGCGTAACTCGAAAAAGTAACTATACCTAATATCCTCTTCGACATAAGTGGACTCGAATGATAAAAGATTTTTTTCAATCGGATGTTTAGAAGCAAATACACTGGCGGAAAGTGAAAAAGAACACCAAGAAGGAATTGGCAGACGATCATGAAATTTACATATGTTAATGGGGTGCAGTTTACGTAGGTGTGACGCTAATTTCGGGACCAACCGGTGAGCCCTTACGTCACAGCACGGCATAATATGCAAATTATCGTCGGTGGTATTTCAGGAGTACGGCGAAATGAATGTAATCAGTCATCGGCGTACGGACACGTGCGAAGACCCTGAAGAAGCTGCAGTGCCTGGACATGGAAGACGTGTATGATTTCAGCAGTTATCGGACTTTGAGCGAGGTCGTCTAGTCGGATTCCGCGATGCCGGGTGGTCGTATCATCGTATTGCGGAGTGAATTGGACGGGAAGTATCAGTGGTGGTACGATGGTGGCTTAGATGGTCCGAGGAACATTCCCACACGAGAAGACGTGGAACCGGGAGTCACAGACGGACTGATGAGCGGACCGATTGACGCATAAGAAGAGCGGCGTTGTCAAGCAGAACATCCACTGCGAAGCAAATACGAGCCGCCGTTGCACCTGAGGTGACTGTGCAAACAATCCGCAACCGTCTACTGGATGCAGGACTACGTGCACGTGTGCCTCTGGCATATGTACCTCTGACTCCAGCCCACCGACAGGAACACCTGCAGTGGTGTCGCCAATGTCTGCACTGGAAAACGCAATGACGATCTGTCGTGTTCAGCGATGAAAGCAGATTCTGCTTGGGAGACTCCGATGGCCGTATGCGTGTTTGCAAACGCACAAGGGAGCGTCTCCACCCTTCTTGCATTCGCCAGCGACCCACAGAGCCTACACCTGGTCTCCTGGCATGGGGAGCGATCAGCTGTCACTCCCGTACACAACTACTGTTTTTACCAGGTACGTTAAGCAGCACTTCCTACATCAACAACATAATCCAGCCCGTTGTTGAGCCATTTGTAAGGTCGGTCCATCGTGGTGTTTTCCAGCAAGATAACGCACGCCCACACACGGCACGGGCAATGCAACATGCAATTCAGGGTGTGAGACAACTTCCATGGCCTGCACGTTCACCGGATTGTTCCCCATTGAGCACGTGTGGGATATTATGGGACAACAACTTATCCGGTCTCCACGGCCAGGTACGAACACCCCCGATTTACGCGTCCAGGTTGAGGATGCTTGGAACTCAATACCCCAAATTTACATCCAACATCTGTACGACAGACTCCATGCCAGAATTGCACAGTGTGACGCAGTTCATGGCGGTTCAACCTCGTACTAACCATGTTACATGGAAATGTTATTTTTCAGTTTACCAACAAATACAGCTATATTTTGCCATAATGTTTTGATCACGTTATCCTCTGTATTACGTTATTATGCTGTATAAATTTCGTTTGTATCAGACGTCTTCTTCTTGGCGTTCCTTTTTCACTTTCCGCCAGTGTATATGGAATAAAATGTATTTTGAATTCGACATCATCTGCCTTTACGCCCTTTAGCGGCGAAATTGTACATCGTAAGAAAAACGAAACAAAGGATCATCATTCACATATTTCAAGCTTCCCAATACAATAAGAATTTTTTAAATCGGTCTAATAGTTGCAGAGATATGGTGTCGAAGGACGGATGGACAAACCAAAAACATGATTTTTTTTTTTAGAAAAGACGTGCTAAAATATATTTACTGCAGATTCCTTTTTTACGGTTTTCAACCGTAGGTTGAAGAAGCGTGTATGCTCCAGCTTTGTCCGTCCGTCTGTCCATCTGTCAGCACGATAACTCGCGTAAAAATGGTTCGATTTCGATGAAATTTTAGTATGCGGTAGGTGACCACCCAGTGACCAACCCTATTGAAAATGGACGAGATCGGGTCAAAGGTCACGGTGTAGGAGCGGCATCCATTCCATTGCCCTTATGCGTCATAACTTGCGTAAATATGGTTCGATGTCGATGAAATTTTAGTATGTGGTAGTGGACCACCTGGGGACGAACCCTGTTGAAAATAGAAGAAATGCGTTTCAAGGTCAGGACATAGGATCGGGATCCATTCCAACACCTTTATCTCATACTATTAAAAGAGGCAATTCTTGTATGTATGTAAATTTTATTTTGAATAAGGCTCTAAGGAATTTGATGAAAGTCGTTAACCTACCGTTTTCTGGTACTAGAAATCGATTTAGCTTGATCTCAACTTTAGGAAAATTCGTTTAGTGCGTTAAATAATCAACCCGAATTACGACGTTTTTAGTACCATGGCGTCGTCCCATTAATGTTGCCCACGCATAGAAATCTTATGACGTCACAATCTCGCAATTGAGATGTTGGCGCGCGGTCACGCCATCTGTCTCATTATGTCACGCGGTGGGAGTGGATCCCATTAAAGTTTTATGACGTCACACTCTTTCGAGCAGGCGATTCCCATCTGCCTCATTACGTCACGCGTTGTGTGCGTATGCCCGTCCGCACGATAACTCGCATAAAAATCGTTCGATTTCGATGAACCTTTAGTATGTGGAAAGAGAATACCTGGGAAGGAACCCTTTTGAAAGTGAACGAAATGGGGTCAAAGGTCAGAACATAGGAGCGGGATCCATTCCAAAGCTCTTATGCGTCATAACTAACGTAAAAAACGTTCGATTTCGATTGAATTTTGGTATGTGGTAGGGGACCACCTGGGGATAAACTGTGTTGAAAATGGGCGAAATGGGATCAAATGTCCGGACATAGGAGCGGAATCACTTCCATCGTTATTATGCGTCATAACTTACGTAAACATTCTTCGATTTGGATGAAATGTTAGTATGTGTTAGGGGCCTGCCTGGGGACGAATTCTGTTGAAAATGGGAGAAATGGGTCAAAGGTTAGGATACAGGAGCGGGATGTATTCCATAGCGCTTATGCATCATAACTTACCTAAAAATGTTTCCATTGCGACAAAACTTTATCATATTATTTCGGAGGTATACTGAACCGGTTCTGTTGAATATCATCGAAATGGGATCAAAGGTCAGGGCACAGGACAAAGATTTATTCCACAGCTATTGTCCTCATAACTTGCGTGGTAACTTGAGTAATGATTTCTGGTATGTTGGAAAGCGTATCATAATCAATGCATTGCATGATTTTACTAAATTGTTATTCTTTAGTTAGCTAATTTTTGATGTGTGTAACTACATTACTTGCAAGTAACGCAGAACTGAGAATTAAAAAAAATGGAAAAGAAGAAGAAGAAGAAAACACTGAACTGAACCCGTTAAACAGAGTGTTAAACGCGTAGCAGGTGTGATTCAGTTTTCCCTAGGAAAAATGTGAAAGGCTCGGTTGTCACACTTCTTTTATTTTGTATTTGATTTAGTCAAAGTTTGAATGTTAGGTGTACTTAACCTTCTGAGAGGTTTGAACGCGCTGGGAGCGTTCAAGGTCACCATTGTATGAAACGGCTTGTGTGGACGATGTGTGACTCGTTCTTTCTCTTGACCGTACCAGGCGCTACTTCCCTGACTACTTCCTGAAACAGTTTGCACGCAAGGAATGTGTTCGCTATTATTTTGGGGATTAACTGCTGGAAGACGTCCAGTTCGTATCTAACTCAGGAGCAGCGAGTTTTAAAGCAGGGTGCTCCGCAATCTGCAATCCCTATTTCGTGCTCAAATGGTTGCTTGCCCAGTCACTTTAATTTACATTCATTCAAATGAAAGTCGCTTTTGCATAGGTGTGGATTGCAGTACACACTTTTTGTGTTTAGAGAGCACCTGCTTCACAGGTGAACCCAACATTGCTCTCATATAGAAAAAGCATCATTCTCTGTTCCCTAAAGAAAATAACATTTCTGCCTATGAGTAACAGCTTGGACAGGTGAAGTTAGCTACAATTTCAAAAAAACTTTTCCGTTTTTTACGAAATTTATCACTGGTTCCGCATGTGATGAATGCATTAAATTATGAAAGTAGGTTATTGACACATCCGATGTCATCACAATCCTTAAATATTATACAAATTCAATTTTTGGGCATGCCATGCCATGGTTATATATTTATATTATTTTTATTAATTTTTTTAGTTGCGTGATGCCATTTTTGTATACTCTAAGTGTTCCCTCAATTAACAAAAGCATAAGATATTTACGAATATTTTATAGTAGATTATAATTTTAAGTAAAATATATTATGATTTAAAGGTATTTCAGAATTATGGATACAAACTGTTAAGATATTTCTATCATAACTACCTTCTGAAATGTTTCAGTTATTTCAGAAAACATGATTTTAAGTGTATGATTTGAGCTCGGAACTACATTTTTGGCACGAATATATGGAAGTATGTTAAATTTTAATGTACTGAATACTTTATTGAATAAATGGTGAAATTTGTCTAGTATGTGTTTCTTTTGCAGAAATATATGTAATTTGGCTCATAGGGTCGACTTTTTTAAATCTCAGAACATGCGCGAAAAAAAAAACTATCTTTATTCACAGTGAATAAATAAATATGTCGTGTTACTACTGTTATCTTGTAGTAATTTTTTAAATAAATTTGAAATTGTTCGTTTTCTTTTGTCCTCTTGCTTGTGAGTAAATTTGAATATAAATAATAAGGGGTCAGAAGAAAAAACGCTTTCTTTGTTTTGATTGTAGGATTTAAAAGCCACAGTGAGCAACTCAGTAGCCCGTCCCTAATTTAGGACTTCTGATTCCTGAGAAGGGCAAGCTTATCACATATCTTGTACGCTTATCCGGGATCACGGTGTCTATCATACATTGTGGTAGGGATTCAAAAACCCTGACCCATCTCGGACGATCGACTTGTAACCAACGCCTCATGCCAATCGGGTGCCGGGGTGAATTCTAGTGTTCCTTCCTAATTTTCTTAATAGCTGTTTCAGTTTTCAATCTCAATAGATTTGAAAACAGATCAGATCAGATCATATGTAGAGGATTTTAGGAAGAGTGTGTCTGACCCCAGGTCTTGAACAACCCTTAGAAATAGGAAGCTAGGAGATTTGGGCTACAGTGCCCGATAGGAAAGTGACACGGAAGCGAGTTAGAAAAAGGAGAGGAAGACGCCCTTATTTATTACCGGGGGATGAGTACCCGGGGTCAGACGGCTTATAGTGCCCATCCGACGCACGGCGGGTATTTAGTGGTTCGAACGTTCGTACCTGCCCAGGATCGAACCTGAGGTCCTCCCTATGGCAATCACGAACGCTGACCCCTAAGCCACCAGCTGCCCGGATTTGAAAAATGTTTATTCTATTGAATTAGTACGATTTTTTTTTACTTTTGTAACGTATTTTAGAATCATTTATACTAAAATAAAGTATTCACCATACACAATTTCAAAAGTATGTTGAGTGTGTTTATTTTTGATTTTTTAATCTCTTACTGATAGAAACATCTTATTCCATAAGTTCTAATAACAATATTCAAATTATTACGAAAAGATTATTCTACGAAGGACATGTTTAAGCAATCTATCATGTTTGTAGTCGGCACCTATGATTCAGCTTCAAGCAGGTTACTGAATCACTAATTCAGGGTCGTGGAGTAAAGCTGACCGTAGAAAGGTGCGACAGTTTCACGGTGAAAGACCGGCTTTCGCGCTGACGGAATTTGTCGCTTTCGCGCATGAAATGACAGCCGTTTTTGGAGCTGCTTTTATGGATGCCAGTGGCGTTTTCAAAGCGGCTGAATAAGATTTCATGAGACGGTTGGAGAGTTTGTTAGAATAAATTAATTAATCCATCAAGTAATAGATTTACTTACAGAAAACAGTAGTTTAAATATGCACTGCAATATAATTTCCCATTTAATTTGCAGGCACTTTCAAAAAGCTGCACATTTGTTATCCTATTACACTGACTTTATGAAACATAAGACGAACAATGCGGCAGATATTATATTCAATATACTATGCATAAAAAAGACATTCCAATAGCAATTTGAATTTCAATCGGGACATTGGGAACAAGGTATTTGGATGAGCCCACAGCCCAAAGAAGGTTTAGGAGAATGGGATTCATTTTCGAATACCGAAATAGATCATAGTACATAGCTGTATTACTTGCATGCAGGCTGCACGTCAGCACATGCACAAGAAGTATCGAATTTTTAAATTTTGAATTTTATTGGCAATGCCGTGTTTCCGTTAATCTAATCTTAGGAGGAATGGCCTCTGAAAAATGTGTGTGATGCCCGGTTTTAGGGTATTGAATAAAATTACCAGATGACAGGTCCCTGAAAATAGGAAAGTGAACACCAAAAATTTCGAATCGCGAACACTGGAACGCGTTCCATGGTCAGATATTTTGTTACTCTGATGAGTAACTGTTTAGAACTTCTGAAGAACAAAAAGGTGTGTTCCACGACACATTTCTCCATGCAAAGCGATCTGTTGAGATACTGTCCTAGATTTTCAGAAGGACAGCAATAACAATAGAGCGAAATCCAATGAAAAGGACAAGCATATCCCGATTTAGTATATTTATATAATTTTCTGAACAAATTATTGTGTACATTAGCGATAAAGTCACTCATGCATTTTTGATTGTAAAATATGCCTAAGCGTCGTTTTGGGGCCACATGGGGGATAACACGTCTTGTAAATTTCTCATGCTTGATCAAGAAAAGAAGTTATTTCATATGTATCGACGTTGTGATATATATGCTATGACAAATTTCTTTACAAAAATAATTGTTTTTCTCTTTTTCGTGATCCAGCAATCGCGTTTAAATTTATAATATACCGTGAGACCTATATATAAATTATACGAAACAGAAAAGCTGTTCAGAGCTCAAATGCTCCCAGAATTAATGAGTCAGGAGTAACTAACAGGGCACAAACAGGACATTTTTTTTGCAAGCCTTGTATCCATGTCTATAAAGCAAAACAGAAAGGGGAGCTAACTGTTTTCGCGGCGTGAAACCTGAATACACTTAAAACTTAACTTCAGTGCGTGTGAAGGTCAATAAACGGTGTAAATATCATCTGATACTGAGCTCTGTTAATCAGTGATATTCTTGTTCTTTAGATGGAAAGAGCAGCGTAGGTAAGCTAGTTTGGCAAATGCCAAATTGTAATGGTCAGACGACTGGGTCAGAACACTTCTGAAACATCAAGGCTTGTAGGATGTTTATGGTCAGCCCTGGTTAGTACCTACAAAAAGTTGTCCAAAGAGGAGGAAATAAGGAACCTCCAGCAAGGTGTGGGCCTACCACAGCTCGTCGATGCTACAAGAGAGCGAGAGCTATCTTGTATGATACGAACTAACAGAAGATATACTCCTGCAAAACTCGCCAATAGTTTGCTTACCGGGGACAGGAGTGTTATTTTCCAACACACAGTGCATCGAACCCTGCTGAATAAGGGGCTGCGCAAACTCAAACCGCTCTGAGTGCCTGCGATAGCATTGGCTCAAGGTCGAAATGGCTAACAGTGGGCGCGTGATCAACAAAAGTGGACCTTGTTCAACTGGAAGAAGGTAATATGTGTCGGTGAATCTATTTTCCTTTTCACCACGTGGCCGGCTGCGTACCTGCTCGTCGTTTACCTCAGCAAGTGTTGGCACCACGATGACCTGTATGACAAAATCAAGCTGATGTCGGCTCCTACCTAAACATCATTGCAAACTACATACATCCTTTCATGGCAACGGTATTCCCCTCTAGTAGCACATCATTTTAGCAGAATAATGCAGTATGACACACTTCCTGGATTTTTCGAGACGGGTTCTCAGTACATGAGGAATGTTTACAAGTGTTCCTCTGTCCTCCAAATTTCCCAAACATCAATTCACTCGAGCATCTGTGGTTTGTCGTGGAACGAACGGCAAATCTGATCTGAGGAAGCCAGGGGCCTAGCTTAAAAAGGGCGACTGCTTATAGTCATTTTACTTGCTCACGGTGGTTGTCAAACCTCCAATAAAAAAACGGTCTGAGGAATCTCAACCACGTAACTTACAACAGTTAAAGGATCTGTTGGTAACGTGTTGGTACCAGATACCACAATACATCTTTAGAAATATTGTAGAGGGCATTCCGCGTTCTGTCAGAACCATTTAATCGGCACGTGGAAGACCAACATCGTATTAGTAAGTGGCCATAATGTTTTCAGTCTTCGGTGTGACACAAATTAAACTTTTTATATTTCAACACAAGCAAGAAGCTTAGAGAAATAGTTACAAATAAATCTATGTAAAGTTATCGCGCACAATGTGATCATCTTCATTTGAACGTTTGTCCCAATTTGGTGGCGCAGGGGAAAGAGAGCTTGCCTGTTTTAAATATCAAATCCCTGCTTCAACCAATGTACCTTTTTTATTTTTGCAATGTTCATGCCTTATACATCATACTTGGGTCTCTCTAAAAAAAACAATACTTGGTTGTTAAAATATGCTCTACATATCTTATTTTTTCTGTCATTATTGACGGCATTTCACCTAGCTCATTAATATTACCTACATATGCATTTATCACTAGCCAGTATCAAATACCCGTAAGCTTCCCCCATTGACCACAAATGAATGATGCTATAGATGCTCTTCTGTCATAAGAGCATATTGATAAAATTAATCCAGTCTAAGTTCTGATTTTATTTATTAAGAATTTCTCTGAAATCAGTGTCGCGCGCTGCCTAACTAACCCCCATGCCGTACACCCTCAGTGAGATCAAGATATCTTCACACGTAGGAAGAATTGAACTTCAGTTTGTTTTAATTTAAGCAATCCAGGGTTTTTTTTCTCGTCTTCTTAAATTCATATGCATCACGTTCCCAACACAATACTTATCATCTTTCCACCACATAAACTGGGGGAATTATTTGTGATTCAGCTCGACTGGTGGCCCTGGGATCCTAGCCGTTCAGGCAGTCGATTTCCGATTTGCTGGTGGAGGGTACGATCTGAGCCAGATAGATCTGAACTATTATACTAAAGACCCGTCGTCCTTCGGAGGGTCCGGATGTTCGAGGTATTATTTCTCCATGTTAAAAATAAAGTTATCATTTCCTTCTATGCTCCTGCCTTTTGCACTCCGTCTCTGATACTGACTTTCATTCCGCCAAGATGTTAGTTAGCACTTCCCATCTAGCACACCTATGTAAACATGTATACACACTTCTCGATTGGTGTCACTAAACACGCCGTTCCTCACTTCTGTTTTTGGCTCATGGTTCAAAGATCAGATTCAGTTACAGGTGATTGCATCAATAACTAATTTTGAGTGGTAAGCCTACTTCATATTTCAGGCTGAGGAACATGGTTGTTTTGCAAACCACTTTTGATTCGATGGATAAGAAACTAAGCTAAGCTGTGATGTGGACTGCTTAACATATTGAAGGATCGTTTGGACAAGATACGTATGGCAACGCGAAGTGACTGGGGCAGATATGGAAAACTTACATTACAGCACACCTACTGTAGAGTTGTCAAACCTAATTACTTAGAGGCGTGCTGTCTCCGTACGATATCATCAAACCAACATCTCTGACTGTACAATAAAAAACTTTATTTACAATAAAAGACATGATTTTAAAATATTTAAAAAATGGCAAGATCTTTCGGGGCTACAATAGCACCCGTCCTCAGGCCACCCAACAGTGCCACAAAGCATAGGGAAGTGCTGCAATATATAACCAGTCTCCCCGCGAGACCCACAATACATTTGTTCAAAACCGCAGGTGATGCCAATTGAGAAAAAACAGCAGAACAAAAGTAATATGTACAAATGATATAATCGATTAAGTAAGGTCCTCTTCTTCAGTTTTTTGAATGGGAGAAGTAATTATTTTTCTCCATTGTCTAGGAACAAAAACAGGTAAGTCCAAGTTACAACAGGTATTACCATAAGAGATTATATACAGACTCTCGGTAAAAAAGACGGTTTGTTTGCTTACATTGGAGGAGAGTACTATTGTATTAGGCCAATCGGGAGAGTAACCTCCCTGGCGAACAGCTGTAGTAAATGAAGTAGAAATGCAGTCAGTTCGAAGTGCATATTTATGTTCAGACAATCTAATGTTCAGACTTCTAAGGGTAGAACCTATGTAGTATTTGATATCTTCGTTAGGAGCCGAGGGAAGCAATGGGATACGATATATTCCTGCTTTATTCAAAGTGGCAACTTGATCTCTGTCGTTACGTATGGTAGAAAAAATGTTTTTGGTGCAAATTCCAAATTTAATATTATATTTATTACATACCTTCCGCAATATAGAAACTACGGGAGGGATGAAATCAACTTTACCAACGTATATAGGGGGAACGACTTCCCTTGACAACGTCGTAAATCTTAGTCTTTCAAATTTCTGTAGAAGTTCCCGAAAGAAGCAGGCGGGATATCCAAATGATATGGCCATGTTCTGTATAAGAGCTAGTTCGTCCTGACGTATCTTACGGGTAGAGGAATGAGTAAATGCTCGTTTAATTAAAAAACGTAAGGCTGAAGCTTTGTGTTCCGGGGGTGCGAAGAGATAAAAGGTATAAGACAAGGTGTGAAGGTCGGTTTTCTATAGACGGATAATTTGATAAGGTTTGAAGTCAAGTCACGAGTTAATAAAATGTCCAGAAAGGGTAATATACCATTTTGTTCAAGTTCCATTGTGAAGGTGATAGTAGGATATTGGTTGGACAGACATGTGGTAAATTCGTTCAGAAGTACCATGGAGTGAGGCCAAAAGACCAACATATCATCCACGTATCTTAAGAGGAGTGCCGGTTGATTCGTGAATTGGCTCAGAACTTTATCTTCCAATGACTGCAGTAAAATTTCGGCCAGAACAGGGGAGAGAGGAGACCCCATTGGTGCCCCCTCAGTTTGTTGGTAGAATTTGCTATCAAATTTGAAATAAGAACGTTTTGCAACCAATTTCAAAGCAGAAATGATTGCATCAACCTCCAAAGGGGAAATTGAGTTATCAGCAAGCAATTTCCCTTCAATAATCGAGTGGACTACTTCAAGTGGAACATTTGGAAACAGAGACACTACATCAAGAGAAGCCATAACAAATGAGTTTCCCTTGGGATCAAAAGATTTTATTCGCGTTAATGCCTGAGTAGAACTATTAATGGAAACTGAAGAATTTGCTATAAGTGGTTTTAAGTAAGTTGCTAAAGCTCTCTCCAATGTACGGGTGGGGCTAGCATACCCCGAAATCAACAGTCTGAGGGAGTGGTCAGGTTTGTGGGTTTTGATTTTCCCGAACAACTCAGGGACTCTAGTACCTACAGGAGGCTTCATTTTAGTAGAAATGGACTTAGGCAAGAGACCCCGGTTCCTGAGTTTACTTAACTCAGCTACAGTCGCATTTGTCGGGTCAGAGCGAAGTATCCGATGTGGAATCAGAGCTATTGCTTGGTACATCTTATTGTAGTAATCCTTGCGATCTAATAAAATAATTTGCTGGGACTTGTCAGCGCTAATGATTGAGAGATCCGGGTTTCGAGAAAGTTGTAACAATTGGTTGCGTTCATATTTTAGAAATGAAGAAGTTTTATCAGAATTTGAAAGGGAGTCAGCTAAGGCATAACGAGTGATATCTTGTTCCTTCTCTGGCAAGGCCCCAATGACATTCTCTATCTGAGGTAAAGATTGAAATGGTCGAAAAGTTAAAACTGGATAGCTGAATTTGAAACCACGATTGAGGGCCGAACGTTGAATATCAGATAACACTATGGAGCTATAGTTGATGAAAGAATCAGGTAAATCACGATTAGTGGTTCTGTAGCTGAAGTTCTTAGGTTGGAACAAGTGAGGGCGTGTAGAAACCAGATTGCATAATTTACGAGTGTGTCCTTGATTCATGGTGTTTATTAAAGTCTGTATAGTGGTAAAGAAAACCAACAAAGTCTTACCTAATAAAATAGGATGGGAAAGTCTGGATAGTTGAGTATAAGCATTGTAGGATTTAAGGTTTAACAAGTCCAGGTAACTTCTTTTTCTCCTTATTTCTTTGGTCAGTCGTTTTTGTTGAGCATTAACAATTACGTGTGCATCCTGTTGAGATATGGCAAAGGTTCGTATTCGCAGGAACTTGGGCACCACACCGAGTGAACGGCAGTTGAGTAGAAAACTAAGGTGAGTCTCACAGCGGGCTAGTTTCCGTCGGATGTTACAGAAGGTCTTGGTTGCAGCTTCCATGCTACGTGCGCTTTAAAGTGCTACAGATTCTACCAGAATCCCTCACACATAGTATCACAAGGTTTGCAGCTAAAAAGAGTAATACTTGTTAAAAAATTCGTACGTTTAGGAGATAATTACTTAGAGGCGTGCTGTCTCCGTACGATATCATCAAACCAACATCTCTGACTGTACAATAAAAAACTTTATTTACAATAAAAGACATGATTTTAAAATATTTAAAAAATGGCAAGATCTTTCGGGGCTACAATAGCACCCGTCCTCAGGCCACCCAACAGTGCCACAAAGCATAGGGAAGTGCTGCAATATATAACCAGTCTCCCCCGCGAGACCCACAATACATTTGTTCAAAACCGCAGGTGATGCCAATTGAGAAAAAACAGCAGAACAAAAGTAATATGTACAAATGATATAATCGATTAAGTAAGGTCCTCTTCTTCAGTTTTTTGAATGGGAGAAGTAATTATTTTTCTCCATTGTCTAGGAACAAAAACAGGTAAGTCCAAGTTACAACAGGTATTACCATAAGAGATTATATACAGACTCTCGGTAAAAAGACGGTTTGTTTGCTTACATTGGAGGAGAGTACTATTGTATTAGGCCAATCGGGAGAGTAACTTCCCTGGCGAACAGCTGTAGTAAATGAAGTAGAAATGCAGTCAGTTCGAAGTGCATATTTATGTTCAGACAATCTAATGTTCAGACTTCTAAGGGTAGAACCTATGTAGTATTTGATATCTTCGTTAGGAGCCGAGGGAAGCAATGGGATACGATATATTCCTGCTTTATTCAAAGTGGCAACTTGATCTCTGTCGTTACGTATGGTAGAAAAAATGTTTTTGGTGCAAATTCCAAATTTAATATTATATTTATTACATACCTTCCGCAATATAGAAACTACGGGAGGGATGAAATCAACTTTACCAACGTATATAGGGGGAACGACTTCCCTTGACAACGTCGTAAATCTTAGTCTTTCAAATTTCTGTAGAAGTTCCCGAAAGAAGCAGGCGGGATATCCAAATGATATGGCCATGTTCTGTATAAGAGCTAGTTCGTCCTGACGTATCTTACGGGTAGAGGAATGAGTAAATGCTCGTTTAATTAAAAAACGTAAGGCTGAAGCTTTGTGTTCCGGGGGGTGCGAAGAGATAAAAGGTATAAGACAAGGTGTGAAGGTCGGTTTTCTATAGACGGATAATTTGATAAGGTTTGAAGTCAAGTCACGAGTTAATAAAATGTCCAGAAAGGGTAATATACCATTTTGTTCAAGTTCCATTGTGAAGGTGATAGTAGGATATTGGTTGGACAGACATGTGGTAAATTCGTTCAGAAGTACCATGGAGTGAGGCCAAAAGACCAACATATCATCCACGTATCTTAAGAGGAGTGCCGGTTGATTCGTGAATTGGCTCAGAACTTTATCTTCCAATGACTGCAGTAAAATTTCGGCCAGAACAGGGGAGAGAGGAGACCCCATTGGTGCCCCCTCAGTTTGTTGGTAGAATTTGCTATCAAATTTGAAATAAGAACGTTTTGCAACCAATTTCAAAGCAGAAATGATTGCATCAACCTCCAAAGGGGAAATTGAGTTATCAGCAAGCAATTTCCCTTCAATAATCGAGTGGACTACTTCAAGTGGAACATTTGGAAACAGAGACACTACATCAAGAGAAGCCATAACAAATGAGTTTCCCTTGGGATCAAAAGATTTTATTCGCGTTAATGCCTGAGTAGAACTATTAATGGAAACTGAAGAATTTGCTATAAGTGGTTTTAAGTAAGTTGCTAAAGCTCTCTCCAATGTACGGGTGGGGCTAGCATACCCCGAAATCAACAGTCTGAGGGAGTGGTCAGGTTTGTGGGTTTTGATTTTCCCGAACAACTCAGGGACTCTAGTACCTACAGGAATCTTCATTTTAGTAGAAATGGACTTAGGCAAGAGACCCCGGTTCCTGAGTTTACTTAACTCAGCTACAGTCGCATTTGTCGGGTCAGAGCGAAGTATCCGATGTGGAATCAGAGCTATTGCTTTGGTACATCTTATTGTAGTAATCCTTGCGATCTAATAAAATAATTTGCTGGGACTTGTCAGCGCTAATGATTGAGAGATCCGGGTTTCGAGAAAGTTGTAACAATTGGTTGCGTTCATATTTTAGAAATGAAGAAGTTTTATCAGAATTTGAAAGGGAGTCAGCTAAGGCATAACGAGTGATATCTTGTTCCTTCTCTGGCAAGGCCCCAATGACATTCTCTATCTGAGGTAAAGATTGAAATGGTCGAAAAGTTAAAACTGGATAGCTGAATTTGAAACCACGATTGAGGGCCGAACGTTGAATATCAGATAACACTATGGAGCTATAGTTGATGAAAGAATCAGGTAAATCACGATTAGTGGTTCTGTAGCTGAAGTTCTTAGGTTGGAACAAGTGAGGGCGTGTAGAAACCAGATTGCATAATTTACGAGTGTGTCCTTGATTCATGGTGTTTATTAAAGTCTGTATAGTGGTAAAGAAAACCAACAAAGTCTTACCTAATAAAATAGGATGGGAAAGTCTGGATAGTTGAGTATAAGCATTGTAGGATTTAAGGTTTAACAAGTCCAGGTAACTTCTTTTTCTCCTTATTTCTTTGGTCAGTCGTTTTTGTTGAGCATTAACAATTACGTGTGCATCCTGTTGAGATATGGCAAAGGTTCGTATTCGCAGGAACTTGGGCACCACACCGAGTGAACGGCAGTTGAGTAGAAAACTAAGGTGAGTCTCACAGCGGGCTAGTTTCCGTCGGATGTTACAGAAGGTCTTGGTTGCAGCTTCCATGCTACGTGCGCTTTAAAGTGCTACAGATTCTACCAGAATCCCTCACACATAGTATCACAAGGTTTGCAGCTAAAAAGAGTAATACTTGTTAAAAAATTCGTACGTTTAGGAGATAATTACTTAGAGGCGTGCTGTCTCCGTACGATATCATCAAACCAACATCTCTGACTGTACAATAAAAAACTTTATTTACAATAAAAGACATGATTTTAAAATATTTAAAAAATGGCAAGATCTTTCGGGGCTACAATAGCACCCGTCCTCAGGCCACCCAACAGTGCCACAAAGCATAGGGAAGTGCTGCAATATATAACCAGTCTCCCCCGCGAGACCCACAATACATTTGTTCAAAACCGCAGGTGATGCCAATTGAGAAAAAACAGCAGAACAAAAGTAATATGTACAAATGATATAATCGATTAAGTAAGGTCCTCTTCTTCAGTTTTTTGAATGGGAGAAGTAATTATTTTTCTCCATTGTCTAGGAACAAAAACAGGTAAGTCCAAGTTACAACAGGTATTACCATAAGAGATTATATACAGACTCTCGGTAAAAAAGACGGTTTGTTTGCTTACATTGGAGGAGAGTACTATTGTATTAGGCCAATCGGGAGAGTAACCTCCCTGGCGAACAGCTGTAGTAAATGAAGTAGAAATGCAGTCAGTTCGAAGTGCATATTTATGTTCAGACAATCTAATGTTCAGACTTCTAAGGGTAGAACCTATGTAGTATTTGATATCTTCGTTAGGAGCCGAGGGAAGCAATGGGATACGATATATTCCTGCTTTATTCAAAGTGGCAACTTGATCTCTGTCGTTACGTATGGTAGAAAAAATGTTTTTGGTGCAAATTCCAAATTTAATATTATATTTATTACATACCTTCCGCAATATAGAAACTACGGGAGGGATGAAATCAACTTTACCAACGTATATAGGGGGAACGACTTCCCTTGACAACGTCGTAAATCTTAGTCTTTCAAATTTCTGTAGAAGTTCCCGAAAGAAGCAGGCGGGATATCCAAATGATATGGAAATGTTCTGTATAAGAGCTAGTTCGTCCTGACGTATCTTACGGGTAGAGGAATGAGTAAATGCTCGTTTAATTAAAAAACGTAAGGCTGAAGCTTTGTGTTCCGGGGGTGCGAAGAGATAAAAGGTATAAGACAAGGTGTGAAGGTCGGTTTTCTATAGACGGATAATTTGATAAGGTTTGAAGTCAAGTCACGAGTTAATAAAATGTCCAGAAAGGGTAATATACCATTTTGTTCAAGTTCCATTGTGAAGGTGATAGTAGGATATTGGTATGACAGACATGTGGTAAATTCGTTCAGAAGTACCATGGAGTGAGGCCAAAAGACCAACATATCATCCACGTATCTTAAGAGGAGTGCCGGTTGATTCGTGAATTGGCTCAGAACTTTATCTTCCAATGACTGCAGTAAAATTTCGGCCAGAACAGGGGAGAGAGGAGACCCCATTGGTGCCCCCTCAGTTTGTTGGTAGAATTTGCTATCAAATTTGAAATAAGAACGTTTTGCAACCAATTTCAAAGCAGAAATGATTGCATCAACCTCCAAAGGGGAAATTGAGTTATCAGCAAGCAATTTCCCTTCAATAATCGAGTGGACTACTTCAAGTGGAACATTTGGAAACAGAGACACTACATCAAGAGAAGCCATAACAAATGAGTTTCCCTTGGGATCAAAAGATTTTATTCGCGTTAATGCCTGAGTAGAACTATTAATGGAAACTGAAGAATTTGCTATAAGTGGTTTTAAGTAAGTTGCTAAAGCTCTCTCCAATGTACGGGTGGGGCTAGCATACCCCGAAATCAACACTCTGAGGGAGTGGTCAGGTTTGTGGGTTTTGATTTTCCCGAACAACTCAGGGACTCTAGTACCTACAGGAGGCTTCATTTTAGTAGAAATGGACTTAGGCAAGAGACCCCGGTTCCTGAGTTTACTTAACTCAGCTACAGTCGCATTTGTCGGGTCAGAGCGAAGTATCCGATGTGGAATCAGAGCTATTGCTTGGTACATCTTATTGTAGTAATCCTTGCGATCTAATAAAATAATTTGCTGGGACTTGTCAGCGCTAATGATTGAGAGATCCGGGTTTCGAGAAAGTTGTAACAATTGGTTGCGTTCATATTTTAGAAATGAAGAAGTTTTATCAGAATTTGAAAGGGAGTCAGCTAAGGCATAACGAGTGATATCTTGTTCCTTCTCTGGCAAGGCCATAATGACATTCTCTATCTGAGGTAAAGATTGAAATGGTCGAAAAGTTAAAACTGGATAGCTGAATTTGAAACCACGATTGAGGGCCGAACGTTGAATATCAGATAACACTATGGAGCTATAGTTGATGAAAGAATCAGGTAAATCACGATTAGTGGTTCTGTAGCTGAAGTTCTTAGGTTGGAACAAGTGAGGGCGTGTAGAAACCAGATTGCATAATTTACGAGTGTGTCCTTGATTCATGGTGTTTATTAAAGTCTGTATAGTGGTAAAGAAAACCAACAAAGTCTTACCTAATAAAATAGGATGGGAAAGTCTGGATAGTTGAGTATAAGCATTGTAGGATTTAAGGTTTAACAAGTCCAGGTAACTTCTTTTTCTCCTTATTTCTTTGGTCAGTCGTTTTTGTTGAGCATTAACAATTACGTGTGCATCCTGTTGAGATATGGCAAAGGTTCGTATTCGCAGGAACTTGGGCACCACACCGAGTGAACGGCAGTTGAGTAGAAAACTAAGGTGAGTCTCACAGCGGGCTAGTTTCCGTCGGATGTTACAGAAGGTCTTGGTTGCAGCTTCCATGCTACGTGCGCTTAAGCAGGAATATATCGTATCCCATTGCTTCCCTCGGCTCCTAACGAAGATATCAAATACTACATAGGTTCTACCCTTAGAAGTCTGAACATTAGATTGTCTGAACATAAATATGCACTTCGAACTGACTGCATTTCTACTTCATTTACTACAGCTGTTCGCCAGGGAGGTTACTCTCCCGATTGGCCTAATACAATAGTACTCTCCTCCAATGTAAGCAAACAAACCGTCTTTTTTACCGAGAGTCTGTATATAATCTCTTATGGTAATACCTGTTGTAACTTGGACTTACCTGTTTTTGTTCCTAGACAATGGAGAAAAATAATTACTTCTCCCATTCAAAAAACTGAAGAAGAGGACCTTACTTAATCGATTATATCATTTGTACATATTACTTTTGTTCTGCTGTTTTTTCTCAATTGGCATCACCTGCGGTTTTGAACAAATGTATTGTGGGTCTCGCGGGGGAGACTGGTTATATATTGCAGCACTTCCCTATGCTTTGTGGCACTGTTGGGTGGCCTGAGGACGGGTGCTATTGTAGCCCCGAAAGATCTTGCCATTTTTTAAATATTTTAAAATCATGTCTTTTATTGTAAATAAAGTTTTTTATTGTACAGTCAGAGATGTTGGTTTGATGATATCGTACGGAGACAGCACGCCTCTAAGTAATTATCTCCTAAACGTACGAATTTTTTAACAAGTATTACTCTTTTTAGCTGCAGACCTTGTGATACTATGTGTGAGGGATTCTGGTAGAATCTGTAGCACTTTAAAGCGCACGTAGCATGGAAGCTGCAACCAAGACCTTCTGTAACATCCGACGGAAACTAGCCCGCTGTGAGACTCACCTTAGTTTTCTACTCAACTGCCGTTCACTCGGTGTGGTGCCCAAGTTCCTGCGAATACGAACCTTTGCCATATCTCAACAGGATGCACACGTAATTGTTAATGCTCAACAAAAACGACTGACCAAAGAAATAAGGAGAAAAAGAAGTTACCTGGACTTGTTAAACCTTAAATCCTACAATGCTTATACTCAACTATCCAGACTTTCCCATCCTATTTTATTAGGTAAGACTTTGTTGGTTTTCTTTACCACTATACAGACTTTAATAAACACCATGAATCAAGGACACACTCGTAAATTATGCAATCTGGTTTCTACACGCCCTCACTTGTTCCAACCTAAGAACTTCAGCTACAGAACCACTAATCGTGATTTACCTGATTCTTTCATCAACTATAGCTCCATAGTGTTATCTGATATTCAACGTTCGGCCCTCAATCGTGGTTTCAAATTCAGCTATCCAGTTTTAACTTTTCGACCATTTCAATCTTTACCTCAGATAGAGAATGTCATTGGGGCCTTGCCAGAGAAGGAACAAGATATCACTCGTTATGCCTTAGCTGACTCCCTTTCAAATTCTGATAAAACTTCTTCATTTCTAAAATATGAACGCAACCAATTGTTACAACTTTCTCGAAACCCGGATCTCTCAATCATTAGCGCTGACAAGTCCCAGCAAATTATTTTATTAGATCGCAAGGATTACTACAATAAGATGTACCAAGCAATAGCTCTGATTCCACATCGGATACTTCGCTCTGACCCGACAAATGCGACTGTAGCTGAGTTAAGTAAACTCAGGAACCGGGGTCTCTTGCCTAAGTCCATTTCTACTAAAATGAAGCCTCCTGTAGGTACTAGAGTCCCTGAGTTGTTCGGGAAAATCAAAACCCACAAACCTGACCACTCCCTCAGACTGTTGATTTCGGGGTATGCTAGCCCCACCCGTACATTGGAGAGAGCTTTAGCAACTTACTTAAAACCACTTATAGCAAATTCTTCAGTTTCCATTAATAGTTCTACTCAGGCATTAACGCGAATAAAATCTTTTGATCCCAAGGGAAACTCATTTGTTATGGCTTCTCTTGATGTAGTGTCTCTGTTTCCAAATGTTCCACTTGAAGTAGTCCACTCGATTATTGAAGGGAAATTGCTTGCTGATAACTCAATTTCCCCTTTGGAGGTTGATGCAATCATTTCTGCTTTGAAATTGGTTGCAAAACGTTCTTATTTCAAATTTGATAGCAAATTCTACCAACAAACTGAGGGGGCACCAATGGGGTCTCCTCTCTCCCCTGTTCTGGCCGAAATTTTACTGCAGTCATTGGAAGATAAAGTTCTGAGCCAATTCACGAATCAACCGGCACTCCTCTTAAGATACGTGGATGATATGTTGGTCTTTTGGCCTCACTCCATGGTACTTCTGAACGAATTTACCACATGTCTGTCCAACCAATATCCTACTATCACCTTCACAATGGAACTTGAACAAAATGGTATATTACCCTTTCTGGACATTTTATTAACTCGTGACTTGACTTCAAACCTTATCAAATTATCCGTCTATAGAAAACCGACCTTCACACCTTGTCTTATACCTTTTATCTCTTCGCACCCCCGGAACACAAAGCTTCAGCCTTACGTTTTTTAATTAAACAAGCATTTACTCATTCCTCTACCCGTAAGATACGTCAGGACGAACTAGCTCTTATACAGAACATGGCCATATCATTTGGATATCCCGCCTGCTTCTTTCGGGAACTTCTACAGAAATTTGAAAGACTAAGATTTACGACGTTGTCAAGGGAAGTCGTTCCCCCTATATACGTTGGTAAAGTTGATTTCATCCCTCCCGTAGTTTCTATATTGCGGAAGGTATGTAATAAATATAATATTAAATTTGGAATTTGCACCAAAAACATTTTTTCTACCATACGTAACGACAGAGATCAAGTTGCCACTTTGAATAAAGCAGGAATATATCGTATCCCATTGCTTCCCTCGGCTCCTAACGAAGATATCAAATACTACATAGGTTCTACCCTTAGAAGTCTGAACATTAGATTGTCTGAACATAAATATGCACTTCGAACTGACTGCATTTCTACTTCATTTACTACAGCTGTTCGCCAGGGAGGTTACTCTCCCGATTGGCCTAATACAATAGTACTCTCCTCCAATGTAAGCAAACAAACCGTCTTTTTTACCGAGAGTCTGTATATAATCTATTATGGTAATACCTGTTGTAACTTGGACTTACCTGTTTTTGTTCCTAGACAACGGAGAAAAATAATTACTTCTCCCATTCAAAAAACTGAAGAAGAGGACCTTACTTAATCGATTATATCATTTGTACATATTACTTTTGTTCTGCTGTTTTTTCTCAATTGGCATCACCTGCGGTTTTGAACAAATGTATTGTGGGTCTCGCGGGGGAGACTGGTTATATATTGCAGCACTTCCCTATGCTTTGTGGCACTGTTGGGTGGCCTGAGGACGGGTGCTATTGTAGCCCCGAAAGATCTTGCCATTTTTTAAATATTTTAAAATCATGTCTTTTATTGTAAATAAAGTTTTTTATTGTACAGTCAGAGATGTTGGTTTGATGATATCGTACGGAGACAGCACGCCTCTAAGTAATTATCTCCTAAACGTACGAATTTTTTAACAAGTATTACTCTTTTTAGCTGCAAACCTTGTGATACTATGTGTGAGGGATTCTGGTAGAATCTGTAGCACTTTAAAGCGCACGTAGCATGGAAGCTGCAACCAAGACCTTCTGTAACATCCGACGGAAACTAGCCCGCTGTGAGACTCACCTTAGTTTTCTACTCAACTGCCGTTCACTCGGTGTGGTGCCCAAGTTCCTGCGAATACGAACCTTTGCCATATCTCAACAGGATGCACACGTAATTGTTAATGCTCAACAAAAACGACTGACCAAAGAAATAAGGAGAAAAAGAAGTTACCTGGACTTGTTAAACCTTAAATCCTACAATGCTTATACTCAACTATCCAGACTTTCCCATCCTATTTTATTAGGTAAGACTTTGTTGGTTTTCTTTACCACTATACAGACTTTAATAAACACCATGAATCAAGGACACACTCGTAAATTATGCAATCTGGTTTCTACACGCCCTCACTTGTTCCAACCTAAGAACTTCAGCTACAGAACCACTAATCGTGATTTACCTGATTCTTTCATCAACTATAGCTCCATAGTGTTATCTGATATTCAACGTTCGGCCCTCAATCGTGGTTTCAAATTCAGCTATCCAGTTTTAACTTTTCGACCATTTCAATCTTTACCTCAGATAGAGAATGTCATTGGGGCCTTGCCAGAGAAGGAACAAGATATCACTCGTTATGCCTTAGCTGACTCCCTTTCAAATTCTGATAAAACTTCTTCATTTCTAAAATATGAACGCAACCAATTGTTACAACTTTCTCGAAACCCGGATCTCTCAATCATTAGCGCTGACAAGTCCCAGCAAATTATTTTATTAGATCGCAAGGATTACTACAATAAGATGTACCAAGCAATAGCTCTGATTCCACATCGGATACTTCGCTCTGACCCGACAAATGCGACTGTAGCTGAGTTAAGTAAACTCAGGAACCGGGGTCTCTTGCCTAAGTCCATTTCTACTAAAATGAAGCCTCCTGTAGGTACTAGAGTCCCTGAGTTGTTCGGGAAAATCAAAACCCACAAACCTGACCACTCCCTCAGACTGTTGATTTCGGGGTATGCTAGCCCCACCCGTACATTGGAGAGAGCTTTAGCAACTTACTTAAAACCACTTATAGCAAATTCTTCAGTTTCCATTAATAGTTCTACTCAGGCATTAACGCGAATAAAATCTTTTGATCCCAAGGGAAACTCATTTGTTATGGCTTCTCTTGATGTAGTGTCTCTGTTTCCAAATGTTCCACTTGAAGTAGTCCACTCGATTATTGAAGGGAAATTGCTTGCTGATAACTCAATTTCCCCTTTGGAGGTTGATGCAATCATTTCTGCTTTGAAATTGGTTGCAAAACGTTCTTATTTCAAATTTGATAGCAAATTCTACCAACAAACTGAGGGGGCACCAATGGGGTCTCCTCTCTCCCCTGTTCTGGCCGAAATTTTTACTGCAGTCATTGGAAGATAAAGTTCTGAGCCAATTCACGAATCAACCGGCACTCCTCTTAAGATACGTGGATGATATGTTGGTCTTTTGGCCTCACTCCATGGTACTTCTGAACGAATTTACCACATGTCTGTCCAACCAATATCCTACTATCACCTTCACAATGGAACTTGAACAAAATGGTATATTACCCTTTCTGGACATTTTATTAACTCGTGACTTGACTTCAAACCTTATCAAATTATCCGTCTATAGAAAACCGACCTTCACACCTTGTCTTATACCTTTTATCTCTTCGCACCCCCGGAACACAAAGCTTCAGCCTTACGTTTTTTAATTAAACGAGCATTTACTCATTCCTCTACCCGTAAGATACGTCAGGACGAACTAGCTCTTATACAGAACATGGCCATATCATTTGGATATCCCGCCTGCTTCTTTCGGGAACTTCTACAGAAATTTGAAAGACTAAGATTTACGACGTTGTCAAGGGAAGTCGTTCCCCCTATATACGTTGGTAAAGTTGATTTCATCCCTCCCGTAGTTTCTATATTGCGGAAGGTATGTAATAAATATAATATTAAATTTGGAATTTGCACCAAAAACATTTTTTCTACCATACGTAACGACAGAGATCAAGTTGCCACTTTGAATAAAGCAGGAATATATCGTATCCCATTGCTTCCCTCGGCTCCTAACGAAGATATCAAATACTACATAGGTTCTACCCTTAGAAGTCTGAACATTAGATTGTCTGAACATAAATATGCACTTCGAACTGACTGCATTTCTACTTCATTTACTACAGCTGTTCGCCAGGGAGGTTACTCTCCCGATTGGCCTAATACAATAGTACTCTCCTCCAATGTAAGCAAACAAACCGTCTTTTTTACCGAGAGTCTGTATATAATCTCTTATGGTAATACCTGTTGTAACTTGGACTTACCTGTTTTTGTTCCTAGACAATGGAGAAAAATAATTACTTCTCCCATTCAAAAAACTGAAGAAGAGGACCTTACTTAATCGATTATATCATTTGTACATATTACTTTTGTTCTGCTGTTTTTTCTCAATTGGCATCACCTGCGGTTTTGAACAAATGTATTGTGGGTCTCGCGGGGGAGACTGGTTATATATTGCAGCACTTCTCTATGCTTTGTGGCACTGTTGGGTGGCCTGAGGACGGGTGCTATTGTAGCCCCGAAAGATCTTGCCATTTTTTAAATATTTTAAAATCATGTCTTTTATTGTAAATAAAGTTTTTTATTGTACAGTCAGAGATGTTGGTTTGATGATATCGTACGGAGACAGCACGCCTCTAAGTAATTATCTCCTAAACGTACGAATTTTTTAACAAGTATTGTTGTCAAACCTGTTGGGTACATTTGCAGTCAGACAGACTCTCACCATAAGCTCCTCCACTAGTGGTAAAAATGCATGAAATATTTGCTGTCGAAGGTTTGGCTTGGTGTCTCACTGTATGATAATTCTTCTCACGCCGCTAAATGTGGCAGTTTCCATATGCATTAAGTAGGATATCTGTATTGCAACTACTGAAATATATCTAATTTCACTGTTGGAAAAACAAGTCTGATTCATTTTTTATCAATTTCTCCTCGGTTTGACTGAATTGCGTTCACTATTTCTGTGTGGGATAAAATTACATGTCACGGAGTTACTGACAAAAATTGTATTTCGTTCAGCTTAGATTACTAATCGCCTAATTTAGAAAAATATGTGACTGCAAATCGTCAAGAATTTTGTAACTATCAAACTAGAGCAGAAGCATGCAGAATCGTAAAATGATCTTATTATAAAAAAGGATGTTCTAATGTTCTCTCTATGTCCGTCTGGATATATGAACTTAGATACCATATTACGAAATACTCTTATTTATAAAAACGTATTTTTTCATTTCAAAGCCTGCACTATGGTAACAGTAATCAAATACTTTTGGCCCTACTCTTGTGCATATCCTTTCCTCTACGGAGAGCGAATGCAGTGGCTGCGGTTAAAAGTACGTTTTGTTGCATTCATGGTTTCAAATGGCCTTACAAGAAAAAATCATTCTCCCGCTAACCTTTTGCTAGAAAAACCACTTCAGCCCATTACAGTTCAAACATTTCACAATTTCTCCGCTAAGGAAGAAAATGCACATTAAGTTTGCGGCAGTATCTCTGCCTCAAACGATCTGGTTTGGAAATTACTTTTTGCGTAATTTCCGTTTGTAATGAGGTATGTTTGCCTCTAATTCCACTTTATTCATAGCAAACATTTTCACTATTATGTGGCGTAAATTTGCATTTCCTTTTGCGATTTTTTTTGCAGACGTATCTAACCTTTTAAAAATCCGCGTGAAAAATATATTTCTCAATAAGCATGACGAAAACATTTTATTCACATCTTCCACTCAAAATAAATCAGGTTTTCTACTGGCAGGAGGAAGATCCTGTCATAATTTCCGAAGTATATCTGCTTCAAAAACTCATATTTTAAAAGTTCCTTTGCGCCCAATACAGAATAAGTTGAAAAAAATCTGATTTTTCATAACACGCAAGTTTATAGCTAGGGATTGTAAGTTCGAAATCCTATTTACAATGAACTTGCAGTGTATGTAAGCGTCGAATATCGCAAATGAAAAAAGTTCGATTTCTGTCACATTTCGCTGATAACTCAAAATATTCGTTGCAAAGTTCTTGCTTAAAATAATGCTCAACTGTCTCTTTAATGGGAATCAATACATATTTTTTTTAAATTTAATCAATGCCACGATTTCCAATATCTCACTTAGTTAATGACATAACTGTTTCATCATGTACCATTCACTCGTCGAACTGCACAGTACGTCACTGATTGGGGTAGGAACGCATTTATGTTTGCGCCTGCGTGCCCGTTTCAAAATGACTGATTGAAAAGTTTATTCCTTTACACTGTGCTGTTCAAAACGTAATAGTAGTTTTGCCTAAAAGGAACCTGTTTTTTCGAATGTCAAAGGTTCGTTTCCATAGCATACGTTCAGCTATAAAATATGTTTAAAGGCATCTACTTCCTTTTCAGCTTTTTGCCGCTTGTGGATACAGGGTGAACTTCCATTTTGCCTCAGTATCACTGATTCTGAAATCTTGTTTAAAATATTCCACCAAAGCGGCTACCATTAATTACAGTGAGTATATTGCGCTCATTTTGTTTTTAATAAAGTACGGACAGCTTTTCTTCTAAGAGCTGAAAGTTAGACACTTTTCTTCCATAGATCTGCTTCTAAGTTATTATTCTGGAAGATTCATGTTTACCAAAAGTATTGCTCGCTGTGAGGGATGTTAAACGCACAGTTTTTTAATGTTTGTAAGGCACGTTTTGCGGCTAGTGAGTATAAGCATTATTTTCTACTTCCAAACTATTTCTAGAATTCACGTGCCATAGGTACACCTTGTTATTGGTTCCGCCAGCTCTGAAGATATACTTTTCCTCTTGAATGCGCGAACCAGTTTTCTCTCCGACGATATTATCAGATTGGCTAGGAAATATTCTCTCCGTGTGGAATATATTTAGAGTACGTGCTCATGCACTGCTTAACTATACTCAATATCATCTCTATTTGGCTAATGTATGGTATCGCAATTTAATGTAGAAAATGAATGTAATCGCAAGGCCGCAAACTGCAGCTTTTCATCTGCATTTAAGTGAATCCCCATAAAAACTGTGCCCTATGTTCCCGATGGTAAAAATTTCTGTGGACATTTTCTTCGCAGTTAATGTATTCCCAAGGATGAAAATTTGCACATCGATAAAAACAACTTTGTATTACAGAAGAGTGATCTTAACATTTGCTAAAACTTAACCATTATTATATTAAAAATCAATCAGTTTTCCTTGGGTGGTGTTGAGATTCGTTATAGGTGGTGCCCACTGCAGAGATCGCTTACTAATTGCAATCACGTCAAATGTTTTTCTTAATATTTTTCTTTTAATTTTCGGAACGGTATCAACATTTGAGTCAATCCATGCGATAATCTGGAATATATAAAATCATTGGAATCACAAAGATTAAGTTTTCTGACAATAATTTTCCTGAAAATGTTGCATAGTATGTTTATTGTCTTATTTTGGAATTGCAAATCAGCAGTACGTACAGTTCGGTTAAACTTTTCAGCTAAATTATTGTCAGAAAATTTAATTTATTGACTCAAATCATTCTAAACATTTCAAATCATCACATGTTTAGATTAAAGTGTTGATTGCAGTCCAAAAATTTATAAAATCATTGCAAAACCATGACACATAATTAGAATTAGTAAGCGACCTGTACATGTAACGCGATCTATCAGCGGTTCCCAACATTACCAAAGGAAAAGTTATTGTTTTTAAATATAATTATGGTAAGTTTTAGAAAACATTAAGTATACTAGCTTTATAATTTTAAGATGTTTTTAGTGATGTGCAAAGTTTCATTCTTGTGAATGGATTTATTTAGAAAAATATTTTAAAGGAATTTTTACCATTGGGAACATACGGCAGAATTTTTAGGTGGATCCACCTTAAGAGACATTGCGACAGAATACTTAAAAGCATTCAGGGTAAAGATGTTCATAAAATGAAAATACGACATCCTAAAATAACCGTACGCCGGAATGTGAAACCAATAAGTTTTAACATTTGCTTGCAGTATATTTCCTATAACATAAAGAAAGATACTGACATAAAGAAAGATACTGGAAGGAAGGGGTTGATTTTTTTTCATATTTCAACTGCATTTGTAATGCTATTGTGTTCGGCATCTTACTTTTCAATTCCTCCGGGGACACATGTGGCTATGGTGCCCAATTTTCTAAAACGTGCATATGATCCTAAATTACAAAATGGCAGGGAAATTAATTTTTTACCTTTCGAAAGTCCATTGCCGTACGAAAGTTTTATTGGATACAATAGTAGAGTTATTTCGGACATATCTACGCATGAGATATATTCAGCAAAACATCCATCACCAACTTCAAACT
The DNA here is from genome assembly GCA_039090855.1 of Macrothele yani. NCBI lineage: Eukaryota > Metazoa > Arthropoda > Arachnida > Araneae > Macrothelidae > Macrothele > Macrothele yani. Next base: position 50,271,271 of record CM077018.1, on the reverse strand, counting down.
TGTGACTCATAATCGGCGTCGTGTTAATACAGACTAAAAACATAATTGGAATAGTGTTTTAACGATTTTCTGTTCGTGGAAGTAAAGGTGGTTAAATTTTTTAAAAATGATGTTCGTTTTGCAAAACACATTTTCTCACATAATATTTGTCATCATGATTTAAAACGTTTCATATCGGTATTTCACAGAAAATGGCATTTCTAGTGATATTTTTCTTATACATATTTACAAGTGTCATATTACCGCACCCAAAAATATTTATATGGGCGAACATTTATAGCATTTTTTTTATTGAAGGTTTAACGACCACTGTGAGCAACTCAATGGGCTATAAGCAGTCGCCCGTTCCTAATTTAGGGTCACTGGTTCCACGGAAAGTGAGAGTTCTAGTGCCGTAAGACAAACACAGCATCCATGCCTCACGGGATTCGAACCCGAACCTTTTTGGACGAATAATCAGAGGCCATCGTTTAGAAAGCTGCGCCGCCGGGGCGGCTCATACCATTTGTAAACAGATACATGGGTGAGCGGACGCTCACGTAAGATATAACATTTCGATTTGTTCCAGTCTCAAACGTTTCATAAATAATTATAATTTAGATATAGGTGTTTCAGAATTATTTACTGAAAACAAAATTAAAAATCTGTGTATATAACTATGTTTTAATTTCAAATAATACCTGCATTCCGTTTCTGTAAGGATATTATGTATAATGGTAACATCCAGTTTTAAGGCGAGAATACTCCTTTGATTACGCGTACAGTAAATACGATCCTGAACGTGACATGAAAATATCGTACCGATGATTTTATATTTCAGGATATAAAACTAAATTTTGCCTGACAAATTGTTTCGCAGTATGAATAATAAATCTACCCAGACAGTATATATAAATGTTATTTTATTTGTTATGTACTGAAAGCAATCCGAGAAAAGTGATAACATGTAAAAAATATTTTACGACTGAATGATTCAAATTCAAAGACGATGTATTTTATCTATTTTGATAATTAAAGAACAAGATGAAGCCTTCTTTTAGGATAGCGCTAGCCGAGTACTGCAAAATACTTTATCGTGCAAACAAAGATCGGATATATTGTTTTCAATTGCGGTTACGGGTAACATCATGTTGCAGTACTCTAAATACATATTTTTTTATTGGAGGTTTAATGACCACCGTGAGCAACTCAGTTGGCTATAAGAAGTCGCTCGTCCCAAATCTAGGGTCACTAACTCCAGGAAAGGGATTGGGCCAGCGCCGCAAGAGAAACAAGCCATCCATGTCTTACCGGGATTCGAATCCGAACCCATATCGGACGAATGATCAGAAACTATTTCTTAGACCACTGCGGTACCGGGACGACATAGAAATTTTAAAGATTTATGTAGAGGATTTTTGGAAGGGAGTATCTAACACCAGGTCTTCAATAACACGTCGATATGAAAGTTGGGATATTTGGCTAGAGAGCCCAACAAAAATGCTACGGCAGCAAGGTAGAATTGGGGAGGGAAACTACCTTATTTATTATTGGTTGGCCGCTGTCCGATGGTTTAACGTGCCCATCCGACGCACAGCGGGTATATGGTGGTTGGAGGGCCGGTGCCTGCGTGGAATCGATCCTGAGATTTTTCCGAGGTAATCAGGAACTTTGACTCCATGCCCATATGCTGCCGCAGTATAACAAATCGAGTTCCAGAGCCATTTTTAAGGGAAAATTCGTAATCATTCACTAATTGCTTTACTCCATCAGATTTAATATTCAAAGAGCCGGTCTTTTATTCATTGTGACTGGCATTGTTCCATGCATGGCACTTTTTGACTTTCGCATTACATTCGACACATGAGGACTGATAGTTAGCACTAAGAAATAAAAGCATATATCAAAACTATCTGATCGGTTTAACTTAAGGTTATTAGGCCTTAAAATAATAATAAAAAACATTCTAATATTTATGTCCTGTATAGGTGCTTTAAATTCCAAATGGGAAATTTCCGTTACTGATCAACTTTATGATTAGATTAATTTTTTAATCGCAGTCCTTCACTTAAAGTTTTTGAAATTCAATTTCGGATAAATATGAATTATTTCGAGAAATGCATCCACAAATAATTTTCATTCTTCTTTCTGAAATTATGTCCTATATCTTAAATTGGAATCTATTCAGTTTGTTTTCACGGAATGTCGGTTTAAAAAAAATAATAAATTGTAAAGTAGAAGTAACGCGTAATATTATATCTGTTTTAACAGCTCAATTTATTTTTCAAAATTGCAAACGAAAATAGTAACTTATAGACAGTATACAAAATAGGAAATCTAAAATTATCAAAGAAGAGAAATAGGCTATTTAACACGAAAGTGCGCAGCGAAAATAAGAGTTGTAAACTACAGAAAAAAATAAAAATCAGTAGAAGGCGAATTAGAAGCGATCATGAACTACGTCAAGGGAATGTATAATGAAAGCAGTGTCTTGAAGTAATATAATTGCACTGTATTATCTTCTATTATGCGTATAGCCGTTTAATCTGCTGTCCCTTGAGTTTGGAGTCCCACACCATCACCAGGGACAGGTACAGTATGTTTCACATTGTGTATGCAACAACTCAAGTGAGTTATTGGTGTATTTACGTATTCAATATTTTGTGGAAAACACCAAGTGCAGGAATTCCTTAATAAAGGTGTATATTAATTTTTAAAGTGTGCTTTACTTTTTCACTGTTGTATTTGAAAAACAAGAAAGATGATAGTGAATTTTTTCGGTTGATATGAACACGTCTTTGAATACTTTTCTACAAGAAAAATGTATTTCGTAGCAGAAATTGCTCAACATAAGCTGTAAACTAAAACATGTCTTACGGCGTCTGGTGGAATTCATGTTAAGAAAAAACAAAATTATGTGCAAAACATTCTGCAACGTAATAATGCTCCGACGAAATGAAATATTTCCAACGTGTTAAGTACAAACCTGTCAAATGATTCAATGTAAAACACATGACTCCGAATTCTGGACTTGCGCCTCGTTGCGCACACATGTCATCACAACTGTTCTCAAATAGTTGTGTTGCACACAACACCCAAAAAATTATTTGAATTAAACTTTGGTTGATTCTGAAATCGAAATGCAACTCCGAATACGATACGACACCAATCACTTGATATTTTATGTTCTTCAGCCTCACATGTGAAACCGAAGTATTCATAAATGTGGCCGAATTCAATCGTGATGCATTCGAAATGGAATATAACATATTCCACTTTGCATTTCGCTCAGGGGACACAGACATTACATCTGCTCCTTTTAACATAAAATCAGTGAGCCTCACGGAGGAGCCCTGAGATCGCTTGGAGATTTTCTATTGTGCTTTTAAGACATGCATTAAGACATAGATCGTTCTGTAGAAATTATGAGCACATTCAAATTTCTTCCATATTACTGCGTACAGCAAAGCGTAAGTGAAATTCTGACATTGTTTGTTATCAGTTTTCTTGGTGAGTAGGTACCGGAAAAGATATCGTAAACATAAATTATGGGATAGATAGGGAAATTCCAGAATTAAAGCTTATTTGATTTTGAAAAAAATAAGAACTTACAAAAATATTCCTTTACTTATACTTCAGGTTTAACATATTTTACATCTCTTCTATATATTTCGCATACCTCAGTTATACCTCTCGGGTTGCAACATTTATTGCGAAATCAAAAACATGATATTTGAAAATATAGACAGATATTTGATAAATTACTGCTACTTCTCTGTCCAAATGAAACAGCGCTCACGATGGTGAAATTTCATAACTGTGTTGGATGTTTTGAAGTTTAATATATGAGAATTTGCCTATTATTTTCATAATACTTGCTTCACAAAATAAATTTCCTTATATTTGCAAGAGGATTTCAATGTCTCCCAATGGCTGACAGATACCCTCACGTCGCACGTCGCACAATCAGCAGGAAATATGCAATTAAAATCTTGCCGCAGGATTCTTCGGTGTTGTCGAAAATAACTCAGACGTATTCTATATATTCCGAATTTCGAGAGTTAAGTTTACTTTCATTTGGCCTGCTGTCACATGGACATTCTGACAAGTTGTTGATAAAAATGATCTCAGCTTATTGCTCATTTTTTCTTCATTGCCGTCTGAACACGATTAATATTATTAGTCGTCCAAACCTATGCAGTTTAACATAACTCTTTTATTATTCACAAAAACTGGATAACAGACATTTTTGCAAGATCTTTCGAAGCACCTTGCACTTCATCTTCGAGCATACATTGAATAATTTATTGGAATGAGAATTCTAAACTTTTCTTCAAATGGGCGCGTGAGTAATTCATGATATATACTATTGAAATATGTGATACAATCATAACATGCAGCATGTTTACATTAACCAATTTCGTTAAGTATTTTGGAAACATTTATAAAATTATTCATATTCTACTAATATGGATAATTAGTAAAATATGAATAATTACTATGATAACTATGCATAACATATTAGGATTTATAGGTTATTACAGACCAAATAACACATTATTAAATAAGTCAATTGTAAAAAAATATGTATCCATATCATAGTAGTCCATCATTTTACTGAACATAGCGGTCCACGGCTCTGGTATATTAGTTGGGGTATCTTCATTGCAACGTCTGGTATTGTTCACCAGGATAAAGAGGCTTTCTGTAAACAACAGTGATCTTCGTGCTCTGGGTGTTCCTATAAGCTTATATTTACACGTGTTACATGTTATGATTGTATCACATAACTCAATAGTATATATGATGTATTCCGCACGCGATGATTTGAAGAAAAGATTAGAATTGATATTGCAATAAATTATCCAGTGTATCTCCGAAAATGAAGTGCAAAGCGCTTCGAAAGATCTTGAAAAAATGTCGGTTATCCAGTTTTTGTGAATAATAAAAGAGTTGTTTTGAACTGCATAGTTTTAGACAACTAATAATATCAATCGTGCTCAGATGGCAATGAAGGAAATATAGACAATAAGTATTAACTTAAAACACGAGAAGTGTCTATATAAAATATTTTAGCACTATGCTAACACGAGCATTTACTAAAACATGTGATGAAATTTAATGCAATTGTTTGAACTTTACCTCATGTTAATATAGGCCTAAATCTATGTATGGTATTGAGTACGATAGCGTTTACCAGTACGAAGCGCGTTTGGTCTTGTAATAAATATTCATGGGGATAATGTATCTTTATTTCGAATGGTATTCTTTACCACTAAATTTTTTTTATGACATCTTCGAAACGTTTTTGACTTTTGAGTTTTTTGTTTTTTTACCACAAAACTCCAAACAATATTCTATCGGTAATTTATTACTAAAATTTCTTACACACCTTTTAAAAGAAAATGCTTTAAAAAATATTGTGTTGTTGACATCAGAGATGAAAAAAATGCTCACAAGCTAGCGTTGGCAGTGGGCGAAAACGGAATTCGATTACAACGGTTTTCGCATTACACATTTTATTTAACCAATGCACTACGAAGTAATTGGAATATTGAATTTTGGAATTACATGGTTTTAAGAAAATGAAGAGAAAACCATGAGATTTTTATTATATATATCGTAATGGACAATATACTCCTAGCAGTCGAATGTACTGCAATATTGCATATTCCTCTATTAAATGTCATGTCATAAGTGTCCTTCATCAAGTAACGCTATATTAAGAAGTTAACATATACACTGTGTATTAATTATATTTAGTAGTATGAACATATTTATAATGACTAAACAAAAGCGCATTTTAATTACTCGAACATCTTAACGTGCTTAGCATAACTACATGTCTTAAAAAGGTCTTTAATTTTCAGTTTTTTAGTAATATTTTGGCGGAATTAATGAAGTGTTTGTTTGTAAACATCACGTCCCCTTAAACATAAAAAATAACAACATCCTGAACAGATTGACGGAAGTCCGTCTTTTTTTGCTGTAAAAGAACAAATCGCTAAAAGTGTTGACAAAAAATAAGTAAATATATAAATAAATAAGTAATGAAGAAACTATCACCCACGACGTTTGTGGGAACATTTCCGAAAGCAGAGTAAATATTCTGCACAATGCAACTTTTAGTAATAATGCTCGATATCGTGCTTAATACAAACAACGCATGAAAATTCGGTAAAGCTCTGTTCAGTAATTGACGTCGTCGATTACCTCGATTGCCTGCAATTTCTGTTAAGTACAGACTTGGATTTTAGCTACTAAAAAGTATTTAAAAAAAGATTTCACCTGTAAGATTCCCCAAATTACTTGCACGCTCATTGTTCAATAAAAACACTTTCTCTACTTACATAACCAACATGAAAGCAAACTTTCTGATTCAGTGAGTACATTTTCAGAAAGGTAAGGTGCACTGGTATTCTTTCAATTGAAAATATTTTAACTACTTACACAAGGGAAAAAATTAGACATTATAATCACTAAGGAAAACTCCATTACCAATAAGAATGGAAGGTGCTAGTTTTCGATAATTTCAAATTTTCACATATCATCGAACAGTCTAATCTGAGAATTTCGGACGTAATATTATCCTTTTCCTTCGACATTGTGAAAAAGTTTTACAAAGGGTATATATTTTCCCCAGCATCTCCCCGCAACGTGATTCTTCCTACACCTGAATTGTCCTAAACGACGAAACATATCCACTCGCATACTCATTGGATGACCTGCGGAACATCATCGTTGAGTTGGAAGCAATCCTTTCCGCTCACGCCATGCAATACATGGTTCTTCATCCTTCCCAACTTCGTTTAAGAAACGCCTACAATTCCACATCACGAGACTAACAGTGCTACAACACGCGCTGGAAAAATCACAAGCCACCTATCGCTTAAAACAGCGCGAGCAGAAGTAAGTGAGGGGCCTCAGCTCACGCACTGGGCAAAGAGCGATTACGTAACGCACACAGCACGGAGCAACTATCGATTACCAGAAAGCAACGGCAGCGTCACCTATCTCTACACGTGTCATTTCCCGTGATTACAGGAGCGCGTTCGTTGAAGCACACGACGCAGGCCAAACTTAAAAAAAAAAAGAAATGGGAAAAGCTAACCGCCCAAATGTGACCCTACGCTGTACATAGCTTTTTTTTTGCTTTTTTACACAAGATATGCAACTTGCCAAGTGAAAAGTACGTTTCTAAAGAAAATTTCCATATTAGCATCGAAGTGCTTTTGAAGTCCCGCAGTTATACTGTATTTTGAACTACACTGCCGTTAGCTTGAAATTATTCCGAGCTACGGTGTTAATCTATTTAAGGTCCTACTCTTCAGCAAAGCTAAAAACTGATGCGTTAGGATTTTTGCAGTATTTGTTTCCCACATAGGAATAAAATATATCCACAGCATTTTATATTTTATCTAAAATTGCTCATGAGTAATAATAAGTGAAATAGTGGACACATGGATCGACAAAAGAACAGATAAGAGTAACAGTGAAAATGATGGCGCTGAGTAAACCAGTAAGGATATGGCCTTCTGTGCGTGACGTCAAAAGTTTTTTTTCCAACAGTTCTGAGCCTTCTTATTAGAAACTCTTTGGCGGCGTTGTCTGACATATTCTTGAGGATTGTTACCACTTTGCGTTAAACTGGAATTTCGAGTGAGAACAAGATCTCACGAAAATTACCTCATTCACTGCTGTGGAGGGCAAAAAACCTAGCCAGGAACTTTTCTTATATTATTTTTTTCCGGTTTTTACTGAATAATAACTAGCGAATCAAAACTTTCCTTTTTGCATGATTTTGGTGAAAACACCAATTGAATTGTAGCAGGAAAACAAATACACCATAACTAAGCAGATATAAAACAAGTAAGCAGTGCTGCAAAGTATCATTAATTAGGCGTTAAATTACATCAAAGAATGTGGAGCTATCGCTGTTGTCTGGTTCGAATTACTTATGCTGTGTGTTACAGATAAAAGCTACATGGGACAATTTGTCGGAGATTGATGGAAGGGAGATACAGGTTCCTTCACTTATGTTTGGCCAAGAAAAATCCATCCTAAGGAGAGAGAAAGCTAGTCATTTCTGGAGTTATCCTTTTTATTTACGCTTAAGAAATAAGTTATTGATTTTTATTTACCTCGAGTATATTGATATTTAAGGGCACCTTCTATTCCGTGTATATGTGTATCTTTTATCTAAAATGTATATATTATTTCTGAAGAATTCCTAGGAATTTAAAGAACAGCAATTAGCACAGAGAAACAGATGCAAAATATATCAGTGAACAAACTTCCGCCGGGTGTAAATCTCTTTTTTTTCCTTTTAACGGAACACCGAAAGGCCTTAAAAGTTTACCAGTAATGTATCGCACCAAAACCTACGGTCCCCACGGTGAAATTGTTTAATAGTGATATTAGCTTAAGGTCGATGAACACATTTTGCAAAATAGGAAGAAATCCGAAACACCTGAATAATCGTTCATTAAAACTGCATTTTATTTGCTTTACCTTGCTATCGAAATAAATCCTTCTACACAGTTTTATTTAAACAGGAATCTAGATTCCTATTAGTCATTATTTTCCATCTACGTCTACGAGCCATAACAAGAAGCAAAGTACAATTGGACATCTCTGGATGAGCAACAAGGAATAAAATGACTTCCAGATATCAATCACAAACAAATATTTGTGGATGAAACGGCCATTGTGTTTTTCTGTTGTTCACATCCTGCAGTTGAAGATGGCTATATACTTATACTGACGGAAAAAAATCCCAATACCAAGAAGGGGTTGTGTTAAATAAACAACAGTTAGTAGGTGGTGCGAGTACATCTGTAAGGTGACGTCTATGCAAATTTCGCGCTTGGCGCATGCGTGTGGCGCTAGTAGCGCCCCTCGGAACATGCAAAGCAGGTTTGCTGTAAATACGCGCTGTAACGTTCGTGAGCGTTAGTTATCGTTGAGATTCGACGTAGTGTGTTGATGTTAGTCAAGAATGCCTTTAAGAAGACGAAGAAGCCATTATCAACAGCTCACGGAGTTTGAACGAGGTCATGTAATAAGGCTACGAGAAGGTGGATTTTCTTTCCGCAATATTGCAGAACGACTTGGCAGGAATGAAGCCACTGTGCATGATTTTTGGCAGCGGCGGTCAAGGGAAGGTACTGCTTCAAGAAGACCGGGTGGCAGCTGGCCACGTGGCACTACTGAGAGGGAAGAGCGCCGTGTACGGCGTATGGCCGTGGCGCATCGTACTGCGTCTGCGGCAGCAATTCGAGCTGCAGTCGCCACCACAGTGACACAACGAACTGTTACAAATCGGTTGCTTGAAGGACAGCTCCGAGCCAAACGCCCTGTAGCGTGCAGTCCACTTACTCCAAACCACTGCCGTTTGCGACGTCAATGGTGTCAAGCTAGAGCTCATTGGAGGACGAAGTGGAGATCTGTTGTGTTTTCTGATGAAAGCCGGTTCGGCCTAGTTGCCAGTGATGGCCGTGTGTTGGTTAGAAGGAGGGCAGGTAAGCGCCTGCAACCAACCTGTCTGCGGTAGAGACACACTGGACCTACACCTGGAGTTATGGTCTGGGGAGCAATTTCCCATGACAGCAGGAGCACTCTCGTGGTTATCCCACGCACCCTGACTGCACAGTTGTACGTCTGTCTGGTGGTTCGACCTGTTGTGCTGCCATTCATGAACAGCATTCCAGGGCGTGTTTTCCAACAGGATAACACTCGCGGCCGCATACCGCTGTTGTAACCTAACATGCTCTACAGAGTGTTGGCATGTTGCCGTGGCCTGCTATATTACCAGATCTTTCTCCAATCGTGCAAGTATGGGACATCATTGGACGACAACTCCAGCGTCACCCCCAATCAACATTAACCGTCCCTGTATTGACCGACCAAGTGCAACATGCATGGAACTCCATTCCACAAACTGACATCTAGCTCCTGTACGACACAATGCATGAGCGTTTGCGTGCTTGCATTCCGCATTCTGGCTGTTACACCGGTTAATAATGTACCAGCATTTCACATTTAAAATGGCTCTTCTCGCGCTTACATTACGCTGTGATCTTGAAACCTTAATCGATTAAATATGTTACGTATACAAATGTATTGCCGCCATTTCATTCCTCTACAGCTATTTTTTCGTGGTGCTGTGATTTTTTTCCGTCAGTGTATATACTCCCAGAAGTTCCAGCTTCTCCGTCAGGTTTACTTCAACGAATATAAGACGGATAATAACTTTCGGCATGTACCGTTACCTCAATTAATTTTTCAGCACGACAGGTGAAAATAAAAACATCCCAGGATATGAAAAGTAATTGAGGTTACGGTACATGCCTGAAGTTATTATCCGTCTTATATTCGTAGAAGCAAACCTTATGGAGTAGCAGGAACGTCTGGGAGTATATATGTATATAGCCATCTTCAACTGCAGGATGCGAACAACAGAAAAATAGAATGGTCGTTCCATCTCCAAATATTAGTTTGTGATAGATATCGGGAAGTCATTTTAGTGCTTGTTGCTCACCCAGTGATGTCCAATTGTACTTTACTTCTTGTTATGGCTCGTGGACGTAGATGGAAAATGATGACGTGCAGTGCCTGTTAAAGTAATAGTTTCCTCTAATATTCTCTGGCAAAATGTTTCCAAATAAATTTTGGGTTAGCTGTAAAATTTTTGTAAAATTTTGTATATTATATAACAAATGTTTCTTCCATCATGAACGGCAATCTGACTCGTGCATCTGCAGTTTTAGGAGGCTCATCGGCCATGAGGATCAAACAAAAGATGAAAATATAACCAAGGGATCTTCTTCATTGTGTAAGGTGGCCCTACAGAAAACAAACGTTCTTTATACTCTTCATGACATAAATGAACGGTTTCGGTGAATTATGATCACGCAGTTCAACGTTAGACCTAAGATATTAAAAGCCTGTTGACAAACGAAATGTACGTTAAATAAATACAACACAGTTTATCGGAAGAAATATAATTAGATATTATTTAAAATTCTGAAAAATTATTGGTTACATAAATTAGTCGAAAAATTGGCTTACATTACATTTCAGCAATGATAGTTGAAAACTTTCGTTATTTAATTTACATGAAAACATCTGATCAAAAGAATAGGTTGAACATTACTTCCTTTATTTAACAAAACTTAGTAATTAAATCTTTCCGTCCGTATAGGGAAATAAATAACATCTCCAAGTAAGGAGTACAGTTGCATAAATTGATAAACTACAGTAATAGAGTATTATTAGCGTGTATGATGATAAATAGAGTAACAACTTACCAAAGAACACGCGCCAGGAAAACGAGGCGTCACGTGTCATATTTGTGCGTGTTGTAAAAAGCACGACTTTAAATTTCATGTCCACATATTTTGTTGAAAACAACAGCCAAAAGAATTCATCTGATGATGAATGAAATATTGAAAACGTCAATAATTATAACGGAATTCTAAGTATTAAAGCAAAATTCAATAAATATTAAGAATGAGGATTTCTATTGCATTTTAGCAAAGTAAGTTATTTATTTGCAACGAATGAATTTTTACCTACCGTTTGCACTTTGATTAAAACCGAAAGCTGTTAATAACGCATTCAGCGTAGAAATACTTGAAAAACATCATCTTTTGAAAATATGCGTTCGAGATGTACTACACTGAACTCGTCGCAAAAATATTCTTTATTTGCAGAAGGATTCAAATAAAATTATGCCCGTCATACTTTTCACTAATATCAGTTATCAAAGGCTGAAGCTGTTTCACATTGTGGCATAAATTATATCATAAAAATAAAACAGTTGATTGACTATGTTTTTACAATCATTGCAGAATATTGGTTTATTTATTTACTACCTAAGCTGCTAGTTTTTGGGAAGCATGATCCAAAAATCTTACTTGTCCCTGTGAACTAGCAGAAAAATGTTGCATTATTTGTAGATATTTTGCTAACTTTTACTAGAGAAATTAGAAATGACCACTGCCACGATACCTCATCCATACTCTTCAGAAAATTACTGGAATTAAAAATCTATCGAAAGTTTAAGCCACTGTGAATGACATTTATTAACAAATGATTTTTTCGCAAATTATTGGTACCTTTTCCAGAGGAATATCAAACACATTGTTACCCAAATGGTGTTTTCAAAATTGCTTTACTAGTATATAAAACACATTTTTTATGGAAATAATCAGACCATTTATGTTTCACAAGAGAGTTGCACCAGCATGCCTTGTTCACAAGAAATTTTTATTTAATCTGTGGAATGTTTTTAGGAATTTCAGATCGTTCACTGTACAGTTGATTTGTTTTTGTATTATTGTCTGGAAACGTTCATTCGAAGTATTAAAACTCTGAATCTTATGTGATAACTGACTGTTTGCAAAACTACAAGCACGTTCGTCATTCGAATTTAATAATTACTGAAGTATAGTAATTTTAAATATACAAAATATCTTAATTAATGAACCTTAAAGTTTTTTTAAGGTTTTCCAAAAAAGTTCAACAACACTCTTCAGACATGCAGATGTATCATTTTATTTCCTTTGACTCCACGAGCGTGTTTTATGTATCTAAGGGTATAGTTCCAAATGTATCAGACTTGACGAAAAAGATGAATCTTACGCAGTTTAAGAGACCTTCCTCCCGCCTGACAGATTCTACAAGAAAGGGCAGTGAATGTACACACTATATACCTAATTCGTTAAGATTTTTGTGCTACGGCGACTTCTCTTATTATTGTCTTGATGGAACGGATTGGAACAGGATTAAAATAGTCTTTCTTGTCATGAACCAGTATTTTGTAATATACGTCTCTTAGGTCCTTATAATATTCTCTGCCTGGAAAATGGAGAGAGGAGTGCTAGGACAAATGAAACTTTCAAGGAAGGAGCTCATCTTTTTCAATCGATATGATTTTATACACACAATTTTTTTCGTGAAAAGTGTAGCAGTAATTTAAAGAAAAATCACTCTCTCTGCCGTTTTATTGAAGTATTTTCATAGAAAATATTTTGTTACACGATACATGCATAAGATTCTTGACGCTTTTTAAACAAACGAGGAAATTTATTTTGATTTCAAAAGCTCCCATTGTATTTACACATCTTATGTGTATGGGTTAAATTGAGTACTTTTTATTTCGCGTTTTATTTTATTAACAACTTCACAATCGGTGTTTTGCGCATTCCGATATGTACAAAACTAGTTACACTTATAGCTTCATATGTAGAACCTCTAACTTTTATCTTAACACCTGACATTTAACATAATTTAACAAAAAAATAAAACATCCACGGAGTTTGGCATCCTGACTTCACACCCTTGTTCTCCGGCTTTGAACGCCATCGAACACAAATGGAATACTGTTCAATGAGCTGACAAAGCCAGTAATCCTCCATAGGATAAAGTTACGGAATTGCGGGGCACTCTCCAGGAAGCATAACGACAGCAACTTCACTGTTCCCACAGCGATAACAGAGAGCTTGTGGACTATACGCTCTGTCGACTTGCTGTTATCCAATCGCGTGAAAGACCGATGCTGCGTTAAAAAGGTATTACATTGTCTTTTTTTTCACTTTCGGATAGATTGGAAACCGTTTTACGGAATGGAATTACTGATTCATGTGGTTTAAACACCGTGCCTGCCCTTAGTAAATCATAAATAACTTATTTCAGTTTTTAAGTCACGGGGTGCTTAATTTTGCTCTCAGAAGAAATGTTTTCTTTCAGCCAGTCACTTAATCTGTTTACTCATAAAAATCAGGAAAACAATAATTTAATTGAAGAAGAAATTGAATTCTAAGTGAAAAGATTCTAACACGAATTTAGTAATTCTTATTTTTCCATCACAGTTCATTCTTTTTTTTTTTTTTTTTTTTTTTTTTTTTTATTGGAGGTTTAACGACCACCGTGAGCAACTCAATGGGCTATAAGCAGTCGCCCGTCCCTAATTTAAGGTCACTGGTTCCAGGGAAGGGAGAGAGCCAGTGCCGTAAGACAAACACAACATCCATGCCTCACCGGGATTCGAACCCGGACCCCGTTCGGACGAATGATCAGAGGCCATCGCTTAGACCACTGCGCCACCGGGGCGGCCATTCTTTTGAAGCATACCTATACACAGTTGACTCTCTCTTTTGTCTGCAGTAAATAAATATTTTGTTCTATAAGTGTACCACAGCACTCCATTTCCTTCTCTTGCTTAAAGACTGTTTTTGTTTATTAAGTTGGTGATTTCTGTAGATTTTCCCAAAACTGCTGAACCTGTCATGATACAAGTCTACAGCACGAAATTTTTTTATAAAGCTCAATAACTCCGATTGTGTTACGTTATACAAACAAAGAGCAGCACTACAGAATTTGTTGACTCGTCTTCACATTATACCAGTATTGTGGAAGTTAAAACTGAAGATTCGACTGTACAGCTTCTTACAAGTCGATGCTTAAGTAACAATCGGATTGTTTTAGAGAAGGAAATTAGTTTTGCTCATTTACTTTGACGCCTGTGGAAGTGCGTAAGAAGTGGGGAGTCTCGCCAGGGAGCGAGTTATGTCATACTGTAACGCAAAACTCTCGCAGTAGCGGTCTAAGTGTTCCATACCGAAAAAAAAAGTCACGGATTGAACAAACAATGTACAAAGACTGATTTGTGTTTGAAGGGTACTAAATATGAGATTTAAATAGTCTAATGTAAACATGAAGAAGTTATTATTCCTGTCATGTATACTTGACGAGAGAAATACTTTTGCGGAAAACTAAACAAAAACGTATACCATTAGAGCAAGAGTGCAGACAGTTTTCAAAACTAGGTTAAAATACAGTATTTCTTACACATTTATTTACATCTCACAAGTGCTATTTAACGCATTTAAAAGTGTTATGTACTTATTGAGATCTTACAATTTAAAGACGTGCGAAAATTTATAGGTAATATATTTTTCAAATAACTTATCACTTTGAAAATGTGTTTGGTTACTTTGGTGAAAGCAAACTTACTTCTGGTTTGATAGACTCTTCCTCAAACAGGTGTTTCTAAACCTATGCTCACGGGCTTTTTCATTCCTCTGTACGAATAAATCTGTTTTTTTGCTACCCACATTAGCATTTATTGAAATTTCATTGAATGTATAATCAGTGCGTTAATACCCTCTAGTGTTTTTTAATAACTAGCAGTCCTGCCCGTTATTTGCAATATTAATCTATAAAACAATTTTTGAAAATGAATGTCAGGAAAACAAAAAGTAATGTTAGCCAAATTTCATGCAACTATTAATTCGTTATCTGAGTAAAATGTTTGACGAAACGTGAAACGAAAGCTATGTATAACATTTCAGAGTAGTACTTAACATTATAATGTGTTAAAAGGTAATTGAATGTTAAAGGTTTATTTATAACTTCACTATATACAATATCTGATGTCTTTCCTGTTGGGCTAAAACAAAATAGAATATTTGGTGAACTAATCTAAGAATGTGCAACGTGTAAGTGTCGATGAGAAATGCAAGGTTTTCTTAAGTACAATAGATTCCGGTGTACTTGGTGGACTGACATGAGCTTTATTAATGGTCGTGATGAAGCAAATTATCAGGGGAAACCGCAGCCTTGGTAACTGGAATATGTAGACGTTTTCTATGAAGAGCATCCATGTAATGTAAACAAGCTCTCCATTCCCAAAGCATATGAGTATGACGCCACCTATGGAATTTCTCATCAGCGATTTTACCTACGGCCTATGCCATTGCAGAGTTTTAGAATATTCAAATTTCGGAGACACCTGACAGGGACACCAATTTTTAAGTATTTTTTTTTTTTTTTGATTGTAGGTTTAACGACCGCCGTGAGCAACTCAATGGGCTATAAGCAGTCGCCCGTCCCTAATTTAGGGTCACTGGTTCCATGGAAGGGAGAGAGCCAGTGCCGTAAGACAAACACAACATCCATGCCTAACCGGGATTCGAACCCGGACCCCTTACGGACGAATGATCAGAGGCCAGCGCCTTAGACCACTGCGCCACCGGGGCGGCCAATTGTTAGGTATAAATAATGTAGAGGATTTCGAGAAGGCTTTAATTAATTCACGAACTCCACAAGGTAGTCAGCATATTTTCTTCCACCATCCATATAAAAAAATAAAATTTTCTCTTCCGTATGAATCAGAGCCTTCGTCTTTACACTGATATTATCAACAGAATCTTTACGAGTGCCGTAAGTTATCAGTCAGTTTTACTTAGGAATGCGAAGCTGCCAGTTTCTTACACTTTCCAACCGTAGGTTGAAGAAGCGTATATGCTCCAGGATCAACCGTCCGTCCGTCCGTCCGTCTGTCGGCACGATAACTTACGTAAAAATGGTTCGATTTCGATGAAAATTTAGTATGTGGTAGGGAACCGCCTGGGGACGAACCCTATTGAAATGGCTGAAGTGGGGTCAAAGGTCAGGACATACGAGCGGGTTGCATTCCATTGCCCTTAGGTATCATAACTCGCGTAAAAATTGTTCGATTTCGATGAAATTTTAGTATGTGGTAGGGGACCACCTGGAGAGGAACCTTATTGAAAATGGGACAAATGGGATCAAAGGTCAGGACATACCATCAGAATCCATTCCATCGCCCTTATCCCATACTATTAAGGTGGACGTCAAGTAATTTTGCTTCTTATATTTCCAATGGAAAAACTTTTGTACGTATTTCCTTCACAATTAGTGGCTCCCAAGGATGAAAATTTGAACATTGATTAAAATAACTTCATATTATAACTTGGAATACTTAACATTTTCTAAAATATAACAATAATTATATTAAAAAACAATAACGTTTCCTTTGGTGGTGTTGAAACCAGAAAAAAGATGGCGCGACATGTACTTTGATGACGTCAGTAGACAAAAAAATGTTGGGTTGCATAATTATGATTATCTTTTAGAAAATAGTGAGTATTCCAAGTTATAAAATGAAGCTATTTTAATCGATGTTCAAATTTGCATCCTTGGGAACGCATTAATTGTGAAGGAAATGTGTACAGAAGTTTTTCCATTGGAAGTATAGGAAGCAAAATTACTTGACGTCCACCTTAAAGGAGCAATTCTTGTATGTATCAAAATTTTATTTAAAAAAACGTCTCTAAGGATTTTAATGAAAGTCGTTAACCTACGGTTTTCTGGTACTTGAAATCAATTTAGCTTGATCTCGACTTTAGAAAAAATCGTTTAGTGGGTTAAATAACCACCCCGAATTACCACGTTTTTAGTGTCATGGCGTCGTCCCATAAATGTTATCCATGCTTAGAAATCTTATGACGTCACAAGCTCGCGATTGAGATGTTAGCGCGCGGTCACGCCATCTGTCTCACTACGTCACGCGTTGTGTGTGGATCTTATTAAAGGTTTATGACGTCACACTCTTTCGATCAGATGGTGACAATTCCCATCTGCCTCATTACGTCACGCGTTGTGTGCGTATGCCCTTTCGCACGATAACTCGCGTAACAATAGTTCGATTTCGATGAAATTTTAGCATGTCGTAGGGGACCACCTGGGAAGGAACCCTATTGAAAGTGAACAAAATGGGGTCAAAGGTCAGGACATAGCAGCGGGGTCCATTCCACTGCTCTTATGCGTCCTAACTAACGTAAAAAAGTTTCGATTTGGGTGAAATGTTAGTATGTTGTAGGAGCTGCCTGGGGACGAATCTTGTTGAAAATGGGCGAAATGGGGGCGAATATTAGGACACAGGAGCGGGATCCATTCCATACCCCTTTTGCATCATAACTTACGTAAGAATGTTTCGATTGCGACAAAACTTTATCATGTTATATCGGAGGTATACCGAACCGCTTCTGTTGCATATCATCGAAATGGGATTAAAAATCAGGGCACAGGACAGAGATTTATTCCACAGCCGTTGTCCTCATAACTTGAGTAATGATTTCTGGTATGTTGGAAATCTTATTATAATCAATGCATTGCATGATTTTACTAACTTGTTTAATATTACAATTTGCTGAAGGACAGTTTGTAGATCCGTTACTGTCTTGCGACTTAGAACAGGGCAGTGGCATCAGTGCATACGGTTTTAAATCAAAATTTCAATATTTACAACATTTCCAAATATCTGTCATAACAGTCTTTAAACCTATCAGCATTTTGAACAGTAAAGCTAAGCCACCTGTTCGAATATTTTTGTTTTTCAGACATTTCTAGGTGTAGAAGTGATAGAAAAATTCAAGCAGACAAATTCAAAAGCCGCCAAATTAATTATTTTTTTTGTATTCACATAATTTCAGGCATCCAGCCTTTATAACCTATCAGCATTTGAATTTTCAGACCTGAAGGTCCTTTAGAATTGGTCGACTATTTAGTCTGTCACTAATTTGCTTATCTGTATTGTAATCTCAAGCATTTCTTGTTTCCAGTTTAAATACCGTAGCCCTTGCGAAAAGTAATTTTATATGACACAAATGTGTATAATAAAATGTTCTACTATGGAATTTACCACGCACACGAGTTTTGCGTTTTCTTTTTCTTCTATACAACCGAAACAGTTTTATTAGAAATTATAAAATAACTACACTGGTGTGCGAAGATTAAGGACGAATAAGAGAAATTAGCATAGCAACGGAAACAGCAGGCAGAACGGACCGAAAGACCAATCAGGAGATAAACTAGTGTCCGGTTCGGTAGGGCATGCACAAATATGCAGCATGACTGGGGGGAGTGTCGGAAGGGTATAAAGCACACGGGCGGTGTACGCTGAGCAATTCGGTGAAAGCTATTGCACGGTGTACATCGGTTTGAACGACGTCGAGTTGCTGCCACCGTGTGATATGGCCAGCAGGCAATCCAGTAGACGACATCTGGATGACTTTACCCGAGATCGCGCCATTGGGGAGTTGGAAGAATTTCAAAGAGTGACTAGTGTAGCCAAGGAGTCCGGGATGGCTCAGAGCATCGTTTCACTAGCTTGGATAGCATTTCAAATGACAGGAACAGCTGTCCCAGAGTTTAGCAGTGGTCGTCCACGAGCACCCATTTCCAATGCTAGTTTTCTCACTTCACGTTTATGTAATCTATTTGCTGAAGGACAGCATTTACAAAGCTAGTAATGAAAATGACGGCTCATGAGAATTAGCAGTTGAAATATGCTTACGACCAATTTGACCTGGAAGGCGACTATAGGTACAGCTTCTGCTTTAAATTTATTTTTGCCAGATAATCCAAGTAATTCAATTCATGTGTATAACTATGTTTAAAGCAAATTATTGCATTTTTCCCTTGTAATAAGCTTTTCGCTTACACTTCAGCACCCAGATTTTTTCCAAATCATCAATCTGCCAAAAATAAAAGGAAACGATATCCGAACCTTCAGTCTTCTGTTTGCAGGATAAAGAGTTTGACGCTGCCCATCCAGACATATTGAGCTAGAGTGATATGAAACAATAATAAATTATAAAGAAACGCAACGAGTTAGGAAGAAACGGTAATTGGGAAATAATTATCCGAAATGGCTATTCACCGAAGCGAAATGCTTTCATAATAATGCGAACGGTGTTGCAGCTTCATCGTGACCGCCATGATTCTGTTTCGGCGTCGTGCATGCCGTGTGACCTCAGACGCCAATCTGAGGAAAGGAGATTGAAACTGCATATCGAAATGGCTCCCCCTGGTTTACAGACTGAATTTAGGACTTAGTTCACGTGTTACATATAGGTAACAGCAAATATATACGAACGATGAAGAAACGGGTTTCTGTACGCCGAATTAATGTGAAAGACGATAAAAAGTGAACTCTGTTTATTAGCCGTATAAAATAAAGGGTTCAAGAGATGCTAGCTTTCACTACCTCCGGGTAGCTTCATCAAGCATTTAGTGGCTAAAGATCGCAGAAGCAACTGGAAAAAATATTTCTAAGAATATGTCTAAATTTAAAATAAGCAAAACACTTGCACGATGTCAGGAGTTGTTTGATCATAGGGCCGGGTGGTCACGTGTAAGTTCAAGAAGTCGGTGCCATATCAAAGGAAGGCTCGTGGTTACATCCTTGTTACACACATTCCGTCGCGTGATGATCTCGATGGTTTCGCGAAGCGCAGTAGCTCTTGCGGAGTCGTGAGGTGCTAGTTTCTTAAAATCTCTCCATCTGGGAATTGCCCCTTCAGATGCAACATCACGGGCTAGGGCCATCGTACGTTTTCCGGTCTTAACGTCCCTTTGGTGTTCCTAAATGCGGATCTGGAACGATCTTTTTGTCATTCCGATGTAGGATTTAACGGATGCGTCAGAGTAATCCAAAGGAATAGCATAGACTCCGTCTTCAGTGAGCGTAGAAGGCGATGCGTGCTGGTTCGATGCGAGGATATCTGACAAAGGTCTAGGTGCCCTCACGCCGATATCATAACCTAGTCTTCGGAGAGCATTCTTCAGGAAGTTCGTAAGCCTAGGAATGTAGGGGATCGAACCCACGAACCGGGCGGGCTGTGCCGTTGGGATGGCACGTGGCTATGCACGAGCTGTCGTTGCAGCATTTCTGACTATTTGGTAGATTGAGATCATGTCGTACCGCGCTGCAGCAGCTAGGTTTCTAAGGCTGCGGACTCCTCCTCGCATGTGGCCTTATTCGATGAGAGTTTGAAAGCTCGCTTTGCTCTATACCTAAAAAGCACATATTTGCTTGCGGCCGGGCCTCTTGAGTCAGGCAATATGGAGTTGTCCACGTGGGTGGGTTTGTAGTAGATCTCTGTGCTAAGAGCACCAGAGGGTAATCTTCTTACTAGTACATCCAGAAAAGGCAATGCACCTCCGAATTTATAATCTGCTGTGAATTTAATATCCGGGTGCGCAGCGTTCATTCTGACGAGAAAATCACGTAGGTTGGCTTGTCCATGCTGCCAATTAAAGAAAATGTCATCAGCGTATCTCAGCCATATTTTAGGAACTCTGGCCGACGATTGCAAGAGTTCATTTTCGGAGGACTGCTTCAGCAAGGACCGCCGATATCGAAGACCCCATAGGTACCCCTTCGTTTTGTTTGTAACTTCTGTATCAGAAGCTGAAAAAATTTGAGTCCGTGACAGCGTCCAGTAGTTTTGAATTAGCTTCCACAGTTTCCGAAGGGAACAGGTTCGAGTCAGCGATAGAGCGCTTCAGGTTTGTGGTGGCTTCATGCACCGGCACTGAGGGGTATAAAGACTCGATGTCAAAGCTTCCAGTGATGTCACCTGGCGACACTGTCGTGGACCTCATTCCAGAAAGGAAGTCAGCTGAATAGAGTAAGACACTTTCCGCTATCGATAGGAATGGCTGTAAGAAGGACGAGAATGCTTTTTCCAAATTTGCTGAAGGGGCGTATTTCCAGCTGACAATAGGTCTGATTCGATTGCCGGGCTTGTGATGTTTGAGTCGAGCAAAAAGGAAAGAAACCATGGGTCCCGGAGGGATCTTGGCCCCCTTCTAAGTACCTCAGGTAGCGCCTTTATTCTTGCTATTCGCTTAATCTTGGCCACCCACTTGTTACGCGGTTTACAGCTTGCAGAATGGTGTCAAACTGGGTGTTGAACTCCTCCAGCTTCGGATGGTAGTCGGATTCGTCCATTACTGCAAATTTCCCGGACTTGTCCGTGACTGTGAAGATGAGGGAGTGGTCTTTCTTGGAGTTGGTGAGAAATCTGGGTATTCCCGGTGCTTTTCCGAGTCGGTGTTGTTTAACGGAAGGAGTTAATCTGTCAGCACATCCGAGTCTAATCTGGTCCCTTTCTTGGAGCGGAACACTCTGTAGAACGCTTGCTTTCTTTTTCAGTTGCTTGTGAGATCTTTAGCTACTAAATGCCTGATGACGCTACCCGGAGGTAGTGAAAGCTAGCATCTCTTGATCCCTTTAATGTATACGGCTAATAAACGGAGTTCACTTTTTTTATCGTCTTTCACAGGTAACAGCACTTTCTTCAGGAAATAAGATATA
Organism: Macrothele yani; assembly: GCA_039090855.1. Taxonomy (NCBI): domain Eukaryota; kingdom Metazoa; phylum Arthropoda; class Arachnida; order Araneae; family Macrothelidae; genus Macrothele; species Macrothele yani. The sequence goes on along the minus strand of CM077018.1, from coordinate 50,249,319 downwards.
TATAGATATTACTTTTTAAAAAAACTATGTTGCAGAAGTTTGAGTTTTGAATTCCTTTTTTGTGATGAAAGGTAAGATTAAAAAGTGTTAGGATATAGGACTGGATTTAAAACTATCTAAAGTGAAAACAATGGATTGAAAGGTTTGTTACTGCATATTTCTGAAAACAGAAAAAAAACGCGTTTAAACGGTATGCCGGCTATTTTTACTTTACGCGAAATTTATATTAATCACAACTTTGAAGCCACGAAGCATTGGGTTTTGAAAGTTCGTTCATTTTGAAGCTAAAATGTTTTTATTCTGCAATAACTACAAGTACTCCGACCCTATTCTTTAAAGCCCATGCTGTTTTGTATAGTCTTTTCTCACTGTTCCGCTAAAACCCCGATCCCACGGCGGTAACATTCTTCAACACTGGTCGATAGAAATTCTCTAATTCCAGATTCCACATTACCACTAAAAAGAAGTGCGGTCGTTCAAGGAAATGTCCCGGGTAGCGAAAAAGGTGACAGATATCGGGTGAAAAATTTGGGACTACCTGATCTATGGGAAAACATCTCACACACTTTCAGTGCCGGTAATTTCGGATGACCAATCTTGAGGTGTGACTTGTATCATTAATCTCTACAGCAACTCCCATTTCTTATTAATGAGAGCTGTGCATTGTTGGCGCAAAATATCATGAACCCGGTGCAGCAGTTTGCCATGTAGATTCCTGTCCAGGGCATTACCATTTGGCTTGAGCTCCCAGTTCATAGGAACCTGGAAGTTAAACAAAATGCTCAGCTTATATTTTCTCTCGAACCAATCTGTTCTTTTCCTTCATTTGTAGGACATAACAACGACCATGAACAACTTGGTGGACTATAAGCAGTCGGCTGTCAGTAATTTTAGATCATTGGTTCTCGGGAAAGGAGAAAGCCAGTCCCGAAAAGCAAACGTACCATTTTTTCCTCGTACGAGATACAAACCCTGCCTCACATTGAAGAAAGCTCAGAAGCAAGAGCTTAGGGCCTTGAACCATCCGGGCTGCTGAACCTCCTCGTTGTAGGTATAACTGTGATACCTGATGTCTTCTGAGCTATTAGTTCTCCGTGATTGGAAAACGTAGGGATATCCACTACAATACGACGCGTATACCTGACATACTGTGAATTTGAGAGAATTCTGCAGCAGAAAAGCATGTAGCTCCGTCTATCGGTGTATCAATTCACAGGGAATTTTTCGATGGTGCTTAATGGAGAAACTAAACTGGTGCTTGTTATGTGCGATGTTGAATAGCGAAGACCTCACCTGAGCTACCAATTATAGAGTATTGACACCAACGTTTGCAGTTACAGCGTGGACTTCTGAAAGGCCGTGAAATGCCATGATCTTTATGGACATTACTGCACTAGGCTGATTTCTCTCGCTTCTGCTGCTGCGTTCAACTATTTTGTTTCAATAATGGGGTAAGAAGCGCCAGAACAGCTCATTTTCGTACATCCATCTTCCGCTCTTCTTATTAGGACAATATGACTTCGTACGAAATGCAATTTATCAGGCATCTGTGTTCTGCAACTTCGTGACAACCAGTCGGCTCTGTCTTATGTACGCACTAGAATGGACGCTCAAAATTATGCTTAACTCAAAATAGTTGAGCTATGGCTCAGCCAAGTATGCGTGATTGTTTGTACTTGGCGATGCAAATTAAATTTATAATCGCGCTTTGCATAGTTGAAGCATATAACTATTTTTACTGTAATCATCAATGCATCCCAGCATACGTGACATTTGATTAAAAAAGTGAATCTTTGGAAATGTATGGTAGGCAGGTGCCTGTCACAGAATTAATAACATTCACGTTTTGACAAAAAAAATAAAAAGTACCACTAGTAATGTCAAAATTTTAAAATGTGGAAATGAAATCTTTTGAACACTGATTCAATATAACTCGCATTTAAAAACATTAAATATTTACCGAAATGTCTGCCATACGTACAAAAATCAGAGGCGCTCAATACTTGATTTTGGATCAACTTTTCAAGTTTGCTTTTCTTTGTAACTTTCTTGGATTTAATTAATGTTTTTTTTTTGTCCCAAAGCCCAAGCTAAGACGTGTTGTAGAGAGTGGGCGAGAAAAACAACTAGCATATTTCCAACCCTGGAAGGGAAATGATAAAGATATCGGACTCGGCAGTTGTCAGCCCGAGGTAGAACGAATTTTTCTTGATGAAATATAATAGCCACAAAGCCTGAACCTATGTGGCAGTGGTTAGTCCGCCAAGATGGAATTTCTGGCACGATAATTCTGAAACAGGAAAGAAGAACTGTTTGTGGCAGTGCTAACTCCAACACCGTTTACGTCGTAATAACAAAGCGGATAACAGCGTAACTTTAGATGCTCACCTAATAAAACATGATGCTATAACAAAGTCCGGCGGAGAACGTTCGGGATGAAGTTGCAGGCGAGGCTCCTAACCACGCCGAGTCATTGACTTCGTACCGACTGCAGTGGTCGCTCTTCGAGCAGCACGAGAGAGAGAGAGAGAGAGAGGGGAGGGGTGATAGAAAGGCAAACTCTCTTGCTCCAACGACGGATCCAGCCATTTTCCTCCATTTGTATGTGCGTATAAATGCGGCGAACAGCGTGTTTATCTGCTCGCCTAAATCCATTAGGGCAAGGAATGCGCCGGTCCAAGTGTGTGAAGGAATCCCTTGGATTACACTTTTACCAACAAGTCATCTGTATGTACTTTTATTATTACGTAAACATCGTATATGAACCCAAATTTTGGGTTTTGTGGTCATATAGTGATTATTTATTATTGTGGATGAACCAAAAACAGACTTATAAAAAGAAGAAATCAACACATCAAAAACTGGGAAAAAAAAAGAAAAGGTTACAGAAATGGTGCAGTACTGTTTTGAGGAAAATGCGAAACTAAAATTTGAAGATATTCAAGTCAAGAGTGGATATAATAATAAATAGGAGTTGAGGCACTCCGAGGCTGTTACTGTAGAAAAAATTACCACGGAGTGTGTAATAATAATGAACCAGTTACCATTGCGGAACCTTGGAAAGCATTGATTAAAAGGGAAAGAGAATATAAAGAACAACAATGTAAAAAGAAAAATAGGACAAAAAGGAACGAGGGAAACATAGTAGAATAAAACAACGAATAAAAGTGTAGACGGCAGCACAGCATCAAAAACGCGAGAAATGTATGAATGTAGCGAGCAAACCACGCAATCGTTCACCCATTTCGCACATATAGGTGGACCCCTTAGTAGGATCATCTTATGCATATAATCAGTCTACAAAATCGTATATCAGATGATAGCTCTGAGGATGCCTTTAAAAAACTTGAAAAGCATTACCGAGAGTTTTAATGGGAGTTTGATGGTGGAATAGTGGTGAACATAAGCATGACAGGATATTAGACTGTTAATTGGATTTTAATGGTGAAATGTTTTTAGAATTCAAGTTTTAACTGCTTGTGTAACAGCTGCATGTGAACATCGGTGGAATAAGAAGTTTTACCATAATATACATAGTACAGTATGTTCTTGGAATTTAGAGTTTTGGAATCAATGTGCAATAATGTACATGAATGAGAGAATAAACCCAGATCTTTCACCTAACGCTACAGTTATAATTTGAAGAACTGCGGCATGGTTGGGATTCGTCAGTGTGTCCACAAAGAAAATAAATTGACACACCAACAATGTGCTTCATATCAACAATGGATTATAAGGTATGTAATAGTATTTAGGTCCGTAAGTGAAGATATTTCTTTCTGTATAAGGATAATTTGTCTGTATAGCATTTAAACATGTATATTGAAGTAACAGGAACGCAGAGTAATCCGTATTTCTATCTTAAATACCAGTTAATTTAATTTAATGGAGGAGTTTTCACACATCCTTTCGGGACAGAAAGTAATATTTTTTTAGTGATCCGCAAAAATTATTCTAACATATTTATAAATGTTTTTCTTAATAATAAACTAATAGTAAAGAAAATATTCTTTAGGATAACATTGAAAAATGCTTAGTTAACGTACCATCTGAAGTAAAAAAATTCTAAAAAATGTGTAAAAATAAAAATGAATTAAATTGAAAATTCAGATATCTCAATTCTCTTAACATAGTAAAGCACTCTTGCTTTTTTCTCAAGAATAACGCAAAACGGGAAAGATTTCATCCATATATTTGAAATTAAGTGCTGTAATCCAATCCATAGATTCATGAAATTATCTATTTGCACGTTTGTGAAACCGCGCAAAGCCTCATTCATTCCCTTGCCTTTCCATGGAGGTATTCCTTTTGTACAATAAATGCTCTTGATTTGCAGCAAGTGAACCCGTTTATTTTTGTACTTGAGATGTTAAAACTCCTGAACATGGGTGCTCGGTAAAATATAGGAGTACTGTTGCAATTGTATCCTGTAAAGTCTGCTGAGCCGCCCCGGTTGCGCAGTGGTCTAAGGCGCTGGCCTATGATCGTTCGTTCGTAAGGGGTCCGGGTTCGAATCCCGGTCAGGCATGGACGTTGTGTTTGTCTTACGGCACTGGCTCTCTCCCTTCCCTGGAATCAGTGACCCTAAATTAGGGACGGGCGACCGCTTATAGCCCATTGAGTTGCTCACGGTGGTCGTTAAACCTCCAATCAAAAAAAAAAAAAAAAAAAGTCTGCTGAAAATCGGCCATGAATTAAATAGTAAATGCAAACTACACCCTGCCATGTAACTAAAATAATTATCAACAGCTAATCCTTCTATGTGCATGAAAGAATCGTGACACGCAAACCGATATGCCACGCTGGTTTTATAAATTTCCATCATGGTAATACTGTATTATTTATTGATGAAAACAACATGAAGGTGTTTACCTCTTCCTAATCATAAACTTTGTTTTTAAGAATAATTTTGAATTCTGAGCTATGTGTTATATTTACGATAACGATGATTTAGATCATAGAAAAATGCGTCAATTTTCCTGCAACATATTAATGAAAACAATAATTAAATTAAATAATTTTTAGAGTTTGAATTTTTAGTATTAAATATTTTAATAACTCACGCCTGTTTGATCGTTTCCTCCCGCGATGTATTGCAACAATGCTTCGTAGTTTCGCAGTATGCATTCTGATTTGTTCCCAACAATTTTTGAAATTCGGATGAGTTTTTTAAAATCCTGAGACATTTCTTTGGATAAGCAAAGTTTTCATACCTGAATTTAAGTTAAAGTGCATTCAACTGTTTGCAATAATTTCAGTTAAAGTCATTAGCAATCCTTTATAGAATCAAAGGTACTTCGGACTGGTTATAGCATAAATCATTATTTTTTGGAGTTTATTTATTATTCATCATTCACTCATAGTCATTCAAACGAATGATGTAATTTTCAGGTTATCACTATGTTTACTGAACGAAACATTAGTTCCAGGTATCCAAAGTTTACGGCCGCCCGAGTGGCGCAGTGGTCTAAGCGATGGCCTCTGATCATTCGTCCGAACGGGGTCCAGGTTCGAATCCCGCGAGACATGGATGTTGTGTTTGTCTTACGGCACTGGCTCTCTCCCTCCCTGGAACCCGTGACCCTAAATAAGGGACAAGTCCACAGCATTTTTCGGCAAACCAGAAAAAGAGCGCGAGCTCTTTAGCATTCACCGTTCACGAAGAATGTGTTGCTAGCAGCCGGCTCGAGCCGAACGATTCGAGCACTCCCTTAAAATCCATAATAATCCTGTATCATTCACATTTATACGTAACACCGTCATGTCGCCCACTACTGCCAATCATTCTATCAGCACATCCATAAACCTACGGATAACGATGTCTCTGATGCGGTGTTCGACATCTTTCGTGAGGTTTTTGAAATGATTGTCAAATGTCACACTAACACAATACTCCAAAAACCATTGATTCAGAAGAGCAGTATGTCTTCCGAAAAACACCAAGATAGATGGTGTGTAGCAGATGATGTTAAAGCAGCTGCACACTATTAAGCAGGTAGGTTTACCAGTGACCATGTTCAGAATTAAGGAGGTTTAGCTCTTGAAAGTTTGTAAACCTCTCGGTAAAAAAGTCTTTCTGTTTCTCAGAAATATCCAAAGCACTCGTTATTGAATTGTTTCTTATTTTAAAAGAGAGTTAAGTAAAATACACCCCAATACAGAAAAGGGATTTAGATGCTAAAAGGTATAATTAATACTTAAAAATATGGTATTACACTCTTCAGTAAACATCCAATATTAATAAACCTAAATAGTCCTTAAATTTAACAGAAATCGTCGTGTTTGCAAGGAAACTCTCATCAGCTCATTGATAAGCATATTTGATTTTTGATATTTTCTAACACTCTAGCAATGTCATGACGGGTTTGCTACATTTTTTGCAGGAAATGCGTTTACATATTGATCAACGGAATGAAATATTTTAATGTGCACTATATAAGCGCTACTGTGCCGTGAGCTTTTCGTGAACGGAGTCAGAATTTCAAATTTCTCCGTGGTAACCTCGTACGAAAATATCGATATAGCTAGAATTTATATATTGTGATAGTGAATATGGCTGCGGTATTAGAAATAGGATCAAATAGGTTTAGTGCATTATTTTACATTTCGCCTGTTTAAGTGTAAGTGAGGCAAAGTAAAGGATAGGTGTTTATTGATTTAATTCAATTTCGTCTTTCCGAAAAGTAATTCCAGAAATTTTAGATAATTTTTCTTCACAAAGCAAAAAGGAAAGAAAAATCCTTTTAAATATTTCCAAATTTTAGGAGAGAAATGGAAGTATATAAACATATGTGAAAATTCGGTGTAATATATTAAATCCGAAAAACTTTTCATGATAATTTACATCAATGTCGAACACATAGTGTGCACTGAATTATTCTTAAAATAGAGTATTAAAAAATTATTTTCAATTCAGATCATGATATATATGCAATTGAAATGCTTTACAACCTCATGTAACGTAAAGCGGGATTGCCTAGTGATATCTCAAGAATTATATTCATTTTTTCAAATCGAGATAATGTGGATCGAAATAATTAATCCCTTACAAATCGGAATAGGTAAAACAGTTGTGTGTTTAAATAGTTCACAGACCTTTGGTATTTTACGAAACAATTGATGGCAATCAACACGCAATTGAGGCCTCAATTGGTGGAACGTGACAAACGTTCCTGCCATTTAGAGCTAATATTCTGCAAAATACAGGATTTTGTTTTGTAAAGTATTTATGGATAAATAAAGGTTTCCAGACAGAGACTCACTGATACTTAAATGCTTTGTGGGTGCGTGTATGGGAGAATAACGACCTCCGTGATCAAATTGGCTATAAGAAATGACACGTGCATTATTTAAGACCACTGGCACCAACGAAGGGAAAGAGGCAGTGTCGTACGCCAAACCAAGATGCTAATCTCAAGAGGGGCAGTTCTAAGGTGTGGCTACTGACCATTCGTCCAAGGGGACCCACCCTTGGACGAATGGTCAGTAGCCAGAATTTAGGTACACTGCGCCGTCAGAGCGCTCAAACCGAATTTCCACATGAGGAAAAATGCCTTCGTTCTAGAAAATGTCCCACATAGCGAAACGGGATGTAATCGCCTACCGAAAAGTTCTGACTGTCTGCGGGATGGGGAAGCTGCTCCACTATTTAAAATTCACGTAATTGTTAGTAGACCATCTCATAGTATGAACTCGAGCATTTTCCCTTGTACAACTAAGCTCGCTTATGAATAAGCAATGGGCATCATTGGCGTTGGGTATGTATATTAGGCTTACTTTGCCTTCCCTGTCGAAAAACCGACTCTGTAGGGATAGGTAGAACTCCCTCTCTCAATGGTTGTTAAGTAAATGCGTTGGGTGAGCAACTCTGTGAGGATTAGATGAGTCTTCCACCCGGATACGACAGTTTCGAGATACCAGCTCGACTCTGCTTCTCCCGAAGAAGCAAGATTTCTCACCCCTTTGTCTTAGCCCGTATGTGAAAGGTGCTAATGAGCGGGGGTTCTTGACTTAGCGTCTGGTTGGGAGATTCGATCGCCACCGCAATGAAATTTGAGACCACGACCATTTATTTGTGTCTAGGAAAAGAAGAAAATGTTACATGCACTATAGTCGATAGTACATGTAACACTATAGTGGAAGGTCTCATTTTTGGGGAAATCAGTCTTTTCATCTCTTGACCCTTCTTACAGAGATATGAAAAAGGTGATAAAAACACTGAAAGATGAGGGTAGTACAACGTTCTTGGCATTTGGGCGGATGCTATGGTGGTGACTCGGAGACAGAGATATCGTTCTCCACTTCGTGTCTTCCATCATTCGACGTCAGCGACTTACCATCTTTTCTCACTACGAAGCCTTTGACAATCTCGACGAATTGGGATGACCGAGAGGATGGAGATATTCTTTGTATTTTCCAATTCTGGAGAGGAGGCTTTTTATTCACTGAAATATTCTGGCGATAAGCCATGGTCAGTAACTACCTGGTAAAGAAAACCATTCGGCTCCACTCTCTTTTTGGAGAGTGGGAAGGGCGGTTCGTTCTTCTCCCCGAAACCCTTGCTTCCCATTTGTTACCACATTCCACCAGTGGCTTCTTAATCTGTGTTCGCACACTTTGCATCGATGTTCTCAGATGGAAATCAATGTCTCGTTCACCAGTGGCCTATTTTGGCACCTGGTCTGCACGTCTGCTTCCACAGGTACCGACATGGCTTCGTACCTAGAGGAACCAAATCACAGACTATCCTGCTTTCTCCACCAAAGACGTAATCTCACTGACCAGGGAAGCTTTGCTTCTGAATTGACTTAACGCGTTTAGAGATGTTGGCTGTCAGTAAAAGCCTTAATTTCATTTCTGTCTTTGCTACGGAGATCCCACAACACCGCCTCTCTAATCGCCAGCAATTCTGCCTGTAAGACAGAAGATTTGTACGAGAGCGCAAGCTGTTTTTCAAGTGTATCTTTGCCGTCTGATAGCTCGAAAATACCTGCGCCTACGCATGCCCCTATCTTAGAGCCATCCACGAACAACTCTTCCCCCACATCCTAGTGGGGACTCCAATCCCATTGGGAAAAATATCTTTTGCTGGGTAATATGCCCAGTCTGTTCTTACCATTTCTATTTTGCAGGGCCGAAATTGGCCTCTGGAATCATCAATCTCGAAGGTGAGGGATGTCATTAAAAATAATATATTGCAGTTTCTTTCTGTTGGTTTGAATTTCGGAATCTTCCGAGAAATTGGTGTCATTTGTTCGGAGTGGAAGTATATCAGTATTCACAAAGTGTGGTCAAAGTAGGGCAGGACTTTATAAAAAAACATAACTTCGATGTTGTTAGGGATTTTACTCTGAAGCACTTTCAGGACTTTTACATATTTTTCACTCACCGACATCACCTACACGTTTCATGCAATTCTTAAATATAAATAGAAGTATAGCATGCATTTCACACTTTCAGTAAATTAACTGAACAATAAAGTATTTATACCAATGTTTAGCAAATTTCTGGAAATAAATATATTCTTCTAGATAGTCACGTTTCCTACCAGAAATCAGTAAAAGAATTCAGTATCCATGAAATCTTTGCGTTGGAAGCCGTGGTAATACACAATTTTATAAATGTCCAGTAATGCCGAGCAACAGAGAGTTCACAGGCGAACAGTGGAAGATATCTGTTTGGAAACAAAGAGTAAGTGCTAATAGGTCATTTAGCACTGCCAAACGACCGATCCTTTAGCATCGACTTCAGCATTCTCGGCAACGAGTTGAAAAATGCAGCTTGTGGAAAATATGATACGAAGAGGAAATGCGCATATCCAATTCAAAAAGCCTGAACATCATTTCATTTGCTGCGTATCAGTTATAATACTATGAGAAACCATAAAATTTTGGGACTGCACTGAAGCGAAGGTATCCAAACGCATTTCTAAAATGTGAAAATCACAAGGCAACGGAGAGGGATAACGGGTTTTAATAAGTAGAGGTGGCTGCAAATGCCAAGTTTCGAATATTATGGGATCGATTGCAACGCTCTTAGCGGTGAATTCAAGTACTTGGGTCCCAAATATAGAAAATGTGTTAGGCGGGACACACACGGCATTTGGGAAGTTGGAGATAAGATTTCGTTTTCTATTGATCTAGCATATAAATTGAGAAACAGTGGATAAATTTTGGTTGCATACTGTGCAAACAAAATTATTCATGTGCTTTAGTAAGCCGTGCATATAATTTGATATATGTCTAGAAATGGAAGAGCGCCTAATCCGAGTAAAGGATACATCTCGGTATAGCATTCTTTCTCATCTTGTACATCGTGAAGGGAATAATATTTTGAGAGTTGCACCTCGCGAAAGCAAACATGATGTTACGTATAAAGGGTGATAGGGACTTCGTCAATACGTCTCCTCTGCTCCGCTTTGGATTCTTTCAATCTTGTGATATTGCTTAGCTTAAAAATCAGGTTATAGTCTTTCTTCCTTAGAGTTCCGCCTTAATTCGCCAATGGACCTCCAATTTTAAAACACATTCGTGGGAAATGAAAAATGCTTTAACACGTTGTGTTAGACAAATATTCTTTATCCATGATAATTTCTAATGGGCGAAGAAAGATTAGCGTATTAAAAATTATGGGGAAATGATATCGTTCCTAAAATTTAGCATATCTGCATTTTAATTTGCCATCACATATCTTCAATTGCCACTAAAACATTTATTTCTCAGAACATTCTAAACATATCCACAGAAACAGCTATTCCAGGGAAACTACAACTAGGTACTCAGTTTAAGTATTTCCGCTTTTGGTTAATAAAATGCCACAATTCACGAAAAAAAGTGGAATTCCTTTAAGTTCATTGTTAACCATTTTTCATTTTTTCTCGTTAATGGAGAATGTTTACTGGCCAGTAATACAGAACATTTACATGCTTTTCTTATTTCACTTTCTAGATTTTTAAGAAAGTGATGTTTTCAAGATTTAAAAATATCAAAGAAAATTCCCATGATCAAATGCCTTTGTCACTAAAAAAAAAAAGAATAAAACTCACAGCTAGGCAATGACACGAGAAATATGCCAGCAGCTTTTTGTGAGAACAGGTTGCTATTTTCCCAAACTCTTAGAAAAAAATGACAGTACGAATCAGTGGAAAGTGAATTTGTTTGAAGGACAGTTTCCCATAAGATTTTGGAGTGCAGAGCTGCTGTTCTTAGTACATTTTTAGAAGGGAAAATGTTCATTGCGACAAATTAAAAATATTTTGCATATATTACGCCTAGTTTAGGATATCCAATCGTAATGAATTATCAGCAAATGTAAAGTTGAAATGGCGAAAGGCACGGTCACTGCAAGATGTCTAAAGCTGTTTGCGGTATTGGGCGCCAATGCGTCCCCAAATCCTTCAACTCTAGTAATTTGTGTAGTTCTGCCATCGCAGATAAGACATGCTGTAGAACACACGATGCTCGATTGGATTGAGGTCTGCGGAATGTGGAGACCAATGCAATACCTGGATGCCCTACTTACGTTTCGCTAACCATAAACGAACCATCCGGACAATGTGGCAAGGCACATTATCTGAAAGAAAACACTACTGGAGCAGCATATCGTTCCCTCGAAATGAAATACCTAGTTCACAATGAGGTTTAGGTAGGTGGTAGACATCGTAGTTTGCAATACATTAAAGAATGGGCGACGAGTTTCCTATCAGAAAGTTGCTCACAGCATTTCACTTCTTCAACAGGCATGCTTCCGTCCCACAGTGCACCCTGGTGGATATACTCATCCAGTGAAATGACGCACCCATACCCAACGTCCACATTAAGCATCAGGAAACGGTCTTATTTGGGCCAGATGACATTTTTCCAATGATTCAAGATCCAGTTTTGATTGGTTTCGACGGAGAGCAGAGGTTAGCTTGGGCATTCGGAGCAGCCGATGGATATGTAGCCCATATTTCTGCAGGGTTCGATGTTAATTGTGTTATGGCACATGTTTGTTAATTGTGTTGTTCACTAATTTTCAAATTACCGTAAAAATTACGCCACAGTATTTCTTCGGTTGGCTCATATCATGCTGGACAGCCTTCGCTCACCACTAATATCAGTGAGTCGTGGTAATCCACACATTGACGGTGTTTCGTGGCTTTCCCTCCTCTGACCCTATCTAAAGTTTTAACCACGGTTGTCTGTCAGCACCCCTCAACCCTTCTCGTTTTGGAAATGCTCTGACCCAGTCGTCTGGCCTTTACTAGGACCGGTCTTTCGCATAGACGAGCAAGATGGTTGCTTAGGGCAGCCAATTCTAGCGTCCGCGGATCTTAATGAAATTTCGATTTTCTGTCATCATCCAATTTTAATCTATATTATCTTTAAAATAAATAAACAAATAAAATCCCTAAAATGGTAAACAGTCGAAGTACCCCTTTACTCTTGTCCCACTAGTTTTTTGCGGGAATGCCGCTAAGTGAATCTGTATAAAAACAGATGTTCCTTTTTGTTATGCTCTGCAGTGAAGTTTAGTTTCTTTTCCGCCGGCTTTATATATAAAAAGGTAATATCAAATGAGGATGGTGCAGGCAGTATAAAAACACCAGACAAATGTTTCCGGGTTTGAGCGAAAACGAAAACTTCTGAGATTTGTTAATTTAACTGGATTACAATTTCCACACTTTTTATTACAGCAGATCGTTTGAAAAATGTAATTTTCGAAAATTGTAAAATTTATTGCACTCTAAGAAAGCATTTTTTTTCTCGTTTGAGTTTTCTGCAACAATTTTAAATAAGGTGACTAACGTTAAACCTTAAGATATGTGCCCAATAGTTTATGCAGGAACAATCACGAAACAGCACGCTACAATTACATTTACAAATAAGTATATTGTAGGCAGCATTCTGAGAAGTTCAAAAACATTTTCATGTAAACCTTGTGTTGATATATTCAATAACAAGTTTGTGCATTTTTTTTAAATTTTAGTTTCCTGTATTTCAGGGAAAAATACGTTACTCAAATAGGAATCAAAACTGATATTTTAACAAGCATCATGCACGTTTTTCAATTTAAAACATCATTAGGGCTGCAGAAGTAAATCATAGCCTTCGGCCGCCGCAGTAGTAAGGCCGGCTCTGCCTTTACTATTTAATATTTACAACCTAGACGGAACAAATATCAGGCAAGGTAATGCTACGGATCTTATTATATTTCCATTGCTTAATAGCAGGGGGTTCCTAAAAGCAATTATTATTCTTGATTTAAAAGTTCAATAAAATCCCTTAATCTCATACTCTTGAAAATTATGCTGTTTCTTCCAAAAGCTCACCAGGCAAGTTTTATACGCCGATTAATTTCGTCATCAAAGTGACCCTCACTTGATATCTGCTGTCCAAGATAAACGTACGCATCTGTTATCTTCAGCTTTTATCTATCAATCAATAAATCTTCATTTCTTGTAAAAGCATTGTATTATACATCACTTTTGTCTTCTGAAAGTTCATTTTCAATCCCATTTCTTTACTCTTGTCAGCAAGTTCCTGGATCATACTCTGCAGCTCTGATGCGGTAGTTGCAAAAATGACATAGTCTTCAGCAAAACGAAGGTGAGTTAGATAATCTTTATCCCTTTGTTTTCCCAGTTCAGTGATTGAAATATATTTTTTAGTGTGGCATTAAAGAGCTTGTGATATATGGTGTCACCTTGTCTCACTTTGCTTCCAACTCTTATGTGTGTTGTATTCTCAAACAGCCGAATCTTTGCACTTGCATTTTATAGGTGTTATTAATAGTATTAATGTATGCATCTTCAATACCGCAAGATTTCGAAGCCATTCTAACTGCTGATGGTTTCACTGAACCAAAGGCCTTTTTATAATGGATAAAAGCCATGCACAATGAAAGTTCATATTCTCTCGCTCTTTCAATTAGTTCTCTCAGTACGTGGATATGATCTATAGTGCTGTAGCCACTCCTGAATCCAGCTTGTTCTCTCGGTTGAGCCATGTCCAGTGTTACCTTCAAGCGGTGTGAAAGAACTTTAGTGAAGATTTTATAAAAAAACTGATAGGAGGCTGTTAGGTATGTAGTTCCTGAGATCCTCAATGTCACTTTTTTTAGGTAGCCGGATCATTGTAGCATTGTTCCAATCCTCAGGAATCTTCCCTTCATTAAGGCATCGAGTGAAAACTTGGGCAAGTACTGTTTCAATTTCTCCACTTGCTGCTTGTATGATGTCTAAAGTAATTCCATCTACTCCTGGAGCTTTTCCCCGCTTCATGTTCTTGATTGCATGTGCAACTTCTGCTGGGAGGACTGGAATACTCTGGTACTGGTACCTTCTATGATATCTGGAGTACATGTATCATTCCTTTCATATAATGTGGAGTAAAAATCTTTCCATTATGTCTTAAAAGAAAAGTATTTGATCAATGCATCCTTCCAGTACTTACGTATGGTGCAGAGACGTCGACCTTAACTAGAAGAGACATACAAAGGCTGCAGGCAACTCACAGAAGCATGGAGGTGCATGCTTGGTAAGAAGAGAAACTCGTGGATCAAATAAATGACAAGAGTGGAAGACACCATGATCAGAGTAAAATCCCTGAAATGGGAATGGGCTAGACATACTGCCAGAAGAACAGACCATCAAGGGACAGTCAAAAATTTAGATTGGATTCTAAGGGACAGGAAAAGACCCAGAAGAAGACCACATGGGAGATGGGTGGCTGAAATTCGAACGCACGCGGGAGTAACATGGAGGAGACTGGCACAAGACAGACCGTTGTGGAAGAGGCTTGGAGATACCTTCATCTAGCAGTGGATAGATAATGGTTGACAATGATGATGATGATGAATCACATACTACCGATTTAAGCAAAAGCAATTTACGTCATGAATGAAATTAGAAATGCCTGACTAAAACAACTTTCTTTATTTACTGAAACAACACACAACATTTCGTTAAACAAATACTTTCTTTAATTCTTTTCATAATCACAAAATATTCCAAATCGTTATTGTGATGGCTTATAATAACAGAGAAATAAGTTTTTGTATTTCTCCTTGTTAAAATCGAACACTTGTTGCAACTTCGCAAGCTTGTGCTACAATTTTTCGCAACTGATTGCCAAAGAAAAGCATTCTTTTACCAACGATCTTAGAACCTGCAAAATATATATTGGTGTACTCAATTTAAATAGGGATCGTAGATATGCACCTGAATTTTGACTTTTCTCTTGCAGGGATAGTAGTTCATGACCGTAGAATAATCGCCTTTCAGTAATGCCTAATACTTACAGACCTTAAAAAGTTTAATATTATTAAAATAATAATAGAACATTTTTCCGATATTTTATTGCAAAATTCGGGCATGACTTGATTTCTTTATTTTAAGCATTCGATGACTTGTACCTGCTTCGCCAAGTAAACTAGCACCGCTGAAATAAATGGGATTCATTCAAGCGGTTTTTGTTCAAAGTCATTTCGATGGTGATCCCGTCCGGAACTCACAGCCCGCAGGACCGAGCTTCCGGAGGAATGAGCCTGGCGTTCAGGTGGCTGGTGCTGTTCCTGCGAGAAAATTACCGAGCTTGGCCATCCCGTTCCCTGTGTTGAGACTTTCTAGGGAGATAGACCGAAGGTGTGGAATGACTGTGAGTTTCGCTCTGACTCACGGACGATTTTTCTTTTTGCTTATGGACAGATTAGCCCTTTATTTCACTAAAGAAACGCGGTTACAATATCGTTCTTATACACTTGCGGGTTTACAAGGTTAAAATTGCCAACGAATAAATTTTGCAGGGTTAGAGATGATGATATGTTTTAAGGCACGTGTATGTATGTAGTATGTACACGTCTTTCTTTCCTTTTCTTTGATCCTGAGGTGAAATGTCTATCACCATCTGTATTCTCGCTGTCCTCGTTCCTGTCTTCTTCTGTACTTTCATCTGAATCTGAATTTGCAACATTCTCTGTTGATCCACTTGCTCTCCAAAGGTGAGGTCCTCGGGAGCGATTAATTTTTTTCACCATGTTAATGAGTAGTTGCCTTTCCCTTGGTGACGTCAGCAGAACTCCTATATACTCTGTCTTCCGTCCTTCTAGTGGTAGAACTCTTCATTTGCCTAAAAAGGGAAGAACACTTTAAAAACATTGAGCCATATCCTCGATCTGGACTCGGCAGATGCATGATCTAGCCCCAACCCCGAGCCGGCAGAAGCACCCGGGGCAGGTGCCATGGCCCGTGAGAATTTAATCAAGTAAACTTTTACACTGAGCTCTTTCAACCGAAATCCAAGAGAAAACCACCCACGCCTTGCCCTCAGTTTTTCCAGCAACCCATCCACTCCGTCACCCCACCAACATGGTATTTCTTTACCAGATCCCGCAACCCACATGCGCCGTTAATGTTGGGATATCCGCCCTTGCAAGCCCGTGACCTCCATCGCCAATTGGTCACTTCACCCATTTCCTCTGGTTCCGAAATTTTCCTGGACTTAATGGGATTTCAATGATCAAGAACCAGGAGTCGTAACTAGGTCATGATTTCGTAAGCAATGGGGTGTCGCCTGGGACATTTACCTACTGCATTCAGAGCCGCATGAACATCTGAACACTAATTTATAGAGTCATAGCACTGGCTGGTGCCGGCCACGACAAGTGCCTTCTCTATCGCCAGGAGCTCTTGTTAGAATACAGATCATTGCAGCAGTTTCGGAAATACGTAAAATTAAGCAGACGTTTCATAAGTACACCACATTATAAAAAAAAAGTTGACATAAGTTTGGAATTTTGTCAATATATCATCTCTTTGTTCTCTAGGAATTTACAATGGAAAAGTTTGAAAGTCATTGAGAAATCTAAGTTACAACGGTCAGTAACGCACGAAACGAATGTTGAATTTAAAACAAAACAACAGAAAGGATCATCAATTTATGCCATGAGTCTCAACGTAACGCTACAATTCAAAAAACATTTTCGAAGACGTAATAAATTCTAAAGGTACACTGTTAAAAATTTCACAGTTAGATTACGGGCAACGGCCGGCAAACTGGGGGCCCGGCCATTGCCCATAAAACTACGGCTTGGCCCGTTCTTGTGAAAGCCCATGAAATTACGGTTCGAACCCTAAATACTAAGCCCATATTTTGAAGAGCAACGCCCGTAAAAAAATACAATTTGACCGTATTCATTTAAGCTGTAAGTTGAAGGGCATTGCCCATAAAAAATAAGTTTGACCGTATTCATTTAAGCTGTAATTTGAAGGGCACTGCCCATAAAAAAATAAGTTTGACCGTATTGAGCCACGCCGTAATTCGAAGGGCTATACCCGAAAAAATAAGTTTGACCGTATTTGCTTAAGCTGTAATTTGAAAAGCAATCCCTGTAAATATGAAGTTTGGCCATATTCGGTTAAGCCTCACGGCAAGTAGTCACCGACTTTTACATAAATGCAGTTTTTGTGGAAGAGTGTGCAAGTAGTTAATGCATGTTTTTTGTGGAAGAGTGTGCAAGTAAATGCATGTTTTTTGTGGAAGAGTGTGTGAGTGTGAAATTGTTGGTACTTACATTATAACTGAATCAATTCAGTTCTGAATGTGAGTAATGATATTTTCATATCTTTAAATCAGGTTTATTACAATATGATAAATAATGACATCAGTTACACACAGATTTGTTTAACATTAGGCTTTACGAACTCTGTACACACAGTTGGTTGAACAGTACTTACGTTTCTTTTAGACATGTTTTAATTGGAGAATTATTTCTAAAGCACAGTTGGTTGAACAATACTTAGTTTCTTTTAGACATTTTAATTTGCACATACGTACTTATGTAGTATTTGCATGAATGAATACAAAGGGCAGTTATGTAGTAAAGATATGTACAGGCATATTCTTGCATTTATATGTTATATCAATGACAAACAGAACTACGAACTGGCATCCGAGTACATTGCGTCTATAAGGGTATTCAATCCACAATGGTGTCAAAGTTGGTTTTTCATGTAGGTTTTGGCTAGTATTACATTTGACATAGGGTTGAATCATGCTTTTCCTGTTTTCACATTCACTGCCTTGTGTGCTGGTTCATTTTACATTCTACTGAGCACTGTGTTGTCAGTGTTCCCAGAACTTTTACTGTCTTGTTTCCTATCTCTAATTTTTGGATATTTACCTACTTTTCACATTTTTAGTAAAATTATGTCAAAAACTGGAAGTACTGCTTTTGAAAGATCACATTGCTTCCCCATAATTAAGGTATCAGAAAGAAAAGAAAAACATACTTGAATGGAAATGAGCTTTTGAACTTGATAGGGCATAATTTCAAATCTCAGACCCCTACCCAAAGAAGAAACACTTGTTTAGACCCTGATTCTAACTGAGTCATTGTAGAACATTAATGCATATCAATATTTCTAAAATATTAAATTTTCCTGTTTGGAATGTTTTAGAAATGACTTCAGTGATTAAACCTGTTCTTTCATTGTTGTGTTGTCACAAGGAAACAATTTTGGAAAGCTATTAAATAGTTGTATTTATAATATCTTGGCAATACCTGAAGATACTGAAACAATTTTTATTGATGTACAAATCAGGTGTTTAGTGACAAAGGAAAAGAACACGGCATAATCTTTAAATTTCTCAAAAAACAATTTCATCGCATCATTTTGTACCAATTTCAGCACTATAATCTTAAAACATGAAATACATGCTTTGCATATTGAACATTTTGAATAGACCTTTAAAATAGGAATACAAAACGTGTAAAAAATGTTTCATATTTTTTAACTTAAAAAAAAAGTGGCTTCTGATTTATCTTAAAATATAAATTTTCCTGGGCATCCAGGTTTTACTACCTGGGTAGGTAAATAATTTATGTATATACCCAGCTGGGCATGTAACATTTCAGATATTTTCCAAGCCCTGCTTAAAGTGACACAGGTGAAAGATTTCACTCGCAGAAATTTAGAATGTAATCAATTTTGTTTTTACATTTAACTTTAATTACTACATTTGCAAAGCAAAGAAACTGTTCATGATATATTTTCACTGTCATTTTCTTGGCCAGCATTTACCAGATTCAGTAAAAAAAGAATGACAGTCGAAACTCGTTATAATGAAATTCAAGGGGGACAAAAAAAAATTTGTAGCAACGTATTGTTCTTAAAACATTACAAATTTTTCATTAAAAAGTTAGTATGTACTACAGAAATTTTCATTACGCATAAGATTGCAATGCTGTAAAAGTGAAATAGTGCCCACAGAGACAAGCAAAGGTAATTTTTTTGTAATGGGAAGTTTTTGCTAAAGTAGTAATAATGAAATATACAAGCTTTAATTAATATGTATGTATGAAATTATGTACTGTATATATTTTTACTTATACATATCAGGGCTTGAAAAATACCATGCCTGGGTCATGTGAATCATTGACCTGGGCAGGTAAATAAATAATCTAGTTGCTCTAGGTGTCAGACTGCGTAACTAAATCTAAAAATGAAGTTCAGAATATAATTTTCTACTACAAGAAAAAAGACAGTCATCGCATGTCATGTTGCTTTTCACTGCTAATCACTGGAAGTTGTATTATTGTTACGCAGTGCGAAGGACAGAAGAATATCACTTCTTTAATTATATTATGCTTTAGGTCCATAAATTGGAAGCATATGTAATTTTGCTCCAAATGTTTAAAGTCAGCGACTGAATGCATGCCTCTGATGGAACTAGCCTCCTGTGTTTATTGACAAAGGGTTAAAACTTCATATTTTAATGTACTTCATATTTTTTCAGATATTTCATATTTTAAACGTGTTTTAAAGATTTTTATTGTAATATAGACCTGTGAGTCCGACACTGTGAAGAGAAGCTGCGATAGGCATAATGCATTGCTCCAGTGAAGATGTGAAGCTTTGGTTCGTTAAAAGGAAGGTTCGTTGCTGTGTGGAAATGACGGGTACAAGAGAAAGAGGACTTACGTTATTGGCAGAAGAGCAATAAATGTTGTAGTGATACGCTACAGAAAATAGGTCCACAGCAGCCACCCTTTATTTTGTTGTATCCTGTACGTTGTTGGCAGGAAAAACCGGATAAAACCTCTTCGATTTGCAAAAGATACATAAGAGTAAGATAGAAACTTGCGTGTGAACAAGTTATTAACAGGAGAACCAAAAGTGCAGTGACACAGCAAATCTGTTCAAACCGAAATTTATAGTACCCCAGTTTTCTGTACAACATAGAAAAGCATATTAGTACTTTCGGTAAATGTGTACTTCAGCGTCCTAAACTACTTCGTCGGAAAAATTTAACTGTGGGTGAAAGGTTTGATGCACACAATTTTTTAAGCATGCAAAATAATAGGGAAAGGTGAAAAAGTGAAAAATTATATTATTTTTAGATAAAAAGGAAATAATTTTTTCGAAGTATTAACCTTCGAGTACGATGGTTTGTAGCAGGTGGTGTGGGAGGCTGAAGCGATGCTAACGGCCACCACGTGAAGGTGCTGTGCGACGGAGCGGAGTACGAGTTGGTAGCAAATGCGCGGAAGAATACGACAGCAGTAGGGTATATTTTTTGGAAGTTCAAACCTGTTTGGGTATATTTTTTTTAGTAGTTCAAACCTGTTTTATTCATTTTTGAGAAAGATATGTGCAGAATGTCGTTATTAGTGGTTTCACAGTGTCTCCGAAAGGAAAGAAATTAAGGAATGTAAAATAATTTATGTACGACAGAAGTTTTGAGGAAGACGTTTTGGTTCCGGTTGAACCCAAAGTTTTAGTTTTAGTTTGGAAGATGTGCACAGGTAGGTGATATCTTCAAGCACTTCATTTGCAGTTCTGCTGTTATTCAGTACATCGTAGCTCACATTTTTTTCCTCGTGACACGGATATTTTTCAAAATAAACAATTTTCTTCAATTCATATATCGTACTATGGCAGGGAGACAGCTTCTTGTATTGTGGCGGATAATGAAATTTTAAGCCCTGACGAAATCCGACATGACTGACGATTTTGTACTTCCGCTTTCTCAAAATTACCCTTCAAAAAAACAAAAACTTACAATGCTGCGCAAATTCAACCTCTTTCTTTCTGCGTATGCCTACAAGACTTTTCGATGACTACGTACTGCTGAACCGCTTCCTTCTTAATTCTTCCGCCCGTTACTTGCCCTTCTCAACGAAGCTTCCATTCACCGGACTCCACCTTGATGCCGTTGCCGCTCTCTCGTCGTATGCCTACCGCACGTACTCTTCCAAACCATCGCACTCCCAGGAAAATACTTCGGAAAACTTATTTCCTTTTATCTAAAAATACTATATTTTTGCCCCTTTTCCCATTATTTTGCATGCTTAAAATATTGTATGTCACACTTTTCCCACACAGTTACATTTTTCCGACGAAATAATTTAGACGCTAAAGTACACATTTACCAAACTTTCTATTTCGGATCAGGGAATCATATGCGAAAGAATGAAAAATTTCACAACGTCTGCTTTAAAAACAATTACAAAACATGAACAAACTATATTGTGTAGCATATGAGTATAACATGGTTCGCTCTCCTGCCAAGAAGGTACTTGCTTGGACTTGTAGTCATCCGCACGTGAATTGCACGGCGAAGCGAATCTTCCTTTCAACAAAGCAAATCTTCACATCGTTGCCGTAGTGATGTGTTAAGCCTACCACAGCGTCGCACTCACAAGTCAATATTACAAGTTTCCGACAAAATAATTTAGGACGCTAATCTACACATTTACTGAATAATCTGCCAATGATGAAGATTGGAGTGCCATTTTAGGTGGATTCAGTAGTTTTAAAGAGTTTGTAGAAATCAATGAAAATACATTATCGGGGAATTGAGGGATATTCAAGAAATAGCCAATGAAATTCAGGATGATGATGAAGAGACATAATGAAGAATTAACAAAAGATCCCCAGACTGTCACGAAAGCAGTAGAAGCTTTAGAAACACTGTCACTACATACAACTCACCGATACATCTAATTGCCACACATTCCTGTTTCAACAGACTTGAAAAAGCTGTTTTCAATGAGAGGCAACAGCAGAAACAGTCTTCAATTTTACATAACTTTAAAAAGCCATAAATATAAACAAGGTATGTAATTAAAATTTTGAGATCATGTAATTTACATTTTTGAGTAATTTAAGCTTTTAAGTGTTAAATTTAACTAAGTAAATTCAATCATTGATATTTTTTTTATTTTGCATGTTATTCTCATGTTAATTACATTTTAAACTTAATTTTGGCTGGAATTACACTAACTTTTACTTATGCTGCGCTCTCATTTATGCATGCTTTGGTTTGCGCTGACATATATGTGAGATATTACTGTATACATGTCATAATGAGGTGATTATAGATATAATTAAAAAATATATATATTTTGGCTCTTCTGGTTTCCAATTAAATTTATGTGTTGAGTGGTAAACAGAAGGCACAGTGGAAATTTGCATATGGGGTTTGTATATATGCAGATCTCCATTGTTTACTTCCTCCTGCTGAAAGCTAAGCTAGGGGTGCCTATGAGTTAACTGAATATGCCATAGTCACGAAATGATTGATAATTATATACTAAGGAATGTGAGTGAAATGGTATTCCTAAAAGCAATCAAAACCATGTAGCAGTCAGGGAGAATCACAAATGTGTTTCCTGAACGAAAATGTGACATTTCATCACATGAAACTTTTTTCCACCTCTAAATTGAGGCCATTGGTTCTAGGGAAGGAGAAAGCCAAAGCTGTTATGTTATGTAAAAAACAGTTTGTTTTTTAAAGGTTTTAACGGCTAATGCGAGGAACTAAATGGGATATAAGCAGTCCCTGTCCCTAATTTAAGAGTCACTGGTTCCAGGGAAGTGAGAACGCCTGTGCTGTAAGACAAACACAACATCCATGCCATACCGGGATTCAAACAATCATAAGATGGTGCTTAGACCACTGCACCACCGGGGCGGCAAATCTAATGCCTCATATGGGACTCAAACCATATGTTAAATTGTGACTACTAGCCAAAAACCTTGATGTACAACCAACTCTGATACCAGTACGGCTTGAACATCCTCTAGACCAATGGTTCTCAAAGTGGGTTACACTAAAATAATGGGGGGGATATGCGATTTTGTTAGCAACCATACAGAGTCACATAGTGAACCAATTTTCAAAACAAAATTAATCTGAATTTATGGCTAGTGCTGGTAGGATGTGTGGTGAAGTTTAGCATATTTAGCTGAAATTTCTGAAAAATGAACTAGTGGAACTTCTCATTACAGGGTGAAAACAATCTGTTCTGTGTTGAAAAAACAAAACACAAGCAATGACAAAAAACTTTATGAGAAAACCAAATTACAGGGAACAGCTCTGACCAATTTTCATAACTGAATTCATTATCGTCAGAAAATGCGCAAACAATTGGAAACTTGATGTTAAACAGCTAATAATCGTCCATCTCTGCACTCTCCAAACATTTACAAGGCAGTATTTCCCATTCCCACTGAATGAACTAGTTACTCATTCACATACAATGCAGAAATGTGTAATCTTCTATTGCCAAATAAAGAACTTATGAGACATCTTTTAACTCTGGTTGGTTTGAAAAGCATTTGTTCTTTGAAATCACTGACTAGTTTTTGGATTCCAATGGAAAAAGAATTTCCAACATTGTCGAGCACTGCCTTAAGTATTTGTTGCCTTTTGCAACTACATATTTATGTGAAACTAGTGTTTTATCCTTAACCACCATAAAAACTAAATATTGAAATAAGCTGGATGTTGAAGATAACTTGTTTGTACATAAGCAAGAAAATTCAAAATATTGATGAACTTTGCAAGAGTAAATGATCTCATAGATCTTACTGATACTAAACAAATGACTTGACCAGTTTTATTTGATTTTTTTTTTAGCCATTTGTGCAATTTCTGTGACATCAGTGTATGTAATTTTAGCAAATATACGTGTGTATTTGTATTTTTTATATATTTTATACCCACATAAACACACTGGAATAAACTTTTCATTAAAGAATATGCCTGTACATATCTGTACATATCTGTACTCCATAGCTAATCTTTGTATTCATTGGTGCAAATACAATACTTCACAAGTTCTTAAGTACATGAGCAAATGAAAAGGAGTCTTAAAAAAAAACCAAAGTATTGTTCAGCCAGTTTGTGCTTTAGAAATAATTCTGTCTAAATTCAGAAGTTGAACACTATGCCGTAAAAAAAAAAAAAAAAAAAAGCACAAAACGGTATTTATGCGTGTTATATTGCAAAATGGAATTCATTTCAGACTACAAACATACGAAAAGAATGCTGCCCTACGTAATTCCCAAATCAGCATGTACAGATCGAATTTATTCGAAATCCTAGTCAACGCTAGGTATATACCTGGCGATAAAGACTTGCACAGAAAGTAAAGCACTGTATCATATTGATAGTGAAACATAGATGGATGTGAGAGTTATGCCCCTACCCCAGTCAAATGAAATCTTAGCTACTACATAGATTTTCCTGTGTGACAATGCTTCAGCCACCCTCGTTTGGTGGTGAAACTTTTAAAATTATATATATATACATATGTATACAGTTCGTGAGCTTAATATCAAACAAAAATGTGTGTAATTGATTTCGTTACTTTTACATATCATAATAAATTTAATTTTAAAAAGTGTCTACTCACATGTTTCTTTTCTTTAACGTCTTTCTGGCACATTTTCGTGACTTCGTGTTCGTCAGTTAGGGATGGGCGATATTTATCAATTGCTCGAAATATCGATATTTTTGTCCGATATTTCGATATATAGTATTGATATCCAAGTTACGATATATCAGAAATTCACTATATCGGTGCGATATTTAATATATCAGCCTATGGCTGATGTGATTTAACTTGTGGAATGAAATCTGTGTTCTTTCCTCTGGCATGTCACGAAAATTATGTTGCTTGAGGGCTATCAAACTGCGATCTCATTATCGAGATTCACATGATATTATGTCACCTTCCAATTTCTAGAACTCTATAAGGAAAAATATCTGCTGTGTTGAAAACCTCGATGGTTGAAAATTTTAACTATTAGTTGACGTAGGCACCCAGAAAAAAAAATTTAACGAACGGTTGATAGCAGATTGTTCTTTTGCCTATGAGTATTATGTCTGAAGTAAACTGGCACTTTGACCAAAATTAAATACATACCAATGACACACAATTTGAAGTTAAGCATTTTTTTTTCTTTTTTGTTAGCGATAAAGTATGTAGATCTTAACAGCTGGGTAAGGAAATGCAAAACAGCTTTTCTTGATGTCTTACAAGTTATGTAGTATAAAGTTTGTTGTAATTCAGGCTATGTATATATCAGACGTAATTTGTTTTATCATCCTTTGATAATTATCTTGGTAATACATAGTGAAACTTCCTGAAGTAATTATATAATCTGGTAAAAATATGAGCATAACAACTTTCGTCTTGATCTTCTGATTTTTCCACACTTACAGCATGTTATTTCCTCTGATTGTCCATTCGTTTTTTTTGTTATCTAGGAGAGACAGGCTTTCATACATTAATTAGTAAATATATACTTGATGAATTTGGATTATGATATTTTTTTATGTTTTTCATACATTGATTAGTATGGCTTTCATTAATTAATGAGTAAATATATATACTTGATTAATTTGGATTACGATATTTTTTATGTTTTTATTTTTATAATCATATTTTAATGGAGGACTAATAATCGTTAGCATTTTTTTAAATATCTTTCTGGAAAAATAATTGCTTTCTATGAAAAGGCCATCACAAATTATTCATACTCTAATTACTGTTTTTAACAAAAATGTCACTTGTAAACATATTATAAGCACTTTAATTTTTTTGCTATGCCATGGGAACTATTTTTGCTTACACTATAGAAGTAATTATATCTGTATACTCCATTAATATTGTGTTCTGTCTTAAACAATAAAAAAAAATAGCAAACATTGTTCACACCTTCTGAAAAATATAAATGTATACAAAATGCTCTAAAAATTACAATAACAAAGTTTTTTTAAAGATTTTGTTCCATAACATTTCCTTGCAAGCTGATATAATGTTAACTTTGACATTTGCATCCCAATAAAAATAGTTATTCTTTCTATAATTCAGTTATTCCCATGTTAATTGATGGTTAAGATTCCAGTCTGCTGGGATTAATAAGTACTTTTGTTTTTTTTTGTCATTTATGCCATACTGAAGCTTCAACTTACCTTTCCTCGAAATGTTGGAAATACATATTTCTCATAATCTCACATTGATGAAAAACTCATGAAAACATTTATTTGAAACTGGGATTTTTGGAAACTTCTTGGCAGAAACCATATCCCTGCTCGTCGAGCAATGCCCACACATGAAACTAGAAAATCACCTTTTGTGTTTTGGAAAGTATATTCAGCATTTCTGCAGATTACAAGCTCACTTCTGTTGCATGATTTTTTTATTTATTTTTGCATCAAAACTTTCTGCTATATATATTTTTTTTTTATTTTAGGATCTGAAAAACAATATTTTATGTGTTTTTCATATGACTAAAAATACAGCTTGAGAGCTGCAATCTTGCATAAAGATAGTTTTAAGCTATAAAATGTAATAATAAAGGACATAAAATTGCTCCCTTTTAGCAGGAGAAAGCAGCTCTTGAAAAAAAATTCAGCTGATGTTTCTAAGAAATTATCTGAGAAAACTGGTAGGATATTTATTCCCCACATTCACTGCCAAGCTTGTGTGTTATAATTAGTTATTACCAAAACAATTTTTTAAGGTAAAGAATATTTTTATGTCTTAAGAGACACATATGGTTGAGTCGTCATTAGACTATGTAAATGCTATCTGTGGAGAGTAGTTTCTCAATTATGTTTGCTCATGCTGATGAAACAATCCTGTTGGCAAAGAGCAAAAGTGAGCTGCAGCGTATGTTGTCCCACATGTATGAAGTTTGTATGAATATCAAACTTAGTATATGAAAGGAAAAACCCAAAGTTATGTTTTTGACAGATGAATTGTTAGTATTAAATCAAACAGATCAGTCTAAATGGCAAAGAGATTGACCAGGTAAATCAATTTACATATTTAGGAAGCATGTTTGACAGAGAAAACAAATTAGGTGGTGAAATTAGTAGGCTAGTAAATTCATCTTTGAAAGTCACAGCTGCTTCAGGAGGATTTTGAATAAATGATGAATGATAGGTTCTCAAAAAGTCCCTAATAGTTGTGTGTGAAAAAGTACAGTAATTGTTCCTACTCTGATGTGCAGCAGTGAAGGAGGCGTACTGCAGATGAAACATAGGAGTGATTTGTGAGCTGTAGAGATGTGTTACTTATGGGGGTGGGGGCAAGATATGTTTTGATCATGTGAGGAATGAAGAGGTTTTGTAGATGAGTAGTGTGAAGCAAAATATTGTTTGTAAGGTGGGGACAAATATTCTTGGGTGGTTTGGAGAACGAGTGGTGAGATGATTACTAGGAGAATTTATTCTGCACAAGTGACAGGAAGAAAATGTAGAAGATCAAGGGAGGACCAGATTAAGGAGTTCCTGCATGAGAAAAAGAGAATAAATGTGAAGTACAAATGGTCTTGTGTGTGATGGATGTCAGTGAAGCTCAAGTTGTGAGCTGAGATCACTTTAAATGCAGATGTTTGATACATCAAGAGTAAATAAAATGTAGTTCCATCAGTTTTAAACTTTAATCCAGCAGATAAGCTCTCATCAAGAAACTAACCTATGGTCTTAGAGAACATCTTAGTGATATATATGCATGTAAAGAGAAAATCCCTCATCTACAGCAAGTTGAATATAACTAGAGGTGAGAAATGAGTACTTATTTTTGTGTTGTTTTGGTGTTAATAAGTGAAACATTAAATGCTATATCCCATTTGAGTTCAAAACTGTAAATTTTTTTTAAAAATCTGCTGACTTCCTTAATTTTAAGGATAGACTCCACCAATGAGCATTTAAAATGCAAAAAAAAAAAAATGATATGATATCGAAGATAGCTCCTCAGGTGTTTTAGACTTGATAAAGAATACTTCAGATATTTATTGTGTACAAGTTTTTAATGGAGATGAGAAATCCAAAGAAATGGACTGAGAACTGGAAAAAATGCTTGAAGTGAAGTGGTGTGTGTGTGTGTGTGTGTGTTGATATCCATGAGCATCTAAAGTTGTTCCCGAATGTGTAGAAGCTTGATTCACTATAAGCAGACACATGTCCCTAATTTAGGGCTAGTGGTTCCAGGAAAGACAAGACAGGAAGAACTTTATGCATTTTACCACTTGGTAGGCACATTTTCCATGATTATTTAGATACTGAATAGTTTCCATGACATTTAATGAACATTTCATGACTGAATAGATTTTATTCATGACATTTAATAAATAGATTTCTTGACTGAATAGATTTCATGACATTTAATTGCTAAAACCTGGAAAGAGCGACATCTTTGTTTATTCACTGACGCCACATATTTGGAGGATTTTCACATTTAATGAACAGTGCTTCTTATTTTGAAAATTTGACTGTTTTCTAGCAGTTTCTGAGGAAGAAGTAATCTTTTTGTATGAGAATTTTCCTGATATTGATGCTGAATCAGTTGTAGCAGGTATAAATTCATATACAATTTTTGCAAACTTGATCAAATGTAAAACTGACGGGCGCAATGCAAGGTATTCATATTATCTGAGCATTGTTGTTTCATCTAATATATTAATATAGTCTTTAATGGTAGTCTAAGAACTTCCTTCTTTCAGCTAGTGTCAAACAAACATTTGGCACAATGTATTGCCTTCTAATCAAACCAAGAACCCATATTTATGAGTACAAATGCAATTTTTACATTGCACATTTATTAGATTTTAGCGGGAAAATAATTTTGAAAAAAGTAACTTTGTATACTGTAAAGAAACACTAGAGAAATCAAATGACGAAGAGCACTGCACATTAAAACTTTTCTAGACAACAGAATTTTGTTAATGCCATTCCGTTTAAGAATAACAGTTTTCACAAAAAAAAAAAAGATACGTTCGCAGTTTTTATCAAGAGAGAAATAGACATAATGACAAAATGGATAACACTGGGCAAATTAGGCCGAAACCTGTTAACAAGGTTTGTTGTATTTTCAGTTGTTTTTTTTGTTTTTTTTTTACAGAAAAAAAAAATTATATATGTATCTACAGTGTATATGCACACTAACTTTGAAATAATATATTTTCATGTATGTGTGCAAACTTTTTCAAAATTGCATTAAAAAGCTCTAGCCATTTACCTCTCAACAATATTATGACTTTGCAGAACATTCTGCATTAGAAATTGCAATAATATGCTGTGCTTACAGGCTAAGGGGGTAATGTTTCAGACAGAAGTAACCCAGTGATTTTGTTTTAGGCATTTTACTCCGCTTTTGTACTTAAATAAACATTTCGAATAATGGAAAAACCTCAACATGTGTAGAATAATCAAATCAATGAGACTTATTTACCCAATTGCCTGTGGTTTACTGGTCTTCAATGTAGCAAAATATTTCTTCCACAAATTCCATTTCAAGTGTGTTTTTTTATTCATATATATTCTTTAAAAAGATGTTGAGTGTGCTTAACAGGAAAGTTGACATCTAATTTGTTTATTTTCAAATGATAACCTAAACCTTCAAATCGTTGGTGACAGTTGATACTATCCACAGCCACAGCCCCCCCCCATTAGTGGAAGGGGAGTGCAGATGTTATATAAACACAAAAGTGCACAACACTTTTATGATTGCTTTTTGACTCATTTTGTCTCGCTGTATCAACAATCGTGCATAGGTAGCAATGTTAAGTACAGAGAATCATGATAACATGTTTTGTTAAAAAAAAACAGTTTCTGCGTTTATGTTCTGTAAATTTATGTAACAACTTCCAGCCCTTTGGCCACTTTCATCCCATCTGTGCTCTGCCCCTTCACTAAGAAATGCAACAAGGGGCATATATAGATTTTTTCTGAGGGCGTGCCAATGAAATGAAAAAAATTAAATCCACCAGGACAAAATAAAAGAATGAGAATAGAAAAAAAAATTTGTAACGTAAATTAATGAATTTTTTTATTAGATTAAGCATTTTTGTTTCCAATGTAAGGCACATTTTAACAATAAATAAAACACATTTAAACACTTTCGGGGGGAGTGGGCATAAATATATGCCCCCTTACATTACATAAATGTATAAAATATATAATATAAATACGCCCTTACATTACCATGGCTACGATGTAAACAACCCTGATGTTGGCTTTCCAGCTCAGCATACAAGATATATTTTTAGCGAATTTTTATGAATTATAAAAACGTAAAATGTTAATTCCGCTGTCGAAAATATTTATTTACGTAACAACACAACGTAAAAGGGCAAAATAAAAGCACTAAGTTTTTAACGAGTTTTAAAGTCGTAAAACCCATGGCGTCGGTCTTGTAAAAAAACGTTAAAAATTAATTCCGCTATCGGAAATAATTATTTACACAACAAAACGACTGAAATGGCAAAATAAACGCACTACGTTTATTTCCAAGTACAGCGACCGTCTTGTAAAAGGTACGAAGTTAGTAATATACAGTACTTTTCTGAGATATCACTATTTTAATGGTATTAACAAAACTTGATTGCAGCTATATTTTCAAGCTGCAGGATATTTTTATACTCTTAGATCGTTTTAAGAACCCTGGAACTAGAGTATAAATTTCGTGTTTTAGAAAGAAAAAATTACTATGAAAATTCCTTGTGACTTAAGTTATTCAATTATTTTATGTGAATCGTGTGATTTCTATCATTTCCGGATAACTCTGTAAGGAATAGTTTATGTGTATTTATTTATACACACTTTGGCACTGTATTCAATAAAACAATACAGATTTGCAAATGGCGCCGCAAAGAAGCTTTATTTAGTACTGGCTGAGATTTGTGCGAACGAGCCAACAGCCAATACTTAGCACAACATCGGATCGGATTCAGTGATAACCCTGATGCAGTATGCAGTGAATAAACCGAAATATCAGTCTTATTGAGATCAGAAGTATTGAAAAATATCGAAAATCAATCCGATATATTGATCTTTAAATACAGATATTTTCGATTCAATATATCGGTCTCAGAAATATTAAAAGATATCATACTTTTGAAAATATCGCCCATCCCTTCGTCTTGGTGAAAAAACGAGCATCACCGTAAAATCACGTGACGACTCGCTGACCAATAGCAGAACGCGACGCATGCCGCATTCTTTTTCTGTCATTATCGTTCATTGGCTAACCCGTGCCTCTTAGCAACGCCCGTAAAATTTCGGTTTGGAACAGTTGTCCTACATATCCATGCCCGTTAAAATACGGGCCTCGCCTTGAAACTGCAGAAACGAGCCTTGATCGTAAAAATACACGGGCAACAAGACTTTTTTTACGGGAATTTTTAACAGTGTATATCATGTGTAACAATGTAAAATGAGAATTGTCTGGCTACGATGATATATTCCGGAAAAGTGAACTTGTCTTTCGAACGGTATTTTCCCCTTAAGTTGTCAAAGGATTTCTTGAATGCCAAATTCATTTTTGATATTAATGTAAGTGTGATTATACAAGACTTCCCAAAGAAGCGCAATAAATGATGCAAAGGAACTCAAACCTTCTTAGAAGGTATATCGAACAATTCTAGAAGCAAAATAAATAAAATATTTCGAAAATAAAAGGTCTTTAAACAGTAAGGAGTATCTAATTAAATTTCTGCCAGTGTTCGAATTCGCCTCTGGTATTGCTGGTTATATGTGAACTTCTTGCTAAAGAATAATCAGTATTTGAACGGGATTGGTATGAGATAATCTTAAAATTAACTCCCAAAATTTTGCTTCTAATATTTCTGTCTAAATGATTATACACTGGGTAGCTACTTTATTATGACCACCTGACAGTTTTAAGCAAATGAGCTATGTCTGCACGCTGTTGCAGCCAGAGGGTGAGGCTAGCATAAAAAAGGAAAGCTTAGTGCTTGCAACAGTAGTAGAAGTGATTTTTGGGTGACTAGATGTGTAAAAAATGCGATTTGACGGACTTTCAACGTGGATGATTGTAGGAGCTCGGAGCCATGGAGCGAGTACAGTATAACCGAAACCACCGCATTCGTTAAATGTTCCAGAGCGGCTGTTGTTAAAGTGTTTAAAGACTGGAATATCGGCCAAAAAACGTGTTCTCTACGTGCAACGTGTGGTCGTCATCGACTAGTGACTGCACGGGCGGAACGGAGATTGTCCAAAACAGGCAACAGTGCAGCAAATTACTGACCATATTAATCAAGGATCCCCTCAAATGATCTCTGCACGCATTGTTCACCGTACACTGCTTTGGATGTGATATGGCAGCCGAAGGCCTGTTCGAACACCTTTGCTGTCTGCAGTTAACAAGAGAAAGCGTCTCTAGTTCGCACAGGAGCACAAGGATTGGACAGTCGATAATTGAAAACAAATTATGTAGTTCGATGTATCATGTTTTCAGTTGCATCATGCCGATGGCCGAGTAAGAATTTGGTAGTAACAGCACAAAAGCATGGGCCCCAAATGCATTGTTACAACCCTTCAAGCTGGTAGAGGCAACGTTATGGTTTGGGTAATGTTTTCCTGGCATGCTTTGGACCTTTTAATTCGTGTTGATCAACGTCTGACTGTCACATCATATCTAAACATCGTTGCAGACCAAGTGCATCCTGTCATATGGATGATTCATTCCAATGGCGATGGCTACTTTCAACAAGATAATGCGTCCTGCCATAGTGCTCGTATTGTGCAGGATTGGTTTCAGGAACATGCCGGTGAGTTTACTTTGCTTAGGCGGCCCGCACAATCTCTAGATCTTAATCCCATTGTGAATTTGTGGGTTGAAATTGGACGAGCCACCAGACCGCTGGATCCACAACCTTGCAATCTCACACTTCTGGAAAGTGCTATTCATCAAGCATGGTCTCAGATTCCACAAACCATCTATCAACATCCCGTGGAGTCCATGCCACGAAGAATCGACGCAGTATTAAAGTCAAAAGGTGACCTAACGAAGTACTGAGGGGGTGGTCATAATAAAGTAGCCATTCAGTGTATAAGGGATAGTTGCTTGAGAAAAAAGTATTGAACCACAACTTTGTGCCGTTCTACGAATTGTAACCTTGAAATTTTTATACGGTTTGATATATCTCTCTAATGCTGTTGAAAGCTGGCAGCTAATTGTATGAATTGAAAAACATACGACGTTACTGGAAACCGAGAGATTGAAGTCGTTATTGACTCTGTCTTAAATTCAGAAACTTACAATGAAAATATTTCGCAAGGTGTAAGTTTTAGAATTGTAACACACTTTTTCTGAGACTCAGAAAAAAAATCTGTCATAAAATGCCGTAGGTGTTTTCATTAGTTATAAAATGCATAAATAAGTTATTAATTAATTTGTATTTTATTCAGTTTATACGCACACCCGTGTACCGTTTAAAACGGAATACATGTGATATATACCACGAGCAGTATGAAATATGCATTTTGGAAACAGAGAAAATCCTTTTTTGTTATAGTTATTCAGCGGTATATTTTGTTTACTAATCTACTGTACACTACACACACTGCATGATTGTAGATTCGCAGTTTATTGCCAGAATTTGCGAGGACACTCCATAAGAATGACAGACAATGGTTTTTCAGTTTAAATTTGTATATCTCAATCGGCTTGATCCCCTGAATATCTGAATTATATAGAATATTTTAGGATTTAAGGTTTGCATAAAATGAAATAAAAAAATAAAAAACCTAATGTAAAGGTTACCGTGAAATGTGGTTTCTGGTTTTGTAAAGTAGATTTTCGGGAGGATCATGGATCGTTATTTACAGGTCAACAATTTCTTATTCGATGCTATTGAAAACAGTATAATTGTGGTAAGGAATATTTTAAACGTGAAGATTACTTACAAGTGATTAAACAGGATTCTTCCTTCAACAGACAAATGGTAAACCGTAATCGATTTGCTTTAGTGTTCTTCAATCTACGAATGTTTGTAGAAACCAAATTCTGTGTAAGAAGCAAATAGTGATTTACACTGTTATACTGATGGGTAGCTGAATCCCATCTAAGAACATTTTTACAACTTGACTTGTTTGGAAAGGAAAATCTTTAATTTTCTGTGTGAACTCTGTTTTACTACTTTAGTTGACAGTATAATTTGTTTAAAGCACTTTACTTAAAATTGTGTTCCGACTCTAAGGTGGAATCTTAAGTGCTATCTACTAAAACCATGGCCAGTGAGTTCGCTCTCACTTTACTAAACTGTAAAGAAAAATCTCAGAGAGAAAATAAATAAATATTTTCTGCGGCAAATGCTTACCAAAATGGCATTCCTAGTTACTATGATTTCTAACAAACCATCAATTACAAACTACGACATAATCGTTGAAAACTATGCATCAGCAGGGGCAAAATAAATGTACTGCCTCAAAATACTTGAATGTTCCTTGAAACTTCTGATCAGAAGTGGTTACCGTGTGCTACTGGTGAAACCGTATTTTGAATGTGAAATATTTCTTCTGGCAAGAAAAATATGACTCTCAAACTTGGCATTCGGTATTACCTTTTAAAATATTTTCTTGCGTGAGAGCACAGCACACCAAATAAGCATTTGAAAGGAGATATATGCCGGAGTGCAATTTTCGCATTTTTCTCATTTCATAATAACAATGGCTTCGAAGGAGGAATTTCACATTGCTTTGTAACAACGACAAATAAGCAAGTCCAAAACTTTGGTGTAACTTTGTTCTTTAACAATTTTGTTTTCTAAATAAGTTTATTTGAACATTTTATAAAAATCACATTTTAATCTGAAAGTTTGCAGCAGAAATATTGTTATTTGGTTCTGATTCCTGAAGAGCTTCCAATTTTTCTACCACAGATTTACTATATCAGTAAACTCATTTCAGTGTCCAAGATAAGGTATTAAATCCTTTTTTTTTATTGGCAAAAATTATAGCTGCGGAATGTTTTTCTACGTGTATTGACGTAGGTCGATTAGAATAAAAAAATCTTACACACGCTATAAAGTAAATGCGGGAGGTCGTACAAGAATTATAAGTGACATGTACTTTCGAGAAACGGCACAAGTGCTCCAGGCACCTGTGCCCAGCATGTGATTCGGAGTGACATTTCGAAATGACAACGCTGTTGAAAACACCACAGGTCGAAGTGAGAGCGTTGAGTGGTCGTTCCAACGAGAAAGTGAGGTTCCGTGAAATGGGAACACACTGCTTTACCGGCATTTAAAATCACACAGTATGCTGAAAAAAATCATGGCATCCGTTTTCTGGTTTTCCTCGGGTGTGCTTTTGATGAACTTCTTGGAGCACATACGCACCATCAACGTTGCTCGGTATGGGGTCAGTGTGAAAAAATTGCTCTAAAACATCCTATGGAAAGGACGAAGATTGCTTATCAGTCGTGCCATTCTCCTTCACGATAACATGAGGCAGCACGCTTCCAAAACCACGTAGTACTTGCTACACAAGTTGCGGTGGGAGGTTTGGAAACACCTGGCCTACTACTCGGAATTGGCTTATAATGACTCTTACCTCTTTTCCGCTAAGAAACAGCACCTGTCTGGTACTAGTTTCACGTGTGACGACGGCGTGAAAAATGTTGCAACAAACAGGTTACATCAGAAGGGACATGAATGTTTTCGGTCTGGGATGGACAAGCCTGGCGTGTGGCGCGACAAATGTCTGAATCGTCACAGTGATTTCATCGAGAAATAGTGCTTTATGTTCTATGTCACATCACGCAGACTATTATCGTTTGGCGAGCTTTCCTTTCTCTTAACCCAAAGTGTAATATTTTTTTCTGATCAATCCTCGTAGTAACCATTCCAAAAATGTTTTTTGTTCATTTGATTTTCACTTACAGAAAGCGGTTCACGCAATAAGGCTGAAAGGGAAAGAAGAATGAGCATGCACTTTTCCTTTGGTCACGAAGAGTTCACAGGGACAGCAAACCTTTAATATTGAATTAGATGTATTGCAAGCAAACTAAATTGAATCCTGAGATATCGAAAAACTTGAATGAATATACCTGAAAACCTGAATGTTTACCCTTTAACCGGCTGGGACAAATAAACTCGGGGTTAAGAAACTGGGCTGGAATCAACTGGAATGGATATACCTGCTGTCTAAGAAGTGGGCTCAACACGAATTGAAATTGGGAACCTACACATCAGAAAGCGGGTTGCTTTCCCATTAGCTTTGTTACTGCAAGTGATTGTTTAAGGGGATGATAAACAATAATCCTTTCTGAATTATTAATTGCTAAAAGGACTACAATAGTGGTGCCGAGCCTACGAAAGGAGAAAGAAGACGTTTGAGTCACTTGTTTCTACCCAGTGGGGTGATGTCTGTATGAGGGGGACTGGCCCTTCCCCATTGTACGATTGAGTCAAGCAGCAGAAAATGAAGTACTAGTACTTTAATAGACTAGAAAGTTTATTATATGAGAAGTATTAATCTAACGTTATTAACCTAGCAGGAGAAAACCTTTTATTGACATAAGAAGCTGTTGTCACCAGTGACAGGTTTATCGTCGGTACTGCTGAGGTGAAATGAGGTAAGGCATTGCTTTTCCATAACTTTCATGTAACCCAACGATACGTGAGCATTTCAGTTTGGAAAGCGCCATAAATTTTGGACACTATTTAGTTTAAGTACATCGGCAGCTTAAAGGGTTAATTATGATACACAGGCAGCAGAAACATTCAACATCTTGATTTAGGTTTAGTTTTCTCATCTTTTTGCATTACGTGTATTTCATGAGGGAGCAAATCGCCGGAGCATTAGAGAGAAACCCCCATTCAAATCAGAGAGAGAAATGTAGTATGGTTTTCATAAATTTGAAGCATGCAACACAAATTTCACGCTAATCAGAATTAACCCTTTAAAGGGTCGAAGTGCCTGAACAAAATGAGGCTCATAATTATTTGCTTTACGGAAAAGAAGTATTCACAGCTCCTTCAAAACAATTTCTCTCCCCATAAACCTGCTCTAGTGATAAACGCTCCCATTAAGTTCTTTATTCTCCACCCAATGACTCAAGGAATGATAGCAAGTGGTAAATCTCCCTGACACGAACATCATGCCATTGGGTAGAAACAAGTGTCTCGCCAAGTGCAGGTACAGTCAAGCTGTGTGGAAATAAACCTGTTATTCTAACACCTTCTTTTATTCTTTTTTTTTAAATATGTAACTACAATTATAACCATTTTATGAGGTTATTAAGCAGAAAAGTACTAGTGTCAATCATTATCTGAATGGTCATTTGAGTAACAAAGCAAAGGTGAAGTTAATAGATTACGATGAGCTGAATCCCTCATTCCAGTAGTGTTCGACAGACATCGTAGACAAAGAAAATTTATATTCGTTCGTGACATTTTGAGCCCAAATTGTGAATCCTGAGTTCATTGGCTCGACCCGTTTAAAAGGTAAATCACCCCACCTGTTCAACGGGGAACACTGACCGCACACCAAGCAGATTTGATCTTTTAAATAAAACATCAAACTAAACAAGAAGTTTGAAGATGTCACGAAATTAATTATTCTCTTCTAAACCTCACTCTGCTACGCCCAATAACACAGAACTCGTATTTGTATCTTGGGAGTGGCACACTTTCTTTGATATCGTGACCACTGCCATTGCATTCTTACTTATTATCAATAATTCCCTAGCCTAAACTGGCATCTATATGTCGTACCCCCAGACCAATTTTGGTTGGGAGGAAACCGGAAATATTTAAATTATTGTTCTAGTGAGCCAAAGAGTTGTGTTTCCTTCCGGAGAGGGCGACACAAATTTTCAGCCGGACGATGCGTTGTGTTTTCATATGAGCACCTGCACAAAAATGCGCGCGCACTCATATGCCGCAAAATTTTAGAAAATAAAATTTGGAAAAAAAAATGTAAAGACCGAAATTTACAATAGGTTAAATAATTGGGGAGTAAAGGCAAAAAGGAAAATGTCCCTCTCGTTCCTAACTCTAAATTTCTGTCCCACCACACCTATTAGTGTTATCCCCTTATCAAAATTAATTTATTTCAAAATAACACACAGTATGCCAACTTGATCTGAAGGAAACAGAGAAAAAGAATTAACAATAACAAATAGTTTATTCACTCAAAATAAGTTGGTAACGTGGTGAAGCACCTATAGTTCATTAAATTTACTCCTAAATATTTGATTTCAAATGCAAACTTTGATACTTGTAAAATCCATCCTTAGATAAGGGTTTACTCTTTAAGAAACACTTCAGACAATTTAAACTTATCGCTCGGAGAAATTGTGCCAATTTTCACCTAGACATGGCTTCATTATCAATTTAAGCATTTTAACAAAAATAAATGGATTGTCAGGGAAATTAAAATGACTCTACCTTGCACCTTTCGTCCAAGATGTCATCTATGGCACTTGTTAATCTCTCCGGCTGCATCTGGGAAGGAGAGTCTCAAAGGCATACTATAGGAAGGGGGCCTCCGTTCATTTAACGTAACGGCCACTCGCGGGATTTGCCGGGCTCACTACCGTCAGTGGGCGACTCTGGCTGTCCACATCATCCTCCGAAACATCTGTCGGTAAGTCCCGACCGGTTACTTCCAAGATTTGTTGAGGATTGCATGAAAATTTTTGTCCGTAAGTTCCGACTTCTCCTCGGATTTTTCTAAGACTCATCCTCCTGGTTCTTTACTAAAATTGATTATTCCCGCTCATTGGTCCGAGCTGAACAAAGAATCTATTTTTTATTCGCTCTTACCGAAATCACCAGCTTCTGATTTGGTTGGACCCTATGATCAATTGCGTATGCCCAGCTATCTACGTTTCCCCCTAAATTCAAGACCGTTAGCCATCAATTTCTAAAATTTATGACCCTGTCAGTCTTGTCATTTTTAGGGTACCCGATGCACTTCTCCCTTGTTCTCGAGTGTGTACGCTGGGACTGTTCCTATGTCCGTTGGTATCGTTGATTGCTTACTTCAAAGAGAAGCGAAACAATGTTGTCGAACATTAGGCCTGGAGATTGCCTCGGACACCGTTGCCTTCCTGTGTCAGTCCTCTCTCTTATTGTCCGCTGTTACCCTGGGGGTTCAGAGCTGCTTGGAAAGCTCGTTCTCTCTGGCTGAGGTGGGGGGGGGGGCCCAGGTATTGTGACATGGTCCCTGTTCACATGTCCTTCGAGCGTCCACTGCACGCTAATTGGAAGGGGTTGAAACATTTGGGGTTCGCTTGCCTGGGAAAAAAATAGAAATATTTCTTTCTTGTCTTTAACCCCTTAGGAAAAATTATTGAACCTAAAATTTGTTCCTTATAAATTCCCCTTTTCGTCCTAAAGCCTAACTCATACCTCACGCTATAAAAATTAACCACCTCCCTTCTTAATTTAAATAAAAATAAATAAATGTGGCCGACAAACGTAGTTTTGCGTGGCAACATTACCTATCCTTCCCGGGGGAAATATTTAACTCTAGACTCTCTAAAACTCATTACCTTACTGATCGGCACAATCTCTCCAAAGTATAAACACATATATAATACACTGCAAACAAATCAAGCACTTATCGAATATCAAAATTTAAAACCAAAGCACTACTAAAATGGTTCTTCACTTAATTTTAGAATACAGAAATACGTAATGTAACAAAATTATTCGCTTGCTAAGAACAGACAAATTCATATTAGAGCAATAATTGCATTAAGAAAATATAAATATCTCTATTCGCTCGTTCAGCATGTAACACAACAATTCCTCGTGTCATTTGTTAGTACTCAGAGTCTGTACTGTAACATTACCGCTGAAAGTACAATTAATGTGATTAATTATCATCGATAGAGCTGCTGATATTATTATCGTAAAAGTACTGCTAATGGCAGAGTCTTTTGTGACAGAAATATGATTATGAGTAATAATCTGTTTTAACTCTGCTGGCTCCACCATTCTGTGCATCAGTGGCTGGTACTTGTAGGCAACGAAAGTTCGTCAAACATGTTTTCAAGTCCTTGTGTCTCAACATCACTGTAAGGTCCGCATTCGTCTCATAAAATTAAACCCACGGGTCGTAGTTTGGTGAAAAGAAAATATAAAAGATGACTTGTATTCCTTGGCACTTTGTCAGCTCATATCGTCTGACGAGTTACTATCTGCCTTCCGCCGCCAGAGCACTTCTTGGAATTGAAATAGTACATTTCGTGATTATTGCAGTTCACCGCGACTCCTATCACTCGCGGAATCGCCATTAAAGTTACGCTGAAACATGGGGTTAAAATTGGTCGGACGCTGTACATGACGCTTAACACAGTCTTTATGCGTTGCGCACAAAGTCACATAACCGCTCCTGTTGTCGGTTGACATTTCACCTGTGCGAAAATTAGGCTCCTTTCAATGGAAACACAAAAAAATGCTGATACATCAACATTTTTTGGTGCCCCCCCCTCTAGGGCGTTCTGTTATTTCCAAGTCTGAATTTTCACAGTTTCGCTGTTTAATCACGTCATCTTCATCCGTAGTGCCGTCGCGCGTAGCGACTTCTGCGTGCTATCTTTGCTAGTGGCCTTCGCAACGCACCTTTGAATAAGGGCCAGAAGTAGTGAAGTTTCCTCCGTCCGTCGTCTTCAGAGTTGTTCTGCTTCGCTGATAGTAAAATACGTGTGTGATAGATGAGAGGAATCATATTCTCTGGTAGTGATACGAAATCACGTACATCATCGCCGTTCGTGAATTATGCACTCTTCAGCGCTGACTTGCAGCAGATCTGACACTGCAACAGAATAAATACCCAGTTCGGTCATGTGTTTAAAGAAAGTCTTTGCTGACAGTTCAGTCCGCCTTCGCAGTTGTAACTTTCACAGTTCATTTATGGGAAGACTGAGTAATAACCCATTTCCTCTGAAACTACCGTATTCTGTCATTTCGTCATCATTGAAACGACGCTTAACTGTAAAGCAAGGCACTAAACAGCATAGTCATACTTCTCCTGACAATCCCGCTCTCCTCGAAAAGTTAGAGAGAGAACAAAACAAACATTAAATTTACAACTTTATAATTGGCACATTTCCTCGTTGCAATCTGCGTTTTCCATTCTCATTTAACACAATACTTCAAATTCGGGTACACATTAAATTATTAAACAACAATGAGTTCATTCAAGAGTTAACTTAAAGGACAAACAACAACAAAAAAACGAGAGAAATTTCTCCCCTTGAGAGTGAAGAAAGAAAAGAAAATTAAATTTATGGAATATTTTGATTCTTTATTTGCCATGAGTGCATTCTGTCTTCCGTTAAAAAAAAAATTTCTCCTTTCCTCCCTCCCTTTTTTTTTTCAACACACAATTTTTCACTGAGTAAATATGTATACCGTCCCTTTACAATTGTACCCTCCTGCTTTACTCTGTTTTTCAGTGTTCGAAATATCTCAGAAGTAGCTTGTAAACTTAGTTTCCTATCGCACGACCGTCGGGCAGTTCTTGTTCCGACTCTCTTAGGATTTACCTCTCGTGTTGAAAGTCGGCAAACCGCCTGTTCATTGTACTTGAATGGGTAATCCGTTCCTTACCAGGTCCTCGGCCGTTGTATTCTCGTTCGTACGTTCTCAGATACTATAACGTGCACTTCGGTTCCCCGTATGCCATGTTTGTCTGCATACTCGCTAAAATAATTCCTTCGCCTCTTTCTTGCATCGTAATTAAATTTTCGTGCCTGCAATTTGTTTGCTACTAAATTATCCTTTCCTAGCCTGCTCGCCTTTCAACCAATTTTCTTACGCGGAATTTCCCCCGTAAATTCTCTTCTTCTTTCAAAAAAAAAATCAATAATAATGCTAATTTACCAAATTCCTATCATTTCTTTCTGTCGCCGCTGCTTCGTTTTCGTACTTAAACATTCTTCACACCTGAGTTTCGCCGCCCCGGTGGCGCAGTGGTCTAAGGCGTTGGCCTCTGATCATTCGTCCGAAGGGGTCCGGGTTCGAATCCCGGTGTGGCATGGATGTTGTGTTTGTCTTACGGCACTGGCTCTCTCCCTTCCCTGGAACCAGTGACCCTAAATTAGGGACGGGCGACTGCTTATAGCCCATTGAGTTGCTCACGGTGGTCGTTAAACCTCCAATCAAAAAAAAAAAAAAAAACACCTGAGTTTCGACCACTTCTGCTGAAGAGGTAAAAAACAAGTTTTGCGTTCTCCCCTCCCTCTTTGGGCACTTGTGCCTCCTTGAACTAGCGTCTCGCTCGTGGTCATTCCGTGTCTATCACGTCGTGCTACTGAATTATTTACCTGTGCGTCGCCTTTCTCTTCATTTGGCAATACCTGCTGCAACTTGTACGAGAAATATTTATCTGCTAAGTCTAATTATGAATTTCCTTCTAGGTTCAAGGGCTGTTGCAA
Organism: Macrothele yani; assembly: GCA_039090855.1. Classification (NCBI taxonomy): domain Eukaryota; kingdom Metazoa; phylum Arthropoda; class Arachnida; order Araneae; family Macrothelidae; genus Macrothele; species Macrothele yani. The sequence goes on along the minus strand of CM077018.1, from coordinate 50,206,839 downwards.
ATTCTGTAGGAATCTGTCCATAATTCCTGGATTTTCCTGACTTTCCGTCGCTTGCACGGTATCATTTGCTTGTGCCTGCTGAAACTTCGCTGCTGTTTCAATGCTCGAATTTTCTTCTGCGGACGAGTGAGTGGCTCGTTCTCCTGCAGTGGTATAAGTACTCACAGTACGCTGAGGTACTGGGCCTCGTGATCGTAACGAATAAGGGTCTCTGATCACCCCTTTACGTCTCGTTTCCTGGGTGTTAACCTCTTCATGCATTTCCTGTTCATTATCGGCCTCTTCCGCTTGTTCGGTAAACCTCTCCGGTGCTCGGGCGCTGACCGCTTTTGACGCGGGTGTTTTAGGTGCTCTCACCGGTTGCTGCGTTCGTGGTGCCTGTACGGGTGCCGTTGCACGGGGCGTCATGAGCGGTGCCTGTGGTATGTCATCAAAACATGGAAAGTATTCCACCGTGCTGTCTGACTGACTCCCCAAATCTTCTACTTGTGGGCTGCGCCCCACAGTTACGCTTTTGTCCGCGTCTTGCTCTTCCAGTACCAGATGAGGCTTTCGAGAAATTTCACGGAAAATACGATTTTTGTGTACCACTTGTTCCTTTCCATCTCGGTCCAGTGATTTTATTATCACATTAACGGCTGAAGGAAAGCTCAAAAGAATCCAATCCCCCTTGTTTTTCCTCGTCAGCTTGTCTGCTAAGCCCTTGGCTACATAAAGGGTGTGCAAATACACTCGATCTCCCACCTTCAGATCCTTTCCTCGTGCAAACTGGTCAGTATACTTTTCCTGGCGTGCTGCTGCTTCCTGTAGGTTTCCGTGCACGATCTCGTAAACATCACGCATCCTAGAGGTAAATGCCTCTACGTAGTCGTCGTAATCAAAATATGTCCGCCGGGTTGGAGGTAATAAAATATCTGATGGTACTGTTATATCTCGCCCAAATACTAAATAACGTGGGGGTACTTGGTGGCGCTGTGAATGCTACTATTATATGCTAACATGAGTGGGGCTAAGGAGTCATCCCAGTTATCATGTTGACTGTTAACTAAGCAACTAAGTGATTTATTAAAGAACCTATGAGATGCTTCGCTCATGCCGTTGCCGCTAGGATTCCAACTTGATGTATTTAATCTTCTAATCCCTAACCTAGTTAACAAACCCGTGAATAAATCAGAAGTAAAATTTCTCCCGTTGTCTGTGAGATTTTCCTCCACTAAACCATACGGTCCTATGATGTGCTGTAAATAAGCATCTGCAATCGTACTTGCCTGCTGGTCGGGTAAAGCTACCAACACAGCATATCTCGAAAAACTGTTGATCATTACTAAAATATATTTGTTACCCTTAGCTGAAGTGGGAAAGGGTTCACAAATATCTAGTGAAATTTTTTGAAAGGGGTAAGCACCGGTCGCTACCCTCTGCAACTTTTCCTTGTATCTTAACTTATGCCTTGATTTTTCATTACACATTTTGCACGACTCGACGTAGTTCTTTACGTCGGCATACATGTTAACCCAAAAATAACGCTGCCCGACGCATGAGAGAGTTTTCTGAGTCCCGAAATGTAGAGCCGTAGGAATATCATGGCACAACTGTAAGATTTCTGCCTTCATAACATTCGGAATAACCAACTGCTCCCATAAATTATATCTTGAACTGCCGCTTCCTGGTGCTTGGAAATGATACAACAATCCTCTGTCACTCAGATAAAAACTGTCCTTCATCCTGTCCGACGTGAGACGCCGACTATCCAAAGTTTCTATGAGACCCGCAAGATTCGGATCAGCCCTCTGCAAAGCTTTAATCCTTTCGCTCTCTGCCTGATCCGGTGCTCCGTTGACTGCCATCACCCCGTACGCCTTCCCTATACTTGTTTCCTCTTCTGCATGCCAATCCTGCCTACTCAGATGATCTGCAACGACGTTATTCTTTCCCCTTTCGTACTGAATTTTGTAAGCGAAATCGCTTAATGCTATCCGCCAGCGATTTAGACGGCTGTTACAGTCTCGTAGGTTATGAAGATATGCGAGAAGACGATGGTCGCTTATGACAACAAATTCTTTGCCTAGCAAATAATGCCTCCAAAATTTTGCAGCTATTACAATAGACAACAACTCCTTTTCTATCGTTGGATACCTCTGCTCTGCCAGATTCAGTTTCCGTGACATAAATGCTACTGGGTGCAATGCACCAAACTTATCTTCCTGTGATAACACACTTCCCACACCTATTCCACTGGCATCACAATACAAATAAAATTGTTTGTCATAATCAGGGTGTACTAGCACAGGACTACTAAATAAACATGCCTTAATTTCATTAAATGCCTGATCTGCAATGGGAGTCCATTTAAAGTTTCTCTTCTTCGTTAGCTCCGTCAAGGGGCAACAATATATGAAAAATTTGGCACAAATTTCCTGTAGTAATTGCACATACCTAAAAAACCTCTCAGATTTCGAAGTGTTTTGGGAGTAGTGAACTCGTTGACTTACACAAATTTGAGGGATCTGGACGTATTCCGCCGCCGTCCACGATATGCCCCAAATACTTAACTTCTCGCTGCATGAATGAACACTTCTTCGGCGAAAGTTTTAAATCGTGATCCCTTAATCTCTTGAATACAGCCTCTAATTGATTCATGTGACTCTGCTCATCTGGGGATGCTATAAAAATATCATCGATGAAGCACATGATGTTGTGGTCGGCTAGATCAAATAACAAGGCGGTACTTAACCTTTGGAAGCTATTTGGCGATGTTTTATACCCAAAACTACACCTCTCGTACTGGAAAGTACCCCATGGTGTAGAAAAAGCTGTCTTATGCTTATCCTTATCGGCTATGCTCATCTGGGGGAATCCCTGACGCATATCCAATGTCGCAAACACTCTATTTCCCTGAGCCTTCTCCAAAAGATCTTCTATCCTGGGTAAAGGATAGTGATCTGGAATTGCTGCCTGGTTCAAATCCCTGTAATCTATAACGAGGCGATAAGCGTCATCTCTACGTTTGACCAGAAGCATAGGTGCTCTAGAGGGTGAAGCACTTTCTTTGATGATACCCGCCTTCAGCAAATCTTTAAGTTGCTCTTTGGCCTCCTTTCTCAAATGGTGTGGCACCCGGTAAAGTTTACCAACAATGGGCGCATCTGTGTTCAAATTGATTTCATGACACAACAGATTACATTTTCCCAATTCACTCGCTGTTCGTGCAAAAGCATCCTTATATTTCATAAGAAGCGTCATAACCTGTTTCCTCCAAACTGGATCAGCTCCTTCTAAATTGAAATCCTTCTCTGAAATTGTGGGTAACTTCTCCTCTCTCCCTACTCCTGCTTCATTCACATCTATTATGGGCTCCAAATAAGCTACTTTGATTCTCTTATTCATGTGAAAAGGCTGGTCGGTGAAATTTGCCACTAAAATTGGCATCCTTCCTGAATTTCCTAAAATGTTCACCGAACGTCCTGCTCTTATGTAACCTTGGGAAAAATTTTCCATAGGCTGCACCAAGACCTGACTGTTTCCATTACTGGAAAAAGGGCTGCACTGAATTATAACAACCTTTTCTGAATTTGGGGGATGATCTCCTTCCTCAGCATCCTCCCGATCTTAGTTTCATCCGGTGGTAATGCCCCATTGATCCTGCCTTCTATCCCTCTAAAACTGCTCTTTGATTTCACTTTATTGACACTAACTGAATTCCTCTCCTGCTTTCTCCGCTCCCTACGCGACTGCCTTCTTTTTGCCTTGGATACTTTTTTCCTTCGCAAGGTGCCTGAACCGGCATCGAACATGAATACCTGGGATTTAAGCAAATCTCAGCCCAGAATTAATGAGTAATCTTGGTGTAGCCTTTGCTGAGACACGTAAAAATGATGCACTATCTCGTCCTTACCAATCCTGATTGGAAACTCAAAACAACCATCCATATGAAGTAAGATCCCTGTAATCCCTTTTACATTAATGAACGACTTTCGTGGCCTGCACTGAACTGTATGTTTAATTTTGCTGAACAATTCTGGGGAAATTAAGGAAATACCCGCGCCACTATCAATCAGGGATCGAACCCGTATATCACCAATAAGTACATCAACTAACGGTAAAGACCTAAATTCCTGGATTGAACAATTTGACAGCATCAGGGGGTCCTTATTCTCAACCTCTCTTGGATCACAGCCGTCCCGGCTTCTGTGATCCCAACTTAGTTTAAATCATCTCCAGAATTCCTAGCTATACGAGTTATTTTCCGTGAATCTAAGTCGTTGCCCTTCTCTCCGAAAGTCTTGTCTCCTATCATCATCCTGAAATCTGCCTGCTCGCTGGTTATTGCTTCTCCCCGAATATTCTTCCGCTCCGTGGTTCCTATACGCACCGCCAGGGGAGAAACTTTCTCCGTGCGCCTGGCCGATCTGGTGCTCCCGACCTCCGACGTCACGTTCGCTTCTCCTGTAGCTCCCAGGGTATCCGCTAGGGGATTGCTCTATTGCTCTTCGGCCGGGGTTTAAAAGGCCATTTCTGCTGACCGCTGTTTCTCCGAACGTTCTTTGGGGCTCAAAATTTCCCCGATTCTGATTTCTAAATGAATGTGCCTTTGAGCAGTTGATTTTAAAATGATCTGGGCTTCCACAAATAAAACAAGATCTTTTAACTGGCGCAGAATATCCCTACTCGCAGTTTGCTGCCCTCTATCTGCCTCTAGCTGCTTGATCCTCGAAACATAATTTCTATGTGCAATTTCAGCATCTCTGAGGTCTCTCCTTAATTCCTCGTGCTCTTCCTTCAGACTATTTACCTGCACTTCATGGTCTGCCATTTGGCGAGCCATTAAGGTGCATAGCTACGTTACCGAAGCTCCTGAATTATTCGCCTGAGCCTGAAATTGGGAAGGTTCGTGATATGAATCACTGTCTGCCCCTGCCAAATTTATAGAGGAAAAACCTGCTACGGCGTCATTTACTTCTTCTGCCAATGCTTTCTGGACAGCTGCCTCAAACGTCCGGGGCGCAAAGGATAATACTGTTCTCCTTAGACGAGTATTCAATTCATTCAAGAATTGGGATAATTTGGTTTTGTCCACTAAGTCCTGAACCTGTGCATTTCCTGTGTCCATATTTTCCATGTACGAGTGAGCTAGGCCTCTTTGCCTCGCTGCGTACTCTGCTACCTTCTCTGCTGGTCTCTGTTTGCATGTGCTAAACCTCTGTAGCTTTACCAAATCTCGCTGTCTAGCATCGAAACGTTGGACGAAAGTCTCCCTAAACCTCTGATAGCTCGTTTCCCTGCGTACTTCCGCCGTGTCCATCAAAAATTGGCTTTCTGTACCCTTGCACTTTGCCTTTGCTGCTAGGATACGTACTGTGCCTGTCCATCCTGCCATTTGACCTATTATGTCGATGGTCTCAAAGAATTGCCCGGCTGCCAAATACTCGTCGGCGCCTGAAAAACTCGGGATGTAACTAAGCATGCCTGCCATTGACTGGACTGTACGCTGAGTAGCCATATCTGACTCCGTTCGACTTCTATCCATATCGTGCCTTCCGGAATCTTCCTGCCTCACTGAGTCTCCCTGCCTAACACTATTTTCTCCTTCTAAATAAGCTGCTTGACCTCCGTTATTGGTTTGTAACCCACAATTTTCTGGAACTCCATTAATAACTGACTCGTCACCACTATCTCCCATTATGACTATCTCTAATTATCTCAAAATTCTTTCTACTACGAATTTCACAACTACAAATTACTAAGCTTTAAGCACTTAATTTTAACAAATTCCTACTGGGAAAAATTATAAAAAAAGAAAATTACCATATGTATGACTGGATAAACAACCACAACAACAATAAATTGAACTGAACTGAATTGAATTCTTCCTACGCGAAAAGAAAAATTAGGTTCATTAATAATTTGCTAATATTAATTTTCATTTTCTCAAGCTATCGATCCCCTTAACACCTTTTACCATCTAATATCAACACACTTTACCCAAAATAAAAATACACTTTCAAGGGAATAAAATCATAAATAGACACTTAAATGCATTTATCACACTTATTTCATTTACTCGGAGCTACCTTAATTTTTCAAATATTTTAACTTAAATTATTTGCAAAGCTTCGCTGTATTTTATGCAGTGGCTCAACCATAAAATCACCCTCTTAAAATTTCAGCTTTTAGCTCAGAAAATTCGTATTATATTGTACTTGTAATTTATTTTCTTTTAAATCAAAACATAACACTAAAATATTCATCACTGTGCTTATACTGATTTTAATACTTTCGCTAATATCTGAATTAACTGAAACACTTATTGCAACTCGTGATACTATCCGTGCACAATTGTTCTGCAGTCTCTTTACACTGCTTTTGATGCTCACAAAATTCTGATCTAAAGGCATTTTTTATTATTTATCCCTTAGAAAAAAAAGATATCGCTAATCCCGGGTGACTAAACTGCTCCCGCAATAACCTTTGGTGCGACCAAATCCTGGTCTTACGGCACCATTAAATGTCGTACCCCCAGACTGATTGTGGTTGGGAGGGACACCGGAAATATTTAAATATTTGTTCTAGTGAGCCAAAGAGTTGTGTTTCCTTCCGGAGAGGGCGACACAAATTTTCAGCCGGACGATGCGTTGTGTTTTCATATGAGCACCTGCACAAAAATGCGCGCGCACTCATATGCCGCAATATTTTAGAAAATAAAATTTGAAAAAAAACTGTAAAGACCGAATTTACAATAGGTTAAATAAGTGGGGAGTAAAGGCAAAAAGGAAAATGTCCCTCTCGTTCCTAACTCTAAATTTCTGTCCCACCACACCTATTAGTGTTATCCCCTTATCAAAATTAATTTCTTTCAAAATAACACACAGTATGCCAACTTGATCTGAAGGAAACAGAGATAAAGAATTAACAATAACAAATAGTTTATTCACTCAAAATAAGTTGGTAACGTGGTGAAGAACCTATAGTTCATTAAATTTACTCCTAAATATTTGATTTCAAATGCAAACTTTGATACTTGTAAAATTCATCCTTAGAGAGTGGTTTACTCTTTAAGAAATACTTTAGACAATTTAAACTTATCGCTCGGAGAAATTGTGCCAATTTTCACCTAGACATGACTTCATTACCAATTTAAGCATTTTAACTAAAATAAATGGATTGTCTGGGAAATTAAAATGACTCTACCTTGCACCTTTCGTCCAAGACGTCATCTATGGCACTTGTTAATCTCTCCGGCTGCATCTGGGAAGGGGAGTCTCAAAGGCATACTAAAGGAAGGTAGCCTCCGTTCATTTAACGTAACGGCCGCTTGCGGGATTTGCCGGGATCACTACCGGCAGTGGGCGACTCTGGCTGTCCACATCTTCCTCCGAAACATCTGTCGGTAAGTTCCGACCGGTTACTTTCAAGATTTTTTGAGAATTGCATGGAAATTTTTGTCCGTAAGTTCCGACTTATCCTCGGATTTTTCTAAGACTCCGCCTCCTGGTTCTTTACAAAAATTGATTATTCCCGCTCATTGTTCCGAGCTGAAGAAAGAATCTATTTTGTATTCGCTCTTACCGAAATCACCAACTTCTGATTTGGTTGGACCCTCTGACCAATTGCGTATGCCCAGCTATCTACGTTTCCCCCTAAATTCAAGACCGTTAGCTATCAATTTCTAAAATTTATGACCCTGTCAGTCTTTTCATTTTTAGGGTACCCGATGTGCTTCTCCCTTGTTCTCGAGTGTGTACGCTGGGAGTGTTCCTGTGTCCGTTGGTATCGTTGAATGCTTACTTCAAAGAGAAGCGAAACAATGTTGTCGAACATTAGGCCTGGAAATTGTTTCGGACGCCGTTGCCTTCCTGGGTCAATCCTGTGTTCTCATGTCCGGTATTACCCTGGGGGTTCAGAGCTGCTTGGAAAGCTCGCTCTCTCTGGCTGAGGGGGGGGACCCAGGGAGGGTGACATAGTCCGTGTTCACTTGTCCTTGGAGCGTCCACTGCACGCTAATTGGAAGGGGGTCGAAACATTTGGGGTTAGCTTGCCTGGGAAAAAAATAGAAAGATTTCTTTGTTGTCTTTAACTCTTTAGGAAAAATCATTGAACCTAAAATTTGTTCCTTATAAATTCCCCTTTTCGTCCTAAAGCCTAACCCATACCTCACGCTATGAAAATTAACCACCTCCCTTCTTAATTTAAATAACAATAAATAAATGTGGCCGACAAACGTAGTTTGGCGTGGCAACATATATATTAATTCTATACGTTTTGTTTTACTGTAAGACCAGTTGTGAGAGAACGGCTGAACGTAAACGTATGGTTGAGGTATCAAAATAAAGGTCTTACCATGTAGATGTGCCAGTCAAAGAGAGAAATGAGATTGGGGCAATGGTTCGGATGTTGTGGTGCAGAAAAGCTCCCTTGTAAAGTCAATGGGAAAAGCGTGTGGTTGACATTCGATCGCCTACGGTCGATACACGCGCTGTTGAAGGCGAAAGTATGGAGAAACTCAGATAGTCCGAAGTCTCTCTTTTCAGCGAACCATTGTACAAAACAACGCTAGCAGGAATTTGTTTGAAAGTTCTTATCCGAACAGCGAACACTCGAAGACCTGATTGCGTTGTGCAATTGGACTGTGTGATGTATACATGCAATTTAACATTCATTCGATCCAGTTTATTAACGTAGGTGAGACGTTTCGCATTATGCAAAGATGTAAATAAACGTTTTATATGAGTTTATCATTTTCAAAAAAACAAAAAAAACTATTCGTCGATTCCGATGGGTTTCGTCTACCGAGTTCGGATCCCATTGAGAGATAGATGTTGTGTTTGTCTTACGACACTGACTCTCTCCTTTTCCAGAAACCAGTGACCGTAAATTAGGGACGGGCGAATACTTATAGTTCAAGCGTTGGCTTATGATCATTCGTTCGTTAAGGGTCCGAGTTCGAATTTCGGTGAGGCATGGATGTTGTGTTTGCCTTAAGCCACTGGCTTTCTCTCTTCCCTGGAACCAGTGACCCTAAATTAGGGACGGGCAACTACTTATATCACATTCAGGCATTTCCTGTTTGCAAAACTAAAAGTGCACATATAATAAATGATTGTTTTTAGTAATATGTTTCAATAAATATATTTTAAAAAATTAAATCATTTTTGCAATTATTTGCTATCCATTGATATATAGATCTTCTGGAAGCAGTTGAAACTGTGCTTAAAAACATCTAAAGATAAAAAAAACGATGTTGCATAAAACGTGCACCGTGTTCACAAAGAAAAACGTAATTTAACTTTGTACCCGCTATCTGAAAGTCTATGATTAACTTGGAAATTTTGAATTCATATGAAAAACATTTCCCATCGGAAACACTATACAACAAAGAAATAATTTTTCAAATCGTACTCCTAGAAGTAGAGATATTTACAAAAAATATATTCTTCTACGCCTCCTGGGGTAGAAACCATTTATTATTTTAAAAAGAAAATATTCCTAAAATTACAAATTTTGAAGATGGCAATCCGATTTTTGGTGTAAATGTGACAAGGATATTCCTAAAAGATTTGACAACGTGAGTTGTATCGGTCCACAAACGAATTTTTTCAAACGAGATTTTAAACGCTCAGATTTTGCTGCAAGTATATACATCAAAAGTGGAAATTAAGTCTTACGACTGGAGGTTAAACCCTTCTTTACCAAAAATTAGAAATTATATGCAAGGATTTCCCATCAGTAAGAATTTTTCAAATCGGAGTTTTAGAAGCAGAGATATTGGAGAAAACGCAATTTACATTTGCGCCCTCTAGCGGAAAGCCCATGATTTACATGAAAATTTTGAAATTATATGGTAAACATCTTACACCTCGAACTCTATTCAATAAAGAAATAATTTTTCAAATCGGACTATTAGAGGCAGATATATTGGCAGAAATAAGATATATATCAATGCTCCCTGGCAGAGAAACCATGCAATATTTTAAGAACAAAATAATCCGAAAAGGTTTGTCGATGTGAGTGGTATCGGTGCACAAACGAATTTTTTCAGTCGAGATTTCAGAAGCTCAGATGTTTTGGCAAATACATCTGAAGAAAAAATTAATTCTTCTGTTGGCCAAGGTATTTTTTACCAAAAATTAGATATTATATGCAAAAGAGTTCAACTAAGAGCTGTATTCGCTGAAGGAAAAGTTTTTTAAGTCGAAGTTTTAGAAGAACAGTAAACGGGGAAAACGTGATTTACTTTAAGCTTTTCCAAGTGGGAAATCTCTGCGTGATTTGAAATAGTAACTATACCTAAAATACTCTTCGAAATAAATGAAATCGAAAGATAAAAGGATTTTTCAATCGGATGCTTAAAGCAAATATATGGAATAAAATATATTTTGAATTCGACATCATCTGTCTTTACACCCTCTAGAGGCGAAATTATCATCGTGAAAAAAAAAAAACGAAATAAAGAATCATCATTCGCACATTTCAAGCTTCCCAATGGAAAAATAATTTTTTCAAATCGGACTAATAGTTGCAGAGATATGGTGTCTACAGACGGACTGACGGACAAACCGAAAACATAAGCATAACCTTTTTTAACCCAACACGTGCTAAAGAAAGAAACCGTGTTTGCTTAAATTCGTCATTCGGTTTTCCACCTGAGACCTCACTGACTAATTCCTCAAATCTAAGGTGCTCTCCCCCTTTTTTTTAAATTGGGGGTTTGATGGCCACCACGATCAACTCAATATGTTATAAGCAGTAAGTATCCCGTCTCCAATTTACGGTCACTGACTCTATAGAAAGGAACGAACCATTGCCGTAAAACAAGCACAACAACCATGCCTAACCGTGATTCGAACTCTGACCCATCTCGGACGAGTGATCAGAAGCTATCGATTAGACACTGCGCCACCGAGGTCATGTTAGTTTGTACTGATGCATTTCACACAAGACAAATTATTGATTTCGCAGCATTTATTTGCGTGATTATTTTATGAGCGAAGTATTCAATTCGGAACAGTAGCTTCTACGAAGATTTAAGGCGACGCATGCTTCAATATAAAGAAAATCCAAAGTCCAGTACTAGGGAATAGTGAACTTTTGGCTCAATTTAATACAAGAATCCTACATAGTGAACTTTCGGCTCAATTTAATTTCCGGAAATCTGCACTTAAGGGGGTATTTTCAAGTACCAACAGAAGAATGACAATTTAATTCCCGTTCATTTTCGGAAGTTTACCCCTAAGGAAGTGTTTTCAAGTAGGAACACATAATTGAAAATAAAAAAACCTAAGCAATGTTGATTGCAAGGATTTAATTTAAACCTAACGAGACACTACTTTATAAAATTCACTCTCTGTTTAGTCTGTGATTTCAGAACAAAATTTATGTCATTTCAAGTAATAAATCCTATTCATTTTCCCACCGGGTCTGATTAATGCACAGGTATTATTGGAAAACAATGATAACTTATTTAAGTGTTTCGCGTTTTCTTTTGCAACTGCCTGCAAAGTTGACATTTGCCAACTTTGCGGAATATGAAAGCACCATGATAAAATGACTTGACGCGACAAATATTTCATGGCTTTTGAATTTTTAATTCAATACAACTTTAGGTGCTGATTTTGTCTTTCTTCAGTCTTTTTTTTCTGACAAGCGATACCGTCGCTTTATCCCTCCCAACCCTGAAAGATCTAAGGTAACGCTCAAGACTCTAAAAACATTATCATCACTTTATTTGATAGTGTAGCTGTCTACAGAAACCTTACATCTTCTCTAAATACAGTATCAAAATTTTCTCTTTCTAGTAGAAGAATGTAAGGTCGAAGTGTTCTCGATACGTGTGTCTTTTTGTTCATCAGTCCAACCTGCCTGTAGGAACAATATGATTCAAAAAGTCGATAGCAGGACACTCCTTTTTGTAACTGACAAAAGAAAGAACCCCTTTCCTTCGGTCAAGACGTTACTCAAGCACAAAGAGTGATGGATGATCATAACTACTGACTCCTCTGAAATTTTATTCATCTATATATATATACATGTATACCCAAGGGCAGAGTAAAAGACTATACTTTGCACCTAAGAATTTAAAACCAAATTTGTTTAAAAAAAATACCTGAAGGTATTGACGCGCAACGCAGCAATTATGAATATTCAGAACTCACACACTATTAAGTAGAGACATAAATAAAAAATTATTTAACAAATACTAAAACGAAAAAGAAAACCTCAAACCCAACTGGCATGAGTAAAAAATAAAATAAAATAATAGCAAACCTGAATGTAGAAAGTGTCGAGAATGCCGAGCCTTGGCTTTATCAAGGACCAGCAAAACTCTGCATTTTCTCACTTCCACAAAGACCTAGTTGGAAATGGGTTTCTGCAAAGCCATAGATGCAAGTTTAACTAAAGTTTATAATTAGCAAACGTCCTCAGAGTCGCATGAAGAATAATTTAGTTAAAGTTTTTGCATGCATCTATAACTTTCCTGCCCAACTAACACTCGTCATCTGCCACAAAAAACAGAAAAACGGTTACAAAAATCACAAGTTGTGAGAGGGTCGGAGCAAATCATGGAATTAATCAGCCAAAATGTTTTGGCTGATGACGTAATCATTTTTGCAACTACCCCAACAGAGCTGCTGAGTATGTTCCAGGAACTTGCTGACAAGAGTAAAGATGTGGGATTAAAAATGAATTTTCAGAAGACAAAAGGGATGTACAATGCTTTTACAAGAAATGAAGATTTATCGATTCATGATTCATGGGGAAAAGCTAGAGACAACCAATACCTGCATTTATCTTGGACAGCAGATATTAAGTGAAGGTCACATTGATGAAGAAAATAAGCGGCGTATAAAAGTTGCCTGGAGATCTTTTGGAAGAAACCGTATAATTTTCAAAAGCAGTAAGCCATTATGTCTTAAAAGAAATGTGTTTGATCAATGCATCCTTCCAGTGCTTACGTATGGTGCAGAGACGTGGACCTTAACATAAAGAAACATACAAAGACTGCAGACGACTCAAAGAGGCATGCAGAGATGCATGCTTGGTGTAACCAGGCGAGATAACAAGAGAAACTCGTGGATCAGAAAAATGACAAGAGTGGAAGACATGATGATTAGAGTAAAATCCCTGAAAAGGCAACGGGCTGGACATATTGCCAGAAGGACATACCATCGATGGACAGGTAAAATTTTAGACTGGATTCCAAGGGACAGTAAAAGACCCAGAAAAAGATTACATGTGAGATGGGTGGATGAAATTTGAAAGTATGCGGGAGTAACATGGAGAAGACTGGCACAAGACAGACCGTTGTGGAAGAAACTTGGGGATACCTTCATCCAGCAGTGGATTGATAATGGTTGACAATGATGATGACAATGATGATATATATACCAAAAATGCAATCTGCCAGCAAGATAAAAAAACATTTTTTTTAAACAAAAAAGAAATTTGACCAGGAAAGACAAAAATAAGTTTTTTAACGAAAAAACTGAGAAGAAAACACAGAAAGAAAAAACAAAAACGACAAAGCCCTACTCCCTAAGCAAAGAAACCCCGGAGCATGCAAAAAACAAGAACAAAACAAACCAATTCGAAAGAAAACCAGTAGAAAATAGGGAGTATAGATCAATGACTGATTCTCCCTTGGCTTCATCATGGGCAAGCATGAAGAGAATCCCTCACATATCTACACAGACCAGAGAAATGTGGGTTTCTGCTAGTTTAGCTTGCTTCAAGGCCCAATTAAATATTAAGATTAAATTCAGCAAATGATAAAAGAGACAAATAACCCAAAAAGCAACAAACCAAACCACATTGACCAACTCATACCCGTTAACCCAGCGGAGAGATAACTAATAAATCACTTTCTAAAGGAGTGCGAGCTCTTTCAATAACACTATATGAGAGGAAAAAAGAATTTGTGATGAAAAGCGAAGGTCTTAAAAATTATATATATACACACATCATCATCATCATCATCATCATTGCCAACCATTATCAATCCACTGCTGAAGAAGGTCTCCCCAAGTTTCTTCCACAAATGTCTGTCTTGTGCCAGTCTCTTCCATGTTACTCCCGCATCATATATAAATATATATATATATATACTGTATAATCAGTAACATTTGCCCAGCTTTGCCTATGTTTCACATATCTATTAGTATTTAGGATGTTTTTCATTATTTTAAATGTGATCTACTGTTTCGTTATTATTTAGGAAGAACTGTTCTTCACCTTTGGGTATTATTATTCATTCCTTAGGTTACTTTTTTGCTTGAATGTATTGCACATTGGTTCTATGGTGCCCATATCTCATTTTAATTCAGTGCTTTTGCACTAGCCTACATTAGATAGAGCATATATTTAAGCATTTTTTTTAGTAAATACTTTATTTCATTTACTCTTAGTTGCTGGACTAATGTTATCATTTTAATTTTCTACTATCTTGAATTTGCAATATTAATGTCAGTGATTAGTGATGTTATGTAAACATAACAAGTGTAATGTTATTGTTTTACTGCATGTAAACGGAATGTCAATTGGTATCAACGTTTAGATTCACACGTTGAAGAATACTCATTTTTCTTGACTTTTCAGTTAGAACCAGTGACTGACGTTTTGTAAAGATAACAAGTGTAATGTCATTGTTTTACTGTAATGTCAACTTATATAGTTATGTATTCACACGTGTGAAGAACAGATTAAGATTCACGCGTATGAAGAAGAGTTCTAATTGACTTATTGTTTTTGTTTATAACCTGGTGTTTGTTAAGATCGCAAGGGTATCTTGTTATCAAGTTAAATGATGTCATGTTAACATAACAAGTGTAATGTTATTGTTTTATTGCATGTCAACTGGTATCAACTTTTAGATTCACATGTGTGAAGAATGCCCCTTTTACTTAATTTTTCAGTTAAAATCAGGTGTTGGTTACAAATACAAAATCTACTCAAGTAATCACAATAATTTTTTACTGAGTTGTTTGCGGTATTTTGTGTCATTGCTTAGTGATGCTATTGTAGCATTTTCCCCTTAAGTTGTTCATTTATATATGTTCATGTTCACACGTGTGAAAAAGAATTATTCACACGTGTGAGGAATAGTCTACAGAAAACTGATAGATAATTTAATTATCTATAGCAATGATTTTGCTTTCTAACTGGTTTTTCGCTTAATATCCTTTAAGAAAGGATTTCTTGAATTTTTTTAAAAAGTAACTTAGATTTTATTTTCAGCATGAGTGTAAAACTGGTATCCTTTTCGAAAATTTTCCTACTGAATACGACCCTGAAAAGGGCCCTTTTTTATTCTATAAATGTTTTACAATGGCGTCCCTGTATAAGTACGATAATTCCTTTTTTATGTTCCAAAACACTGGGGACAATGTCAGCCCAGTAAAATATATAAATAAAATAGCTGCGGACAGTGTCTGCACAGCAAAGTTGAAGGGAAATAAAAGAATGCATGAAGTTGTAGGATGGTTACTGGAACTTTGGTATACCCACTTTTCATAGCGTGGATACTAATTGCGGACAGTATCTGCACAATTAGCAGTTGAAAAGAAATTAAACTAGATTTTAGGAAAGTATGAAGAAAGTACAAAGGAACCACTTGCTAAGGTACCAAGTGATATAGCCAAACAAAATTAAAAATTTATGATTACGAAGTCCAGGATCCACGAATGCACACACACCATTTTACGGAGCTCCAAGTCAGTGCGAAGACCAGCTAAACGGAGGTGTCAAACGAGACAGAGGACGAAATCAAGAGGCGTTGCCTTAGATACTAAGCATAGCAGAAAAAATTTCCACTAGAACGATGACATTACATGGGGGTTATATAGTATTACTTGCTACATGTAAATAATCTACCACTCCCACGAATTGAAACTATCTGTATTTCGCAGGTGTGACTCAGCTGAGCCCTCACACCATGTCAAGTTACCAGACCTTGTTAGAGTTCTTTAAAATCACAATACATTTCAATTAAAGAAAGAAATTTTTAAAACTAAATACTGTCAGCCGCAAGGAATATGCAAACGCGGAAACAATTTTTAACGTCAAACATACAAAAAATAATCAAGAAGCTAAAAGCTCCCTTTTGGTGAGCCAAAGCATTATAATATCAATTGTTTTATCTAAATAAACTTAACGGATGTTATGCCAAAGTTTGTCAAACATATATGTTTGGTTTACCATAAGGGATACAACACTCATAATTTTAATGTAAAAGAATGACCTCCAACGCTTGGGATCAAAAAACAGCTTCAAACGAAACGAAAATGTTCTTATTACTATAATAATTCGTTTGTCTATTTCCACAAAATCGAGTTTCAGGAAGTTTGACAAGTAGTAAGACGACAAGAATTCAAAATAAATCGTTTGGGAATTTTTTTTTCAGTTCCGCCTGTTATGAAGGAGCAGAATATTTTTTAGTTGAAATAAAGATTTAAGCTAGGAAGATCAGAATTTGATATTTCATTAGAGTTCATATTTCAGATTTGCCTTTCGAAATTCTCACTGAATATTTAACGCATTGCAAAATATGGCCGCGAAGGCAGAATTTTTTTTTTTTTTGCTCAATTCTTGGCTCAAAGTACCATAAGAAACCGAAATCTCAACCGAATCTTATGTAAACGTAGTGCTGTCCGACGGAGCGAGAAAACATGGTGCATGATCTTTGTGGTTTGCGACATGAGTTTGAAGAGGAAGGAATGTTTGGCAATACTCCTTGTCGCGGTATCGGACGCAGTGATTACAGCTGCTGAAAGCAGTAAAAAACTTAAAATTATATTCTTTTCTTCTCTGAATTTCTGCACGAACTCGAAATTTCTATATATGATTGCGTGGGGTATATGTTATGAGTTCAGCATAGCTCAGGATCAATGACATATTCCTAGTGTGCTAAGAACTGTTCAATAATACGAACGCAACGTTTCTTTAAAATGAGATACATCACTGCGATTTACATTGCATCTGCTTGCGCAAACCGGATATTTCGCACAGGTCGATTTCCTCCGATGAATCACGATTTCTTGACACGCAGCACATCCGCTTTCGGAAAATTTATTGCTGTGAGCCTGGTGGAAATACCTGGGTGTTCAATTTCAAGCTTGTACCGGATTGCGACGATACCATATCGGAAAGCATTTTTTTTATTGGAGGTTTAACGACCACCGTGAGCCACTCAATGGGCTATAAGCAGTCGTCATTCCCTAATTTAGGATCACTTGTTCTAGGGAAGGGAGAGAGCCAGTGCCACAAGACAAACACAACATCCATGCCTCACCGGGATTCAAACCCGGACACCTTTCGGACGAATGATTAGAGGCCATTGCTTAGACCACTGCGGAAAGTATTTTCATTAGCTTGATTGGATTTAAAACAAATTGAGTAGGTGATTCTGGGCATTATTCGAAAAAAATGGCATTCCTTCCATCTGTGGCTCATGTAGTGCTTTCCGAACATGACTAACTCCCGCTACAACTCGTATACAACCAAAACAATTCCCACTTCTGATTGTTAACTAGTTGGGCAATCAGGAACTTTTTACCTGCTGGATGGTGTGTATATTTGAACTGGTTTAAACGCAGACGTAAAGAGTTATTCGTGGCTAAGTGGGAGGAATGGCACCGCTCGGGGAGTAAACACCTTGCAGAAGCGTGAGTACAAACTCTTGGATACCGTGAAAAAAGCTATTACAAAAACCGTTGTTTGTTGCACTCTTCCAATTCAGTATATTTCTATTTTAAAAACGTGCTTTTCACTGATTAATCACTGCCTCCATAGAGATACGGTTTAAAAACGCATAATGACCGTATTTTTGAAGATACAAAATATGGTCCTGGTGGTATTTTGAATCACGTATCCAGAGCAGCCTGTACTTGTCTGGATTACCCCACGATACATCTGAAGAATACGCAGAAAGTTAAGAACGGCTTTTTGATTCCAAAAACGCCGTTCCTGAACCACTTAAGCTCAGAAGATGCACTCCACTGTCAGCTACCACGTGTCCGACATGGATGATATCACCTATAAAAACAATGCATGAGAGACCGTTATTTGGCTGCAACGGAAAGTTATTTTTGAAAAGCTTATGAGAATGTTCCTGCATTTCGAAGTCGCGAATATGTGGAACATACTGAAAATACTTTTTTTTTTAAATTTCTAGGAAGATAACGAAAATACCTTGAGCATAAAACCTTTCAATGTCTGTAACTTTTTCCTTTGCCTGTCGACACCCTTAATGAGACTGTAAATTGTGGTTGGTCCTTGGAGTCAGTCTATCAAGTTTTTAATATTTTTTCAGAGACGGTAGAGTTTTCTTTTAAATAGAGTACAGATGTTGGAGCATTTATTATCCAAATTGATAGCGTTGAGCCCAGGGAGCAGTTCGTCCCACACATCCTAACAAACAATGCCTTCCCACCTAGCGCCTGTATAATTGAGCAGACTGATGGTGCGTTTTAGATGAAGAAATTAGACATCGTTGTCTTGAAGGAATAAAATGGATGGGAAGGAGTTGAATTAGCCTTACGTCATAGCTGAAGGAGTGCTGCTATGGTTTTTGCTACCTTACTTTTCAGTTCCTCCAAGGACGCACGTCGTAAGAGCGTCAATACTGCCAAAAGATAATAACTACACCAATGTTAACTAAGAAGAAAACAAGGTCACATAATTTGTGAGAATGGTGTACATCAAAATATTTAATCGTGTCAAGCTTTCGACTTCCAACGGGAGACTTTATCAAAGCGAACTTACATTAGAACAACGATCTGTTTGGAGTTTTAAAAAAGATAAGTACTGAAAACGGTACTTCACTGACCACACAAACAGGTGTCACTCTACAGAGGTCCAGTTTCGATGTTCCCAGCACCAGGAGAGGCGTAATGTCCGATGACGAGCAGTCAGCAGTGGTTCAAGTATGGGGTGTCGGTTCTACTAGCTCAGGGTATGTGCAGCTTTTGGCGTACCGTTTGTTCCCTGAAGCAGCTTTGGCCACCGTAATTTAACCTGAATTTATTAGCGCCGTCGTTGTCAAGCGGTCTTCCGGAAGGAGCCTGGAAAGTCCACGCCGGTACTTATCATCAATGGCGTGTGGTCTGCCACGGATATCGTTCCCTTGATCGACAGGTCATTTGACCGAAAATGACTTGATCGAAAGGTACATTTCACTGAAGGATCACTTGACCGAAAAGTTCATTTCACCGAAAGGTCACTTTACCTAAAAATTTATTTAATCGAAATGACATTTGATCGAACATTTCATTTCACTGAAGAAAAATTTTAGCTAAAAGTTCATTTTATTGAAAGATCATTTCACAGAATGGTCAGTTTATCGAAAACTTAGAATTTTGTTGTTAGAGATGTGTTGGAGTGAGGTGCGAATTTTTGAAATACTGGCCACCTAAACATTAGCAGATTGTATAAAGAATACGCTTTCAATTTCCATGGAACACCTCCCCATGAGTAGGGTTTTCGAAATATAACATTACTTATAAGGCCTTGATCTGTGCCTTTTGGCCATATTTTAATCATCCTAGCACATATTCATAAAGGTTACAGAGTAAATCAAGTAAATGAAACACGTCTTTATGAAATTATGCGAATATAATGTCGAATTGCGCTCTTAAGGAAAAACAGTCTACTACGTGCAGTACTGTGATTTTCAAAAAAATATTTTGAAACTTTTGTTTTATTGATGTGTACATAAGTATTTTTAGGCAGTTTTTTTATGAAATAAATATTTAATCAAACGTTTGTAGAGCATTCTCATAAGAACAAGAACATACATTTCCTTCTTTTTTACATAACTAAGTTCAGAAAAATAACGGGCAGTAAAATAAAATGCGCCGTTTCCAAAACCCCTTCGAATATTTAATATAATCACTGACAGGTTAGGTACGACTTCATCATTTAAGACTTTCACCTTAAGCTGGGACAGGCTCCAAACAAACCAATTTAAATCAAAAAGCAAAAGTAAAGCATTAGTTTTTAGCTCGTCTTTTGTAAAAAATGATTGTGCTTATGGTATCGGTTTGTCCGTTTGTCCGTCAGTCCTTCCGTCCGTCAGTACCCACGATATCTCTTCAACTATTAGTCCGATTTGAAAAATAATATGCGAATGATGATCCTTTATTTCGTTTTTTTTTACGATGTATAATTTCGTCGGTACAGGGCGAAAGGCAGAGGATGTTGAATTCAAAAATACGTTTTAATCCACATATTTGTTTCTAAATATCCGATTGAAAAAAATCGTTTACATTTCGATTCCATTTATGTAGAAGAGTATTTTAGATATAATTACGTTTTCAAAATACTCATAGATTTTCCGCTAGGGGGCGTAAAAATAAATTACATTTTCACCGATAACTCTTCTTCTAAAACTCCGATTTGAAAATTTTTTCTTTAGCGGATGCACCTCCTGATGAAAAATATTTTGCATATAATTTCAAATGTTTGTTAAATACTACTTTGGCCACCAGAGGGCGTAAGGGTTAATTTTTGCTTCTGATATACACTGACGGAAAAAAATTCCCAACACCAAGAAGGGGTTGTGTTAGATAAACGACAGTTGGTAGGCGGTGAGAGTAAATCTGTAAGATGACGTCTATGCAAATTTCGCGCTGGGCGCATACGTGTGGCGCTAGTAGCGCCCCTCGGAACATGCAAAGCAGGTTTGCTGTAAATACGCGCTGTAACGTTCGTGAGCGTTATTTATCGTTGAGGTTCGACGTAGTGTGTTGATGTTAGTGAAGAATGCCTTTGAAAAGACGAAGAAGCCATTATCAACAGCTCACGGAGTTTGAACGAGGTCGTGTAATAGGGCTACGAGAAGGTGTATTTTCTTTCCGCAATAATGCAGAACGACTTGGCAGGAATGTAACCAATGTGCATGATTGTTGGCAGCGGTGGTCAAGGGATGGTACTGCCTCAAGAAGACCAGGTTCTGGCCGGCCACGTGGCACTACTGAGAGGGAAGACCGCCGTGTACGGCGTATGGCCGTGGCGCATCGTACTGTGTCTGTGGCAGCAATTCGAGCTGCAGTTGCCGCCACAGTGACACAACGAACTGTTACAAATAGGTTTCTTGAAGGACAGCTCCGAGCCAGACGCCCTGTAGCGTGCATTCCACTTACTCCAAACCACTGCCGTTTGCGACGTCAGTGGTGTCAAGCTAGAGCTCATTGGAGGACGGAGTGGAGATCTGTTGTGTTTTCTGATGAAAGCCGGTTCTACCTGAGTACCAGTGATGGCCGTGTGTTGGTTAGAAGGAGGCCATGTGAGCGCCTGCAACCAACCAGTCTGCGGCCGAGACACACTGGACCTACAATTGGAGTTATGGTCTGGGGAGCAATTTCCTATGACAGCAGGAGCACTATCGTGGTTATCCCACGCACCCTGACAGAACAGTTATACGTCGGTCTGGTGATTCAACCTGTTGCGCTGCCATTCATGAACAGCACTTCTGTTTTAACACAACATGCTCTATAGAGTGTCGACATGTGGCCGTGGCCTGCTAGATCACCAGATCTTTCTCTAATCGAGCACGTATGGAACATCGCAACTCCAGCGTCACCCCCAACCAGCATTCCCCGTCCCTGTATTGACCGACCAAGTGCAACAGGCATGGAACTCCATCCCACAAACTGACATCCACCACCTGTACGACACAATGCATGAACGTTTGCATGCTTGCATTCAACATTCTGGCGGTTACACGGGTTATTAATGTACCAGCATTTCACATTTAAAATAGCTCTTCTCGCGCTTACATTAAGCTGTGATCTTGAAACCTTAATCGATTAAATATGTTACCTATACAAATGTATAGCCACCATTTCATTCCTCTACAACTATTTTTTTTGTGGTGTTGGGATTTTTTTTCCGTCAGTGTATTTACCATACAATCTTAGCTTCTAAAATATCAATTGAAAAAATTATTCCGTGGACTGATACTACTATCATCGATAAACCTTCTCGGAATATTCTCTTCTTAAAATATTCAACAGCTTTTCCGCCAGGAGGCGTACATGTATATCTTATTTTCGTCAATATCTCTAGTTCTAGATGTCCGATTTGAAAAAAATTCTTCTTTGTTCTATAGTGTTTTCAGTGTGACATGTTTTTCATGTAATTTCATAAATTTTCAAGTAATTCATAGACTTTCCGCTAGAGGGCGTAGAAGTAAATTGCGTTTCCCCCTATATCTGTGCTTCTAAATCTCCGATTTGGAAAATTCGTTCTGCACCGGATACAGCTCCTGATGGCAAATCGTTTGCACATAATTTCTAATGTTTGTGAAAAAATGGTTTGGCCACCAGTGGACGTAAATCTTAATTTCCGCTTCTGATGTATTTGCAGCTAAATATGAGCTACTAAAATCTCGATTGAAAAAAATGTCGTTTGTAGACCGATAGTACTCATGTCGACAAACCGTTTTTTTTTTTTTTTTTTGATTGGAGGTTTAACGACCACCGTGAGCAACTCAATGGGCTATAGGCAGTCGCCCGTCCCTAATTTAGGGTCACTGGTTCCAGGGAAGGGAGAGAGCCAGTGCCGTAAGACAAACACAACATCCATGCCTGACGAGATTCGAACCCGCACCCCTTACGGACGAATGATCAGAGCTCAACGCCTTAGACCACTGCGCCACCGGGGCGGCCAAACCGTTTGGAAACAGTTTCTTCTTAAAATAATGCATGATTTTTACGCCAGTGGGCGTAGATGTATATCTTATTTTTGTCAATATATGTACTTCTAAGAGTCCGATTTGAAAAATTCTTTCTTTGTTGGATAGTGTTTGTAGTGTGACATGTTTTTCATACACTGCCGGACAATTGCTAAGGACGGATGACAATAGCAACGATAGCAACCATAAAATGGAAGGCAGGAAAATGTGGAAATTAGCATAAGTGCGGGATACATTAAGACGTGTTGTGTGTATACAAATTTTGGATTGCCGAACTTGTTCGTGACGTCATAGCGCTGATAAGAGGTATAAAGGATTTGACGCGTATTGACCGTTGTTGTTCAAACGCAAAGTTGAAAGGGAAAGAATCAATTGACGAACTTGCAATTTTCAGTATGTCTTCCCGACATCACCTAGATGATTTTACGCGTGGCCGTATTATTGGCAAGACTGAAGAAGGGCGAAAAATAACAGATGTTGCCAGGGAGTTCGACGTCAGCCACAGTGTTGTTTCAAGGCTTTGGAAATCATTTCAAACAAATGGAGAGTGTAGCAAACGTCACGGGGGAGGTCGTGTTTGCAGTACGACACCTGCAGAAGATCGGTACATAGTGCTATCAACAAAAAGACACCGGCGCAGCACAGCTAGTGAGGTAGCAAATCAGTTTATGGCTGCTACTGGCAAGCGGATCTCCCGAAAAACTGTCGCCAGACGTTTGCATGAAGGAGGACTATACGCCCGCCGTCCTGTTGTGTGCATCCCATTGTCCAGACGTCACCGTACCGCCCGTTTGCAATGGTGACATCAACATCGCAATTGGTCTGATAACGACTGGTCTGCTGTCCTCTTCTCAGATGAGAGTAGATACAGTCTATCGTCTGATTGTCGACGACAACTGATCTGGCGTGATAGTGGTACTGCATATTGTCCAGCAAACATACAGGAAAGGGACCGATATCCGACATGTAGTGTCATGGTATGGGCTGGCATCATGATCAATGGCCGTACGTCCCTCTATGTGCTTCCAACTGGGACTATGACTGGCCAACGATACATTAATGATGTTCTGCTACCTCATGTTCGCATGTTCCGTGGTGCTGTCGGTGATAGATTCATTTTCATGAACGACAACGCAACATGTCATCGAACAGTCGCTGTCCAGGAGTGTCTTGAGAGCGAGGATATTCAACGCCTCTTATGGCCAGTACGTTCTCCAGATCTGAATCCCATTGAAAATGTGTGGGATGCTTTTGGGAGGAGTCTTGCTGGTCGCCAATGCCCTCCAATAAACAAGGACACCCTCATCCGTGCACTGACAGAGGAATGGGATAAATTACCCCAACAGCTGCTTGATAATGTTGTGCAAAGCATGACACGAGGTGTGGAATCTTGCATCGCCCTCCATGGTGGCCATATCCCGTATTGACATCTTACGCCGGAACGCCTGCGGACGGTAATTGCATTTTTTTCACGTTTACGTATTCTGCACAAAATGGTCTGTTTGTCCCTTGAACACGTTCCAAAGCCTTCTGGATTTCAGAGCACAATAAACTGTCTTTCTTGTAATGTCCTGGCATATTGACATTATTTTATTTCACTTGGCATCCAACCACACTTACTTTTTTATGCGCTATATAGCCGTTTATGATCCGTCCTTAGCAATTGTCCAGCAGTGTATAATTTGAAAATTTTCAAGTAATTCATAAACTTTCCGCTAGGGGTCCTGTTGGTTAAATGATTTTCCCCTATATCTCTGCTTCTAATTCTCCGATTTGAAAAATTCTTTCTGCACTGGATACAGCTCCTGATGGGAAATCCTTTGCACATATTTTCAATTTTTTGTAAAACATGGTTTGGCCACAAGGTGGCGTAATTTTAATTTCGGCTTCCGATGTATTTGCAGCAAAATATGAGCTTCTAAAATCCCGATTGAAAAATAAGTCGTTTGTTGATCGATACTACTCTTGTCGGGAAACCATTTCAGAACATTTTTTTGAAATAATGCATGGTTTCTACGCCAGGGGCGTATATGTATATCTTTTTTTTTTCAATATCTCTTCTTCTAGGAGTCCGATTTGTAAAATTACTTTTTTGTTGGATGGTGTTTCAGACGCAAAATGTTTTTTCCTAAAAATTCAAAATTTTCAATAAAATCATAGACTTTCTGCTAAGGGGCACAAAGGCAAATTGCGTTTTATGCGTTATTTATGCTTCTAAAACTCCGATTTGAGAAATTGTTCCTGTATCGCATACAAGACCCGATAGAAAATATTTTTAACATCATTTCTAATGTTTGGAAAAGAATGATTTGTCCACCAGGGGCATAAGTGTTAATTTCTACTTGTGATGTATTTGTGGAAAAATCTGGGCTCCTGAAAACTCGACTAATTTTTTTTTTCTGGGTCCAATACCGCTCATATTGAAAATTCTTTTGAGAATACTTTCTTCCTAAAATAATGCATGGTTTTCCTACCAGGGGACGTAAATTCAGCTCTGGTGAGCGTTCCCGGTGCGAAATGTTTCTCACATAAATTCATGTTTTTCTTAACACACAAGTCTGCAACCAGAGGGCTTAAGCTCATGATTAAGTTTACAGTCATATCTGAGGGATTAAAACCCGAATGAAAACCTTTCTTCCGTCAGATACTATTGACTTTGAATAGCTTTGAAAAATTTACCTTCCGTCAGAACGGATTCAAAAGACGTGCTTATTACACCTGAAAATCGGTGCCATCTTCCTTGTTAATTATATAAATAGGTATTTAATTTTGGAGTGAAATTACTAGAAGTAATTACAAACGTGTTGGATTAATTCGGGTTATTTTCAGATATATGAGGATATAAACTGAAGCAGTAAGTTCTATAGCACACTTACCTAAGAGCAATCCCGGATGCCATTGGCCTTCATAAAAACCTGGATTTAATGTAGTATGGGTTCAATAAGGGGCTAAATTTGTACAAAGGGATCTTACGTATTCATAAAGGGGGATCTCTATTCCAAAGGTTTCTACCAATATCACCCCTGAGCTTTCAATTGGAATAAGATACAGGGATGTGTATTGTGTATTCCATTTTGGGAACTGAGGTAAACTTTCGTGCTGATGAAATCACGGTTTATCGATACAAGTCTTATGGTATAACCGTTATTCTGCCAGAAGTAGCCTTCGCTATCAAGAAGCATAATGAAAATGTAAGGATGCACCTGGTTTACCGTGCAGTTAAGATGCCACGTGACATTCACATCCTGTACCAAATGTATTAATGTACGAATAGCTTCCCTGCTAAAAATAAAAGATAATCATATTTACTGGCTGAAAATACTTTAATAAATAATTCTCTAGCTAGGGATCTTTTATTGGATTTAGTGCCTGACTTACATGAATAAATGTATATGAATGAAATTTGATGAAAATAAGGAAACATGCAAGTCTAACCGCTTTAAAAAAATGCTGAAATATTCGTAAAAAAACAGATTTAAAAATTTATTTTTGAACGGCGCAAGCTAAAGTTTCGCAACTCATGAGACAGAAAAATTTTGATTGAGCTCAGACTTTAGATTTATATCAATGGGTAAATATGCCCTGGCATGCAGTGTTATTAGTAACCTCTGTTCTCGTGAATGGCTTATTCCATGTGTGAAGGACACTAAAATGCGGTGAGCCGTATGAATAAGCCAACCAAATCGTCCAATATCAAATTTCATTTGAAGGTCAGGATAGGCAAAACGAAGGATATGGGAGAAGTTGAACGTGGTATGCAGTTCCCGCCCCGCTTTCCTGTTGCTTCATTCCATGAACGGCCTACCTCATGTTCTTTTTGTGCACAAGGGAGCGAGGGCATACTGGTAATAGTCACACCCAAATAAATCCAGAAATCGGTGATCCTGTGGACGTACTATCCTGGTATGTCAAAAGGACCGGAAAACAAAGTCTGGTGATTAGAACGTCCACCATTCTGAGACCTTTTCAACAGGATCAAAAACGTACGGGTTTAGAAATGTCCCCCGCCTCGTCCGTGTTGAATTCTGAACGGAAATGCACAGTCGTTTGTTTCCCTGTTGTATTCTAACAAGTCCTGCATGTTTCCTCTGATTCAACAGCTCTTGTCATTCGCAAGATCGCACATAGTAGGCTGATTTGGAGTGTGGCAAAAATCACGAATCCTCGGGTTGTGTATGAAAGGTCCAGGAGATTGTCAAATATGAAAACATGTGGCCAACTTTCTTGCCCCATTCGGATTGTCTCGGATTACATGTTTTCCTATTTATAAACTAAATTTAACTCCAGTTGATATTTTTCATCTTATCAGCAGGTACTATTGAAAAACACGACGGTGTGCTGTTTTACATGTTGGAGTGAAAGATGTTGCCAAAAAAATTACCGCAACTAATAATGGATAGCCATTTTTATAGCACTGCAAAATTCTTTCTTCACAAATGTAACTTTTTAGAGTGACTTTCACAAATGTAACTTTTTTGAGTGACTTTCACAAATGTAACTTTTTAGAGTGACTTTCACAAATGTAACTTTTTAGAGTGAATTTCACAAATGTAACGTTTAAGAGTCATGCATGTAGTGGATTTCGCCGTCCTCTTAAATTTGCGCAAATACAAACATGTGTCTAAAATAATTTTTTCAGCAAAATTGAAAGCAAATCAGAGGAAGTGCTCCCTTTAGAGGCATTTCTAAAATTGTTGTTATTGAAAATAAATGTTCAGAAGCTTTCCCTGTAAAGACAGCAATCTCTTAGTTGCAATTCAGTTTGTCAAATGCTCGACAGACAATCTGTGTCACATGTACACTGAAAAGTCAAAGGTCATGGAATACGTAACTAGTATCGTGTAATACCTCCTCTAGCCCGAAGAAGTGCAGCAACACGACGTGGCATCGAATCCACAAGTGGCCGTAAGACTTCTGCAGATATATTGAGCCATGCCGTCTGAATACCCGATCACAGTTCCCAGTTATTTGTAGGAGGAGGATCTTGGCTGCGAATAGACATTTCCACCACGTCCCATAAGTGCTGTATTGAGTTCATATCTGGCCAACATTGTGGCCACACCATCGGAACTGTGCAGAATGCTCCTCGAACCAATTTTGGAAAAATTGGGCCCGATGATATGGTAGATTTTCCGCCTGGAAAATTCCATCGTTGTTGGGGTACATGAAGTCCATGAAGGGCTACAAATGGTCACCAAGGAGAGCAACAAACTACCTACCGTTAATGACGTGTTTACGAAGACCAGAGGACCAACACCGAGCCACTTTACGACACCCCACACATATATGGCACAACCACCACCTTGGACAGTGTCTAGTTGAAAGCTTGGGTCGATGGTCTCATGGGGTCTGCACCACACCAGAACCTTTCTGCTAGCTTGTAACAACTGGTAGCGTGACTCATGGTACCACACCACATGTTGCCAGTCTTCTAGAGTCCTATTACCGTCGAAGACTGAAAAACTGGCAGCAGGTGGGCCATTGGTTCCGATGTCGTGGTGTTAACAAAGACACGCTGGTGAGTCTTCTGCTCCCATACCCCATGGGTGCCAAATTGCGCTGCAATGACCTGATGGATATGTCTCTGTTACCTCCTGCATTGAATGTGGATGTTATTTGAGCCAGTATCGCTAGTCTATTAGCCCGGACAATCCTGGTCAGCCGCCGCTCGTCACTTTCATTCAGCATTCGTGGTTGGCCATTGCACTGGCCAAGGTGGGTGCTAAGGCCTTCCATAAGGCATTATTGGCGCACACGTGACATTTTGATCGAGGAATACTGAATGCTTGCAAAACTATGAAAATTGAATGTCCCATCTCTCTGGCTCTCAATATCATGACTCGTTCAGATACCGATAATTCACGTCGGCTTGCAATAATCGTACGGGCGGATGTTCATCCTGACTCCCGATATTACTCCTTAAAACTTATAAAAATCGTGGCATGTGTCGACGTTTTTATACGACGACAGCGCCAGTTAAAAATGTGCATACTGCTATCACATGACTTTGGCACTTCAGTGTATATCAAACTGCGTAAATTATGCTTCACTGAACCATTCGCAATTTTTCATTTATGTTTTACAACTGCCTATGATCATTTATTGCTCGACGAAAATTGATTTTATCGAGAGTTACTGCTTTTGAGTGTGTACCTTCTTCCACAGTAAGTGCTTGAATGTATGATAATGAGCATCCATTTAAGTTTAATTACAAAAAATTACTGACTAACTTTTATAATCAATTTATATATTATTAATGATTGCCTGCAGATATCAGAAAATTTCGAGTTTTTCATAAGAGTTGCGCTACATGAATTCAGCTTAACGATAAAAAATGTGGTTAATGAATTTTTGTAATTAGTGGGTTGAAACAAATTAATTCAACATATTCTTTCGTATTAATACAAGGATTACATTTCCCGAAAATGTGCGAAATTTCATTAGGCAAAATAAAATTCCGTACATGAAAATAATGTATCAGTGTACTAGTTTTAATACAATACATACACATGTACATATATACATATTATTAAGCTGTTCTCTTAGATTCAAAGGTTACCTCCTCAAAGAAAGACCGTTAGCCAACTTAACGCTGAACTGATGGATTTAGAATTCATTTACTTTTGATGTGTTAAATATCTCTATTTACAGCGATCTCGGCATACAGCTCGAGCTTCATTAACATCCATCACACGCCGTACACAAGATATTTTTCACTTCATACTCATAATCTTTTTCTCAAGCAGGCATTTCTGAATCTGATCTTCCCATGATTTCCTTGGCCTTCCTTTACCTTCCTTTCCTGCTACTTGGGCTAAAAAAATTATGTTAGTAGTGAACACCTCAACACTCATTCTTTCAGTATGGCCGAACCACGTAAGAATATCCTTCTTACTAATAACATTTCGCCTGATATTGAAAATCTGCAAAATAACATTCCTCACATGATCAGAGTGTATCTTTCCACAAACTACCAGAAAGCAAAGCAACGTATCAGCACACAAACGACTGCTGTGCATTTTTTACCGTTCCCAGGTTTAACTGCCGTATATCAGAGTAGGAATAATTATACTTTCATATACAGCGGTTTGGAACTTTCTCGCAAACAAAAGTATTCCCATAAAATCCTCTTAAAGAGCTGTGATTTTGAAAGAAGAATACACTCGCCAACCAATTTCGCCATCTAGTGTGTTCTCCCTGTCAAACATAATTCCTAAATGTATTTTACAAACTTAATCACTTGGTCAATCAATGTGTAATTAAGACTTAACTTGTATTCAGTACTAGAAGTTCTTCGCTCAAAAACTAGTTTTAATAAAGTTACCAAGGGGAAACGAATTATCTCATTCGGTGCTGTTTATTTCGCATTTTAATAAGAAAATAATGTACCACAAACTTTGAAGAATTGCAAAATCTTGACTATTAGGGATGATCGAAAAAAATGCAGAATATTTTTTCCTCTTTGCAGGCTGCAGTTTGGCAGACAACGAGTTTGAATACGACGCTTCAGGCCGGTTTCTCTTGATCAGGTGTCGCCGTGGTGGAAGACAGTGTAGACGATGGCACAAAGATGTAGCGTTTGCTAGTGTCGCTACGAATGAAGAACAACGCGGTGTAGTCATAATATTTTTGACTGCTAAACGGATAACTCTGACGGAAATTCACGCAGAAATGGTCGACGTGCATGGTGGCAATTTCTTGGACCGCAGCGTTATCTCCAGATGCTGCAGTTTCTTTACAGAGGGCCGTGGGAGCCTTGCCAATTCGCCACGTTCTGTCGACTCGTAACCGTGTCATCACCTGCATCTGTGAGAGACATCGAACAGGCAATTCACAGTGACAGGCGGATCCATCTGCGCACATTGGCTCAGAAGTTAAACAGTTCGTACTGTAAAGCATGCGATATTGTACATGACAAGGAACAACTTCGCAAGGTCAGTGCGATATGGTTGCCTAGGAACTTCATAGACGACCTGAAAGGACAGAATAAATTGCCAAATTTTCCTGGGAGGCGCTCCAGCTACCACCGTACAGTCCGGACCTGCCTCCTTCCGACTTTCATCTGTTTGGTCTTCTTGAAAGGATTTCCGTGTGGACGACGCTTCGAGTCCGCTGATGAAGTCAAATCGGTTGTACGAACATGGCTATACCCCCAGAAAAAGGAATTTTATAAACAATGTATACTAAATCTGGTACCACGCTACAGAACATTTCTCCAGCGTATCGGTTCTTGTGTTGAAAAACAGCAAACAAATGTAGTTTCACTGTGTATATGTTTTGTTTAGCCTATCCCTTACACTGTTGCCAAAAAAGTTATTTGCGTTCCTTTTTCGATTCACCCTTCTAGACCAACGATAAATTCTACACCAGTGTACTGCATGTTTATACGAGTCAGTAGAATGTACAGTTTCCCTTCAGTCTGAATTAATTTGGTTTACTCAAGTAATATTTGGCATTTCAGTGAGTCATCTAAGTTTCAACTGAAAAACATAGTTTTTCAGAACATACGTTTTAAAGAAAATAAATTTTCCAATTTCAGAATTTCATATAACGCTTTCTTTTTAACTAAACTTAAATATTTTTGTTAGAGAGTTATAATGTATTATTTTGAGTTACATTATTTTCATACAAACGTATATACAGCATATCACAGAGCTTAAACAAAATAAATGCACTGGTTTTCATAAATTAAGGAGAAATCAGGATGATTAAAAGACTACTTATTGACATTTCATGGAAATCGGCGAGAAGATGTATTATTTTGTAAATCATAGGTTAGGCAAAAGGCAGATTAGGAAAACATTATATAATATCAGAAGAGTGGACTGTACAGGAACATGCCAAAAAATAGGGAACAAGAACTCTGAGGGGAAGTTGCTTCAATATGATGTGTGGCCACCTCTAACAGAAATGTAGGCCCGACAGCGATGTTCCATGTTCATTATGATGGTGTTAATTCATTCAGTAGGCAGCAATTCTCATTGTTCCTGCAAAACAGAAACAACCCACTGTGGGGTATCGGAAGGCGGATTGAAGGCAGCGACACCTCTCTCGAAAGCATCCCAAACATGTCCAATGGGATTTAGGTCCACAGATAGAGCTGGCCATTTAATACGGACAGTGGTTTCCTCATCAAGATATTGCTCCACGAGGTGCACTCTGTGTGGTCTCGCATTATTGTTTTATAGGAGAAACGTTTCGCCTCTGTAAACCGTACAAGGACGTACACATGGATTCAGAATTCCATCTCTGTATCTCTGTGCAGTCAGGTTACCACGTGGTAGGACATAGATATTTATTCGACCTTTTAAAATGATGCCATCCCAAACATGCACTCTACCTCCAACATAAACATATCTTTAACGGATGTTAGTGAGGTGATAGCGGGTACCTGGCTCCCTCCAGATCAAACAACGTCTGGAATTGCTCTCCAAACTATACCTCGATTCGTCAGTGAAGAGGACATGCCTGCATTGGCTCTCACTCCAGCTAACATGCATTCATTCCCAACTCAATCAATCGCTCCTGTGCCGTGCGGTGAGGGGCACACAAATTGCTGGTCGTGGAGCATACAGACATCCTTCATGAAGCTGTCTTGCGTACAGTTGAAACTGATATCACCTTTTCAGGCAACAAGAGCAGATCTGAGCTTGGTTGATGTTGAGATCCTTTGTCTTCTTGCGTTTAACAGCAAATAACGGTCGTAAACGGCAGTTGTTGCTCTAAGCCTTCATTGAATGTACCTTCTAGACGTTGAATCTTTTCTTAGAAATGTATTCCACAGCCTATGGTTCACAGAAGGTCACATATTCAACCAAATGGCCACAACTGTTTGACAGTGGCCTACCTTCATACGTGCAATTGCTCGCCATAGCAACTTTTCTGGCAAAGAATGTCTCACACCCCATTCCTTTACAATAGATATCTCCAATTTTTCCGATCGCAATTTTAAACCCGAAATCCTACCCTTTTGTGAAATGGGCGCATTTTTATACTGGTGCCTGCTGACGTCGTATTATTGCAGCGCCATTAATTTACATACGATATTCTGAGCCGGCAGTTGTTTCCATGTCACATATACAAATATGGTGCAAATCCGATTATTTTCCGCTGCGTTCACCCGAATTTTCTGTTTTTCCTTAAATTACGGTTGATTGATTGATTGATTTTTATGGCGCAAGAGCCATGTGTGGCCAAAGAGCGCCACTTAAATTACGGAAATCAGTGTGTATACGTACTTTTCAGTAAATAGTTTTAAAATTTCTTTATATAGAATTCAGAGTTTTACAAACCAGGTTGCCCGGGTACTGGTAATAAAAAAGGGCGTCTTCCTCCCTCTTTCTACTTCGCTTCCGTGTGGCTTTTCCATCAGGCACACTAGCCCAAATCTCCTAGCTTTCTTTTTCTAAGGGTTGTTTAAGACCTGGGGACAGACACTACCTTCCTAAAATCCTCTACATGTGATCTGATCTGAAAATCAAGTTGAATTTAGAGGTGGAGGACAATCGATAGTTTATAGGCAAAGGTTCTCGGAAGACAATTGGTTTCTGGGACGAAAAATTATTTTTGACAAGAATTGTTCTTACTTGTTCACATTGTCAGAAAGCTAAGCTACGATAAACTTTGAAACTAACTTTTTTTGGTCAGGTGTTTACGACCACCGTGAGCAACACGATGAGCTGTAAACACTCCGATGTCCCTGATTTAGGGCCACTACATAAGTCGACCTTATAACCCGCCGAATGGTTTCCGAGAAGAATTTGAAGTTACACCTCCGCAGTATCTCCGTCGTACATAGCGAATAAGATGCTGCTCTGACAATGTTGCTTTTATCTTTTGCAGATGAGATTGAAGTACATCCCGGACGTATAACCGTCCCATATGTTGCCTTATTACGCAGGTAATTGTCAACAACATTCTGGGCACTTTTAATCACTCGTGTAATTTCCATAACACCTTTTTACACACGGATGGTAAGCTTCCTTTAAACCTTTATTGCGTTCAGGGAAGTGCATACCGAGCGGCATAGTTCAACTTCAAAGCAAACTGACATTGGAATGTACGCAGTGCCGTTCTAGCACCTACCTCAAATTTGAACCTATATTTATGTGGTGGCTGAGGAGCGGAGTGTTCAATATTAGTCAACACGCATGACGTCCAATTGGTCGATTTGCATAGTCTGGTGCGCCTACCAATGAGTGTTCTCACATATGCAAATATCTTTCACAGGCGATTATTTTTTTTATCGTACGATCTGACATGTCGAAATAGCATAGTGGAACTACACTTCTGTGCATCATTATACAGTTTTATATATCGGAGCAGTAAAGCTTTCAAACAATTTCAGTAATGCTGTTTTGGGGACACGTGGAGGATCAACTTCACATTATCCAAAGCGCCATACTATTTTGGCGCTTAGGTGTACTCCACGGAAATGAATTATTTTCTCAACCATGTTCTGATAAGTTACAACACAACATTACGCAAGCCATTCTGGAAATTAAAGAAAGTATCACTTGATCAGGTGATACATTAGGAAATTGCTCGCGTCAGTGAAAATTTTCAGAGCTAACCATAAAAGAGAGAATGGAAAAACTCTGTTGCGTGGCAGCTGGATACAACTGGAGTGATTACATCTTGATACCGCGCAGATCGTTTAGGATCGCCATTTTTTATCAGACCAACTTTGTTGCCAACTGTCGCAGGAGGAGCTTAAATTAGCTCACACGCATTGAATGAGTACATGTTGGCGGTAAATCTTAACCGTATTGTTACCATTACCGAAATGATATATACTAAGTTAAATTGCAGACGATATCTGGCGGATGTTTGCTACAGTACATATATTTTATTTATATTTTCTTATACATTTTCACATCGCTGGCAATTGTTTCCCTTTCCTCTCTTTAAGACTTTAAAGTTTACAGCAGGGAAACCTTGGATACTCTCCGAAGATAAGCTGGGTAAAATGCATTCATATTCTGCGGCGACTGTAAGTGATTTATCGAGTTGGGATATAAGATTAGTGTCCTTATAAATTGTTTTTAATATTATCAACTTGCTTTTAAATTCTATACAAATAGATTTTACTATTGACATGGATTATAACATGAGGCTAATGTGTTCCCAAATGTTATATTTCCATATTTTGGGTGTAGAGATATCAACAAAAAAAATAATTTTTCCAAAGTTAAAATGTTGTTTGCTTATTCTAAAAATGAAGGTTCAAAATCAAGATTTGTTCGCGTATTACTAAACCCAATAAGAAAGAAACGCGGTTAAATTCACATTCCACAACTTCACCCAGCTGTAAATGAAACACAGCATTAATAGGGCTACGGCAATACTTTTACTACTTACTACAATGCCTAGAAGAATTAGTGTGACGTGCTCCCTAAGATGTACCTCACGGTTTTATGACCAATCGTCATGGCATCGGAAGTTACGTTAGGATACTTCATCGGCTTCATGCTATTCAATGGTGGGAAGTTTGCTTTCCAAGGATTTGCTGCCTTACGAAACTTCAAATTTTCACAAAACAAAGGTTAGTGGAGGGAAATCTTTTTGGCAGTATCTTTGCTAATTCGTTGCAGCTCGATCATAACAGTAATACACTAGGTAATTCAACAGTTGATCACTAAAACGCAATAGGCTTATTCGGGTGTTAGTGTGCTAGTTTTATTCAACTGTGAATTGTTTATAACGAAATTTATTTCCGAAATTAGTAACTTTTTTTCGTGAAGATGTAGAAGTTGATCAAGTATTGGCTGTCACGCGCAGTGTTTCTTTCAGGCATACATCCCGGAAACGACAATTCGCCCCCCCCCCCGGAGAAATTTTAGGTTACCAAACCAAATTTTAATAAATTCAGGCTATGATGAAAAAGGAAGTTTCGTTTCTTTTTATGCTGCAAATATTTCTCCAATAATACTTTTTTATAAATATTTATTAAAATGGTACTAGTTATAGTTTATTTTATTAAAAAGTGTATTACAACGCATGATATTCTTCAAAATATAATAAGTAGACTAATCATATCTAATTGTCTGGAATTCGTGATTCAGGATCAAGAATGCGTTGAATGCATTTTAATTGATAAAAATTTCAAGCCTGCGGAACCTCACCCCCACCCCTCCTTTAGCTGAAAAAAGTTTGTTATTCCTGAAATGTTTGAAGAAGTAATTACTATATCAGAGATGTATATAGAATTTTTCTTCGCGGGAAGGGGGGCGGGGATTTTTGAAATCCACCATCTGGAAACAATTTAAGTTAATGAAAAATTGAAGAAAAATTAAAGCATTTTTTAAGTTCATACATTTTTATAAAATTAAGGCATGTTTTTCTAATGTAAGTCGCATTTTAACCGAACAAAAAAAAATGAAACATTTTCGGGGGGGGGCAATGCCCCCTCTAAATGCGCCCCTGTGCTAGATATATAGTAATTACTTCTATATATGTAAATATAGTAGTTAAAATTATATATATATCATCATCATCATCATCATTGTCAACCATTATCAATCCACTGCTGGACGAAGGTCTCCCCAAGTTTCCTCCACAACGGTCTGTCTTGTGCCAGTCTCCTCCATGTCACTCCCGCATATTTACGAATTTCATCCACCCATCTCCCATGTGGTCTTTTTCTGGGTCTTTTCCTGTCCCTTGGAATCCAATCTAAAATTTCGGCTGTCCATCTATGGTCTGTCCTTCTGGCAGTATGTCCAGCCCATTGCCATTTCAGGGATTTAACTCTGATCATGATATCTTCCACTCTCGTCATTTTTCGGATCCACGAGTTCCTCTTCTTATTTCTCCTGGTTATACCAAGCATGCACCTCTCCATGCATCTTTGAGTTGTCTGCAGCCTTTGTATGTCTCTTTTAGTTAAGGTCCACGTCTCTGCACCATACGTAAGCACTGGAAGGATGCATTGATCAAACACTTTTCTTTTAAGACATAATGGCATATTGCTCTTGAAAATTATGCTGTTTCTTCCAAAAGCTCTCCAGGCAAGTTTTGTACGCCGATTAATTTCTTCATCAATGTGACCCTCATTTGATATCTGCTGTCCAAGATAAACATACGTATCTGTTATCTCCAGTTTTTCTCCATCAATCGATAAATCTTCATTTCTTGTAAAAGCATTGAACATCACTTTTGTCTTCTGAAAGTTCATTTTTAATCCCACTTCTTTACTCTTGTCAGCAAGTTCCTGGATCATACTCTGCAGCTCTGATGGGGTAGTTGCAAAAATGACTACGTCATCAGCAAAACGAAGGTGGGTTAGATAATCTCCATTAATCTTTATCCCTTTGTTTTCCCAGTTCAGTGATTGAAAGACATTTTCCAATGTGGCATTAAAGAGCTTCGGAGATATGGTGTCACCTTGTCTCACTCCCTTTCCAATTTTTATGTGTGTTGTATTTTCAAACAGCCGAATCTTTGCACTTGCATTTTCATAGATGTTATTAATAATATTAATGTATGCATCTTCAATACCGCAGGATTTCAGAGCCGTGGTAACTGCTGATGGTTTCACCGAATCAAAGGCTTTTTCATAATCGATAAAAGCCATGCACAATGGAAGTTCATATTCCCTCGCTCTTTCAATTAGTTCTCTCAGTACGTGGATATGATCTATTGTGCTGTAGCCACTCCTGAATCCAGCTTGTTCTCTCGGTTGAGCCATGTCCAGTGTTACCTTCAAGCGGTGTGAAAGAACTTTAGTAAAGATTTTATAAACCACTGATAGGAGGCTGATAGGTCTGTAGTTCCTGAGATCCTCAATGTCACCTTTTTTATGTAGCAGGATCATTGTAGCATTGTTCCAATCTTCAGGAATCTTCCCTTCATTAAGGCATCGAGTGAAAATTTGGGCGAGTACTGTTTCAATTTCTCCACTTGCTTCTTGTATGATGTCTATAGTAATTCCATCTTCTCCTGGAGCTTTCCCCCGCTTCATGTTCTTGATTGCATGAGCAACTTCTGCTGGGAGGACTGGAAGAACTCTGGTACCTTTCATGATGTCTGGAGTACATGTATCATCCCTTTCATATAATTTGGAGTAGAAATCTTTCACTCTTGTCAAACTTTCGCCTCTATTTCTTGTTATAGGACCATCTTCTTTTCTCAGAGCCATAATCTGTTTTCTTCCCTTACTGAGATGTCCCTTTGCTATCTTTAGGCTTTGGTTGTTTTCAATTGCTTTCCTCACTAGCTCACAGTTGAATTTCCTTACGTCTTCAGTGATACTTTTTCGTGTTGTCTTGCATAGCTCTATATATTCCACTTTGGAAGTCACATCTTCTTTAGTTGTCCTCATCTCTCTTCTTTTTTGCATCAACATTTTGGTTTTTCCTGATAATTTGTTCACATGCAACTTGTTCTTAGACCCAGCTAATTTTATTGCTGTTTCCATTAGAGCTTTGGTTACTTTTCTGTTAACTTCCGAAATATCCACTTCTTCCGATGTTAGGCCTTCTAAAGCAGAGAATCTGTTCTTCAGTTCCAACTTGAAAGTATTATGGTGTTTTTTAAGGTTGGTTATGTCAATACATTTTGTTTGTCTTATGAGCTTGCCACGTTCCAGTTTAGTGTTGAGGTGCATCTTACATCTCACCAATCTATGGTCACTACCTGTGTTGAACTTGTTCAGCACACTGCAGTCTTCGATGACGAATTTTTTGTTACACATAATAAAATCAATTTCACTTGTCGTCCCAATTGGATGTCTCCATGTCCATTTCCTGTGTGGCTTTTTCTTGAAAAAGGAGTTCAAGATGCAAAATCCTTCTGCCTCTGCAAACTCAACGAGAGTATTTCCACGCTGGTTTCTGTTGCCGTGACCGAATTTACCTACTGAAGTTTCATTCTGTTGCCGTTGCCCTATTTTTGCATTGAAATCTCCCATAATTATCTTCAAGTGCTGCTTACCTTTATTATTTAGATGACGAATTTTCTTCATAAAATTCTTCAATTTCTTCTTCAGGATGACTTGTGGTGGGTGCATAAGTTTGAATAATCTGAGCCTGGTATCTTCTCGATAGTTGGATAACGAGTCGTGCAGCTCTGTCAGAGGAACTTTCAACTTCTACCACTTTATCCTTCAGTTTCTTGTTTATTATAAATCCAACACCACTAGTTCTGCCAGTATCTGTCCCACGATAATAGAAGAGATGTCCACTTTTCAGTTCAATGAGATCTTCTCCTTTTCTCCTTACCTCACTTAGCCCGACGATGTCCCACTTGATCCTTTGTAGTTCCTCTTCCAATTCAAGAAGCGTTGAATCAGAAGATAGGGAGCGTCCGTTATAGGTAGCCAAGGTCAGCATCAAATGGCAGCCTAGTCCGGTCCTCCGGGGATTCTTAGCACCCTCTGCCTTCATGTCGCACTGGCCGCTGCCTTGGCCAGGTACATTCCAGCTGCCGGAGACTGAGGGCCAAGATTTAAGTTGTAGAGTCATTTTGGAGGTGTTTGGCCATAACTCACCACGCTGGCCAAGCGGGTTGGTGAGTGTGGGATAGCATTTCCTCTGATCCCGATGGTATAGTTATACCGCTATTGGCGGTCGTCAGAGCCCCTTTAGTGGGAACAGGATGCACCACGAGAAGGCGGGGTTGACATTTGTCAAGGAGAGGCTGTGATGATGATATATATATATATATATATATATATCATCTTCAAACTTATGCACCCACCACAAGTCATCCTGAAGAAGAAATTGAAGAATTTTATGAGGAAATTTGTCATCTAAATAATAAAGGTAAGCAGCACTTGAAAATAATTATGGGAGATTTCAATGCAAAAATAGGGCAACGGCAACAGAATGAAACTTCAGTAGGTAAATTCGGTCACGGCAACAGAAACCAGCGTGGAAATACTCTCGTTGAGTTTGCAGAGGCAGAAGGGTTTTTCATCTTGAACTCCTTCTTCAAGAAAAAGCCACACAGGAAATGGACATGGAGACATCCAAACGGGACGACAAGTGAAATTGATTTTATTATGTGTAACAAAAAATTCGTCATAGAAGACTGCAGTGTGCTAAACAAGTTCAACACAGGTAGTGACCATAGATTGGTGAGATGTAAGATGCACCTCAACACTAAACTTGAACGTGCCAAGCTCATAAGACAAACAAAATCTATTGACATAACCAACCTTAAAAAACACCATAATACCTTCAAGTTGGAACTGAAGAACAGGTTCTCTGCTTTAGAAGGCCTAACATCAGAAGAAGTGGACATCTCTGAAGTTAACAGAAAAGTAACCAAAGCTCTTATGGAAACAGCAACAAAATTAGCTGGGTCTAAGAACAAGTTGCATGTAAACAAATTATCAGGAAAAACGAAAATGTTGATGCAAAAAAGAAGAGAGATGAGGACAACTAAAGAAGATGTGACTTCCAAAGTGGAATATATAGAGCTATGCAAGACAGTAAGAAAAAGTATCACTGAAGACGTAAGAAAATTCAACTGTGAACTAGTGAGGAAAGCAATTGAAAACAACCAAAGCCTAAAGATAGCAAAGGGACATCTCAGTAAGGGAAGAAAACAGATTATGGCACTGAGAAAAGAAGATGGTTCTGTAACAAGAAATAGAGGCGAAATTTTGACAAGAGTGAAAGATTTCTACTCCAAATTATATGAAAGGGATGATACATGCACTCCAGACATCATGAAAGATACCAGTACCAGAGTTCCTCCAGTCCTTCCAGCAGAAGTTGCACATGCAATCAAGAACATGAAGCGGGGGAAAGCTCCAGGAGAAGATGGAATTACTGTAGACATCATACAAGAAGCAAGTGGAGAAATCGAAACAGTACTCGCCCAAATTTTCACTCGATGCCTTAATGAAGGAAAGATTCCTGAGGATTGGAACACCGCTACAATGATCCTGCTACATAAGAAAAGTGACATTGAGGATCTCGGAAACTACAGACCTATCAGCCTCCTATCAGTAGTTTATAAAATCTTCACTAAAGTTCTTTCACACCGCTTGAAGGTAACACTAGACATGGCTCAACCGAGAGAACAAGCTGGATTCAGGAGTGGCTACAGCACAATAGATCATATCCACGTACTGAGAGAACTAATTGAAAGAGCGAGGGAATATGAACTTCCATTGTGCATGGCTTTTATTGATTATGAAAAAGCCTTTGATTCGGTGAAACCATCAGCAGTTACAATGGCTCTGAAAACCTGCGGTATTGAAAATGCATACATTAATATTATTAATAACATCTATGAAAATGCAAGTGCAAAGATTAGGCTGTTTGAACATACAACACACGTAAAAATTGGAAAGGGAGTGAGACAAGGTGACACCATATCTCCGAAGCTCTTTAATGCCACATTGGAGGGTGTTTTTCAGTCGCTGAGCTGGGAAAACAAGGGGATAAAGATTAATGGAGATTATCTAACCCACCTTCGTTTTGCTGATGATGTAGTCATTTTCGCAACTACCCCATCAGAGCTGCAGAGTATGATCCAGGAACTTGCTGACAAGAGTAAAGAAGTGGGATTAAAAATGAACTTTCAGAAGACAAAAGTGATGTTCAATGCTTTTACAAGAAATGAAGATTTATCGATTGATGGAGAAAAGCTGGAGATAACAGACACGTACGTTTATCTTGGACAGCAGATATCAAGTGAGGGTCACATTGGTGAAGAAATTAATCGGCGTACAAAACTTGCCTGGAGAGCTTTTGGAAGAAACAGCATAATTTTCAAGAGCAATATGCCATTATGTCTTAAAAGAAAAGTGTTTGATCAATGCATCCTTCCAGTGCTTACATATGGTGCAGAGACGTGGACCTTAACTAAAAGAGACATACAAAGGCTGCAGACAACTCAAAGAAGCATGGAGAGGTGCATGCTTGGTATAACCAGGAGAGATAAGAAGAGGAACTCGTGGATCCGAAAAATGACAAGAGTGGAAGACATCATGATCAGAGTTAAATCCCTGAAATGGCAATGGGCTGGACATACTGCCAGAAGGACAGATCATCGATGGACAGCCGAAATTTTAGATTGGATTCCAAGGGACAGGAAAGACCCAGAAGAAGACCACATGGGAGATGGGTGGATGAAATTCGAAAGTATGCAGGGGTGACATGGAGGAGACTGGCACAGGACAGACCGTTGTGGAGGAGACTTGGGGAGACCTTCGTCCAGCAGTGGATTGATAATGGTTGACAATGATGATGATGATGATGATATATATCATCATCATCATCATTGTCAACCATTATCAATCCACTGCAGGACGAAAGTCTCCCCAAGTTTCCCCACAACGGTCTGTCTTGTGCCAGTCTCCTCCATGTCACTCCCGCATACTTTCGAATTTCATCCACCGATCTCCCATGAGGTCTTCTTCTGGGTCTTATTCTGTCCATTGGAATCCAATCTAAAATTTCGGCGGTCTATCGATGGTCTGTTCTTCTGGCAGTATGTCCAGCGCATTGCCATTTCAGGGATTTAACT
Organism: Macrothele yani; assembly: GCA_039090855.1. Classification (NCBI taxonomy): domain Eukaryota; kingdom Metazoa; phylum Arthropoda; class Arachnida; order Araneae; family Macrothelidae; genus Macrothele; species Macrothele yani. The sequence goes on along the minus strand of CM077018.1, from coordinate 50,164,673 downwards.
CTGATCATGATGTCTTCCACTCTTGTCATTTTTCTGATCCACGAGTTCCTCTTCTTATCTCTAATGGTATAATGAATTTACTTTCTTCTAATAAATTATAATGAATTCAAAGCTTCTAATGGTTTTTGTGTTGTTAATTATATCATGAATAAAGTCTCCTGCTAGTAGTGTAGTAATAATAATGAACAAGCTTTTAACTGCTAGTAACGTTGTAGTAGTGATTAAGATGAATAAAGTCTTATGCTGGTTGTTAATAATAACAACTAATGAAATAAACGTAACAGCCAGACAGAGATCTGACAAAACTATGAACTGAGAAAAACGTACTTACAACAACTTTTTATTAGTGGCACTCCTGATATAATCCAGCATACACTTCACACACAGATACTCAATAAAACGTAGCTCCTTGCACATGAACGAAGCTCTACTCACATAAACGAAGCTCTCATTACACATAAACAACAGCTCTCTCACGTAACACAAAAGCTCTCCACCACATAAACAAAAGCTCTCCTAGGTATCGTTGAACGCGCTCATTTATACTGGCTACCACCACGTCATGACTTACACTCATTGCCAGATCTCATTCAGCGGGAGAAATAATATATCGTTCAGTAAGAAGATAATTTACATAGAAAAATAAAAAAAAAATTAAGGAGATACGTTACATCATCTCCCACTTAATTTTTTTTTGTTTTTTTTGTTTTTTTTGTTTTCGAAAAAACTATCAATTTTGGAGTGTAAGTCTTACACTTCGTTGATTGACGTTTATCGTCCCCTTTTTTGGTTTTGTTTTGGTGGCAGCAGTATGTACAATATCAAACCTGGCATGACAAAATCAAGAAATCTGTATTCGTCTGTGAAACAATTTGTATACTTGAACAAAACAAACCTGCATCGGCATACTTTACTTTTATTCTGCCTAGCAGGAATCACTTTTTTAATTTCAAATTACGTTCTCATATTATCGTTGAATACAAACCAACTGTATCAGCAGCGAAGATTGCCTGGAGCTGCCTAACAGTAACAATTTTTATTACACTGCCGGACAATTGCTAAGGACGGATGACAATGGCAACGATAGCAACCATAAAATGGAAGGCAGGAAAATGTGGAAATTAGCATAAGTGCGGGATACAGTAAGACGTGTTGTGCGTATGCAAATTTTAGATTGCCGAACTTGTTCGTGACGTCATAGCGCTGATAAGAGATATAAAGGATTTGACGCGTATTGAACGTTGTTGTTTAAACGCAAAGTTGAAAGGGAAAGAATCAATTGACAAACTTGCAATTTTCAGTATGTCTTCCCGACATCACCTAGATGATTTTACGAGTGGCCGTATTATTGGCATGATTGAAGAAGGGCGAAAAATAACAGATGTTGCCAGGGAGTTCGACGTCAGCCACAGTGTTGTTTCAAGGCTTTGAAAATCATTTCAAACAAATGGAGAGTGTAGCAAACGTCACGGGGGAGGTCGTGTTCGCAGTACGACACCTGCAAAAGATCGGTATTTAGTGCTATCAACAAAAAGACACCGGTGCAGCACAGCTAGTGAGGTAGCAAATCAGTTTATGGCTGCTACTGGCAAGCGGATCTCCCGAAAAACTGTCGCCCGACCTTCGCATGAAGGAGGACTGTACGCCCGCCGTCCTGTTGTGTGCATCCCATTGTCCAGACGTCGCCGTAACGCCCGTTTGCAATGGTGCCATCTACATCGCAATTGGATGATAGCGACTGGTGTGCTGTCCTCTTCTCAGATGAGAGTAGATACAGTCTGTCGTCTGATTGTCGACGACAACTGATCTGGCGTGATAGTGGTACTGCATATTGTCCAACAAACATACAGGAAAGGGACCGATATCCGACATGTAGTGTCATGGTATGGGCAGGCATCATGATCAATGGCCGTACGTCCCTCTATGTGCTTCCAACTGGGACTATGACTGGCCAACGATACATTAATGATGTTCTGCTACCTCATGTTTGCATGTTCCGTGGTGCTGTCGGTGATAGATTCATTTTTATGGACGACAACGCAACATGTCATCGAACAGCCGCTGTCCAGGAGCGTCTTGAGAGCGAGGATATTCAACGCCTCGTATGGCCAGCACGTTCTCCAGATCTGAATCCCAATGAAAATGTGTGGGATGCTTTGGGGAGGAGTCTTGCTGGTCGCCAATGCCCTCCAATAAACAAGGACACCCTCACCCGTGCACTGATAGAGGAATGGGATGAATTACCCCAACAGCTGCTTGATAATGTTGTGCAAAGCATGACACGACGTGTGGAATCTTGCATCGCCCTCCATGGTGGCCACTTCCCGTATTGACATCTCACGCCGGAACGCCTGCGGACGGTAATTGCATTTTTTTCACGTTTACGTATTCTGCACAAAATGGCCTGTTTGTCCCTTGAACACGTTCCAAAGCCTTCTGGATTTCAGAGCACAGTAAATTGTCTTTCTTGTATTGTCCTGGCATTCTGACATTATTTTATTTCACTTGGCATCCAACCACACTTACTTTTTTATGCGCTATATAGCCGTTTATGATCCGTCCTTAGCAATTGTCCAGCAGTGTATTTTACCCCTAAGCACATATATATAAAAAAAATTTGGATCAGTAGATGGACATAGAAGAAATATAAAAAAAAAACACATATATACACAAAAAGAATGCATAGGCCCACACGAAAAAAAGAAATTCGGACACGCCAACTGGCCGTGCAGGAAAAACAACAAACGGAGAAAAGAACCTGTCCACGAGAACTTACTTATCTCGAGGACGCATAAAAAACTCTAGTACGATAACGTTTTCCAGGCCTAATCGGACTGGTAAATTCAGGTGGCGTAGCTCTCTTCAACGACTTGACTGGATCTGGACCATCTGTAGTCTTTCGGTCAAGAAATCCCGGCGGCTGACAGGAACGGTCAGGAACGGCTGATGTCCGTCGGGCAGGAACGGCTGAAGTCTGTCAGTCAGGAAATCCCTGCGGCTGACAGGAACGGTCAGGAACGGCTGAAATCCGTCGGTCAGGAAATCCCTGCGTCTGACAGGAACGGTCAGGAACGCCTGATGTCCGTCGGGCAGGAACGGCTGAAGTCTGTCGGTCAGGAACAGCTGATGTCCGTCGGGCAGGAACGGCTGAAGTCTGTCAGTCAGGAAATCCCTGCGGCTGACAGGAACGGTCAGGAACGGCTAAAATCCGTCGGTCAGGAAATCCCTGCGTCTGACAGGAACGGTCAGGAACGGCTGAAGTCCGTCGGTCCGGAAATCCCTGCGGCTGACAGGAACGGGCTCCCCCAGGCTTTTGATATGTAGTCCCTTTGTGCTGGGGCACGTGTTGTCCTTCCAGCATTCTTTTGGAGGGACGTGGCTCCGGCCACATCGTTTGTTTTCGCTTTCTACCTCGTGGCATGCGAGTAGAAGCAGGCATCGGCCCTGTTTGCCCTGAGCGTAGGTTCCAGGGGTGAAACCCGGGCGGATGCAAGGATCTCTGCCTTCGTCGCTGTTGCGGCGAAGCAGATTGGGGAGAAAAGTTACGTTTTTGACCAGTTTTAGGTGTTGCTGGACGGTTTGTATGTTGTGTCTGACGTTTAGGAATCGTCAAACTAGTGTCCATAACTGATAAATCAGAAATATTAGATGACTCTGAGTCGCTGCTGTAAGTTAGTGGTCGTGCAGGGCGATGCTTATTTCTGCCTATTGGAATACTCTCTGACAAGGTATTCAAGGAAGTAGGAGCTTGTGTTGGTGCAGAGTTATCAGGAAACGGTGCAGCAATAGTCTTGGCAATGGTCGAAGGGAAAGGAACGATACTAGTATTTGAAGAACTTGATTCGAGCCTTCGTCTCATGGGAGAGTCAGGTTGCATGTTTGGAAGTCCGTCTTGAGGAGGGGAGGGTAAAGAAAAAATCACTGTAGATTCTTCAAAAATGTTTGTCGGTTCGTCCAAAATTTCTGGAGGTTGATCGTGAGATATAGACTTTTGAGTCTGTGGAACAGAAGGTTGAGTAGGGTTGATGATAAAATCTATATTTCGTTCATGATACTTGCGACACTGAGCAACGTGTACGTATTGAAATTGATTGTCAGGTTTTTCAAGAATAATTTTATTTTCAAACACATTTGCCACCCGATATGGACCTTCGTAGCTGGGTGCAAATTTATTTACTAAAGTATGAGAAACAGAAGACTGGAAGTGCGTTTCCACGAGAGTGAGATCTCCAACGACAAGATCTGGTTCCCTACGCCTAGTATTATAGTATCTTGCTTGAGTCGCTTGTGCTCCTAGCATTGCAACACGAGCTTTTTCTGCCATGATTCGTACTGATTGCGGAGTTGGTCGCTGGTTTAGTTCGTCGATAATCCCCGTTAAATTTTCAAAAGGGGTTTTAATTTTGCGACCCAGAAAAAGTTCTGCAGGAGTAATTTTAGTAGATTCGTGAACAGACGAGCGCAGGGCGAACGAAAAAAGCTCAAGATGTTCATCCCATCGCTCGTGATGATCCATGACAAATGTAGCAGTCATTTTAACAAGCGTGCGGTTTACTCGTTCCGCAGGATTACTCTGGGGATGATATGGGGAAATGAATTTATGCTTAATGTGAAGTCCCGCACACATTCTTTCAAAAATGTCAGAAATAAATTGGGGACCATTATCCGAAACTACTTTATTAGGTGCACAATATCTAGAGAATACTTCATTAATTAATACATTACAAATAACTTCTGCCGTAGCGGCTTTAATGGGAAAAACTTCAACCCATTTAGAAAAATTATCAGTTAGTACTAAAACGTAACGAGCTTTGTTTTTAACAGATAAAGGATAAGGTCCCAATAAATCTATTGAAATAATATAAAAAACATGAGAACTTGAACTAGATTTCAAGTGACCGGCCGGTCTTACATTACGGTAGTTATTAATCTGACACAAGTGACATGATTGAACGTATGCGAGCACACTTTGGTACATGCCAGGCCAATAGGCAACATCCCGCAATTTACAACGGGTCTTGCGAATACCTAAATGGCCTGCAAGAGGTTTGTCATGAAATTCGTTTAAAAGAGCCATTCTAAGGGTTCGCGGAATACATGGGCGAAACTCTGCCCTAGTAGTCCCAGATTTCGTATAGTAAAGAAGACCCTCTATGACTTCAAAATGCTGTGACCTCCCAGCCAGAGAAGGATCACTTTGTAGGGGAGAACCCGCAAGCAAAAGTTTATAGATATCCCCAAAATCTGGATCATTTATTAATTCTGCCATTATCTGCTCTCTGGATGTTATATCAGCTATTAGAAGTAAAGGCTGACATCCAGGAGTAGTTTCTGTGGGGACCCCACTAATCGGAATGCGAGACAATGCGTCCGGTAATTGATTTTTATGACCTGGCTGATACGAAATTTTGACATTGTTCTCTTGTAACTTCAGAGACCACTTCATAAGTCTTTAAGATAGGTGCTTAGCAGAATTCAAATACTGAAGGGCAGAATGATCCGTAATTATGTTAACTGTCAATTCGTTAAGATAACATTGAAATTTGTCAAGAGCATACATTACAGCAAGACATTCACGTTCCGTAGCTAAATAATTGCGTTCAGCTTTGGCTAAAGTACGAGACGCAAAAGCTATTAGATGCCCAGCTTGTGACAAAACGCCACCAAGACCAACTCCGGATGCGTCAGTATAAATATCAAATTCCTTAGTATGATCCGGGAAAGCCAACACAGGATGCCGAGTCAACGCAGACTTCAGTGTTTCAAATGCAGCGTTAGACTCAGGTGTCCAAACAAACTTCTTGTATTTACGTTTCAAAGCATACAATGGTTCACAAATTGTAGCATAAGCGGGGACGAACTGCTGATACCATCCGGTCATTCCCAGAAAGCGTGATAGTTCTTTTGCTGTTTTAGGCCGAGGAAAGTCAACAATAGGCCTAATTTTTTCATTATCCGTAAATAAGCCATGGGGAGTGATTTTCAACCCCAGATATACAATCTCGTACCTCGCTATCTGGCATTTACTAGGTTTTAACGTCAAGCCAGCATTGTATATGAGTTGGAACACCATGTCATCCAAATATACATGCACATGGGGACCCAGAACAGGTCTGAGAACCGTATCCATAAGCTTTTGGAAAGTAGCAGGTGCAGAAGCAAGTCCAAAGGGCATACGCAGGTATTCATAAGCCCCAAAAGGAGTCACAAAGCCTGTTTTATCGAAGGAGTCCGGATGTACCGCCACCTTCCAATATCCACTCGCCAAATCCAAGGTTGACATCCATTTAGTTGATGACAGGTCATGCAAAATATGCGAAATGACAGGTAGTGGATAATTAATCGTTTTCGTGACTTGGTTGAGCTTGCGGAAATCTGTCACGAAACAAAATTCATTGGGTTGTTTCTTTGGAACCAAAAAGGCAGGCGCAGCCCAGGCGCTTGTTGATTCCCTTATTATGCCCTGTTTGATCATCTCGGAAATTTGACGTTGCATTACCTGTTTCTTATGGGGAGCACAAGGGTAAGGTTTCGTCGCTATCGGTTTCGAACCATCAGTGTCAATGACATGATAAACCACCTGTGTGAAACCAGGTTGATCAGAAAATAAACCAGGGCTTTCCTGTAAAAGGAGAGAAAGCTCGTTTCGTTGCCTCTCATTCAATTGGTTACTCAATAACAAACTCGTTATATCCATAGGGACCGTAGGAATCATTTCGACAGGTTCCGGAAAGGAAATAACATGTTGTACGAAATCCAGGGTAACTTGAAAAGTATTAATAAAGTCCATGCCCATTACACATTTAACAGGTAGTTCGTCTATGAGCAGGAAAGAATGCGTAAAACGAGCCTTTCCCAGCCCTAGATATAATGTGACAGTTCCTGTGATACTGAAGATTTCGTTATTCGCCCCTCGGAAATACTGCGTCACAGGCTGAACGAGTATTGCAGGAAAATTATCAGTGCAAAACTTCGTATTTAGGGCTGATATTTCAGAACCAGTGTCGAACTTTGTCTCGACAATATTATCTTCAATTGTCAAGAAAACATCAGGCAACTGAGGAGTTTGAACAGTCACTAATACTGTTTTAGGGTCAGAATGCTTCGTATAAGGAAGCAGGACCGACCCTTGGTCTACTTCCTTTGGAAGTTTAAAGGATTCCTGGTTGGATTATCATGCGGTCTAAAACCTCGGCCCTGCCGGGTATCGGGAAAATTTTCACGATGAGGAAAACTGCGTGAAAACTGCTGCGGGAACTCCGCATGTCTGTTGACATTTTCATTTCTATGACTTCTTCCCTCAGCACGGGCAGAAAAATGATCATTGCCCTGAGCATGAAAACGTTCCGAATGCTGCGGATTGGAACGGGGTCGAACATACTGTGCATTTGTACGGCGGTACCCAGAAAATTGTTCAGAAACTCGCGGTTGGTGTACCACTCTTCTATGTGGTGGAACGTATGAAGCTTGGGCGTGCACTTGTGTACGCTCGCGTTGAAAGTCATTAGGCCTATTATGCCGCTGAGGGTTTTCGTAATAAGCCTCGCGGGGTGCCCGAGCATGGTGAGTTGGACCACGTTTGCCGTGTCGCTCTTCATATGTTCGTATGTGGCGAAGGCATTCATGAATTGTAGCAGGGTGTCGAAACTCAAGAAAATCCTGTAGAAATGGATCTAGCTGCTGCAATAGGGTGTCCAACATGTCGACATGACTGGCATGTGGATCCCATAAGTTATACAAGCGTGTTGTTTACAAAGCAAATGCAACAGGGCTATCGTTGGGTCTTTGCTGACGAGAAAAAGTTGTTGTGCAAGGCTAGCTTGACTGAGGCCGAAAGGAAAGACTTCCCAAAATTCTGCACGGAAATTCTCATAATGAGAATCCGGGTTCGACAATCTCCACTGCCGATACTAGGTTTTAGCGGTATCCTTCAAGCAAGTGCCTGCGATTTGTACTTTGCAGTCTTGAGGAATATTGTATAGATCAAAATGATCTTCCAAATCCTCGAGGAATTTTAAGGAACCCTCCAAACCATTGAAATTAATTGTTCCTGCAGGCGGCACGAAATGGGCAAGCATTCTGCTTCGCTGAGAGGATTGAACTCCCTCAGATACGACCCGCGACTCAGAGTAATAGGAAGCTGGTGAATTACGAAATTGTGAAGAATGCCTGGGTACTTGTAGATCACTTATATCAAAGTGAGCCCCACAGGCTTCTTGTAGATGGTCGAAATTAATCCCATCACCACCGAAACTTGCCTTAATGTAAAAAATTGAAGTTGTCTCAGGTAAGGAAGACATGGGTAATTATTGTCTAGACCTCGTGTTCGAGAAAAGTTCGGGCGCCAATTATAAAGAATTCACTTTCTTCTAATAAATTATAATGAATTCAAAGCTTCTAATGGTTTTTGTGTTGTTAATTATATCATGAATAGAGTCTCCTGCTAGTAGTGTAGTAATAATAATGAACAAGCTTTTAACTGCTAGTAACGTTGTGGTAGTAATTAAGATGAATAAAATCTTATGCTGGTTGTTAATAATAACAACTAATGAAATAAACCTAACAGCCAGACAGAGATCTGACAAAACTATGAACTGAGAAAAACGTACTTACAAGAACTTTTTATTAGTGGCACTCCTGATATGATCCAGCATACACTTCACACACAGCTACTCAATAAAACGTAGCTCCTTGCACATGAACGAAGCTCTACTCACATAAACGAAGCTCTCATTATACATAAACAACAGCTCTCTCACGTAACACAAAAGCTCTCCACCACATAAACAAAAGCTCTCCTAGGTATCGTTGAACGCGCCTATTTATCCTGGCTACCACCACGTCATCACGTACACTCATTGCCAGATCTCATTCAGCCAGAGAAAAAAATAATATTTCGTTCAGTAAGAAGATAATTTACATAGAAAAATAAAATAACCAGAGATATTAAAATCAAAAGGAAAGTGAATCTAGAGTATACGTTACACTGGTTACAGTAACAATGCATCTATCCATGCTACTTTGAGTTGTCTGCAGCCTTTGCATGTCTCTTTTAGTTAAGGATATGTATAGAAACAGCATAATTTTCAAGAGCAATGTGCCATTATGTCTTAAAAGAAAAGTGTTTGATCAATGCATCCTTCCAGTGCTTACGTATGGTGCAGAGACGTGGACCTTCACTAAAAGAGACATACAAAGGCTGCAGACAACTCAAAGTAGCATGGATAGATGCATTGTTGGTGTAACCCGGAGAGATAAGAAGAGGAACTCGTGGATACGAAAAATGACAAGAGTGGAAGACATCATGATCAGAGTTAAATCCCTGAAATGGCAATGGGCTGGACATACTGACAGAAGGACAGATCATCGATGGACAGCCGAAATTTTAGGTTGGATTCCAAGGGACAGGAAAAGTCCCAGAAGAAGACCTCATGGGAGATGGGTGGATGAAATTCGAAAGTATGCCGGAGTGACATGGAGGAGACTGGCACAAAACAGACCGTTGTGGGAGAAACTTGGGGAGACCTTCGTCCAGCAGTGGATTGATAATGGTTGACAATGATGATTATGATGATATATATATAGCAAATGGAAAACTTTCCCTCTCTAAGGTTCCATTCCCCCCCCCTCCCCCGACCAAAAAGTCCTGAAAGAAACACTGGTCACGCGTTAAACCTACTGTGTGGTTAAACTTAAATGCAGTACTGAAATCGACTGCAACAGTTATAAGATCATAGGGAAATAATGTCAGCTATGAAAGGGCTGGAAAATTCTGCATTAGCAAATAATAAAAACCATAGAAAACGGAAAAGGCAAAGCAGCTGTTTTGTGCCAAAATGTAATACTGGCTATAAATCCTGCAAAAATAAAATATCACTCTTTGCTGTCCCCAAAATTCCTGATATGTTGAGCAAATGGGAAAAGGCAATTCCCAGAGCTGATAAGAAACTTGATGAAAGTTGTGTCGTATGTGCCTTGTACTTTGAATCTGAATTCATGGAGATGCATTATCGTTCCACTATTCAAGGTAAGGAAGTTCTAACATGCCGAGACAAACCATTACTCAAGCCTGACGCCATACCTACTATTTTCCTAAATTAAAAAGACATTTAAAAGGCGAACGACTAATTAGTTTTTCCAATTTGTAAGGGGGGGGCACATGCCCTACTGTGCCTTCCCCACGGTACGCCTGTGTGTATGCTACATTAATAATTTCCTTTTTTTTAAGGGTTAAAATAGTTTACAGGAACTGCATAGAATTATCCCATTTAGACAGACTCCATGAACACCCACTTCTTAATTTTTACCTTATTAAACTTTTTGTTTAAGGTGCAAAAGAATTTTCCTCTCTTTACTGCAAACTCATTTGAATAGCAAATTTAATCACATAATTATTATAAGGTAAAGAAAAGTAAAAAAAAATGTTATAATTATTTTTCTCCAAAAGAATGCCACCATATACATTCAGTTTTTGTTTATCGTATCAGAGGTAAAGTTTTTTAGGAATGATTTTTATAAATGGATTACAGTTGGTATATTATTAGAAGTTAGACCAATTTTAAAAATAGTAATCGCATTTGTTGTATTCTATTTTCAACTCATTAAAAGCCTTCTTTTCAAAGCCAACTGAATGGAAAGCATCAAGTTTCAATATTTATTTTGATCCCATGTTCTTACCAAGAAATTTAGTCACTCATTGCTGAAAAAAGATGTACAATATTAAATAATTTATAAAGTTTTTAGGTTACTGAATTTCAAGACCTAATTGGATTATTGGAATGCAAATTATAAAGCCGATGTCTCATTGAGAAAATATTTCCCCCTTTTTTTTCCGGTAAGGTTTTGAGGGACAAAACATTTTCATTTTTTTTAATTTTTACTTTATACTGTAAGTTGATGTTTCAGTGATTGTAAACTGCATATTGGTCACCAGTGTTTTTGCCTAATGTAACCCATGTATGAGTCTAAAACTTCCGAAATATCTAACATTAATGTTGACGTTAGCACAATGCAAAGCTTAACTTAAGCTACGATACCCTTATTAATGAATCTTGAGCACCCCGTTCGTTCTTTTTTTTGGGGGGGGGGGTGAAAGAGGTGTGTCGATTATTTCGTATATACTTAATTTATCTGCTTATAAAATATCGTTCAAGGAGTACACATAATACTGACGAGCTGGGTGTGTGTCATAGAAAGATGTGCGTTTTTGTCGTCCTTCCTCCCTGAAAAGCGACGTGACATCCGATGGCAGCGCCATCTACCGCTTTCATGATTGCGGGCAGCAAGTTTTTCTGCGAGCACGACACACTAATTCTTCTAGGCACTGTACTTTTACAGTTGGAGGGGTCACATTCCATGAAAAAATAAACGGCATTTCGTCCACGTGCGACTCGAAACCTCTTAACGTGAAACGTCCGCGAAGGGACTCCTGAAATTATCTTCACTGAGAGCAGCTTTACGCATGCGCAATTTGCACCCTACCCAGTGTCTGAGCATTCTTCATTGGATCATCGGAAATTACGTAATGCAAATAGGGAAATCATTGGGTCATCTAAATTTGAAAAACGCTTCAATATTTTTTTACGAAATCACGCATATAAATACTTCAAGTTTAATCGAAATTAACAAGATATTGTTTTTTGTTTAAAAGAAAATTTCCACTGAATGTATCATTTTTAATGAAATGTAAGTACATGTTGCTGAAAGAACAAATTCCCCTAGGAGGTGAAAAAATTCCCAAAAAAGTGAACCACCCTTCACAAATGCCCAGAAGACTTAAAAGGACCTTCACAATTTCATTCCGCTCGCAAGAATCTGCAATTTAAATTAAAATGTGGTGTAACGAGAACAAACAGTACTATGAGACACCTGACCCATCAAGAATCAAGAGAGGAAACAGGGAACTTCTAAAATCCCCAACCTAGGCAGTGTTCAGTACGTTCACCATGATAGACAATGATGCTGTTCATTTGTTGACAGCTTGAGTAGAAATAGATTTCCCTTCTCCTCAGGAATTCATTATAAATGAACTTCTATACAATGAACTCGGCAAAACTATTTTAAACAAATACGTCCATCACAAATATCAAAATTTTAGATTGATAATTTAATTTTATATTCGTTGGCTGTGACACAAATTTACTGCCATATATTTCAAGTAAATTAAACGTTTATGGCCTTAAACGCTTTGTAAAGGCACAAATAGATGAAATATATAATAATACATATCGTTTTTATATTTTTAAATCGCAGGTTGGTGAAGACATCTATCTGGAAATTTATTCGTTTCTAGTAAAACCACCTTATAAACTACATAAATTCCAGGATGTTGCGTAATGGTCACTGTTCTGTTTTCATGGAGGGCATTATTCATAAATAACACTCAACATCATCTAAATGCATTTCTGAAGCATTAAAATATGAAAACTAAAGTTATCCACTTCTGTCGAAAATACATTCTTGTGTTTGCCGGTATTCTTGACAAACGAGTTCCAAAATGTTTACGCCTTTTCCACGAAGATTATATCTGGGGACGATGTTATCTCACAAAACGTAAAGGTGTGTTGCACTGCAGACAAGAAAAGCGAAAATAAAAAAGGGATATGTAACTGTGCGAAAAACCTCATTTTTTCTCTCAGTATAAATGAAAATTAAATTTTCCTAGGTGTGGTGTGTTTCCGTGGTTTATTAACGCATACCGAAATAAAGATCTTATAAAACAATGTAATAATTTTAAGTCTTGCACACGTAGCTGTGAATCTTTCTTAGAATAACGTGTGGAACAGTTTACATACATCTGCACACCTCCTATGAAAGGGATTATGGGAAAAAAGGAGAAACATTTTTTTAAATAATTCAGTACCAGAATAAATTCGTAATTTGAAGCTATGTACTCCTGAATATTACACGTGTATGTAACAGGCATAAGCTGTGCTGAATCTATGTAATTGAATTTCAGGTGATAAGACACGATGAAGGACGGGAAATATTTGCGTGCGTGTTTTTCTGGGTCTTTTTTGCAAAAGTTCTACTTACTATTGCTGCTATTATCGCACAGCTTATGCCTGTTACATACACGTGTTCTTGGCTACCATTTGTCTAGAATACGATATCTTTTTTTCAGCAAGTTTGGGCTCCAACTCATTGCTCTCGTATGGGGAATGACGCAGGAAGCGCATTCCAATAACATCGCAACACTTGAAATTCACAAAGTCTTGGCTCATTAATGACGGCTGTTCTGCAATCATGCATATATGTAGCAACACTGAAATGCTTCCTTAGCTGCCAGGGTCCATGAAACGAACTGTGCTGCCGTTGTGAAAATGAAAGTTGATTCGCCGGTTGTGAGCAAAGTGCTTTTTATTAATTGGGCTTCCGGTGCATGTGCATGAAAGATGTCCATATATCGTATGGGTGTGTTCTTAATTGCCCAATGGAAATCCAATCTCTTCTTTCGGGGTATAATCATGCGCGCATTTACAATGACATATTATTTAAAATACCGAGATTGCCATCGTTAATTAAATGAACGAATCATTTCACAAATAAGTAATTACAATGTCTTTGGCCGTACAGATTTTACGAGGCATAGTGCAGATTCTATTTCCTCTTGTGTCAGTATTCAGTTGCTCACGTATGTCGATGCTGAAGTCTCTATGATGTCACAGTGAACATTTACAGACGTTTTAAATCCTTATCGATGAAATCAAAATGTCTTTCATTCCTAGTTTTATTTCTATACTTTTTTCTGGCTAGAAAGAATGAACTCGGGGCTGGAAATGTTCTGAAATCAGATAAAAGGTATATATTCCCTGTCTAAAAAGTGGGAATTACGCACCTGCAAAGAGTGAGCCTACCTATCAGAGAACGTTCGTTTCCACCTAGTTCTGTTATTTAAAGTGGTCATTCAGAGAGATGATTTATATTAATTCATTCTGTGTGAATACCTACCAAAAGCGGTGTAAAACATGAAACGAAACAAAGAACAGCAAAAGAAGGCGTTTATTTCATATTTTTGCACCAAATAGCATGATGTCAGCGACTGAGGGACTAGCCATTACGCGTCATAACGTGGGGCACGAAGCAGACAAAAATGGACAAGAAGGGAATATTCATGACTAGTGACAGGTTTTTGGTCGGCACTTCTGACGTAACAGAACAAAGGAATTGTTTTTCGAAACTTTCGTAAAATCCTGGCGCTGTGGGAACGTTTCGGTTTGGGAGTGCGTGAATTTTTGGGAACAATTCGGTTCACGAACATCTCACGCTTAACCCTCCGACCGGTTCATGAAATCTGATTCAGCCGCTTTGAAAACTCCACTGGGATCCGTGAAAGCCGTGTCAAAAACGACGGGCATTTCATGAGAGCGACTGGCCGATAACGCAGTGGTCTAAACGATGGCTTCTGATCATTCGTCGAAGATGGGTCCTGGTTCGCATCCTGGTGAAACATGTATTTTTAATATGTCTGACGGCACAGACTCTTTTACTCGTGTTAGTGGCCCTAAATTCGGGACGGGCGATTGTTCAGAACCAACTGAGTTGATTACGACGGTTGTTAAGCTCCCAATCAAAAACATAAAATGAAAATAAAAAGCGATTGATTCTGTTAGCATGAAAACCGGTCTTTCACGGTGAAACTCTCAACCGTTTTTACGACCGGCTTTAGTACACGAACCTAAATTGGTGATTTGGTAACTTGCTGACAACAGATTGAAATCAAAATTAATACATTCAATACACTTTTGAAATAGTGTATGTTGAATATATTTTAGTATAAATTGTTCTAAAATATGTTACATTAGTTAAAATTTCACACTAATTCAATAGAACAAAGAGTTTCCAAATCTATTGATACTGAAAAAATTAAACTGTTATCAAGAGAAAGATGAAGAAACATGAGAATAGTTCCCAATGAACGTTTGGTACGAAGCGTTGGCTACTAATAAATTGTCCGTGATAGGTCCGGGTTTTTGAATCCCAGCGATGCATATATATTATATGATGAGCTTGCCGTACCACACTGGCCCATCCCTGAAACCAGGAAACCCAAATTTGGGACGGGTGTCTAAGCTGCTCATTTATGGTTTTTAAGCCCGTAAAAAAACGAAAAAAATGTTTTGACCCTTAATACATTGAGATTTATTAACAAGATAGACAAGCAAAGGAATGAGTTTGAAATTTATTTGAAATTTTATGGCTGGATATGAGCTAAACATGCCACATATTTACTGTTTACGTTTATTAATATATATATATATATATATAAGAGGATGTAAGGTCTGTTTACGTTTATATATATATATATATATATAAGAGGGATGTAAGGTCAGGTGATGCGCAACATAATACAGCCGCTCCTTAACAATGTCAAAGCCGCCTTCCCGTGGCACATCCTGTTCCCACTAAAGGGGCTCTGACGACCGCCAATAGCGGTATAACTACACCATTGGGATTAGAGGAAATGCTATCCAACACTCACCAACCCGCTTGGCCATCGTGGTGAGTTATAGACAAACCCCTCTAAAATTAATCCACAACCTAAATCCTGGACCTGAGTCTCCGGCAGCTGGCCAAGGCAGCGGGCAGTGCGACAGGAAGTCAGAGGGTGATAAAGAATCCCCGGAGGACCGGACTAGGCTGCCATTTGATGCTGACCTTGGCTACTTACATTGGACGCTCCGTATCTTCTGATTCAAGACCTCTTGAATTGGAAGAGGAACTACAAAGGATCCAGTGGGACATCGTCGGGCTAAGTGAGGTAAGGAGAAAAGTGGAAGATCTCATTGAACTGAAAAGTGGACATCTCTTCTACTATCGTGAGACACATACTGGCAGAACTAGTGGTGTTGGATTTTAATAAACAAGAAACTGAAGGATAAAGTTGTAGCAGTTGAAAATTCCTCTAGCAGAGCTGCACGACTCGTTATTAAACTCTCGAGAAGGTACCAGGCTCAGATTTTTCAAACTTATGCACTCACCAAAAGTCATCGTGAAAAGAAATTGAAGAATTTTATGAGGAAATTCGTCATCTAAAAATTAAAGGCAAGTAGCACTTGAAGATAAATATGGGAAGTTTCAATTCAAAACTAGGGCAACGGCAACAAAATAAAACTTCTGTAGTTAAACCTGGTCATAGCAATAGAAACCAGCGTGAAAATACTCTCGTAGAATTTGCAGAGACAGAATGGTTTTTCATCGTGAGCTCTTTTTTCAAGAACTCTTTTTTTACGAAAAGCCGCGAGGAAATAGGCATGGAGGCATCCCAATGGATGGACAAGTGAAAAGGATTTTATTATTTGTAACAAGAAATTTGTCATGGAAGACTGCAGTGTGCTGAACAAGTTGAACACAGGTAGTGATCATAGAATTGTCAGATGTAAGATGCACCTCAAT
The DNA here is from genome assembly GCA_039090855.1 of Macrothele yani. Classification (NCBI taxonomy): domain Eukaryota; kingdom Metazoa; phylum Arthropoda; class Arachnida; order Araneae; family Macrothelidae; genus Macrothele; species Macrothele yani. The sequence continues at coordinate 50,148,278 of CM077018.1, read as the reverse complement.
GCTAAACATGAGCGTGGCAAGCACATAAAACAAACAAAGTGTATTGACATGACCAACATTAAAATACATCATAATACCTTCAAATTGGAACTGAAGAACAGATTCTCTGCTCTAGAATGTCTAACATCAGAAGAAGTGGACATCTCTGAAGTTAACAGAAAAGTAACCAAAGCTCTTATGGAAACAGCAACAAGATATGCTGGGTCTAAGAACAAGTTGCATGTGAAAATATTATCAGGGAAAACCAAAATGTTGATGTAAAAAGGAAGAGTGATAAGGACAACTAAAGAAGGTGTGACTTCCAAAGTGGAATATATAGAGCTGTGCAAGACAGTATGAAAGAGTATCACTGAAGACGTAAGGCAATTCAACTGTGAATTAGTGAGGAAATCTATTGAAAACAACCAAAGCCTAAAGATAGTAAATGGACATATCAGTAAGGGAAGAAAACAGATTATGGCACTGAGAAAAGAAGATGGTTCTGTAACAAGTAACAGAGGCGAACGTTTGACAAGAGTGAAAGATTTCTACTCCAAATATAATGAAAGGGATGATACATTTACCCCAGACATCAAGAAAGGTACCAGTGCCAGAGTTATTCCAGTCCACCTAGCAGAGGTTGCACATGCAATCAAGAACATGAAGCGGGGAAAAGCTCCAGGAGAAGATGGAATCACTGTAGGCATCATACAGGAAGCAAGTGGACAAATTGAAACAGTACTCGCCCGAGTTTTCACTTGATGCCTTAATGAAGGGAAGATTCCTAAAGAATTGGAACAACGCTACAATGATCCTGCTACACACAACAGGTGACATTTAGGATATCAGGAACTACACACCTACCAGCCTCCTATCCGTGGTTTATAAAATCTTCACTAAAGTTTTCTTACGCCGCTTGAAGGTAACACTGGACATGGCTCAACCGAGAGAACAAGCTGGATTCAGAAGTGGCTACAGCACTATAGATCATATCCACGTACGGAGAGAACTAATTGAAAGAGCTAGGGAATATGAGCTTCCTTTGTGCATGGGTTTTCTTGATTATGAAACGGCCTCTGATTCAGTGAAACCATCAGCAGTTACAATGGATTTGAAATCCTGCGGTGTTGAAGATGCTTTTATTAATTTTATGAATAGCATGTATGAAAATGCAGGTGCAAAGATTCTGCTGTTTGAGAATACAGCACACATAAAAATTGGAAAGGGAGTGAGACAAGGGAACACCATATCTCCCAAGCTCTTTAATGTCACATTGGGAAATGTCTTTCAATCACTGAACTGGGACAACAAAGGGATAAAGATTAATGGAGATTATCTAACTCCCCTTCGTTTTGCTGATGACGTAGTCATTTTTGCAACTACCCCATCAGAGCTGCAGAGTATGATCCAGGAACTTGCTGGCAAGTGTAAAGATGTGGAATTAAAAATGAACTTTCAGAAGACAAAAGTGATGTACAATGCTTTTACAAGAAATAAAGATTTATCGATTGATGGAGAAAAGCTGGTGATAACAGATACGTACCTTTATCTTGGACAGCAGATATCAAGTGAGGGTCACATTGATGAAGAAAGTAATTGGCGTATAAAACTTGCCTGGAGAGTTTTTGGAAGAAACAGCATAATTTTCAAGAGCAGTAAGCCATTATGCCTTAAAAGAACAGCGTTGATCAATGCATCCTTCCAGGGCTTACGTATGGTGCAGAGACGTGAACCTTAGCTACAAAAGACATATAAAGGCTGCAGACAACTCAAAGAATCATGCAGAGGTGAATGTTTGGTGTACCCAGGAGAGATAAGAAGAGGAACTCGCGGATCAGAAAAATAATAAGACTGGAAGACATCATGATCAGAGTAAAATCCCTGAAATGGCAATGGGCTGGACATACTGCCAGAAAGACAGACCATCGATGGACAGTCGAAATTTTAGAATGGATTCCAAGAGACAGCAAAAGACCCAGAAGAAGACTACATGGAAGATGGGTCGATGAAATTCTAAAGTTTGCGGGAGTAACATGGAGGAGACTGGCACATGACAGACCGTTAAGGAAGAGGCTTGGAGAGACCTTCGTCCAGCAGGGGATTGATGATAATGATGATATGAAACATGATCATTTAAATAACTTTAACAGACTTTCACACTCAGTATTTAGTCATTAGCACATAATAACTTTTGTTGTAAGGCAACATTTCTCTGTCGTTTCTTATGAACAACTTTAAGGAATTATACTTGAAGACTTATTGGGTTGACTAACACTGAATATCGAATTTTAGGTTTCGGTAATTTGTTGAGAAAAATTAGTATTTAAATATATAAAAATAATTCTGAAAGACAAAAAAGTAGTGAAGATGGCTTTTTTTGGTACGTAAGTAGTTACTCACATGCAAAGTGGAAGAGCAGGAATTCCTGAAAATTTTTTGACATGTAGTGTTACGGCGGAAATTTGATTGTTTTTCTGCCCAGGATTTGGTATACAGCAGTGATGGCTAAATAGCGGACAGCCAGTTTATTTAATACGGACTGCGTATTACATTTAATTCATTTAATAAATTTTATATTTCCAATTGCCGTAGTAGCAACTATTTATCTAATACTTGAAGGTTTCCGCTCAATCCCTGTTACATTTGGCCAAAATACGATTTAAAACTTCAAGCAGTTTACTTACATTCCTCAATTACCACCGAAAGCATTAATTCCTGATTAAACTTTCCCTTTTTTCACTCATCTATTTCACTGATTAGGAAAGTTCAGACTATTTGCCTTTTGGGGAGCATTTCTCACCCTCCGCTTCATCTCTTCAGTCAGCTCTGGCAGTCTTACGTCCCAGAGTGGGCGATATTTAAGTGCTCAGGGAAACCATTACTTTGAGAGACGTAGTTGTACCGTGCATTTCTTATTATCGCCAATGATTTCCTCCGGTCTCTTTTGGGTGTCTCACTGCTCTTTGTACATCCTCCAGCAGATGCTGAATTTTGGTATTTGTCTTTTGCGTGTTTGTTGTGACGAAATTGTTTTCCATATTCAGGAAAGCAAACAGTGAAAATCGTGAACTTAATACAGAATGGGATGTGTTTGTTTTTTACTCCTCAATAGAACTAACATACTTCAATGCTTAGTTTGTCTTCAAGTGTTAGCCAACATAAATTTAAAAGACCCTACATCACAAATCACTTGAAAAACTACAAGTTTTCTAGCGAGTCACTAAAAAGTGCTATTGAACAACAATCTTTCTTTCTTGACATCCTATGTAATTATTTACGAACTTGTAATAGCAAAGAAACCGTTTAAAGACGGAGCTTTTGTGGAAATGTGTGCAGTTGAAGTGGCAGAATCGTTTAATGAAGAAAAAGTTAGAAATTAATTTTATTTGTACCTTATTCAAGACAAACTGTCACTAGGAGAATCGAAGTTATTAGTTGGCATTTGTCTTCCATTTTAAATTATTTAATTAAAAATTGTGTGTCCTTTTCATTGGCACTTGATAAAAGTACAGACATCACGGATACTAGTCAGCTCCTAAGTTTTGTTAAAGTGATTCGATAAGAATTTTCTATTCAAGAAGAGTTAGTGATGTTTACTCTTTACACGGCACAAGGAAAGAAGAACATATATTTTAAACTTTACGAAATGCAATGGAGGAATGTGGTGGACACGAGAGGTTTCTTGCTGTACGTACCGATGGCAGTAGGGCTATGATCACTATAGGGCTATGATTGTTTCTCAAACTGGTTTTGTTGGATTAATTGTTTCTCAAACTGGTTTTGTTGGATAAACTGGTTCTCAAACTGGTTTTGTAGGATTCATTGTTTCTCAAACTGGTGTTGTTGGATTATTTGGTTCTCAAACTGGTTTTGTTTGATTAATAAATGAAAAGAAAGTTGACTGGTTTTGTAGGGCTATGATTGGTTCTCAAACTGGTTTTGTTGGATTAATGAAGGAAAAGAACATTGACGGGCATACATTACATTGTATAGTGCAAAGTCCATCAAAATAGTTGACACAACTGCTACTGTGACCAAAATAACAAATTTGATCGGAAGAGGAAACAGCTTTCTTACACACAGAAAGATCCTTGATTTTTAAAATTCAGTTCCACAGAGATTTATAATTTAGTTACACAGAAATCATTTTATGTATTTCCCATATTAGAACGCATAACCCATCCTGATTGTCTAACCAGAAAATAAAATTTAAACATAGTTTTTGTGTTAAGTATGTGTTAGTTTTCTAAACTAATATTTTAGACATACCCTGTTATGTGATATAATGTGTTGCCACTACAACGAGTGGCTGCTCTGAGTATTGGATAATGACCTCTTGTACATGCAGGCTTCGAACGCAGAAGGAAGAGTGCTCTCGTCTTAAGCACTTGTTTTCTTCCTTTCCCGAGATCTGTGGTCTTAAATTCGGGAGAAGTACTGCTTATAAAACTTATACTTCGCAATTTTGGTCGTTAGGCCCTCCCACAAAAAATGTTTTCCCAGCATGAATTGCCTTTACCATTGGAAATACGTTCTAGACGAAAAATTCTGCACTTTCTACTCGTGTAGCTCTTGAATGGTTCATATTTCATTATTGACGATTTATGTTCGAAAACGGTCCATATCAGAAATAATTCAGAGATCCGTACTTAAATATTCGCGGAATATTTTTCTGACTGAAGTACATAAATCGCAAAATAATTCTAAAAAAGAAATTTTACGAAATATGCATATCAAGAATTTTAAAATACATGACCTAAATATTGATATTGAGGTGAACGTACTCGATTATTTCAAGCGATTTGTAAGTAAAGTAAAAAAAACTGAAATATCGATGTCCAAATCATAAGTTTTGTAAAAATCTTCATGGATAGAGAGGAAGGTTGAACGAAAAAGTGACGTAACGAGCCCGGTCCCATTCTTCGAAACGGACAGAAGTTTTTTGTCTTAGTGTTGGAGATTTCTTTCATGAAATTACGTTCCCTGAATCACGGACATGATGCACCTAACTGTGTTTGTCGTTCACGCATGTCACTCACACCCTGGGTCAGAAAACTAAAGAAACCGGAGAAGCTTTGTAAATTCACAAGTTAAAACAATCGCTTTATGTTCCATTACTTTATGACGTTCTTCCTTACAAATTCAATATACAGTAAATCGTCATTAATCCGGACCCCATTGAGCCAAACTTCGCTTAACCCGGACAGTCCTTTTCCAAATAAATAAAAAAGTGACAAATGCGAATAAAAAGCTCAGTTACGGGAGCGTGACTGCAAACTACGCATTTATCGTGCAGGTGAACCTGCTGTGACTCAACCGGTTTCCCTTCCCCTCTTCAATTCTACTCTATTGTTTGTGCGGCAGGGTGTGTTGATCAGTCAGTAGCTTTGCCTGATACGCTGCACATCACGTCTTGTTTTACACGGTATCTTTATTTACTGTTATTAAAAATAAAGTTTTACACTGTTTTCGTTTGCGTGCAGTGATGGCGTTAAGTAAACGTAATGATGCTTAAAAACGTAAACATAAGGCTATCCCTCTCTTCACGATAAAATATGCGTGATAGAATCAGTGGCGGGCATTTGTGTGGAATATGGAATAGCCAAACACAATGTTTCACACATAGGAAATAATATGACGACCTACGAATATTTGCCTGATACGCTGCACATCACGTCTTGTTTTACACGGTATCTTTATTTACTGTTATTAAAAATAAAGTTTTACACTGTTTTCGTTTGCGTGCAGTGATGGCGTTAAGTAAACGTAATGATGCTTAAAAACGTAAACATAAGGCTATCCCTCTCTTCACGATAAAATATGCGTGATAGAATCAGTGGCGGGCATTTGTGTGGAATATGGAATAGCCAAACACAATGTTTCACACATAAGGAAATAATATGACGACCTACGAATATTTGTCCTGAAGTTTAATCTGGAATATGCTGTTTATAATGTTTTTTTCAGCTTCGTTCTTGTGGATTGGCTGCGCGAAGAATTGAAATTCAAGCTGAAACGGAAAAATTATCTGAACAGTCGGGCATTAGCGAATTTAAGCCAGCTAGGCTTGACTGTTTAGGTTCAGAAAGCGTCATAACATAACAAATAAAAGACTATCTGGTGAAAGTCTCAGTGTCGACGCTGAAACGTTTGATACCTTCAGGAAAAAATTGGACGATTATTTTAAAGTAGGAAAAAATACAGACTTAACGGCTATATAATTATGTTCAGATGGGCTTTTATTGGAGAGCCTTACCTGACAGCACACAAGAGTCTAAGGATGAAAAAAGCACGCCTGGGAGGAAGATTAGTAAGGAAAGAGTTTCCGCTTTGTGATGCGCAAATCTTGAAAGTCACATGTTGAAGTCTGTGATTGTGGGCAAAAGCATAAAGCAAAGGGCAATAAAACGTATTATAGACAATTTACCAATCTACTACTACAACTCAAGAAATGGATGGTTCACTTCAGGTATACCAATGGATTGGTTTCTTAAAAAAACAGGGCCAGAAGTCAGAAGATGTAAACTGAGGTTTTAAAAATTCCTGAAGAAGAAGTTCAAGCGCTTGTTTTTCATGACAATGCTTCAGCACACCAAGATGCGGAAGAGCAGACAAGTGATGCTGAAACGTTTATGTGTATATTCATGCCACCAAACACCACCTAGCTCTGATCCAGCACATGATTCCACAGCGGCAGCTGAAAAACAATTTTTCGGTTGCTGTGTGTTTCTGAAACGTGGAAAGAGCGATGTATTTATTTATTAACTGTCGCCACGTATTTGGAATATTTTCACCAATATTTTCATCTGATCCAGCATTTGGACCAATGCATCGCCTACACAGCCAAACGTCTTTACAGAAAAGAACGTTTAAATGAAATTGTGGAAGTCCAGGAACCGGCTGAAGGAGATGAAGACAGAAGAGTATAGAAGACGTTACAGTATCTTAAAGCTTACAATCTGAGACCTGTGATTTTTAATTTTGCAGCTGCTGTGAATAATATAAAACCCTCAACATTGGTTAAATCGTGGAAAAGAACTTCTGATAAATGAGGTGGTTAAACCAGATACAGCTAAGTTCGAAACAGAATATGTTAACGACATACTCCGCCGAAGTGGTGAAAATGCTGTAACACTGGAATATCTTGAGTTGTGGTTAGAAGGAGAAGAAGATCCACGTTATCATTTTTTGACAATTGTTAAAAGTGTGACAGCAGCAGAAAGTTATGAAGGGAATGAAGAGGACCACGATGAAGCAGACTATATTAGTGAACAAAAGTCTCAACTCAGTGAAAAAACTGAACACTTGAATATCGTGATCAAATACGTCGAAGGCAGCAAAAATGAAAACCTATCTGGATATTACAAAAGTTTGAGATACCTACGTGCATTAATAGTCCGAGAAATTAGCTCTAAATTTAGACAACAGAAGATCAGTATTTTCTTGAACCCAGTGAGCGCGTCAAGTGACGTGAGTGTGGAAGAGCCTGAAACGTCATATTCTAAGTAATAAGTTAAAGTTGCATTGAAGGAGCTAAATAACATGTAAGTTATGTGCTGATTTCTGTCCTGTAGATTAATTCGCCTTCTGCATTATTTCAAATGTAAAACAAATGTTTTTTTTCATTGTACAGGGTGACTTAACTATACTTTGGCTCAATTTGTACGTTGCCTTTTTAATCCGGACGAAGTAGAGCCCCAGTTAGTTCGGATTAATGAGGTTCTACTGTACTGCAAAATTTTTGATTGACCGGCTGTAGTTAAACTCAGGAATGTGTACTTGATAAATGCCCAACCCACATGATTCTTTTTAAAACTTCTCTTACAATTTCTAATACTATGCAGTAAAATCTTAGGAAAATTAGGTATATATAATATTATTACAGGAAAAAATACTAAATTTATGTACAGAACAGAAATTCAAAGAGGTTATTAAACCACAGAAACATAAGTTTAACATTTCTCCGGAAGTTGCCAAGGAAACAATTAGGTCGTATATCAAATGGAACAGCACAGCGAAAGTAAATCACGAAACTGCAAATACTCGGTAGCATAGCTGAAAAAACTACACATTACTGAGGTGATGTTCCCGCGAAAATAATATAAAGCGAGGTCACGCACCCCATATCTTTGCAGTATCACAAAAGCTTTGTTTCATCCCGAAAATAACTTTATATGATTCTCTCGTTTGTTTTACGTATTACTCTTCAAAGTTATGCAGAAAGAAAAGCTTCTGTACAGTCCAACACAGTTCCTTGAAAATTCCGATAACGGAGCAACTCAACAAGCTCAAACATTTAGTAAACTTTGTGTTTCAATTCTCTTCTATCTTCTTAGCCAGGAAACCTAGGGAAGTGAACCATGAGGGGTAGGTGAGTATCACCAAAGGAAATTTGTTTACCCTTACACAAAATCCAATATCATCGTAATGCCCAAAGGTACGAACTCACTCTTATCTCTAAAGGTACGTACACACTCTCAGACTTAGAGGTTCGATTCCTTCAGAATCTAACATTTTATGTATCATGTAAGAAAGAAAATTTCACAGATAACACTTCTAACGTATACTCTATATTCACTTTCCTTTTGATTTTACTATCTCTGTTTATTTTATTTTACTATGTAAATTATCTTCCTACTGAACGAAATATTATTTCACCCGCTGAATATGATCTGGCAATGAGTGTAAGTCATGACGTGGTGGTAGCTAGTATATAGGCGCGTTCATCGAGGGAGCGTGTGTGTTGTTATAAGGTGAGCGTGTGTGTTGTTATGAGGTGAGCTTGTGTGTTGTTATGAGGAGAGCTTGTGGTCGTTAAGAGAGAGCGTGTACAATAAGAGGAAAGATTATTCATTATTGTGTACAAGAGTTATGAGTGCCTTAGTTGACCAAGAGTCGTTCAAATAAAGAAGTTTTCAGTAAGTTCAGTCTTTCTCAATTCATAGTTTTGTCAGACCTCTGTCTGGCTGTTAGGTTTATAATATTTATTTGATTCCTATAAATAACCAGCGTTGAGACTTTGTTTACGTTCGTAATTAACTAGTAACAACACCCTTTTGAATTCATTATTTTGAAGCTTAGTACAAGTATATCATTAGCTAGCTGGTAGGAAGAGAATCATTCATAATAATTAGCTTAGCGGAAAGTAAATTCATTATAATTGGCGCCCGAACTTTTCTCGAACACGAGATCCTGACTATTATTATCCATGTCTTCCTTACCTGAGACAACTTCAAATTTCCACCCTCCGGCAAGTCTCGAGGGTAATGGTGTTTTTGTGGACAATTTGCACGAAGCCTGTGGCTCTGACTTTGATATGAATGATCTACACGTACCCAGGCATTCTTCACCATTTCGTAATGCACCGGCTTCCTATCACTCTGAGTCGCGGGTCGTACCTAAGGTAGTTCAATCCTCTCAGCGAAGCAGAATGCTTGCCCATTTCGTGCCGCATGCAGGAACAATTCATTTCAATGGTTTGGAGGGGTCCTTAAAGTTCCTCGAAGATCTGGAAGATCATTTTGATCTATAAAATATTCCTGAAGACTGCAAGGTCCAAATTGCCGGCACTTGCTTGAGGGATACCGCTAAGACCTGGTATCGGCAGTGGAGAGGGTCGAACCCGGATTCTCATTATGAGAATTTCCGTGCAGAATTCTTGGAGGTCTTTCCTTTCGGCCTCAGTTGAGCTAGCTTTGCTCAACAGCTTTTTTCACGTCAGCAAGGTCCCAATGATAGCCCTGTTGCATTTGCGTTGGAAACTACACGCCTATATAACCTATGGGATCCACATGCCAGTCATGTTGACATGTTGGATACCTTCATGCAGCAGCTCGACCCATTCTTACAAGATTTTCTTGAGGTTCGACACCCTGCCACAATTCATGAATGCCTTCGCCTCATACGCACGTATGAAGAGCGACATGGCAAACATGGTTCGACTCACCATGCTCGGGCATCCCGCGAGGCTTATTACGAAAACCCTCAGCGGCATAATAGACATAACTTTCAGCCCGAGCATACACAAGTGCCCACCCAAGCTTCACACGTTCCACCACACAGAAGAGTGGCGAATCAACAGCGAGTTTCTGAACAAGCTTCGGGATATCGTACACCGGCACAGTATGCTCGACCCCGTTTCACTCAGCAGCATTCGGAAAGTTATCATGCTCAGGGCAATGATAATTTTTCTGCCCGTGCTGAGGGCCGACGTAACGGATATGAGAATGTCAACAGACACGCGGAGTTCCCGACGCAGGTTTCACGCAGATCTCCTCATCGTGAAAATTTTCCCAATACCCGGCAGTGTCGAGGTTTCTGACCACATGATAACCAGACCAGCATTCCTTTAAACTTCCACAGGAAGTAGACGAAGGGTCGGTCCTGCTTCCTGATACCAAACATTCTGACCCTAAAACAGTATTAGTGACTGTTCAAACTCCTCAGTTGCCTGATGTATTCTTGACACTTGAAGACATTATTGTCGAGACAAAGTTCGACACTGGGTCTGAAATATCAGCCCTAAATACAAAGTTTTGCAATGACGCTTTTTCTGCAATACCCGTTCAGGCTGCAACGCAGTATTTGCGAGGTGCAAATAATGAAATCTTCAGTATCTCAGGAACTGTCACATTATCTTTAGGGCTGGGAAAAGCTCGTTTTACACATTCTTTCCTGCTTATAGATGAGCTACCTGTAAAATGTCTAATGGGAATGGACTTTATAAACAAGTTTCAAATAACTTTGAATTTTGTACAACATGTGATTTCCTTTCCGGAACCTGTCGAAATGATTCCTACGGTTCCTGTAGATATCACGAGTTTATTATTGAGTGACCAATTGAATGAGGAGCAACGAGACCAGCTTTCTCTCCTTTTACAGGAAAGCCCTGGTTTATTTTCGGATCAACCTGGTTTCACACAGGTGGTTTATCATGTTATTGACACTGATGGTTCGAAACCAATTGCGACGAAACCTTACCCTTGTGCTCCACATAAAAAACAGGAAATGCAACGTCAAATTGCTGCAATGATTAAGCAGGGCATAATCAGGGAATCAACAAGCGCCTGGGCTGCCCCTGCCTTTTTGGTTCCAAAGAAACAACCCAATGAATTTCGTTTCGTGACAGATTTTCGCAAGCTCAACCAAGTCACAAAAACGATCAATTATCCCCTACCTGTCATGTCACATATTTTAAATGACTTGTCGTCAACCAAATGGATGTCAACTTTGGATTTGGCGAGTGGATATTGGCAGGTGGCAGTACATCCGGATTCTGTCGATAAAACTGGCTTTGTGACTCCCTTTGGGGCCTATGAATATTTACGTATGCCTTTTGGACTAGCTTCTGCACCTGCTACTTTCCAAAAGCTTATGGATACGGTTCTCAGACCTGTCCTGGGTCCCCATATGCATGTCTATTTGGATGACATTATTATCACATCAGAGACTTTTGACGAGCACCTTTCTCTGCTCAAACAGGTGTTCCAACTCATATACAATGTTGGCTTGACGTTAAAACCTAGTAAATGCCAGATAGCGAGAGACGAGATTGTATATCTGGGGTTGAAAATTACTCCCCATGGCTTATTCACTGATAATGAAAAAATTAGGCCTATTGTTGACTTTCCTCGGCCTAAAACAGCAAAAGAACTATCCCGCTTTCTGGGAATGACCGGTTGGTATCAGCAGTTCGTCCCCGCTTATGCTACAATATGTGAGCCATTGTATGCTTTAAAACGTAAATACAAGAAGTTTATTTGGACACCTGAGGCTAACGCTGCATTCGAAACACTGAAGTCTGCATTGACTCAGCCTCCGGTGTTGGCTTTCCCGGATCATACTAAGGAATTTGATATTTATACTGATGCATCCGGAGTTGGTCTTGGTTGCGTTTTGTCACAAGCTGGGCATCCAATAGCTTTTGCGTCTCGTACTTTAGTCAAAGCTGAACGCAATTATTCAGCTACGGAACGTGAATGTCTTGCTGTTGTGTATGCGCTGAATAAATTTCAATGTTATCTTAATGAATTGACAGTTAACATAATTACGGATCATTCTGCCCTTCAGTATTTGAATTCTGCTAAACACCTATCTCAAAGACTTATGAAGTGGGCTCTGAAGTTACAAGAGAGCAATATCAAAATTTCGTATCAGCCAGGTCATAAGAATCAATTACCGGACGCATTATCTCGCGTTCCGATTAGTGGGGTCCCCACAGAAACTACTCCTGGATGTCAGCCTTTACTTCTAATAGCTGATATAACATCCAGAGAGCAGATAATGGCAGAATTAATAAATGATCCAGATTTTGGGGATATCTACAATTTTTTGCTTGCGGGTTCGCCCCTACAAAGTGATCCTTCTCTGGCGGGAAGGTCACAACATTTTGAGGTAATAGAGGTTCTTCTTTATTATACAAAATCTAGGACTACTAGGGCAGAGTTTCGCCCATGTATTCCGCGAACCCTTAGAATGGCTCTTTTAAATGAATTTCATGACAAACCTCTTGCAGGCCATTTAGGTATTCGCAAGACCCGTTGTAAATTGCGGGATGTTGCCTATTGGCCTGGCATGTACCAAAGTGTGCTCGCATACGTTCAATCATGTCACTTGTGTCAGATTAATAATTATCGTAATGTAAGACCGGCCGGTCACTTGAAATCTAGTTCAAGTTCTCATGTGTTTGATATTATTTCCATAGATTTATTGGGACCTTATCCATTATCTGTTAAAAATAAAGCTCGTTACGTTTTAGTACTAACTGATAATTTTTCTAAATGGGTTGAAGTTTTTCCCATTAAAGCCGCTACGGCTGAAGTTATTTGTAATGTCTTAGTTAATGAAGTATTTTCTAGATATGGTGCACCTAATAAAGTAGTTTCGGATAATGGTCCTCAATTTATTTCTGACATTTTTGAAAGAATGTGTGCGAGACTACACATTAAACATAAATTCATTTCCCCATATCATCCCCAGAGTAATCCTGCGGAACGCGTTAACCGAACGCTAGTGAAAATGATTGCGACTTTTGTAATGGATCATCATGAAAGATGGGATGACCATTTAGAACTTTTTGCGTTCGCCCTCCGCTCGTCTGTCCACGAGTCTACTAAAATTACTCCTGCAGAACTTTTTCTGGGTCGCAAAATTAAAACCCCTTTTGAAAATTTAACGGGGATTATCGGCGAACTAAATCAGCGACCAACTCCGCAATCAGTACGAATCATGGCAGAAAAAGCTCGTGTTGCAATGCTAGGAGCACAAGCGGCTCAAGCAAGATATTATAATTCTAGGCGTAGGGAACCAGATCTTGTTGTTGGAGATCTCACTCTCGTGGAAACGCACTTCCAGTCTTCTGTTTCGCATACTTTAGTGAAGAAATTTGCACCCAGCTACGAAGGTCCATATCGGGTGGCAAATGTCTTTGAAAATAATATTGTTCTGGAGAAACCGGACAACCATTTTCAATATGTGCATGTTGATCAGTGTCGCAAGTATCATGAACGGAATATCGATTTCATTATCAATCCTACTCAACCTTCTGTTCCACAGACTCAAGAATCTATATCTCATGTTCAACCGCCAGAAATTTTGGACGAACCAACAAACATTTTTGAAGAATCTCCAGTGATTTTTCCTTCACCCTCCCCCTCCAGGCGGGTTTCTACACACGCAATCTGATTCTCCCATGAGACCAAGGCTCGAATCGAGTTCGTCGAATACTAGTATCGTTCCTTTCCCTCCAACCATTGCCAAGACTATTGCTGCGCCGTTTCCGGATAACTCTGCACCAACGCGGGCTACTTCTTCTTTGAATACCTCGTCAGAAAGTAATCCTATAGGTAAATCTAAACATCGCCCTGCACGACCACTGAATTACAGCAGCGACTCAGAGGCTTCGGACATTTCTGACTTATCAGTTATGCATCCTCAATTTCATGTTCCAAACCGTCCAGCACCACCAAAGGCTGGGCGCAAACGTGACTTGTCTCCCCAATCTGCTTCGCCGCAACAGCGACGAAGGCAGAAATATTTGCATCCACCCGGGTTTCGCCCCTGGAACCTACGTTCAGGGCAAACAGGGCCGATGCCTGCTGCTACTCTCATGCCACGTGGGCGTAAGCAAAAGCAAACGATGTGGCCGGAGACACGTCCGTCCAAAAAGATACTGGAAGGACACAACGGGCCCCAGCACAAAGGGACTTCATATCCAAAGCCTGGGGGAGCCCGTTCCTATCAGCCGCAGCAGGGATTTCCGGACCGCCAGAATTCAGACGTTCCTGACCGTTCCTATCAGCCGCAAGGGATTCCGGACCGCCAGACTTCTGACCGTTCCTATCAGCCGCAAGTGATTCCAGACCGCCGGACTTCTGACCGTTCTTCTGAGCCGCAGGGATATCTGGACCCACAGACTTCAGCCGTTTCGGACCGAAGGATTTCCGCCATTCCTGATCGTTCCCGTCAGCCGCCGGGATTTCCTGACCGACAGCAGACCGATGTTCCAGTTCCCTTCCATTCCCTGAAGAGATCCAAGCCACCTGATTTTACCAGTCCAATTAGGCCTGGAAAACGTTATCGCACTAGAGTTTTTTATGCGTCCTCGAGATAAGTAAGTTCTCGTGGACAGGTTCTTTTCTCAGTTTGTTGTTTTTCCTGCAAGACCAGTTGGCGTGTCAGAATTTATTTTTTTCGTGTGGGCCTATGCATTCTTTTTTGTGTATATATGTGTGTTTTTTTTATATTTCTTCTATGTCCATCTACTAATCCACTTTTTTATATATATCTATGTGATTAGGGGTAAAATAATAAAATTGTTACTGTTAGGAAGCTCCAGGTAAATTTCGCTGCTGATACAGTTGGTATGTATTTCAAGAATAATGCGAACGTAATTTGAAATGAAAATATTAAAATTGTTACTGTTAGGCAGCTCCAGGCAATCTTCGCTGCTGATACAGTTGGTATGTATTCACCGAATAATGAGAACGTCATTTGAAATTAAAAAAGTGATTCCTGCTAGGCAGAATAAAAGGAAAGTATGCCGATGCAGGTTTGTTTTGTTCTACACTACAAATTTTACAGTCGAATACAGATTTCGTAAATTGTCATGCCAAGTTTGATAATGTAAATACGGCTACCACCAAACCACAAAACAAAAAAGAGGTCGAGAAACGTCAATCAACGAAATGTAAGACTTACACTCCAAAACTGATAGGTTTTTCGGAAACAAAAAGAACAAAAAAAAAGAAAAGAAAAAAGAAAAAAAAATAAAAATAAAGGGGGAGATGTTGTAACGTATACTCTATATTCACTTTCCTTTTGAGTTTACTATCTCTGTTTATTTTATTTTACTATGTAAATTATCTTCCTACTGAACGAAATATTATTTCACCCGCTGAATGAGATCTGGTAATGAGTGTAAGTCATGACGTGGTGGTAGCTAGTATATAGGCGCGTTCATCGAGGGAGCGTGTGTGTTGTTATGAGGTGAGCGTGTGTGTTGTTATGAGGTGAGCTTGTGTGTTGTTATGAGGAGAGCTTGTGGTCGTTAAGAGAGAGCGTGTACAATAAGAGGAAAGATTATTCATTATTGTGTACAAGAGTTATGAGTGCCTTAGTTGACCAAGAGTCGTTCACATAAAGAAGTTTTCAGTAAGATCAGTCTTTCTCAATTCATAGTTTTGTCAGACCTCTGTCTGGCTGTTAGGTTTATAATATTTATTTGATTCCTATAAATAACCAGCGTTGAGACTTTGTTTACGTTCGTAATTAACTAGTAACAACACCCTTTTGAATTCATTATTTTGAAGCTTAGTACAAGTATATCATTAGCTAGCTGGTAGGAAGATAATCATTCATAATAATTAGCTTAGCGGAAAGTAAATAAAGCTAATTCATTATACACTGGGGAACAAATAAAAACATTTTTCGTGGAGCCTGAAATTTTCGATCTGACTGTGGATATTTTTCTCCAGCTGATTCCCCAAATGACACCCTTTCTGCTCTAACAGCTCCAGATTTTTACACATTGTCGCGTTATTATTGCGGATTACATTATTTTTCCAACAGCATTTTTAATTCGTCTTCTGAATTATTTCAAATGTTCCGCGAAAACAAATTTTTTACAGATGACAATCTGTAAACAATTTGTTTTCTTGGTGCGTGGAATTTTCGACTTTATTCGGCATATATTTGTGCAACTCAGTCCGGATGTGGTACATTTTTTGCTCTAGTAGCTCACATTTTCGAGATATTGCTGCCATTATTGCCTAATATTACTTTACATTCCCGGCAATATTTGTTATCTGTTCGTATACATACCTTTGAATTTTCTGTTGCTGTCCTTCTTTGCGTGTGCACGTTACATGAGTAGACGTGTTTTATTTCTGTTTCAGGCGTTCACATGGATTCATTACGAA
Organism: Macrothele yani; assembly: GCA_039090855.1. Lineage (NCBI taxonomy): Eukaryota > Metazoa > Arthropoda > Arachnida > Araneae > Macrothelidae > Macrothele > Macrothele yani. The sequence continues at coordinate 50,131,881 of CM077018.1, read as the reverse complement.
GAAAATGTGTCAATCATCCCGATGTTTTTTTTTGTTACATTTGCAGATAGTAAACGTTCGCTCAACAGAGACAAGCTATAACAGACTTTTGTATAAAGAGCTTATTTTGCCTACTTCACGCTAAAACTACTGGACCAAGATAAGCCTTGGGCATCGCATGTCGTGTGTAAAACAAGTACACAGCACCTGCGACACTGCATCATTATTAAAATAAAGTGCATGAAATTTGGTATACAAATGGTATCGCGCAAACAGAGCAACCACAGTGATGACTCTTACTTTTGTCTGGTGAATATTAAAGGCATCAATGGGAAGAACCGGTGTAGGTGGACGTATCCTGATCTAGCCTCCGCTAGACGCCCTATTCCACACTGGGAGGAGGTACCTGTCCCAACATGTAGCAGGCTTCCATAGCTCTCCGAAGAGTTGAATGATTCGGCTGGTGAGAAAGAAAGCTATGCTGAGCAACATGATGGTGATGTCCAAGGACCTTCATCAGCTGCATCAGGTTTCAGTCAAAAAAATTGAACGACCTTTTAAGGTTGTTCTGGCAGAAAAAAATGTACTGTTACCGGGAACAAAAAACATAGTGTATTGCAACAGTAAAGAGTTTTGCCATTCTTCACAAAAGAAAACGAAGTTGTTTTCTGCAGCAATGTGCCAGGATGGTTGATGAAATTGAGCGTACGGGAATACACACCCACTGAATGGCGGTTATTCATAGATAGCTCCAAACGCAGCCTTAAGTGTGTACTTACACATAACGGGAACAGGTACAGATCAATATCAATCGGTCACTCAGCTGGCATGCGGAAAGATCCGGCGACAATAGCCATAGCCTTGGAAAAGATAGCATACTGCCATCACAAATGGGTCAGCCGCCCCGGTGGCGCAGTGGTCTAAGCGATGGCCTCTGATCATTCGTCCGAGCATGGTCCGGGTTCGAATCCCGGTGAGGCATGGATGTTGTGTTTGTCTTACGGCACTGGCTCTCTCCCTTCCCTGGAACCAGTGACCCTAAATTAGGGACGGGCGACTGCTTATAGCCCGTTGAGTTGCTCACGGTGGTCGTTAAACCTCCAATAAAAATAAAAGGGTCACGTATGTGGATTTAAAGATGGTGAATTTTCTCCTAGGGCAGCAGGCCGGGTATACGAAATACCCGTGCTTTTTATGTGTGTGGGACAGTAGAGCTACAGATGAACATTGGGTGAGAAGACAATTGCCTTTGAGAGAAAACAGGGTAGCTGGAGAGAAAAATATCATGACAGAACCCTTGTTGGACAGAGAAAAGATCGTAATGCCACCATTGCACATCAAACTTGGTTTGATGAAACAATTTGTAAAAGCACTGAAGAGAGATACAATGTGTTTCGGCTACATATGTATAACATTTCCAGCGTTTGGCATGGAGAAAATAAAGGCAGGTATATTCGATGGACCACAAATCCGGGAACTCATGAAAGACCAGGGTTTTGCACACTAAATGGACATAATTGAGACATGTGTGTGGTCATCATTTTGTATGGTTGTACAGAGTTTTCTTGGGAACTATAAGGCCGTTAACTTCCGTGAACACGTGGAGAATACACTCACTGCATTTTGTATATTTGTTTGTAACATAAGCATCAAATTACATTAACTCCACAGTTGTTTGGATCGATTTCCTCATTTTCTTGATGGTATCAGCGATGAACAAGGGGAGCGATTTCAACAGGAAATAATATGGTACCATGGACAATGGGATACGCGTATGGACAATGGCGGACTATTGTTGGAGCGTCCACCGCGAATGTACAGGAACATAGCATCGCAGAAAATCACAGACAGAATCGCAGGTTAAGCAGCATGTCTCAATGACAAAACTTGTATGTTGTTCGTGTTCTGGGCTTCTTGGGATTTCCGTGCATACATCATACCGTTAGAAGCAGATCTGACTGATAAAAGCTAATGTTATTTTCGAAATCTGGAATCCCAAAATACCCCAGAAAGGGTCTTACATCTTAGGTACCAAACGTTGTGTTCGCCAGCATTGAGATTTACATCTTTAAAAAATTTCGTTTTATAGAGATATTAAATCACCAAATCGATATGCTTTGCTCAACGTTGTATAAATTATTGACGAAAGGATAGTCACCGAATATTGCATAGAGCACTAGTGGATGTCCTGTACAAATTAAGCTGAGAGATTGAAATCAATGAAGCATTTCGATATTTACGTAATCTCTTGTGATAATCTTATACAGGAATACTTAAAAACTGGAACGTATCTGTTGCTTAAAATACACTATTCGACATAGAAATGGACCGCACAGAACTTAATGTGCTGAAACGTGCAAATCGCTTGGAGGGTGTACCCATTCCAGATATGCAAATGATGTTAATCCGCAACGAATGACATCACACGTTCCTGAGATAAAGGTCGCAGCAGCAGCAGGGAAGTGTCGCGGATGTTTTAGATTTGTTGTTTCCGCTGCGACACTTATCAGAGGAGGCCGAAAATGCTAGGTATACGGCGTCGGTAGGTGTGTCGCCATTTGGATGCCTTTCACAGACGATGAATTGAAGCCCTTTGTGAAGCGGGCTTGTCTACACGTCGTATCGGAGCGCATGTGCAACGGGATTCAATAACCGTTGGACCCTGTTGGGGCCACAACGTAGTTCGTTCGTGCATAGGAATGGCAGTGGAGCAATCCGACAGATATCAGCACGCCGGGACATGCGGATTGTTCGATGCGCCAAGGTGTCAGAGAAAGCACTGCAGAATATATTCAGCTTACCGTGTCATCGGCGATAGACGCCGCCATAACAACCCGAACTGTAAACCGCAAGGTACATGTGGCAAACATGCGCAGTAGGCAACAGCTACGTCGACTGACATTGATCGCCAGCAATCGCAACCCTCGACGGGCTTGGTCCGAAATCATGCAAACTGGGTAACATATGTATCACTTCAGGATTCAGTGATTAATCTCGTTTCTGTCTGATTCCTGACGATTTACGGATCCGTGTCTGGCGATTCCCTGGTCAGAAGACCAATCCCGGTTTGTTTCGCGATCGCCACACCATCTGTCATGTAGGCATCATGATATGAAGTGTTGAATGACATCAGGTCACCTCTTGTCCGCATCACCAGCACTGACAGTTGAACGATAAATTAGCGAGGTTCTGCAGCCTATTTTGACACCGTTTCCGAATAGCCAACAATACTCCTTTTTCTAGCTATATAACTCCCTTGTACCCACCGCTCGGGTCTCAAGCAAATGTTTGCCCCATGTTCAAACACTGACATGGTCAGCAAGATACGCCGATTTATCCCTAACGGAAAACCTGCGGAACCACATTGGACGTCGTCTGAAATCGAATCAGCTTGCGCACGATCTCGATGAATTGTGACAGCAAATAAACAGTGCTTGGTGTTCCATATTTTACGACCATATCCGTCGATTGCATGACTCATTGTCACGCCGTGTTCCCGACTACATTGCCGTTCGGGGCTGTGCATCCACTTACTGAGGCCTACCCATTGTTCTGCAATATCTCATCTGATATACATTGTACGTGGCTGAAAATGACATCAAAGTAAACCCTTATGTATCCCTTTCTGCATGCTCATTATCACCCCTTTATCCACAGTCCTCATAAGTGGGATAATTTCCGTGTCGTGTAGTGTATATTAGCCGGATAAAAACAGCTCGTAACATGGAAGTTCTGCGAGAATTACATAAGAACTTTTCTCTGACAACAATGTCTAAAGCTCTGTTGATTGTCGTATATCGAAAGACATTTCGTAATATGTCTGTACCTGTTTAGGAATATTGCACCATGTTTTTCTTTGAATTGGAATGAAATCTCTACCGCTTCTTCCATTAATAAAGAGAACAGCATGAAAAGTAAAAGTATTTTCTTCATATCAGTATAATCCTGTATATACCCTTTAAAGTTACTAAGAAAAGTATTAAAAAATGTAGGATGAAATACACGAAAGATTTAACAATTAATTTCTGGAGATCTTCTGAAAGTAATTCTCAGTAAAATAATTTAAAATTGAAATACTTTTAAATTTAAGAAGATGTTTATTATCTGACGTCATAGGATTTTCAAAATTTCTTAGGCGAATTAAATTTCGCTTTATACTGGGTACCTAATGTTGCGTAAATGGTGTGCGATTGTTGTTGCAATGTTCGGTATCTTTGGAAGACCTTTGCTTCTATAGCTAATAAGCAATAACAGCTATTAATTAGTTTGTGCTCAAACTTAGGAAGCTAAATTTTCTACTTTGTTTTCGTACAAAGTAATTTCAAGTTTCGGGGAAAATACCGGAAGAAATAGGAAATCAAGGAGTAAACGCAAAAAAAGAGATTAAAGCTTAATTTTATATTAAAATAACTAAATCTGTTAAAAGAAAATATATAGACTGTTACCCGAGCTTCGTGTTTCGCACCAACCCCTCTGAAGGTGCAGAAGGGAACAAAATGGGTAAACAACAGTCGTTATCAAAGCAGGACCTTCTAAATATCCCATTGCACTAAATAGCTAATTGTTCAGTCTAAGCCTTCGAAAGCGAATAATTTAATTTTAGTACGAATGTAAAAAGGTTTTTCTACAATTTTAAATCGTATGGAAATTGCGTTCTTCAATTTTTTCTTTCTTAGTTTGTTTAAACTTTCACATTTTTTTTGACATTTCGGCACACCTTGCTTAAATTACATAAAAAAAAATCAAGAAAAAAGTTTTGGAAAGGCAATCCAGAAACCTCAAAAAATGCAGCGGTCATTTGAAGAGACAATGCGGTATTGGGCAACACGTGACTGAGTATACAAATATGGTGATTGCATTTCAAAATTTTTCATTCAAATGCTCGAAAGTATGAGCGCAAGATCAAGTGTTTCATTAATCTGGCATGTATATAAATAAACCCAGTGAACCTTCTTGTCACCTACTCTCTCACTGACATCATGTGATTTCGTAGCATGTGGCGCATTTCAGTTTTCCTTTCTGAAATAACTCTAAAAAGTATAATTTCTGCTTCGGATCAGAGAAAAATTATATACTCATATTCTTCAGTAAAACATTTATTTGTCACTAGTAACTTGATATACTTTGTAGTAGGATGGATAAGTGAGCTACATAATATCCATTCCGGTAGACAGAATACACACAAATTATGCATTGAACCCGATGCATAACTGTATCCAAAATCCGGATTCAATCGTGTTAATTCTTCTGTGCCGCAACGACGCTACATGGGCTACATTCCCTACATACAAAGTGTTCCCTATCTACTCAAAACCGTGCTTACAAGGAGGAATTTCGGTGTCGGCATAAGGCCACCCACAACTTTACATTCCACGTTTAACAGAAAGACTGACCAGCATCCGTTTTCAAGGAGGCAAATTTTTATGCAATCCCACTGCATTATCCGGCCTCATCTAAACTGCAATACATTGGAATGAACAAGTGTTCTTTTAGAACAGTGGTCCTCAAACTGTGGTCCGCTATATTTTGTTTGGGAAATCTGTATTTGTAACACGCAACTAATGCTACTTTAAAATAAGCAGCGTATGCAATTGTCTATCTCACTAAGATGGGAGTGTACCAACTATACCGCCATGCTTCTCGGGCCATCAAGGTCACATGCGCTGTTAAAGTCGCTATCTTACCGTAATGTTGTAATCCTAGTAGTTGCAGAACGAAGTTATGTTGACGCACTCAAGGATCCTCCGTGGAAATCATTCTAACAGCGCATTGGCGCCCAACGTCTCCCCAAGGAGCAACAACTGCGGAACCAGAGGTTTCTGCCAGTGACAGCGAGAAGTGGCGCTGACAGTGATGTTATCACAGCCGGTGATGGTGATGTACTCGTATCATAGACGTGATTTCCGACCCATCTGTATTATTGAGTACACTTTTGCGTTCGACAGTTTGTTATTCTTATGGGTTTTGTGGGTGTGTTGGTGTGGGGGTGTGGGGTGGGGCTGGTTACTAATATATTGTGTGCCATTGATATTATTATTGTGTTATTTGTAATATACATTCAGAATGGATCGTTGGTTTATTGAAACGGAATATAAGTAAAATCAAAACAACTCCACATCGGCCTGCTAAAGACTAAATTCATTGACGATATTTCTAAACCAGATGCTCTGTTATTGCCAAAAAAAAAGAGATGTTTAAACAGGAAAAATGATGATTACCTGCAATTGGAAATTTATTGGACCGGTAACCAACCTGCACCTTACCTCTTTTGTGTTGTGTGCTATGACAATTTGTCTACCGACGTGATGAAACTTTCAAAGCTTTCACGACACTTTCAAACAAAACATGCAGATTTAGCATATAAAAGTTGTGAAGATATTCAAAACAAAAGTAAAGTGATGCTGCCACGATATAAAAACCATTATTTTCAAATATGAAATTAAGTTGAAAGCTTTCAAAGCCGTGATGCTAAACTAATAACAGGTAGGGACAGAATCAATGTTTTTATAAGGAATTTAGCTTCTGGTCCATTGCACTTGCAAAACAGAAACTGGATTAATTCCAATGTGTTGCATTAATCATGGAGAGATTAGCTATCGATCCTATGACAGATTTAAAGCCTTTATGTTCAAATATGGAACAAAGCTTGCAAAATTTAAAACAAGAGCTCTTAGAGCACTTTTTGAAGAAACCTGGAACAGCAACGGTGATTGCAAGTGGATACTGAATCCCTTGTTGGAAAACTCCATAAAGTTAGCAACACTTCCAACAAATACGGAAGAAAACTGATATAAATATCTGCAGATGAAATGTTGAAACTTGAGTTTTTCGCTCAGAGTGTAAGTCAATTTTAGATAAAAAGAAAGGAAGAATTCTCCGAGCTTACAACCGAGGCTTTAAAATATTGTTTCCAGTGTGGTTTAGTATTTATGCGATCTAAGTTTGTCGTGTGCGGCTGCAATTAAAACGAAAAACCGAAATAGACTTGAACTTGAAAATTATTTAATCATAACTGTGCCTAATAGAGAGTCCAGATTTGAGAATACAGTTGCCGAAAATAAGCACATGCAACACACTTTAGAATTTGAAAAAAACAACAAAAAACGCACGTGCATATATTACGACTTCGTCAGAGCCCCTCTAGTGGGAACAGGATGCACCACGAAAAGGCGGGGTTGACATTTGTCAAGAAGATGCTGTGATATTACGCATCAACTAACCTTACATCCCTTATCTATCATACGATGAACTATATAACATAAATTCCTGTCCATTAAATGGAATAATTGAAATGGAATAGATCAGGCGTCAAGCACATTGTTACTAGTAAATTTTATCAAACATGTTAGTTTTTCTGGAACGTTAGGAAATACCCATAACAAGATTGATTGCTTAGTAATTGCAGAAATAGAAATATCTCTACATGCTGTAGTAACAATCGCGAAACGAAATCCCTCAATATGCCACTTGATTTCTCCTATCATGCAAATTATGCACTGATATTCTGGTCTGAATGCACATATGCTCCTTCAAACGAATAAACAAATCAGTAGCGAAAGTGTTTTACCTCACCAAAAAATTTAATTTTGGGACTTACGTGCATGGCATATATATTAGGTTATATATATTTGAATACATATTAACAATTTGTCTTCACATTTCAGCAGAGACGCAATTTTTTGCTGCATTAAAAAGGTATTATAAAATAATATTTCCAAGTCATTAATGGAATATTATTACTTAAAATCTAAATAGTTTTGTATGTAATTTTAAATTCAATCAGCGACCGGTATTCCCATTTCAAGAGGGCACGAGCATCATTATTTGCAATTCTAACTCATATTCTAGTGAAATCATGGTACAATTTATATAAGCACCCAAGGCTGGTGGGAATACATAAACCAACTACCTATATGCACTTATTTTACAATAATATGCCTGCCTAAAGGCTAGTTTAAAAGTAAGAAGTGTTATAATTTCTTACAGTCTTCAAACAATCATTAATAAATTATATTTTTACGGAAAAATACTAAACACTAGAAAATTTCCCTTTGGAGAAATGGCAAAAACACCTTGTAAGAGATTAACAACTTAAAAGCCAAATATATTTCGTACCGAGCAATGGCAACTTGCGATTAAATATTTTTTTATCTTTCAAATATTACTCTTTCAAGCATTGGGTAGTAAAAATACTTCATATTACGATTTCACGTTTAAATGATGTGTCAATATTACGTGCAATAACAGCTATTCCAAACGAATCACACGCAGTGATTCGTTTGGAATAGCTGTTATTGCACGTAATATTGTTTATCTTTCTTTAACATATTTGATGCATTTTAGTTGCAATGGCAGAGATAGGAATCCCGTTTGTATTCACTCATATTAATCAATGCAAACCCAGATGAAACATGCATAGAATAAAAAATTTTGTTTCACTTAATTTTGTCAAATTAAGCGCCAGCTGAAAACAATGTTCAATCGTACATCCAGTAAAGGAGAATTACGTCTTCTGTTGCCGTCCAACTCATAAAGTTCTGAACAGGACACATTGATGAAACACGTGGACTCACACATGTGTGCTGAGAAAAAGGATTCTTCTTATATTCATATGATACTCTATTTACAAACATTAGTTTCAAACATAAAATTAATCGAAACCTTTGTCAGAAATTCACGGCTGATGTATTTTTAACTATCAAAAAGAAATGCATTATGTATTCACCTACTATCAAAAATAAATTAATGTTGGGCAGATATTTCATATCTGCCTATTCTTTCTAAGCGAGATATGGAATACTTTCTTTGCCATAACTACAGTATTCCAATAATAAGTACATGAAAACGCATTTTATTTCCTTTTGGAAGTGCTTCTCTTATTTCTTTGGAGTTCGGCTGTTGCAGGTGATTTAATAATACAATCAATTATATCCAGCCAAAGTAAATTCGGTTTCCAACGCATGGGTTTAACTCCAGCCTGATTCAAAAATGGGTGATTTCGGGTATTTCCTATAATGAACTAGTGCATTGGAGGTTAATCCCGCAGTTATACCCATACAGCTCTGGCTGTTTTTTAATAATTAATTTACATTTCCATAGCATTTGCCGAGTTGTTTTCGATGATTTACGCCATACTGACTGTCTTATGTTAAATGCAGATATAATTAAATGCCACTCCATAACTATTACGAAAGTTATTTACTCAGAACAATAACAACAAAAAACAAGAAAGATGACACCGAATTTTCGGGTGTAATAAGCACTTCTTTTGAATCCGTCCTGACGCAAATTAAATTTATCAAAGCTATTCAAAGTCAATGGAACCGGTATGGAAAACAGTAGTATCTGACGGAAGAAAGAAGTTTTTCAATCGGGTCTTTAATCCCTCAGATATTGCTGTAAACGGAATCGTGAGCTTACGAACTCTTAGAAACAGAGTTATCGACAAAAATAAGATGTGACTTTACGTCCGTTGGTGTGAAAACCATGCATTATTTTAGGAAGAAAGTATTCACAAAAGGGTTATCCATATGAGCGGTATCGGCCCAGGAAAAAAAAATTTTGTCAAGTTTTCAGGAGCCCAGATTTTGCTACAAATACAACAGAAGTAGAAATTAACACTTATGACCCCTGGTGGCCAAACTATTCTTTACCAAACATTCGAAATTACGTGAAGAATCTATCCTATCAGGGCACTCTGTTCCCACTTCTTAAATATCTCCATTTTTCACCTGCCAAAAGGCGCAGCGCGCTGCAGATTCGGGTCTCTAAACCTAGATTAGCAAACGCGTTCATTATCAGATCTATAGCATCTGATAATGAACGCGTTTATACCCAGTCCTTGTTGCGAACAGAGTTGTAAGATTTCTGGTGTGGTGCTGACTTTAGTGAATAGGGCACTGCTAGCGAATTTATTTTACGTAAGCGAAGAATCGATAGTTGAAGATTTTCAAAAGTTTGAATGCAGAAATGGGTGAAATAAGGTTGAGATCCTATCGTTCGAAATAAATCGAACCAGATTTCTTTCGAACGATAGGATCTCAAACTTATTTTGGAAGAAATCGTACCGTCAGACTAGTACTATCCGGAACTCACACCTGAGCTGTGGAATCGCAAATGAAAACCCTAATGGCACAATCAGCGAGCTGTGTAAGCAGTGTATAGGGAAATGCAAGAACCATAGGTATACCCAAAATGTCCGTATGCTGTAATGTGTGTTCAACTTGTATCCGTACAAGCGGCAATCTCTGCACCAGGTGTAACAAAGTGAAACCACTGAGAGGGAGAGGTATGCACCGTGTGCTATGAAAAAAGTCGCAAAAAACCTTCAATGGATATTGAACATTTTCTTGATAGACGAAGAGCATTTGTAGTCAAGCCAGCCAACTTCAGGAAAAGCGCACATTCCGAAATACTGCACCGAAATTTTTACTTTTGCTTATTCCTCTCATAGTGTTTAGTATCAGACTTTAATGTATGAACTATATGAAGACAAAATTAGTGAATCTCTCATGAATTAATTAGAGCGGATTAAATTGTAAAATCAATTATAATCTAAACATGATGAATTTACTATTTTCTCTCAAAAATGTATTATATATAATATACTCGCGAAAATTGTTTTTAAACATTTTTTCCAAAAATATTAGTTTTCTCGTTAAGAAGCTGTTGAGCTTCGAGCTTTATTTTCCAAATGATTTGAAGATGTGCATGTTAGAAAACCCATGAGATATATCTAAAGACCTTGGAACTTTCTCTCAGACATAATCACGCATAACTGCGAAAAGTGTCTTTTATTTTATTCATGTGCGGCATTTGGTTCAGGAATGTCAAGTTAAAGGCCAAACTAAAGATACCAAGATTTTAAGAACAAAATAAATATTCCACCGTGTTTAAATATAATACTTTTTACGATAAAGTACTACAAAAAATTGAAATATTCCTAAGGATATTGTTTATCCTGAGAACATGTAAATCATTACACATAACTTGAAATCAGGTAAATGTAAAAAGTGTCGAGTCCAGAATATACTTGCATGTTTTTAAACCACTAAGATGTCGAAAATATTTTTTATATAAAATTTTATGGTAATATTCACTGAAGAGTAATTGAATTGGAGATACCTGTGTAGTAACGTGTAGCACCACCTTTCGCCTTGATGACGGCGGCGATTCGTCTCGGCATGGACTCGACAAGATACCGGAATCGTTGGGAAGCCATACGGATCCACTACCTCTTAACATGCTCCCACAGTTCACGAAGATTTGCTGGAGGGGGTCAGAGCCTCGAACATCTCTCTCGATGGCATCCCAGATGTGCTTGATGGAATTGAGGTCAGGTGACCTAGTTGGCCAAGGAAGCGAGGTCACGTCGGTGGAGTGTTCATCAAACCATTCGGATACAATTCGGGAGCGATGGCACGGTGCATTGTCTTGATGCAAGATGAGGTCCCCAGTGGGATGTTGAAGATGCACAAACGGGAGGAAATGGTCGTTGAGGATAATCCGGTAACGTTGACTTATGAAGGAAGATGTCACACCTTACCAGATGTCCCATTTCAGTCCACGTAAACAGTCCCCAGACGAGAAAGCCAACCCCACCAGCTTGAAGAATACTCTGCTGGCAAGAAGGATCCATCGCTACATGTGGTTTGCGCCGTACTCGTAACCTGCCAGGCGCATGTACCAACGTGAATGTTGACTCATCAGTTCAGGCAACATTTTCCCACATGTCTAGGATCCAATGGCGATGTTCCCGCGCCCGTGCTAATCTTTGCACTCTGTTATGTGTGGTCAGCAGCTGTACCCTCGTGAGACGATGGCTTCTGTACCCCATAGCGAAGAGATGATTCTATATGGTGTGGCTGCTTACACGTTTTTGTGCACCAGTGTTAAATTGCCGAACGATTTCTTGCACCGTGGCCCGTCTATCCGCTGTTACATTGCGAGCTAGCTGACGATGACCCCACTCATCCACACGCTGTTGTCCACGGCAGTTGGCCCTTGCACGGATGGTTTCACGGGATTCGATATACTCACGGCGCATCCGTGACACAGTGGCTCGTAAAAATCTCAGTGCCTGCAGGACTTCCAAGATGGAGTGACTCATTCGTCAGGCATCGACAATTTGCCCATGATCAAATACGCTTAGATCTTTCGTCTTACCCATATTGCGTCCGACTCTTACTGATTCCCGTCGCATCACTCCTTATATTGTCAGATCGCTGCATACGTCATGTCGTTTCCGTTTACAGGGCCGCCCACAGCGCCACATTTGCATAACGCCAGCTGTCTCTAATTCAATTGCTCTTCAGTGTAGTTTGCAATAAACACTGAAATATCTCTGAAAAATAGTTATGTTAAGTGACGTAGGGTAAAATATTCAGATAAAAATTACTATGCATCAGTATTGCAATATTAATTAGTAGCACAGTAGAATTATTGGAGATCAACCCTGGAGCAGGGTGTAAAGCATAATGCCGTAGGTCACGAACTCAAAAAATGTCATGCACAAAGGGAATGCTTTTTAATTTTTATATTTAATTTTTTATACATAATGTTGAAAATATGTTTTGTAAATATGTTTTCCACAGTTGTTGTTTTTTTTCAAAATGTCTCAGGTACAAAGTCCTAAGATACTGAACTGAGATATACACGGTCGAGTCACATTATTGTGACCACCCCTAAATATAAAGAGTAACCGCCGCGTGCAGCGCAGACAGCCGCTAGACTGACTGGGGGTGACTCAATAAGGTCCTGGAAGCTGTTCACGTGTCTATGGAGCCATGCTGACTGCAGTGCATCTGACAGACGCGGGATGGTGCGTGGTGGAGAATGCATTGAGCGAACAGCAGGATCGACGTGGTCCCACATATGCTCAATTGGGTTAAAGTCATGAGAATAAGGGGTCAGGGAAGTATTTTGAAGTCTTCGCCGTGTTTTTTCAACCACTCTCGGACATTTCTAGCTGTGTGAAACGTCGCATTATCGTTCTGGAGGATCCCATTCACCCCAAGAAACACAGTCAGGATGTTTAGGTGTACGTGGTCTGAAGGGACGAATTCATAACGAACTCGGTCAATAGTGCTTTTCACAGGTACGAGTGAACTAAGAGAATGCTACGAAAACATTCCCCTGGCCATAACGCTGCCCCAACCAGCTTGTATTCTGCTAGCAATGGTTGAAGAGTGTTTGTTCTCCGATGTTTGGTCTGATCAATCATATTGATGATTCGTTCAGATTGATGTACATTATATTCTGTGTATAATAGTTATACACTAGGGAGCGGCAATGATCTTGAGTCAATACCTGTAGAGTTGTTTAGGATCTAGTGCACTACTTAGTGATATTATTACCAACTATACTAAAACATGACCACTGACTATTACTTTGTTTCCCAATTCACTACTATGTTATATAGCAAGACTAATGACTCTTTATCTACTATTCATTGGAATAATAAGTCGCCTCTTAATAAATTAGCTATTATGGAGGCACTATTAAAAATTACAGTTTACAAAATTGATATTATGTGTGCAACAGAGACATAGTTTGCAGGGATTGATCTTGTTCTAGAGTTACCGTCATATCAAAGTTTTTATAAGAACAAAACCGAATCTCAAGGTGGGCGAGTTGCTATATACATGCATATAAAATATAATATTTTTCTATATATTTCAATTAAGGATTTAACGTTTATTAATTCTGACATGGAGGTATTAACAATAGAAGATCAAAACAATAGTATATCAGTATGTTACAGACCATCATCTTTTAACCCACTTCTGTTCACTTCTAAATTTTCTGAAATATTAAATTACATCAACATCACAGGAAAAAAAGGTTTGTGTTGGGGGATTTGAAAATTGATTTATCTGTAACAAACCTACATTCACATGAATTAAATATGACTTTTTCATCTGCTGGTTTTTCTAATAATATCCTATCCCCTACTAGAATTACTCAATATATTTAATCTTTTCTTGTTATATGTATCACTAATGCCTTACCCGAACTTACAGTGAAGAGCGATTGAATTAGAGATACCTGTCTAGTAACGTGTAGCACCACCTTTCGTCCTGATGACGGCGGCGTTTCGCCTCGGCATGTACTCGACAAGACACCGGAAGCCTTGGGAAGTCATATGGCACCACGACCTCTGAACAAGCTACCATAGTTCTCAAACATTTCATGGAGGGGGGTTAGAGCCTCGAATATTTCTCTAAAGGACATTCCCGGTGTGTTTGATGTGATTGAGGTCAGGTGACATAGCTGGCCAAGGAAGCGAGGTCACGTCGTTGGAGTGTTTATCCAACCATTCAAATACAATTCGGGAGCGATGGCGCGGTGCATTGTCTTGTTGCAGGATGAGGTCCCCGGTGGGATGTCGAAGACACACAAATGGGAGCAAATGGTCGTCCAGGATATTCCGGAAAACGTTGACCTGTGAGGGACAATGTCTCACGTCCCAGGGGCCCCATTTCAGTCCATGTAAAGTCCCCAGACGAGAATGCTACCCCCACCAGCTTGAAGAGTACACTGCTGGCAAGAAGGATCCATCGCTTCATTGGTTTGCGCCGTACTCGTATTCTTCCATCCACATGTACCAACGCGAATCTCGACTCATCAGTACAGGTAACATGTTTCCACATGTTTAGGTTTCAGTGGCGATGTTTCCGCGCCCATGCTAATCTTTGCATTCCATGATGTGCGGTCAGCAGCGGTACCCTCGTGGGACGACGGCTTCTGTATCAAATAGCGAGGAGATGGTTCTGGATGGTGTGGGTGCTTACACGTTTTTGTGCACCAACGTTAAATTGCCAAATGATTTCTTGCACTGTGGCCCGTCTATCCACTGTTACAATGCGAGCTAGCCGACTATGACCCCACTCATCCACACGCTGTTGTCTACGGCAGTTGGCCTTTTCCGCGATGGTTTTACCGGATTCGATGTACTCACGGCTTAGCCGTGACACAGTGGCTCATGAAAATCCCAGTGCCTGCACGACTTCCGAGATGGAGTGGCCCATTCGTCGGTTCCCGACAATTTGCCCATACTCAAATGCGCTTAGATCTTTCGTCTTACCCATACGGTGTTTGACTCGTACTGATTTCCGTCGCGCACTGATTGACTCGTACTGATTGTGTCGCTGTAGGCAGTCATCCGATACAGAACGTGCATTTGAGAAGTCCCTGACAATTTGGTGTGTGGAACGTAAAATCACACAGATTTACTTTTTCGAATCACTGAAGAAAGGATTCTCATTTTTCGTATCTCGTGGTGTGTAAAGAGCATCACATCATTTCAAGAAACCTATCAGCCAGGTCATCCTTGAAGTTCGGCCGCCAATATGACAAAGTAAATTTCTCCATCATTTTTATGTCAGGGGCGGGATTCGAACCCACAACTGTTGGCTCCGGGGCTCCAAGTGCTATCCACTAAACTACACTGGCATGTGTTCTCACTGCTATCTGCTTTTATCTCATGTGCGTCCTACGGGGAAGGCCGTTACATCGTGATGAGTCATCAATTCACCATTTACGGCCCAGAAATGAAAATCAATCCCTGGAAAGCTAAGATCCATCTTCTACTCGAGCGAAGAAACTTAAAACTTAAGTTTCTGCCGGTAGGTTCATACTCACTGGGTTCTGAAACTACAGTAGCATTATACGTCAGGAGTATATGGTCAAAGTTATGACTATCATCTCTGTGAGATAAGCGCATACCTTGAAAAACTTACAGCACTGAAGAAAAATCGTGTATGCGGAAAAAGAATCAACGACTTTGCAACACGACAAAACCAAATCCCACACCAGTCTTTAACTTCAGAGACCTACAGAGACACTGCTTTAAAGTTTTTGAACATTCTGCCTACGTCACAGATTCCGCGTCGTTAGACTTCTCGTTCATTTCTAGACCGTACAGAGACACTGCTTTAAAGTTCTTGAACATTCTGCTTACGTCACAGATTCTGCGCCGTTAGATTTCTCGTTCTTTTGTAGACCGTACAAAGACACTGCTTTAAAGTTCTTGAACATTCGGCCTACGTCACAGATTCCGCGTCGTTAGACTTCTCGTTCATTTCTAGACCGTACAGAGACACTGCTTTAAAGTTCTTGAACATTCTGCCTACGTCACAGATTCCGCGTCGTTTTTTTTTTTTTTTTTTTTTTTTTGATTTGAGGTTTAACGACCACCGTGAGCAACTCAATGGGCTATAAGCAGTCGCCCGTCCCTAATTTAGGGTCACTGGTTCCAGGGAAGGGAAAGAGCCAGTGCCGTAAGACAAACACAACATCCATGCCTGACCGGGATTCTAACCCGGACCCCTTACGGACGTCCGCGTCGTTAGACTTCTCGTTTATTTCTAGACCGTACAGAGGCACTGCTTTAAAGTTCTTGAACATTCTGCTTACGTCACAGATTCCGCGCCGTTAGAATTCTTGTCGTTTTCTACTCTCAAGAGACATCAGAAAGAAATTCAGTTCACCTGCAATGATTATATTCAGGCAGTTACGAGAAAATAGTTCCGAGAACAACCTGAAGATTTTTAAGAAAGGGGGTTTAAAAATCCTGTAAAACATTCGAGTATCTGTATTACGATTAGCGGGGACATTGTAGAAAAATGAAATGTGTTAATTAAAGTAGAAATTCCGAGATTTGTCCTGGATTTGTTTCAGTTTCATACCTTGCTACACGGCTTGTACATAAATATGGAGCATTATTTTCTGAACAAAAACTGTACTTCATTTCGAAAGTTCAGTTTCAGGAATCTAGCTTCTAAAGTTCTTACTTTGAACTTTTCTTCTGAACTGCGCAGCACTTTTCTAACTCTTTTAAACCTTTTATTAAAATTAATTTAGGGCAATGCCTATCTCATAGAAATTAATTTTTCAAGAATTTAAAGCACCCAACAGACGTCGGTCACGAAAACTCCTTCAGTTCATTTCTCTTTAACCAAAATTAATGTGAACATTTCTTTGCGGTATTCTTCACTTTTCATGAACTAGAAGTTTCGGTTTTTCCCACCAATAATTACTTTTCAATCTTCAGAAAATACTAAAGTTGCTTTGAAACATGAGGTGAAAACCATCACCAAATTTATGTTATGACACAGTTTATTCAATGAAACTAATTTGATACAGACTCTATCCTACGTATGAATCTTCTACATAAAAAATGTATAATGCACGCAACGTTATATAATATTTTAATTACACATATCCATTAATTATGTGAACGACAAGAGCTTATTAACAAAGGGCTGGATCCTGCGAGGCAAATAAGAACTATGGGTGCTGTTGATCACCGAAACGTTAAGGTCCACCTACTGTGTTTCACGACCGTACGCCTACAAACGGATTTTTCAATTGCGTAACATCGGCAACAAGTGTATTCATCCAGAGAGGAGTTTATTATAAATGATCGTGTTCAAATCTAGATTTAAAGAAATATATAAAATAAAAAACGAAATTGCAGAGACAATCTGAACACGTAAGATAAGATGTACGCACGTATCTTACTTCTGCAATATGGCCAGAAAATTTCCATCTGCTTATTTCATATATACGACAAACTTTTGTGCATGCAGTTCTTTTTTAAATATCGCAACAAAATAATTTTGGCACTATTTTACTCCAGCTTCTAGCGTATTGCAGATATTTGCCATAAGAGGGAATTCCTGTTGAGAACAAGTACATTAATTAATATTTACCTAACAATTTTATTTGAATATTACACAATTTCGGTGGAGAACGGAAAATGCCTTCTGTAAACGAGTGGGAATATTATAAATGCCATTAATTTTAAAAACCGTTCTGTTTCCAACCAAATAAAACTCGTATACATTTAATATGCTCATAGATTGCTATAGTTTAAAAAAAAGTTTTACATTGTGACAAAAAAATCCTGAATAAGTGATGGTGAAAACAAAAAAAAAAGGTACTGTATTTTGTGCGAAGGAGAGTGGATAAAATACGATGTATCATTAGGGGATAAAATACGATGCATCATGAGTTAATAAAATACGATGTATGCGTCATAGCTAATATTACTCAGTTCGCAAGTGGAAATCGATTCTGTTAATTGAGTCGTCAGTTGAAGTTACTGAAGTTAAAATTTGTACTCAAACGCAAAACTTGAAAATTTGAATTTCATCCTGATTTTTATTTCAGAAAGTCTGACATGCAATACTTTGAAGAAATATTTGTTATTTAACTGCGAACAACAGATGAAGAAAATAGTGTCCCCGAAACTCTGCAATAGGTCATGATGATGTTAGTATTATGGCATTTTATCATTTTTGCATAGGCAGCTGCGTACGGTGAATAGTTAAATTCATATATGCACTTTGGTAGTAATTCAAAATGTCATCTTACAAACCACGCAAGTGGTTAAAAAACAAAAACAAAAAACTTTTAAAATTAATACTATTTCCTGTTCGAAATTGTCTTTCTTTGCATTTCATAGTATATTTACTGACTGGATGTTCAAGGAAGCCTCAGGGCCCACCCGGTAGCGCACTGGTCTAAGCGATGGCTTCTGATCATCCGTCCGAGTTAGGTGCGGGTTCGAATTCTGGCGAGCCATGGATGTTATGTTATACTTACGGCACTAGCTCTCTCCATTCCATGAAACCAGTGACCCTACATTAGTGACTGGTGACTCCTTATTGCCCACTGTGTTGCTCACCGTGGTTGCTAAACCCTAAATAAAAAATGTCTTAAGGTACATTTTTATGTAAATAAGATTAATAGGCTCAGCACGTGTTTACTCATCATGGGCTGCAGATATATTTCTGCATTCTAGATATGTTTTACACAATAAACCAAACATTTCAAAACTTGATCTGTCATACTCACAATTAATTCAAGATGAAGATTACATCTGGAAAAGGAGAGAAAATAATGTTCTGTAGCCCATGGTTTTTCTTACATATAACGCACACATATTTAACATATAATAATATACTGGATAAATGCAAGGGCTGTTTTATTTCGTCTCTAGATCCCTATCTCTTCAAGAAACCTTTTTAATAGAAGAGAATATCTTTGCTCATACATAGCTCCTTATGAGGTCCTATATAGATGGAATGGGCTCTGAATATTCCCTTAATTAGACCACTTATATGAATAATCATTCAATTAATAACAATTATTTTTGCTTGTAGTTTAACGTAATACAGCTTTCATGGAACTCCAATTCAGATAATTCCTCGGAGGGTTTTAATCTTCTTCAATACTTCTAATATTCTTCAGCATTACATAAAATAAGATATTTAGATAGCGTACAGTTCGTGCTATGGTTCCATAATATTTCATCCATTGTATCTCGGTTTAGTAAAGGTCAGTTACGCTTACTTTCGACACAAACACTCTCATTTATTTTGCTTGGTTAGTACTGTTGAAAGTACAATCAGTGTTGCCATACTTATACTAACGTCGTACTACAGTTCAGAGATATTTTAAATCTGAGGGAGATGCATCGGACGTACCTTTTTTTTTAGCCGCATGGTTTATTGAAATGTGACAAACTGATAATGGTTCCCTAATAAAAGAAAAATTGATTTTGGGAACAACATGATTCACTGACGTGTTGCGTATATGATTATGTGCGTTCTGAAAACTATCTGCATATAAAAGGATGAGTTTTGAAAACAATTATGAAAGATGCACATTTTTCCCGTGTTTACGATGGACAATATTTTAAAATAGGTTTTTACTATCACTACCAGTGTTTTCGTTTTTTTCCCACTATGGGCAAATAAGTGATATTTAAAGGAGTTATTCAGATTGTGTCCGAAAATCAGTTTGTTAAAACAGCTTAGAACAATATTTCGACTACTAAAGTTAAATGTTCAAGATTTCCCCGATGGCCAGTGTTTATGCGATCTGCATAAATTACCCGAACGGCTCCAAACGATATTGCATTGAAATGACCAAGCGATCGCTTAAAAGCAGAGTGAATGAGCAGGGAAGGGACACTAAATACCCCAAAGTAACCACGGCTTTATTCAGAGAATTCAAATTCAAATCCGCTACTCCTAATGAGATGGTACAGCGAAATTAACTGCTTACTTTGCCCCTAAATCTACAGCAATTCGAGAAACTCGAAATCATTACTAACAGTGATGCATGGAATGATAGCCTCTTTTTAATAGTTGCCAGGGACTTGGAACCGGTTCTCCAAGTAACACCTTTTACTACCTAGGATACCTCGTGCACCATCAACGTGATGCCTCGTGTATTTAAATGAATATTTCGTCTTATCTATAGGTTGTCAGTTCAGGTCACCGCATTTACATTGTTGAAGCTGGTTATTATTCAGATTGCAGTTTCTGGCTATCTTTCTAGAAAAAGCCATTTGGTTGATGTGCAAAAACTTTGGAAACTGATTTTCATTCTGCGCCAATAAATCCTGATTACAAGTATAGATATTATAATTTGTACACAGATTGGTGTGTAGTTCCTCGTTTTTAATTCGATGTACGTAATAGACATCATATCGTGGACTAGCCGTGAAGAGTTCCGATATATGACGTAAGCTTCTAAAACCGGGTGTTCCAAAAGTCTTGCACATTTGGAAAACGTAATAACTCGCTGAGTTTTGAGAGTAGGCCAACGCGGTTTACGTAAACATGGTCAGAATGACATCGGGTTTTTTATGAAATCACATACATTTTTACTTATTTTACTTACATTTTTCATCGCCAGAAGGCGCCATAGGCTATTGTGGTGAGAAGTTTACATGGGCATCCCCCGCACAAGTGGAACAGACCCAAATCGAAAGAAGGCGATAAAAATGGGGAGTGAAGGACTTTTCCAATAAGGTACCCCAATCAACGACCATCGGTGAACGTTGTGAACTGATCGAATTTGATCGTGGATATATTGTCGGCGTAAGAGAAATAGTGCATTCCTAAGTGGTAAGTAATAGTTATCGCCCAAGTTGTTTTTCCTTTAGGTCTCCTGAGGTCAACCACATTGCGGCTGTACCACCAAGATGCCATGACGGATATACTATCCATCAGATAATAAGCGGTGGCCGACTGCGCGCCATTAATAAGCAGGGTCGACTTAGATTCTACAGGCTCGTATATATCGACCACTTGGCAGGGACGAAGAAAATACCATTCACATTAAAAGTCGGAGGCACAAGCTGCGTCAGCGAACGAACTGCACAGCGCACGGTGTATGACCTGGATTACGGGAGCCGAACCTCAGCTCGTCTGCCAGGGCCGTAGCTAGAGGTATTGGCGCCCGGGGCAAGCAGTCAAATTGGCGTCCCCCTGCCCCAGTCCAACTGGAACAGGCGATGGTGTCAGATTTTATTATATACCTATTTGCAGATATGGTACAATACCTGTATAAAAAAAAATTTGCGATTTTTATTGGTATTTGCAATTATTGTCCCGTATATAATTTGCTATTTGTATGAAATAGTAATAAAATGTAAATTTTTTTGTATAAAATATTGCTCATAATAAAATATTTAAAAAAACTTATAATAGTAATCTTATTCAATAGTCTGTGGTGAATATGTGAGCTTCAATAGGGATTGTTGAAGAAAGAAAAAACATTGAACATAGTTTGAATGGAGAATACTTTTTATTTATAATTAATTGCTACCTCAAGTGCTTATGAGCAACTGAAAAAATAAGTACAAGTAGCATTTGTTTAAAATTATGCTTAAGCCTTAACAGAATGATTTTGTATTCACAAATGTACCTTTCGAGCTTTAACAGCAGCAAAATCATTTATTATTTGATCATAATTATTAGTTTTAGCAATATCTTTTTCTATTGACAGAATTGCCAGGTGCGTTAACCTCTCTTGTCCCATTGATGACCTTAAGTAGTTTTTTATTATTTTCAGCTTACTAAAACCTCGTTCACTAGACGCATTAGTAATTGGTAATGTTAAGAATAATCTGAAAACAATTACTAAGTTTGGATAAGATGTAGCAAGAGACATTTGGTGGATTAAATTTAATAGGTCAAGAGAGGTTGCTTTTGAAAAATCCTGATTTCTTTTAAATGAAGAAGTTGCCTGAAACTTAAAACTAGCTATTTTCCCCTCTATTTCAGTAGCATCCAGATCCTTACCATATTTATTTGCTAAGCGCATTGCACTAGCGTTTAACTGTTCTACGGTCATAGATTGCAAAGACTTGCACGTTAAGAAATTAAAGTCATCTAACACTTCAATCAAACATTTATAACGCCGTTCCATTTGTTCTAAGGCTTTGTCCAAAACAGCATAAAAGTCCATACTGAACCTTTGTTTTCCTGTCAAAACAGTGTCCTCACTTTCTTCCAATGTCAGTCGTTTCCTCTTCCATGCCCTTTTCTCCTCGAAGAAGCCGTCAAGAGCTGTTGCGGCACAGATGTCCGATGCTTCGCCCAGTATAACATCAATATCTGTATCCCGGATGTCTTGTAAAGCAGCTTTCAATCCTGTCAAGTGACTAACTGCACAGTCCACGGTCACATCTTTGCGCTGTAGTTGTTCATTCACGAGGGAGATCTGATTTAGTGTTTTGTCCCACATAACAGAGTAACAAACAAACTTATAATTAATTTGTTTCAGAAGATTTTTAACCACTGATAAACCGTCATGGAATTGAGGGTTGTCAGAAATTTCCTCTAAAGCTTCCAGGACTTTATCAAGCTGTGAATAAAGTGCATGAACAGCAGAGTATTTGGATGCCCATCTTGTATCACAGTGACGCTTGAGAGTGGTAGAAAGTTTGTTGGATAATATTTCCCACATTTTGATATTGTGAGCAAATATTTTGTACAGTTCTTGCACTGTGCCAAAAAATGTGATAATATCTGAAGATACTCCAGCAGCGTGAACACCAACCAAGTTCAATGAATGAGCAGCACATGGCATAAAACGTGCATGGCTGCAAATTGCTTGTATACGGGCCTGGATTCCTGAATACTTCCCCGCTAAGTTTGAACCATTATCGTATGCTTGTCCTCGGCAATTACGAATGTCAAGCCCATCGGCTTCTAGTTTTTGTAGAATTTCTTCGGTTAAACCAGCCCCAGTCGTTTCAGTAGTTTTTATAAAATCGATGAAACTTTCTTCAATAGAGCAAACATCCTCTGAAACTTTCACGTACCTAATAATCTGGCACATTTGTTCCTGATGGGCTACATCTGGTGTACAATCAAATGAAATTGAGAAATATTTTGCCTCTGTTATGTCTTTTAGTATTAATTGGCGTACCGTGTCACCTATTAAATTGATGAACTCGTTTTGAATTGTTGGGGAAAGGTAATTTGGAATTCCTGGTTTTCCTTTGGCTATGGTAATATACTCTTTTAGATGTTTATCATAATGAGAAACAAACTCTAGCAAATGTAAAAAAAATCCACATTTGTCTTCACCTATCTTTGTACTTGAACCTCGAAAGGCCAAGTTGTTGACTGAACAAAACAAAATGCAATCAACAATGATTCTGAGAATGTGCCGCCATTTCTCTTTTTCTTTTTTTTTTTTGTAATTATTTGCTGTAGTTCAGTATCAATTGCACAGCCCTCTTTAATCCTTTTTTCAAAGCTTTTCTGGAAACATAGCACTCACGGTGCTCTACAGTATTTTCATGCTCTGGAATTCGAGGGTGTAATTTTTTCCACTCAGAAAATCCCACTTTTGGATTTGCCAAACGTGATTTCAAATGCTTTCCAAATAGCATGCAGGGGAAACAATAAATAACTTTGTTGCTTCATTGTAAATTAACCAATCCCGCTCTACATTTTCTCCATTCAAAGGTTTTTGTGGAACCAATTTTCCGTAAAATGCCTTTTTTCTGCATTAATTGATAAAAGAAAATTGCCATTTTTATTTTGTTCTGGACCGTGTTCAACTAACAAACTTCTCACATGATCATTCAAATCAGGCTATGTTGTGGGATCATTAAAATTAAATTAAATTTTGGTTTGTTCATCTTCCAAATCCTGTTCCTGTACGCCTCCATAAGGACTCAATGTTGGAAAGGACGGGTTAAAATAAGGTGTAGAAGCATCTGAATGCACACTAGCACTACCAGTTATATTCTCAGTTACTTCAGTAACGTTTTCATTTTCTAAAAGTGTTGATGTAGATGGCTTACTTTCAATCACTTGCTGTAGTGGGAGTGCAGCGGTTGAGGGATCCACCTTCTTTACCCATCCCAGTTTTTGCCACTGCTTGGCTTGGACTGCATTATCCGCCTCTTGTTGTTTTTTTCTTTTTCTGCCTTGTGCTCCAGACAACTTTGTAGGTCCCATTTCGACACACACACGCACGTCACGTGGCACAGTGCACTAATTCAGCGCACTACTCAATCAATCAAGCTATACAGACAACGTTAAGCAAACAAATGTCGTCACAGTGTCACGGCAAATATTGCATTTAAACTGTCGCAACCTTAACTGAGTCAAAGAATATAAACGCTTTGCGACTGAGTAGTTTGTTCCGCGCATGCGCACTGTAGGCTTCCCGGTCGACGAATCATCGCCATCCGTCATTCGTTCTCAATACACGTAAGGAGTGATAGATCATGGACAGAGGAGGCCGTGAAGGTCACATCCCTTCCCCTCTTAAGTCCGTATTAGCCCTTCCCCTCTAAAGTCCTGTCCTACACTAGCCGCTGCGCGCGCGTCTCAAATGTTTCATAAACATAGCAACTAAAATGTACTGTCACACCCAAGCCAAATCAATCCGAATATTTGGCGTTCGGACGATTGGAGTTCTCCTTTAATTTAGGTTTCATCTGGTCGCCATTTTATTCTTAAAGCATATGGAAGTTTAAATTTTATACATTTTTTTAATTACGCGTATAAATTAATTTCACATTTTTTACATTTATATAAAAAAATCTACGTTTCGATGGCGCCCCACTCTAGCTCGGCTCCCAGGGCGACCGCCCCTGCTGCCCCCCTCGCTAGGGCTCTGTGTCTGCCACTGTTGATTTCTCGTCATTGGACATAAAACCTCGTCTAGCCCAGGGAGCGTTAAAACTGGAACTCTGTAGCGTGACGCCGTGTAGTGTGGTCATGTGATTCTCGTTTTTCAGCTATACCGAGGTGCAAGCGATGTTTTCAAATCCGACATTTTCGGCTTTAAAGTTGATTTTTTTTTTCATTTTTAATGCCATTTCCCCTGTACTTCTTACTACCGTCATACTATCAAAGCTAACCTTTGGAATAATATTGTTTTTCTCTGAAAACGCCATATTTGCCACTTCGTCCAAGCATTCTTTAACCAACACGCCGTCTTTATACGGTTTCAATTTTTTAACTAAAATTTTTGACCCAACAATACTTGCCTTAATTGCAATATCCGCTTCTTCATCAACTTTTCTGCAAATATTTTGCTGCTTTGTAAATGAAGAGTATAGATCTTTTAGGAACTTCCTGGTTCGTTTTAGTTTATTGCCTACTCAAAGGCTCCACCTGTTTTATTATCGGTTCATCCTGCGTTTAGTTTCAGAAGCTGATGATATCTATATAATATTCATTTTTCTAATACATAACTGCATGTTTTTGAAAACGCCTGTGTTTAATTACAGTGGATGCCTACGGTAACAGAAGACACTGAACAGAAACCTTTTAAAAACGAAATAATGTAAAACATTGGAACACGGTATTTTAGGCAAAAGTAATAAATTAATTATCTTAATAACGAGGAACTACCAAACAACTATGTAGGAGGACGAGATAAAGAATTCAGCTATCTATTCTGCACCTAATTCTGTAGCCATTCTAGAAACATAGTGCACCAATATCAACACTGAAGCTTGCAATGATAGCGTCTATAGATTTACCACGAATTCAGAACCATCTCTCCATGTAACGACTTTTTCCTACTAATATACCGCAAGCAAAACCAACGTGATACTCGTGTCGTTAAGTCGTTAAAAGATAATTGCTTCATATTTGTTTATTGTCAAATCCAGTAATCAGGCTGAAATTATCGAAGCGTTCTTTAATACAATGCATTTTCTGTCTATTTTCCTTAAAAAAGCCATCTGGTTGATCTGGCAAGGCTTTGCAAATTGATTTTTATCCTGAACCAACAAATTCGGATTGCTACTATAGTTATAATATTTTCTAGAAATAATGAATTTATACATTGTGATATATTGTAATCTGTCTGAATTTGCAGTTCTTTGCTTTACCACCATATGATTTCATTTACTTTCGTTCGAAATAGCCATAGAACTTTCAGGAAGGAATCGCACTCTGAAAATTTTTGAAAACAATATTTTATAACTCACAGTTGTTGGAGATTCTCTTCTTTTAGGAGGACACAGAGGGACGCTGGAATACAAGCACAACAATCATGTCGCACCGGAAACTTGAACAGGGAAATCCATATACTTGTGTTCCGATATACCAATTTCTTTTGAGAAAAATGCAGTGAGTTTAAATATCCTTAACAATTTTTTTATACACAACAAATTGTTTTAAAAAAAAACAAGATTTAAATTCTACCTGCAAAGCAAATTTAAATTTTGTGGAATGAGTAAGAATTACTTCCGCAACGTAAGGAAGAGCGTATTTATTTGTATTACAATTTTCCTTCAGCAATAAGAGTTGCTGAAGGCGACATACATTATCTAACTTGTATATTTTTATACATTGCTTCAAAAAAAAAATTGTTTCGGAAAATTACTGTTAGCAATTAGGTAATTTGCAAGCGTAATTGGTAATACGTTGCCTAAATTCAAATGGCTCCTAAATTTCAATTTGTTGAACCTTTACAAAATTGAAAGGCGTCAGACTACGAAGAACGTGAAAGCAGTTATCAGAAATTTTCTCTTGATAATTATGAACCAATGCAATTAACCCGTTGTTTATTGCGATTAGTTTTATACACCAGCAGCGTGGTGAGAAACAAGAATCTATGAAAAATTACTGGCATTTCTTGAAATCGGTTACTTCTTTCGGGGGTAGTTTGGAGGGGAGTAACCTGCATTCTAGTTAAACATTTATTCAGGTACAAAAATCCGACGCAACTTTGAGAAATTTTCGCGAAATAATGTTTGATTGCCATAAACAATTATCTAATTTACTAGACATTCATTCAAATTGTTTTTGTCTTGTAAAAATCTGGAAATAATAGTTCGTATTATGCTTTGTTTCCCACATGCGTCTTTTATCATAGTATACCGGTGAATAAAACCTAAGGACAGACTAAATTTTGTTTGCCCGAAGTTTAAATGCACAGACTGTGGAATTTTAGAGATTTGGAGTTCCTGATGATTAAGGTACATCCAATAAAATAAGTTGTATTTGTTTTTCGCGATGTAAGTTCTTCGTGCATCTCAGAACAAAAAAAAACTGCTGGATAATTGTCACCGGCATATATGCAGGCATTCAAACTGGGTGAATCAACACTGGAGAAATGAAAAAGCTCACGAGCAAATTCCTCCTGATTTTTTGTATTTTATCCACAGTCTGCAGAAATAAAAAAAGAGCACTGAAACCCACTAATGGAGAAAGTGGAAACATTCTTTCGCACTGAACTGAACACCAATTGAAATCTTAGTAACGTGACGCTAAGATTAGGAACTTTCAAAATTTATGAGCATCTTTCAAAAGGCAAATGTTGTGATAAGCCTGAGCTATTTCTACGGAGCACGGAATAGTTTGATAAGTTTATGAAATGGCCAAAACCTAATTACAATCATCGTAGAAACTGAAGTTGCTGATCCTGAAGCTGTTGGCAGGTTCCTTAATGAATAAAAAACATTCATCCAAACAGTTGACACCACACCGAGGAAAGTTAAATGCTGATCAAAAGACATTGCTTTGGAAGCGCATACGTCATTTAACACTCGTACTAATCTTAACAAAGAAGAAAAATAATCTCATCTAAGTTAATAACATTTAAAGATAGGCTGACGCTGCATGTACGTGTCATCGGAGTGATCCTGAATGTATGTGGCACCTGTAAAATTAACATCTGTTCGATTACCACTCTCAAAAATTACCGGGCGCTAAAACATGCAGCTTTCTACTGGTAAACTGAAAGAAGGCTTGTCTAACTACGCAAGTTTTTTAGGTTTTTTTCGCGAATAATATGTAGTTGAACCTGAGATATACTATACTGTGCAAATTAATTGGGACAAAGTAAAAAATCACTCTTTTTTCCAAAACTATGCCGTGATATACACTGATAAATACCTGTATCAGTATGAAGTATCTACTCCTTTAGCAGAAATGACCTCTTGAATTCGTTTTGGCATTGACTCCACTAATTGAGTGCACATATTTTTGACTTCATAATCGTGGAACCACACTTTAATAGCATTTGGTATCATGCGTTCTTTGGTTGTACAGTCCATTTTATCTAAACGTCTCTTCAAAATATTCCACAAGTTTTCTATGGGATTTGAGTCTGGTGAATTTCCAGGCCAATCAAGCAAATGGATTTGATTTTCCAGCATGAAATTCTTGACCTATTTCAAATTTGGACATGGGGCCAAGTGATGTAGAAATGACACGTCAAATGTTTGCAAGAATGGAACAATCCTACGCTGTAATATCTCTACGTACTTGGCTGAATTCATCATACCTTGAAAAGGAAATAAGCTTCCAGTGCCATTTGATGTGAAAAAAACTCCAAAACATCAATTTTAGAGGGTGTTTTACAGTTCGTTTGACATGCTCAGGTCTTAAGGGTTCACAGTTGCTTCGTCTAACGACATTTGCTTGCTAACCATGCAAAAATAAATGAGTTTCATCACTGAGAATTACCCTTTTCCAGTCGTCAGCAGCAGTCTGTGATGTATATTTTTTGGCCCATGCTAAACGTTTTAACTTTATTGTCGCTTTGAAATATTGTTTTTTCGTTGGTCTTCTTGCGTTGCGGCCAACATCCAGAAGCCTACAGCGTACAGTTGAATCACTAACAACACAACCACTAGCCAATAAATCTCTTTGAAGGTATATGCTTGTTTTTTTTCATTCATTTTACTATTTCTGATTACATATTTATCGGTTCGTGGAGTTGTTTTTCGTTTTCTTCAACATTTACCTCTCCTTTTTGGAGACGATGATCCAGATGCATTGTATCGCGTAAGCAGTCTTGATACACTTGATTTGCCTACACCAACTGCAGAGCGATATCTCTCACTGTCATAAAAGTGTGATCCTTCAGAGCAAATATTTTTGCACGCTTACTTGGGGAAATATCCATTATTTAATACACGAAAGCAACACGTACTCACAGTGAGCAAAACCTAGCATCCGCCTGTCACACACGAAAGCTCACAACTGAAGCTGAAGTGCCTATTTCCTGTTTAAAACCGGTCAAACCACATTCTTACTTTTAAGGTCTAACAGTCACACCACCTCACAGCTGATAAAACCGGTTTACGTGTGTTTCCGAAATCAACTGGCGATCACATTACGATTCTGAGAATAAAATTGCTTGTCCCCATTAATTTGCACGGTATAGTATTTTCGGAAATGTACCCTTACTGTGCAGATGTGGCTAAGAAGGACAGACCATCGTGGGGCAGCCGAAATTTTAGACTGGATTTCAAGGGACAGGAAAAGACCCAGAAGAAGACCACAAGGGAGATGGGTGGATGAAATTCGAAAGTATGCAGGAGTAACATGGAGGAGACTGTCACAAGACAGACCGCTGTGGAAGACACTTGGGGAGACCTTCGTCTAGCAGTGGATTGATAATGATTGTCAATGATGAATAATTCACTATAATGCACCTGATCACTCCAAACACTTGAATAACATCAACTCCAATAGACGTTCCCCAAACACAACTTCTTTGATCCACCAACTAAACCAGAAATTAGTATCAACTGTCAAGGCATATTTCGGGTGGGAGATCTAATTGCAGCTTTGTAACCCATCGCTAGTCATGCTGTGAAAATTTTTTTACGCTTCGCATGTAAAGTAGGCCATTTGCTTGGAAGTGGCTATGCAGGAACCAAACCCTATCTACCTATCATTCGGAATATCCTCCACTATCTGTCATAAATTAAGGTAAGGATTTTCGCGTCTTTCTCTGTCGATGTGACACCATATGACCGTAGTTTCCTTGTAAAGTAACTCTTATATATAATTTTGGGTGTTACGAGTGAAACCTGTTTTTCGTTAACTTCTACTGTTTTTTTATAATTTGAAGAGGAATGTTTTTTCAAGCTTATCTGGAGCGTGCCAATTTTTTAACATCAGCATCAGTGTCAATCTCCCCTCCTCCATAATAGCAGAAATCAGCCGGTTCTGTTTGTTGGAAGAGAATGATCATGTGTTCTTCTTGCGAAGAAATTGTATATCATCCTTTGAAATGCGAAATTGCTATCATTTTTAACCTTAAATTTCAGAATTCGATACATTTGCAAGTGCGTTTTGTGAGTTATTAATTTCGATATTCTTATTTGCTTTGATGAAATATTGCTCAACTAAAGAAAGGATGTTTTGTTTTTGGTTGTTGTTGAACGGAAATATTGAAATTTCTCTGAAACATGTGTACTTTCTAGTGGACTGAATGTTTGGTGACTAGTTTCGCTAAATTATTCGTATAAATAATTTATGTAAATGACGAACATATTTCCAACTCCTAAAAAAAACGTCCCTGTGTTACCCGCTTTTAAATAGGTTTTCTCTTGATTTGGAAGGAATCGTTTTTGAATTACTTTAAGGCAAAAGAGTCTAAAGACCGGTGCTTCTATTTAAATGCTGAAGAGGAAATTTCCTAACTATTGAAATGAACAAATTATAGTTACTTGCTGATGAACACAATATAATAATTCGGTGGTAATTATGATATAGCGTTTTTTTAAGTCTTGTAGAAATACAGTTAAATTATTATTTGAAAAAATTTATTTTCTCAAACTTATTTATTTCTAAAAAAATAAGTTATTTTACAGAGGGTGAGAGTTTTGCAATATTTGCATAAACACGTGTACTGCGGCCGGTATGTCACTTGTTTAAACTAGTTCAATTCGCGTTCTACAATCAGTCGAAAAAGATATAAAGTGGTAGTCGTTACCAGGAATGGGATTGCATTTTCTCGTACTGTCTGTGGTTGTCGTTGCTGTGAATGGCATTGCATGTCGTCATTCTGTCTGTGGTTAGGACGCCTAAAAGCTGAACAGCCACAACTAGCTAATAACGTAACTTTTGCTATATGAATTTGAACTCGGCTATAACACTGCTCAAGCAACGCGCAACATTTGTCATGCGAAAGAGGATGGTTCAGTGGTTCGCAGCACAATAACCAGATGTTTCCAAAAAATTGGTGCGCCAGAAAGTAAAGGCCAAACGTGCAATCAGCACTCGGAGATTATCAAGTGATCTGAGCATATCAAGGATCACTGTGGTTCGTCAACTTCACAACCTCGGCAATGCCTGCAACAGGTACCGCATTGTCCCTCAAGACCTAACGACCACTGAAGCAAACCGCCGAGTGGAAGTGTTCACGAAACACCTAGGAAACATAGGCGATGTACAATTTATCAAAATAATTGTTACGTGCGATGAAAGTGAATCTATGTCTATAATCCTAACAACCAATGGCAGTGGTTGAGCCCGTGCCAGCTGCCAGTACCTCTCGCCAAACGTGGGCACTTCGATCACAAGCTAATGATCTGTGTTTGGTGGAATTTCAAGGGGATAATCCGAAAAAATTTAAACTACAAACTGAACAGCAGGAGCGAGTGTATACAAATTCTCAAGAGAAGTACCCGGCACTGGTGAACAGAAAGGACAGCTCTCGCCGTCATAGCGCTCGAACGACACGAGCAAAATTCCAGGTACTTGAGGGCATCCAACTGATGCAGACCCAGCATATAGTCCGGGACTTGCCCGTTCGGATAATCACTTGTTCCGGTCAATGACCCACTTCATTCGTATGGGGCAGTTCAACAACCAGGAGGATGTGGCAGCTGGGTAGAAAGAGTTCTTCGCCTTGAAAGACCAGAACCGGTACGGCCGCCGAAACGAATAACTTGCAGACAGATAGCTAAGGACGGTGCAACGCCATGGCCGATACTCTGAATGCTAGTCAGCTTGCGTCGTAAAGGTACGTATGAAGACACAAAGTGATCCAAATATTGCAAAACTTTAGACTCACCTTCTATAATAAATGAACGAATCTGGTCAACTGCCCTCGCATTTTTATATTAGAGCAAGGTCCATCTCTGTGGCACATAGTCTACGTGTATGCGTATGACCATTCGACGAAGGTGGACACATGAGTAAGCTTTAAGAAATTAGTTTGTCCAAGATTCTTGGGCGTCCGAGTCAGGATTGTGACAGTGGTTATGAACTTTCATTCGACTGTGCTCGAGCCATTCACGAGGAATGAATGGCGTCTTTGTCTGTTGGTACGGGCTCTTTCCTTTACAAGCAACCTGTCGCTTTAAATTTAAAAACGCGCTTCTGCTCTCCGCAGATAAAGTGTTGCTCATCGCGGTCATTAAGAAGAAGCTAAATATTTGGTATGAGGTCAGTTCGTAATTTAGTACATGTTTCGAGATATCACATGCTAAAAATTCTTATTATCTAGTGTTAAAAGGTAGTGGCAGGGAACATTACTCTGCAGTTGAAATATTGATGATGTAGTAAAACATTGTTAAAAAATTTCACAGTTGTTTCTTGTCATCACTATGTTTTAATTTAGCGCAACAGTGCCTTTCGATTGATGTGCACTTTTCTACAAGACTGATGACAGTTTGTCTATAAAGATATCTGTAATTATTTTAATATTATTTAAGAATTGATAATTTGTGTTTGTGTATCCAATGTTATAGGTTTTTTAAGAACTACATGAGACATGTATATGATAATTAAGGAATATGAATAGAACTTCTGGGCAGAATTATATATAGGACACTTTAATTTCCTTTCCAAAAACTCCATTTTCCTAAAAAGGAGATTACATAACGAATGAAATAAGAATTGTAAAATAAATTATGTTATGGACAATTAGTGAAAATAATGTAACGGAAAAAGTGACCGAAACAAAACTAGAACTTTCTTTTTTGATTGGAGGTTTAACGACCACCGTGAGCAACTCAATGGGCTATAAGCAGTCGCCCGTCCCTAATTTAGGGTCACTGGTTCCAGGGAAGGGAGAGAACCAGTCCCGTAAGAAAAACACAACATCCATGCCTCACCGGGATTCGAACCCGGACCCCGTTCGGACGAATGATCAGAGGCCATCGCTTAGACCACTGCGCCACCGGGGCGGCAAACTAGAACTTTATACTCTCTGTTCTTCAGAGAAAATAATTTTAAAATATAGCGTAATTTTAAGCATTTTTCGGCGAAATTATCTTTGAGAGAATCACCCAAAGATGCTTAAAATAATGTGCTTAGAGTTCAGCTGCATATAATGAATCAAACGGCTGTATTATACATAATTTATTGCATTATTAGTTCTCAATAAAAAAACAGAAAACAAATTTATATAAATTTTGTTGTTGCAGTCTTAGAGGGGAACTAGTAGACAACTCATTTAACTTTAGGTGTTTCAAACACACCTCCTTAAGTGTAATTCAACCGTACAAGTTTAGGCTAATGGTTTTACATTGGAAGTTTTGGAAATTGGCCAATGCGGATTGTTCGAGCTTTGACTTATTACGAATTCTTTCGCTTCTCATTTTGATCATCCTCAGAGGACGACTTTCCCCTCGCAACTATTTTCACTATTCTTATAAACGGAACATGGTCGTCCTAGGCGCGAGGTACACCTCACGGGCTCGCAATATTTAGCGTTATCGAAGCACAAATTGATACATAGAAGCATGGCTGATTTAGCTCAGTCAGAGAACAACCGGATACATAGAAGCAGGGATGAATAGAAAACATTTCGTACGTATCATTGTAGACATGTTATTTGCATTGTTTCGCTTTTGCAATGGTGCTTTTGACAGCAGCGGCAATACGCACCTATTTAAAATATTTTTCAAATTATTTTGAAAACATCGTCCTAGCTTCAGCTCATTCATCATTTCGGTTAAAGATTATCGGTATTTGACCATTTCTTTTAACTCCATATTCACATACTGTAAAAGTAATAGACTTACATCAGTATTTGCCGTTTTTCGAGGGAGCAAAGAAATACCTTGCAATGATTGAATTTGCGGAGAGATGGCGTTGGCCCGCGGTATATATCATCAGCTGAAATCCCAAGATGCCCGAAACGTATGAATCATGTGAAAAAACAGTTTGTTAGTAGAAAGACGTACGCGGTTACAATAGCGGTATCGGTAGAGATTCTTCATGGATGTTTATTCAATGAATTTAAACTCCGTTCATCATCTGCAGAAACAACTCGTCGCATTTGCTTAACATTGGAGGCAGATCCTGTGAAGGAATTCACAGCACGGAATTGGTTTCGAAAGGTCAGAGTCGGACATGAACATTTTTTCGATAAATACAGAGTGGTTGTCATGTCAGCCTTCACACAGAAACCTTGAAAGTTGCTATTAAGTAAGATAGTAGCCAAACATGTCAGGAACTAACCCAGTCATTAGGTGTTACTCGTGAAATCTTTCGAAGACTGCATGCAATTGGTAAGGAATGCAAATGGTGTAAGTGGGTTCCCCCCTTAGACATTTGTCAGCAGTGAACAATCAGCCACATGCATGCCTCAACTTGTCTTGCATTACAGTCTTGCTATGACAAGGAATCATTTTTCGATAGGTATTCTCATGTGATGAGAAGTGGACCCAGTACAGCACCCAAAAGTGTTCCAGCCTTTGGTTTTCTACCAGTGACTCAAGTACTCACGCATCGAAGCCATCACTACATCCACCTAATGTAAAGTTTCATGTCATCCAGTTTACTCACCAGATATCTCTCCATCAGACTATAACTTATTTATTTCACTCGACAATCATTTGAGTCGACACGTCTTTTCCAACTTTGATGTGTTACATTCCGCCCTCCAAAACTCTTTCTCTTTCCATGACCCGGCATTTAATCGCACGGGTATATATAAGTTTTTAACACTTTGGTAGAACGTTGTTGTTTCCCATGGTAATTATTTTTATGACTAAATTGCTTTTCTGCTACGTATGTGTTATTCTTTGTCTTGCTCTCCGGAAACGGCAAATAATTTTGTGGTAACCAGATACTTCCAGAATTGCTTTTGGTATGAATAATCTATGAGACTTATGTGCAGAAAAATGAAATATTGGGGAAAATGCTACCATTGGTAAAATGGAATAAATAAATGTTGTATTATCAGCGTTCTACTGTAGACTGATGAATGAATGTGTGTAAAGCAATCATGCATCCATTGGACTACACATTCACAACTCGAGCACATATTGGACTGTCCATTCAGAACCCGAACACCCCTTGGACTTCAGGTGAAAAGCTCTGGCACCTTTTGGATTACTGGAAAGCCGGAGCCTGTGTTTCTTAGCACAAACAAACTGGTGACGATTAGCTACTAGTAGACCAATTTGTGAAGGGTATTTTTTAACTCTTGAAACTAACTAAAAAGTTGTTAAAAACATTATATTATCCCATGGGCAAATATCTTCTGGTGTGCGGTTTCTTTCACTTTTCGGAAATCAAATGGTCTTAGTATTGGATTTGTGTAAGTAAATTGTTATTCAACGGAGTCTAATTCACGAGATAACTCTGATGTTCAGTGGGTTTGCAGCTCTCAGTCATCCAATGGTGATAATAATATCCTTATGTTTCATAACGAGAAAGAAACTGTCAAAAGAAGAGAAAAACATGCTGACTAAACGATTACGTTGTTGTACTAAAATTTAAATTGTTCTTTCTAATACTTTCTTGAATTGCAATACAAATTTGCTTCTGACTGTTTTAACTTGAATGCCATACCGAACTCCATAATAAGTGGAAGGGATAATAATAACTACTCTGTGGAATACAAACAAGGCTAAAACTCACCTTTGGATTATGTATAAGCTTAAAAAAGATTAGAAAGAGTGAAATGTATGGGGGAATATAGTTATTCACCAGAACGTTCTGGTCGGAATGAGTCACAATGAGAAGTATAAGAAACCACGACATGGCCGTAAGGTGTCATAATGCGAAATCAAAAGTATACAATTTCATAAATTTCAGTGACTTTTCCTTCACCAGAATTTAAATCCAGCTCACAATGCAATGATCATAAGAAGATAAGCTCAAATATTAAATGTATCAGGTACAACATTTCCCATGTTTAGTAAAGTAGTTTATTTGCTCTTACATGGTTGTGGGAACAACTTATGCTTACCACACATTGTTTAAATGTTAGTGTAAGCTGTATGTACCAGCATTGTTCAGAATAATTCGCACGTCCCAGTTTCTGGTTAGATAAGGTCGGAATGCAAAACGCACTTTGGCCAATCTCAAATTCACGAGCATAGAGTTTTTCTTCAGTATTCCGAGAAATAATTATTCTATGTAAAAAATACCCACATGGAACTTGTGGAACATGGAAGTATATGTTTTCCTCATTTCTCCGAAAATATATCGTTATTCAATGTAGCTTGCTTTTATATATTTGGCCTTGGCTCTGATTCATGCAATTTTGTTCTTTGGACGTTGTGTTTTAGATGTTTCGATAACGTATTTTATTATATTTCCGAAAATATTAATTTATAAATCCCAATTTATTTATTCAATTATTGTACATTTTATGATTTATTAGAAGTTTAAGTACTGCTCCCAGTGACATGCTCCGCATATGATTCCATGTAGCCATTTTCATTATAGTCACATTGAAATATTCTCACATGTAAATGAAATTTAAAGTTTGCGGTTTTATATATAAAAAATAAAATTAATGTAATTTTAAAGATGGAAAAACTGAAGTTGGCTTCTAGAGTTTTGCTAAAGAAATCGCCTTTCGTTAGGCTAACATGGATAAGAATTTACATGTCTGCACATCCTTCGAAGAGTACAATACTGTGATGTCGCTCACGTTGGTCCGTCCGTCCCTCCTGCACATTGGCCCAGGTTTTTTTGTGTGGGAATGTTCCTATGACCATCTACGCCACCATCGTACTACCACCGATACTTCCCGTCCAATTCGCTCCACAATACGACGATACGACCACCCAGCCTCACGGAGTCCGACTAGACGACCTCGCTCAAAGTTCGATAACTGCTGAATTCCTACACGTCTTCCATGTCCAGGCATTGCAGCTTTTTCAGGGTCTTCGGACGTGTCCGTACGCAGACGACTGATTACATTCACTTTGCCGTACTCCTTAAATACCGCCGACGATAATTTGCATATTATGCCGTGCTGTGGCGTAAGCGCTCATTGGTTGGGCCCGAAATTAACACCACACCTACGTAAACTCGACCCCATTAACATATGTAAATTTCATGATCGTCTCCCAATTCCTTCTTGTTGTTCTTTTTTCACTTTCCGCCAGCGTATATAACAAAATTTGAGGAACAACAAAAATCATGCTGCAGTCCATTTCAAGTTCATTTAACATCTATTAGAAGCTCTCTAAAAATGGTCAGCCTACGATTAGCAAAGGAGTTTATGCAAAAACATGTTAATGCCAAACCTGGACAGATCTGTTGTAACTCTAAAAATAGGGCTATGAGACTAGAGGAAGCAAGTTCTGAATATTGCTCAGACATCACAGCTACACAGTATGAAATTGAAAGCACAAGTCACAATGAATTAACGCTACTACACGATTCAGTAGAAAAAGGAAAAACACTGGAAAAAATCAATATTGGCATGAGTAATATTGGCTGTTCTGCTTTGAAGCTACATTCTGTACCACAGCACAGAAGCTTGTCATATGGAAAAAGGAAAATGAAAAAAATACAAGCAAGTGTTAAAAATAAAGTTGCCCGTGTACTTCAGCATGAATTTTCAAGCTCTCAAAATGAAGCTACTCCTGAGACCAGTGCATCAAAGCAAAAGGCCAAAGATTTAGATAAGCTTGTGGCTCTGATGAAAGAGAAACTTCCCACATTGAACAGGCAAAAAAAAATCCAAATGCTAACAATGGCACCTCCATCCTGGTCCCAAAATATCATTATTTAAACATTTCAGGTGTAAAAATATCTAGTGCGACAATCTGAAAAAACAAATTAGGAAAACACGAATTATGTCACTACCAGAACCATGGATTGGGAAAAAACTGAGCAATGAAACATTGCAATTAATTCAGGGATTTTATGATGACACTTCTTCTCGGCAGAGGTCAGGAAAGAACGATTTTGTAAGCATCAGAAGAAATCAGCATATGCAGAAGAGGCTAATTTTGTGCAATCTTAAAGAACTGTATAGCTTTTTTAAACAGCAATATCCTGAGAGAAATGTTGGATTTTCAAAATTTTGCAGTATAAGACCAAAATGGTGTGTTTTAGCTGGTGCTACTGGTACTCATTCCGGATGTGTGTGCACTACACATCAAAATGTTATATTACTTCTGAATGTTGCTTAGTTCAAGGAATGGTATGAAACACTAATGGGTTTCATGGTCTGTGACTTGAAAGATCGTAACTACATGCTCAGACATTGCAAAAACTGCCCATCTACAGATAACTTAGAATGCTTTGAAAACAAATTTTGAAGACCATGATGAAAATGTTACCATAGAATTCAGTCAGTGGATATCAAGTGGAAGAACATAATTTATTGAACAAACTTTAACAATGGAAGATTTTATGCAAATGCTATTGTTGAAGGTGGAAAACTTAACCCACATGCATACATTGCGAAGGAAAGATCCAGGTTTCTTCAGTATTGCTTGTGTTCAGTTTTTTATTATTAATTAAACAGCAGATATCTCTGTGGTATTTCAGTAGGATGCATTTCACTCTAAAATGGACAGATTATAAGCTTTTATGCTTGTTATGCGATCGAGTGTGGGGAAAACAAACTTCTGAGTAACATCCAAGTGAAATTCCATTCTCCATTAGGAACTTCACAACCAGCATGGTAACTATTTGCGTAATTATTGCTGAGTTTATGACTGAATTTGCTAAACTAGATATACCGCATATCGGAAGTCGTAAACTAACCTAGTATTAATTCAATAAGCATTCGAAATAAATGTTCTTGGAACTGCGGACTAATGTTTTTTCTTCCTTTTTGATTGGGGGTTTAACGACAACCGTAAATAACTCAATGGCATATATGCAGTAGCCCGTTCAAAATTTAGGACCACAGGTTCCATGGAAGGAGGAGAACCAATACCGTAAGACAGGGGTGGCCAAACCGTGACGCATGCGCCAAACGTGGCGCATTGGAGGATTATAAGTGGCGCATTGCATCCTTGCGCCTACTTATTCTTTTGAAGTAGGCGCCATAACTGAATTTATCCATCTTCATATTTTCAACACCTGAGTGCTCTCAGTTCAATTCATAAAGCCTTCTTACTCATCAGTTCAGCCGTTTTTTTTTTACAGTTTACAATTGGAGGATGTGAACAGTGTGTGTGTGTGTATAAGAGAGAGAGAGAGAGAGAGAGAGAGAGAGAGAGAGAGAGAGAGAGAAACTGCCTGAGTGAGATGTGGTACGATTGAAAACGGTGCGATTTACCCAATAAAACGCTCTCGCAAAAAGAAACTGAGTGAGACATCGTGGCGTGGAGTTTGCAGCAGGGTTTTTGCGAGAGCGTTTTATTGAGTGTACTAGCGTGGTGTTTGTATTGAGAGTGATTGAAAGACAGATTCAAGAATAAATATATATGACGTTTGTCGAAGAAGAGGGCCACTACTGTTTCTTAACGCGAACATAGAATTCAAATCCCACATAATTGATATTCTGTGACTGTGTGATACGACGTACGTACTTGTGATCTATTTGCTCTTTTTCAACTTTTTTATTTTTAGAGTTTTGTACTTTTCTATTTTTTTTAATTCCTTTTATCCATGACAGAGCAAAAGAAAATGAGCAAAAGAAGCACAGAAAGTAATAGTAAGCGTGAATTTAACGAACAGTGGGAAAATGAGTTGTTATTTATAGCAAGTCCATCAGGAAAACCGTTTTGCGTTGTTTGTGAAAGTACTCTTTCACATAATAGAAGACATGATCTTAATAGACACTATAAAACACAGCATCAGACTAATATAGAAGAAAAAATGAAGCTTGTTTTTGGGTCTGAGTTACAAAAAGAATTTGTGACTAAGAAAAAGGAAGAAATCCGAAGAAGACAAAATATATTTGCTAAAGTAAGTTGTGAAGACTTGGCGATGACAGGAGAGTCATATGAAATTTCTTTAGCATTGGTGAAAAAAAAGCAACCTTTTTCTGACGGGAAGAAATTGTGAAGCCTTGTCTCCAAATATTTGCACGCCATCTCGGTAATAAAGGTATTTAAAGGAAAGCAGACGAAATTGCTATATCAATGCAGGCAGTTACGAGACGTATCGAGGAACTCTCTCAGGATGTATCTCAGCAACTGGAAGACCTTGTCCATTCTTGTACTTTCTGTTCTCTAGCTTTGGATGAAACAACGGACACATGTGATGTTGCCCAGTTAACCATTTTTATAAGAGGAGTTGATGATGATTTTCATGTCTTTGAAGAACTTGCCAATCTGGAGTCATTGCATGATAAAACGAGAGGATCAGACATATTTGAAAAAGTAAACTCATGCCTAGAAAATCTAAAATTAGATTACAGAAAACTCAGCAGTGTGCACGGACGGAGCACCGTCAATGATAGGTAAAGTCAATGGCCCTACAACTTTGCTTGAAAATTTTTTAAACCGTCCTGTATTTAAATATCACTGCATTTTACACCAAGAGCAACTGTGTGGGAAAACTTTAAATATGCAGCATGTTATGCTACCGGTTGTGAAATGTGTGAATAAAATTAGAGCAAGAGCATTACACAGACGAGAATTCAGAGAATACTGTCAATTGTTAGATTTGGAATATGGTGAACTTGTCATTCATTGTGAGGTACGCTGGCTTTCTAAAGGACAGGTTCTGAGTAGATTTTGGAAATTGAAAAATGCTGTTTCTAATTTTTTAGAACAGGAAAATGAACTGCCTGATGAACGAACCCTATTATTGGACAACAACTGGCTATTTGGTTTGACATTTTCAGTTGACGTTACTAGCCATCTCAATGATCTAAATTTAAAACTACAAGGCAAGAATAAATTATTTCCTAGCTTAGTCAACAGCATCAGTTCATTTAAAATGAAATTAAAACTGTTCATCTCTCAGTTAGAAAATGAGGATTTGACTCAATTTCCACACTTGAAAGAGCAGAGTGAATATGCTGCGGATAAAAGCAATTTGACGAAATATATTGAAAAAATCAAGATATTGCAAGGGTCATTTGAAAGTCGTTTTCATGATTTTGCTAAAGAAGAAAACTGCATGCTCGCATTTATAAACCCATTTGCACTTATTGAACAAAACGTAATGCAGATGCCTAGTAACATACAAATGAAAGTGATTGATTTAAAAACAAATTCATTATTAAAGATGAAATTTGATGAGATTTTTCCAGAGCAAAATGATTCTGACATAATTAATTTCTGGCGTTGATTACCCTGTGAACATTTCCCAGAGCTAAGAACATTTGCAGAA
Source organism: Macrothele yani (assembly GCA_039090855.1). Taxonomy (NCBI): domain Eukaryota; kingdom Metazoa; phylum Arthropoda; class Arachnida; order Araneae; family Macrothelidae; genus Macrothele; species Macrothele yani. The sequence continues at coordinate 50,090,377 of CM077018.1, read as the reverse complement.
AGTTATATATGTCGCTTTGGAACGACATACAAACGTGAACAAGCATTTTCGTCCATGAACTTGATTAAAAGCAAAACAAGGTCGGGAATAACTGATTCAAATTTTAAGAAATCTCTGCTGCTCTCAGTAACAAATTTAACACCAAACATTGAAAAACTAGCGAAATCCAAACACGTTCAAAAGTTTCATTAATGGTAAGTAATGACAGCTATAATAGATATCGTTTTACATACAATAATTAAATCATTCAAAAATGTCGATTATGTCTGTAAATAAAAGAGATTTCTGACTATTGTAGATTGGTGCTCCCATAAACGTGTCTTTTGAACTGGTGTAAATTAATTAATTAATTTTATTGCGTGATTGAGTTATTCCTTTTCCTCCCCTAAGCGAAGAATGTCCTACCCCTATCCCTATTTTTCAACCCCAAACTTGAGTTGTATGGCGCATCTGATCTCATACGTGAAAACATTGGCGCATGGTATGTAAAAGGTTTCCCACCACTGCCGTAAGACAAAAACGATATCCATGTCTTACCGGGATTCGCACTAGGACCTAACCCGGACGAATGATCAGAAGCCGGCACCACTGTGGATGTCAAGTTTTTTGAATAAACCTGAAATAGAATATATTTTATTGGTTTGATTTTGGAACATCTTGCGTTGGGCTGGACTTACTGTATTTTGCTTTGGTTCGATGGGCTATTGTAGCATCTCTATATAGCCGCCCCGGTGGCGCAGTGGTCTAAGGCGTTGGCCTCTGATCATTCGTCCGTAAGGGGTCCGGGTTCGAATCCCGGTGAGGCATGGATGTTGTGTTTGTCTTACGGCACTGGCTCTCTCCCTTCCCTGGAACCAGTGACCCTAAATTAGGGACGGGCGACTGCTTATAGCCCATTGAGTTGCTCACGGTGGTCGTTAAACCTCCAATCAAAAAAAAAAAAAAAAAAAAAAATCTCTATATAAGAGCGTATAGAATGTTTAATATTGGCTCTTTGAAAAATTTTTATTATGCAATAGGATCTTTAACGAAAATTTGTAGTCAGATGCACTTTATTTCAAAAGAAACTGAAGATGATTCTGAGAAATCAGTACCTTAAGGTTTAAAGAAGTAATGATGCATCATATAAAACTTTTAGTTTGCTCCAATCGTTAACACCTCTTCGGAGAAATACACCAGATGTCTTTCGTGTCATGGCCGTCCCGCCGTCTGTGCACACATCAACGCAGTTATCGCATGGTGTGCCACTCACTATGAAATATTCGTCTATTAATTTGAAAATTTTAGCCCCACTCGTGTTAGGCGATAACGGCTTGCAGAGAAGCAGATCCCCTTGAAGGACTCCAAATACTAATAGAGAACAAATCCTATTAAAGTTGCCAACCCAGACACATCCGTTAGTTCACTGATTTCGAAAGAAGATTTAGTCTTGGTGCATTTTATTCGCGAAAGTAATGTGGATGCCACGTCCGCTGCTAAGTCCCCGATTCTTAGCAAGTTTGTTTATTAGACAAAGGAACTATGCCTAGCAGTTTAGTGGCTTTCCCATCCAGCACACATTTAACTATGTCCTTTACTCAACGCTTCATAAGGTTTTCAGCGATGGTATGGGCTTCCCCAGATTAAGCAACTCGATAACTGACTATGTATGACGTCATTGAAGCCTTTTCGTTTACTGTTTTAAGTGAGAGGATATAATTTTATGGACTTGTGTAATTTTACCGTATTTTCTTCTGGAGAAGTCAGTCGGTTTGCCCACATGAATGGACCCCTCAAACTAGCGGCGAATTTTTTGCGTAGAACGGGCAAGATCCTATTAAATTTTTATTGACGTCACACTCTCGCGCCATTCTGTCTCATTACGTCACGCGTTAGGTGCATATTACGCATTACTTCTATTTTCTTCTAGAACAAAAAGTGAGTTGTGCCAGTTGCTTGGAGTTGATGCGTAGTACAGTATAAGCAGCGGAACGCTGATTTCGCATGTTTTATCCTTCAAAATTTAAACATAATACAGCATTTTGTTTGTTACATTTTTGAATAGTCACTTGACGAGCGTATCCGCTGTGCTAAAATATGATGAATTCATTTTTATTATTTATTATTAACAGAGTGCCACGTGGATGGTAAAACCATATAAAAATATGGCTGGTCGACCGCCTACGAAACGTGCACGTTTCAATTTTGATAAGAAGAATACGGCACTGTTGGAACAAAAACAATCGGAAGAAGTAAATACGGAAGAGCTTGGACATTCAAGAGCCGATGTTTCCGATCACTTCCAGTATCGAAACACATGACCTTCCATTGGAAGAAGATCAGCCTACAAAAAAAAAACATTTCGAGAAGCTAAGGCAAGGAGCGTGGAAATAATGTCCGACGTTGTTATAACCCTCAGTTAATCTATATCGGAAGAAAACCTTGATCAAATGCTGCAAATAAATAGACAGCGATGAAGAACCAATATTACCATGGGGTTCGATGAAGAATCAATGTTACCATGGGGTTCGATGAATAACCAATGTTACTATGGGGTTCGATGAAAAAACCCATTGTAACATTTATTGTTTGGTGTTTCATGTTCGGAAATAATAAAAACAATTTTAAAAAATTTCTTACTCTAACACAAATAAAAAATTATCATTCATCATTGTTTTGATGTTTATTCTAAATTAATTTGTCTCTAATTCGTCTATCATTATTAATCTTTATGGTTTAGACTTAGCATTACAATACGTAGAAATAACATATCAAAATATAAAATTTGTTGTGCCATCATACCCCTTTAGCGAGGTGATGCTGAGTGTTACTGATATTTGCCCTTAGCGTCATAACTTACGTAAAAATGGTTCGATTTCGATTAAATTTTATTATGTGGTAGGGGACCATCTGGGGACGAATCCTATTGTAAATGGGTGAAATGGGGTCAAAGGTCAGGACATAGGATCGGGATCCATTCCATTGCCCTTAGGCGTTATAACTCACGTAAAAATGCTTTGATTGAGAAAAAACTTTTCATGTTGTTCCGGAAGTACACTTTACCGGTTCTGTTGAATATAATCAAAATGGGGTCAAAGGTCGGGTCAGAGGAGCGAGATTTATTCTACAGCCATTATCCTCATAACTTGAGTAAGAATTTGAGTAATGATTCCCAGTACGTTGGAAAGCGTATCATAATCAATGCATTGCATGATTTTACCTACTTGTTACGTAACATGCTGTCATTTGTGCTACTGAATTTAGGAGAATGAAACTTTAGAATAACATGGAAAAATGTTCCTACATATTGAAAACACTTTTCATTTTCTCTGAAACTCCAGTTACATGGTTAAGTGAAACATTACAGCGCCACCTAGTGGTGAAATGAAACATTCCAGCCAAATTTAGACATTTTATCGGAGGCTCTGTAGAATATTGCTCTGGCATGAGGGAGATAATTTTTATATATTGATGTTTAACACATTCTATAACATATTTTAAAAAAATGGTGGTTATCAGCATATTTTCACAGGTGGTTAAAATTATCTGAATTTCATAGAGGGCTCTCCTTCGACTGTTCAGCCAATTTGTTCTACAAACCTGACCCACCGTTTTGCATTTTGCTGACAATTAGCATGTAGGTTTACCTAACAAAGCTGCAAATTACTGATTTTTTTTTATATTCCACATTCCATAGTTTCCTAGATACAGCACTCGAAAGTTAAGCCTAACCACTCGTTCAACAGCAAACTGATCCTGTTTCAACATGTGGAGTCTATTACATGGTACCTTTTAAGTTGGAAACATGTGTACATGTACAGTGAGTGAGTGCAGTGCTGGCTCATAAATCCAAATATTTAAATACTTTTTATTTAAGCGTAAGATCCATAAGGATCTCAGTCCTCTAACCACAGTGCTCAATAAATGCTGTTATTAACTGTTAATTAAACCTAAGTGATGAGTAAGAAATAAAATTATATGTTTAACATAAGTGTCATTTTTCAAGTAGCTGTAAAAGAACCACCGAGAAAAATCAGTTGTTTTTAAAAATTCCTTACAATTTGCATTATCCTGAATCAATGGTGGAATGACTTATAATTACCTGCATATTAATATTAAGCTGATATTTATTCCTTTCTTGAATGTTATAATATTCAGTTACACGTATAACAGATGTTGTTCTACAGTTTATTTTGATGCCGGCCTCAGTGGGAGTTTTCTAATTGTAGGGAACTTTTCTGTGCTGCACACCATTTAATCTGAACAGCTTTCGTGTCTTCTTTACGAAATTAATACGCTCGGGCCGTTCCTGTTGTCATTGGAGGTTGCACTGTACACAATATGTGCTACATAGGCACATAGCATGCATAATCATGAAGTGGCCAGTAAAATGACTTTGCAGGGCCATGTTAAGGCATAAACTTAATTTTCACGTCTTGATCCCTTTTAATATCACTGATCATACCAAAAAAAACAGTTATTATCATATATGCATGCTACATAGCATTGAGTGTGGAACTGTGGCCGATTTATAAGTTCAGAGCTACTTTTGAAGTTAAATATCAAACAATATTTGTCATCTTTATTTATCCTCTTCATTCCTATTGTATTTGGTGACAGTGGACAGAAATAGTGAAAACGCCTGGTTCCTGGAGTAACTGACGTTTCTAGAAAACGTTCTCGTAGATTGGTTCGTACAATTTCAATTTCAGGCTTTGATATAAAGTGGAACTCAATGTTTTTTTATGTTTTCAACACAAAAATTAAAGGCATCCATCGGTTTTGTGATTTGATTTGTGATAGGTCGTCGCAGGTTTGAACTGCTTACAATTTGCTTCACTGTACCATCAATACCATTGCAATCTGATTTCCCATGGCTAGTGGCAAAAAATGTCCATGATGTAGATATTGCAAAATATTTTTCATGCTTGCACAAATTCAAAAAATTCTTGCGATTTTTATATTGTGCTTCACACCCATCTGTAAAATAGTAAACCTTCACAACTTCTGGGTATTTTTCTTGACGTACTGCTATGGTGTTTGTTGAATTCTGTACACCATACAAGCATCGTTTTCCAGATCGTCAGAAAAGAAGCAGTGATTGGAGATTTCAAGCAACTGTGTCTCACCTCTTGTGTACATAATAACTGGGTGAACTGTACATGTTCCTGATGTCCAATGATAGCCTTGTGCCTCATCTTTTATGGTAACTGCGTAGTTCTCACTGAAGTCCATAAGAACAATTGTCATGCCTGACATAAGCATTTCTTTGATTTCCTTCAAGACATCATGGAAAAGACATATCGTGCGTGTGAACAAAGGAATTCACAAATATAAAATGGGAACACATATCCACAATTCTCGGAAACACAACAAATGAGAATTAACGATGTCAGAAAGAACTGTGCTAAAACTGCTATGTGCTCATCAGAATATATTCAAAAATGGAAACAAATACTCATTGCATTTGGCAATTACTTCCGATCCTCGGGAACAAAAGCACCCATTAATCCATTAAGTCAGTGAACCAAATGGGAGAATTAAATTGGACGTTTTGAAGTTTTAGGGGAGTAAAGATTTTTCGGACAGGTTATGCAATTAATTTCAGGCCTACTACCATAGTCTTTATTTTTTTTTTACGATTTTGGAATTGACGCAAAATGATAATGTGGAATCGAACCACAAATCTAGTCCCGGATTTTTCACAGAACACCATTAGAAACGAAGGGTCATGTGACTTGTCTTTCTGCGTTTGGGATAAACGAGGATCAATGAAACACACGTTACCTTGAGATAAAGACGCACATTTTGCACATTTATGTGTTTTTCGTATATCCCTATGACACTCTTTTGTGATTTATGAGTGCAAATATTTTATGCACTGATCTCTCATTGATATCTGGGCATCTGCATGTGTACAAACCATATTTATTTACAGAAAACTTGATATCGTTTTTGAAATATTTGTCTTTATGACGGATTATAGACTTAGTTTCCGCACAATTTGTTTCGAAATGCTTACTGATAAACCCGCATTGCATGTTAATCTGATGATGTGACATCTGTAACGACTTTATTTCCGCCGAGTGATGCAGAATGTATCATATGTAATTGATTGTGTGTGCTGGCAAGAAGAGGAGATGACTCCGCGTTGGTGTACGAAATTTTTGCATGTTGATTTTCTCAAATACATCTGTAACAACGCAGTTAGTATCAAACAGTGCGTTGTCCATCTGTTAGAGATATGTACCTTCCCCAAAGTACTGCCAAAATCTTACCAGGGTACAGTTATGCAACAGTTCTACGTAGAATTCTGCCCTTATACAGTAGTTTGTCAAACCACAAAGGAAGACATCCGGATCCACGAAAAGCTGCTCCATACCTTTATGCTTTCCTCATAAGACCTCATTGTCGGGACAATATAGACCAATAGTTCTTTTCTCCAAGCATTCGCTGCACCCGGAATTATTAGCGAACTGGCAAACTTTAGACCAATAACGACGTGCCTTATACCACTTTCTCAGGAAGTGCCATCAATAGAAGTGATTCTCTGTTTGTGGATTATTGCTCGACTGTGGTAAACCGTGTCGCGCATATTTCTGCGCATCGTATTTGTGCTAACGTCAGTGCAGGAACATTTTGGGAAGAGTAGAAATCTCTTTCCTTAGAAATGAGCTACATTTTAAAGGTTGTTTTCCTCAGGCCAATATTCCGAAAAATAAATATTTTGCCCGATATCAGTTTTGGAGGGAACATATAATTTTGATGCAAACAAAGTGCAAGTTTTTCAAGGCACTGAGAGAAAGGTGTTTGTATTACATGACAGAAATTCCGCTTTCAACATTCTAAAATTGCAATAGCTCTGCTTTTGTTGTTAGTGAGATTATTCGACTTTGGAATACGTTGAACATATACATTTTTAGCGGTTTTTTTTGTGATGGCTTATTACATGTACTGATTTGCATCACTCCTGCCTAGAACAAGGCGATATGAAACAAATGTAAACCAATAAATAAAATGTTCTTTATCTGAATTATTTATGTTTACATTGTTTAGGATTTAAAAGTGAAAGGTATCTAGAAGGAAGCACCATAGAATTATTGATTTCATTCACCTTCTACATATTTAAGTTTCCCTTACCGCATCCAATGCTGTGGTACAAGGCAGGCAATTTCCCTTATATATGCGTACAAGCAAAAATCACTGAAAAAGTTTATCTAAAAATTTAACTTGAGACGTTCCGCTTTTATCATTGAGTTGCAAGTTTGTCATTTTGGCATTATCAACTTCATGCTTCACTAATTATTTCATAGAGGCGGTTAATAGATATTGCTATTCTGAATAATCATCGAAATTTTGCCAAATTCCTTTACTTCTGAAGTTATTTTGTGTTTTTCCTCTAAATACCCAACTGACATTAAAATAAAGGACGCGACGAAAATATCTGCAATGTTAATTAACATCGGGTCTAAATTGCTAATTTCCTATTTCCTGCCTCCTCCGTTTTTATGAAACATTCTTGCGCACTAGTTCTTTATATTTGAAGCATAAAGAAAATACGTTCAAAACCTCTGAGCATGAAAATCAGAAGGAAACTGACGCTCGCACTTTTCCCCCAGCTCTATCAACACCTGCCGCTGAAGGATGATGCAACACCGATAAGAAGTTGAGTAATACAGACAATAGCCGACACAATCGGCCGATACCTCCTAATATCAACAGGTGGTCTTAAACATTTGCAAGTTTCTGTATATTAGTGCATTGTACAGTTTTTCAGTTATTTATTGACACAATGTATTTTAAATATACATCGTCGTTGACGCTCTTGATCTAAATCTCGATCAGACTTTCGCTTTAAAGAGGCATCCTTCCATAAACGTGTCTCTGCTAAGTTTGCGCTTCCATCTCTGGCCTTGTCGAAGCAATTGACCATTTAGCACTGACGGTCCTACCTTTCTGTTAAGTGTCGTCTGATGTGAAAGGTAAACTCACGTAACTCCTGTAATTTGAGATCAACATCTCGGTGTTTCCTTAAATCATCTTTTCCTCGTCGACAACGAGATATAATTGCAAGGCTTAGTTGGAAAGCGAGAGAAAATTTTAATATCTATATCCTCTTTTAAATGCTACTTGTCATTCAATCTATGATAAGAACAACTTTTTGTCTAATAGGCCAGCAGTAAGGATCCGTTTTAAAATCGATGTTACACGCAAAAGAATAGAACTACTTTTCATCTGAGTCGAATATTGGAGTTGGAAAAAGCATCTTACATTCATCACACAGTAATAACTTGATGATTCACAAATATTTGAAATTTAATTTTCATGGCTATTCTTTCTGAGCATGATTTGTACATGAATCATGAATTACGGTACTAAGTTTAAAATTCCGTTAAAGTTGTACGTAAATTTGAGGAAATCGTTGCTGTTCTTCCCGACTTCTTATTATTAGTTATAGATTAAACAAGCCTTAACCAAGACAACATCGGTGAAAACCGATATTTTTAGCTTGGTAAATCCTTAGTTGACCACTCCTGTGCATAATATCATATATACATGCCTGTAAATCATATTTTAACGTTCTCCAGAAAGGATAGATGGACTAGCCTTCTTGATGAAAAAATAAAAATAAAATACATTTATCCCACTGTCTTCCAAAACTTAGTTTTTGTTTGAAACTCATTTGCATGTTACTTCCAAAATAGGGCTACGTTGCAGTAGGCTGTTGCTTTACCTATTCATGTTTGTGAATGGAACACTAGTTTGGCTTCCAGTTTGCATTTATAACATCCTATTATTGTGAGACATCTTTATATTAGGGTCTTCAAGGGAGTGAATCTTTCAAGTATGAGGATTAACTTATAATCCGCAAGCATAAGCATTAGAATGCTCCTACCAAAAAGATACATACGTTCGCCCTGGCCTAATGTTAGACCTAATGTTATATCTTCTTCCACATCTCTTTCACTAAATATGTGATATTGCTGGTGTTCTTACAGTTTATTTCACGAAACAGGCGTCGAAAAGTTGAAGTTCCGAGCTTCATATCGGATCTTTCACCCTACAGAGAAACTATCGAACGAAATGGGTTTACGCTGCATGGAGAACATTATCGCCATGTCACTCACGTCTGGAATCACCATGTCACTCAGCCAAGTCTCTTCTTGAAGTGTCATTCAGTAATGTCATCTTCTTGAAGTGGCATTCAGCCATGTAAACTTCTTCAAGTAACGTGACAGAATTTGTCCCTCCTTTGGAGAACGAATTGTAGAAAATATCTGCAGAAATTTACAATCCCTAGTGTAGAGTATTCCACTAACTATAGAGGCTGCCATAAAAGCAAATGTTTTGGCAAGTAATATTCCAGTTTCTGTAAACAACAATTATTTGTAAATATGCAGGACTCTGCATATCGGTTGTTGTAAGGATTGTATAGTTTTGACAGCATATACTCATCACAGAGTTATATACACTGCTGGCCACCCAAAATGCAACACCAAGAAGGACACGAGATAGCAAAGACAGATTTACTGGACACATAACAACAGATACAAAGATGAAACCATTGAGCTTACAGGCCCGTGCGACTTGTGGAACACTCAGACATCAATAGTTCATGTGGCCCCCATAGCTGACATTAACGGCCGCTACACGCCGCGGCATCGAACGAAAGAGGCTTTGGATGTGGGCTTGGGGTATGTTGGTCCAGGCTGCTTCCACACGTTGCCACAGTTCATCATGCGTAGCCGCGGGTGGTGCTTGCCGGGACACTCGGTTGCCGATCAGCGACCATACGTGTTCGATGGGCGACATATCTGGAGAACAGAAATGCCACGGTGCCAGTGACACCTGGTGGGCCGTAAAGAAATGTTGCACGATGCGCCCCACGTGCGTGCGCACATTATCTTGTTGAAACGTGGCCGCTGGCAGGTCTTGCAGGTAAGGGAGGACTGCAGGCTCCAAAACGTCGGAGATGTAGCGGTGGCTGTCGAGTGTGCCGGTGATGCGTACCAGAGGGGTGCGTGTGTCATATCCAATTGCGCCTCAAACCATAACGCCAGGCAGCGGACCGGTATGGCGATGCATAATGCATGCGGCGGACCGGTATGGCGATGCATAATGCAGGCGGCGGACCGGTATGGCGATGCATAATGCAGGCGGCGGACTGATATGGCGATGCATAATGCAGGTGGAGGACCGGTATGGCGATGCATAATGCAGGCGTCATACAGTCTCTCGCTGCGGTGCCGCCACACGCGGATCCGGGTATCGTTATGTTGTAGGCAGAAGCTGGATTCGTCGGAGGTGACAATGTCGTGCCATTCCGTAGTCCAGGTGCGGCGTTAAACGGCCCACTGTCGCCGCAGTCGCCGGTGGTGTAACGTCAATTGTAATCGGAGGACCGGGCGCCGTGCAACAAGTCTCAGCTCCTGCAGACGACGTCGAACGGTACGTGCTGACATAGGTTGTTGCGCAACACACCCTGATTCCTGCGCTAACGTTCGTGATGTGGCGGTGTGAGCCGTCAATGCCCGCCGCAGAACATGCCGTTCCTCTCGTTTGGTGGTGTGCCGAGGCTGCGGCAATCGCTCACGTCGGTCCGTCCGTCCCTCCTGCACCCACCTAATCCATACTCGCCTCACTGTGGCTGGATGTTATGCCACACGTGCGCCGATCGTGTGGCATAACAGGTACGTATGATAAACCGTTTTCGCGACAAGCCACTGTTCGTCGTCTGTCGAACTCCAAAACAAAAACGTGCTGGAAGGACTGCCGTATTCTGCAACGAGGCATCAGGAAGCTTCCCACGCACAGGTTTGGCAGCACAACACACTTTCACTACTTACACCCCGCCTTCTGTTCACCCCTCTTATAGTGCTTGTCGGTGGCGTGCCGGGCGCACATTATTTGCATATGCCCTGCAATGCTAATCGTTTGCATGTCCTCTCGCGGGCGACGCATGCTGCAAATTTCAGGCCAATCGGATGCTTCCTTCTTGGTGTTGCATTTTGGGTGGCCAGCAGTGTATATAAAGCATTTGAAATTTTGAAACCGCGATTAATCATGGAAATTTTTGTAATGAGATTGTTGAGTTTATATTCCCCTTATATAAACTCAACCATCCCAGGGAACGGAAGAATCCAGTGGCGTAAAATAAACACACCATCCATACCTCAACGGGATTGGTACCCGGGTTCATGTCGGAAAAACTGTCACAAGCCATCGCTTAGACCACTGCGCAGCCGATGCAATATTAACATTTGAAGTCGCACTGTAAACGATCCTTACATATCATTACGATTCAGAATGGTCTTCCGTAATCCTATTAATATTACATATCATGAAATGTGAAATCTATAAGTTGCCGGCCTCGTGGTGCAGTGGTCTAAGCGCTGGCTTCTGTCCATTTGGACGACATGGGTCCAGGTTCGAATCTCCGTATTGAATGAATGTTCTGTTTATGTTATATCACTTGCTGTTCCCTGTATTTTGAACCAGTGGCCTATAATTAAAGATGGGCGACTACTATCGAGTTTCCCGGTGCACTGTGGTCCAGCGAGTTTCTCATGACGGTCATTAGACGCCCAGAGGAAAAAGGAAGTAGCAATGAGTTCCAAGACATGACATTTTTGATCAATTACCTTTCCTGCGAACGTTACAAGATATATGTTCTTCTTTCTCACGAATTATATATTTTCAAATAATTTTTCAAACATTTGTTTGAGTATTTCAATTCGATTGTAAAGATTGTTACCTGAAGTTGGCATTTTCCTCTCAAAGGTCATATTTGTTAAGCCAATTTTATTTGTAATGAAATTTCGAAATTATATGGCGGAAATAGAAAATTTGTTTAACGGTGTGATCATGTGATATCAGGTTACACCCATATCAAATTTGTGCATCATATCTGAAAGAACGGACTATTACTAAAATAATATACTTTAGGATTATTCCAGTATACATTTGGCAAAAAGAAAATTTTTAACTTACCCAAGCTACTTTTCTTCTACATTGTACAAGGCCGCGTAAACCTTGCGAGATTTTACATAGGTTTTAGAAGTTTCGGAGAAGGGAAATCCGTACCGCCGATGCAATCCAGAATTTCATACATGATTTGAAACTTCGACATTGGCAAAATTATAAAACCATGATTTGTGATAGGTGCTTTTTCTTAATGTATCACGCAAGGCACACAAAACCGGAAAATAAAGTGCTCGTTAAAAAAGAGGAAAAATGAAAATATTGCACTGATAGAATTCCTCAAGAACATAATTGTGCATAGTACTTCAAAAAACAGAAACTAATATGCAGATGGATGAGAAAAGTATTAATCAAAAATCACATTCGAGTTCCTATGGTAAATAGACAGAAAAAGGCGGCAATAGTAATACCCAACATAATTAATAAGCATTTCGAAATGATTTAATGGAAAGTAAAGCATAAAATTCATAACATATAATATTTTACACCACAAATTCACATGTAATAACATATGCAAATCCATTACAACAAATACATAGCAAAACTAACTACTTCGGGAAAGATGACAGATTACTACTAATCAGGCAAAATTGAAATTTTACCAAGTTAACCCCAAAATATAGTGGCCAGAAACAGCAGTCTTTCGTTTAAGAGATAAGGTAAACCCATCAATTCACAGAGCTGGATGCAGTTAGCTTCCGTTTCATATTTGGAGATTCGCGAAGATAAACCAAAGCCGTATGCCCGGTTAGTGAACAATGTGAGACTATGCTTTGCTTTAACTTTTGTCTTCATACCTAATACATTGTCTTCGTCAAACACGGGAAAGATGGAGTACGACAGCCATAAGTCCCTCTACCTTGTAAGATGATTTACAGAATGCTCGCAAATTTAAAAACTTCCAGAAAAGATCGATAACGCTTTTTTGGTAGTTTTGAAGTTGTGGAGCATTCCTAAAAAAACTATTGTTTATCGAATTAAACATTTTTTTTTCATGAGAACTACTGAAAACTTAAAGTTATTTAAGTTTTCAAGACTTTTACACACATACCAAATATATATATATATATATATATATATATATATATACTCTGGCGGAAAGTGAAAAAATAACACCAAGAAGGAATTGGCTGACTATCATGAAATTTACACATGTTAATGGGGTCGATTTTACGTAGGTGTGGTGTTAATTTCTGGACCAACAGGTGAGCGCTTACGCCACAGTACGGCATAATATGCAAATTATCGTCGGTGTTATTTATGTATTGCGGCGACGTGAATGTAATCAGTCGTCGGCGTACAGACACGTGCGAAAACCCTGAAGAAGCTACAATGCCTGGACATGGAAGACGTGTACGATTTCATCAGTTATCGGACTTTGAATGAGGTCGTCTAGTCGGACTCCGCGAGGCCGGGTGGTGGTATCGTCGTATTGAGGAGCGAATTGGACTGGAAGTATCGGTGGTGGTACGAAGGTGGCGTAGATGGTCCGAGGAACATCCCCACACGAGAAAACGTGGAACCGTGAGTCACAGACGGACTGATGAGCGGACCGATCGAGGCTTAAGAAGAGCGGCGTTGTGTAGCAGAACATACACTGCTACGCAAATCCGAGCTGCTGTTGCACCTGAGGTGACTGTGCGAACAATCCGCAACCGTCTACTACGTCCACGTAGGCCTCTGGCAAGTGTACCTCTGACACCAGCCTACCGTCAGGAACGGCTGGAGTGGTGTCGCCAACGTCTGCACTGGAGAACGCAATATCGATCTGTCGTGTTCAGCGATGAAAGCAGATTCAGCTTGTTAGCCTTCCGATGGGCGTATGCGTGTTCGCAGACGCACAGGGGAGCGTCTCTACCCTTCTTTCATCCGCCAGCGACACACAGGGCCTACACCTGGTCTCCTAATGTGCAGAGCGATCAGCTATCACTCCCATACAAAACTAGTGTTTGTACCGGGTACGTTAAACAGCACCTCGTACATCAACAACATCATTCAGCCCGTTGTTGTGACATTCGTAAGGTCGGTCCATCGTGGCGTTTTCCAGCAAGATAAAGCACGCATACACACGACACGTGCAACGCAACATGCACTTCAGGGTGTTAGACAACTTCCATGGCCTGCACGTTCATCGGATTTTTCTCCCATTGAGCACGTGTGGGATTTTAACAGCAACGACTTATCCGGTCTCCACGGCCATCTACGGCCATCCACGACCATCCCCGATTTACGCGTCCAGGTTGAGGATGCTTGGAATTCAATACGCCAAACTTACAGCCAACATCTGTACGTCAGACTCCATGCCAGAATTATACAGTGTGACGCAGTTCATGACGGTACAACCTCGTACTAACCATGTTACATTGAAATGTTATTTTTCAGTTTACCAGCAAACACAGCTGTATTTTGCCATAATGTTTTGATCACGTTATCCTCTGTATATCGTTATTATGCTATATAAATTTCGTTGGTATCAGACGTCTCCATCTTGATGTTCTTTTTGCACTTTTCGCAAGTGTATATACAATATATCTAGCAACAAGTAATTGGGCACCACTGCAATCGACGGTATCTGCGGTCCTGATACAGGTCACGGCCGCCGCCGCCGCCGTTAAATATCGTGTGGAAAACAGCAACGCAACCAGTCGCATGCAAGATTCCGCGCAGTTCGGAGCTCTCTGATTTCGAGAAAGGTGTAATCGGGGGTATCACAGAAATGGCTGATCCATACATGACATATCCAGCGAGTTGAAGTACCCAAAATCGATAGTGGAAGATGAGATGTAACTGTCGGAATGCGCCCCGACCCGGCAGACCCAAAAAACTTATAGTTAGAGAAAGACGGGTCCGGGCCAGTGAAATTCGGAAGAACCGCTCCAAATCGATAGGCCACATCCGCGAAGAGTTTCAACAGGCATCCGGAAGTGTTCTTTAGATGAATACCATCCGTAAGGAAACCCATCTGCTCGATTATCATGGACGTGCTGCCGCCCACAAGCTTTTGAGCACCAAGTCCAATAGCGCTGCTCGGCTAACGTGGTGCAAAGAACGTAGACAGCGGAACGTTGAACAGTGGCAACAAGTTCTCTGGAGCGACAAATCAAGGTTCACCCTCTACCGTTCGGATGGCAAAGTCTGTGTTTGGCGCCTGCCTGGAGAACGCCTCCAGCCGGAATGAATTGTGCCAACTGTGAAGTTCGGCGGCGGTGGAATTATGCCACCGGGGTGTTTCTCCTGGTATGGCACGGGACCATTGGTCGCAATTCCCGTCAGACTCAACGCCGCGTCCTACTGCACCATTTTGGATGACCATGCGCTTCCTACGTTGTGGCAGTTTTACGGGGTGGACACATATTACTTTCAGGATGACAATGCCGCCTGTCTTGTTGCGAGGACCACCATGGCTTGGTATGGTGACAATGGGGTTAATCGAATGGACTGGCCATGCGCAGATTACAGCTGCGACCCTCCGGGGCATACTCTCAAAAAGGCGTTTACGACGGCTAGCGATATTTTCTACCACTCGGCTTGGAGAAGACAGGTCAGTTTCTTCACCGATTTCGGACGGTGGGGGCGCCCCTTAAGTCGACGCTCCAACTCGTCCCAGAGGTGCTCGATTCCTATCGAGCAGCTAGACAGGCTGGGAGTGACTCAATAAAGTGCTGCAAAGTGTTCACAAGTATGTGGAGCCGTGCCGATGGCAGTGCATCTGACAGCTGCTGAAGGGCATGATGGAGGATCCATAGGGCTGACAATATGATCAAGGTGGTGCCACAGATGCTCAAATGGGATTACGTCTGGTGCATTTTGGGGCCGGGAAGTACTTTGAAGTATTCATTGTGCTTTTCCAACACTGTCGGATATTTCTAGCTGTGTGACACATCGCATTGTCGTTCTGGAAGATCACATTCGCCGCAGGGAACACAATCAGAATATATGGGTGTACGTGTTCTGCAAGGATGGACTCATAAGGAATTCGGTCCATGGTCCCTTCCACTGGTATGAGTGGACCCAGGGAATGCCACGGAAACATTCCTCACATCATAACGCTGCCTCCACCAGCTTGTGTTCTTCTAGCAATGGCTGAAGAGTGTTCGTTCTCAGATGTTTCTCGCTTTATATGGAAAGTGAATTCGTTCGATGAAGCAGAAAACTTGACTCATCGGAGAAGGCAATGCTTTGACAGTCAACGGATTTCTAATTCCGATACTGCCGTGCAAATATAAGCATTTTCTGCCGATGTACCTTCGTTAGCATATGTTAAGTGACTACACGTCTGCATCGGAGCCACATACGAAGCAGAGTTCGCTGAATTGTCGTTTTAGACCCACTTCCCTTAGCCTCCTTGTTCATTCGGCAAGTGAGTTGCTCCACTGTAGCATGTCAATCGGACCCTTCAAAGCCGACGTTCACCTCTGACATCAATGGCACGTAGTGCGCCTTAGTTTCCCCATCGATTATTCCCAATAGTGCCATTTCTCCAATAACGATACGATTTAACCACAGCAGCATGCGAACAGTTAACAGCGCGGCTTCAGAAATACTGTCACCCTTAGCCCGAAAGCGGATAATCATCCATTTTTGCAAATCTGATAAATCGCACCTTTTATCCATGACGGGAAAGAGTAATATGTTTTCACAAAACAAGTATTTGTCATTTTCTTGTAGGACTTCCGTCCACAGTGAGTAGAGTTTAGGTCCCAGCCACCTACAGCTAAGTCGCCTTTTGAGCAGGACACAGATACGGAAGGAATGAGAGCAAGTCCAGCGACTTTGACCGAACATTTTGTAGTGAGATTAGAGTACAGTAGATGGCGCCACCGTACAAGTACGATGTTGCACATAGAGGGGTAAGATAATTTCAAGGGGGCATAGGAAAGGATACCCATTTAACCAGAGGGTCCAGCCTGGGGGCTGTCAATTAACGTGCTTGTCCGATGCACGGCGGATATTCAGCGATTGTTAGTAAATCACACCATCTCTAAAAGATCAGCACAGGCTCGAACCTGAGGACTTTGCATTGATAGTCTGACTCGCTAACCACTAAGCCATCCGGTACTCTATATGTTTTCACAATTCCTATATCACACTTTATATATGGCCCAAGCCAGCTCCCGCCACGTGCCCTCTTTCATTGGGTACGCTGTTAACGTCAAAAGTAGGCGGTGGTCAAAATAATTTGACACGACTGTGTACAATCGGTTTATGGTGTCTGGAGTCGCCTTCCGATCTCCAAGAGATTTCTCCATCTGTCTCTATCTAAGAACATTTCTTCTTTCAGGCAATTTTGATCATGTGCTTTCTGTATTCCATCAGACCCTGTTCTTCTAGGTCGGCCTCTATTTTTTCGTTTCTTTGATTTATATTAAATGGCAATTTTGGATAGCCTTCTATTGGCCATTCTTTTTATACACTGAGTGGCCACTTTATCATGACCACCCCCTTAGTACTTCGTTGGGCCCCCTTTTGCCTTTAATACAGCGACCATTCTCCGTGGCATGGACTCCACGAGATGTTGATAGGTGGTTTGTGATATCTGAGACCATGCTTGATGAATAGCACTTTCCAGGAGTGCTATTCATCAAGCAGGATTGCAGGGTTGTGGATCCAGCTGTCTGATGGCTTGTTCAACTTCATCCCACAAATTCTCAATGGGGTTGAGATCTGGAGATTGTGGGGGCCACCTAAGCAAAGTAGACTCACCGGCATGTTCCTGACACCAATCCTGTACAATACGAGCACTATGGCAAGACGCATCATCTTGTTGAATGTAGCCATCGCCATTGGGATAAACCATCCACATGACATGATGCACTTGGTCCGCAACGATGTTTAGATATGATGTGCCCGTCAGACGTTGATCAACACCAAATAAAGGGCCCAAGGCTCACCAGGAAAACATTCCCCAAACTATAACGTTGCCTCCACCAGCTTAAAGGGTGGTAGCAATGCATTTGCGGTCATGCTTTCGTACTGTTTCCGCCAAATTCTCACTCGTCCATCGGCATGGTGCAACTGAAACGTGATTCATCGGACCGCATAGTTTGTTTCCAATTATCGACTATCCAATTCTTGTGCTCCTGTGCGAACTGGAGACGTTTTCTCTTGTTAATTGCAGACAGCAAAGGTGTTCGAACAGGCCTTCGGCTGCTATATCCCATGCAAAGTAGTGTACGGCGAACAGTGCGTGCAGAGGTCATTTGATGGGATCCTTCATTATGCTGGTCTGTAATTTGCTGCACTGTTGCCCATCTGTTGTCTGTTACCAGTCTGGACACGCTACGTTCCGCCCGAGCAGGCACTAGTCGATGACGACCACACGTTGCACGTAGAGACCCAGTTTTTTGGCTGACAGTCCAGTCTTTAAACAGTTTAACAACAGCTGCTCTAGAACACTTTACGAATGCGGCGGTTTCAGTGATACTCGCTCAATGGCTCCGAGCTCCTACAATCATCCCACATTGAAAGACCCTCAAATCGCAATTTTTACCCATCTTGTTACCCAAACATCACCTCTACTACTGTTGCAAGCACTAAGCTTTCCATTTTTATACTAGCCTCGTCCTCTGGCGGCAACAGCGTCCAGCCATAGCACATTTGCTTAAAAGTGTCAGGTGGTCATAATAAATTGGCCACTCAGTGTATAAGCACAAGGTGAGTATGTGAGTTGGATGTTTAGCAAAATGTAATGGTTTACCTGGATTATAATGGAAAAGTATGAAAAAATTACTTCTAAAACGCATTTTCAAAACATGAATGTACTTAAAATAGTACACTGCCGGACAATTGCAAAGGACGGATGAGAATAGCAACGATAGAAACCATAAAATGGAAGGCAGGAAAATGTGGAAATTAGCATAAGTGCGGGATACAGTAAGACGTATTGTGCGTATGCAAATTTTGGATTGCCGAACTTGTTCGTGACGTCATAGCGCTGATAAGAGATATAAAGGATTTGACGGGTATTGACCGTTGTTGTTCAAACGCAAAGTTAAATGGGAAAGAATCAATTGACGAACTTGCAAGTTTCAGTATGTCTTCCCGACATCACCTAGATGATTTTACGCGTGGCCGTATTATTGGCAAGATTGAAGAAGAGCGAAAAATAACAGATGTTGCCAGGGAGTTCGACGTCAGCCACAGTGTTGTTTCAAGGCTTTGGAAATCATTTCAAACAAATGGAGAGTGTAGCAAACGTCACGGGGGAGGTCGTGTTTGCAGTACGACACCTGCAGAAGATTGGTACATAGTGCTATCAACATAAAGACACCGGCGCAGCACAGCTAGCGAGGTAGCAAATCAGTTTATGGCTGCTACTGGAAAGCGGATCTCCCAAAAAACTGTCGCCAGACGTTTGCATGAAGGAGGACTATACGCCCGCCGTCCTGTTGTGTGCATCACATTGTCGAGACGTCACCGTACCGCCCGTTTGCAATGATGCCGTCAACATCGCAATTGGACTGATAACGACTGGTCTGCTCTCCTCTTCTCAGATGAGAGTAGATACAGTCTATCGTCTGATTGTCGACGACAACTGATCTGGCGTGATAGTGGTACTTGATATTGTCCAGCAAACATTCAGGAAAGGGACCGATATCCGACATGTAGTGTCATGGTATGGGCTGGCATCATGATCAATGGCCGTACGTCACTCTATGTGCTTCCAACTGGGACTATGACTGGCCAACAATACATTAATGATGTTCTGCTACCTCATGTTCGCATGTTCCGTGGTGCTGTCGGTGATAGATTCATTTTCATGGACGACAACGCAACATGTCATCGAACAGTCGCTGTCCAGGAGTGTCTTGAGAGCGAGGATATTCAACGCCTCGTATGGCCAGCACGTTCTCCACATCTGAATCCCATTGAAAATGTGTGGGATGCTTTGGGGAGGAGTCTTGCTGGTCTCCAATGCCCTCCATTAAACAAGGACACCCTCATCCGTGCACTGACAGAGGAATGGGATAAATTACCCCAACAGCTGCTTGATAATGTTGTGCAAAGCATGACACGACGTGTGGAATCTTGCATCGCCCACCATGGTGGTCATATCCCGTATTGATATCTTACGCCGGAACACCTGCGGACGGTAATTGCATTTTTTTCACGTTTACGTATTCTGCACAAAATGGCCTGTTTGTCCCTTGAACACGTTCCAAAGCCTTCTGGATTTCAGAGCACAATAAATTGTCTTTCTTGTAATGTCTTGGCATTCTGACATTATTTTATTTCACTTGGCATCCAACCACACTTACTTTTTTATGCACTATATAGCCGTTTATGATCCGTCCTTAGCAATTGTCCAGCAGTGTATAACTGTAATAGTATTCGAATTGCTTGGCGTATAATAGAACCCAAAGTTTCTGAGCTTTCGAAGATCAACCACATGGCTTTTCAAGGATGGTAGACAGCAAACAGAATGTACTTTGGTATACAAATAACGCTACAAGTCATCCAAGAATTGAAGTACTCAATGTGAAACTGATATTCCAGCATAACAACAGGACAACTAGAGTTTAACTAGAGTTTAACCTTTAAATCAAGATACTAACTTCCTAGTTAAGACATGCCTCTCCTGTGGACCAATAGTCTGAGGCGTTGAATTCTGACCATTTGTTTGAGATAGATCCATACTTGAGCACTATTTAGCTCCGGATGAGTGTATCCATTCATATTGTACTGTTCGATGAGGCTTATAAATATGACGCTGAAGGTAACGATTGATGTCGAAGTGGGAAGGTCCCACTTCAGATGATAATTTTTGTTCACTAGTATCAGTGTTATCTGCCATAGCTGTGACCAAGTCGTTAAAATGTGTTGATTAGAGTTTCAGGTCAATACCTCTTCTTGCAGACTTTTGACTCCTGCGTTGAATAGTAGGATCCAGTATTTTCAGAGCAGCTGTTCAATGATTCCTAGCTTTCAGGTTGCAAATTTCTGTAGCGTTTAAGACTTTATGCAATAAGGTCGTGGGAGAAGCCAGCATCACGTTTAGCAACCTTCATCATCTGTATACCTCATTACGCATTGTAAACTTCGTAACAAACGAGTCATGCCTCTTCGTTGATCCATTACTCGTGAAACGTAATCGAGGCTAAAGTGCATTTCGCGCATCAATGGTGGAACAAAATCAAGTGTAGTTCAAAACGGGA
Organism: Macrothele yani; assembly: GCA_039090855.1. Classification (NCBI taxonomy): domain Eukaryota; kingdom Metazoa; phylum Arthropoda; class Arachnida; order Araneae; family Macrothelidae; genus Macrothele; species Macrothele yani. The sequence continues at coordinate 50,069,261 of CM077018.1, read as the reverse complement.
AAAATAGTTTACTAAGTTTAGCAATATATAAAATTTTAGGTTAAAATTTAACCATGTGATTGTGTTTTTTTTTTCAGGGAATATAAGTAATCACAAGAAAATTTAGCAGATCATAAATTAGGTTTCGTAACATGAAACTGAAGTAGAAGACTAAATAATGGTAAGTAAAGGGAAATTCACATTTTCTGCAGTTAAAGCCAAATTACACGAGCAATAAAGAAACGAAAATAAAAGGAAAGAGTGGGAAGGCTTCTTTTATCTAGTTGACGAAAGTAAGTCAAAATGTTCTCGCCCGGCGAAGTGATGTTTTGCAGTAGCGCTCATTATTTTAATAATGAAGCTGTAGAGATTGATACAATGATTTTGTCAATTTCTACTGCTTCGTTATATTTGATACAGTAATCGTTCTACAGAGGTTTGACCACGCTTGAGCTCATTCATCATCGAAACTGATACTGCGCGTGTCTCCATGTTTTGAAGTGTTACAAGGCAGTACCAAGTCCAGTATAGGCAAAAGAAATGTGTTGAAGAAAGCAGAGAATTAAACTGAAATTAAAAATTGAGATCTAATGAAATAATTTTTCTTGATAAAAAACTGAAAATAAATATTTGAAAAAAATCGAACGCTATTATTTATTCTGAGAGCATATAAATCAACAGAGGCACCTAAAAATTATCATACTGAAAATATCAGATCTAATATCTAGGGTACATTTATAAACATTTCTAGTTATGGAAAGACTGCAATTAAAATGACGTTTTGTTCAAATATGGAATTGTACAGTATAAACAATGTATCTGAAAATTGGTGTTACTAAAAAGAAGCAGGAATAAAAATACTATCTATTAACCACTAACATAATAACTAGCATCACCGCTCAATGATAGTCCATTGTCATTGGAATAATGTGTGAACCACAATGCAGCACCTCATTTTAAAACAGGAATCCAAAGAATGCGAAACAAAGAATGCTTCCTTTCGTAGATATATAATTATGTACACGGTCGAGACACATTATTGTGACCACCAGCTAGTATCCAGAGTAACCGCCGTGGTCAGCACGGACAGCAGCTGGACGGATTGGAATTGACTCAAAAAGGTACTGGAAAGTGTTCAAACGTATGTGAAGCCATACTGACTGCGTGCATCTGACAGCTCCTGGTGGGTGCGTGGTGGAGGATCTATAGAGGGAAAACACAATCGCGGTGGTCCCACAGATACGCAGTTGGGTGTAAATCTGACAAATTAATGGGCCAGGAAAGTACTTTGAAGTCTTCATCGTGCTCTTCCAAGCTGCAGTTGGACATTTCTAGCTGTGTGATACGTTTCGTTGTCGTGCTGGAAGATCCCGCCCTTCCCAGGGTAGATAATCGGCATGTATGAGTGTACGTGGTCTGCAAAGATGGATTCATAAAGAAAATCATCAATAGTGCCTTCCACAGGTATGAGTGGACCCAGAGAACGCCACGAAAACATTCCTCATGCCATAATGCTGCTCCCACCGGCTTGTGTTCTTCCATCAATGGTTGAAAACTCTTCGTTCTCCTATGTTTTTCGCCTTATTCGCCAAAGTCCATCCTTTCGCAGAAGCAGAAAACGTGATTCATTGGAGAAGGCAATGGTTTGCCAATCAGCGGATGTCCAATTCCGATACTGCCGTGCAAATGCAAGACGTTTCCGCCATTGCACTTTCGTTAGCATAGGGGCCGTGGCTATCCGCCTGCATCGGATCCTCATACACAGCAGAGTTTGCTGAACTGTCTTTTAGGACACACTTCCAGTAGCTCACTTGGTTCATTCGGCTAATGGGTTGCTCCACTGTAGCGTGTCGATCGGCCCTCACGCATCTTCAAAGCCAATGTTCACCTCTCACATAAATGGCACGTGTTGCTCCGCAGTTTCCACATCGCTCATTCGCAGTGGTGTCAGTTCTCCAATCACGATGCACTTTAACCACAGTAGCACGCGAACAGTTCACAAACTGTGCTGTTTCAGAAATACTTCCACCTTTTGCCCGAAAGCTGATAATCATCCCTTTTTGCAAATCTTATATATTTCGCTCCTTTTTTCCATGACAGCAACGAGGGATATGTTTTCAGATTGCCAACAGCACACTTTATATACCCTACAAGCCAGCTCACGACACGTTTCGTCTTTCATCGGCTACGTGCTGCTGACGTCAAAAGTAGGAGGTTGTCCCAGTAATGTGACTCGACTGTATATATTATGAAGCCATCTATATATTAACTTATATCATGAAGCCATCTATCACATTCCGTTCTCAACACACCAACCAAAAGCGTAAAAATGTTGCTTCCAAAGGAGTCAACGGAACTTCAAACACAACGCTAATCAATCCTCCTTGTACCAGGTGTAAAATATCCGAAAAGTAGTGTTGTCTTAACACAGAGTCAGGTTTCCAAATATAACTATCATACGATCTAATGCAGGGTCTTCAGAGAAATTACTCCTTTCTTAACAGGAAATGTTGACTTATTACATAACCTTTCAAGGAAAATGAAATTCCGAGCAACTTGTAACTTATCTGAAGAAAAGATTATAATAATCATGATGTGAAGTAGTTGAGAACATTGCTTCACTCTAAGACATGTTTTATGAAATGCGGTTTTCAAACGCTTTGCAAGAAACTTTCATTTCCTGTAGCAGAATAATATCTATTTTTCTTTAAGCATACAGCATTGCAATGCATCAAACGCTTAGCGACTGGTAAAATTTCTGTTCTCCATTCATTTTCTCTATAATTGCGAATGATATCATTTCCTTAATCAGACTAACATATGAACAGCATTTCATAAAAAAGGTGCCTTATATAATGATTGAAATATACGGAACTCACTTTATTTCAGTTATCTAAATACCATAATAAAAGATATTTGATTCTATTAATGGACACAAATTGTGTTGGAGATTAATTTATGAGTGCTTGGTGTTACTGGTTCAACATATAACTTACCCACATCGCCCATTCGTTTCAGGGATTTGCCTTCTTTGCTAACGCGCCATCGGTCCTCAATTTAGCTTGGTAACCAGCAAAGAAAACATTCACAAAGATTTGCACTTGAATACTTTTGTTTTGAATTAATATTTTGTTTTTTGTGGTTTTGAAATTCCCAAGAACGATGGCAGCGAAATCTTATAAGGTAAAATGCAGTAAGTTCAAATTATTAAGAAATATGAAGCAAGCAATAAATCCAATGTTCTGCGTAAATAATTTATCATATTTTCATTAATTCTTTCTGCAATTATTGCACATAAATACAAATATTAATCAGTCGCAGTGTAAAATATACCTACCTCAATACTTAAGAATTGATCGCCGAAACGGAGAGTTACCTTTGATATGTTTTAAAGATAAAGAAATAAAAACCTTTTCTACCCCAACTAAACTTATTAATCAAAAGTACAGTGGAAAATAGGTATATTTCCCGGACGAGAAACATAGTTTTATTGAAAACTTATTTGAAGGTTATAAACAAGTTAGAACTGGTTAGCTAATCGTAAAAAAGATCTAGCTTTCATAAAGTTATTGGGCATAGTGAATACCAAAACGCCTGCAAAATAGTAGTTGAAGACTTTGTAGCGGAATTTAAGGCATAAGTAATTTTTACCGACGGCAAGTTTTCAGGGAAGACGAACCTGAGGTTTTGTAGAAGAGAATGCATAAAACACATTAATCAGAAACTGCTTTTCTAGGGGGAAATGCCCCGTGAACATTAATCAGAAACTGAGCTTATCTAGAAGAAATACCCAAAAAACATGAAGAAGAAAACATTAATCTGAAGCTGAGTTTTTCCAGAAGATATTCAAAACTCGTAAATCAGAAACTGAGCTTTTCTAGAAGAAAATGCCCTAAAAACTAATCGCAACTCATGTAACTGTTTTATCAGGGCAAAGAAAGCTTACAAACAACGGAAATATTGTTTCCAATAGCTGTTATGAAATATAATTGGTTGTTTGAAAATAAAAAAACTATTAGAAAGCCCAAATGTCACAAAAAGCATGTAGGTAATGTAGATAAATCTAAAAGCAATGTTGATCTGCACTTTGTTCCTTGGAAGTGGCCATAGGTAATTTTTAACCATAGAGGCTTACGATTTTGTAAAGGTGAAACACCATAAAAAGATGACATCAACCGAGCTTTGGAGGACATGGGAAACAAGAGTGACAAAACGGAAGTCATTAATGTTGCGGAAAACTTCTTGACCTGAACAACCAAGGAAAGGTGCTCCAAAAAATCGAAACATTGGCGTAATGTACTGCATTTCGGCGTTCAGAGCGAAGGAAATTCTTATTCCCAATGTTTTCAAAGGCTGTGAGAAAACAATCAGGATATTTCATGAACCTTTGTTTGTTTTTGTTCAAATAATAATGTTCATGAGAATTGCTTAATTTTTTCTTCTTTTGCATTTGCATAAGAACAATCGTAACTGCTTTTCAAGTAAAACATACATTAATATCGTTATCTGAATATTCTCGAATTTAATTTTCATCTTGATGATACGAAGTAACTTCCCTTTTGGGCCCGAAAACTTTAAAGCCTGACTACCCAATAATTTCTTTAATTCGGCGCCGATGATTGGAAAATTCACTCATACAAATTATTTTATTGTCGACCGTTACTTCAGAGGATGAGTCGAAAGATTTTCAATATTTGGATCACCTTATGCCTTCATACGTACCTTTACGACGAAAACTGACTAGCACTCAAAGTATAGGCCATGGGCTTGCACAGCTGTATCAGTTTTTTCTTTCGGCGTGGAAAACGCCTTCACCCCAGCTTCCACCTACTCCTGGTTGTTGAAATACCTACCTCCCAGGAAGTGGGCCATATACCGGTGCAAGTAATAATCCAACGTACCAAGGTCCGGACTATACGCTGGGTGTGGCATCAGTTCGATTATCTCAAGTTCCTTGGATTTTGAACGGATCGTTCGCGTGGTATGAGGTAGAGACTTGTCCTGCTGTAGGAGAGTTTGCTTTCTGTTCACCAGTGCAGGGTTACTTCTCATCCAAAATAATATATATCCGCTCCTGTAGGTTCTGAAAGCTGGCCCGGGCTTGATCACGACCGTTGTGTGTTAGGATTTTGGAAAATGACCCGCTTTTCATCGCACGTAACAATGCTCTTGATGAAACGTTCATAGCGAGGGTTTTCTAGAAGTTTCCTGCACACTTCCATCCGGCTGTTTGCTTCAACTGGCGTCAATTCGTGAGACACAACGCTAAAGCTTCTGCAGGCCTGGACGAAGTCCTGAAGGTTGTGAACCACGGTGGTCTGTGATATGTCCAGCTCGCCTGATTATCTCCGAATTATGGTTGTTATTTGCTTCACGCGGTCGTGTCGGGTTACGTCCACCTGACACGACCCCTTCAAATAGCTCTTGCACAGTACTTAGCAAATTTTTCTGCGAACTCGCCTTATTCTGTTAGGAGTTCCACTGTTGCAATTGAAAGAGTTAGAATGTTTCAGCCACATTGTAAAACTTTCACACTTGCCTCCCTGGATGTTGTTTTATTGTACCCTAATTCACCAGTGGACCTTACCCATATTATCAATGAAGCCAAACTCGCTGAGTCACAAATCCCAACTTCTGAAATTTCCACTGTTATGAACGCTATTCGTTTAGTCAAACAGCATTCATGCATCTAATGCGATAATCGATTTTATAAGCAAGTGCAGGGCTCACCTATAGGTTCTCCACTTTCAGCCGTATTCGCAGAAATTCTGCTTCAACACATTAAAAACAACGTTCTCAATGTGTTTCCCATTACCCCTAATCTGTATATTAAGAACGTCGACGACATCCTTGTGTTTTGGCCTCATAGACAGGATGACTTAGCTAAATTCGCCGACGCGCTTTCATCTGTTTTCCCCTCTATCGGGCTAGCAATAGAAACCGAATCTATCTACTCTTTGCCGTTCTTAGATTTCCGAATTGTTCGTAACCCTGAAACTTGTAACCTATTTTACTCAGTTTATCGAAAACCTACTGCAAGCAATAGTCTAATCCCGTTTAGCTCCCCAACCACACAAGTTATCAGCCGTTACCTTTCTAATCAAAGAGCATTTACGCATTCGTCTACTGGCTCTTTGCTCAAATGTGCGATACATTTCATTTTTGATTTACCTGCTAAACATGGATATTCTAAGTACATGCTAAACCGAATCTATCAAAGAATTTCAAATGATAGATATACATTTTTGATCAAAGATCAAAAAACAGAAAAACGTCTTTTTGGCACACAAGAACAGTACCCAGCTATAACTAATGCACTGTCACGCATTTGTCTAAAGTACGATATTCAGTTTGGCATTAGATCCAAGAACGTATTTTCACTTGTCAAAAAGACCGAGAATAAACAAACACTCTGTATAAATGGGGTGTATATAATATCCCTTTGATTGACATTTCCAATAGTGAACATGCCAGCACCTACGTAGGCTCCAGAAAACGTAGCCGTGGGATTCGAGTGTAGGAGCAAAAATACGATATCCGTGTTAATCACAGTAATACAGCACTCGCCAAAAACGTAGCATGTGGAATTGTTCAACCAGACTGGAATAACATTAAGTTGTTACATACCCCCACATCAATATACTCATTACATATCACTGAAAGCTGATATATCGAAGCCTTTGGGGACTGTTGCTGCAACGAGAATCTCCCAGTTGATTTACCCAGAATATGGAAACGGCTCATTGCAGCCATGAAGGTGAATAATAATATTTATTCTTAACCCGTGAATTTTGATATATACACATATTATGTATAATATGCACTAAGTTTAACATTCTTATTTGGGTCTAGTTTGATTTGTAATTCAGCTAAGACGCGATGGCAACAGTGCTGTACCCTTGTGACGCAACTCCACACGTAAACGTCATCACACTGAGACGTATATATTGGAGCACATTAGTAGCAATTACTCTCTTCCAGCTGAAGACGGGTGAGACTGTCGACCCGAAAGTGCTTGTGGTTTTTAATGTTTTAATTTTGTAAATATCTGTCATATTTTACACATTATATTGTCGTGCAAAGACGGCGTATGTATCAATGTATTGTATATAGCACGAAGTTTCATTTGTACTGTGGAAACATAAATTTAAATTACCGCAAAGAAAAGCTGCATGTGAATCCTGTTAGCTGGTGTCAAATATTACAATTTTGTACATATCCTCATGCAGCTTTACGTTTTATAAATTACAGTACGAACGCTAAACAGCAAATTTAAGTTAATGTAGTCAAAATGTTAAATGTTATTATTATTATTTAAGTCAGTACTAAACTAATGGACGTTTAAAAGTATTGTTAAAATTATTAGTACCATAAAATGCATTCAATACAATTGGTTTTCTAAAGCAATGACTTAAATCTGGGGCTCCATGTAAATTCTATTCCAATTCGATCAGCGGCTGCGATACTTTGAAGTATCATACCATATTATTATTTTTGTGGACATAACATAAAACCAATACGTACAAACTTATTATTTTAGCATAAACCCAAATTCATTATATATTGAACAATGATAACATAAACGACACTGTTTTCCCCGAGGAGGGAATTTCGTTCATATTTCTAAATTCCATTTGCACCTTGGATGATACCGGTTGTGATTCTTACAAACGTGTCTGAGATTCTATTAATTTTTACTATTGAAAATAGCAAAATGCCTATGTATCATTTGAATTTCTTTCTCATATTGTAAAGAACTTCCGAATAAAGACACGAGGCTTTAAACGTTTTCCCTAAAAGATGGAAAACCTGATTTCCTAGGTATTTGCAAAAAAATTTAATTGCAAATCCAGGTGTTTAGTATTTAATGTTATGAAATATTGAAATAACGCTATTACAATGGAAAATCAATTACGAAGAAACGATAACGATACGTTGGTACACGTAATTTCTAAAAATTTAAAAACACCGGGAAGAAATGCACGAAAATGTGTGCGAATTGGCGAGCAGTTAAGTATGTAAAATAAGCACATAATCAAAGAGTGCAACCCGCTGACATAGAATTAACTCTTTTTTTACCTAAACTTAACTTAAAATATACTGGCATTTGCAATTAATTCGACAATGCCTTGAGGTATACAGATGTCGAATATCAAGCCACTAAACAATCCTCTTGCTCCTGTTGTCGCAGTGCAACCACATTTTCAGCTGGTTTTTTGATCGTGAAGCTGTCTTTTAGCCACGTCCCATACATGCTCAATTGATCACAAGTCCGGCGATCGTGGTTGCCAGTCTACAACATTATGATTCTGGATACGCCATCTTGCGCTGCGTGCGGCATGTGCAAGTACATTGTCGTATTGTATTGTAGCCCTAGATACCTGTATTATAAAAGAGATTATGACAGGAACGAGATCCACGCGTCGTTGAGATGTTCAAGTGCCTTCTAGGAAAACTAACGTGTATCATATCTGCTCCTTAAACCATGAAACCAGGCATTCGAAATGTTTTGATGCGAGCAACACATCTTATATAGGTGATTTATTTTCTTATATAAATAGTTAGCGATCATCGTGAGCAGCTCGATCGCTTATATGCAATCGATCGTCCGTAATTTAGGTCCTCTTGTTCCACGTAAGGGAGAGAGCCAGTATTGCAATTCAAACAGAACATCCATTGCTAATTGGGATCCGAACCTGGACCGACATCGAACGAATGGCCAACAGCTAGGGCTTAGACCAGGGTTTTTCAAACTGTGCATCGCGGCTCCTTGGGAAGTACCGAGTTTTGGTCAAGGGAGTCGCCGTCGCGCCTTTGGAATTCGCTGAAAAGCCGGGAAATGAGAGTAGATTGGCAGCTACACATCACTTACCGCTCCCTTCAAATAAAAAAAAAACATTCCTGGAGATGCGTCTCCGTGTCCCTAGGGTGTCACGTGGTCTCTTCCAAAGATCAAAACGACGTGGGCAAAAGTGATTTAATTGTTTTATGACGATTCAGTTAGCTTTGCAGAGAAGGCACCTTTCTGTTGCAGCGCCACGTGAAGACCGGACTCATTCTTGTGCTTAGTGTGCGTGGTAACGGATGTGTAGGGGTTTGCGAGCTTTCCCTTTTTTTGATATTTACGTCCTTTACATTTTAAGAACAGGCAAGATGAATAAGTTTTTAAATGCTTGTAAAAAACATGCCGTTTCGGAAATAACGAACAGTTTAAAAGACGAAAAGAAGTGGAAATACAGGAAATATGACGAAAACTACCCATATTTCGGGTTGACGTTTATTTTTGTCCGAAATGATGAACGTTCACAGTGAGTTATCCGTTTTAAAGTACTAGCCGCTGAAAGCATGCTCCCCAATAAAATGAAACGTTATTTGGAACAGTTCATGGAAGTTTGGTAAAAGAAACCCACGTGAATATTTTTCTTCTAAGTTGAAAGGAATTGCTAAGCAAAAAACAACTCTCACTAAACAAGCTACAATCCTGACAAAGGTTCTTTTTCGATCCTACAAAGTATTGCTGAAGGCCTTATTTTACCAGCTGCTATGAACATGGTTCCATTATGGTCGGATAATCCGAATCCAAGTAACTGCTAAGCATGTCATTATCAGAGAATACCGTTAGTCGTCGAAATCTCGATATATGGCTGACGATATTCATAAGCAGGTGATTGAAGAACTTAAGGGCAAGGATGTTTTCTTTCAGTTGGATGAAGCCACTGATAGGCATAACGATTCGCATTTGATTTGTAATGAGAGATTTATAGATGATTTTAATAAATTTCATAAAGATCTTGTTTTCAGCAGAAGTATAGCACCTCGAAAAAAAAATAGTAGACTTGTTTCATATAATATATTCTTTTATGTCATAAAATAGTGTAAATTGGGAAACGTGTGTAGGCGTGTGCACAGACGGAGTCCGCTCGATGGCAGGTAATTATGGGGGACAGAAGGCAATCATTAAAAAAAAACTCCTCACGCCATGTGGACACACTGCATCATTCACAGGGAGGTTCTTCCTTATAAGAACATCAGCCCTGTTCTACACAAAGTTCAACAGTCAGTAATCGAAGTAGTAAATTTCATTACAACATGACCACTTAAGTCCAGATGTTTTAAATAATTGCGTGCAAATATGGGGGTCTGAGCCCAGTTCTCTACTTTACTACTGCAAATCTCGCTGGCTTTCATGTGGAAATTTCTTATCAAGAGTATTTGAACTTAGGAAGGAACTTCATTCTTATCTTTTCAACCAGAAATATTCCAAGAAGTTTGTAGGCAGTGTTTTTTCTTCAAAGCTATCATACCTGTGAGATATATTTGAAAAGCTAAATTCATTAAATGTATCCCTGCAAGAAGAGATCCACATTTTGTTGATAATGGTCAAAATGTCTGCCTTCGAAAGAAAAAAATGGAAGAAGGAGTTCTAAATGACTGCTTTCCTACATTGCACACGCTTTAAATTGAAAATGATTTAAAATTGAATGAAGCCGAGAGGCTAAAGCTTCTGAGTCATTTGTTACAACTCTTAATCATTTTAAAAAGTACTTTCCAGATGTTCAACAACACGATTAGATCAAAGATCCCTTCAGCGCTGATCTTCCCTTAACGTTCTTAACTGCAAAGCAAGAATAATTTATTGATAACTCATGAAACTCCACATTGAAATCCAAATTTATGTCATCTTTCCTACCAGAATTGTGGTTTTCGATAAAGCAACAGTACCCTGAAATAGCTAACAAGGCTTTAATAATTTTAATTTCGTTTGCATCACTGTATTTATATAAAACGGAATTTTCTACAATGGCTGTCTTCGAAACCAAGTTCAGGTCCACAATGAACGTCGAAAAGATGAGAATTCCAGTTTCCAACTCGTCCCGAGATTTTAGTATCTAATGAAGAATAAACAAGTTCATCCTTTCCAATGACACAGCTTGATATAATAACGAAAGGTAAGTTGATTAAATTTAAGATATATTTTTTTTGCAGAAAATATTGTTTTCATTTAAACATTTAAAGACTACCTTCCTATTTCGTTTAATAATATTAAGTAATCATATTTAAGTTAACATTTAATCTAAATTATTTATATTTAAAGGTAAGCTCTTCACACATTTTTGATCGACAAATGTAAAATTATCTATGAAAACATGCATATATGAATTTATAACATGGTTTAGATATTTTTGTATATTTGGGAGCCATTGCAAATTTATATACTGTAGAGTAAAGGGAGGCGTGGGACAAAAAGTTTGACAACCCCTAACCTAAGTTAAAACTGTTCGGTGCTTTCTTATATCAGTGGAAGTGTGCCGCTGACCATTAACGATTGTTTTGTGCTTATGGGCAAATAAATAATACCCTACATATTGGAGAATTATTCTGCAATTCTCTTTCTGGTAGCAAATATGCTTTGCTTATTTTGGTAATTAATGAAGTGCGAATTTTAATGCTTTTTGTGCTATTTCATTTTGACCTTAAATACTGTATTCGTTTATTAATTTTCATTGCTGTCACACAGTTAAGAGAACCCTCTAAGTTTACTTTTTTAAATAGCACGGTCGAGTCACAATATTGTGACCACCAGCTAATATCCAGAGTAACCGCTGTGTGCAGCACGAACAACAGCTAGACGAGCTGGGAGTGACACAATAAGGTGCTGGAAGGTGTTCACAAATATGTGGAGCAATGCTGACTGCAGTGCATCTGACAGCTACTGGAGGGTGCGTGGTGGAGGATCCATAGAGCGAACAGCACGATCGAGGTGGTCCCACAGATGCTCAATTGCGTTTAGTTCTGGTTAATTAGGGGCAGGAAAGTAATTTGAAGTCTTCATCGTACTCTTCCAACCACCTTCGGACATTTCCAGCTGGGTGACACGTTACATTATCGTGCTGCTAGATCCCATCCGCCATAAGGAAGACAATCAGCATGAATGGGTGTACATGGTCTGCAAGGATTGATTCATAATGACTTCGACTCGAAGTGCATCCCACAGTTAGGAGTGGAGCTAGAGGATGCCACGAAGACATTCCCCGAATCATAACGCTGCTTCCACCAGTTTGTGTTCTTACAGCAATGGTTGAAGAGTGTTTTTTCTCCGATGTTAATCGCCCTATATGCCAACGTCCATCCGTTCGCGAAGCAGAAAACGTAATTCGTCGGAGAAGGCAATACGTTGCCATTCAGCGGAGGTTCAATTCCGATACTTCCGTGCAAACGTAAGACTTTTCTGCGGATGCACCTTCGCTAGCATAGGTGCAATGACCATCCAATTGCATTGAAGCCCCATACGCAGCAGGGTTCGCTGAACATATCATTTTTGACACACTTCCGGTAGACCCCTGGTTCAATCGGCCAGACAGAGGTTGTATGAATAACTTTGGTTTTTTATCTGGAGTATCATCTCATCAAATTTTTTAAGCAAACCGCAAAAAACAGTTTACTGCTCGTGATCGTGACCATCGCCTATTCCCGGCATACCAACAACAGATACAGCAGAACCAAAATCAAAATGCTCTGGGATTTAGCGAAAGTGCATCTGCACGTGACGTGCCCCCTAGATTCCTCAAGAAAATTCTACAGACACAGACTAGTTGCCCAGAAGAGATAAGTCTACGTCCATCATAGAACTCTATTGTGTTAAAGGCGTTGTATGCAACGCATGCATTGCATGCCCTAATTATGTAAACAAATCTACTCTCTGAAAAAAATTACACGGAGAAAAGCTTTGTGCTGCAGGAGATTGTTCCGTTGGAGTGAGCGTGACCTTTACCAGGTAAAGTACGAAAAGCAACGAAGAAATCCACTTCGTGCGAAATTTCTGTTGCATTCAGGGCTTGGGCAGTCAACCAATCAGAGAACCGGAGTGTGTTCCCTTTGTCCCCGCTGTTTATTCCTACTTGAGCTGGGGCATTCGTTATATGCCTGGTCGGAATGCGAAACAGAGAGTTGCATCAACCAATAGAAAGCCGGTATATAAATCATGACTACAAAACTTGTGGTGTTGAGAAAGATGGAATAAAAATAGTAACGTTTCTCACAATTAAATGTTTATTATACACTCGTTTTGATTTGGTTAGGTTAAAAAGTGAATTAAGTGTGTTTTATTTTCCCCCTGGATTAAGCACTAAAACAATCTACAAATTGTCCAAAGTTTCGCACGAATTTAGTTTGGATAAATGCTTGAGAGAACTAATACCTTGCGTCATTAAATTGTGCGAATAAAAACCTATTCACGCAATATACGCAAAGGCCAGACATTATAAAAAAATGTTTAATAGCAATTGAAAACGTTCTACTGATGATTTTGATGTCGAAGCCAAAGTAACGGAAGAATGAAACAAGACAGATGACACCGAATTTTCGGGTGAAATAAGCACGTCTTTTGAATCCGTTCTGATGCAAATTAAATTTATCAAAGCTATTCAAAGTCAATGGAACCGGTATGGAAAACAATAGTATCTGACGGAAGAAATCAGTTTTTCAATCGGGTTTTTAATCCCTCAGATATTGCTGTAAACGGAATCGTGAGCATACGCCCTCTGGTTGAAGACTTGTGCGTTAAGAAAAACATGAATTTATATGAGAAACATTTCGCACCGGAAACGCTCTCCAACACAAAAATAATTTTTCAAATCGGACTCTTAGAAACAGAGATATCGACAAAAATAAGATGTGACTTTACGTCCCCTGGTAGGAAAACCATGCATTATTTTAGGAAGAAAGTATTCTCAAAAGGTTTTTCCATGTGAGCACTATCGGTCCAAGAAAAAAAATTAGTCGAGATTTCAATAGCCCAGATTTTGCTACAAATGCATCAGAAACATAAATTAACACTTATGCCCCTGGTGGCCAAACCATTCTTTACCAAACATTAGAAATTATGTGAAAAATATTTTCCATCAGGTCTTGTATGCGATACAGGAAGAATTTTTCAAATCGGAGTTTTAGAAGCAGAAATAATGCAGAAAACGCAATTGACCTTTGTGCCCCTAGCGGAAAGTCTATGATTTACTTGAAAATTTTGAATTTATAGGAAAAACATTTCGCATCAGAAACACTATCCAACAAAGAAGGAATTTTTCAAATCGGACTCCTAGAAGTAGAGATATTGACAAAAATAAGATATACATCTACGCCCCGTGGCGTAGAAGCCATGCATTATTGCAAGAAGAAAATGTTCCTAAAAGGTTTGTCGACATGAGTAGTATTGGTGAACAAACCACTTTTTTTCAATCGAGATTTTAGAAACTCATATTTTGCTGCAAATACATGAGAAGCGGAAATTAAGATTTACGTCCCCTGGGGGCCAAACCATTTTTGTTTACAAAAATTATAATTTATGTACAAACAATTTCCCATCTGGAGCTGTATCTGGTGCAGAAAGATTTTTTTCAAATCGGAGATTCAGAAGCAAAGATAAAGGGGGAAACACAATTTACCTCTACGGCCTCTAGCGGATAGTCTATGAATTACTTGAAAATTTTGAAATTATATAAAAAACATGTCACACTGGAAACACTATCCAACAAAGAAGGAATTTTTTAAATGGGACTCCTAGAAGTAGAGATATTGACAAAAATAAAATATACATCTACGCTTCCTGGCAGAGAAACTGTGGAATATTTTAAGAAAATATTCCGAAAAGGTTTATCGATGTGAGTGGCATCGGTCCACGAAATAATTTTTTCAATCGATATTTTAAAAGCTCAGATTTTATGGCAAACACATCAGAAGCAAAAATTAATACTTACGTCTCCTGGTGGCTAAAGTATTCCTTACCGCGGCAAACGAGTTTCACTAAAATTTTACAAAAACTTTTATTTTTATCCTTCAGTTATACTAAAAGTGATTAATGTCATGTATGGATATTTATAATATAACTGATTATTTTCCCAGATGTGCTTTGGGGAAACTTCGTCGTCTTTATTCGGGAAATGCATCATCTCGCTTTGAATCTACGTGCCACAAGGCTAGTTAGTACAAATACATTACTGGGCGCCAATTTTCTCCGAAATTTTTGAGATTTTTGCCTAATCAATCATTGTATTGAACTCTCTTCCAATCCTGTTGCAACTTTTTTCCTGTCTGTACGTCTCTACATGACACAAAATGTTTAATTGAGCGTCACATGATACTGTACCTAGGCCTAATCTTCCCATAATAAAGTGTACAGAACTTTGGACAAAATCAAGCAAAAAAAACCACTCAATTTCAATAATTTTAGACAAAGTACGGTGATATATAAAAGACAAAAAAAAAGTGGCACATTTAACTAAGTAATTACTGAGTGGCTGCCAACTTGATTTCGGACAAGTAAAAAATATGTTCGTTTCACCTTGCCTCATCTTTCGGCACGGAAAATAGTTACCTTTTATTTACAGAACCTGTAACCACTGTTGCATCCAGATTCCAGATGCGAAACACATTATCGACGTTATACTTATTACCACTACTTTTCAAGACCGACCTAACAAATAAATCGCATTTTCAATCGCTATCCATCGAACACGCCATAGGAAAGCATGCTAATGCTTAGAAATAATAGCATCGAAACTAGAAAAAGCGCCATCTTGCGGTTTCATGAAAAATGGGAACAAAACTTTAAACAGTGAGGAATTAACGAACGGCACACTATCTCTCCTAGCCACTATAGCAGTGGTATACATAAACATACAGTGAATTGGAACACGTAAGGAACAAAGATGATTTTGAAAATAACGTGGGTGACAACACAAGCATATTACGCGCATTTTCATCACGCAATTATACGGTGTCTCACGATGCGCCATTAAAAGATCGAAACACATCGCAAGACACCGCATAATTCCGTGATGAAGATTCATGTAATATGATCGTAATGTTACCCACGTTATTTTCAAAATCATCTTTGTTCCTTACGTGTTCCAATTTCCCTGTATTTGTATGTTTACCATTGGTTTGAGAAAGCCTCCCAGTGCAGTGCAAAAGCTTGGCAAATATTTGTAGTTACTACGCCACAAATATAAACTGATTTATTACGCTATATGAATATCTTCAATATAATGTTTGGATATGCAATAGTTATTCCCAGAAAGTGTGATAAACCATTACAATATAGCTAAACCTTAAATACATTTTTTTTTCATTTTAGTGGTGAAGATGTGAAGTGGTATTTTCAGATTTTTCTTTACGCAGGTTTATTAGCATGTTTGAATGAAGCTTTATGGTATTCGTTAAAGAACATACCCCGATAATTCCAAATTATCAGTACTTGCAGGGCTTTCTAAAATATTTTCACTTTTTTCTAAGTAATTAAAATTATATATGCAGATATGTTGAAAACAGAATATTATCCTGGTTAGTTGGACAAAATCAACTTGAACAGGAACTGAGGGATCCTAGTCACATTTCCAATCATACTATGGATGGTTAAAGAAATGTGATGTAAAAAGACGAATCAAAGTACAATTTTTACATATTATTGAAAATCAATAATCATATGTCGGTTAATACATTAGCTAATGTTTTTAGAATTAAAGCGAATTTTTAAAATTATTTTGGAAATGTAAATTCCTGTGAGCTTCGAATTCCAGTAATAGAAGCAATACAGATTACTTCATTCACACATTGTTTGGTGCTGTGTTAATTCTAAAATTATTAATTTAATCTGGAAACCAGAAGTAAGATTTGGCTGATAAACATGATTTTTCTAAACTTTGAAGTCCGGAGGATCAGGAAATTTTTGCGCCGCATTCGATGCTTACACTTCTCTTTTAACGTACAGGCTACTACAAAAATGGATGTAGTATGGTGGGATTGCTTCCACGATGAAATCATTTTGTCAACGAGTAGAATACGTTATTTTAAAAGTCGGTAAATTTCTACTTCAGCGTCCTAAATTATTTCGTCCGAAAAATTGAACTTTGTGGGTAAAGTGCGACGTACAATTTTTTTTGGCATGGAAAATAATGGTAAAAGGTGCAACATTATAGTAATTTTAGATAAAAGGAAACCTTTTTTCGGAAGTATCTACTGCGAGTACGATGGTTTACCTGCGAGTATTAAGGTTCCGTGCGTCGGAAAGAAGTAAGAGTTGGTAGTGAATGCGCAGAAGAATACAAAAGTGGGGTGTATTTTTAGGAGTAGTGTGATGTGTCGTGTAACCGTGAGCAAGCAGAAGTAGTTCACAGATGTTTTATTAATTTTTGAGAAAGAAATGTACGGAATGTTGTTAATAATAGTTTCACAATGTCTCCCAATGATAAGAAATTAAGAAATGTAAATGTTTTCATGTACGACAGAAGTGTTGAGTAAGACGTTTTTGTTCTGGTTGAATTACAAGTTTTGATTATGGTTTCGAAAATGTACAGGGGTAGTAGATTTCTTCAACCAATTCATTTGTAGTTGTGCTGTTATTCCGTACATCATAGCTGACCTTTTTATCATCCCGAAACGGATATTTTTTTAAATAAAGGAGTTTCTTCAATTCAAAAGTCGTAGTATGGAAGAGAGCCCAAGAGCTTGTTGTTACATTGTGCCGGATAATGAATTTTTGAGCCCTGACGAAATTCGAAATGAAGTTTCGGGACTCACGACTTTTGGAAAGAGCCAATAATGCTGTTGAAAAAGCTACTAACACCATTTAGAATGCTGCGTAAAACGGACCTCTTTCCTTTAGCGTATTACTACAAGTCGCTTCGATGACTACGCACTGCTCAGCCGCTTCCTGTTGTTGTATTCTTCCGCTTCTAAGATTTGCCCTTAACAACGAAGCTTCCATTCACCGGACTACACCTTGACGCCGTTACCGCTATGTCGTCTTAGGCCTACCGCACGTACTCTTCTAAAACATCGTACTCCCAGGTAAATACTTCGCTAAAAAATTTTCATGTTAACTACAAACACTATATTTTTGCACTTTTCCCATTATTTTGCCTGCTTAAAAAATTGTACGTCGCACGTTTCCCACACAGTTAATTTTTTTCCAACGAAATAATTTAGGACGCTAAAGTGCACATTTACCGATTCTTTTACCTAATTAATTTCCATTCAAAAAAATGTCTCACACCTTTACTATACTTAGTTTTTTAAAATAGTATTATTTATTTAAAACAACAGATTCATTATGATATTTATAGTAAGATTAAATTTAAAATAAGGATCCTTACTATGGGATAAACATTTTCTCATACTTCCACACAGAGCAGACAACCAACTAAAAGGGTGGGAGCCGGCCCAAGAGTTTCCGCTTGTAACGAGAAGTATACAATTTATTTAGGAATATCCCTTGGGACACTCTACATGTACTTAGTAAGAGGTCCAAATAGTAGGTATTTGTAAAGAAAATAAAATGTAAACAAAATTATTAATACCAGAGAAACAGAAAATTGGTGTAAAACAGTAGCACATGAAAAACATATATCTGAGAACTTCACAAATGGATCTGATTTTTATCTCTTTAACAAGTAGTAACACTGTTTTATTTCTAAATAAACGTTTTAGCCATTTTTTTCAAAACTCTTCAGTAAATAATTAAAAACTTTTTAATATAAAAAGGAACAATCCAAAATTTTAAAATTTAGAATTAATGTACATATTGAAATTTTTAATACTAAAAACTGATATCAAAACGATTTCCAAAATTATATTAATTTGTGTTTAAAACATGCTACATGCCAAATAAAATTTAATTATAAATTTTCTTACAATATTTAGGTTTTCAATGTATTATATAATTTCATTTAAGACTTTATTTCTCTTTTTATACACTACTGGAGCCAGTGATTTCCATTTTTTAAACGTTTTTAAAGAGCCAAATTTTCTGGTTTCAAATTCCAGAACTCTGCTAAAGTCACATTTTATTGCTAAATTAATTTGTTCTGTATTTTTAGTTTTCTGTTCAAAAACTAAATCATTTCTATTTTTCCAAATATTATATTTAGAAATTGCCAAAACGTGTTGAATCGTAGTGTTTTCGAGTCTCAGCTATTTTACGGTACATGGTATAAAATCTGATATGGGGTAAATTGCTCACTAAAATTTACTATTGAAGCCATTCCCAAATATATTTTACAAAACTACAATCAACAAACAAATGTTTCCAATTTACAATAGCTACAATTGGTGTGAGATATTAAATTTATTCTCAAACACAATTTTTTTTTGTTGGGACAATGTTATGAGATATTTTGAATATTAAATCCCTAATATGAGTTCCTATCTTTATTTGAAATTTTTGTAGAAAATAAGGCTCAATAGAGTAGATTGCAACTTTGTTTCCAATTTTGTAGGGTTTATTTCATGTAAGGCCAAATATAATCTCTGCAATTTATCATCATGGGCAATATTTTTAAGAACAGAGGTATCACTTATTAATTTCCATGGTTCTCTCATTTCCGGATACTTTCCACCAGTAAAATAAGCAAATGGTTTTTCTATTGATTAGCACTATTTCAGTACCGATCATGTGTTATGTTCTCCTTTTTGATCTTTAACAAGATAATTTGAAAAAATATATATGTAGTCATCTTTTTTTAGCAAAAAAACAAACAAACAAACAAACAGTTCACACAGGTCGGTCGTCAAAGAAAAAATTAAGGTAAGAAAAGGATTTTGTATCAGTTATACGAAGTGATGTATTAATTGTTCATTTGTTTCATAAGAACATTCACTGTTCCCCAGGGTATAGAAGTGCTTTAGTTAGAAAATTAGGTGAGATGAAGTGCTTTGTTATTCTTTTAAATTATATGTAGGAGTGGCTTCTAAAGTTAATTCATTGAGTGCGAATACGGCACTGCAATTAATAATAGATATGAAGCGCCCTACATGTCAGAGGAAAAGTCATGATAGTTTTGAAAACATGATATCTCTAGACCCCCCCTTTTTTATTTTATGCGGTATTGATTTTGCATGAGCTCATGAGGTAAAAATATTTTTCAATCTGAGGAAAAAAATCGGGTGGTTAAGGGTAATATTAAGGTACGAGAATGCGCTATATTTAAATTCGCATATCTGCAACTTGACGTTTCAGATGTTCGTTGTATGTAGTTGCGTAATTTCTATTCCAAAGCTGATTTTCATCAAAATTGAGAACTTGCTAATAAAATTTTGATCTAGATATTTATTGGTTCGCATTCGCATCTGAATGTTACTTCTACGCTATTTACGCGATATATTATGAGTTGAATTAAACACCGTATGTACCTTTCCAATAGCTATGTATTTCCCATCAACTCCTCGCTGTTGCAGATGGCGCTGCTATCTCATTGCTGCTCCTTGTAGCCTAAGGGCTTGCATTGTGTTTGCCTGGCTATTCTCCTCCAAGGTCTTTGCTGAATACACTCATCGTTTTAAACAGTTTCAGATTCAGAATTCCAATCGATTAAGATCAGGTGAGCGAGGAGGCAACGTGGGACCCGCGCAACATATCCATCGCTCTCTAAAAGTTTCATTGAGATGCTCACTAACCGTGCGATATAAATTCCTTCGTGAACCATCGTGCGTGAACCACATATTTTGCAGATGTGCGAAGAGAGACATCTTAAAACGGCAGCGAGATGTCACGCGAGAAGGATTGCAGACACATATCACCTGTAAGCCTGTTGTCAAGAAAAATGGTCCTACGCTACTATCGCCTAAAACCCCAGCCCACACTTTAATTGAGAAAAAAATCTAGTGACGTGACTTATGAATTGCACAGTGATTTTTGGGTGCCAATTTATGGCAGCTACGGAAATTTAAAATGCCATATGTGATTAACGAAACATCAGAATTGAATAAAACATTACCGAGAAAACGCGGATTAGTCGTTAATCGATATAGCAGCAATACGCAGAATGCAACTCTCGGTGGAAAGTCCCTCCACCTAGGGCTTTCACTCACTGTAAATGATAAAAGGGTGTACCCAATTGCCCTGCAGAGATCTTAAGGTGGCACTCTGACTACTATTCTCCGCTCAAACAATTCTTCTAGTGCTCATTTGCTGGCCTTGATCTATTCCTTTTAACAGTTGCTCGTCCACTCCAGAATCTCGGGAAGTTCTTTGCCTGACCACAGGTGCAGCAAACTGAAATGTCCCATGCTGTGTTAGGTGCTGGCGGAGCCGCACAAGCTTGCGACAATCGGGATGCTTTCGGTTTAGACAGGCTTCCGTGTTCATACGAGGTGCGAAAGCTGTATTTCCGTATGCCCGACCATAGATGAAATGCATGTCTGCTAACTCTGCATTTGGAACGCGCCAACCATAACAGCCTTTAACAGTAACAGGACGGAACACGCTTTTTTATTACCTATGAGCAACACATTTGATCCTCCACGTGCTGACTGACCTCACGCAGAAATTTTGCATTCGCCGAACAGTGATGCCGTCACAGAGATTTTGCATGTCTTCTGTCATGAGTGCGAGAAAGTGTTCGCTCTACCGGCATGCAGATTTTTTCGTGAACCTGGTTAGTATTATACAAGAGGTCGCCGTCTCTTTCTCACAAAGGAATTCCGCGCAACGGGTGTCCCACCGATATGTGAAGCTCCCTCGGGGGACATCACAGAGGCGGTTTGTTTCTGGGGTGAAAGTCGAGGATTTGAACACACTCCCTCCGCTAAGTCATCTTCTTCACTGTTCCACAGGAGCTCAAAAGATTGCCCGTGTGTGGGGTTTTACTCCAAGAACTGGGGTTGTTCGTTTTTAAACTTGGCGAGAAGTGTAGGGGCACTTTCGCGGAGGGGCGAGTTCGGGGTATAACTCGTCCCTCAAACAATTCAGACCTCCCGTTTTCTTCTCCAGATGTGCAAAGCAATCTAAATACTAACGGCTGGGACGACAACAAGTTTACTTTACCTCTAGCAACACTGCAATGAAATGCCAATTCTCACAGAAGCAGTAGATTTCCGGATCTGTGTTGACTAAAACTTTTTGTTTCGGTGAGTGTTTCTATTTTTAACCATCACTTCTCAATCATCCTGTATATGCCTATAAAACAATTTTTAAATGACGTTCTTTTAGACATTACTGTACTCAGTTATGAGATATACGTGAAATTTTTGACAAACCATCATTCAAATTTCTAAAATCAGATTTTTCAAAATATCATATTACATCTTGAAAGTTTACATTAAAATGACTATAAATACGTCTGATATCTTGGTACCAGCATGATGGCGACTGCATCTTTTGAGGGACCCGGTAACCAGAAGGAGTTTTTTCTAATTATTGAAGTGCGCGCTTCAAAATTTTGAAACTTCGGTTCTCGATCAGTACTACCTTTTTGTTTGGAATATACAGGAAGGTCTGTCTAAAAAGGCAAGTTAATACTCGGAAATTTGAATCTGTATTGTAAGATTCTATTCTGAAGAGAATAATTGTTTCTTTAAGGAATTTATTTTAAAAAGCGGGTTAGGAGAACAGGTCTTTGTAAATGACGATTCGTTCCCTCGTTTGAAAGGAATAGGTTTTAACTCCACATCTAAAATATTGATGTTTCATCCAAAATCTATTGTGAGGTTTTAGGAGGAATTATTGGCTGATGTATAATGAGTGAACAGTAATAACGGGTTACCTACTTAGTAATGGGTAGGCTTGTTTTTCCAGTATAAGGGCAGTCTCACGGCTATGCATTGGATCTACAGAGGTATTTCCACCCATGTTGACTGCACGCTGTCCATAATTCCGTCGCATTCCCGGATAGAAGTTCCAAACGGCAACAGATCTTTCAATTGTACTCCACAGGACTGATACCGGATCAGCGGAGAGTCATATTCAGGGTAGACACTTCTGCGGAATGCTCTTCTAGTCAAGTTCTCGTCACCACGACTCTTTGGGAGGCACATTATCCTGGTAGAAGGGTCCATTGCATTAATGGTGCATGATGGCGAAGACCAAATGTAGATGATCTGTAAGGAATAACGCGCAATGTGGAATACTTAGTGGCGCATCTGGAAGAACCAGAATTATCAAAGTGTGCCAGTTGAAGACATCCCAAATCATTACTGCCCTTCCACCACCATAAAATGTTCTTTGCTGACATACCAAGTGTATCTCTTTATGCGGTGTTCGCAAAATGCGCGCCCTCCATTCTGTGCGAAATGATTAGCGAGATCAGCACCATAATTTCTTCGCGAGACCCGTCTCCATGCGTCTAAGGTCCAGTGCCGATACTGTTTACCCAGCTGAGGTGTATATCCATAATATGGCGTAGGGGATGGTGCCCCTGTGGTTTCAATAACCGATTGCGGCTATTTATATCCTAATTGTCTGATGGATACATTCCGGTAACCTCTTCGTTGGAATAGGCGGTGATTTGTACCAACGTCGCTCTCCGTTCCGTTCATTGTAAATGACAGACTCAGACGATCACTTTCATTTACCACCTTTCAATGTCCATAGCGCTGTTTTCAAGAAATGGCGTTTTACAGATACACTCTTGTTGCTATCCAACGAAAATGCTGCATTTCTTGTGCCAACCCTCGGTACGTTGACCAATGTATTGGGCACCCACACTTATTCTCTTTGGAAATTGTAAACTTCGGACGTTTATACATACCCAAATCACATCAAGGTGTACATAAAAACAGCGATGCCCTCTCACCGATGCCTACCAATTGGATGGTTCTTTCACAAGCAACAGCTGTGGCAGGGACAAGTTGCCCAGAAACCACGTATACAATTATTTCTGTCCTTTAACTCAATATCAATACTGCATTCCGCAATGTAATCATTAGGATTCAGAAAGCGCATTCTTTGTATCTGGGGATATCTGTCGAGCTTGCATTATTTCTGAATCCAGCAGTTTCGGGGAACTGAAATCAAACTTTGCATTGAATTACTAAATTGAGGCTCTGTATTCCTACCAAATAAATTATTTCATTGATTTTCCTATAACGGTAGGCCAACTCAAATCTATGAGTGTATTCACGTTGTCTGAACATACATTTCATTTTTTACGGAGCGAGAGCACACAACATTTAGCTTTAAATGTGCAACGATATCATCGAGTTTACATGAAACGGTTAGTATGATTTAAGTGATTAATTTTATCTGAGAAAGTGGAAAACTTAGCAATAATAAATTTACTTGCTTTGTGAGCCAAAACACAAATATTTTATAGAAACACATAAGATTTAACATCTATCTTCAGTACATTTTCTACATGTACCAAAAAGGAATCTCATAGATTCATGAGCAAACACTACTTGAAATGTACGACTTATAGGCGGAACGTTGTCTGAAGTTCTAACCAGGTATACGTTGTGTACGAAAGAAACGAGCTGGTTGCAAGCTTTGCCTACAAAACTACGAAATTATTCGAATTAAAATCGGAAATTTTCCGCAGAATCCCCATAAAGCCACAAATCTGAAAATCATATCTAAGCATCGCGTGTTTCATAAAAATAGAATTGAAATCTTTCTTAAAGAAAACTCTTGCATTGATTGATTTCAATGGCATATATTCTACATCGAATTAAAGGGGGGGGATATTGTTTTTAATGAATCCTGACAGTTTTGTTCGAAAAGATTTGTATTGTCATTGCTTTAAGCTTAATGTGGAATTAATAAACTGCTGTTCTCTTTTTTTTCCAAAAAGTTCAGAATATATATTTAGAAAAAAATTGCTTTTAGAAACTTTTGGCATGGAGCTTTAGCTTCTAGGAGAGAGACGAAATTTCGTTTCCCAAGCAAAAATATGTCAGAAATAGTAATTTTGCATCACTTCTTATACTTACTGAATGATCCATAAGAGGTTCTGCGGTACGTTGGTTCTAATGTCTTAGAAAATTATTAAAAGCAGGAAAATGGAGCCCTGGTTGAAAACATGCGAAAGTAATTGAGTTTTGGAAATATATTGTACTATTGCCAGTTTAATTATAATCGTCGAAACATATTCTGCAAATTACCTTCTTCTATTGTATTCGGGAAGCAATAAATACGAAGGAGAAGATTCCCGAAAAGGAGGAAACTGAAAAGCGGAAGTGCGACTAACAGGACGACTGAAACACATGTATTCCTTGAGTTGATCAAATGCAACAAGCAGGTCTTTCAGGTATGATATGTTTTACACTTATGATATAATTAAAGATTTCAAAATAGGCAAACAGAAGCTGATAATACACTGCTGGCCACCCAAAATGCAACATCAAGAAGGACACGAGATAGCAAAGCCAGATTTACTGGACACATAACACAGATGCAAAGATGAAACGATTGAGCTTACAGGCTAGTGCGACTGTAAGCTCAATCGTTTCATCTTGCGGAACATGCAGACATCAATAGTTCGTGCGGCCCCCATGGCTGACACTAACGGCCGCTACACGCCGCGGCATCGAACGAAATAGGCTTTGGATGTGGGCTTGGGGTATGTCAGTCAAGGCTGCTTCCACACGTTGCCACAGTTCATCAGCCGTAACCGCGGGTGGTGCTTGCCGGGCCACTCTGTTGCCGATAAGCGACCAGACGTGATCGATGCCCGACATATCAGGAGAACAGGCGGGCCTCGGCAACAGTGACACCAGGTGGGCCTTGAAAAATTGTTACACGATGCGTGCTACGTGTGGGCGCGCATTGTCCTGTTAAAACGTGGCCGTTGGCAGGTCCTGCAGGTAAAGGAGGACTACTGGCTCCAAAACGTCGGAGATGTAGCTGTGGCTGTTTAGTGTACCGGCGATGCGTACCAGAATGGTGCAGGTGTCATATCCAATTGCGCCCCAAACCGTAACGACAGGCGACGGACCGGTATGGCGATGCATAATGCAGGCGTCATACAGTCTCTCACCGCGGTGCCGCCACACGCGGATCCAACCATCGCGGTGTTGAGGAGAAGCGGGATTCATCGGAGAAGAAAATGTCGTACCATTCCGTAGTCCAGGTGCGGCATTCAACAGCCCACTGCCACCGCACTCGCTGATGATGTTACGCTAATGGAAATCTGAGCTATGGGCGCCGTGCGACAAGTCCTCGCTCCTGCAGACGACGTCGAACGGTACGTACTGACACAGGTTTTTACGCAACACACCCTAATCCCTGCGCTAACTTTCGTGATGTGGCGGTGCGAGCCGTCAATGCCCGCCGCTCAACATGCCGGTCCTCTCGTTTGGGGGTGTGTCGCGCCTGCGGCATCCGCTCACGTCGGTCCGTCCCTCCTGCACCCACCGATCCCATACTCGCCTCACTTTGGCTGGATGTCCTCCCACACGTGCGCCGATCTCTCGGTACGATAAACTGCTGTCGCGATACGCCACTATTCGTACTCTGTCGAACCCCGAAACGAGCTGGAATGACTGCCGTATTCTGCGACGAGACATCAGGAAGCTTCCCACTCACAGGTCAGGCAGCACAACACACTTCCACTACTTACACCCCGCCTTCTGTGCACCTTTCTTATAGTGCTTCTCGGTAGCGTGCCCGGCGCACATGATTTGCATATGTTATGCAAAGCTAATCGTTTGCATGTCCTCTCGCGGACGACGCATGCTGCGAATTTGAGGCCAATCGGATGCTTCATTCTTGGAGTTGCATTTTGGGTGGCCAACAGTGTATTAACACACAAATATCTCAGCAAAATTAAGATACCATGTACGTGGTCGGGTGCATCAAAACAGACTCAGAAAATGTTATAATATGTACAGTCCACGTTATTTTTAATGATAAGTTTTAGGTCACCCTTTGGTTTTCATATTTGCTCGAAGGGAATCCCTGAATACTTCTTCACATGCTATATGTCAATCATTGAATGCAACGGTGTAAAGAAGCAGAACCCTTTATGTTTCAATTTCAAATAAGCATTTGTTTGCGAAAGTAGTAGAGTTGAAAAAATAATTTCCACACGCTCATATATCAAATTATCTACCGAAAGTAGAAGGAGATGCATCAATCATGAACAAAATGCAACAGGTAAAAGTTGAACTGCGTTCTGCTATTAGGATGGAGTGTAATCTTCCTGGTTGAGACGACAATATTCATGAAGATGCAGAAGCGAGATTTCGACTACGAAACTTTACTAGATTGAAAGGACAGAATTGTGAAAACAGTTTTTCTACCGCCCCAGTTTCGTCTCACAGGCTATTACAACAACGAAAGAATTAGTTGCTAATGCCAGTCGATTTAGTGTCCTTGTCACAGGAATTAAGAACCAATCACAAAAATTACAATTATACAAAAATTACGAAGTAAATCATAGTATATTCTCTAGTTTAAAAATACATGTCAGATTTTTACATTAGAAAAACGGCGTAGAATGGTTTCATAGTTTTTAGAAAGTTCCAATTCCACCCCCACTTCCTTAAATTTGGTCATCAAATTTTAATTTTTAACTTACAAAACACTAGATATGTAGCTAGCAGCTTCAGTCATCATGTTTTGAAAAGAGGCAAATTTGGAGCATTGACAAGACGTATGTCACCATGAAGGAACCTTGTGCGTTCCTAATAGTGCAAGTTCTAATGGGAGAATTATTGTCAAAGATTCTTAGTTCATGTTCAAGCCAAAACGTTGCACTCCAAACAAGATGGACGATCACTAAGCAGCCGTTGTGAATGTGTTCAGACAAATACTAATTTAATCAACTTAGAAGATCTGACCGTCCGTGAAATAGCACATTTTTAAAATCCATGCCCAATTCAACCCTTCACTGAGCATTATGTCTACAGTTCCTTCGAAAATACAACACGCAAATTGTTTTTAAAGGCATTTACATCTTTTAAGAGAAAGAATTTTAATTGTCATATCGGGGGTTATAAATGCTGTATGTCCTGTTAAATACACTCATCGTAAAAAAAATAGTTGAACCCAGGAGAAAGCAACCGGCAAGAATGAAACTTGGTTGGTAGGTTTCACAGCGTGAGACATGCAATTGATTCAAGTATCACACTCGGCCGCGCATGTGACTCAAGAAAGGAGGGGTCGTAGCGATGTGCCTGACCGGTTATATAAGGTAGTCCCGTTGCGTGTGATTGTAATTCTGACTCCCGCTTTTGTGTTGATTGCATCCTTTGCAAGTTACGTATGCCTCGGACAAAAGTTCGGACGCAATTCGAGCAGTTGGAGGAGTTGGAATGGGACACTTCATCGGATTCCGGGAAGCGGGATAGTCTTATCGCTGTATTGCACGCAATAGCGGTCGTGCGGATATCAGCATAGCATGCTTTTGGCGTCAGTGGATAGAACAAGGCACGCAGCTGCGACTGGAAGGCAGGAAGGTTATAGGAGACCAAGACGAACTACGGAGAGATAGAACCGACGGGTTGTCCGACATGCGCGGAGTGACCCTACATCTACGTTTGCGGATATTCAGCTAGCAGTGGTGCCCTCCATGCATCGTCCGATTAGTGTCGGCACCACTGCAAGACGGCTGCAAGACGTGTGACTAAACGCACGCAGACCGTTGGAACGACTTCCCTTAACACCATTGCATAATTACCAAAGACTGCAATAGGGTCGTGCCAGACTGTTACGGCGCCACTCAGAATGCCAACGGGGGATTTTCAGTGACGAGTTCCGCTTTTGTCTTGGAGGAGACGACCACCGAATTCATGTGTGGAGGAACCGTGGTCAGCGCCAAGATGAACGGTATGCTGTCAAGCGTCACACATCCAGAAGGCCTAGGGTCATGGTGTGGGGAGCAGTTGCCTACGATGCCGTAACGCATTTCGTATTCATTACAGGCACTGTGAGAGCCCAACGTTACCTTACTGAGGTGCTGCAAATAGTGGCCGTACCTCTTGTGAACGCTGCCTCCGGTGCGATTTTCCAACAAGACAACGATCGTCGGCGTACTGCAGCTTTCTTGAGAGTTTGCCTACAAGGCACTGACACTCTGCCATGGAAAGTCGATTCGCTAGACCTATCGCCGATTGAAATTGTTTAGGATGCTATTGGACGCATTATTCCCTCTCCAGCCCAACCGCACAAGCTGTAGGAGCTGCGTAAGAAGATTCAAGGTGCATGGGACGGATTACCGCAGGACACCATTAAGAACCTGTACAACTCCATGCCGAGAAGTCTGGCATGCTATGTCATCAAGCATGGCGGACCGACTCCATACTGGGAGACACTACTTAATGGCGTGTAGCTTAATAAATATTGCCCATATCAGTCTCAATATTTAATCATTTATTGTTCCTGGTAACCCCTACCTACCTTCCGAATAGCATTGCAATACGACACGTCTTTCTGGATGTAAGTATTTTTTGTCGATGAGTGTACTTTGGAATTATGAAATTTATCGCATATACAAGACAGAATTGTCATCATTTATATTACTCACCATTTTTCATAACATATGCAAAATTTGCATGTGTAAGGAAATATTAATGGCCTAAAGAACTGGATACCTTTCAACTACAATAGCTATGCCAGATATTTTTGCAACCGAGTGATATTTACACTTGAATATCGGTAAGAGTTTGACGAATTGATTTGCCGTTGTCACTAAATCTGAACGGAAGCCTCAGTCCGCCTGGCAACATATCGATGATTTACAGTGTGGGCAAAATGAGGCATTAACATTGTTTTTCAGGCATTGTTATTTTTTTTTAATTTTCTGATATTCATGGAGGATATCTTACCTCTCGTAGTTCAGTCTTATCTTATATTGTGATTCCTCGTAGAAATCATATTTCGCAACTTATTGTCGCTTTTATCTTCATGTATTTGATGTAGCTTCTCCCATTCAGAAATTGTATATTCTTCTTCTTCCGGTTTTTACACAATTCAACGTCATGGTTCATTTAACCAACTACAAAAGAAGAAGTGCCGCCCCGGTGGCGCAGTGGTCTAAGGCGCTGGCCTCTGATCATTCGTCCGTAAGAGGTCCGGGTTCGAATCCCGGTCAGGCATAGATGTTGTGTTTGTCTTACGGCACTGGCTCACTCCCTTCCCTGGAACCAGTGACCCTAAATTAGGGACGGGCGACTGCTTATAGCCCATTGAGTTGCTCACGGTGGTCGTTAAACCTCCAATCAAAAAAAAAAAAAAAAAAAAGAAGAAGTAAAAAAATATGTGATAACAAAACACTAAATTCGCATTGCACTGCGCGATTTGTTTCAGATAACATTGTCATTAACGGTACAATGTATAAGCTGCTCAAAAAACACGCACTTTTTAGAAAACTGAAGTCCTTGTCTGCAGCACTTAAATCCATATTGCAGAATATTCCAAAACAAATTTACCGGATATATATTTTAGCGGCATTGTAGATTATCTTAAAACAAACTTCCGGAGTTAGTTTCATATAAAACGTGTAAAAATGTAATAAAACGCATTCTTTATAAATATTTCTAAAAGCTTTCTTTATCTGATTATGTATATATTTTGCTACCTGAATATCATGCACATAATAAAAAAAAATATCTCTTTTTTTTTTTGGGGGGGGTGTACTGACATTCCTATCTGTTATTGAAAATATAAATAGGATTAAATTAATGTGCTTCATTCTTTCTTTAGTAAACTAGGGAAAATTTGCACAAATGTTTAAACCCGTGTCGTACCCGGGCCAGTCATAAATAATGATATAAGTGGCCCGGACTGAATCGGGGCCTTAAGAAAGTAGCCGTGCTCATCACTAATACACAAGTGTTATTGTTCAGTGTTTGAAGTGATTTGTTCTGCATAGATTTCGTGTGAAACTATTTGCTTCTTTTCAGTGAAGCCCTGAATATCAAATTTCGAAATGTCTGTTATTCGAACGCTCTCACATTCACACAGATTTAGGTTTTCCATGTGCATTGTTCAGGAGCACAAATATGTAATTTTTTTTTGAGAAAATTATCACACTTTTAATTAAAATCAATTTGCTGCATGCCTGCCTACAGATAAATAGCCGCTACAATATGTAAATTAATCGGTTCTTCTCCGTTTCTTTTCTTTTGAAACTATCGAGGGAATATATTATTTTACAATAACTATCTCGGAATTTAAGATCATTTATTGATGTCATGATCTGTCTCCATGGAGAAGGTAATTTCTCATTTCCCAGCTTGAAATTCATATTTCATGAACAGAACTCACCGTACCTTTCGAGAGGTTTCTTTCTATCAAACTAAATCCATTATTATAAACTCTCTCTTCATGTAGATAATTTCAGAGTGATGAAGGTCCGGTATACATGCTGCAAAAAAAAAAGGGAAAACATATTTTTTTATATTAAATTAAATGAACGACTTCACCTTTAGCTACGGTTGAACCACCAAAAACATGAAACATAATGCTTCCATAAAATTATTTTTTAATGAGTTCATAACTCTAAAGCAGTGGTCCTTAAAGTGTCGTTCGCGGAAACCTGGCGGTCTTCGAAACCCTTTCGGAAGGAACACGGGGTTAAAATTACTTTCAATATGATACTGAGACGCTATGCACATTTTCACTTTCATCCTCTACAAAATATAAAGTAGAGTTTCCCAAAGTTTGCCTAGCATGAACAGGGCATCACTCTGACGTCTATAGAAGTGTGTGAATTTGTTTGAATTTTCTAGAATTTTTTAATATTTAGTGTACAAATATGTGCCTCAACACAGATTTAGTTTATTGTTAATACTTCCACTGGGCTTTTACTTGCAGTTTTTTGCTATACCCAGCATAGTATTTTAACTTTTGTTACTGACCAATCAATAGTTATTTGGAAGTTCCGAAGTTTTCCTTAAATGAGTTCTGAAACACAAAAACCTTCTGTGGTATTTTGAAATAATGTGTTGAAAAAATGTTGTGAAACAGTACATATTGATGTCTACTTAGAAACGAGTTCTTAAACATTTGAGGTGACATTTCTAAATTTTAATTCTACCTGAACCTGTTATTTTTTAAAATTTAATATTTTATTCTAAATTAATGTAAAATTGGATTTCGTTCTATGTTTTTCTTGTGTTTAGGAATAGACCATCTGCTTACCTAACAGAGGGAGATCATAACACTCGCTATCTTTGGCCACAACTGTTCTGACCATTTCTGAAGATATCCGAACACCAAAATGTTTAAAAACCACTGATCTACCGTATATTACTTTTGCATTGTTTCCAGTTCTTTGCTGGAAAAAATATTATACATACATATGTCGAAATGTTTAACAGTGAGCTTGTTGAAAATCGCATTTGTAGTCTTACTAAGGACAATAGAAATCCGCAGCCGAGGCAATGTCCTAGCCAGTGAAGGGCAACTGAGGCGTTCGTTCATTTTGCTGAAGCAGGAAGCGAAACCAGTTATTCGGTGGATTTTGGAAGAGCATGTAGCTGCCAATTTTATTCAACATTAGTTGCTGTTCGTCTTGCAGGTTATGCTCCGAACGTCGGTTCGGGAGGAGGGACGCGTGATTGGCCGCCCAACCGGGTGCGTGGGCCGGCGCAGAGAATGCGGTGCCTGGCGGTCTAGCAGGGCGCTCGTGCCGGCCGTATTGGAGCTGTGGCAGATCACTGTGTCTTGTTTTCTGCAAGTTATCTTCGGATAGTTTATCGATTGCCTTTTCGATTCCAAGATGGCGGTTTTTTGACATTGTTTGTTCGCTATCTTGGCAATTACCTGGTGGACATCTATTAATTTTTTTTTTTTAATTTTCTCATTTCAAATTTCGGAGAACTTTGCTCCGCCACCAGTCAGGAGGTTCCGGAGTCGGTATTTTTGAATAACTCTATACCGCTTTTGATTAACGACCACGTGCATTAGTTTTGCGGCCACGTGCATTTGTTTTTGCGACCACGTGCCTTTCTTTGCGGCCACGTGCTAAGAGCTGTGTGTGTGCTTGCGCCTGTTCGTTTGGATTACAAGGTTTATGAGAATCGGTAAGTACTTTTTGCTTATTTTTCTTTAGCGAATGTTTGTGTTTTATAAACTTTTTCTGTTGTGTGAGCTACTGGAGGGGTCGGACTTTTGTCCTCTTCCACGATGGCTGCTAGGACTGAGCCCGGTAAGGCTAACGCTATTGTTGTCACCCATAAGGGTATTTCTGCTACAGACGTTTGTTTAGCGCTGTATAAACATTTAGGGTCTCCTTCGACTCCAGTTTTTGCCCTGATCCAAGAGGCAAATAAAAACAAACTCGAAGTGGTGCTTAATAAGAGGGAGCATTATTACAAGCTTCTTGATTGTGAGGTTGAGTGCAATAATACTTTGATGAAGTGCACTAACGCCCAGAAAAATGTGAAGTTAGTTTTTTGTAAATATCTGCATTGCGGCATCACCAATGCCGAGGTTGCTACTGCTTTTTCGAAATTTGGTAAGGTGAGGACCGTCAAGTTTGAAGTGAGAAAGGAGAATGCTCCCCACATGAAAGGGGCCTGTCAGGTACCCGTGTAATTTCCATTGATATGAAGGAACCTATTCCTAACTTTATGCAAGTGAACGGTCAGCGTTGCATGAGCATTTACAGGGGCCAGATTCGGGTGTGTAGACGCTGCAGCCACGCTGGACACATTGCTGTGGACTGTGAAAAGTTCACTTGTAGCAATTGTCATATTTTAGGGCACTCAGCTGAAGATTGCAAGGAGGTGTGTGGAAATTGCAAATCTCCGCACCACCAGAGGAAGGCCTGCAGTCAGAGGACCTTTGCGCAGATGCTTGGAGGGGGCGAACAGTCCACGCGTGATGACGAAATGGAGGCTTGCCACGCTGAGGAGGAGGGGGCTCAGGAAGTGTTGCCGAGGCTGAGGTCTCGAGCAAAACCGAAGGGGCCCACCAAATTCTCAGCTCGGTGCAAGCACAAGATGCACTGGAGAAACAACAGGTAAATGCTGTGCCTAAGAAAGGCAACAATTACAGGTAAGGATACTAAAGAGAGTGTTTCTTCTACAGCGAAGAAAAGAGAAACCGTTCCTATCGGTGAAGATGGGAAGCGGGGTCTGTCTTCTTCGAGTTCGGATGAGGATGGTTTTACGAAGGTTATTAAAAAGTCAAGAAATTTGACTCCTGAAGAGGTTCGGGTTCCTCAGTCTATCCCCGGAAGTGTGAGTATTGTGGAGGGTAGTGAGATGGCTGAAAATTGTGACGACACAGAGGATAAGAATACGGAGGTTGAAACCATTCCTAAGGGTCTTCAGACTCCCAGTAGTGCTCGAACCGACTTTGGAGGTAGTGAGATGTCCAGAAGAATTGGAGACCTCCAGTGCTGATGGTACGGAAGGCAGTAAGTATGATTCTGATCTTAGTGAGAGTATTGAGGAAGGAATTGCTATTAGTGAAAGATCTAAAGATGATATAGAATGTAATGATGACAGTGATATTGATATTTCTAATGATTTAACTGATAATTGTAGTAATGTTGTTGATAATGATGGTGATAATAGTGTTATTGAGTGTTTTAGTGCTGCCGTTGATAATGATGGTGATAATAGTGTTATTGAGTGTTTTAGTGCTGCCGCGAACCGTGAAAAATCTGAAGTCCAATGTTTTGGTGCGAAGGAGTTGAATTTGGTTTCCACTGACCCAGTGCATGATTTATTTCCGGATCTTCGCAACGACACCGGTCAATGGGAAGGGACGGATATGAGGGCACCTGTCCTCCTGGCCAACGCAAGGGGGCAGCGGTCTTCCTCCGCGGCTGTGGATAATCAGGGCGTGCGTCTTTCCGAAAGGGAAGCTGCATACCTTACTCCACCCTCAGATGGGCTATCAGAGCACGTCGGGGGTCCCGGAGGCGCACTTGCGCTTGGACGCGCTACTACCACGAGCGGCAGCCATGTCGCTGCTGACTCGGAAGCGATGCCGGATACTGCCGGGACAATCTGGGCTCCGCTCGATGGAGCCCGGGCTGTCAGTGTTGGTGGTGCGCAGGTTCGCCAGCACTCTGGGACTGAGGCAATAAGTGGCAAGTTCTGGGCTTCTACGGAGCCTGTGACGGGTGATGATGAAGATGTGGACCCTGTTCGGGCTAACTTACAGCACCAGTACCAGAGTAAGTTTAAAAACTCTGGCAAAGAATTCACGGCAGCTAATTTTAAGGCTGTCAACGAGCTTGCTGCGGCGTCCGTTGTGATGTTGCACGGCACAGGTCACGTCGTTCCGACGGTAAACGGCCAGAGTTTTACTGCTGAGAAAATGGATCGCGGTGCAGCAAAGAA
Source organism: Macrothele yani (assembly GCA_039090855.1). Lineage (NCBI taxonomy): Eukaryota > Metazoa > Arthropoda > Arachnida > Araneae > Macrothelidae > Macrothele > Macrothele yani. The sequence goes on along the minus strand of CM077018.1, from coordinate 50,034,272 downwards.
GGTGAAATTTGACAAGTAATGTGGGTTCTTTTCCTCTCTCTCCGTTTCCAAGTTTTCATGACTCTTGTTTATTTTTGTCTTTGTTTAATCTGTACTTTCCCCTTTCAGCCCAAGGTAAGTATGCATACCAGTAGGGTCAATTTTCTCGGCACCAACAATAGGATTGGTACGTTGAATGTTCAAGGCCTTAACTCTGCGGAGAAGCATTGTTGGCTTGAAGGATTCTTCCGCCAGAGTAATCTGGACTTCCTTATAATTCAGGAGACGCATCATGCGGACTTGGCCAAGTTGTTTGCCTTTTGAAGAAATTCCGGGCTAAGGTTTAAGTACTCTTTAGGCAGTACCGGCTACACAGATGTTGCCATTATTTTTAAAGAGAAGTTTGAGAGATATATTTCGCAATTTCAAACGGACGGGGAGGGTCGGCTGATTGCTCTGACCGTTCACAGTGGTAGTATGTCCATGAAGCTTGTTTGTGTTTACGCTCCGAACCAGGGAATCATGCAACGGTCGTTCTACAACCACCCCCCGTTTTTCTTTAGGAGTTCGGAGGACGTCTTGATTGTCGGCGGAGACTTTTATGCCGTCATCGATAGTCACCTTGATAGGGCGGGCAATGGTAGGCGGTCTGAAGCCTATGAGAACGTGATTAAAGCTATCCTGGACACTCAGGGTCTTTACGATGTCTGGAGAACTCTTAACCCTAGAGAGCCAGGCTACACTTGGCACAGAGGGACCAGTGCGTCCCGCATTGATATATTTCTTGTCTCCAAGATTGTTCGGATTGACAAAGTTGAAATATTTAGCCCTAACTCCCCTCTGAGGTACATTTCGGACCACTCGGCCGTCATGATGAATGTCTGTGTCCCGGTTCCGAGAGAGAGGGGTGCAACCCCTGGCGAATGAACGTCTCCATGTTAGAAGACGAAGAAACGCTGGTGCACCTTCCTTCTATTTTGAACGCTGGGATAGCCACGATTACGGACGATGAGTGAGGCGTGTGGGAGAGGATTAAAAAAGAGATTAGGGATTACCTTATGAAGAAAGGTAGGCTGGCTGCCATCGAAAGGAGGAATCGCCACATGATTTTGATGAATATCCTGAATGCGGCGATTCGTGGAGAGGAAGGAGGTTGCAATTCCTCTCTGATTAATAACGTTAGAAGTAGGATCAGTCATTTTTTTAAGGAAGAGGATTCGGCTGTCAAATTGACCGGCTCCCTTGAAGTGTTCCGGCAGGAGAGCGACATAAACTACATTTTCAGAAAGATGGAGGCTGAGAGAGTTAGGGAGAACATCCAATGTCTAGATATCGACAACAGGGAGGTCAGGGATCTCCCCGACATTCTGAAGGCCGCCGCGGACTATTACGGTGAGTTGTTCAGCAAGGAAGCGGTGGCCTCTGAGGTTATGGATGCCTGGTTGGAAGGCACGCCGGTTCTTGTGCAGGAGGATAGGAATCTCGTGGAAAGGGGAGTTCACTGATAATGAGGTCAAGACTGCGGTCCTGGATCTCAAGCTCAACAAGTCTCCTGGTATTAATGGCTTGCCGGCCGAGTTATATAAGAAATTTTCCAATATTCTGGTTCCGTGGCTTTGTAGAATTTACAACCACATTGTGAATACAGGAATCATGACTGAAACTATGAGAACCAGTATTGTTACTCTGCTTTGTAAGACCCCGGATAATCCTGCCAGGGATCATGGTGGGTGGAGACCAGTGTCTCTGTCTACAATTGATTAAAAGATCATGGCAAAAATCATCAATGATAGGCTATTGTGGGTTGCGGAGAAGCTGGTTGGTGTTGGTCAGACCTGCAGTATACGTGGGAGACAAATGTTTCACAACATCAGTTGCGTAAGAGACTTGGTCACTTACGTTACCGAAGGAGATCTTAAGCTGGGAATGTTTTCTGCGGATCAAAGCGAAGCCTTTGATCGGGTCTCCCACGATTTCATCAGGAAGTTGCTGGAAGCTCAAGGCCTTGGTGTTATATTCCGAATGGCTGTGGACTCGTTGTATAGAGACCTCAATGGGAGAATTATTGTTTCTGGCCGTCTTTCTTCCCTCTTTGAGGTTCGAAGAGGACTGAGACAAGGCTGCCCTCTCTCTCCATTGTTGTTTGTTTTGGTCATCGAGACCATGCTGAGGAAGGTCCTGGCGCACCCGAACATCAAAGGGGTTCCTGTGCCTGGTTGTGCGTACTCCATGAAGTACTTGGCGTATGCTGATGATGTCACCTTCTTTGTGGACTCGGAAGGAAGTCTGACTAAGGTCCGGGAGGTCTTCTCGGGGTACTGTGGGGCCACCGGTGCTAAGCTGAATGATGATAAGTCCAGCCTGCTGCTCTGGGGAAGATGGGATTGCATTGCCGTTCATTTGCTGGAAGTGACCGATGGACCCGTCAGGATATTGGGTATCCTTTTTGATAGAGACGGTGTTCATAAGAAAACTTGGAGGGACATCCTCTCTAACGTGCGGAAAGAGACGGATAGGTGGCAGAAGCTTCATATTTCAATGACTAGTCGTGCTAAGTTGGCCAATGCCCTCTTGGTGTCAAAGTGTGCTTTTGCCGGGGAGCTTGAGTCACCCCCTCGGAGTCTTTTGAGGTTATTGGAGAGGGAGATTTTTGCCTTCATCTGGGCTGGTAAGGCCGTTGAGGCGATAGGCAGAGCCGCCCTTTTTTGTCCTAGGGAGGAAGGCGGTTTAAAGGTTAAACACCACTCCAGTTTCGTAGTACGAAAAGGGCTCTTAACTCCTCTCATCCGTGTAAGAACTTTGTGTATTTTTTGACTGGATTATCCGCGGACAAGTTCTTGCGTGGCTATCGTTTTTTCGGGCACCGCAGGGAAACTACCCATAAGTATTGCAAGCTTGGTGGGCACCTTCAGGCCCTTGCGGAGGCCAACCGGAACGGGAATAACTTGAAACAGATGTACTTTCATATCCTTCCTAGGCCCAGGGAAAAGATCATTGAGTTCAATGTTGTTAACTTCGATAAGAGGGAGGCGTGGATGTGTGTCCATGCTGCTCGGGTTGATTGCAAAAAACGGGACTTTAAATTACGTTTGGCGCATGATGTCCTTCCTACGAGGAAACGGCAGTGCAGGTGGGGTGGTGCTGTCACTGACAGGTGTCTTTCCTGCAATCTTATCGAAGGTAGACACCATTTGTTTTTTAGTTGCCCTATGTCTGTGCAGGTTTGGCGGTTGGTCTGGGATTGGGCCGGCTGCCCTCAGCAGTTTATGCCTCAGCATGTTTTCTACCAGTATCCCGGTCCTAAAGCGGGAAGGGATGTCTGGAGGCTCATAATTACGGAGACGACGTACAAAATCTAGAGAGAGAGGAACAGAGTTCTTTATTGTAATCACGGTAATGTGGGATTCAGCCCTATGAAAGTTGCCTGGCAGGTCAAGTGCGAGATCCGGAACAGGGTTGAACTTGACGCCCACTCCCTTTCGGACCGTGCCTTCAGGTATCGTTGGGTCTTCTGGCCTCGGATTGTTACCGGTACTAGGGAAAAGTACTTCTTCCACTGGAGAACTTAACCCCCTCCCACCCCTTGTTTCGGCTTGCAATCCTGCATTACCGGATCCTTTTGAATTTTTTGTTGATTTTTTGTTTCGTTGATACATGGTTTGTGTGTTCTACCAACTTCTCGGATCGAGCGTGAGGGGCTCCGGAGACGCCGTTTTCCGGACCCCCGATCGGTCGATTCGGTGCTTTTTGTTTCGTTTCAGCCTCTTCTGCTTTGCGGTTTGGATCCGATTTCGGTTTCCGGACCCCCGATTTCCGCGTTCGGTGTGCTGTGCTTCGGGGGTGTTGCTTGCGAGAGTGTTTTATTTATTTATGTGTGTATACGTGTTTTTTTTTCTGGAGTGGGTGCCTTGGGGAGTTTTTTGTTGTTGTCTGGTGTGTATCTGGCGTGTGCCGGTTCTGTGTGTGTGTGTCTTTAGGAGGGAGGCTTCCTCGTTTTTGGAGATGCCTGTTGCTCTCTGCTGTTGCCTCCTCTGATGTTGTCGTCCGTTGGGTGACTATGTCACTGGGTCTCCTCCGAAGGAGGAATTTCCTCCTACATGAACGTTTCGAAGGGCCTTGTCCCTCCGACGTTCTAGGAGACTCCGCCGTCGGTTTGTATGGTGTTGCGTCGGGGGTGTGAGTGTCCTTGCTTGTGGAACCGTGGTGTGTGTATCGGGGCGTGTGTGAAACACCGGTGGAACCGATCCCATGTTCATACATGGGAGCGGGGAAACAAGCGTGTTGGTGTTGCTGGGCAACAAAAGTTCGTAATAGGAGAGAGGTCGTCGTGCTTCTGCACAATATGACGTCCCTTTCTTTCTGTTTCCAGCGAATGGTATTCGAAGACAAGGACAATAGAAATCCGCAGCAAGTGAGTAGAAGAAACTTGGATAATTCTAATAAATCCTAGCAAGTATACTCAAAAAGAAAAAAACATTATGACAACCTGCGTAACATAATGTTAGTCTTCCATTTGCCTTCAAAAAACCTCTTCACTGCGAGGCGATTATGCCATAAGATTTCTAAAGGGGTCTCGTTTTATCTGGTGCCCACATTACCAGCAGATTCATTTACTCATACGTTACGTGGTTGAGCGCCACAGATCGGATTAGCTGTTAGAATACAAACCACATACTGTATGCTTGAATAAATTAATGTCTACGGAATTTGTGAGCCAGGGTAATACCTGGAAATCTTCCGCATTTTCCGCGAACCATTAAGGAAAAGTACGAGCAGTGTGGCATGGCTTATTAACTTGCTTTGCGAATGCCCATTTAGAATAAATACAGTTGCTATCAATGATGCTTAATACAGTTGGCAATGGTGTTTTAGTAGGTGGTAGACGCCATAATCTCTTACACTTGAATGAGTAGACCCAGGGCTTCCCAGAAGAACATTACACCAAGCATTACATTTACTAAATCAGTTAGTTTTCGAAACACGGTTCATCCTAGTGCAAATGTTTCCCAAAGTAAACGACGCATGTGTACCCAGTCGTACAGACCGTGCAACACAAACCGAGATTCATGGGCCCAGACGAATTTCTTCCAATCAATCAAGGTACAGTTTTGATGCTCTCGTACATATTGCAGGCGGTTTCGACGGTGAACCGAGGTTACCATGAGCACGACCGGCAATACTTTCCCAAAGGTATTTCCCAACACAGAGAGATCAGTGTACAGTATCCCATCTTCAAGTCAGTGCTCAAATTCTCCTGAATATTAGGCTTCTGATTCTATATATATTCAGGAATATACGAGACTGATGGAAAATTTTGAATATCTCGTAATTAAACTGGTGTGCAAAAATTAATGACGAAGAGGAGAAATTAGCATATCAGCGGAACGAGAAGGCAGAACGGACCGAAAGACTACTCAGGAGATAGACTAGGGGTCCGGTACGGTATGGCATGCGCATGTATGCAGCATGCCGTAGGGGGGAGTGTCGGAAGGGTATAAAGCACACGGGTGGTGTACGCTCAGCAATTCGATGAAAGCTATTGCACAATGTACATCGGTTTGAACGACGTAGAGTTGCTGCCACTGTGTGATATGGCCAACAGGCAATCCAGTAGACGACATCTGAAGATTTTACCAGAAGTAGAGTCATTGGGAAGTTGGAAGAAAGTCAAGGTGTGACTAGTTAGGCCAAGGAGTTCAGAATAGCTCAGAGCATCGTTTCACGAGCTTGGAGAGCATTTCAAATGACTAGAACAGCTGTCCGAGAGTTTACAAGTGGTCGTTCACGAGCAAGCATGGCGGCGGACGACGGGTCTATTGTCCTACAGGCTAGAAGAGACAGACGGCAGACAGCAGGAGAAATCGTGCAACCGACAGCTGGACGTCCGTTATCGCGTTTTACCGTGGCCAGGTGGCTGCACAAAGGTGGTCTATTTGCACGACGACCAGCACGGTGTGTGTCATTAACGCCTGCTCATAGGAGACGGCGGTTTCTGTGGTGCCAGGAACACAAGAAATGGACACATCAGCAATGGGGTCGAGTTCTCTTTACGGATGAGAGCCGATTTAGTCTGACGAGCGATTCTGGACGTATACACATCTGAAGAGAGCACGGAACACGCAATCACATCGCCAACATCATCGAAAGGGACCGGTTTATAGGTGACGGGGTTCTCGTTTGGGCGGTATTATGCTTGGTAGCCGTACTGACCTCCACATCTTCCAAAGAGATTCAGTCACTGTTGTCCGTAATTGTTCCGAGGTTCTGCTTACTCACGTGCGTCTGTTTAGAGGTGCTTGGGTACTGAGTTCCTCTTCATGGACGACAAAGTTACACCTATTCGTACAGTGGCTGTCGCAGAGCTGTTGGAGAGTGAAGATATTCAACGCATGGACTGGTCCGCAAGGACCCCGGACCTAAAGCCACTCGAACACGTGTGGGACCTTCTCGGGAGACGCTTGGCAGCACGTCACCAGCCGCTAGCAACGATTCCGCAGCTGCGATTGTCGCTACAAGAGAAATATGCCGTGATGCCCCAACAGCTCCTTGACAACCTCGTTCTCAGCATCGACAGACGTTATGAATCCTACAACTCAGTCAGGGGTGATCATATATCCTACTAAAGACTGGATTTTTCTTGGAATCCGCCTGTCACATGGAAGTTTCTGTCTTCTGTCCAGTTGTGCTCGAAGCAACCTTTCCAAGAAAGTGCCTACAAATCTTTTGATTCTTTGTTTGGACGGTTTTGCTCACATGTCCCATATTCCTTCATCTTGGGGATCTTATGGTATGATTTGAGTCGATGTGAAGCAATTCTGCACCACGTTACATTCAAAAAACCGTCTCGTCCATAATTTTTGCACGCCAGTGTATATGATTCGAAGTTCAATAGCCACCGTAATCACTTAAGGTAACTATAAGCAGTCTTTCGTCTCCAATTAGAACCACTGGTTACACGAAAGGGATAGATCTGTTGTTGCACGATAAACGGAAGATCCATATCTCACCAGAATCCAAACTCTGATTCATCACGATCGTATGGTGCAGATACGTAAATTGACTTTTCAAAAAACTGGTCTCAATAGAATACATTCCCTATTTTGGATATGATTAGAAATAAATTGCGTGTTCTCCTCCTTCCATACAGATTACTTTTACTGCTTATGGGACGTCTAATGAAGCATAAATTATGTTAGACGGGTGACGCAGCAGTACCCTTGAATTGATGGTAACGCATTAGAAACCACACGTAACACATAAAATATTAACGCAGCGCTTGAAGCATATAGCTGAGGCCACGTGTTGGATGTGAGTAATATCAAAGGAAGGTAAGCGATCTATCTTATGGATACTTTCAAGCGGGAACAGCGAGCAGGACTCAATTTTTGAAAAAACGGGGAAGCCAATTAACAGAAATCTTTTGACGTATGCAGGTGGTTTTCGGAAATGCGTGTCTTGCGAGACTTCCATCTGAAAATTGTGAAAGAAATTTCGAGTGGACGGGTAATTACGATGGATCGGCAAGGACCTGGTCAAGCACACACCGCCATCACACAGTACACAATTGCAGCAGTGGACGGGCTAATGAAATTTTACCGCACGATAACAACGAATTAGTAGCTGCAATAGACATATTTAAATGCCACTCGTTGTATAGTCGTCACCCTATGTGTATACGTCTTCGATCCGCGGCTCATTTATTCACCTACAAACCATTCATGTTCTTAGATTTAGACGACGCGACGTATAACGTTAAAAAGTATTTAGAATCTGAAAGACTTTTCATTTCTTCGGTATCAATGTTCTCCAATTTGCTTTTGCTGTTGGTATTTTATTGAAAAAATAAGTTACATAAATAGAAAATCAAATTTTTTCGTGTCAACATTGAAAATTGCTCTAGTTCGTACACTTGTGCTCATTAATTGTATTAACAGATCTACAAAAAGTGCTAAGGTCGTAAAAAGATAGGCAATTCCAAACCTGTTCCATGGGCATAATCACGTAAACTGCAAAAAATTGGTACGTGAAATTCTGACCAGAACATTGAGTTCTAAGTAATGAATTTCGAAAACGCTTTATCTGCACGTCACAAGTTACTAGTTATCTTATTATTGCATATTTAGTAGTGTGTTTTTAAGCCATTCATGTAAAATACTTGAAAATGGGTTATTCTATTTACTAGGAATACCAGCAACATATTTCCCAACAACAGCAAACGTATAATTCTTCATTCCAAGTACGTTAACTCACTTTGTAATTTATGAAACGCACACAAGTATGCTGGTTTATAACGTTTCAAATATGAGGTGTCTATTAAAGAATTCCATCTCCATTTCAAGATTATTATCAGTGGAAGTCCTTCATACGTGTGTAATAGATTTCTGGGCACCGCACGTAAGTGGCAGGGAAAAAAATCTTGCAAGAAGCTGTTATTTCCATATATCAATAGGAAACAACTCCAGAAGCAAAAGAGAAAAAAACAGTCACATCATATCAACAGGGCCCAACACACAAAAGCTTGTCCCAACTTGGTATTTTAAACGGTAATGTTTTACGGATTAATTAACCTTTCCCATATTATAAAATGCTGAGCACTTCAAACATTCTGGAAACAAATTCGGTCGTATGCGCGAAAAACGCATTCATGGCTCAGTACGTACATACCTTACCAAGGACTATTATATGCTTTTCAGTATTTTGTTCGTAAAATTATTTATAATGATATTAACATAAAATCTTCTTTAACTAAAAAGCAATTAGCAAGTTTTTCGCAAACGTGCAAAACGCACCATCTATTATCAGAAAACTGAACCTGTTGAGTGTCTGCGGCTGGAGATGTATAACTCAAAGAACGTCTACTCGATATCATGTTACTAAGTCTTACAACATAAAATGTTCACTTATTTGAAAAAAGCGTATTCGAAGCCGGAGCAACATATTTTTTTTAATTAGTGTTAACATGAGAATTAACAAGCTTTTATTGCAGAACACTCTAATTTAAAAAGGTTTTATACGTATTTGAGAAAACTGCTTCAGTATTTTTCTTCGCACAATGTGAATTTCTTTGTTTCGGATTCTTCGCCGTCTTGATGTAGAAGACGCTTCCTCAGAAGAAAAAAAAATAAAAAGAAAGGAAAGGAATATTCTTGCTAACTATCTTCTGAGAATACAGCTTAAAACAAATTTATATTAGTACCACAATATCTCTTTCCGAAAACGGTAAACACCAAAGACTGTTCGTTCCTGATCGCCTTGCTCAGAACCAGACAGGGTCTCACTCAGATTCTCAAAGAACCGCGCGCGCGGGACGGAGAATTATTAAGGCTTTAAGAAGATAATACAGGAATAGGAAGTTCAGATACTGCGGTAACGGGGTCAAGGTGTGGGGCGGCATCATCATTATTGGACGCACCGAACTATAGGTTCTTGAAAATGTGAATATGACGGGTGAACGAGACTGCAAAGATTTTCTACGTCATGTGGGATCATTCCGTGGTGCTGTAGGCGAAAACTTTCTTTTCATGGATGACAACATCACAGGTCATCGTACGAGAGCACTCAGAACAGTACCGACACATCTGGAAAAGAAGCGTATTCATCGCATCGACTGGTGAGCATGTTCCCCAGACTTCACCACATTCAATACTTCTGGGATGCAATGTGGTGACGAATTGGTGTCCAAATCGTTTGTTAAGAAAACAAGTAATGCATTATCCCTGCTCTGAGGGAAGAGTAGGCTAATTTGTCTTAGAAGTCCTGGATCATTTAATGCTCAGCATGTCACGACGTTGCGGTATATCCATTGTTGTTTGTAGTAGATATACTGAAATGTCTTTCGTCTTGATTATCGATAATCACAATACATCCGTCCTCCAATTATGTCCTTCGGAAATTTATAACTTTTGCATAAACACTGATTACAATGTAATTCTACAGTCATTTATAAATATTTCCTTTTTGAATTTTGGTGTGTTCGTATGCGGGAAATATAATTATTTCTCCATTAGGCTGCGGTCATGTATTGCTTATCTTACTGAGGTAAAACGTAGTCCGTCCTGAGGTTTTGGACACAAGTGTATTCCCCAAGTACTGGATATCATATTTCAGTGACTCGGAAATGTTGGCTTTTTGCTCTTACCTTTGCACAATAAAACTGGTAAAACGAAACAGACATGTTAAGAGATTTCTGGTGCGAAAAATCGTTACTCAGAGAGTAGGAATGTGTAGAAATGTGTAATTTAATTCACATTCCATTACATAGTCTAAAATTCAAATTATTATAATTCTTTTGAATATCATTCGTTCATATATGTTGGTGTCTAAGAAAATAACATGATATATATGAACCTCATAGGATTTGTGCGTATTACATGTAATTCTCATGTCTTCTGATGAGCGAACAACATGTTGCACATTTCGTTTCAATATACTGTATCATCAAAAGGTATCAATTAAACGCATGTCCTGTAAATTAAAGAAGCGTTGCTCAAAATGCAGATTTCCACAATTGTGCGTGCAATTTAAAATAGGTGACACTTTTCTCCCCGAAATCTAAATTATAGTTATTTGCAAGTTTTCTCTTTAGTGTCATGTGTTCTTGCTTCTCTTTAGAACCAACTACAAAGTTCTGTGATTAACAAAGTTAAGTTTTGATGAGAAGAAAAGCAGATTGAAAGTAGATTTCGAAGAAGAAATTTGATTACTATCAACACACATTTGCAAGTAAGCTAAATTTTAAGATGGCAAATGTTGGTATTCTTACGGCATTTAAATTGTATGTAAGTAAAAATCAAGTTTCGATATTTTATGTAATACTTTTGAAATTTCAAATTTAAAACATATAGATTGACAATCACATTTTTATGTTATCAGTTTTAGTTTCTTCGAGTTCTTAAGATTTACGAGCATAATGAACAACTTTTATGTTATAAATGTCAGTTCCATAAGTTTGTGAGTTCTGAAATTTTATATGTGTAGATAAAAGAAAAGGTGCACATGTAATTTTGTTAGCTGTGTTGCCTCTAAAAATTGAAAAACGTTCTCAATAAATACTTCTGAATGAATTTGGGATCAGATAGACAATTTTCATATGCGTTAAAAAATAATACCCCCCCCCCCCTAACAGAAGTGGGTATACTGGAAACTCAATAAACCCCATGACTATCTCTGTAGATAGTTCACGGGACTACCAATTAAGATACAGAAGGTTTATTACAAGGGACATGCAGGAAACACATATTATTGATTCCTCATTTAGTCGTCAACAGATAACAGGAGTCTCTGCATCTGCCTTTATGTTTCTTTTCAATGTATTTTCAGTTATTTTGCAAATTTTTCCAATCCTCAGAATCCTTTCTTCGGTATATCACAAGTGTGCCCATGATTATAAACTTAATAAATTTCCTTTAAAATATCATATGCTCACGTTAGGGTATTATTTGCTTTCTAACAGAGCAGGTCACAAAATGTTTGTTCGAGGTTTCAAATTTAAATAAAACTGGCATTAGGGAAAATGAAATGCCGTTCAGCTTAAAAACAAATCTTTTGTTTATGATTCAAATTTAATACACATTAATTTCTTCAACGTAAGATATGTTACAGTAAATACCTGTGAATCTGTTTCACTCGGATAGATGATTCTACTTTAGCAGTCTTTTTTTTATCTGAAACTCAATCTTTTTAACTGAATGTGAGAAGGGATGGCGCTCTCCCGGAATCATTGTTTATTTGGTTTTACCACATATATTTTCACATCTGAAAGATGTTGTTAAATTATCAGAGCTGCAGGATAATTTAACATCATCTTTCAGAGTAACAACATTTATTTCAATCGCCCACAGAAATACTTCACTTTCAGCTTCAGAACAGTGAAATAAAAAATATTTTCATATTCTCTTTAATTTGAAAGGGTTTTCAATGCATACGGGAAACAATACCAGTTAGGAAGTTCAAGTTTCTGGTGCACAGGTATTTATTAAGAAAAAACAAAACTTCTGAAGGTGAAAGGGTGACTAAAAATTATTTACAGAAGTTCTCGGTATTTTTACGTGCAAGAAAAAAATATGTGCACTTCATATATCCATACATTTATTTGACAAAGCCTTCACAAAAAAACACCATTCAAAACATTGGAAAATTTATTAACATGGAAACACCTAAACTGCGTTACGTGAAATTTTGTCCGGTAAAGTTACACCCGTACCCGGATGTCCAGAGAGTGCAACAGCATAGGAGGTTTATGGGAACAGTTAATATTTTGTCAATCATTCAAGGTGCTATTCTGATGCTCTCCGGCCGATTCTAGGAGCCTTTGCCACGGAGTTGAAGTTAGAATGGGCCCTTGGAGAATGTTGCGGCTACGCAGCCACATTTTGGCAAGGTTCGTTGTTTTGTGTCATTTGACACATTACTTCCGTTATCAGTATTCAAATTACTAGAGAGTTGTGTCATGATATCAATTCGTTTTTGTCGTACCATACGACATAGCGTTCGCTGGATGGATGAGCCGTATTCAGACCTCACATTGCCGGTGATTCGTGATCTTCCCCTCCGTGATCCACATTTTGAAAGTTCAAACCATGTGTGTCCGTTAGCAACACACCAGCTTTGTCATATCACATAAGGCCTGATCCAGTCGTCTCATATTCAGAGTTTGGCCTCTGTCAAACTCGTTTGAATCCTTTGCTGTTTCAGTCAGATGAACAAGAATAACATTGGTTGACAGAGTTCAGTCTCAAATGTTATTTGGGCAGTTACATGATCATCACACGTGCCGTCGTTTTCGGAATTTGCTTAGATTTCCATAAAGACGCGAGGGTAGTAATGCTTTGCCTCTTAGTTGTATACATACAATCGTCGGTGTATCTAATGCAGTTGTTTTTAATATATTTGGAATGAACTTTCTTTTTGCTAAAAAGTTGCAATGATATGGGATTTTCCTATGGTCACACGTAACTAAGTATTGCAAAGTGAAGAGTTTATACAAATTTATTAAAAACTTCTTCTATGTCAAATTTGGTTACCCAAGTCACTGAACAAAGTTTTGAATAGCTAAATTCGGTATTTTTAGGTGTGGAAGACACCACAATGTGAGATGAACCAAACAAAATATCTAGTGCTTTGGATTGACCTGTATCCGTATCTGGAAGAGTATTTTTTGTCGACGCTATGGTGCAGCGGAGAAAGTAAATAAATTAACGGTGTCCCAGTTAGGCGATTCTATGCGTCATCGTTTATGCAATCAGATAACTGAAATTATCCAGAATCACATATCACCAGCATGTAAATAGTGAAAACAAAATAATGAGCTCTTATAAATAGTCTCAAAAGAAGAAAATTATCGCTCTCACAGCCTTCTATTAATTTTGTCCATTAAAACTTTTTTTTCAGTTGAAATATAAATGCAACATTTTTCTTTTATTTCGTATATGCCTAAGGTTTTGGAAATCAAAAATTTTTGTTAACCACAGTTAAGGTGGTGTAAATCAAAATTCTCTGTTAACGATAGCTAAGGTGGTGCTAACAAAACTTAGCAATTTCAATCAAAACAAATTGCATTTATGTAACTAATGTGATTTTCTTCACAAGTGTGCACATAAATTCCATATGATTAACTAATGTGGTACTCTTCAAACATGTGAATGTAAATTAACTGCTGCAAGTGGCAGATGGGATATTCTTTACAAGTGTGAATATAAATTTTATACGATTAACTAGTGTGGTATTCTTCACACGTGTGAATATAAATCAACTGCTGCAACAGGCAAGCGTTGTACTCATCACACTGTATAATTAATATTATATAAAGGAATAATAAAAGATGCAAAAAGACTGCATAAAATCTCATAAAGTCATAACCTTCGCAAATAATCAAAATAAAAAGTAAATAATTAAAATGGTTCCAATATATAACAAATATGCTCGAAATTCACCGGAATCCATAAACAAGCTAAAGATATTTTCTTTTCGTGATTTAAAACTATACACATTTAAAATAACAACTGTCTCACACGATTAAAAATATCTCCACTATGTACAATTGTATAATTGGCCGTAAGTTTAATACAGTCAGTTCCCAAAGTACAAATAAAAGATGATAAGTTATAAAGGCTAAAAGGTGATAAGTTAAAAAGGCTGAAAGATGATAAGATAAAAAGGCTAAAAGGTGATAAGTTAAAAAGGCTGAAAGATGATAAGGTAAAAAGGCAAGATCTTTCGAGCTCCCACTGGAGCTCATTCTCAAGCCATAATGTCGTGTGCACCCTCAGATACAGGCACTTATATACAAAAGTTTACGTCACGTTGTCCTGACAACATAATGCTGTGAAGTTATAACAGGCAAACCACTCTCAGGGACAAGCATTTCTTAATTTTAATTTGTTAAACAAGGTAATTTGTAAAGATATAATTGCACACATTATACAATGCAGTGACAGTAATAATGAATATATAATTATCAATGTGGGTCTAATGTTAAGTCCATCACGTGTCATCAAAAGTGTTAGATCGATATATTGCGCAAGATCTTGAACGCAGTCTAGCTCTGTCTGTCGAAGTTTCTTAGCGGAGGTATGTGTGAATGCTCGATTCACATAAAATCGCAAAATTTCCAATTTATATCCAAATGGGGGATATGATTTTAAAGGTATAAGTACGGGATTGGCAGTAGGTTTCTTATATAGAGAATACGTCAATGAATTACTTACAGAATCACGCGTAAGCAAAATATCCAGAAATGGTAATGAATTGCAATTTTCAAGTTCAATTGTATAATTAATAGTTGGATAGTAGTCAGATAATTGTTCTGAAAAACACTGTAACAGTTCGATGGGATGAGACCAAATAATTAGTACGTCATCGACATAACGTATGAATAAGTGAGGACGAAATGTGCTATTAAGGATAATGTTACATTCAATATAATGTAATATTGCTTCAGCCAATATAGCGGAAAGTGGCTATCCCATTGGTGTACCTGCCAGTTGCTGATATGTTATATTAATAAAATTAAAGTAAGATCGCTTTGCTACAAATTTTAAAGCTTGTAAGATGGCTTCAATTTCCAGTTGGTGTAGAGTGGAGTATTTTGTCAGCACGCCTACTATGACATTATGGGCTCCTCAATAGGTACAATGAGTTCACATCCAGTGAAGCCAATATGTAAGGCCTTTCAACTTTAAAGTTCCTAATGATATCTAAAGCTTGCCTCGAACTATGTACCACATATAGTGATTTATTAAAATATGGTTTTAAAAAAAAGCCAATGCCGACTGAAGGTTTTGCCTTTTGTGAAAAGCAATATTTGCCTTGTGAAAACAATCCATTTAAGGACGTTTTCGTAAAAAATAACAGCACCTTTCACACAGATTTAAACACATTTTCAATATATAATATATATGTTTCAGATACTAATATATATGTTTCAGATACTTAACTGCAAACATGCAACAGTAATTTTATAATTTGAAATAATACATTATAAAAAGGATAAAATCCCACTATAACACTGGAAGAAATGCTCAAATTTTACCATGTCTTTTCTAAAAAACGTTCGTGCTTGTTTTATTTGTTTGCCCGACCGTCTGGTCTTCTGTGGTCACTGTATTTCTGATATATTCTGCAACATGTGATATTAGTCCGATTTGAAAAAAAATATTTTTACATTGTGAAGATTATGATGTGAGAATGTGGATCCTTGCATTCCTGTTTCTTCTTTCCGATGCACAACTTCGACGCCAGAAAGCGTAAAGGCAGGTGATACCGAATTCAAAATGAATTTTATAGCATATATTTGCTTCCATATATCCGATTGAAAAAAAAATCTTCCTTTCAATGTCATTTATGAAGATAGCAATTTTAGGCACAGTTGGTTTTCAACTAATGCATAGATTTTCCACTACGGAGCATAAATGTAAATTGCGTTTTCCTCGATGTCTCTGTTTCTAAAAGTACGATTTGAAATATTCTTTCTGCATGGGATTCAGCTCCTGATTGCAAATGTATCGCATGTAATTTCTAATTCCTGATAAGGAATGGTTTGGCCAATAGGGGTCGTGAACGGCTGTTTTTGTTTCTAATGTATTTGCAGCAAAGTTTGAGCTCCTGAAAACTCCATTGGAAAAATTATTTCGTGGACCGATACCGCTCCCCTCGGAAAACCTTTTAAGAATACCTCCTGCTTAAAATAGCACATAGTTTTCACGCTAGAGGGCATATACCTACTTCGTTAGTTTCGTCGATATCTCTGCTTCTAAAGACCCTATTTGAAAGACTATTTCTTTGTTAGATAAGTTTCCCGGTGCGAAATGGTTCTCACATAGTTTCAAATTTTTCAGATTTCCCGGTAGGTATCGTAATGTTAAATTGCGTTTTCCCCTATATTTCTTCTTCTAAAGCTCTGGTTTCAAAAATTATTCCTGTATAGAATACAGCTACTTATGGGAAATGTTTAGACTGTAATTTCCAATTTTTGATAAAAAAAAATGGTTTGGCCACCAGAAGATGTATTAGGTCATGCTCGCTTTTCAGCAAAACCTAATTTTCCGAAAACTCGAATGAAAGATTTCTTCCGTGGACCGATATCTTTTCCCTCGAAAAACCTTTTCCGGTTACTTTTTTCTTAAAATATTGCATACAATTTTGGCCAGGGGCTTACACGTATGTAATTTTTTGTCGACGTCTCTTTATGTAGGAGTACGAATAGAAATATTATTTCTTTGTTGGAGAGGGTTTCTGCTGCAAAATGTTTCCCATATAATTTCAAATTTTTCTTAATGCACAAATTTGCCACTTGAAGGCGTAATGTATGTTTGCTTTACAACAATATCTACCGTACAAAATACCCGACATAAAAATTATTTTTCGGTCGATATTATTAAATATAAGAAGTGTGTCTACTTTCTTACCAAAATAATGCACGATTTCGTTAATAGGGAAGCCGAGTTTAATCTGTTTTCTAAATATTTGTGTTTCCATTTGATTGATTTAAGAAATTATTTCAACGACGGAGGCCATTTATTTTGTGGAACACGTTAGGTTAGTATTTGAGGAGTTTTATGTTCGCAGTTATGTCGGTAGGTGGTGTTCGGGTGCTTCTGTTTGCAGTTTTAACACCGCTTCTAAAAACCCTATTGAAAAATTTCTATTTTACCGTGCCCCATTTTCTACAATAGAGATGTGGAGTATTACCCTACTTACATAATGGGGGCGTAAAGGTCAATACCTTTTTTTCGGTATCTATGCTTCCAGGGAAAATATTTGTAATTTGTTTTCCTTACCAAAGCTTAGAGGTCTGCACGGGCCTTACTTATTAAAGGAGCGCTGCCCTGCTCAAGCCCGTTTGTGCAAGGTTCGGTCCGGCACCGAACAGCGCATTTCTTATACCCTAATGTTCATTCATTAAGGGGCTGAGACAATATGCAAATTTGTGGATGTATTCTTTTAAACTAAAAGTATATAAATTTGAAATTTCTGTTAACTTTTGGTATTATTTTTACTGGCATATGTTACATAAAAGGTGCTGCTAAGTTTTTCACCTAAATCATTGAACTGGTCACAAAGGAGAATATATTAGGTAATGTTTCTGTATTCATTTTGCGGTCTGTAAAGGCGATGTTAAATCATATTCGGAAATAATGCTCGTTCGTATGAAGCGGTTAAATCTCAAACATTTAAGGTTGTTCGCCTACCTGTTGTTCAAATTATATGTTCCACCAGCGGCCTCTTGACTTTGATGAAATGATATTCTTTTGCACATGATTTACGGCGTCTATATAGTCATTCCCACACGAGAAAAATATGTGGGAAATATTTTCCGAGAGCGGTTTCATGCTGAAAGAAACAAACGCTCTGCGTGTGCGATGAAGTGTTAGGTGCGTATACAGAAATGCTTGTTATCGACAATACAAAACGCCTGATTTTTTATTACTCTGTCTTGACGAACATAAGACAAAACGAAAAAGTCAGTCACTTAGAGATGGCAGATTCAAAAGGAGTATTTATAAGCGAATTTCAATATGTATTTGTATTTTTGTAAATGTGTGTAAAAACCTACACTAATTTCAAATTTCATTGTCTTCTGATAAAGTCACCTGTTGTGCCTTTTACTACACATGCCTTTTCAGACTTTGACATTCCTCTTTATGTAACGGTCGTTCATAACTGGATTTTCTTCAAATTTTTCATGTTTTTTCTGATATATTCAGGTATTTAATTTTTCTTTACGAAATGTTATCCCGGTTTTAAATATCAAGCCCAATTCGGCATCACCCTGTTTTGTTTATTTTGAGCAACATAAAGTTGTTATTCATTTTACAAGTGAAATATAGTTTTATTAGCAGTTATCGTGCTATGTATTCATTCATCTTCGCATTCCAATACGAAATTCTTCATTTACACCCAAATTAACCCAATCAGAAATAGTCAATGCGTTTCAGATTTTTCTCAAGTATACCATTCATAAGAAAAATGTGTTCTGTTTTCGTCGAAAGTTTTGCACGCAACAATTAAATACAAATTAGAAAACAAAGTAAACTAAAAACTGAAAAATAAAAAAAATGCTGCTTTAGAGTCTTCAAAATTACATTTGTGTCAAAACTCGTTCTTAACAAACCTAGTAATTCGAAATATTTTCCCCCTTACTACTTTGTCAGAAATTTGAATCATAAGCTTCTAGGAAGAATCGCAACCGTACAAAGATCGATCAGTTTTCCCATTAAAGAGATAACATTCAAATTAATACAGCGATTCCTGCCAGCTAGCGAATATCATTTGGTAAAGGGTTGTCTAAGGAATGTGAACTAAATATCTGATTACACAGAGTAAAACTTTTTGCGTCAAATCCTTCACAAAAAATTCAAATAACAGAAATAAAGGGAAACCTGCGCAGTTTGACTTCAAGCGAAACACTATGCGACAACTTAGAAGATATCATGAATTACCAACGTATCCCAGTATTTAGATTGTTACCAACATATGAGCAATAAAAACACAAAGGAACTCACAGCAACGATATTTAGTTTTTCTTAGCGTCAAAAAAAAAATTTCGTCCCCTTATCTCTTTAACTTCCAATTGTAAACGTTGACTCAAAAGTAAATACATGATTACGTATGGGTACCTTTTATTCAAAATCGCATGAATGTATTAAAGAAAGCGAAGTGACATGTAATCATATTCTTAACAGGTACTAATGGAAAAAAGTGTGAAACACGATTTTATTCTGTATATCTATTTTTAGTTTTTCGTGTAAAATTTAGATTGGTTGCTTTATACATGTAAAGATGCTTAGTCGTATGCTATTTTTTTTATCAAAAAGTTCAACTGCATGAGACTCTAATAAAGACTGTATAATTTATATATTAAATTTTTATTATAAGAAAGTGAAAAAAGGATATTACTTTCAAAATTAAATTTTTGGATTTACCACATGAAACTCAGAAAATGCATGTAAGTACAATGGAAATAAAGAGAAATTCATATTAATGGCGCTTCGCTAAAAGTCAGGGACTGCATTTTGGGAAAAGAAAAAAAAGCTTTAAACAATTTCACATCATTTTATATACATAAATAGAAGGTGCAAGCATTTCCTTTGTGGGGATTAAATCCTGTAGCACGTACCTCTGTATCAGATCATAAACTGTAATTCCCGAAGTTCATCCAAGTAACATTTTTCAGAAACGAATAAAAGAAAAAAATATATATACGAACCTAAATTTTGCAAATGAAAATTTGAGTAAATCCTCGTGTTCAAATTGAAGGTTTTTGTTAAATAGCGGACGTTTCATTTTTCTTGAAAGTGACTCGTGAAGGAATCTTAGTAGTTTCACTGAGTAGGGGTTTTACCTTTAAAGCCTAATTTATGCCAGGTAAAAGTAGATTTCCATCTTATTTGTGCTCCCCTAATAGTAATGATGTATCTTAAGTTAATTGGTAACGAGGAACAGTAAACCAATTAAGTAGTAAACAGTAACACTATACTAATGATCCGATTTAGTGGCGTAGGGAATAGACACATAAGCGCTTCCAAGCTTTCGGACATCAACCGACTTTATATTCAGGCTTTTTCAAGGAAGTTAGGCAGAAACTGCAAACTGGATAATTGAACGTATTAGCAATTTGAATTCGGGAATTTGACTTCACAATAAATGGATACAACTTTATATTCATTTAGAGATACGAGGCATCCCGTTGGTTGCGAGCGAGGTATCCTCGGCCGGGTGAAGGCGTTACTTGAAGAATTGGTTCCAAATTCATAGCAACTCAAGGAGACGCTGTCTTTACAAGTATCGCTGTTGTAATGATCTCCACGAATTTGGAACCAATTCTTCCAGTAATGCCTTCTCTCTAACAGGATAATTCGCGCGCTACGAACGTGATCCCTTGTATATTTAAATGAATATAATGTCGTATCTATTTATTTTCAAGTCAAGTTCCCGCGTTCAAATTGTTAATGAGTTTTATTATTTGGTTTGCAGAGTCTATCTAACTTCCTTGAAAAAAACATCTGGTTGATGTGCGAAAGCTTGGAAACGCTTATGTGTCTATTTCCTACGCCAATAAATCGGATCACTAGTATAGTGTAACTGTATCTCAAGTGTTTCCGCAAAGTTTTCCCGAGGATTTTTTTCATAGCAGGAAATTATACGACCCACTTTTCCAAGAATAGAAAATATAAACATTCGTAGCAGAAGAGATACAATGAAATGGCAAAGTGTAATAAAGACACGAATAACTGCGTGTAAGGCAAGCAGAGGAATTGTCGATACGTAAAGATATTCTCAGTAGCAAGAAGAAAGTAAGAGGTATTATCTGCTTTTGCTGCATAAATAGAAGAGCGAAAGAGATTTAAATTGGATGCTCAGGCTTTACACTCATATTCACCAAATTAAACTTTCTTTTTCTTCTAGGCGTAACAGTTTTCAAACTTGTTGGACTTTCAGAATCGTTCTCTTCATTTCACTTTAACTGAATTTAGCTGCAATTTCACATACATTTAAAATTAATAAAAAAAACGAGAAAACATGTGACAGGTGCTGGACCTTGAAAAGTTCAATTTCACGAAAAAGTCTTTTCTGATTCCACTTCTTAGACCACAATAAAAACGCGTTCGAAACAAAAAAATGATTTACTGACTCTTGCTACAAAACAAACGTTCTTGAAACGCACTGGAACTAACAAACCTGCCAACGTGCGACCTATGGGCTGAACTGTAATCACGAGAATTTAAAATAATTCGCTTAGATCATGAGACGTGGGAATCATAGACGAACTATAATCAGCAGCTGCCAAACAATGTACCTGCTTTGTTTCAAAATATCAAATGACTACATCATCAGCAAAACGAATATATCAAACTTTTAAGTATTGCCAATAATATATAAATTAAATGTTTCGCATACTTTACTGCAAGTTTGCGTTATGTGATTTTAAACCCGTTATCTGCTAATTGAAATGAGTTTGGAAATTTTTCAATTATAAACCTTCAATATAACACATTTCTATCCAAATTACTTCACATTTGGGTTTCATTAAACTAAAAGATTTTATTGTATTTACTCTAAACACAAATTTAGGTTATTAAAATTAGGGAACAAGGGTAACGTGGTAAGAAGCCTGCATTTACATTTGGTTTTAATGCGGTGAACGTCTTTACTCTGGCATGCTGATGTGATTATTACAGTTAGTATTATTTTGACCATCATTTTACGCATTGTTCTGGTTTTCAAATTTTACAGTTATACAATCTTAGAGAAAAAAAATAATATTTAGTTCAGTGATCTTCTAAAATAATTTATTGCTTTTTTCTTCAAAAGTTACGGTGAAATTTGTTTTTACTTTCTATGATGAAATCAGATCTCTGCTTTTATGGGCAGACTCATCATTCTATATTTTTAAAGGAAATTATTGCTAATTTTCCCCTCGAATATTTGTCCTCCATTAGTTGATGATGAATCACACGAATAAAGCTAATTCGTACTGGGAAAGATGTAAACAGGGAAAACCTTTATTTCTTTGAAAAAATATTCAAATCTATCTTTTATGGATATGCTCAAAAGTTTCGGATATTATCATCACCTGATTTCTTTTAGGTTTATTTGTTTCTTTCAAAAACTCATTTCGTTTCTTTCTTGCTTCTGTTTTAAGTTGAATGGCTGTTAAAGTTATGTGGTTGTATGGAAGGGATCTGAAAATTAATGGCTCCCTATGAAGTCACAACATACAAAATTAGACACTCTCGAAAAAAGTACACCTTTTAGAGTGATGGCATTCCGCAATTTTGATAGAAGACTTGATTATACTCTCTTAACAAGAAGTTATGGCTTTAGAGAAAAACAACAGTACTGCTGAAAAAACTTGAATACAATTTGAATTCCAAGCATGATAAATCAACACACTTGCATACATTTTTTTATATAAAACAGCAAAAACAAGATTTGTGTCTTGCACTAATCAAAAACACCACGAAATATTGTACAGGGTGCGGAAAATGAAAACATAGTTTCAGTTCGTTGCAATATAAAGTGCTATACTATTAATATCTCGGAATCTGTATTTTTATGCAAGAAACACAACATAGGTTTCGGAATTCAAACCACCAACATTTTCTCACTCATGAAGACAGACAGAGACCAGCTTCGCATTGCTACTAAACATGGTGTATATGCCATTCCCATGGTACCCAAGGTACCTTCTGAAAAGGAACTTGTTTGTGTTGGATAGACACTGCGATCCATAGGTGTCAGAATGTTGAAACACCAGTATGATATCAGAACTGGGTTCTCCTGAACTGCACTGGCTAGAACTGTGATGCAATGCGATTATACACCTAAATGCGACAATTTAAAGCATCTAGCCCTCACTACAAACAAACGATACACTTTGTTGGCAGTTTCTTTATTATCTTGTATTATGATTCGTGCTGTAAATATAATATACCTACCAACGTTCCTCAACACTGGAGAAATTGTGTGGAGAACTTGGTTCCTCCAAACATTATTTAATATATAGAAAACATCAATTCCTTTTGCTGTTTTGATCGTGTGCCAGTTGCTTATCTAAAGGACTGCCTACGTCACTACGTACTTCCCCATCTTAGTCGTGTCTAATTGTATTCATCAGCGTCGCGACTTGTATCGGTGGCATTCTTTAGCTTGAGAATGGGCTTGTACCGAGGCCGAAAGATCTCGCTTCTGTCGTGCTTTTAATTGCATAGTGTTTTTATTGTGAATCAATTTCGTATTATTTTAACTATCACACTTTGACAGTCGAAAGGTTTTGATATCGTGCTGAGACAGCGTGTGGGAACTACTTTTAACGAGCAGTATGACTTGATGCAATGACCTGCTAATAGAGTTTTGAGCATGTCGCATGCTATCGTAAAAATGTTGGAAACTTAGTAGATCAATATTGTTCGAGACGTCGAGGTAGAGATACAAATTCATGGTTTGGTAAAAAAGGCTAATGAGCCAAAACCGAACCACGAAATCAGCAAAATGACATCTCGCAGCCACCACCAATTAGAATTCTCTGGAAAAGGCTGTCCTGAAGGTACCCCTGCACCGGCATTCGTTTCACTAATTGACGTCCATTTTACTATTTACGTGATAAGTTAGAAAAAAAAAAGAACACACTTTTTCATTGCGCTTTGTTCCAAGGTAACATCTCTTTCGCCAAGCCAATAGGTGTATCGCATTAGTCCAAGTTACCACATATTTATTTCTTCTTCACCGTAAACCATATCGGGCAATGTAAGGAGCACGATACGGGATCAGCATGAATTTCAACATAACAATGTTGATTTGCTTTCTGAACGTAGAATTATTTACAAAAGGTTTTGTCATTTTGTGTACTTATGCTGCAATGCCGTACAATAAACTTTTATAAAATTTTAAATGACAAGAAATCTTAAATGCTCGTGTATGTGAAAGTGGTAAAACTATAGTATATCTTTGCTCATATTTTCAATCTCGTCAGACCGAAAATGACTCTATCTTGCTCATTTTCTAAAAATGAGTTTGTATAAAGGTCATTCAAATAAAAACCAGCCAACGGACGTAGCAAATTGCCTAATAAGTTTACCGCGGCTTTGTGCCGCTAAACGTAGGTTACGCTTCGATCACGCAATGACATAAGCAGTTGGCCTTTCTACAGGATCTCATGCAAGTGTTGGGTGCAAATAGTCATGATTGAAGAATTGAACGTTGAACAGAGCGATTATCCAGTTTATAACCGTGGAGGGTGTAGGGATTAAACAAGGGTAATCATTACCGCGTAAGTAAAGTGAATGCAAATTGCATGTCTTTGACACGTATTAAAAGACTGGAGTAAGCATTTCGGAAACAGGTGTTCACCGTTGACTGATGATTTGCGTCCACGTGAAGCACAACTGGTGATCACTGATCTTTCTGTCGCTGAAGAGGATAGTCTCACATGGGAAGACAGAAGAATATCATTGAAAACACTTGCCAGAAATGTTAGAATCAGAGAAAGGTCTGAAAAGACTACTGTTCGGGATCATTTGCAGTACCGGAAGATCAGCGCACAGTGGGTGCCGCACAACATCCAATCTGGAGGCACAGGGGAACAAATCTGGCATACACCCCAGATTTGTCCCACGTGACTTTCACATTTCCGAGGAGCTGAAAAGCATCTGCGGTAGGGTGGAGCGAAAAAACTAAAATTGCA
Organism: Macrothele yani; assembly: GCA_039090855.1. Lineage (NCBI taxonomy): Eukaryota > Metazoa > Arthropoda > Arachnida > Araneae > Macrothelidae > Macrothele > Macrothele yani. The sequence goes on along the minus strand of CM077018.1, from coordinate 50,009,611 downwards.
TAAGCGGAAACGGGTACACATCAATAGTTGTGTATTTGGTCCCCTAACATTTCTGTAATTTTTTTATTTTTTTTTTTTTTTGTAGGTCGTCTTCAGTCTGCGCATCAGGGTTAAAGTTTAAATTTTTTTGCTTAAATTTAAGATTTTTAAACAGTTGTTTCCCTACAAGTTAAATTTGATTAACAGAGTTTGGGTAGTGATAAAATGCTAGAGGAAGACCTTGAAAACAACATAATTTTTTCCCTACTGTTAGTTTTTGCATCTTCAGCTTGCGCATTTGGGTCAAAATGTCAGATTTTTTGCATATTTTCGTAATTTTTGTCAGGATTGTGTATTTTTCAAATTTATAATACTATCTTAACTTAAAGCGTCGAAATAGGATTGAATTATTATTAAAACTTAAAAACAAACTAAAGTAAATTTCTTTCCACCTCTGTTAACGCTCTGCGCACATTGGCGCCACTCGCTACCAGACGCCCCGGCAGCAGCTTTGTTGTTAATCGTTTGCCGCGTCGTCCACTTGTCCAGACTTGTGCGCTGCTTGTTTTTTTGCTTCACCAGTTGTGTTACGGAAGTAGTAAGAGAAAGGCGGCTTGCATATTATATTATTTCAATGCTTTCTCGGTGCCAGTTTTGTGGTTGTTTTGTTATAACTGCAATAACAAGAAATAGTGGTAATCCCATTGTTGGCAGTAACCAAGAGATGGGTGAGTCTTTGCTTCCTACTTGTTGTGATGTTTTAAGATATTATAATTTAGTTTGGGAATCACAAAAAATTAGTAATAATTATAACAATTCTAGCTTTTCAGCAGGTTCGAGTACAGTTCTAGATAAAGTAGCATATGTTTCGAACAGAGCTACAATTCCCACAGCATCTCGAAGAACTATGACAGATTTGTTGCAAAAAGAGATTGATTTACTACATAATCTTAATATGTTGTATAAGCTTGAACAAAAAAAGGAGAGTTATAAGAAGAAATTATCTGATTACATGAGTAGAACACATAAATTGTTCGATATGGCTGCCTGCAAGTGTGACTCTTTGTTGGATCAAAGATCGGTTCGGCAATCGACAAATTACTATTGGTCGGGTTTACAGTATACTTTCGTCAAACATTAGAAAAGAAACTGCAGAAAAATGAAGGAAACAGAGAGATTAAGTAAGAAACGTTGTGATGGATTAGAAAGTAGCTTTGTCTATGACTTTGAGAATTCAAAAGACGAAAAGTGTAACGAAATAGGTTCAGATGAAGTTGCAATCACTTCAGACGACTCGGGAGCAGGGCTTTCATCAGTAATTATTTCTGACACACAGACTAGACTTCATATCCCCACATTTTCTAGAGTATGTGATAGATATGGGGTCCCAGATCGTACTGCAGCTGCTATGGCTTCAGCTCTTTTGCACGATGTTAATTCCAGTAATTTCTCTAAAAGAATTATTCCAAAAAATAATGCAATAATAATCGACAGACGTAAGGTAAGGCGTGGAAATTCCAAAGTTCGACACGAAAGTGAAAAGAGAGAACAATGTGATATTGATGGTTTCAATGTTCAGGCTATCTATTTTGACGGTACAATTGATGAGACACTGTATATTCAAAAGACCGAAGTTGGTAAAATGCACAGAGAGGCAATTAAAGAAGACCACATTTCACTCATACAATAGCCCAAATCAAGATTTATTGGCTACACATCTGCAAAGTCCGAGGATGTCGAGATTTGCCCATGCGATTGTACAATATACGTCTGAAAAAATATTACACTGTCAGAATTATTTGGTATTGGTTGCGACGGATGGGCCATAAACACTGGAAGATACACTATCTACCAACAAATAATTGGACACCTGTGATAGCAAAGGAAAACGAAGTTTATTCACCTTCAAGAGTTGGTGGAGCCTCCACGAGCGGCGATTACAGTTGCGACCCTCCAGGGAATACTCTCAACCAGGCGTTGTACGACGGCTAGCGGTATTTTTTTCCACTCGGCTTGGAGAAGACATGTCAGTTCCTTCACCGATTTCGGACGGTGGGGGCACCCCTGAAGTCGACGCTCCAACTCGTCCCAGAGGTGCTCGATAGGGTTAAGGTCCGGGATCTGCGCAGGCCAACCTACTCGATTAACCCCATTGTCACCATACCAAGCCATGGTGAACCTCGCAACATGACAGGTGGCATTGTCACCCTGAAAGTAACATGGGTCCACCCTGTAAAACTGCCACAACGTAGGAAGCGCATGATCATCCAAAATAGTACAGTAGGTCTCGGCGTTGAGTCTACCAGGAATTGCAACCAAGGGTCCCGTGCCATATCAGGAGAAACACCCCAATAACATAACTGCACCGCCGCCGAACTTCACAGTTGGCACAATACATTTCGGCAGGACACGTTCTCTAGGCAGACGCCAAACCCAGGTCCTGTTGTCCGAACGGTAGAGGGTGAACCTAGATTCGTCGCTCCAGAGAACCTGTCTTCACTGTTCAACGGTCCACTGCCGACGTGCTTTGCACCACGTTAGCCGAGCAGCGCTATTGGACTTGGTGATCAAAGGCTTGTGGGCGGCAGCACGTCCATGATAGCCGAGCAGATGGGCTTCCTTACGGATGGTATTCATCAAAAAAACACTCCCGGATGCCTGTTAAAACTCCTCGGGGATGTGACCCATCGATTTAGTGCGGTTCTTCCGAATTTCTCTGGCCAGCACCCGTCGGTCTCTAACTCAAATTTTTTGGGTCAGTCGGGTCGGGGCATATTCCGACACTCACCTTTCATCTTTTACTTGCCAATCACGTAGGCCACTCTCGATTTTGGGTACTTCAACTTGCTGGATATGTCACGTGTGGATCGGCAATTTCTGTGATACCCGACGATTACACCTTTCTCGAAATCAGAGAGCTCCGAACTGCGTGGCATCTTGCATGCGACTGGTTGCGTTGTTGTTTCCCACACGATATTTACCGGTGGCGACCGTGACGTGTATCAGGACCGCAGATATCGTCGATTGCAGGGATGTCCAATTACTTGTTGGTAGATAGTTTATAATGGCATTATACGCGCTTTGGACAAAAAACTTTGGAGACCATTGCAATGTGTTATTTGCCAGCTGAATACAAATGAGCTAACATGAAGGCATTTATTTAAAAAACTTGATGGAGCAACAACTGGACCCCGTGGATTTCTCAGGCCTATTGGCAAAAATTTAACGACGTGTGATACTCTGAAATCTGTACAATTTGAGGGTATTGAGTTCAGTATAGATGATATCATCCCTGAAAAAATAGTTCAGTTCAGACCAATAATATCTTTAGGATATTTGTAAGGCAGTTTCAAATGGCGAATGCCCAAGTGATTTAGAAAATAAAAGCCCTGGAAATCTCTCTCACTCTAGATGGGGGACAACACCAAACAAAATCGTGGGATTGTACATAGCTACTAAAAAACCATCAGACACATTAAGAATGTTAGCAAATTTTGTTGTTAGAGTTTATGGTATTTTTTGGTTCACCATCAAATGCAACCCGAAATAAAAAATGGTGCCCAAACCTGTTGAAAGCGATTGAATGTTCTTCGTACTTGAGTAATGATAATAAAAAAATTGTACACAAATGCCTTTAGGATAATGGATATCTCGCTCACCCAGAAAATGTACTAATTGCAATGCTTTCAGACGACCAAACACACATCAGACAACTTGCTGAAAGACGAATCATTTCAGCCAGGAAAAGCGAGAATATAAGTGAGGGAAGAATAAGAAGATTTGAAATTCCCGTCATAAACTACATAGATCTGATTTCTTGGTAAGATCTGAATGTAACTGAACCACCACAGACTAGACACTTATCAAATAACGTCTTTCCAAGGTTATTAAGAGCGGAAAGCTTTGATATTGCCTCTGAGTCGGTACTTATTGGAATAATACACAACTATTGATGGGTACCCGTTTCCGTTTATGCAATTTTAGTTTTTTTCGCTCCACCCTAATCTGAGGGGTCACAGATTTTAGTCACACGAAGATGTGCAGGATGGCAATGTCCTATTTACCGCAACAAACGATCTCCACCCATACCAAGAGACAACCTCCTCCCATATGTCCGCTTAGAATGTTTTTGGTTTTCTTCAGTAAATCTTGCCTGCAATACTTATTTCCATGGGACCATCTAAAATTAACTCTTAAACATTTAAAAACACAACACATTTCTGTTTTTCAGACCATGTCATTACGTTTTCGGCACAGTCCAATCCTCTGGGTTTATGTGCACCAATGAACAAATTCTTTGCCCTCACTTTAATGTACGCAGCACGTTTGTTTTGTTTCAGAGTTATTACGACTGTAGTGTGATGCCCTTTCTTAGGAAAAGATCGAGAAATTTGTCTTATAGACATGTTAGTAACAATTGCTAGATAAAAAGCATGTCCTTTACGTCTTGTCTTTGTGTTATGGGGTTTACTGTTACCCTTTCAACATCTTGCACGGCTGCTGAATGTCTACCGATTAACACGGCGATTTTTCTTCAAGATTCGTTTTGGTTAAGATAATTAAACACTTCTCTAAACTCTTCCTCAAGTAACTCTGCACCATTCAGCATGTTGCGCACAATGAAGTAGTTGGCCATTTACTTGCAACAAAAGAAATCTGGAGTAACTGCATGGCATACGTAATGAAATTTACGTAAGCAAAACGTTTTCTTTTTTCTGATTCGGGGTTTTACGACCACAGTGAGCAACTCAGTGTGCTATAAGCAGTCGCTCATCCCTAATTTAAGGTCACTGGTTCCAGGGAAGGCAGAGAGCCAGTGACGTAAGACAAATACAACATCCATGCCTCACCGGGATTCGAACTCTGACCCCTTTCGGACGAAAATCAGAAGCCATCGCTTAAACCACTGGGACACCGGGGCGGCTAAGCAGAATTCGCATATGTCGTTGATTAATGCTGTTGTCCGAACTGTGTTTGTAATTGTTTTACAATGACACTGGACTGCATTTTCTATTCACAATTATGTAGAACTATTTAGCCTTCATTGTTTTCAATTTTTGGACCACCCTTTTCTAATTAAAATAAAGGAAGTCCACACTGTTTTTTTTTCTTCTACTAACGGTCCTTCTATTCTCCTATCGAAAAGTGTCTCTGTATTTACGATGTCTTTAAGCAGTGTAAAACAGTACGTTAAAGAACCTGCTAGCGTACCTGAAATAAAAAAAATTCTGCAGTTTTTTGTTGCGAGAATAAATTTTAATAAACATTTACTTACAATCTTGTTGGGATGCATATTAGAAAAGCAAATAATTTAAGCGCTCCAAGAGACGCCTTGAGTCTAAGCAGCACCGTAGCAGGCTAAACATCGAAGTACACAATTTCGCCAATTTTAACTTGTTCCAAAGGTGCTCATGCTGATCTACAGAACATAATCCACTATCGCGAAGTTTGCTATTTATTTAAAATTATCTGTACAGCAAAGGCCTTTTCTCATAGGAATTTCAGCGCTTCTTCAGTTTTATTTAATAATTTACTATGTAAATTGCTTTGAAGGAGGAGTACGATCGTCACAATCTGCGTTTCTACTCGAAACCTACCATAGTTAGTTGCGCAATGGAAATTATCTCGTACATGTGTATTATGCAGAGATATCTGAGCATAGTAAATAATTACCGGCTTTTGGGATTTATTTGGAACATAAGATTAACTCATATCGTGTTTTAGAACACTGAATAGAAGTCATATCGAATCTTTTCCAAACAATATGCCGTTAGCATGCACTGCGTTACATATATTAAAAACTAGTTCCTCCTTCAATCCTTATAATGCGTGATAAGAAGATTTTTTTTTGGAGGTTTAACGACCACCGTGAGCAACTCAATGGGCTATAAGCAGTCGCCCATCCCTAATTTAGGGTCACTGGTTCCAGGGAAGGGAGAGAGCCAGTGCCGTAAGACAAACACAACATCCATGCCTCAACGGGATTCGAACCCGGACCCCTTTCGGACGAATGATCAGAGGCCAACGCCTTAGACCACTGCGCCACCGGGGCGGCGATAAGAAGATTAAGGAGTTTTATTTTGTACGCTAAGATGTATAAATGTCTGTAATTTTTATTTCGACACGTGTTTTTAATGCAGTGGAATAATAAAGGAAATAACTTTCCGGCATAGATTTGTTGAATAAACTATTACCTGAGGTAACACAGATGGATTACATACCGTACAGTAGTACCCAAAATTGTGGAAACCTTTTGGAAAAAGTGTATTTTTGAGGTTTGATGGCTCATAACACCACGATGTTTGGAGTAATACCATAAAAATATATATCAAGGGAAAGATAATTTCATCAAGAATGTAATGCAACAAAATTTGTTCAATTTTCTGTATTCTATGAAAATTATAGCCAAATAACCAGGAAAAGGAAGCACAACTTGCTTAGGTTGATATGAAGTAGTTTCCTTATTTGAATGTACCCAATGAGCATGTGTGTTTAGAGAGCCAATCAAGTGTCATCTTCTTTCGGCAATGAAGCAATCAGGTCGCAGTAGGATTCAGCTACTGATGTCATGTATTGGAGCTTAGAGGAGGACATCTGTCAGTGTGTTACGTGATTGCTATCAAGGTGGTCGGCTTTTATAGTTTTATTACATTTAGTGAGCTTGTAAAACGTAATAAAATTAAACAAATGGCGCAAAGAGTTGACTGGTCAACCAGAAAGCGATGTGAAATAGTACTATTAACTAAACAATGCTCCATTTATGAAGAAATTTGAGAAAACTTTTTTAGTGGGAACTTAACTAAAGGTGGCATTTCTAAATTTTTGAAGAGGTATAAGGAGTCTCAGTCACTACAAAACCAGACTGGTAAAGGCAGGAAAAGGTGCACAACAGCAAGTCATGTTAGAATAATTAAGAGACTGTGTCTAGGTGACAGAAGAAAATCATATCGGTGTATACAAGATGAAATGGCGCAATGCAATGTGAAGTTGAGTGCAAGGACTGTTCGGCGCAGACTGCAGGAATTTTGTCTAAAAGTTAGAATTCCACGACAAAAGCCATTTTTATCGCTCAAACAAAGTTTGAAAAGATTAAACTGGGCTAAAACCCATGTTAACTGGACAGCAAAATAATGAGACAGTGTTATTTGGAGTAATGAGACCACAATTTCCCTGTTTGTTAGGGAAGGCATTAAATATGTAAGGAAAATATTAGGAGAATATTTGCATCCTGATTGCCTTATACGTACCGTGAAACACCCCAGCTAGTTTTATTATCTGGGTTTGTATAGCATCAAAAGTTGTGGGCAGAATTATGCGTGATTAATGGGAATGTAAATGACCAAAAATACATTAATGAAATACTTGAGCGCAAACTGAAACTTTCCGCACGTTATCTTTTCCAAGATAATGAAACATTTATATTTCGAAAGGATTCAGCTCAATGTCATGTTGCTGCTGTGTGCAAAAAAGTGGTTTCAAGTTGATCATATGCCACTGCTGAAATGGCCTAGGTTGTCAAACTTTTTGTCCCATGGCTCCTTTCGCACCTACACCAAAGGTTGTCAAACTTTTTGTCCCACCGCTCCTTTCGCTCTGTATAAATTTGCGACGGCTTCCAAATATAGAAAAATATACAAACCATGTTATAAATTCATTTGTGCATGTTTTCAAAGATAGTTTACATTTCTTGATCAAAAAAGTGTGAAAAGCTTACCTGTTAAGATATTTTTTTTAAAATAAACATTAACTTAAATATTATTAAAAGAAATAGGAAGCTAAACATAAACATTTTAATTAAAACAGTATTTTCTCCAAAAAAATGATATTAAACTAAATGTGCATTTCTGATCGAATTCAAACAGTGTCAGTAGGAAGGATAAGCTTATTTTTTCTTCATTAAATGCTCAAATCTCGGCAAAGTTTGGAAACTGCAATTCTCATCTCCTTCTTGAAGTTCACTGTGGAACTGTACTTGATTTTGATGACAACCACTGCAGATAATCTGGTTTCACCAAAAATACGATGATGCAAAGGGAAGCAAAATTATTTAGGTATTGTTAGCTATTTCAGGGTACTCTTGCTTCATCGATGACCAAAAATCTTGTTGGGAAGTTGACATTAACTTGGGTTTCAGTGCGGAGTTTGCTGAGATATCAATAAATTTTTCTTGTTCTGCAGTTAAGAACGCCATGGGAGGTTTAGCGCCGAAGGGACCTATGACCCAAATGTGTTGTTCAATATCTTCTGGAAAGTACTTCTTAAAATGATTAATGCATTGCAACAAATGATCCAGAAGCACTAACTTCTCGGCTTCAATCAATTTTAAATTATTTTTCATTTTAAAATGTGTGCCACGTAGGAAAGGAGTCATTTAGAACTCCCTCTTCCATTTTTCTTCCACAGGGCTAATTTTCTTTCGAAGGCAGAAATTTTGTCCATTAACAGAAAAATATGGATCTCATTACCTTGCAGGGATATATTTAATGAATTTAGCTTTTCAAATTTATCACATTGATATGATAACTTTAAAAGAAAGACATTGTCTTCAAACTTCTTGGAATATTTCTGGTCAAGAAGATAAGAATGAAGTTCCCTCCTAAGTTCAAATACTATTGAAAAGACATTTCCACGTGAAAGCCAGCGAGATTTGCAGTAGTAAAGTAGAGAGCTGTGCTCAGCCCCAGTGTCTGCGCACAATATTTCAAAACATCTGGACTTAAGTGTTCGCGTTTTTATGAAGTTTACTACTTCGATAACTGACTGTAGAACTTCATGTAGAACAGGGCTCATTTTCTTAGAAGCAATAACCTCCCTGTGGATGATGCAATGTGTCCACTTAGCTTGAGGAGCTGTATTTTGATGAATGCCTTCAGTCCACTATAACTACCTGCCTTAGAGAGGGCTCGGTCTGTGCACACGCTTACACAATTTTCTCAGTTTACACTATTTCTTTCTGCCATAAAATAATCTATTATTTGAAAAAATTCTGCTACTTTTCTATGAGATGTTATACTTCTGCAGAAGAAAAGATCTTTGTGAAATTTATTATCACCATCTACAAATCTCACATAACAAATCAAATGCGCATCGTTATGGCTATGAGTTGCTTCATCCAACTGAATGGAAAAATCCTCACCCTTTTGTTTTTCAATTAACTGGTAATTTATATCGTCAGCCATATTAAGAATTGGACGATTAACAACATTATCTGATAATGGCACACTTAGCAGTTGTTTGGAAGCGGATGCTCCTACCATAATGGAAACCACGTCCATAGCAGCTGGAAAAATGAGGCTTTCAGCATAAGATGTGGTTTGTTGCTTTTTGCTACTCGACAAGCAACTTTGTAGGATGGAATATGAGCTTTTGGAGGGATTGTAGCTTGTTTAGTGAAAGTTGCCTTTTACTCAGCCATTCCTTTCAAATTAGAAGAAACATACGTGGTCTGTTTACCGAACTTCCATTAACTGTTTCCAAATTACGTTTAATATTATTGGAGAGCATGCTTTCAGCGACTAGTACTTTAAAACAGCGAACACACTGTGGACGTTCTTAATTTCTCACAACAGTACACGTGAAATCGAAATCTAAGTAGCTTTCGTAATATTTACGATATTTTCGCTTCTTGTCGTCTTTTAAACTGTTCGTTATTTACAAAACGTCACGTTTTTTACTAGTACTTAAAAACGTATCCATCTGGCCTATTCTTAAAACGTAAAATACGTAAATACGCAAAAATAAGGAATACTCACGACCCACTACACATTCGTTATTACGAACAGTAAGCAAAAGAATGAGTCCGGCCTTTTAGCCCAGTAAATAAAGGACTTGACACGGAACAAATTAGGTAATAGCTGAATTTTTGCAGGCTGGTAGAACTCATCGGGCTTAGCATTTTCACAAAAGTCACCACCCCTCCCCCACTTGCTTCCCCCCTACACCCCCTAAAAGGGGGAAATTAGGTCTAATACTGATCCACTCGTAACTCCAGAAATAATTGGCCTACAGCGATAATTTGTTTTTAATTTATTTCTCTTGATATGGTCTATAAATTTTGTTTTGTTCATTTTTACTATATCTCCTACAGTTTTGCTGCAATTTTTGAAAACCAGCAAAATAGCACCTTTTTCTCGACATTTTACCCAAAAATTGCAATTACCGCTTCATAGAGCCAAAATTTCCGAAAACGGTTCCCAATAAAAATTGTAGCAAACTTCAGAACCTTTACAATGATATATTATTTGTCTTAATACGCTTTATAGTTTACCTTCTGTGGTACCGAAACTGCGAATGCATTGTAGCCACAAAATGACAAAAAATCGGGCAAAAGATGCAATAATTTTGCGGGGAGTATAATTTTCAACGTTAGGTAAAAAATAAAAAAAGGAAAGAAAACTCAGCTTCGCACCTGCAAAAAAGTCACCAGCTCTTGCCTGTTTGCTTCACCCCCAACTCCCCCCCCCCCCCGGAGGTGTGGGACTAATGATTATTATGTGCAAACGAATTGTTGAATTGAAATATGACAATGTCATTTGCATGCACTGGTGCTGTTTCTACAATTTCAAAATAGTTAAAAAAAAAAAACATTTTCATTTTCAAATTTCCTAAATGAACTAAGATTTAAATTTCGTAAAACTGTAATTAAAAAAGAAAAAGCTACAAACAAAAGCGGTGATGATTAAATGTATAACTTTTAAAATGCTATATATTTTGTCTTACATTGCTTCTGTGGTTCTTTTGAATATCGCACAGTTGTGGCAGAATTATCGTAAATCAATATCAATGTCGTCACTCATATCAGGCTTGTTTGTGCATGACAGTCCACTGCAACGTCCACACATAGCAGAACACGAGAATCCGGCTTTTCGGCAGCTGCAGGAAATCATACATTCTTTCTTACAGTTGCATGAAATTAAACGCAAAAGTTCATCTGGTACCCCTGGTAAAGTAGTCGCAATTGGCTTTAGTCTTTCTCCCTCTAACTTCCATCCCCAGTTGGTGGGGTCAAGTTTGTTCGCTGACCACATTTGAACTTTAAGGTATACCCGCAATAAATGCTGCCGAGCTGCTGCTAATGTAAGTGGAAGTTTTCCCAATTCAAAGTTTGATCTCAGTGATAGTTTAGCAATTACTTTTTTGTAATAAAAGCATTTGGCATCATTTAAATTACTGTGTTTGCTCAAACTTTATAAATCCAAAAGAAAGATTTCTCCATTTTGAAAGATTTCTTCTTTTGAAGCATTAATGCGGTTGAAAACCGTTGCTTGTGACTGAGCCTCCTGAGAATTTTTTATCAGGTTAACTGCATTTAGTTTCCCAAGTCCGTAAATTGCAGACGTTGTATCACACCCTGTAATGGCATACGTTAATAACAGACATTTGCGTACATGGCTGTAAATAGATATCAGTTTTTCAATGGTGTAAAATATTGGAGGTATTGCAGCAGTGCCCGGTTTGAGAAAGTACAAAGATTTTGTTTCTTCTGGCGCCAGTTCAATTAATAAGTCGATAAGGTCTGTATCCGTACCTGCGGTGACTATAGTAGTATTTAGTTTCAACATTTCTATAGAGGTTTAAACTATATCTACATCAGCATAGTTATCAGCCGTGAGAACAGTGATATAAGTGGCAGAGAGGAATTTTTCTTTTAATGCTGCAATCATTCTTTTCTTATTGTGGGGATTGGACAGAAAATCAGTCTGCGCTGTGGTGCACTCCATGTTATTTGTAAATATAATGTTCACTGACGTCCTTTTAGCAGATCTTCTTGTTTGTTCTTCCTGCTTTGTTGTTGGCGTTTCAGGGTATCCATCAAAGACAACGTAGCAATTTGTACCATAATGGGAAAGTACATGAGATATATAATTTTGCAGAATTTGATTAAATGTTGTGCGCTTAGGCCAAGTTACTGAATGAAGGAGATAACCGCCATCTATTATAACAGCTGCACCAGTAGGTATATCCTCCTGTTCAACAATATCACCAACGAAAGGTTTAGTTATGGAGGATTTTGTACCTTTTGGCAGTGACACTTCGTAAAATAAAGATGGTGGACGAGATGCTAGTTCATATCTGAAGTATGATTTCAATTTCAAAGGACTGTCACAAACACAAATAACTATGTTGAACAGATGCTGTGTACTTATTGAAACTGCTTCAGATCTAACTTTCAATAACATTCTGCCAACAGCTTGAGTTACAACCATGTCTTTTCTGTGTAATTTAATGTCCCTGAAGTTTCCTCCAACTAGTTTTTTCATAATTAATGTAATTGAGTGGCATTCATCTGTTTTCTCAATATAGTCACACAAGAATGAGTAAGCAGTTTCAGTGCTCTCATCTTGCTGCCGACCAGGTGCTCTAAAGAGCTTTATTTTTCTGAATTTTCTGTAGCACTCGGTATGATATCGTGCTTCAACTGCTACTAGGTCAATAACCCCGAGAATTTTTGACTTCACATTTTCCCCCCATTCATCGTTACGGTGTTCGCAGAAAGTTAAAATTTTATCTTTCATTTCTAGAGTCGATACCATATGGACCGCTTTTCTGTATTTGAGAGGAAGCTTAATATTCAGAGTGGCTTCCTTTTCACAGAATAAGCACTCATTTTTAAAGTCAAAAGTTTGTTGAAAACTTCGTAAAAGTGGATTTGAAGACGTTGATGCTAACGAAATACTTGCAACATGTGAAGCCTTAATACTACTTTCTCGCGTGTAATTCCGCCGGCACGTCTGGTGAACCATAATAGAAGTAACATTCTCTAATGTTTCATGCAAACTGTCTTTTCTTTTCAGGCTAGAATCAATTATCCTTTTTAAACCTTTGGTGACAACTACTGATTCTCCCTCACAGAGATGGTTATCGCAAATCATGCATTTGTCCATTTTTTATTCCGTTAGGTAAACCAATACGGGAATGCATTAAGAATTTGGTTAACTTTTTAGAGGCTAAAAAACGATCAACTTACATTTCGTTCGTTGTCTCAGCGAACCTCCCGTGCGGACATCTTGCCTATCCGATTACCTAATTCTATTTGCTTTTGTGGCATATGTTTTTTTTTTTATTGTAGGTTTACCGACCACCGTGAGCAACTCAATGGGCTATAAGCAGTCGTCCGTCCCTAATTTAGAGTCACTGGTTCCAAGGAAGGGAGAGAGCCAGTGCCGTTAGACAAACACAACATCCATGTCTCACGGGATTCGAACCCGGACCCAGTTCGGACGAATGATCAGAGGCCATGGCTTGTGCGGACAGTGGGGGAGTTTTAGGAATGCATTTTATTCTCCCCACGTGTCAAATAAATAAACAAATTGCGTGAGTTAATGCCTCTTATCTCTCTATCAGCACTATGATCTTCCCGCGACAAATTCTTCATAACAGAAGTGCTTAAAGTGGTTCCAACTAAAACTATGCCTTATGTTTCCAATGGCAAAATTTTCTTAACACATTATCTTCGCAATTTATGTATTCCCAAGGATGAAAATTTGCACATCGATAAAACTTACTTTAAGTTATAGCATGGGATAGTAAATTCTTGCTAAAATATAACCATAATTATATTAAAAATCGATCATTTTTTTTAGTAATGTTCAGACATGTTAATAAACGGCGCGACCTGTACATTAATGACGTCAGTAGAAAAACAAATGTTGGATTTCTAAATTGTGGTTATGTTTTAGCAAGTATAAGGTATTTCATACTATAACTTAAAGTTAGTTTTATCGATGTGAAAATTTTTATCCTTGGGAATACATTAATTGAGAAGAAAATATGTAAAGAAATTTTACCATTGGAAACATAAACCAGAAATTTTAGGTGGAACCACCTTAAGGCTGACATTGTTTAGATACAGTGTAAGCGAAACTATATATTGCTGTAAGGCAAATAATATATTGTTGTAAAGTTATAAAATTTGCTACAACTTTTATTCGGAGCCTTTTTCGGAAATTTTGGCTCTATGAAGCGGTAATTGGAATTAATCGGAAAAATGTCGAGAGAAAAATGTGCTATTTTGCGGGTTTTAACAAATTGCTGCAAAACATTTGGAGATATAGTAAAAATGAACTGAACAAAATTCATAGACCATATCAAGAGCAGTAAATTAAAAAAATATATCGCTGAACGCCAATTATTTCGGGAGTTACGAGTGGATAGCAAGAGGGGGAGGGGCTGGGACTTTTGTGAAAATGCTAAGCATAATGAGTTCTACCAGCCTGCAAAAATTCAGCTTTTACCTAATTTGTTCCAGGTTTGACCAAATTTTGGCCTTTATTTACTGGGCAATTTACACGGCTCTGCAGCAAAAGGCTGTCTTCTCTGCAAAGCTGACTGAATCATCAGAAACCGATCAAATCCCTTTTGCCCACGTTGTTTTGATCCTTGGAAGAGGCCACGTGACACGCGGGGAACACGGAAACGCATCTCCGGGAATGTTTTCTTTTCTATTTGAAAGGAGCGGAGTGAGGGTTGTGTGGCCCCAAGAAGCCGCGACGCACAGTTTGAGAAGCCCTGTCCTAGACCTTAACTCCATCGAAAATCTAGCCGCCGACTAAAGAAACGTGTTAGTCAGAACCAGCCCAGAAATAAAACCCAATTAATAGAAGTAATAATTAAATCTTGGTTTCACATTATAACAGCTGCAGAACTAAAAAACTTGGTTCACTCCATGGGAAGGCGTTGTAAGGCCGTAATTAACCCTAAAGGTTACCCAACTAAGTATTAACTGCATTGGTGAGATTTTATGTATATCTCATTTTTTCTATGTGTTTCACTTTTCTTCTTTATAACAAGTGGAAGCAAATGATTCATTACGAAACATTCAGACTCCAAAATGTGTTTCACATTGAATTTATTCTTCAAAACTTTCTTCTTTGTTATATCCTTGAATTTAACCTCTATTACATGAGATAAACGACACTCGAATTAATACGTACAATAAATGCGTCGGCGTTACTTTATAATAATACCGATGTGCAACTGTCATGACGTGTAACTTTCAGAATGTTGTGTCTTTTGTTTTTATTCCGCCAAATAAATCACTCTACAGCCCTTAGTGTAGCACTTTTTCACACACGACTGTGTAAACTTACTACACAATTGATTGTGTAATATAGCAATTTCTACACAAGCCTCAGTGTAGCAATTTTAAAATTAAGTTAAAAAGTTGGTTCAACTATAAACACTCGAAATGTGTCAAAGATACCAAATGATCTAACTTCAGCAGGGCTAATGATCGTTTAAAGCTAAAGACTGCATACTGAACACTCGAGTTTAGACCCGGACTGTCCGAGCCTGAAACAGAGAGAGAGAGAACCAAAGAATCCGAGTGGAGTATGGCTCATAACAACTGCGGGAGGGACTGTGTTTCTATAATAACCACATCAAATTGATAACATCTACTCGTGATTATGAGTCTCTGTTCACTTGTGAATAGTCGTGTGCAAGTTCAATTTATATCTACTATATTCCCATCAGAATGAGGGACATGTCCCGTATTTAGAGGGCTTTTTTCTAACAGAATCGCTGGTAAAAGTAGCCCTTTTATGTTGTTTGGGGTTATTTCTACTAGATTGTTAGGAGGATTTGTAGAAATAGTTCGTAGTAAAGGTTGTTAGAAAAAGAAATGACCAAATGTTTTAGATACATTGTAAATAAGCATGATATACCATCCATACATTCCATGACGTAATTCTGCAGTGCCACTTACAGGATTACTGTACTACAATAACAGTTAAAATTTGTGCGGCATGAAGAACATCATGTTTGTTTTTGAAAAACAGGCCATTTAAGGGTTAAGGAAAACAAGTCTTTCAATTAGATACTCAATTTGTGAGTAACATTTATAAATAAACATATATATATATATATATATTTTACAACTAAATATTGCAAACAAAATGTAACTACATCACTCAAGTAGATACTAGTATAATTGAAAGCAAGCGTTTTGTTTGTGATCATATTCTGTGATCTTCACTCAGAGACATTTTCTCTTAGTGGCGACGCAAGTTTGTAAATGAAACACTTACACACGCTACAACAACAATTATCAATGCACTGCTGGATGAATATCTCCCAACTTTCTTCCACAACGGTCTGTCTTGGGCCGGTCTCCTTTATGTCACTCTCGCATGTTTCGAATTTGATCCACCCATCTCCAACGTGGTTGTCTTTTGTGTCAATTTCTGTCCAACTGAATACAGTCTAAAATTTCGGTTGTCCATCGATGATCTGTTCTCCTGGAAATATGTCCAGCCATTTGCCATTTCAGGGATTTTAATCTGATTAAAAATGTTTTTCACTCTTGTCATTTTCCTTATCCATGAGTTCTTCTTATCTTTACTGGTTACACCAAACGTATATGTCTTTTTCAGTTAAGGTCCACGCCCCTGCTCCGTACGTAAGCAATGGAAATATGCATTTCTCAAACACTTCTCATTTAAGACAATAAATTTGTCATATTGCCCATTAAAGTTGTATTGTTTCTTAACGAAGCTCTCCAACCAAGTCTCGTAAGCAGATTGATTTCTTCCACAATGCGACAATCGCTTTATATCTGAAGTCCAATGTAAATATATATATATCGGTAATCCTCAGATTTTCCAATTCAATCGATAAATCTTAGCTTCTTGTAAAAGTACATCGGTTTTGTCTTCTGGGAGTTTATTTTTAGTCTCCCTATCTCTCTTCTTGACTCTTGTCAGCAAGTTCCTGGAGCACATTCTGCAGCTCTGAAGATGGGGTTGTAAACATTACGATGTCATAAGCACAACAGAAGTTAATTGAATACTATCCCTTAATATTCATCCCTTTGTTTTCCCAGTTCAAAGGCTAAAAGTCAAAGGAAACTCCAATATATGAAGTTGCTATAATTTTAAAATATTTGATAAAATGAGACAGGAATTAAATTTCAAGAATTTTGCAAATATAATTTTTCATCCTTGAAGAACAACATTTCACACAAAATAAAAATCTGTGCGTTTTACTGATGAAAACCTGAAAAAAACTGACTTCTGTTCAATTTTTCCTTAGTATAATCATATTTTAATTAATGCCAATAAACAACACATCGTCGGGTATACGTAAAACTTTCGTCGTGCACCTAAATTACTGTAAGTACAGAAACAGAGGGTACACTTGTTATTACACCACACAAGAAAGTTTAACGAAAAATAAAGAGAATATCATATGCTCACCTTAAGGAAAAGCACCCGAAAATTGCCCCTTTGTCCGATAGTTTACTAAAGCTAGGATCAATTTAAGCTGTGAGAAATGTGGCACATTATCTATAGAAGTATTTTTTTCTTTTCTTTTGCAACGAAAAGCAAAACTACTTTAGAGTTTAATTTTTGTTGTGATATTTGGTACATCAATCGCCATTGCCGTCTTTCGTTCCTTAAAATATACACTGGCGGAACGTGAAAAAAGAACACCTAGAAGGAGACGTCTGATACAAATGAAATTTATACTGCATAATAACAGAATACAGACGATAACGTGATCAAAACATTATGGCAAAATACAGCTGTATTTGCTGGTAAACTGAAAAACAACATTTCCATGTAACATCTTTAGTACGAGGTTGAACCGCAATGAACTGCGTCACACTGTGCAATTCTGGCATGGAGTCTGTCGTACAGATGTTGGATGTAAGTTTGGGGTATTGACTTCCAAGCATCCTCAACCTAGACGTGTAAATCGGGGATGGTCGTGGCTGGCCGTGGAGACCGGATAAGTCGTTGTCCCATAAAATCCCACACGTGCTTATTGGGGAACAAATCCGGTGAACGTGCAAGCCATGGAAGTTATTTCACTCCCTAAAGTGCATGTTGCGTTGCACGTGCCGTGTGTGGGCGTGCTTTAACTTGCTGGAAAACACCACAATGGACCGACCTTACAAATGGCAAAACAACGGGCTGAATGATGTCGTTGATGTAGGAAGTGACGTTTAACGTACACGGTACAAACACGAGTTGTGTACGGGAGTGATAGCTGATCACTCCCCACACCAGGACACCAGGTGTAGGCCCTGTGTGTCACTGGCGGATGCAATAATGGTGCACACGCTCCCCTGTGCATCTGCGAACAGGCATACAGCCATCGGAGGCTCCATTGCGTTCTCCAGTGCAGACGTTGGCGACACCACTGCAGCCGTTCCAGACGGTGGGATGGAGTCAGAAGTATACATGCCAGAGGCACACTTGCACGTAGTCCTGCATCTAGTAGACGGTTGCGGATTGTTCGCACAGTCACCTCAGGTGCAACGGCAGCTCGGATTTGCGTCGCAGTGGATGTTCTGCGCGACAACGCCGCTCTTCTTATGCGTCGATCGGTCCGCTCATCAGTCCGTCTGTGACTCCCGGTTCCGCGTCTTCTCGTGTGGGAATGTTCCTCGGACCATCTACGCCACCATCGTACCACCACCAATACTTCCCGTCCAATTCTCTCCGCAATACGACGATACGACCACCCAGCCTCGCGGATTCCGACTAGACGACCTCGCTCAAAGTCCGATAACTGCTGAAATCCAACATGTCTTCCATGTCCAAGCAGTGCAGCTTCTTCAGGGTCTTCGCACATGTACGTACGCCGATGACTGATTACATTCACTTCGCCGTACTCCTTAAATACCACCGACAATAATTTGCATATTATGCCGTGCTGTGGCGTAAGCGCTCACCGGTTGGTCCCAAAATTAACATCACAGCTACGTAAACTCGACCCCATTAACATATGTAAATTTCATGATCTCCGCCAATTCCTTCTTGTTGTTATTTTTTCACTTTACGCCAGTGTATTTACGATAGCTTACCTCCTCGCTCACAATGAAATCTGAAATTTTCGTATGTGGAAAATCAGGAATATCTATTTATTTCTAGCACACTCTACCACTAACATCTCGTTGCTTGTTTTTGACGTAACGTTCAATTATGCTTCACCTTCAAAGTAATACTGAGCAACCGTTAATAAATTTATCTGTTCAGCACCATAGCAGACTCTCACCCGATAAGGTGTTTTCTTTGTGAGTTCGAATTTTGTTTAGCTACGGTAACAAGACGGAATTTCTACACTTTGTACGATATTCTTTTTAGTTTTAGAGTAAGGCTGTCATGCATGCTACTCAAAAATAAAATTGTGGAGAATCGTGATTTGCGCAGTGGTTTCCGCAGAAACATTTAGTGAAGAGATTCATTTGTTTCTGTTATTCAGACCAACGTTGTGGTGTCGCAATTTTGCGCTGTCTCATTTTGCTGGGAAATGTCTGAAATGTAATTATTCTTCAGATCTAGCGAGAAAAAGAATTTCAACCTTCCAAATTTTGTTTAGAGGACATATCTACTTGGGAAAAATATTCGTGAGCTGGTTACAAGAAGTTGAGTTACTCATTTGATGTAAGTGACCCACATCATACGATTTATATATTTTTGACAAAACTGTAAGGACTTTAAGTTACAGACATACGATTGAAATCCTGAAAGTTCTAGGGCAGACAATACGGTAACTATATTTTCTGAAGTTGCAGTTAATACTCACTGAGTTATCATTTCCAAATGTATGTAATACTAATTGTTCACACTATACTGCAGATTGTGACATATTTTGATCGAGAAGTACCTTAAGGATCTTAAAAAAGACATTTCATTTTCTCTTTGGCATTTTAAAGAGTATTGTGGTTAACAACTGGAAAAATATAAGTAAAACTTACATGCGAAGACGAAAAGCTTAGTCTATGTTTAAGAACTCGATTAAATTTTGGGGGAATTGGTCCTTATGCTATGCAGACTTACAAATATGTTATCCACGTAATGTGATTATATATATCATAAGAAAATAAAAAATTAAATTAAATTAGAAACGATAAGATAACAAGAGCAATAACGAATTATAAAAGAACCACACTGTGTGTAATTTTCATGGCACTAGAAAAGTGGTCAAGCGAAATGTTTATGATATTTTCAGTAATGTTCCATTTAAATTTTGCTTTACATTCCTAACCAGTGGTATTATACAATAATGTCTTTCAAGAAGTAGCAAAATTTATGTTTTAGCGTTAGCCGTAGAAATACGGCATACATCTGCAGTCCACATCAATTCTTTTTTTCGCGAAGATTATTATTCCAATTAGAATAATTAAGTTATGCTTAGGGAACGACGTGTCATCTAAGAAGTTTTTGACGATAGGGTATTCCACCAATTGAAATTAAAGCCTGGTTTTTGGCTTTAGTGTTGGTCTACAGGGAAAGGTATGCTGCCAGTAATAAAAAAGACATGTCTAAAATCCATACCGTTCCTTGTTCCAGTTACACAATCGTTCAATTCACTCGATAGTATCGGAAACCCTTGTTGTAGAAAATAAATCCCTATCACACGATTATGTTACATGATTACCGACAAGCAAAGTTCCATTTCGTTTTAAATACAAGGACACATCATCAGCAATTAAATGAACTGCTACTTTAACGAAAACAAATATTGTTCTTACAATCTCTAACAAAGTCGCTTTTTTAATGTGACTTTATTAAAATTGATTTGCTTTTCATACTTCCTGAAAATAAAGAAACAGAGAATGTTGTCTACCAAAAACTCCAATGACACTAAACCATTGTTTTCCTCATCACAATGTGATGCATGGACGTACAAAAAAAAATCAGATATATTTAAAGAAATAATTTCCGTTTTAATATACATAACAATCTTGTATGTAAGAAATGTGACGAAACACATTCCATTATTTGCGTACTGACATTTTCCATCCTTTAGTTTACATGCGAGTATGACCATCAACATTGGCTTTTTTTTATCACATACAAAGGCAAGCGAAGGAAAAAATGTATCCTCTGTGTTTCGCGTTAGAAAGAAATACAGCCTATATATTATTCTTTAATTTATCAATACTAATCTCTTTATGATAACTGCATACAATTTAATTATTTCTAACTGCTTGTGAAGCGTATGGGAATCCATGAATGTTAAAATATTATATATAGCTAACATATGGAGGAGGGGTTGTATTTTTGTCTCTGATGTTATACACGTGGATGCTTCAAAATTAGGGTTTGAACCTCCAGTGGGTTATTAGAAAGAAAGATAACCCTATTTTCTAAGCAACAACTAAAACTATCAGTAGAAGTTAATAGGTTCAGGATGAACCATCTTTCATAGAAATAAATGTCGTCTGATTTTTTTCGTATTCCGGGGCGTTCATCAATTTATTTTGTTTTCGATACGATTCATAATTTTATATTGCCTTTTTTTTGCCTTCATAGGTTTGCAAACACCTTCAAAGTTAGTGAACAGGATACATCTTCAATAATTATATGAGTGGAAATCTACTTAAAACTGTGAAAGCCACGTTTGCTGGAAGTAGAGAAAGAGTACAGTTGAACTGTGTTTAACCGAAATGGCTTTCTGTGAGCAAAAAAGACAGACAATATTGTGTAATGTCACGAAGAATGCAGAAAATACTTCTGGATGCTTGAATACATTAAGACAAATTACACAATACTGGTTTATGTATCAAATAATTTTCATGTAATATCTCAAGGCGAATGAACTCACACTATAATTCCAGGGTGTTTTTATTGCCCTTTGATAACGACACAGTCCTGTTGGCGGTGAGCATGTATGAGTTGCAGAGTATGTTACTGCTTATATATAAAACATATATGAAATTTGAACATAAAGAACAGAGAAACCGAGGTTTTACTTTTTGTCTCATGAGTTGTTAGTAATAAATGCAAAATCAGTCAAAATATAATAAAGATCGACCAGGAGGATGATTTTTCATATTTAGGAAACACGTCTGACAAAGTAACTGATCAGATGCTTCAATTTGTGGGCAAAAAAATTGAATTTTGAAAATCATAAATAACTTTGGAAGGTTTTGGAAGATTTTTTGGTTTTCAAAAGATTTCGGAATGACTGTACATGTAACTGCAAGTGTTCCTCTTCTGATGTACGTCGGTAAAATTTGGTTACTACTGAAAACGCATAGCTGTGTGATTCCTTTGCTGGAGAAATGCGTTACTTACGGGAAGTTGTGAAAAGACACGATTTGAGCATGCGAGCAAAGATGTGTTGAATATTTGTAATGTGAAGCAAAACGTTTTTCGTTGGGAGGAGAGATATATTCTTAGGTTATTTTAAAGAAGGTGAAATAATAAGTGATGAGATACTAACAAAATTTTTACAGCTTGAACGTCCGGAAACAAGCGTAGTGGGATGCTAATTAGTATGTATATGACTAAGAGACCCACATTCCGGAATGTGTGCATGAGAAAGAGACGCATCAACAATAAACGAAATCTAGCACCATAAGTTTATTCATTCATTTATTTATTTTTGGCAGATGCATTTTACAGAGTAACTAAACTATTAACATCCGAGGAAGGGTCAGTTATATATACCAGTCTAAAAATTATGACCACACGAAATATAAGAAATAACTATAACCATCTACCAGTTGCAGTGAGTAGCAACATATGAAAATCGTAAAATGCATTTAAAAGGACACGAACATGAAGACACTGTGCCGCTTTCGCCTAAAAATGGGAAAACGACGTGACCCAACAGAGTTGAAAGGGAATGATTGTTGGCTACCGATGAAGTGTGCTAGTATTATGGAAATGGGAGATATTATCGCCTTTTTACATGGGGTCGTTGTTGAAATCTGCTGGGAGTGGAAGGAAACCGGCGAGACCTAAAATAATCAGGGTAATAGTTGACTTCCACGAAGCACTGACGGTCGTAGGCAACAAATGCTATCCTGACTAGTACGATCCAACAGATGGAGTACAGTGGAACAAATTTGCAGTACATTTAATGCATGCACAATGAAGAGCACATCGAACAACACAGTCCCTCGAATTCTGCTTCTATGGGTCTCCGGAGGCACAGTCTACTCAAGGTATCCATGTTGACGGCCAGACATCGACGATTACTGTGTGAATTTGCATCTGAGAAGAGACATTGGGCTATCAAAATGTAGAAGAAAGTCAGCTTTTCTGACAAATCACGACTACTTCTGTACCGTGTGGATGGTCGATAGTAAGTACGACGAAGCACTGTGGACAGAAATCATCCAGCCACAATGCTGGACAAGAAACATGAATGAGGTGGCATTGCGTTCGTGCGGGGCATGTTATCCCGGGAATCGTTGGGAGAAAACATTCCCCTCGGCTACAAGATTAACTCTTCGGGCAACCTATCGAATGTGGAGTATCAGATAATGACTCTACTCATATGGAACGGGTTTCACACAGAAAGATAATTCCCTTACCGTATTGCAATGTTCCTGCAAATTTGGCGGAATTAAGCGAAATTTCCAGCGTACAATGAAATAAACTTGAAATATGCCTACGAAAATTATATCTGTAATTAACGCAGGTGGTGACATAGCTTTGCACTTTACTGAAGAACTTTGGTTCCGTAAACAGCTGCAACACTTTCTAGATCATATTCTTATAAATTGGGGGTCTCATGTTTAACGGTTGGATGTCTATTGATTTATATAAATAATTTGTTTGTTTCTCAAGTGTCTGGGAATGTTTTTTTATTCGTATCTACATATTGGCAGTTGAGTGGCAATTTAAATCACTGAGATAACAGACGTAGACGTTTTCTATCTTCGCTCTCTGTCTTCTATCCCTACAACAGGAGTGTCATCCACGTTTAGTGTTTTTTCACGGGTTTTTTTTCTGATTCCGTGTTCCGGACGAAGTGAAATAAAGTTTATCTTTCGTGGGAAATTTTTGGTGTTTGCACTATATCTCAAATACGTTGCTACAGAGGGTGAGGGCAAAGGTTTGCAAATTTTGAATCACTTTATGTCTTCATACGTACCTTTACGATGAAGCATGGCTACCATTCAAATTATATGTCATGGTGTTGCACCGTCTTGAGCCACCTGCCTGCCCGTTTTTCAACTCCACGACGGTACCAGTTCTTGTCCTTCGAGGCGAAGAATTCCTTTACCCCAGGTGCCACGTTCTCCTTGTTGTTGAAGTGCCACCCGCGGACGAAGTAGGCCATGGACCAGAACGAGTAACAAACCGACGGGGTAAGGTCCGGACTACATCCTGGGTGTGGCATGATTTCGGTGCACTCAAGTTCGTGGAAAGATGTCCTGCTCGTTCGCGCGGTACGAGGCCGAGAGTTGTCCCGCTGTACTAGGCGCACATTCTGGTTGGCAGGGAAGGCTACCTTTCCTCCAAAAGGGCATATATCCGCCCCAGATTTTCAGAATACAATTTGGCGTTGATGGTCCGATCATCGGGAACAAATTCCTGATGGGCTATCCCCTCGAAATTCCACCAGACGTAGAGCATGACCTTGTGCACGAAGCGGCCACGTTTCGCAACAGGTTCATAAGCTGTCTCGGGCTCAACCACTGCCGTTGTGTGTTAGCATTACGAAAATATACCCATTTTCATCGCATGTAGCAATTCTCTAGGTTAAAATTTACATCGCCCGAGTTTTTTGGAGTTTCGTGCCCAATGCCACTCGGCGGTTTGCTTCACCTGGCATCAGTTCGTGGTGGACAATTTGGCAGCACCTGTAGATCTCGCCAAGTTCCTGAAAGTGACGAGCTACGGTGGTCGGTAATATGTCCAGCTCGCCTGATAATCTGCGTCTGCTAGTTTTTTGATTTGCCTCTGCGACCTGGCGCACGGCCTCCGTATCCAAGTTTCTCGGCACACCTAACCTCGGCTGATCGTCGAGGTATCTGTCACCTCAGCGAATTTCTTGCATCATCTGGTTGCGGTGCTGTAGTCCACGGAACCTACTCCTTTCGGATAACAATTGTTTCGTGTTGCTTCAGCATTGTTATGGTCTACGTAACTCGTAAAGCAAAAGTTCCCTAATCAGCCGGTTGTGGCTGTTCACCTTACAGTCGCCCCAACTACAGACAGAACGACGATATACAATGCCTTTCACAGCAATTATTACCACTTTTTATATCCCTTTTTGACTGACTTCAGTGCGCGACTTGAACTAGTTTAAACGCGTCACCTTTCCGCCAGAGCACATGAGTTTATGCAAAAATTGCAAATCTTTCGACTCACTCTGAGTAAAATAAGATCGATAGCTGATTTTCAAATTTCTTTACTGCCAATCGTAACTACTACAAAAAATTTTAATTTCTGAATTTAATCATTACCACCACTGATAAAAATTCTAGAAAGAGTTTAGAGGTTTGTTCAGAAACTCTTCCCAAAATTCCCTCGTTTTATTAATAGCATTACTCTCCTTCTGAGCTTTTCTTATGAAATTCATCTCGCCTTCACGGAATTTCATTTAAAAAAATAATAAATGCAAAAAATGTGCTTAATTATTTGATTTATAAAAAATTTTCAGAATATATTACTGAAACAAAATACATTATGAAAAATCATTGTTAGAATATTTAACAATATACATCCACTTTAATGTTCTGTTTATTTTTAATATATCTTTTAGAAAATGTATAGACACTTGTTGAAAACTGTGAACCATAGTAAAATATTTACTAAACTTTTTGAAGCGTCTTATAATATAAACCAGGATCACGAGCTCTCCGTTGATCTTTTACTTTAGGAACACGAAAATTTTGCGATTAGGATTTTTTTCTTATTCAACAAAGAATCAAGCAAGGCATTATTTTCACTAAAAGATTCTGTCACTAAACAAACTTTTATTTTGGTCTTAAATTTCTCACTAATTTTTAGCGAATATTTTTAATTCTGTGGTGGAAAAAATAATTTACTTAGGTATGTTGAACGAGAAAATAGGAAGTTAACCACATCAGTCTATAAAGATTTTGAAAAAAACCATTTAGCATTATGTTAGTGTTCAATTCACATTCCAAATCACTCTAACTCTTGATTAGACCTACAAAAGAATAAGAAAAAGGAAAAAATCATTGCACTGCACTTGTAATTAATTAGGGCAGTAATTTTGTCGCAGCGCGAATTTCCGAGATTTTTTTCGCGAATATATGGATTTTCTGTAATTTCGCGAATATGAAATTCATCTGCGAATTTTATATTTTGTACCTATTTTTTGCCTAATGTCTATTATAATTTTTTCATTACTGTATTTTTCTTAATTAAATATTTTTCATTCTGCCTTCGTTAGAATTTAAGCGAAAAATATACCGCAAAATAATCCCACTCGAAAGTCCAAACCACAGCTTTAAACCTTTAATAAGCTCTCAAGAATGTTCGTTACGAAGATATTCTTTTCGAACAAGCTTGACGGGTAATTCAAGGTCACATGCACTCTGCTGAAGAGTGGTGAACTTTCGTGATTTACCCCTGCTACTGTTGAATGACCTTTGCGACTTACCGGACGATTAAACCGTAAACCGAATAACGTCAGTTGTGTTGTAATTTTAGCTGGGAGAGCAGCTCACAGAAAAGAGTGTTTCGCATACGTTTAGCTTAGAAAATTTGTGCCTTCGTGTGAGTAGTTTATGAAATTTCTAGGTATTTTTTTTAATTTGAGAATGAGCCACGTGAGTAAAATAGGTGCATCTGAAAGATGCAAGCATTACAGCAAGGGAACGTCTCATGTGAAAAAAGATTTATTGTTCTCTTCGTGTTGTAACACACCAGTGGATTTTTCAAGAAAAGGCAGTTGTGAAAAGCATTTAGCAAGCAAGCTGCATAAAAAAAGGTGAGTCTGAATAGTGAACCGAAATTAATGCAGAAATGTGTCGATGAATTAATTGAAAAAAGTACTTCTAGCGAACAGCATGGCTCAACCGAACTTTCGAAATTAACTGGTGCCTTTTGTGAAACTAATATTCTACTTTTCAAACTGGATAACCCTACATTAAAAAATTACTTGTGAAATTCGTTGAATGATATTGGTGTTTTTCCAAATGCAAATGGAATGGAGAAATGTTATTTGACGATAATATATGATATTCACAATCAAAAAGTGAAAGATATTTTAAAATCAGTATCCGGTGCAAACATCGTAGCAGACGAATCAACTGATTCAGAAGATAGATACATTTTGAACATTTTTGCTGTTCTATCAGCTGAGCCGAATGTTGAAAGCTGCAAAGATGAAATCTCTTTGAATACAATCTTCCTTGAGTGCATCGCTTTGGAATCCGCAATTTTAAAACAGTCAGCAAAGCAATACTTTAGTGCGTTAATACGTTTGTTAATATAACCGCTTTTGTGACAGACAATGCATCTTGCATGTCCAAAGCGTGGGGAAAGAGCCTGAAAGCCGTATTTTGGAATGGTGTTCACGTCACCTGCAATGTGCTTTTTTTAATCTTTTGGGCGAAATTTGGCAGAATGAAATGTTAAATGTTAACTTTTCAGTAGTTGCTGCTAAACGTGCTTCTACAGCTTCTCCCTTCCATAAAGGACGTTTTGGACTATTTTTGTAAGAGATAGGCAAAATATCTTACTTATCACCAGTACCTGTGCAGACTAGGTGGAACAGTTGATTTGAGGCCGTGCTTTTTCACTGCAAATATTTAGAAGATTACGCAGCGTTTTTTGAAAATAAAAAACACAACAGTAGCAGTTGTATTATGAAAAAAATCATTGGGTATTGTCAATGTACGAATTTAAGAGAAAATCTGAAGCAGGTTGAGGTTCATACGCCGTATATTTCCGGACAGCTCACTTTATTTGAAAAAAAGCGAATTTCCGCGCACAAAATATATAATGAAATGTCGGACATCGCCAACAGTCTTTTTAGCTAGAGTCAAGACTGCGATCACGTTGCTGCAAAAAGAGCTCTATCCATTAGTTATGAAAATATTAAGCATTAGTTTTTTAAAGATAAAAAGCATCGATTTTGTCAGCCACGCGCAAATTTCTTCAAAGCATGTAAGGTGTTTGATCCCGAAGAATTTAAGTCCTTGGACCTTTAGACGACCAAGAAGATTTTTCTGTTTTCAGCCACATTCCCATGTTCGAATATGAGGACCAACTAAAATGTAAATTTCGTTCTTATAAAGAGAGTGTAAAATACTTTCGTGTCAGCGAAGGTTTGCTAGACTTTTGGAATACGAAAAAAGGTCGTTCTCGTAAGCTACATAAGGTCGCCATCGGTTGTCTCTCAGTATCCACAAACAGTGTCGATGCTCAACGATCCGTTTCTAAATTTAAAAACATATTACAGGACATAAGACACAGCATTAAAGAAGAAAATATCAGTATGTACAATATAATGTATTCAAATGCCGTCCAATTAAAAGGAAATCTTGATCTCGTGTAACGGCGTTGATAACATTGCCAGAATTTGAATAGTTTATAAATGTAAATATCAATTTTTTAAAACTTATAAACTTATTATGCTTATTTTGTTATGAACTAGTCAATTGAATTGCTTTTCGATCGTAACTTTGTAGACTTTTTTTTTTTTTTGGAAATATTAGTGTATGTCAGCGGCCGCGAAATTTCAAAATTTACCCTGCGGCCGAACCGCGAAATTTGCCATTTTTTCCCGCGACAAAATTTCTGTCCTAATGATGACCATTAGCAACGGTACGTAGCAAGGTAGTAGAAGTTAGTCCAACACGTAAGGCATAATTATTATCTGACAGATGAATTTTAAGCGTGCGCAATGTGGTACCCATATAGATATATACAAATATACTAGCTAAAATTCCGTTCTTCGAACGTGATATTAAAAAAAAATTCTATAATCAGGATTTCATACCATACTATAATATAATGTGTACCATAAATTAATATACTAACAATACACTTGATCGGTATTTTGTATAACTTTATAACTTCAAGCCTACACAAAACAAATCAAAATACGTCGTTACTCTTCACTTTCATCATTAAAATATTAATAGACAACACGACGAAATAATAGAAAACCGAAAATATGTTGTTACTTTCAGCATAAATGTAAAAAAGGACCTTGCTTATAATCAATTTTGTTCAAAACTACATTTAAAAGTTAGCAAGTCAGATGTTTTTGGAAGCGTGAGCAAAACTGTGTTGTTGCCGCCCCGGTGGCGCAGTGGTCTAAGCGATGGCCTCTGATCATTCGTCCGTAAGAGGTCCGGGTTCGAAACCTGGTGAGGCGTGGATGTTGTGTTTGTCTTACGGCACTGGCTCTCTCCCTTCCCTGGAACCAGTCACCCTAAATTAGGGACGGGCGACTGCTTATAGCCCATTGAGTTGCTCATGGTGGTCGTTAAACCTCCAATAAAAAAAAACTGTGTTGCCATCTCTAATATCTCAAGGGGAAACTTTTTTTCAAATTTCAATTACTCTGAAAATCTTCCCGCATATTTATATTTATTGCAGTCACTTTGCCAACGATATGATGTCATCGGTGCTTCGGTGAAAACGAATGTTGGTAATTTGATTTTGACTAAAAAAACAACACTTATAGAACGTCACTGTTGCTTCGGTGAAAATGAATGTTGGTAACTTGATTTTGACTAAAAAAAACACTTATATGACGTCACTGTTGCTTCGGTGAAAATGAATGTTGGTAATTTGATTTTGAGTCTAAAAACCTTAGCATTCGATACGTCAAACGATAATATAAATGTGTAAATGAAAAGCATATTATGATATAGCGGTTTTTTACGTGATTTTTAAGGGTTTTTATTAAATAAATTCAGAACAAATTTAGAAAAAAATATATACTGAGCAAGTCAACTCAAGTCATTCAAATTTTAGAGCGGGGCTTCAGTTGCTGGGCAACAAAGGCTCGATCATTGGAAAACCTCCTAGCATTATCAAAGCTGGGTTACTTAAAAAAACAATTTCGACCCATCGTAGGAAGAAATCCTTTCTTAGTGCGCCTCTATGTTGTAAAAGGAACCTTCCTGACTGCCAAATATGAAAGTTCTAAGTTCTGTAGTTTCTAAGATTTAGTGATGAGTCAGTGAGGGCTTTCAGTTTTATATGTACAGATATAGGCCCCACAACTCGATGAGAGTGCAGCCCATATATATATATATATATATATATACATATATATATAAGCTCCAGGAGAAGATGGAATTACTGTAGACATCATACAAGAAGCAAGTGGAGAAATCGAAACAGTACTCGCCCACATTTTCACTCGATGCCTTAATGAAGGAAAGATTCCTGAGGATTGGAACACCGCTACAATGATCCTGCTACATAAGAAAGGTGACATTGAGGATCTCGGAAACTACAGACCTATCAGCCTCCTATCAGTAGTTTATAAAATCTTCACTAAAGTTCTTTCACACCGCTTGAAGGTAACACTGGACATGGCTCAACCGAGAGAACAAGCTGGATTCAGGAGTGGCTACAGCACAATAGATCATATCCATGTGCTGAGAGAACTAATTGAAAGAGCGAGGGAATATGAACTTCCATTGTGCATGGCTTTTATCGATTATGAAAAAGCCTTTGATTCGGTGAAACTATCAGCAGTTACAATGGCTCTGAAAACCTGCGGTATTGAAGATGCATACATTAATATTATTAATAACATCTATGAAAATGCAAGTGCAATGATTAGGCTGTTTGAAAATACAACACACATAAAAATTGGAAAGGGAATGAGACAAGGTGACACCATATCTCCGAAGCTCTTTAATGTCACATTGGAAAATGTCTTTCAATCACTGAATTGGGAAAACAAAGGGATAAAGATTAATGGAGATTATCTAACCCACCTTCGTTTTGCTGATGACGTAGTCATTTTTGCAACTAGCCCATCAGAGCTGCAGAGTATGATCCAGGAACTTGCTGACAAGAGTAAAGAAGTGGGATTAAAAATGAACTTTCAGAAGACAAAAGTGATGTTCAATGCTTTTACAAGAAATGAAGATTTATCGGTTGATGGAGAAAAGCTGGAGATAACAGACACGTACGTTTATCTGGGACAGCAGATATCAAGTGAGGGTCACATTGATGAAGAAATTAATCTGCGTACAAAACTTGCCTGGAGAGCTTTTGGAAGAAACAGCATAATTTTCAAGAGCAATATGCCATTATGTCTTAAAAGAAAAGTGTTTGATCAATGCATCCTTCCAGTGCTTACGTATGGTGCAGAGACGTGGACCTTAACTAAAAGAGACATACAAAGGCTGCAGACAACTCAAAGCAGCATGGAGAGGTGCATACTTGGTATAACCAGGAGAGATAAGAAGAGGAACTCGTGGATCCGAAAAATGACAAGAGTGGAAGACATCATGATCAGAGTTAAATCCCTGAAATGGCAATGGGCTGGACATACTGCCAGAAGGACAGATCATCGATGGACAGCCGAAATTTTAGATTGGATTCCAAGGGACAGGATAAGACCCAGAAGAAGACCACATGGGAGATGGGTGGATGAAATTCGAAAGTATGCAGGGGTTACATGGAGGAGACTGGCACAAGACAGACCGTTGTGGAGGAAACTTGGGGAGACCTTCGTCCAGCAGTGGATTGATAATGGTTGACAATGATGATGATGATATATATATATAATTTTAAGGGGGCGCCATTTGGCGCACTCTTAAAATCCGTCTCTTAGAACATAAATATGCCATACGTGTTGGAATGATTTCTACTGATTTGACACGTACCGTTGCTAATGGTCATCATGAGCCGGATTGGAACAAGTCGGTTATCTTGGCTTCCACTTCCAATCGACATTCCTTGCTATTTGCTGAATGTCTCTGCATCATTAAAGCCTCATCGAGTTGTTGTAACGATGACTTACCTGTTTTTGTTCTCCGCCCATGGTTTGCACTTCTCAAGAAACTCTATATCACAACGACTTTCTTAGCTGTAGATTAGACGTTTACTATTATTTTTATTTTCTTTCTATTAGCTTGCATCTGCTGTATTTGGTAACACTAATGTTATGCGTTACTGAAAAACTAAAGTGCTTCTATTTATATCACCTTGCATATAACATTGGACACTCGCGGCCTCAGGATATAACTATGGTAGTTTTTAAAGTTCTCGCGCTGCTAGGTTTAGCTTTATATATTTTTTAACAAGTAATTAAATTGAAATATTTTACTGTAAAATTTAGCGGGTTTTTATGGTGCATTCGACAGTTTGAAGTCATTATTTATTTCCGATTACAGTATCAATTCGCACGTTCATCCGTTTTCCTGTCAGCCAACATATCGATACCATATCACTAAATACTATGAGTCTGATTTAAATAATTTTTCATGTGTTTGATAACTTGACATATGAGAACGATCTTTGTTTTCCCTGGGTTCTTCGTGATGAATATAATTTCGCTGTTAGAAGGCTTAAATGCTAAATCTGTCGAATTTAAAATATACTTTATTCCATGTAATTGCTTCAAAATATTTGTTCGAAACATTTCTTTCTTCCATTCGATACCATTTAAAACGAACACTAGTGTAGACAGTTTCTTTTTCAGGTAACGTATAGCTTTACCGCTAGGAGACGTAACGTTAAACCGGATTTCCACTTATATATCTGTTTCTAAAGATCAGAATCAAACATTATTTGTCATCAGATAGAACTTCTGGTACGAAACCTTAAGATTTTGCCGTCGATGACGTAAGTGTGTATTTCTCTTTTACATGTAATTGCAGCAATCTCTGTGCTTCTGAAATCTGAATTTGAAAATTATATTGTGGTCAGATACAACTTACAACCGGAAAATGTTAAGTATACCGTCTGCATAATATATTGCATAGCTTGTAGTTTGCTTCTAAGTGTCCGCTTTGGGAAATTCTTTGCTTGCCATATAGCTCCCCGGGCGTGAAATGTTTTGCATAGGATTTCAATAGCCCTTAAAGCTGAAGTTCGTAAGTAGAAGGTATAAGATCACACTTTAATTTGAAAAACATCTGTAGCGATATCTGCGTGTCTAAAAACTCGATTTGAAAATTTGCCTTTGGGGCCGATGCTGCTGAAATGAAAACATTTTGTGTCTATATCCAGCCCAAAATAATGCCCAAGTTTTCCCTTAGAAGCGCAAAATTTTAAACTGGTTTTCTCGATATTTCAGCGTCTATTCCATTTATTTACCTTCTGGAACACTTTGCCTCTACTTGTGGAGTTTCTGTATTTCGCAAGTCTGTTGCTAAATCGATTTTTTCTACCTTTATTTGCTGCTGAATTTCCGGTTCGAAAACCTCATTGAAATCTTATTTTTTATCCGTTTGCCATTCGCGGCAATAATGATGAAGAATACCATACTCTTTGAATAATGCGCAGCTTTGACTGTTCAACTTGAAAATAGATTTGACAGATATCTTTTTTCTCTTATGAGAAAATGATTTCACCGAATTTGTTATTTTTCATGACATACATCTCAGCAGCCAGTGAAAGTTATTATAAATTTTTTAGAAATCTGATTAGCCGCCCCGGTGGAGCAGTGCTCTTAGACCTGGTTTTTGACCTTGCGTCCGAGATGTGTCCAGTCTCAAATCTCATGAGGCATGGACGTTGTGTTTAATTTAGGACACTGGCTCTGTCCCTTCCCTGGAATCAGCGGTTCTAAATTGGAAACGGGCGACTGCTTAGAGATCATTGAGTTGCTCACGGTTGTCGTTAAACCTCTAATAAAAAAGAAAAAAAAATCTGAATATATATGTGTGTGGGGTTTTAACAGATTATGTTGGTTATGAGATTATGAATAACTATGAAAATAAATCTTCGTAT
Organism: Macrothele yani; assembly: GCA_039090855.1. Classification (NCBI taxonomy): domain Eukaryota; kingdom Metazoa; phylum Arthropoda; class Arachnida; order Araneae; family Macrothelidae; genus Macrothele; species Macrothele yani. Next base: position 49,976,030 of record CM077018.1, on the reverse strand, counting down.
CAGAAATGTGATTTGCAAGTCAGAATCGTGCTCTTTTCAACCAAAAGTTCGGTGTTACTTTCTTTTTAAGAAATACGTTTACGCCATTGTTTAATATGTATGGCTTGACCTAATTGAATTCAACTGCTTGATTTCGTGGTTGTGTATTCTGAATGAAATTTTATGAAGGTATATAAGTTCCAGAACACCTATTTCAAAAACACAGTACTCCAGACACAGTAACCCAAAGCTGGAATGTAAGCTTTTAAGAACTTACATTCCTGCCTTGGGTTTCTGGGCAACAATAATTCAGCACTTAACAATTAACAAGAAATGTGATGGTGAAGTCTTCCGTTAAAGATATTGAATAGATGAGGGAAAGGAGTTTTTAAGATTTTACAATCCAGCCTTGGGTAAATAGCAGTAGTTACCCAGCCCCAATAATTTATCGCACTTTATCCTTGGCTTACCCTGACTGCACATGACATGGAAGACATATCGGGTAAAAATGAAATGTCTAATATGAAAATTAATCGTAGCTGTGAACCATTTCTTTAAGAAAATGGTCAGTCACAGACTGTTGACGAGTACATTATTACCAAATTAACCGCATGCAATCCATTCCACAAAGCATTATGAAGGTGAATCACTTTCCGAAACTTTGTAATTGTTAGAAGACAAACAAAACCGCTCAAGCAACAAAAAATCTTACAAGATGAAGTTTTAATATCCAAATATTGTTAAGGATCTATGAAAGCACGTTCTACGTAACGTTCCTGAAAGCATTACATAATAATTCTCAAAAAAGCGAGGCGGCGAAATATTTGTTGCATTCACATAAAGAGTGAACTGGATAGAATTTTCCAAATTTTAAAGTTTAAGATGTTATAACAACAAATGATGTTTTATGTATATTGCGGTTTTTAGTGATTTCCATGATTCTCGGTACATTTTTCTTTTCAAGAAAAAGCAAAGCTTTATCGGAAAAAAAAATCTCGCACTTCACTACCGCTGAAACACAGTAAACCTAACAATCGTAAGAAAAAATCTCGCCTTTCACTACTGCTAAAACTGAGTAAACCTAACATTCGTAAGAGGACTGTGTCTTTAGTTAAAAAGAAATTTTGAAAATCTGAGAATGAAAGGAAAACTGCTGAAAACCTATTCGTAAAGCAAGCAGGTAAAAAAATGTGCCAAATTAAAATCCACATACACAGGCCGTTCAGGAATTTGTATAGCAAAATAAAATTAACCTCCGTTCCGCCTTTATATCGTCCGAAGAGAAAGTGTAACTGCCATGTACTTCCACGGACATATCGTAGGTCACGAGGAATGTATAAAACAAGTTTAACCCAAAAAATCTCAAAATATCTGTTCATGAATACATGTAAATGTGAATTCCTTCTCTATGATTTTAAATTCCAGTAGCTGTAAACGGCACTTTAAAATTAAAAGGGAAACACTGTATTTCACCATGCATTAAGACAGGGCTCCCTTGGCTTTGCCTTCTATAAAAACTGCTGCCTTCTATAAAAAACTACTTGCGATCCTAAAGACGCATATTACGTAAGTAATTAAATGATTCTGTATACGGATTGGGTCGGAACAATTAAAAGAAGATCAGTTCTGCTCTCAAAAGTTTGTATATTCATAGATAATTTACGCTTGATTATAAGCGTTTAAAATTCCGTCACTATAATAAAACATTTTCGTCAAATGTTTGACAATGCAAATTTAGACGCCTCTTTTCAACATTATCTTAAAGTTAATATTCCTCGGAAATTACCATTTGGATCCTAATTGTCTCAACATACGAAAAAAACCGAGCTTGTCCTTCGTTTAAACAGCTTTCTTTCTAAACCTCCGTTATCTACACCACTGGGGAAGAAGATAAAGAGGTTTAACTGTTTCATTTTCAACCGCGACCAAGTGGTTGGCCATGAAACTGCGATTGAGGTTGTCACGTGATACGGTACCAGTGGCTGTATATGTAGCACCGGAGAGAGATTTAGGTATCACTGCAAAGAAATTTGTAAACTCTTGAAAAAAGGGAAAAAGAAAAATGTAGCATCTCACGGTTATGGTTTCAGTGCTTTAGTTCCATGTCTGTTCACTGGCGCTCTGTTCTGTTGAGATCTTCCCAGCCAAATTGTTCCTGTTAGCCGCTATTGAAGATTTACTCGCTCTTAACGTCCATCAAAGATTCTGAAATTCATTTAATGCGTATCACATTATTTTAAACTAATTTTGCAAATCATATAATTTTTCTTAAATAAAATATAGGATGCAGAATTTAGATTTTTTCTTGATATTTAAAAAAAACGTGTATCGTATTTATGAGGAATGAATGCCGTTCGAAACTGATAAGATATTAAAAAAACACCATGTTCGAGTACAATAAATGTATAATATTCCTGTTTCTCCTCATATTACGCTTTGCTTTTGCATTTTTATTTTTTCTTTAACGTTTAAAAAAAAAACTTTCAGAGGATATCCTGCATTGTAAAGAAGTATAATAACATTTCTAAGAACAAGACTACTTCGCCAGCAGGCCTACTGGTTTCTTAGACCTCAGCTTCTGGATTGTGGTTCTCTAGCATCAACTTCGGATATAGCCAAATTTATGTGTTCTCACATAAAATCTTTGACATATGAAATTTGAGTAAATAGGACAGGTATCCCTAACATTTTGTAGATTGTTAACACAAACCTGAGTATGTAATGGGAAAGATGATGCACTTTTTGTAGCACGACTTTTGTTAAAAAAAGATCGTGCTTATGTTACCGGTTTGTGCGTCCGCCTGAACCCACGATATCTCTGCAAATATTAGTCCGATTTGAAAAATTATTTTTGCATTGGGAAGCATGAAATATGCGAATGACGATCCTTTATTTCGTTTTTTTTTCACGATGTACAATTTCGCCGCTACAGGGCGTAAAGGCAGATGATGTCGAACTCAAAAATACCTTTTATTCCACATATTTGCTTCTAAACATCCGATTGAAAAAAACATTGTCTTTCGATTCCATTTATGTCGAAGAGTACTTTAGATATAGTTACTTTATCAAATTACGCATAGATTTTCCGCTGGCGGGCGTAAAAGTAAATTACATTTTTCCCGACAACCCTTCTTCTGAAACTCCGATTGGAAAAAAAAAAATTAGCGCATACAACTCCTGATGGAAAATGTTTTGCATATAATTTCAAATTTTTCGAAAAGAATACTTTGGCTACCAGGGGGCGTAAGCGTTAATTCTTGCTTCTGATGTATTTGCATAAAATTTGAGCTTCTAAAATATCGATTGAAAAAATTCTTTCGTGGACCAATGCCACTCACAACGATAAATCTTTTTGCAATATTTTATTCTTAAAATATTGCACAGTTTCTCCGCCAGGGGACGTAGAGGAATATCTTATTTTTTTCAATATCTCTACTTCTAGGAGTCCGATTTGAAAAATTCCTTCTTTGTTGGATAGTGTTTCCGATGGGAAATGATTTTTCTATAAATTCAAAATTTTCAAGTAAATTGTAGACTTTCCGCTAGGGGGCACATAGGAAAATTGCGCTTTCTGCGTTATTTCTGCTTCTAAAACTCCGATTTTAAAAATTCTTCCTGTATCGCCCACAAGACCTGATGGAAAATATTTTTCACATAATTTCAAATGTTTGGTAAAGAATGATTTATCCACCAGGGGGCATAAGGGTTAATTTCTGTTTCTGATGTATTTGTAGCAAAATCTGGGCTCCTGAAAACTCGACACATTTTTTTTTTTTGGACCGATACCGCTCATATGGAAAAACATTTTTGAGAATACTTTCTTCCTAAAATAATACATGGTTTTCCCACCAGGGGAGGTACAGTCAAATCGTATTTTTGTCGATATTTCTGTTTCTAAGAGTCTGATTTGAAAAATTATTTCGGTGCTGGAGAGCATTTCCGGTGCGAAATATTTCTCATATAAATTCATGTATTTCTTACTGCACAAGTCTGCAACCAGAGGGCGTAAGTTGACGATTCAGTTTACAACGATATCTGAGTGATTAAAAACCCGATTGAAAAACTTCTTTCTTCCGTTAGATACTATTGTTTTCCGTACCGGTTCCATTGGCTTTGGATAGCTTTGATAAATTTAATTTGAGTCAGAACGGATTCAAAGGACGTGCTTATTACACCCGAAAATCCGGTGTCATCTTTTTTGTTTAAATGGGAGATGAAACCTTGAAATGTTACTTTTAAACGTGACATACTTCTTAACAATGGATGCATGGCGGTTTTCAAAAAAGTTAAGAGCGAGGCTTTATCAATGAGAAACACAAAATTTATCTGTTCAGTACTTCCATATTTTGAGTAATGTCAATCTCTGTATGTAAGATTAACAAGTTCTACTGACCATGTTTTGTGTTTCTGAGGTTGCTACTCAAAGAACATGTTCTCGACTTGAAATCGATCTATAGAAATTTGTATAATTACAACATACAATTAAAAAAATGTAAAAGAAAATTTTCAGGGATTTTGATTATTAAAGAAAAATTAGGGATTACTTTCTCAATGTTCATTTTTATAATCAGGAAGAAGTATTTTTACCGATTTTTAATCACTTTTATGTTTTAATAGTGCGTTTTTTGTTTCGAAAATACCACCTATCGTACATTGTCGTGGATGGGCTTCAATAGCTGAATAACGTGCACCCACTCTTCCAATATGAGTATGTTAACATAAAAATTTCAGTCCTTCTTCAGTTGCATTGAAATAGTAATGTAGGCTATACATATTTTATCTTATATTTCATCTTCGGGCCGCCATTTTTAGAATACAGATAAGCTTTTAAGTGTATCGTTGTCTTTTAAGCCTCACGCTGAGAATGAATCGCATTTTAATGTCCAATCATTTGAATGATAGTTGCCGCACATAGTTTGTTTATTATATCAACTTTCGTTGCATTATTTGTAATATACATACACAGTGCGTCAAAGAATTTTTAAGACTGGGTCTGTAAAATGAAATAGAAACAAGAAATTATAATTTTTTTTTGGTTTGTTATTCAAAATAAGTCTCTCCGGCTTCAATACACTTGTTACAGCGATTTAATAATGATTCCAATGCCTGTTCTAGTTCACTTTGCAGAATTGCCTCCAAAGCTCGCGTCGAAGCTGTTTGTATAGTCGAAATATCATCAAAATAACACCCTTTTAACGCCATTTTAAGTTTTGGGAACAAAGAAAAGTCACAGGGTGCTAAATCGGGCAAATACGGTGGATGATTCAACGCACAGACGTTATTTTTCGCCAAAAATCTACGAACAAGAAGTGAGGTGTGACTGGGTGCATTATCGTGCAATAAATACCAACTGTTTTCACCTCGATATTCTCGACGAATGCGACGAATTCTGCCCATCAAACGCCTCAAAACATTTAAATAAAACTCACCAGTAATTGTTTGTCCACTTGGAACAAATTCTTTGTGGATAATACCCTTACTATCGAAGAATGTAATAAGCATTGTTTTGATTTTCGATGGAACTTTTCTTGTTTTTTTGGCTTGTGGCGAGTTTTTTTGCCTTCCATTCCGCACGTCGTCGCTTTGTTTTAGGATCATACTGAAAACACCACGTTTCATCAACACTAACAATCGATTTTAAGAAGTTTGGGTCATTTTCAACGGCTGAAATGATGTTTCTGCAATGTGCACTTCTTCTTGATTTTGGTTCATTGGTTAACGTGTGTGGAACAAATTTAGCACAGAATTTTGTTTTGCCCAAATCTTCATGCAGGATGGTTCGAATGGTTTCTTTGTTGATGTTTAAAGGCTCTTCCATCATTCTTAGTGACGCACATCGCTTATTTGCCACGAAATCACGCACTTTTTCAATAATCTCAGGTGTCCTAGATGAACTTGGTCTTCCGGTATGCTTATCATCTTCTAGCGTCTCGCTTCCGTTCCAAAAACGTTTGTGCCACAGGAAAACATTTTATCTACTTAAACAAAACTCACCGTAAACTTCTTTCATCATTTGGTACGTTTCCGAGCCACTTTTACCAAGTTTTGCGTTAAATTTAATACCAGCACTTTGTTCTCTCTTAATAATTCAACATGAAAAAAATTTTACTTCTCTAATTAACGCCCGTTTCATTTGAGTTACTTTAACAACTGCGCAGTACTTTTGGCACAAAGCAAGCAGATGGTCACGGTTTATAACGCATTCGCGATTACACTGGTGGTGCCACCGTAGGCTGAAATCTAGCGCTAGTCTTAAAAATTCTTTGACGCATTGTGTATATGCTTTTAAGAGATCTGTAACGTATACTCTAGATTTACTTTCCTTTTGATTTTACTATCTCTAGTTATTTAATTTTTCTATGTAAATTATCTTCTTACTGAACGAGTTGTTATTTCACCCGCTGAATGAGATCTGGCAATGAGCGTAAGTCATGACGTGGTGGTAGCCAGTATAAATAGGCGCGTTGAACGATACCTAGGAGAGCTTTTGTTTATGTGGTAGAGAGCTTTTGTTTATGTGGTAGAGAGCTTTTGTTTATGTGGTAGAGAGCTTTTGTTTATGTGGTAGAGAGCTTTTGTGTTACGTGAGAGAGCTGTTGTTTATGTGTAAAGAGAGCCTCGTTTATGTGAGTAGAGCTTCGTTCATGTGCAAGGAGCTACGTTTTTGAGTAGCTGTGTGTGAAGTGTCATCATCATCATCATTGTCAACCATTATCAATCCACTGCTGGACGAAGGTCTCCCCAAGTTTCCTCCACAACGGTCTGTCTTGTGCCAGTCTCCTCCATGTCACTCCCGCATATTTACGAATTTCATCCACCCATCTCCCATGTGGTCTTTTTCTGGGTCTTTTCCTGTCCCTTGGAATCCAATCTAAAATTTCGGCTGTCCATCTATGGTCTGTCCTTCTGGCAGTATGTCCAGCCCATTGCCATTTCAGGGATTTAACTCTGATCATGATGTCTTCCACTCTCGTCATTTTTCGGATCCACGAGTTCCTCTTCTTATCTCTCCTGGTTATACCAAGCATGCACCTCTCCATGCTTCTTTGAGTTGTCTGTAGCCTTTGTATGTCTCTTTTAGTTAAGGTCCACGTCTCTGCACCATACGTAAGCACTGGAAGGATGCATTGATCAAACACTTTTCTTTTAAGACATAATATTAATATTATTAATAACATCTATGAAAATGCAAGTGCAAAGATTCGGCTGTCTGAAAATACAACACACATAAAAATTGGAAAGGGAGTGAGACAAGGTGTGAAGTGTATGCTGGATCATATCAGGAGTGTCACTAATAAAAAGTTGTTGTAAGTACGTTTTTCTCAGTTCATAGTTTTGTCAGATCTGTGTCTGGCTGTTAGGTTTATTTCATTAGTTATTATTATTAACAACCAGCATAAGACTTTATTCATCTTAATTACTACTACAACATTACTAGCAGTTAAAAGCTTGTTCATTATTATTACTACACTACTAGCAGGAGACTTTATTCATGATATAATTAACAAACAACAACCATTACTAGAAGGAACTAGTAGCAGAAGCGTTATATTAATTATAGATCTATTATCTCCTAAGCCTCATACTAACAATACATTGCACTTTCAATTGTTTTACTTTTAGGGGTGTCACACACACCTCAAAGAAAATCGCCTTCTTTATTCATTGAGTAAATTCCAATGGCCGGCTATTTCTATAAATAAATTTGTTCAAAGAAATTACTAAAACTCAACTTGAAAACTTTTCGTTCATTTAATCACGCATATAAACCACCCTTTCTGAAACTGAATTCAAAATTTGAAACAAATGGTAGAACAATTCTCAACTTATTATAAGAACTAAAAGGTTAACTTGACTGGAAATGTATGTGGAATTAATTTCGGTATCCAGTAAGTCCTCAAATTGATGATCCCGTATAAAAAAGTTACTCAAAAGTTACTGTTAAATCAAGATCAAGTTTTTCCACCTGTCGATTCTCAGGAATCTCCCGGAAACTTTAATATGCTGTCACTGTGTCCTTTTTTTTAAAGAAAAGATAAACAAAAAGGGATTTAAAAAATATGTACATCAACATTTGAAGTAAGTTAAAGTCAACCAAATGACTAATATGGTTAGATTTACACAGATGAGCCATTATATTATTACCTCCCCCAGCGTAGAGAAATGAGCGCGCCTAGAGACAGAACGGTGGCGCAGGCGAATTTCCCAGAGCAGTATATATACAACCAGAGAACCGGTTTCGGTTACTGGAGTGTTCGGAGTCAGTATGGGAAAAGTTGCCGATTCATCGGAGTTTAATAAAGGGAATATTGTTTTGACAGGGCGCCTCGGAACTACAATCTGGGAAACAAAGATAAGATTGAACGTGTTTCAGACATTTATGTTCTTGAAACAAAGAACGTCTGGTGCACACAAGCAGTTATAAGGAAATGGGTCGATTTAATGCTGCCACTTGTTTGCGAGGTGGCCAAAGAGGTCTGCTAGTCTGGGATTCAGCCAGCACTCACCGCGCTAAAGACATCACGGCTAAAGACATAATCCTTGAAGAGAGAAGAACAGATAAAATAATGATTCCCGCAGGAATGACTGACTATCTCCAGACTCTTGGTATTGCAATAAACAAGCCATTCAAGAATTATTTGCGCATGGAAATCAATGACTACATTGAAAATAGAATTGTGAGAAATCACCGTGGAAACTTTGTGAAGCCTAGCATGCAAGAGGTCGTGACTTGGGTGAAGAATTCATTGGATAAAATCACTGACAGCTGTGTTGCGAATGCACTACGAGCATGCTACATAGACAAGAAGTGCTCATTTAGGAAGAGTTTTATTGCTGGAAATGAGAAATTGGCTTCAGTGGTTTTACATGATATGGAGTCGCAAGAAATTCTGGCAAGAATTCGGGGTTTGGAAAGTTATGACAATGTTGCAGAAGATGACATCACTGTATTTGAATAAATGTAGATTTTTGTACATGGATAAATGTTGATTTTGGGACATGAATAAATGCAGATGAAAAAAAAACGAAAAAACGTTGGTAGTACATGAAAAAATAAGACGACCCCATGAAAATCAGTATTAGTGCGTCTTTTGGAGCAAAAAATAATATAAGGACCGGTCTTAATTTTGGGGAAGCACGGTAAAAGAACTTGTCACATAGTTGGTTGATTTATTTTTATGGCGCAAGGGCCATGTATAGCAAAAGAGCGTCATTCTTACATGAAAGTGTCATTTAAAGAAAGTTCATGCATTTTATGTAGATTCTGTATTGCGTTTTTGAAGACATAATAAAATCCTGTTGGTCAGGAATTATATTGTTTACAAAAAACTTGCGTGTCTTTTGTAAATAGGAAAATGTGATATATAAAAAACGTTCTTAGATATACGTTAAATTAATCGAGCTCTTTAATGCATGTTCACAACAGTATTATTTTCGGTTTATTGATGTAGCTCGGATTGTACAACTTATTTAATATTCGTACGTTTCTGAAAGCAATATCTAACAAAACAAATGCCAAATAAATATATTATGTGTCTCAAAGGGAAAAACAGAATTTTTAGATTTGCTAAATGATTCTGTCTTTTATAAGGAAGTATTTTATTTTTCCGGGGGTTAACACGGATGTTTGAAAAATTATTATTTTCGGTATTACCCATTGCAATACCACCGAAAACATTAATTATCCGACATGTGCTAAAACTGGTACGAAAGTCGTGTTTTATAAAATATAATTAAAGCATATTGATAATAAATACCACTTATGCATATGTCACTGAGTAACTGCGTTTTACTTTCAGAAATCCGTGATTAGGTTTCCGTTCGGTGCCGATATGCAAGTGACCAAAAGAGCTGGTTTGCATCCATTCGTTCGATGTTGACATGGGTTCGTGTTTCGGATGGAGTACAGGAGGAGTGTTTGTTTGATGGTGCCCCCTTTGGCTCTTCACAGAAACCAATGGCCCAACATCAGGTCCTCGAATGTTTACAACAATATGGATTGCTCATGGTTGTTATTATACACTTGAAAAGAGTGCGTAGCTTTCTATAGGACTGCCACTACCACAAAAATATTTTGATTTAAGTTATGTGAAGGTGCACCTTTAGAAGAGAGAGAGAGCAAAATTACTGAAACGAATAACCAATGACTGCTGTTTTCTGTAACCTTCACATGATAAACCCTATCTGTCTGTCATATCGAGTGTACTAAAAACCAACATGAAAAGTTTTAATCACATGGCAGTAGTATCTTCTTTGTTGTGAAGGAATCTCTAATTTTAAAATTTAATTTACCTTGTTTATTCTATTTATCCATATATCTATTTAACTAACTATTTTTAACTTTTAATTAGCTTCGAATTTCTTATAGAGCCACAACAAACAATCACAATTAAAAACCCATAAATATATATATATATATATATATATACTGTATATATATATTTTGTATGGACCTGCAATATAATAAAATGCTATCAGCTCGTTCAGGATCTGAATTTCATAAGTTCTTTCAGTGGAAAGTTTATATCCGTTTCTGTCCAAAAATTCTAATGAAGCGAAACGCTGATTCGTATTTGCGGAAATGGTATATCTCAGCATTGGTAGAGCTGTGGTGTTTGCGGCAAATGGTATCGTCAGCAAACGACATATAAAAATATAGAGGCAGATATCTGCACAAATACGAGTAGTAGTATCAGCAGTTCAGATAGCAGCTATTCAGGATTTAAGCTGTTTCGAACGTGATATGACAATCGGAGCCCGAAAGATGGGTCACTCCATTATTGAAATTATCAAGAAATTTGGATTTACACTGCGAATAATTCAATGATATACCAAGACTGCAAAACTCACGATAAAAATGAAGAGAGGGAGACCGTAGAGGCCTGCTCCCACGAATCTCGGTACCAACACTTTCGGGCAGATGATCAACTCCTGGTGTGAGGACAACACCACGAAGCAATGGATCCCGTATGCATATAAGGTACAGTGGAGGACGGCTTTCGCTATATTGTGGTGTTGGTATTTCCAGCAAGGACCCATTTCGAACCACTCATGCTTACGTCTGTAAACCGCTCTGACCGGTGGAGGCTACGTAAACGTCCTTTGAGATGATTTGCACCCGTTCATGTCATGCTACCCCTCCGACGGGTACGACCTCTTTTAACACGAAAATGGCCGCCCCGGTGTCGCAGTGGTCTAAGCGATGGCCTCTGATCATTCGTCCGTAAGGGGTCCGGGTTCGAATCCCGGTGAGGCATGGATGTTCTGTTTGTCTTACGGCACTGGCTCTCTTCCTTCCCTGGAACCAGTGACCCTAAATTAGGGACGGGCGACTGCTTATAGCCCATTGAGTTGCTCACGGTGGTCGTTAAACCTCCAATAAAAAAAAACAAAAAAAACACGATAATGTTCGCCCGGTTACGATCACAGTCGCATGATTAGGACTGGAGGAACATTCCAGGGATTATAGCCTCCTCCCTTTACCTCCGTATTTTCAGGATTGAAAAGTCATTGAACAAATTTAGGATGCGCTTCAACGTTCCGGCAATTTCAGCAATTCTTCACCGGTAACTACCATGGAATTATAAAGCGCTCTTCAGGAAAATATCATAAAATATAGCTAACTTCAAGATATTTTAGTTACATACGTTAAATGCTATGAAGATAGTTTTTACAATTTTATGAATTAAGGTGTCTGAACAACAAAACTCATTCTCTCAAGAAAACATTTTCTAAAGTGCAATATGTAAGATATTTTACAATTTTTCAAAATATCATCAGGGGTCTTCTCTCATTATTTCTCCTTCTTCGCCATTAAACTGAAAATCAGTGTAATGTTCTAAAGCTGAATATACAATAATAGAACACTGCGGCATTTAAAAATATAACTAAATTCACTATTTTTTAACCACATTTCACAGGCATTACAATAAGCTTGATCTTTTCTAATATGTTTAGATGGGTTCTCACTTAGTTTCTGTAACCTCAGTTTCAATTGATTTTGTGATTTCGTACCGAGACGAAATGCATATTTTACGCTTTCCAACCGTAGGTTGAAGAAGCGTATATGCTCCAACTTTTTCCGTCCGTCTGTCCGTCCATCTGTCTGTTTGTCGGCACGATAACTGTCGTAAATATGGGGTTCGATTTCAATGAAATTTTAGTATGTGGTAGGGGACCACCAGGGGACGAACCCTATTGAAAATGGGTAAAGTGGGGTCAAAGGTCACGCCATAAGAGCGGGATCCATTCAATTGCCCTTATGCGTGATAATACTGGTGTTGCCACCAGTATTATCACGCATAAGGGCAGTTGCCAAAGTTGGAATCACATGGCAGTAGTATCTTCTTTGTTGTGAAGGAATCTCTAAATATAAAATTTAATTTACCTTGTTTACTCTATTTATCCATATATCTATTTAACTAACTATTTTTAACTTTTAATTAGCTTCGAATTTCTTATGGAGCCACAACAAACAATCACAATTAAAAACCCATATATATATATATATATATATTGTATGGACCTGCAATATAATAAAATGCTATCAGCTCGTTCAGGATCTGAATTTCAAAAATTCTTTCAGTGGAAAGTTTGTATTCGTTTCTGTCCAAGAATTCTAATGAAGCGACACGCTGATTCGTATTTGCGGAATTGGTATACCTCAGCATTGGTAGAGCTGTGGTGTTTGCGGCAAATGGTATCGTCAGCAAACGACATATAAAAATATAGAGGCAGATATCTGCACAAAATCGAGTAGTAGTATCAGCAGTTCAGATAGCAGCTATTCAGGATTTAAGCTGTTTCGAACGTGATATGGCAATCGGAGCCCGAAAGATGGGTCACTTAATTATTGAAATTATCAAGAAATTTGGATTTACACTGCGAATAATTCAATGATATACCAAGACTACAAAACTCTTGATAAAAATGAAGAGAAGGAGACCGTAGCTGCCTGCTCCAACGAATCTCGGTACCAACTCTTTCGGGCAGATGATCAACTCCTGGTGTGAGGACAACACCACGAAGCAATGGATCCCGTATGCATATAAGGTACAGTGGAGGACGGCTTTGGCTATATTGTGGTGTTGGTATTTTCAGCAAGGACCCATTTAGATCCACTCATACGTACGTCTGTAAACCGCTCTGACCGGTGGAGGCTACGTAAACGTCCTTTGAGATGATTTGCACCCGTTCATGTCATGCTACCCCTCCGACGGGTACGACCTCTTTTAACACGAAAATGGCCGTCCCGGTGGCGCAGTGGTCTAAGCGATGGCCTCTGATCATTCGTCCGTAAGGGGTCCGGGTTCGAATCCCGGTGAGGCATGGATGTTCTGTTTGTCTTACGGCACTGGCTCTCTTCCTTCCCTGGAACCAGTGACCCTAAATTAGGGACGGGCGACTGCTTATAGCCCATTGAGTTGCTCACGGTGGTCGTTAAACCTCCAATAAAAAAAAACAAAAAAAACACGATAATGTTCGCCCGGTTACGATCACAGTCGCATGATTAGGACTGGAGGAACATTCCAGGGATTATAGCCTCCTCCCTTTACCTCCGTATTTTCAGGATTGAAAAGTCATTGAACAAATTTAGGATGCGCTTCAACGTTCCGGCAATTTCAGCAATTCTTCACCGGTAACTACCATGGAATTATAAAGCGCTCTTCAGGAAAATATCATAAAATATATCTAACTTCAAGATATTTTAGTTACATACGTTAAATGCTATGAAGATAGTTTTTACAATTTTATGAATTAAGGTGTCTGAACAACAAAACTCATTCTCTCAAGAAAACATTTTCTAAAGTGCAATATGTAAGATATTTTACAATTTTTCAAAATATCATCAGGGGTCTTCTCTCATTATTTCTCCTTCTTCGCCATTAAACTGAAAATCAGTGTAATGTTCTAAAGCTGAATATACAATAATAGAACACTGCAGCATTTAAAAATATAACTAAATTCACTATTTTTTAACCAAAGTTCACAGGCATTACAATAAGCTTGATCTTTTCTAATATGTTTAGATGGGTTCTCACTTAGTTTCTGTAACCTCAGTTTCAATTGATTTTGTGATTTCGTACCGAGACGAAATGCATTTTTTACGCTTTCCAACCGTAGGTTGAAGAAGCGTATATGCTCCAGCTTTTTCCGTCCGTCTGTGCGTCCATCTGTCTGTTTGTCGGCACGATAACTGTCGTAAATATGGTTCGATTTCAATGAAATTTTAGTATGTGGTAGGGGACCACCAGGGGACGAACCCTATTGAAAATGGGTAAAGTGGGGTCAAAGGTCACGCCATAAGAGCGAGATCCATTCAATTGCCCTTATGCGTGATAACGTGCGTAAATGTGGTTCGATTTCAATGAAATTTTAGTATGTGGTAGGGGACCACCTGGGGACGAACCCTATTCAAAATGGGTGAAGTGGAGTCAAAGGTCAGAACAAAGGAGCCGGATGCATTCCATTGCCCTTATGCGTCATAAGGTGCGTAAAAATGGTTCGATTTCGGTTAAATTTTAGTATGTGGTAGGGAACCAAATCTTCATGCAGGATGGTTCGAATGGTTTCTTTGTTGATGTTTAAAGGCTCTTCCATCATTCTTAGGGACGCACATCGCTTATTTGCCACGAAATCACGCACTTTTTCAATAATCTCAGGTGTCCTAGATGAACTTGGTCTTCCGGTATGCTTATCATCTTCTAGCGTCTCCCTTCCGTCCAAAAAACGCTTGTGCCACAGGAAAACATTTGATCTACTTAAACAAAACTCACCGTAAACTTGTTTCATCATGTGGTACGTTTCCGAGCCACTTTTACCAAGTTTTGCGTTAAATTTAATAACAGCCCTTTGTTTCTTCTTAATAATTCAACATGAAAAAAAGTTTACTTCTCTAATGAACGCCCGCTTCCTTTGAGTTACTTTAACAACTGCGCAGTACTTTTGACAGAAAGCAAGCAGATGGTCACGGTTTATAATGCATTCGCGATTACACTGGTGTTGCCACCGAAGGCTGAAATCTAGCGCCAGTCTTAAAAATTCTTTGACGCACTGTGCATATGCTTTTAAGAGATCTATTATCTCCTAAGCATCATACTAACAATACATTGCACTTTCAATTGTTTTACTTTTAGCGGTGTCACACACACCTCAAAGAAAATCGCCTTCCTTTTTCATGGAATAAATTGCAATGGCCGGCTATTTTAATAAATAAATTTATTCAAAGAAATTACTAAAATTCAACTTGAAAATTTTTCGTTCATTTAATCTCGCATATAAACCACCCTTTCTGAAACTGAATTCAAATTTTGGAACCAATGGTATAACAATTCTCAACCTATTATAAGAACTAAAAGGTTAACTTGACTGGAAATGTCTGTGGAATTAATTTCGGTATCCAGTAAGTCCTCAAATTAATGATCCCGTATAAAAAATTTACTCAAAAGTTACTGTTAAATCTATATCAAGTTTTTCCACCTGTCGATTCTCAGGAATATCACGGAAACTTCAATATGCTGTCACTGTGTCCTTTGTTTTAAAGAAAAGCTAAACAAAAAGGGATTTAAAAAAAATGTACATCAACATTTGAAGTAAGTTAAAGTCAACCAAATGACTAATATGGATAGATTTACACAGATGAGCCATTATATTATTACCTCCCCCAGCGTAGAGAAATGAGCGCGCCTAGAGACAGAACGGTGGCGCAGGCGAATTTCCCAGAGCAGTATATATACAACCAGAGAACCGGTTTCGGTTACTGGAGTGTTTGGAGTCAGTATGGGAAAAGTTGCCGATTCATCGGAGTTTAATAAAGGGAATATTGTTTTGACAGGGCGCCTCGGAACTACAATCTGGGAAACAAAGATAAGATTGAACGTGTTTCAGACATTTATGTTCTTGAAACAAAGAACGTCTGGTGCACACAAGCAGTTATAAGGAAATGGGTCGATTTAATGCTGCCACTTGTTTGCGAGGTGGCCAAAGAGGTCTGCTAGTCTGGGATTCAGCCAGCACTCACCGCGCTAAAGACATCACGACTAAAGACATAGTCCTTGCAGAGAGATGAATAGATCAAATAATGATTCCCGCAGGAATGACTGACTATCTCCAGACTCTTGGTATTGCAATAAACAAGCCATTCAAGAATCATTTGCGCATGGAAATCAATGACTACATTGAAAATAGAATGGTGAGAAATCAGCGTGGAAACTTTGTGAAGCCTAGCATGCAAGAGGTCGTAACTTGGGTGAAGAATTAATGGGATAAAATCACTGACAGCTGTGTTGCGAATGCACTACGAGCAGGCTACATAGACAAAAAGTGATCATTTAAGGAGAGTTTTATTGCTGGAAATGAGAAATTGGCGTCAGTGGTTTTACATGATATGGAGTCGCAAGAAATTCTGGCCAGAGTTATGACAATGTTCCAGAAGATGACATGACAGTATTTGAATAAATGTAGATTTTTTTACATGGATAAATGTCGATATTTGTACATCAATAAACGTAGATTTTTGTACATGGATAAATGTTGATTTTGTTACATGAATAAATGCAGATGAAAAAAAAAACGGAAAAAAGTTAGTAGTGCATGAACAAATAAGACGACCCCATGAAAATAAGTAATAGTGCGTCTTTTGGAGCAAAAAATAATATAAGGACCGGTCTTAATTTTGGGGAAGCGCGGTAAAAGAACTTGTCACATAGTTGGTTGATTTATTTTTATGGCGCAAGGGCCATGTATAGCAAAAGAGCGTCATTCTTACATGAAAGTGTCATTTAAAGAAAGTTCATGCATTTTATGTAGATTCTGTATTGCGTTTTTGAAGACATAATAAAATCCTGTTGGTCAGGAATTATATTGTTTACAAAAAACTTGCGTGTCTTTTGTAAATAGGAAAATATGATATATAAAAAACGTTCTTAGATATACGTTAAATTAATCGAGCTCTTTAATGCATGTTCACAACAGTATTATTTTCGGTTTATTGATGTAGCTCGGATTGTACAACTTATTCAATATTCGTACGTTTCTGAAAGCAATATCTAACAAAACAAATGCCAAATAAATATATTATGTGTCTCAAAGGGAAAAACAGAATTTTTAGATTTGCTAAATGATTCTGTCTTTTATAAGGAAGTATTTTATTTTTCCTGGGGTTAACACGGATGTTTGAAAAATTATTATTTTCGGTATTACCCATTGCAATACCACCGAAAACATTAATTATCCGACATGTGCTAAAACTGGTACGAAAGTCGTGTTTTATAAAATATAATTAAAGCATATTGATAATAAATACCACTTATGCATATGTCACTGAGTAACTGCGTTTTACTTTCAGAAATCCGTGATTAGGTTTCCGTTCGGTGCCGATATGCAAGTGACCAAAAGAGCTGGTTTGCATCCATTCGTTCGATGTTGACATGGGTTCGTGTTTCGGATGGAGTACAGGAGGAGTGTTTGTTTGATGGTGCCCCCTTTGGCTCTTCACAGAAACCAATGGCCCAACATCAGGTCCTCGAATGTTTACAACAATATGGATTGCTCATGGTTGTTATTATACACTTGAAAAGAGTGCGTAGCTTTCTATCGGACTGCCACTACCTCAAAAATATTTTGATGTAAGTTATGTGAAGGTGCACCTTTAGAAGAGAGAGAGAGCAAAATTACTGAAACGAATAACCAATGACTGCTGTTTTCTGTAACCTTCACATGATAAACGCTATCTGTCTGTCATATCGAGTGTACTAAAAACCAACATGAAAATCACAGTGGCAGTAGTATCTTCTTTGTTGTGAAGGAATCTCTAAATATAAAATTTAATTTACTTTGTTTACTCTATTTATCCATATATCTATTTAACTAACTATTTTTAACTTTTAATTAGCTTCGAATTTCTTATGGAGCCACAACAAACATCACAATTAAAAAGCCATATATATATATATATATATATATATATATATATATTGTATGGACCTGCAATATAATAAAATGCTATCAGCTCGTTCAGGATCTGAATTTCAAAAATTCTTTCAGTGGAAAGTTTGTATTCGTTTCTGTCCAAGAATTCTAATGAAGCGACACGCTGATTCGTATTTGCGGAATTGGTATACCTCAGCATTGGTAGAGCTGTGGTGTTTGCGGCAAATGGTATCGTCAGCAAACGACATATAAAAATATAGAGGCAGATATCTGCACAAAATCGAGTAGTAGTATCAGCAGTTCAGATAGCAGCTATTCAGGATTTAAGCTGTTTCGAACGTGATATGGCAATCGGAGCCCGAAAGATGGGTCACTTAATTATTGAAATTATCAAGAAATTTGGATTTACACTGCGAATAATTCAATGATATACCAAGACTACAAAACTCTTGATAAAAATGAAGAGAAGGAGAACGTAGCTGCCTGCTCCAACGAATCTCGGTACCAACTCTTTCGGGCAGATGATCAACTCCTGGTGTGAGGACAACACCACGAAGCAATGGATCCCGTATGCATATAAGGTACAGTGGAGGACGGCTTTGGCTATATTGTGGTGTTGGTATTTTCAGCAAGGACCCATTTAGATCCACTCATACGTACGTCTGTAAACCGCTCTGACCGGTGGAGGCTACGTAAACGTCCTTTGAGATGATTTGCACCCGTTCATGTCATGCTACCCCTCCGACGGGTACGACCTCTTTTAACACGAAAATGGCCGCCCCGGTGGCGCAGTGGTCTAAGCGATGGCCTCTGATCATTCGTCCGTAAGGGGTCCGGGTTCGAATCCCGGTGAGGCATGGATGTTCTGTTTGTCTTACGGCACTGGCTCTCTTCCTTCCCTGGAACCAGTGACCCTAAATTAGGGACGGGCGACTGCTTATAGCCCATTGAGTTACTCACGGTGGTCGTTAAACCTCCAATAAAAAAAAACAAAAAAAACACGATAATGTTCGCCCGGTTACGATCACAGTCGCATGATTAGGACTGGAGGAACATTCCAGGGATTATAGCCTCCTCTTTTTACCTCCGTATTTTCAGGATTGAAAAGTCATTGAACAAATTTAGGATGCGCTTCAACGTTCCTGCAATTTCAGCAATTCTTCACCGGTAACTACCATGGAATTATAAAGCGCTCTTCAGGAAAATATCATAAAATATATCTAACTTCAAGATATTTTAGTTACATACGTTAAATGCTATGAAGATAGTTTTTACAATTTTATGAATTAAGGTGTCTGAACAACAAAACTCATTCTCTCAAGAAAACATTTTCTAAAGTGCAATATGTAAGATATTTTACAATTTTTCAAAATATCATCAGGGGTCTTCTCTCATTATTTCTCCTTCTTCGCCATTAAACTGAAAATCAGTGTAATGTTCTAAAGCTGAATATACAATAATAGAACACTGCAGCATTTAAAAATATAACTAAATTCACTATTTTTTAACCAAAGTTCACAGGCATTACAATAAGCTTGATCTTTTCTAATATGTTTAGATGGGTTCTCACTTAGTTTCTGTAACCTCAGTTTCAATTGATTTTGTGATTTCGTACCGAGACGAAATGCATTTTTTACGCTTTCCAACCGTAGGTTGAAGAAGCGTATATGCTCCAGCTTTTTCCGTCCGTCTGTCCGTCCATCTGTCTGTTTGTCGGCACGATAACTGTCGTAAATATGGTTCGATTTCAATGAAATTTTAGTATGTGGTAGGGGACCACCAGGGGACGAACCCTATTGAAAATGGGTAAAGTGGGGTCAAAGGTCACGCCATAAGAGCGGGATCCATTCAATTGCCCTTATGCGTGATAACGTGCGTAAATGTGGTTCGATTTCAATGAAATTTTAGTATGTGGTAGGGGACCACCTGGGGACGAACCCTATTCAAAATGGGTGAAGTGGAGTCAAAGGTCAGAACAAAGGAGCCGGATGCATTCCATTGCCCTTATGCGTCATAAGGTGCGTAAAAATGGTTCGATTTCGGTTAAATTTTAGTATGTGGTAGGGAACCAAATCTTCATGCAGGATGGTTCGAATGGTTTCTTTGTTGATGTTTAAAGGCTCTTCCATCATTCTTAGGGACGCACATCGCTTATTTGCCACGAAATCACGCACTTTTTCAATAATCTCAGGTGTCCTAGATGAACTTGGTCTTCCGGTATGCTTATCATCTTCTAGCGTCTCCCTTCCGTCCAAAAAACGCTTGTGCCACAGGAAAACATTTGATCTACTTAAACAAAACTCACCGTAAACTTGTTTCATCATGTGGTACGTTTCCGAGCCACTTTTACCAAGTTTTGCGTTAAATTTAATAACAGCCCTTTGTTTCTTCTTAATAATTCAACATGAAAAAAAGTTTACTTCTCTAATGAACGCCCGCTTCCTTTGAGTTACTTTAACAACTGCGCAGTACTTTTGACAGAAAGCAAGCAGATGGTCACGGTTTATAATGCATTCGCGATTACACTGGTGTTGCCACCGAAGGCTGAAATCTAGCGCCAGTCTTAAAAATTCTTTGACGCACTGTGCATATGCTTTTAAGAGATCTATTATCTCCTAAGCATCATACTAACAATACATTGCACTTTCAATTGTTTTACTTTTAGCGGTGTCACACACACCTCAAAGAAAATCGCCTTCCTTTTTCATGGAATAAATTGCAATGGCCGGCTATTTTAATAAATAAATTTATTCAAAGAAATTACTAAAATTCAACTTGAAAATTTTTCGTTCATTTAATCTCGCATATAAACCACCCTTTCTGAAACTGAATTCAAATTTTGGAACCAATGGTATAACAATTCTCAACCTATTATAAGAACTAAAAGGTTAACTTGACTGGAAATGTCTGTGGAATTAATTTCGGTATCCAGTAAGTCCTCAAATTAATGATCCCGTATAAAAAATTTACTCAAAAGTTACTGTTAAATCTATATCAAGTTTTTCCACCTGTCGATTCTCAGGAATATCACGGAAACTTCAATATGCTGTCACTGTGTCCTTTGTTTTAAAGAAAAGCTAAACAAAAAGGGATTTAAAAAAAATGTACATCAACATTTGAAGTAAGTTAAAGTCAACCAAATGACTAATATGGATAGAATTACACAGATGAGCCATTATATTATTACCTCCCCCAGCGTAGAGAAATGAGCGCGCCTAGAGACAGAACGGTGGCGCAGGCGAATTTCCCAGAGCAGTATATATACAACCAGAGAACCGGTTTCGGTTACTGGAGTGTTTGGAGTCAGTATGGGAAAAGTTGCCGATTCATCGGAGTTTAATAAAGGGAATATTGTTTTGACAGGGCGCCTCGGAACTACAATCTGGGAAACAAAGATAAGATTGAACGTGTTTCAGACATTTATGTTCTTGAAACAAAGAACGTCTGGTGCACACAAGCAGTTATAAGGAAATGGGTCGATTTAATGCTGCCACTTGTTTGCGAGGTGGCCAAAGAGGTCTGCTAGTCTGGGATTCAGCCAGCACTCACCGCGCTAAAGACATCACGGCTAAAGACATAGTCCTTGCAGAGAGATGAATAGATCAAATAATGATTCCCGCAGGAATGACTGACTATCTCCAGACTCTTGGTATTGCAATAAACAAGCCATTCAAGAATCATTTGCGCATGGAAATCAATGACTACATTGAAAATAGAATGGTGAGAAATCAGCGTGGAAACTTTGTGAAGCCTAGCATGCAAGAGGTCGTAACTTGGGTGAAGAATTAATGGGATAAAATCACTGACAGCTGTGTTGCGAATGCACTACGAGCAGGCTACATAGACAAGAAGTGCTCATTTAAGGAGAGTTTTATTGCTGGAAATGAGAAATTGGCGTCAGTGGTTTTACATGATATGGAGTCGCAAGAAATTCTGGCCAGAGTTATGACAATGTTCCAGAAGATGACATGACAGTATTTGAATAAATGTAGATTTTTTTACATGGATAAATGTCGATATTTGTACATCAATAAACGTAGATTTTTGTACATGGATAAATGTTGATTTTGTTACATGAATAAATGCAGATGAAAAAAAAAAGGAAAAAAGTTAGTAGTGCATGAACAAATAAGACGACCCCATGAAAATAAGTATTAGTGCGTCTTTTGGAGCAAAAAATAATATAAGGACCGGTCTTAATTTTAGGGAAGCGCGGTAAAAGAACTTGTCACATAGTTGGTTGATTTATTTTTATGGCGCAAGGGCCATGTATAGCAAAAGAGCGTCATTCTTACATGAAAGTGTCATTTAAAGAAAGTTCATGCATTTTATGTAGATTCTGTATTGCGTTTTTGAAGACATAATAAAATCCTGTTGGTCAGGAATTATATTGTTTACAAAAAACTTGCGTGTCTTTTGTAAATAGGAAAATATGATATATAAAAAACGTTCTTAGATATACGTTAAATTAATCGAGCTCTTTAATGCATGTTCACAACAGTATTATTTTCGGTTTATTGATGTAGCTCGGATTGTACAACTTATTCAATATTCGTACGTTTCTGAAAGCAATATCTAACAAAACAAATGCCAAATAAATATATTATGTGTCTCAAAGGGAAAAACAGAATTTTTAGATTTGCTAAATGATTCTGTCTTTTATAAGGAAGTATTTTATTTTTCCTGGGGTTAACACGGATGTTTGAAAAATTATTATTTTCGGTATTACCCATTGCAATACCACCGAAAACATTAATTATCCGACATGTGCTAAAACTGGTACGAAAGTCGTGTTTTATAAAATATAATTAAAGCATATTGATAATAAATACCACTTATGCATATGTCACTGAGTAACTGCGTTTTACTTTCAGAAATCCGTGATTAGGTTTCCGTTCGGTGCCGATATGCAAGTGACCAAAAGAGCTAGTTTGCATCCATTCGTTCGATGTTGACATGGGTTCGTGTTTCGGATGGAGTACAGGAGGAGTGTTTGTTTGATGGTGCCCCCTTTGGCTCTTCACAGAAACCAATGGCCCAACATCAGGTCCTCGAATGTTTACAACAATATGGATTGCTCATGGTTGTTATTATACACTTGAAAAGAGTGCGTAGCTTTCTATCGGACTGCCACTACCACAAAAATATATTGATGTAAGTTATGTGAAGGTGCACCTTTAGAAGAGAGAGAGAGCAAAATTACTGAAACGAATAACCAATGACTGCTGTTTTCTGTAACCTTCACATGATAAACGCTATCTGTCTGTCATATCGAGTGTACTAAAAACCAACATGAAAATCACAGTGGCAGTAGTATCTTCTTTGTTGTGAAGGAATCTCTAAATATAAAATTTAATTTACCTTGTTTACTCTATTTATCCATATATCTATTTAACTAACTATTTTTAACTTTTAATTAGCTTCGAATTTCTTATGGAGCCACAACAAACAATCACAATTAAAAACCCATATATATATATATATATATATTTTGTATGGACCTGCAATATAATAAAATGCTATCAGCTCGTTCAGGATCTGAATTTCAAAAATTCTTTCAGTGGAAAGTTTGTATTCGTTTCTGTCCAAGAATTCTAATGAAGCGACACGCTGATTCGTATTTGCGGAATTGGTATACCTCAGCATTGGTAGAGCTGTGGTGTTTGCGGCAAATGGTATCGTCAGCAAACGACATATAAAAATATAGAGGCAGATATCTGCACAAAATCGAGTAGTAGTATCAGCAGTTCAGATAGCAGCTATTCAGGATTTAAGCTGTTTCGAACGTGATATGGCAATCGGAGCCCGAAAGATGGGTCACTCCATTATTGAAAGTATCAAGAAATTTGGATTTACACTGCGAATAATTCAATGATATACCAAGACTACAAAACTCTTGATAAAAATGAAGAGAAGGAGACCGTAGCTGCCTGCTCCGACGAATCTCGGTACCAACTCTTTCGGGCAGATGATCAACTCCTGGTGTGAGGACAACACCACGAAGCAATGGATCCCGTATGCATATAAGGTACAGTGGAGGACGGCTTTGGCTATATTGTGGTTTTGGTATTTTCAGCAAGGACCCATTTAGATCCACTCATACGTACGTCTGTAAACCGCTCTGACCGGTGGAGGCTACGTAAACGTCCTTTGAGATGATTTGCACCCGTTCATGTCATGCTACCCCTCCGACGGGTACGACCTCTTTTAACACGAAAATGGCCGCCCCGGTGGCGCAGTGGTCTAAGCGATGGCCTCTGATCATTCGTCCGTAAGGGGTCCGGGTTCGAATCCCGGTGAGGCATGGATGTTCTGTTTGTCTTACGGCACTGGCTCTCTTCCTTCCCTGGAACCAGTGACCCTAAATTAGGGACGGGCGACTGCTTATAGCCCATTGAGTTGCTCACGGTGGTCGTTAAACCTCCAATAAAAAAAAACAAAAAAAACACGATAATGTTCGCCCGGTTACGATCACAGTCGCATGATTAGGACTGGAGGAACATTCCAGGGATTATAGCCTCCTCCCTTTACCTCCGTATTTTCAGGATTGAAAAGTCATTGAACAAATTTAGGATGCGCTTCAACGTTCCGGCAATTTCAGCAATTCTTCACCGGTAACTACCATGGAATTATAAAGCGCTCTTCAGGAAAATATCATAAAATATATCTAACTTCAAGATATTTTAGTTACATACGTTAAATGCTATGAAGATAGTTTTTACAATTTTATGAATTAAGGTGTCTGAACAACAAAACTCATTCTCTCAAGAAAACATTTTCTAAAGTGCAATATGTAAGATATTTTACAATTTTTCAAAATATCATCAGGGGTCTTCTCTCATTATTTCTCCTTCTTCGCCATTAAACTGAAAATCAGTGTAATGTTCTAAAGCTGAATATACAATAATAGAACACTGCAGCATTTAAAAATATAACTAAATTCACTATTTTTTAACCAAAGTTCACAGGCATTACAATAAGCTTGATCTTTTCTAATATGTTTAGATGGGTTCTCACTTAGTTTCTGTAACCTCAGTTTCAATTGATTTTGTGATTTCGTACCGAGACGAAATGCATTTTTTACGCTTTCCAACCGTAGGTTGAAGAAGCGTATATGCTCCAGCTTTTTCCGTCCGTCTGTGCGTCCATCTGTCTGTTTGTCGGCACGATAACTGTCGTAAATATGGTTCGATTTCAATGAAATTTTAGTATGTGGTAGGGGACCACCAGGGGACGAACCCTATTGAAAATGGGTAAAGTGGGGTCAAAGGTCACGCCATAAGAGCGAGATCCATTCAATTGCCCTTATGCGTGATAACGTGCGTAAATGTGGTTCGATTTCAATGAAATTTTAGTATGTGGTAGGGGACCATCTGGGGACGAACCCTATTCAAAATGGGTGAAGTGGAGTCAAAGGTCAGAACAAAGGAGCCGGATGCATTCCATTGCCCTTATGCGTCATAAGGTGCGTAAAAATGGTTCGATTTCGGTTAAATTTTAGTATGTGGTAGGGAACCAAATCTTCATGCAGGATGGTTCGAATGGTTTCTTTGTTGATGTTTAAAGGCTCTTCCATCATTCTTAGGGACGCACATCGCTTATTTGCCACGAAATCACGCACTTTTTCAATAATCTCAGGTGTCCTAGATGAACTTGGTCTTCCGGTATGCTTATCATCTTCTAGCGTCTCCCTTCCGTCCAAAAACGCTTGTGCCACAGGAAAACATTTGATCTACTTAAACAAAACTCACCGTAAACTTGTTTCATCATGTGGTACGTTTCCGAGCCACTTTTACCAAGTTTTGCGTTAAATTTAATAACAGCCCTTTGTTTCTTCTTAATAATTCAACATGAAAAAAAGTTTACTTCTCTAATGAACGCCCGCTTCCTTTGAGTTACTTTAACAACTGCGCAGTACTTTTGACAGAAAGCAAGCAGATGGTCACGGTTTATAATGCATTCGCGATTACACTGGTGTTGCCACCGAAGGCTGAAATCTAGCGCCAGTCTTAAAAATTCTTTGACGCACTGTGCATATGCTTTTAAGAGATCTATTATCTCCTAAGCATCATACTAACAATACATTGCACTTTCAATTGTTTTACTTTTAGCGGTGTCACACACACCTCAAAGAAAATCGCCTTCCTTTTTCATGGAATAAATTGCAATGGCCGGCTATTTTAATAAATAAATTTATTCAAAGAAATTACTAAAATTCAACTTGAAAATTTTTCGTTCATTTAATCTCGCATATAAACCACCCTTTCTGAAACTGAATTCAAATTTTGGAACCAATGGTATAACAATTCTCAACCTATTATAAGAACTAAAAGGTTAACTTGACTGGAAATGTCTGTGGAATTAATTTCGGTATCCAGTAAGTCCTCAAATTAATGATCCCGTATAAAAAATTTACTCAAAAGTTACTGTTAAATCTATATCAAGTTTTTCCACCTGTCGATTCTCAGGAATATCACGGAAACTTCAATATGCTGTCACTGTGTCCTTTGTTTTAAAGAAAAGCTAAACAAAAAGGGATTTAAAAAAAATGTACATCAACATTTGAAGTAAGTTAAAGTCAACCAAATGACTAATATGGATAGATTTACACAGATGAGCCATTATATTATTACCTCCCCCAGCGTAGAGAAATGAGCGCGCCTAGAGACAGAACGGTGGCGCAGGCGAATTTCCCAGAGCAGTATATATACAACCAGAGAACCGGTTTCGGTTACTGGAGTGTTTGGAGTCAGTATGGGAAAAGTTGCCGATTCATCGGAGTTTAATAAAGGGAATATTGTTTTGACAGGGCGCCTCGGAACTACAATCTGGGAAACAAAGATAAGATTGAACGTGTTTCAGACATTTATGTTCTTGAAACAAAGAACGTCTGGTGCACACAAGCAGTTATAAGGAAATGGGTCGATTTAATGCTGCCACTTGTTTGCGAGGTGGCCAAAGAGGTCTGCTAGTCTGGGATTCAGCCAGCACTCACCGCGCTAAAGACATCACGACTAAAGACATAGTCCTTGCAGAGAGATGAATAGATCAAATAATGATTCCCGCAGGAATGACTGACTATCTCCAGACTCTTGGTATTGCAATAAACAAGCCATTCAAGAATCATTTGCGCATGGAAATCAATGACTACATTGAAAATAGAATGGTGAGAAATCAGCGTGGAAACTTTGTGAAGCCTAGCATGCAAGAGGTCGTAACTTGGGTGAAGAATTAATGGGATAAAATCACTGACAGCTGTGTTGCGAATGCACTACGAGCAGGCTACATAGACAAAAAGTGATCATTTAAGGAGAGTTTTATTGCTGGAAATGAGAAATTGGCGTCAGTGGTTTTACATGATATGGAGTCGCAAGAAATTCTGGCCAGAGTTATGACAATGTTCCAGAAGATGACATGACAGTATTTGAATAAATGTAGATTTTTTTACATGGATAAATGTCGATATTTGTACATCAATAAACGTAGATTTTTGTACATGGATAAATGTTGATTTTGTTACATGAATAAATGCAGATGAAAAAAAAAAACGGAAAAAAGTTAGTAGTGCATGAACAAATAAGACGACCCCATGAAAATAAGTAATAGTGCGTCTTTTGGAGCAAAAAATAATATAAGGACCGGTCTTAATTTTGGGGAAGCGCGGTAAAAGAACTTGTCACATAGTTGGTTGATTTATTTTTATGGCGCAAGGGCCATGTATAGCAAAAGAGCGTCATTCTTACATGAAAGTGTCATTTAAAGAAAGTTCATGCATTTTATGTAGATTCTGTATTGCGTTTTTGAAGACATAATAAAATCCTGTTGGTCAGGAATTATATTGTTTACAAAAAACTTGCGTGTCTTTTGTAAATAGGAAAATATGATATATAAAAAACGTTCTTAGATATACGTTAAATTAATCGAGCTCTTTAATGCATGTTCACAACAGTATTATTTTCGGTTTATTGATGTAGCTCGGATTGTACAACTTATTCAATATTCGTACGTTTCTGAAAGCAATATCTAACAAAACAAATGCCAAATAAATATATTATGTGTCTCAAAGGGAAAAACAGAATTTTTAGATTTGCTAAATGATTCTGTCTTTTATAAGGAAGTATTTTATTTTTCCTGGGGTTAACACGGATGTTTGAAAAATTATTATTTTCGGTATTACCCATTGCAATACCACCGAAAACATTAATTATCCGACATGTGCTAAAACTGGTACGAAAGTCGTGTTTTATAAAATATAATTAAAGCATATTGATAATAAATACCACTTATGCATATGTCACTGAGTAACTGCGTTTTACTTTCAGAAATCCGTGATTAGGTTTCCGTTCGGTGCCGATATGCAAGTGACCAAAAGAGCTGGTTTGCATCCATTCGTTCGATGTTGACATGGGTTCGTGTTTCGGATGGAGTACAGGAGGAGTGTTTGTTTGATGGTGCCCCCTTTGGCTCTTCACAGAAACCAATGGCCCAACATCAGGTCCTCGAATGTTTACAACAATATGGATTGCTCATGGTTGTTATTATACACTTGAAAAGAGTGCGTAGCTTTCTATCGGACTGCCACTACCTCAAAAATATTTTGATGTAAGTTATGTGAAGGTGCACCTTTAGAAGAGAGAGAGAGCAAAATTACTGAAACGAATAACCAATGACTGCTGTTTTCTGTAACCTTCACATGATAAACGCTATCTGTCTGTCATATCGAGTGTACTAAAAACCAACATGAAAATCACAGTGGCAGTAGTATCTTCTTTGTTGTGAAGGAATCTCTAAATATAAAATTTAATTTACCTTGTTTACTCTATTTATCCATATATCTATTTAACTAACTATTTTTAACTTTTAATTAGCTTCGAATTTCTTATGGAGCCACAACAAACATCACAATTAAAAAGCCATATATATATATATATATATATATATATATATATATATATATATTGTATGGACCTGCAATATAATAAAATGCTATCAGCTCGTTCAGGATCTGAATTTCAAAAATTCTTTCAGTGGAAAGTTTGTATTCGTTTCTGTCCAAGAATTCTAATGAAGCGACACGCTGATTCGTATTTGCGGAATTGGTATACCTCAGCATTGGTAGAGCTGTGGTGTTTGCGGCAAATGGTATCGTCAGCAAACGACATATAAAAATATAGAGGCAGATATCTGCACAAAATCGAGTAGTAGTATCAGCAGTTCAGATAGCAGCTATTCAGGATTTAAGCTGTTTCGAACGTGATATGGCAATCGGAGCCCGAAAGATGGGTCACTTAATTATTGAAATTATCAAGAAATTTGGATTTACACTGCGAATAATTCAATGATATACCAAGACTACAAAACTCTTGATAAAAATGAAGAGAAGGAGAACGTAGCTGCCTGCTCCAACGAATCTCGGTACCAACTCTTTCGGGCAGATGATCAACTCCTGGTGTGAGGACAACACCACGAAGCAATGGATCCCGTATGCATATAAGGTACAGTGGAGGACGGCTTTGGCTATATTGTGGTGTTGGTATTTTCAGCAAGGACCCATTTAGATCCACTCATACGTACGTCTGTAAACCGCTCTGACCGGTGGAGGCTACGTAAACGTCCTTTGAGATGATTTGCACCCGTTCATGTCATGCTACCCCTCCGACGGGTACGACCTCTTTTAACACGAAAATGGCCGCCCCGGTGGCGCAGTGGTCTAAGCGATGGCCTCTGATCATTCGTCCGTAAGGGGTCCGTGTTCGAATCCCGGTGAGGCATGGATGTTCTGTTTGTCTTACGGCACTGGCTCTCTTCCTTCCCTGGAACCAGTGACCCTAAATTAGGGACGGGCGACTGCTTATAGCCCATTGAGTTACTCACGGTGGTCGTTAAACCTCCAATAAAAAAAAACAAAAAAAAACACGATAATGTTCGCCCGGTTACGATCACAGTCGCATGATTAGGACTGGAGGAACATTCCAGGGATTATAGCCTCCTCTTTTTACCTCCGTATTTTCAGGATTGAAAAGTCATTGAACAAATTTAGGATGCGCTTCAACGTTCCGGCAATTTCAGCAATTCTTCACCGGTAACTACCATGGAATTATAAAGCGCTCTTCAGGAAAATATCATAAAATATATCTAACTTCAAGATATTTTAGTTACATACGTTAAATGCTATGAAGATAGTTTTTACAATTTTATGAATTAAGGTGTCTGAACAACAAAACTCATTCTCTCAAGAAAACATTTTCTAAAGTGCAATATGTAAGATATTTTACAATTTTTCAAAATATCATCAGGGGTCTTCTCTCATTATTTCTCCTTCTTCGCCATTAAACTGAAAATCAGTGTAATGTTCTAAAGCTGAATATACAATAATAGAACACTGCAGCATTTAAAAATATAACTAAATTCACTATTTTTTAACCAAAGTTCACAGGCATTACAATAAGCTTGATCTTTTCTAATATGTTTAGATGGGTTCTCACTTAGTTTCTGTAACCTCAGTTTCAATTGATTTTGTGATTTCGTACCGAGACGAAATGCATTTTTTACGCTTTCCAACCGTAGGTTGAAGAAGCGTATATGCTCCAGCTTTTTCCGTCCGTCTGTCCGTCCATCTGTCTGTTTGTCGGCACGATAACTGTCGTAAATATGGTTCGATTTCAATGAAATTTTAGTATGTGGTAGGGGACCACCAGGGGACGAACCCTATTGAAAATGGGTAAAGTGGGGTCAAAGGTCACGCCATAAGAGCGGGATCCATTCAATTGCCCTTATGCGTGATAACGTGCGTAAATGTGGTTCGATTTCAATGAAATTTTAGTATGTGGTAGGGGACCACCTGGAGACGAACCCTATTCAAAATGGGTGAAGTGGAGTCAAAGGTCAGAACAAAGGAGCCGGATGCATTCCATTGCCCTTATGCGTCATAAGGTGCGTAAAAATGGTTCGATTTCGGTTAAATTTTAGTATGTGGTAGGGAACCAAATCTTCATGCAGGATGGTTCGAATGGTTTCTTTGTTGATGTTTAAAGGCTCTTCCATCATTCTTAGGGACGCACATCGCTTATTTGCCACGAAATCACGCACTTTTTCAATAATCTCAGGTGTCCTAGATGAACTTGGTCTTCCGGTATGCTTATCATCTTCTAGCGTCTCCCTTCCGTCCAAAAAACGCTTGTGCCACAGGAAAACATTTGATCTACTTAAACAAAACTCACCGTAAACTTGTTTCATCATGTGGTACGTTTCCGAGCCACTTTTACCAAGTTTTGCGTTAAATTTAATAACAGCCCTTTGTTTCTTCTTAATAATTCAACATGAAAAAAAGTTTACTTCTCTAATGAACGCCCGCTTCCTTTGAGTTACTTTAACAACTGCGCAGTACTTTTGACAGAAAGCAAGCAGATGGTCACGGTTTATAATGCATTCGCGATTACACTGGTGTTGCCACCGAAGGCTGAAATCTAGCGCCAGTCTTAAAAATTCTTTGACGCACTGTGCATATGCTTTTAAGAGATCTATTATCTCCTAAGCATCATACTAACAATACATTGCACTTTCAATTGTTTTACTTTTAGCGGTGTCACACACACCTCAAAGAAAATCGCCTTCCTTTTTCATGGAATAAATTGCAATGGCCGGCTATTTTAATAAATAAATTTATTCAAAGAAATTACTAAAATTCAACTTGAAAATTTTTCGTTCATTTAATCTCGCATATAAACCACCCTTTCTGAAACTGAATTCAAATTTTGGAACCAATGGTATAACAATTCTCAACCTATTATAAGAACTAAAAGGTTAACTTGACTGGAAATGTCTGTGGAATTAATTTCGGTATCCAGTAAGTCCTCAAATTAATGATCCCGTATAAAAAATTTACTCAAAAGTTACTGTTAAATCTATATCAAGTTTTTCCACCTGTCGATTCTCAGGAATATCACGGAAACTTCAATATGCTGTCACTGTGTCCTTTGTTTTAAAGAAAAGCTAAACAAAAAGGGATTTAAAAAAAATGTACATCAACATTTGAAGTAAGTTAAAGTCAACCAAATGACTAATATGGATAGAATTACACAGATGAGCCATTATATTATTACCTCCCCCAGCGTAGAGAAATGAGCGCGCCTAGAGACAGAACGGTGGCGCAGGCGAATTTCCCAGAGCAGTATATATACAACCAGAGAACCGGTTTCGGTTACTGGAGTGTTTGGAGTCAGTATGGGAAAAGTTGCCGATTCATCGGAGTTTAATAAAGGGAATATTGTTTTGACAGGGCGCCTCGGAACTACAATCTGGGAAACAAAGATAAGATTGAACGTGTTTCAGACATTTATGTTCTTGAAACAAAGAACGTCTGGTGCACACAAGCAGTTATAAGGAAATGGGTCGATTTAATGCTGCCACTTGTTTGCGAGGTGGCCAAAGAGGTCTGCTAGTCTGGGATTCAGCCAGCACTCACCGCGCTAAAGACATCACGGCTAAAGACATAGTCCTTGCAGAGAGATGAATAGATCAAATAATGATTCCCGCAGGAATGACTGACTATCTCCAGACTCTTGGTATTGCAATAAACAAGCCATTCAAGAATCATTTGCGCATGGAAATCAATGACTACATTGAAAATAGAATGGTGAGAAATCAGCGTGGAAACTTTGTGAAGCCTAGCATGCAAGAGGTCGTAACTTGGGTGAAGAATTAATGGGATAAAATCACTGACAGCTGTGTTGCGAATGCACTACGAGCAGGCTACATAGACAAGAAGTGCTCATTTAAGGAGAGTTTTATTGCTGGAAATGAGAAATTGGCGTCAGTGGTTTTACATGATATGGAGTCGCAAGAAATTCTGGCCAGAGTTATGACAATGTTCCAGAAGATGACATGACAGTATTTGAATAAATGTAGATTTTTTTACATGGATAAATGTCGATATTTGTACATCAATAAACGTAGATTTTTGTACATGGATAAATGTTGATTTTGTTACATGAATAAATGCAGATGAAAAAAAAAAGGAAAAAAGTTAGTAGTGCATGAACAAATAAGACGACCCCATGAAAATAAGTATTAGTGCGTCTTTTGGAGCAAAAAATAATATAAGGACCGGTCTTAATTTTAGGAAGCGCGGTAAAAGAACTTGTCACATAGTTGGTTGATTTATTTTTATGGCGCAAGGGCCATGTATAGCAAAAGAGCGTCATTCTTACATGAAAGTGTCATTTAAAGAAAGTTCATGCATTTTATGTAGATTCTGTATTGCGTTTTTGAAGACATAATAAAATCCTGTTGGTCAGGAATTATATTGTTTACAAAAAACTTGCGTGTCTTTTGTAAATAGGAAAATATGATATATAAAAAACGTTCTTAGATATACGTTAAATTAATCGAGCTCTTTAATGCATGTTCACAACAGTATTATTTTCGGTTTATTGATGTAGCTCGGATTGTACAACTTATTCAATATTCGTACGTTTCTGAAAGCAATATCTAACAAAACAAATGCCAAATAAATATATTATGTGTCTCAAAGGGAAAAACAGAATTTTTAGATTTGCTAAATGATTCTGTCTTTTATAAGGAAGTATTTTATTTTTCCTGGGGTTAACACGGATGTTTGAAAAATTATTATTTTCGGTATTACCCATTGCAATACCACCGAAAACATTAATTATCCGACATGTGCTAAAACTGGTACGAAAGTCGTGTTTTATAAAATATAATTAAAGCATATTGAT
Source organism: Macrothele yani (assembly GCA_039090855.1). NCBI lineage: Eukaryota > Metazoa > Arthropoda > Arachnida > Araneae > Macrothelidae > Macrothele > Macrothele yani. Next base: position 49,942,383 of record CM077018.1, on the reverse strand, counting down.
AATAAATACCACTTATGCATATGTCACTGAGTAACTGCGTTTTACTTTCAGAAATCCGTGATTAGGTTTCCGTTCGGTGCCGATATGCAAGTGACCAAAAGAGCTAGTTTGCATCCATTCGTTCGATGTTGACATGGGTTCGTGTTTCGGATGGAGTACAGGAGGAGTGTTTGTTTGATGGTGCCCCCTTTGGCTCTTCACAGAAACCAATGGCCCAACATCAGGTCCTCGAATGTTTACAACAATATGGATTGCTCATGGTTGTTATTATACACTTGAAAAGAGTGCGTAGCTTTCTATCGGACTGCCACTACCACAAAAATATTTTGATGTAAGTTATGTGAAGGTGCACCTTTAGAAGAGAGAGAGAGCAAAATTACTGAAACGAATAACCAATGACTGCTGTTTTCTGTAACCTTCACATGATAAACGCTATCTGTCTGTCATATCGAGTGTACTAAAAACCAACATGAAAATCACAGTGGCAGTAGTATCTTCTTTGTTGTGAAGGAATCTCTAAATATAAAATTTAATTTACCTTGTTTACTCTATTTATCCATATATCTATTTAACTAACTATTTTTAACTTTTAATTAGCTTCGAATTTCTTATGGAGCCACAACAAACAATCACAATTAAAAACCCATATATATATATATATATATATATATATATATATATATATATATATATATATTTTGTATGGACCTGCAATATAATAAAATGCTATCAGCTCGTTCAGGATCTGAATTTCAAAAATTCTTTCAGTGGAAAGTTTGTATTCGTTTCTGTCCAAGAATTCTAATGAAGCGACACGCTGATTCGTATTTGCGGAATTGGTATACCTCAGCATTGGTAGAGCTGTGGTGTTTGCGGCAAATGGTATCGTCAGCAAACGACATATAAAAATATAGAGGCAGATATCTGCACAAAATCGAGTAGTAGTATCAGCAGTTCAGATAGCAGCTATTCAGGATTTAAGCTGTTTCGAACGTGATATGGCAATCGGAGCCCGAAAGATGGGTCACTTAATTATTGAAATTATCAAGAAATTTGGATTTACACTGCGAATAATTCAATGATATACCAAGACTACAAAACTCTTGATAAAAATGAAGAGAAGGAGACCGTAGCTGCCTGCTCCGACGAATCTCGGTACCAACTCTTTCGGGCAGATGATCAACTCCTGGTGTGAGGACAACACCACGAAGCAATGGATCCCGTATGCATATAAGGTACAGTGGAGGACGGCTTTGGCTATATTGTGGTGTTGGTATTTTCAGCAAGGACCCATTTAGATCCACTCATACGTACGTCTGTAAACCGCTCTGACCGGTGGAGGCTACGTAAACGTCCTTTGAGATGATTTGCACCCGTTCATGTCATGCTACCCCTCCGACGGGTACGACCTCTTTTAACACGAAAATGGCCGCCCCGGTGGCGCAGTGGTCTAAGCGATGGCCTCTGATCATTCGTCCGTAAGGGGTCCGGGTTCGAATCCCGGTGAGGCATGGATGTTCTGTTTGTCTTACGGCACTGGCTCTCTTCCTTCCCTGGAACCAGTGACCCTAAATTAGGGACGGGCGACTGCTTATAGCCCATTGAGTTGCTCACGGTGGTCGTTAAACCTCCAATAAAAAAAAACAAAAAAAACACGATAATGTTCGCCCGGTTACGATCACAGTCGCATGATTAGGACTGGAGGAACATTCCAGGGATTATAGCCTCCTCCCTTTACCTCCGTATTTTCAGGATTGAAAAGTCATTGAACAAATTTAGGATGCGCTTCAACGTTCCGGCAATTTCAGCAATTCTTCACCGGTAACTACCATGGAATTATAAAGCGCTCTTCAGGAAAATATCATAAAATATATCTAACTTCAAGATATTTTAGTTACATACGTTAAATGCTATGAAGATAGTTTTTACAATTTTATGAATTAAGGTGTCTGAACAACAAAACTCATTCTCTCAAGAAAACATTTTCTAAAGTGCAATATGTAAGATATTTTACAATTTTTCAAAATATCATCAGGGGTCTTCTCTCATTATTTCTCCTTCTTCGCCATTAAACTGAAAATCAGTGTAATGTTCTAAAGCTGAATATACAATAATAGAACACTGCAGCATTTAAAAATATAACTAAATTCACTATTTTTTAACCAAAGTTCACAGGCATTACAATAAGCTTGATCTTTTCTAATATGTTTAGATGGGTTCTCACTTAGTTTCTGTAACCTCAGTTTCAATTGATTTTGTGATTTCGTACCGAGACGAAATGCATTTTTTACGCTTTCCAACCGTAGGTTGAAGAAGCGTATATGCTCCAGCTTTTTCCGTCCGTCTGTCCGTCCATCTGTCTGTTTGTCGGCACGATAACTGTCGTAAATATGGTTCGATTTCAATGAAATTTTAGTATGTGGTAGGGGACCACCAGGGGACGAACCCTATTGAAAATGGGTAAAGTGGGGTCAAAGGTCACGCCATAAGAGCGGGATCCATTCAATTGCCCTTATGCGTGATAACGTGCGTAAATGTGGTTCGATTTCAATGAAATTTTAGTATGTGGTAGGGGACCACCTGGGGACGAACCCTATTCAAAATGGGTGAAGTGGAGTCAAAGGTCAGAACAAAGGAGCCGGATGCATTCCATTGCCCTTATGCGTCATAAGGTGCGTAAAAATGGTTCGATTTCGGTTAAATTTTAGTATGTGGTAGGGAACCAAATCTTCATGCAGGATGGTTCGAATGGTTTCTTTGTTGATGTTTAAAGGCTCTTCCATCATTCTTAGGGACGCACATCGCTTATTTGCCACGAAATCACGCACTTTTTCAATAATCTCAGGTGTCCTAGATGAACTTGGTCTTCCGGTATGCTTATCATCTTCTAGCGTCTCCCTTCCGTCCAAAAAACGCTTGTGCCACAGGAAAACATTTGATCTACTTAAACAAAACTCACCGTAAACTTGTTTCATCATGTGGTACGTTTCCGAGCCACTTTTACCAAGTTTTGCGTTAAATTTAATAACAGCCCTTTGTTTCTTCTTAATAATTCAACATGAAAAAAAGTTTACTTCTCTAATGAACGCCCGCTTCCTTTGAGTTACTTTAACAACTGCGCAGTACTTTTGACAGAAAGCAAGCAGATGGTCACGGTTTATAATGCATTCGCGATTACACTGGTGTTGCCACCGAAGGCTGAAATCTAGCGCCAGTCTTAAAAATTCTTTGACGCACTGTGCATATGCTTTTAAGAGATCTATTATCTCCTAAGCATCATACTAACAATACATTGCACTTTCAATTGTTTTACTTTTAGCGGTGTCACACACGCCTCAAAGAAAATCGCCTTCCTTTTTCATGGAATAAATTGCAATGGCCGGCTATTTTAATAAATAAATTTATTCAAAGAAATTACTAAAATTCAACTTGAAAATTTTTCGTTCATTTAATCTCGCATATAAACCACCCTTTCTGAAACTGAATTCAAATTTTGGAACCAATGGTATAACAATTCTCAACCTATTATAAGAACTAAAAGGTTAACTTGACTGGAAATGTCTGTGGAATTAATTTCGGTATCCAGTAAGTCCTCAAATTAATGATCCCGTATAAAAAATTTACTCAAAAGTTACTGTTAAATCTATATCAAGTTTTTCCACCTGTCGATTCTCAGGAATATCACGGAAACTTCAATATGCTGTCACTGTGTCCTTTTTTTTAAAGAAAAGCTAAACAAAAAGGGATTTAAAAAATATGTACATCAACATTTGAAGTAAGTTAAAGTCAACCAAATGACTAATATGGATAGATTTACACAGATGAGCCATTATATTATTACCTCCCCCAGCGTAGAGAAATGAGCGCGCCTAGAGACAGAACGGTGGCGCAGGCGAATTTCCCAGAGCAGTATATATACAACCAGAGAACCGGTTTCGGTTACTGGAGTGTTCGGAGTCAGTATGGGAAAAGTTGCCGATTCATCGGAGTTTAATAAAGGGAATATTGTTTTGACAGGGCGCCTCGGAACTACAATCTGGGAAACAAAGATAAGATTGAACGTGTTTCAGACATTTATGTTCTTGAAACAAAGAACGTCTGGTGCACACAAGCAGTTATAAGGAAATGGGTCGATTTAATGCTGCCACTTGTTTGCGAGGTGGCCAAAGAGGTCTGCTAGTCTGGGATTCAGCCAGCACTCACCGCGCTAAAGACATCACGGCTAAAGACATAGTCCTTGCAGAGAGATGAATAGATCAAATAATGATTCCCGCAGGAATGACTGACTATCTCCAGACTCTTGGTATTGCAATAAACAAGCCATTCAAGAATCATTTGCGCATGGAAATCAATGACTACATTGAAAATAGAATGGTGAGAAATCAGCGTGGAAACTTTGTGAAGCCTAGCATGCAAAGAGGTCGTAACTTGGGTGAAGAATTAATGGGATAAAATCACTGACAGCTGTGTTGCGAATGCACTACGAGCAGGCTACATAGACAAGAAGTGCTCATTTAAGGAGAGTTTTATTGCTGGAAATGAGAAATTGGCGTCAGTGGTTTTACATGATATGGAGTCGCAAGAAATTCTGGCCAGAGTTATGACAATGTTCCAGAAGATGACATGACGGTATTTGAATAAATGTAGATTTTTTTACATGGATAAATGTCGATATTTGTACATCAATAAACGTAGATTTTTGTACATGGATAAATGTTGATTTTGTTACATGAATAAATGCAGATGAAAAAAAAACGGAAAAAAGTTAGTAGTGCATGAACAAATAAGACGACCCCATGAAAATAAGTATTAGTGCGTCTTTTGGAGCAAAAAATAATATAAGGACCGGTCTTAATTTTGGGGAAGCGCGGTAAAAGAACTTGTCACATAGTTGGTTGATTTATTTTTATGGCGCAAGGGCCATGTATAGCAAAAGAGCGTCATTCTTACATGAAAGTGTCATTTAAAGAAAGTTCATGCATTTTATGTAGATTCTGTATTGCGTTTTTGAAGACATAATAAAATCCTGTTGGTCAGGAATTATATTGTTTACAAAAAACTTGCGTGTCTTTTGTAAATAGGAAAATATGATATATAAAAAACGTTCTTAGATATACGTTAAATTAATCGAGCTCTTTAATGCATGTTCACAACAGTATTATTTTCGGTTTATTGATGTAGCTCGGATTGTACAACTTATTCAATATTCGTACGTTTCTGAAAGCAATATCTAACAAAACAAATGCCAAATAAATATATTATGTGTCTCAAAGGGAAAAACAGAATTTTTAGATTTGCTAAATGATTCTGTCTTTTATAAGGAAGTATTTTATTTTTCCTGGGGTTAACACGGATGTTTGAAAAATTATTATTTTCGGTATTACCCATTGCAATACCACCGAAAACATTAATTATCCGACATGTGCTAAAACTGGTACGAAAGTCGTGTTTTATAAAATATAATTAAAGCATATTGATAATAAATACCACTTATGCATATGTCACTGAGTAACTGCGTTTTACTTTCAGAAATCCGTGATTAGGTTTCCGTTCGGTGCCGATATGCAAGTGACCAAAAGAGCTAGTTTGCATCCATTCGTTCGATGTTGACATGGGTTCGTGTTTCGGATGGAGTACAGGAGGAGTGTTTGTTTGATGGTGCCCCCTTTGGCTCTTCACAGAAACCAATGGCCCAACATCAGGTCCTCGAATGTTTACAACAATATGGATTGCTCATGGTTGTTATTATACACTTGAAAAGAGTGCGTAGCTTTCTATCGGACTGCCACTACCACAAAAATATTTTGATGTAAGTTATGTGAAGGTGCACCTTTAGAAGAGAGAGAGAGCAAAATTACTGAAACGAATAACCAATGACTGCTGTTTTCTGTAACCTTCACATGATAAACGCTATCTGTCTGTCATATCGAGTGTACTAAAAACCAACATGAAAAGTTGGAATCACAGTGGCAGTAGTATCTTCTTTGTTGTGAAGGAATCTCTAAATATAAAATTTAATTTACCTTGTTTACTCTATTTATCCATATATCTATTTAACTAACTATTTTTAACTTTTAATTAGCTTCGAATTTCTTATGGAGCCACAACAAACAATCACAATTAAAAACCCATATATATATATATATATATATTTTGTATGGACCTGCAATATAATAAAATGCTATCAGCTCGTTCAGGATCTGAATTTCAAAAATTCTTTCAGTGGAAAGTTTGTATTCGTTTCTGTCCAAGAATTCTAATGAAGCGACACGCTGATTCGTATTTGCGGAATTGGTATACCTCAGCATTGGTAGAGCTGTGGTGTTTGCGGCAAATGGTATCGTCAGCAAACGACATATAAAAATATAGAGGCAGATATCTGCACAAAATCGAGTAGTAGTATCAGCAGTTCAGATAGCAGCTATTCAGGATTTAAGCTGTTTCGAACGTGATATGGCAATCGGAGCCCGAAAGATGGGTCACTCCATTATTGAAATTATCAAGAAATTTGGATTTACACTGCGAATAATTCAATGATATACCAAGACTACAAAACTCTTGATAAAAATGAAGAGGAGGAGACCGTAGCTGCCTGCTCCGACGAATCTCGGTACCAACTCTTTCGGGCAGATGATCAACTCCTGGTGTGAGGACAACACCACGAAGCAATGGATCCCGTATGCATATAAGGTACAGTGGAGGACGGCTTTGGCTATATTGTGGTGTTGGTATTTTCAGCAAGGACCCATTTAGATCCACTCATACGTACGTCTGTAAACCGCTCTGACCGGTGGAGGCTACGTAAACGTCCTTTGAGATGATTTGCACCCGTTCATGTCATGCTACCCCTCCGACGGGTACGACCTCTTTTAACACGAAAATGGCCGCCCCGGTGGCGCAGTGGTCTAAGCGATGGCCTCTGATCATTCGTCCGTAAGGGGTCCGGGTTCGAATCCCGGTGAGGCATGGATGTTCTGTTTGTCTTACGGCACTGGCTCTCTTCCTTCCCTGGAACCAGTGACCCTAAATTAGGGACGGGCGACTGCTTATAGCCCATTGAGTTGCTCACGGTGGTCGTTAAACCTCCAATAAAAAAAAACAAAAAAAACACGATAATGTTCGCCCGGTTACGATCACAGTCGCATGATTAGGACTGGAGGAACATTCCTGGGATTATAGCCTCCTCCCTTTACCTCCGTATTTTCAGGATTGAAAAGTCATTGAACAAATTTAGGATGCGCTTCAACGTTCCGGCAATTTCAGCAATTCTTCACCGGTAACTACCATGGAATTATAAAGCGCTCTTCAGGAAAATATCATAAAATATATCTAACTTCAAGATATTTTAGTTACATACGTTAAATGCTATGAAGATAGTTTTTACAATTTTATGAATTAAGGTGTCTGAACAACAAAACTCATTCTCTCAAGAAAACATTTTCTAAAGTGCAATATGTAAGATATTTTACAATTTTTCCAAATATCATCAGGGGTCTTCTCTCATTATTTCTCCTTCTTCGCCATTAAACTGAAAATCAGTGTAATGTTCTAAAGCTGAATATACAATAATAGAACACTGCAGCATTTAAAAATATAACTAAATTCACTATTTTTTAACCAAAGTTCACAGGCATTACAATAAGCTTGATCTTTTCTAATATGTTTAGATGGGTTCTCACTTAGTTTCTGTAACCTCAGTTTCAATTGATTTTGTGATTTCGTACCGAGACGAAATGCATTTTTTACGCTTTCCAACCGTAGGTTGAAGAAGCGTATATGCTCCAGCTTTTTCCGTCCGTCTGTCCGTCCATCTGTCTGTTTGTCGGCACGATAACTGTCGTAAAAATTGTTCGATTTCGGCGAAAATTTAGTATGTGGTAGGAGACCACCAGGGACGAACCCTATTAAAAATGGGTGAAGTGGGGTCAAATGTCACACCATTAGAGCGGGATTCATTCAATTGCCCTTATGCCTGATAACTTGCGTAAATATGGTTCGATTTCAATGAAATTTTAGTATGTGGTAGGGGACCACCAGGGGACGAACCCTATTGAAAATGGGTAAAGTGGGGTCAAAGGTCACGCCATAAGAGCGGGATCCATTCAATTGCCCTTATGCGTGATAACGTGCGTAAATGTGGTTCGATTTCAATGAAATTTTAGTATGTGGTAGGGGACCACCTGGGGACGAACCCTATTCAAAATGGGTGAAGTGGAGTCAAAGGTCAGAACAAAGGAGCCGGATGCATTCCATTGCCCTTATGCGTCATAAGGTGCGTAAAAATGGTTCGATTTCGGTTAAATTTTAGTATGTGGTAGGGAACCAAATCTTCATGCAGGATGGTTCGAATGGTTTCTTTGTTGATGTTTAAAGGCTCTTCCATCATTCTTAGGGACGCACATCGCTTATTTGCCACGAAATCACGCACTTTTTCAATAATCTCAGGTGTCCTAGATGAACTTGGTCTTCCGGTATGCTTATCATCTTCTAGCGTCTCCCTTCCGTCCAAAAAACGCTTGTGCCACAGGAAAACATTTTATCTACTTAAACAAAACTCACCGTAAACTTGTTTCATCATGTGGTACGTTTCCGAGCCACTTTTACCAAGTTTTGCGTTAAATTTAATAACAGCCCTTTGTTTCTTCTTAATAATTCAACATGAAAAAAAGTTTACTTCTCTAATGAACGCCCGCTTCCTTTGAGTTACTTTAACAACTGCGCAGTACTTTTGACAGAAAGCAAGCAGATGGTCACGGTTTATAATGCATTCGCGATTACACTGGTGTTGCCACCGAAGGCTGAAATCTAGCGCCAGTCTTAAAAATTCTTTGACGCACTGTGCATATGCTTTTAAGAGATCTATTATCTCCTAAGCATCATACTAACAATACATTGCACTTTCAATTGTTTTACTTTTAGCGGTGTCACACACACCTCAAAGAAAATCGCCTTCCTTTTTCATGGAATAAATTGCAATGGCCGGCTATTTTAATAAATAAATTTATTCAAAGAAATTACTAAAATTCAACTTGAAAATTTTTCGTTCATTTAATCTCGCATATAAACCACCCTTTCTGAAACTGAATTCAAATTTTGGAACCAATGGTATAACAATTCTCAACCTATTATAAGAACTAAAAGGTTAACTTGACTGGAAATGTCTGTGGAATTAATTTCGGTATCCAGTAAGTCCTCAAATTAATGATCCCGTATAAAAAATTTACTCAAAAGTTACTGTTAAATCTATATCAAGTTTTTCCACCTGTCGATTCTCAGGAATATCACGGAAACTTCAATATGCTGTCACTGTGTCCTTTTTTTAAAGAAAAGCTAAACAAAAAGGGATTTAAAAAATATGTACATCAACATTTGAAGTAAGTTAAAGTCAACCAAATGACTAATATGGATAGATTTACACAGATGAGCCATTATATTATTACCTCCCCCAGCGTAGAGAAATGAGCGCGCCTAGAGACAGAACGGTGGCGCAGGCGAATTTCCCAGAGCAGTATATATACAACCAGAGAACCGGTTTCGGTTACTGGAGTGTTCGGAGTCAGTATGGGAAAAGTTGCCGATTCATCGGAGTTTAATAAAGGGAATATTGTTTTGACAGGGCGCCTCGGAACTACAATCTGGGAAACAAAGATAAGATTGAACGTGTTTCAGACATTTATGTTCTTGAAACAAAGAACGTCTGGTGCACACAAGCAGTTATAAGGAAATGGGTCGATTTAATGCTGCCACTTGTTTGCGAGGTGGCCAAAGAGGTCTGCTAGTCTGGGATTCAGCCAGCACTCACCGCGCTAAAGACATCACGGCTAAAGACATAGTCCTTGCAGAGAGATGAATAGATCAAATAATGATTCCCGCAGGAATGACTGACTATCTCCAGACTCTTGGTATTGCAATAAACAAGCCATTCAAGAATCATTTGCGCATGGAAATCAATGACTACATTGAAAATAGAATGGTGAGAAATCAGCGTGGAAACTTTGTGAAGCCTAGCATGCAAGAGGTCGTAACTTGGGTGAAGAATTAATGGGATAAAATCACTGACAGCTGTGTTGCGAATGCACTACGAGCAGGCTACATAGACAAGAAGTGCTCATTTAAGGAGAGTTTTATTGCTGGAAATGAGAAATTGGCGTCAGTGGTTTTACATGATATGGAGTCGCAAGAAATTCTGGCCAGAGTTATGACAATGTTCCAGAAGATGACATGACAGTATTTGAATAAATGTAGATTTTTTTACATGGATAAATGTCGATATTTGTACATCAATAAACGTAGATTTTTGTACATGGATAAATGTTGATTTTGTTACATGAATAAATGCAGATGAAAAAAAAAACGGAAAAAAGTTAGTAGTGCATGAACAAATAAGACGACCCCATGAAAATAAGTATTAGTGCGTCTTTTGGAGCAAAAAATAATATAAGGACCGGTCTTAATTTTGGGGAAGCACGGTAAAAGAACTTGTCACATAGTTGGTTGATTTATTTTTATGGCGCAAGGGCCATGTATAGCAAAAGAGCGTCATTCTTACATGAAAGTGTCATTTAAAGAAAGTTCATGCATTTTATGTAGATTCTGTATTGCGTTTTTGAAGACATAATAAAATCCTGTTGGTCAGGAATTATATTGTTTACAAAAAACTTGCGTGTCTTTTGTAAATAGGAAAATATGATATATAAAAAACGTTCTTAGATATACGTTAAATTAATCGAGCTCTTTAATGCATGTTCACAACAGTATTATTTTCGGTTTATTGATGTAGCTCGGATTGTACAACTTATTCAATATTCGTACGTTTCTGAAAGCAATATCTAACAAAACAAATGCCAAATAAATATATTATGTGTCTCAAAGGGAAAAACAGAATTTTTAGATTTGCTAAATGATTCTGTCTTTTATAAGGAAGTATTTTATTTTTCCTGGGGTTAACACGGATGTTTGAAAAATTATTATTTTCGGTATTACCCATTGCAATACCACCGAAAACATTAATTATCCGACATGTGCTAAAACTGGTACGAAAGTCGTGTTTTATAAAATATAATTAAAGCATATTGATAATAAATACCACTTATGCATATGTCACTGAGTAACTGCGTTTTACTTTCAGAAATCCGTGATTAGGTTTCCGTTCGGTGCCGATATGCAAGTGACCAAAAGAGCTGGTTTGCATCCATTCGTTCGATGTTGACATGGGTTCGTGTTTCGGATGGAGTACAGGAGGAGTGTTTGTTTGATGGTGCCCCCTTTGGCTCTTCACAGAAACCAATGGCCCAACATCAGGTCCTCGAATGTTTACAACAATATGGATTGCTCATGGTTGTTATTATACACTTGAAAAGAGTGCGTAGCTTTCTATCGGACTGCCACTACCACAAAAATATTTTGATGTAAGTTATGTGAAGGTGCACCTTTAGAAGAGAGAGAGAGCAAAATTACTGAAACGAATAACCAATGACTGCTGTTTTCTGTAACCTTCACATGATAAACGCTATCTGTCTGTCATATCGAGTGTACTAAAAACCAACATGAAAAGTTGGAATCACAGTGGCAGTAGTATCTTCTTTGTTGTGAAGGAATCTCTAAATATAAAATTTAATTTACCTTGTTTACTCTATTTATCCATATATCTATTTAACTAACTATTTTTAACTTTTAATTAGCTTCGAATTTCTTATGGAGCCACAACAAACAATCACAATTAAAAACCCATATATATATATATATATATATATATTGTATGGACCTGCAATATAATAAAATGCTATCAGCTCGTTCAGGATCTGAATTTCAAAAATTCTTTCAGTGGAAAGTTTGTATTCGTTTCTGTCCAAGAATTCTAATGAAGCGACACGCTGATTCGTATTTGCGGAATTGGTATACCTCAGCATTGGTAGAGCTGTGGTGTTTGCGGCAAATGGTATCGTCAGCAAACGACATATAAAAATATAGAGGCAGATATCTGCACAAAATCGAGTAGTAGTATCAGCAGTTCAGATAGCAGCTATTCAGGATTTAAGCTGTTTCGAACGTGATATGGCAATCGGAGCCCGAAAGATGGGTCACTCCATTATTGAAATTATCAAGAAATTTGGATTTACACTGCGAATAATTCAATGATATACCAAGACTACAAAACTCTTGATAAAAATGAAGAGAAGGAGACCGTAGCTGCCTGCTCCGACGAATCTCGGTACCAACTCTTTCGGGCAGATGATCAACTCCTGGTGTGAGGACAACACCACGAAGCAATGGATCCCGTATGCATATAAGGTACAGTGGAGGACGGCTTTGGCTATATTGTGGTGTTGGTATTTTCAGCAAGGACCCATTTAGATCCACTCATACGTACGTCTGTAAACCGCTCTGACCGGTGGAGGCTACGTAAACGTCCTTTGAGATGATTTGCACCCGTTCATGTCATGCTACCCCTCCGACGGGTACGACCTCTTTTAACACGAAAATGGCCGCCCCGGTGGCGCAGTGGTCTAAGCGATGGCCTCTGATCATTCGTCCGTAAGGGGTCCGGGTTCGAATCCCGGTGAGGCATGGATGTTCTGTTTGTCTTACGGCACTGGCTCTCTTCCTTCCCTGGAACCAGTGACCCTAAATTAGGGACGGGCGACTGCTTATAGCCCATTGAGTTGCTCACGGTGGTCGTTAAACCTGAATTAAAAAAACCCAAAAAAAACACGATAATGTTCGCCCGGTTACGATCACAGTCGCATGATTAGGACTGGAGGAACATTCCAGGGATTATAGCTTCCTCCCTTTATCTCCTATTTCGCAGGATTGAAAAGTCATTGAACAAATTTAGGATGCGCTTCAACGTTCCGGCAATTTCAGCAATTCTTCACCGGTAACTACCATGGAATTATAAAGCACTCTTCAGGAAAATATCATAAAATATATCTAACTTCAAGATATTTCAGTTACATACGTAAAATGCTATAAAGATAGTTTTTACAATTTTATGAATTAAGGTATCTGAACAACAAAACTCATTCTCTCAAGAAAACATTTTCTAAAGTGCAATATGTAAGACATTTTACAATTTTTCAAAATATCATCAGGGGTCTTCTCTCATTATTTCTCCTTCTTCGCCATTAAGCTGAAAATCAGTGTAATGTTCTAAAGCTGAATATACAATAATAGAACAATGCAGCATTTAAAAATATAACTAAATTCACTATTTTTTAACCACAGTTCACAGGCATTACAATAAGCTAGATCTTTTCTAATATGTTTAGATGGGTTCTCACTTAGTTTCTGTAACCTCAGTTTCAATTGATTTTGTGATTTCGTACCGAGACGAAATGCATTTTTTACGCTTTCCAACCGTAGGTTGAAGAAGCGTATATGCTCCAGCTTTTTCCGTCCGTCTGTCCGTCCATCTGTCTGTTTTTCGGCACGATAACTGTCGTAAAAATGGTTCGATTTCGAAGAAAATTTAGTATGTGGTAGGAGACCACCAGGGGACGAACCCTATTGAAAATGGGTGAAGTGGGGTCAAATGTCACACCATTAGAGCGGGATTCATTCAATTGCCCTTATGCCCGATAACTTGCGTAAATATGGTTCGATTTCAATGAAATTTAAGTATGTGGTAGGGGACCACCAAGGGACGAACCCTATTGAAAATGGGTAAAGTGGGCGACAAAGGTCACGCCATAAGAGCGGGATCCATTCAATTGACCTTATGCGTGATAACGTGCGTAAATGTGGTTCGATTTCAATGAAATTTTAGTATGTGGTAGGGGACCACCTGGGGACGAACCCTATTCAAAATGGGTGAAGTGGAGTCAAAGGTCAGAACAAAGGAGCCGGATGCATTCCATTGCCCTTATGCGTCATAAGGTGCGTAAAAATGGTTCGATTTCGGTTAAATTTTAGTATGTGGTAGGGAACCAAATCTTCATGCAGGATGGTTCGAATGGTTTCTTTGTTGATGTTTAACGGCTCTTCCATCATTCTTAGGGACGCACATCGCTTATTTGCCACGAAATCACGCACTTTTTCAATAATCTCAGGTGTCCTAGATGAACTTGGTCTTCCGGTATGCTTATCATCTTCTAGCGTCTCCCTTCCGTCCAAAAAACGCTTGTGCCACAGGAAAACATTTGATCTACTTAAACAAAACTCACCGTAAACTTGTTTCATCATGTGGTACGTTTCCGAGCCACTTTTACCAAGTTTTGCGTTAAATTTAATAACAGCTCTTTGTTCCATCTTAATAATTCAACATGAAAAAAAGTTTACTTCTCTAATGAACGCCCGCTTCCTTTGAGTTACTTTAACAACTGCGCAGTACTTTTGACAGAAAGCAAGCTGATGGTCACGGTTTATAATGCATTCGCGATTACACTGGTGGTGCCACCGAAGGCTGAAATCTAGCGCCAGTCTTAAAAATTCTTTGACGCACTGTGCATATGCTTTTAAGAGATCTATTATCTCCTAAGCATCATACTAACAATACATTGCACTTTCAATTGTTTTACTTTTAGCGGTGTCACACACACACCTCAAAGAAAATCGCCTTCCTTTTTCATGGAATAAATTGCAATGGCCGGGTATTTTAATAAATAAATTTATTCGAAGAAATTACTAAAATTCAACTTGAAAATTTTTCGTTCATTTAATTTCGCATATAAACCACCCTTTCTGAAACTGAATTCAAATTTTGGAACCAATGGTATAACAATTCTCAACCTATTATAAGAACTAAAAGGTTAACTTGACTGGAAATGTCTGTGGAATTAATTTCGGTATCCAGTAAGTCCTCAAATTAATGATCCCGTATAAAAAATTTACTCAAAAGTTACTGTTAACTCTATATCAAGTTTTTCCACCTGTCGATTCTCAGGAATATCACGGAAACTTCAATATGCTGTCACTGTGTCCTTTTTTTTAAAGAAAAGCTAAACAAAAAGGGATTTAAAAAATATGTACATCAACATTTGAAGTAAGTTAAAGTCAACCAAATGACTAATATGGATAGATTTACACAGATGAGCCATTATATTATTACCTCCCCCAGCGTAGAGAAATGAGCGCGCCTAGAGACAGAACGGTGGCGCAGGCGAATTTCCCAGAGCAGTATATATACAACCAGAGAATCGGTTTCGGTTACTGGAGTGTTCGGAGTCAGTATGGGAAAAGTTGCCGATTCATCGGAGTTTAATAAAGGGAATATTGTTTTGACAGGGCGCCTCGGAACTACAATCTGGGAAACAAAGATAAGATTGAACGTGTTTCAGACATTTATGTTCTTGAAACAAAGAACGTCTGGTGCACACAAGCAGTTATAAGGAAATGGGTCGATTTAATGCTGCCACTTGTTTGCGAGGTGGCCAAAGAGGTCTGCTAGTCTGGGATTCAGCCAGCACTCACCGCGCTAAAGACATCACGGCTAAAGACATAGTCCTTGCAGAGAGATGAATAGATCAAATAATGATTCCCACAGGAATGACTGCCTATCTCCAGACTCTTGGTATTGCAATAAACAAGCCATTCAAGAATCATTTACGCATGGAAAGAAATGACTACATTGAAAATAGAATGGTGAGAAATCAGCGTGGAAACTTTGTGAAGCCTAGCCTGCAAGAGGTCGTGACTTGGGTGAAGAATTCATGGGATAAAATCACTGACAGCTGTGTTGCGAATGCACTACGAGCAGGCTACATAGACAAGAAGTGCTCATTTAAGGAGAGTTTTATTGCTGGAAATGAGAAATTGGCGTCAGTGGTTTTACCTGATATGGAGTCGCAAGAAATTCTGGCCAGAGTTATGACAATGTTCCAGAAGATGACATGACAGTATTTGAATAAATGTAGATTTTTTTACATGGATAAATGTAGATATTTGTACATCAATAAACGTAGATTTTTGTACATGGATAAATGTTGATTTTGTTACATGAATAAATGCAGATGAAAAAAACGGAAAAAAGTTATTAGTGCATGAAAAAATAAGACGACCCCATGAAAATAAGTATTAGTGCGTCTTTTGGAGCAAAAAATAATATAAGGACCCGTCTTAATTTTGGGGAAGCACGGTAAAAGAACTTGTCACATAGTTGGTTGATTTATTTTTATGGCGCAAGGGCCATGTATAGCAAAAGAGCGTCATTCTTACATGAAAGTGTCATTTAAAGAAATTTCATGCATTTTATGTAGATTCTGTATTGCGTTTTTGAAGACATAATAAAATCCTGTTGGTCAGGAATTATATTGTTTACGAAAAACTTGCGTGTCTTTTGTAAATAAGAAAATATGATATAGAAAAAACGTTCTTAGATATACGTTAAATTAATCGAGCTCTTTAATGCACGTTCACAACAGTATTATTTTCGGTTTATTGATGTAGCTCGGATTGTACAACTTATTCAATATTCGTACGTTTCTGAAAGCAATATCTAACAAAACAAATGCCAAATAAATATATTATGTGTCTCAATGGGAAAAACAGAATTCTTAGATTTGCTAAATGATTCTGTCTTTTATAAGGAAGTATTTTATTTTTCCTGGGGTTAACACGGATGTTTGAAAAATTATTATTTTCGGTATTACCCATTTCAATACCACCGAAAACATTAATTATCCGACATGTGCTAAAACTGGTACGAAAGGCGTGTTTTATAAAATATAATTAAAGAATATTGATAATAAATACCACTTATGCATATGTCACTGAGTAACTGCGTTTTACTTTCAGAAACCCGTGATTAGGTTTCCGTTCGGTGCCGATATGCAAGTGACCAAAAGAGCTGGTTTGCATCCATTAGTTCGATGTTGACATGGGTTCGTGTTTCGGATGGAGTACAGGAGGAGTGTTTGTTTGATGGTGCCCCCTTTGGCTCTTCACAGAAACCAGTGGCCCAACATCAGGTCCTCGAATGTTTACAACAATATGGATTGCTCATGGTTGTTATTATACAATTGAAAAGAGTGCGTAGGTTTCTATCGGACTGCCACTACCACAAAAATATTTTGATGTAAGTTATGTGAAATTGCACCTTTAGAAGAGAGAGAGAGCAAAATTACTGAAACGAATAACCAATGACTGCTGTTTTCTGTAACCTTCACATGATAAACGCTATCTCTCTGTCATATCGAGTGTACTAAAAACGAACATGAAAAGTTGGAATCACAGTGGCAGTAGTATCTTCTTTGTTGTGAAGGAATCTCTAAATATAAAATTTAATTTACCTTGTTTACTCTCTTTATCCATATATCTATTTAACTAACTATTTTCAACTTTTAATTAGCTTCGAATTTCTTATGGAGCCACAACAAACAATCACAATTAAAAACCCATATATATATAACACTGGACATGGCTCAACCGAGAGAAGAAGCTGGATTCAGGAGTGGCTACAGCACAATAGATCATATCCACGTGCTGAGAGAACTAATTGAAAGAGCGAGGGAATATGAACTTCCATTGTGCATGGCTTTTATCGATTATGAAAAAGCGTTTGATTCGGTGAAACCATCAGCAGTTACAATGGCTCTGAAAACCTGCGGTATTGAAGATGCATACATTAATATTATTAATAACATCTATGAAAATGCAAGTGCAAAGATTAGGCTGTTTGAAAATACAACACACGTGAAAATTGGAAAGGGAGTGAGACAAGGTGACACCATATCTCCGAAGCTTTTTAATGCCACATTGGAAAATGTCTTTCAATCACTGAATTGGGAAAACAAAGGGATAAAGATTAATGGAGATTATCTAACCCACCTTAGTTTTGCTGATGACGTAGTCATTTTTGCAACTAGCCCATCAGAGCTGCAGAGTATGATCCAAGAACCTGCTGACATGAGTAAAGAAGTGGGATTAAAAATGAACTTTCAGAAGACAAAAGTGATGTTCAATGCTTTTACAAGAAATGAAGATTTATCGATTGATGGAGAAAAGCTGGAGATAACAGACACGTACGTTTATCTTGGACAGCAGATATCAAGTGAGGGTCACATTGATGAAGAAATTAATCGGCGTACAAAACTTGCCTGGAGAGCTTTTGGAAGAAACAGCATAATTTTCAAGAGCAATATGCCATTATGTCTTAAAAGAAAAGTGTTTGATCAATGCATCCTTCCAGTGCTTACGTATGGTGCAGAGACGTGGACCTTAACTAAAAGAGACATACAAAGGCTGCAGACAACTCAAAGGAGCATGGAGAGGTGCATACTTGGTGTAACTAGGAGAGATAAGAAGAGGAACTCGTGGATCCGAAAAATGACAAGAGTGGAAGACATCATGATCAGAGTTAAATCCCTGAAATGGCAATGGGCTGGACATACTGCCAGAAGGACAGATCATCGATGGACAGCCGAAATTTTAGATTGGACACCAAGGGACAGGAAAAGACCCAGAAGAAAACCACATGGGAGATGGGTGGATGAAATTCGAAAGTATGCAGGGGTGACATGGAGGAGACTATCACAAGACAGACCGTTGTAGAGGAAACTTGGGGAGACCTTCGTCCAGCAGTGGATTGATAATGGTTGACAATGATGATGATGATGATATATATATATATATATATATTTTTTTTTTGTATGGACCTGCAATATAATAAAATGCTATCAGCTCGTTCAGGATCTGAATTTCAAAAATTCTTTCAGTGGAAAGTTTGTATTCGTTTCTGTCCATGAATTCCAATGAAGCGACACGCTGATTCGTATTTGCGGAATTGGTATACCTCAGCATTTATAGAGCTGTGGTGTTTGCGGCAAATGGTATCGTCAGCAAACGACATATAAAAATATAGAGGCAGATATCTGCACAAAATCGAGTAGTAGTATCAGCAGTTCAGATAGCAGCTATTCAGGATTTAAGCTGTTTCGAACGTGATATGACAATCGGAGCCCGAAAGATGGGTCACTCCATTATTGAAATTATCATGAAATTTGGATTTACACTGCGAATAATTCAATGATATACCAAGACTACAAAACTCATAATAAAAATGAAGAGAGGGAGACCGTAGCGGCCTGCTCCGACGAACTCGGTACCAACTCTTTCGGGCACATGATCAACTCCTGGTGTGAGGACAACACCACGAAGCAATGGATCCCGTATGCATATAAGGTACAGTGGAGGACGGCTTTGGCTATACTGTGGTGTTGGTATTTTCAGCAAGGACCCATTTAGACCCACTCATACGTACGTCTGTAAACCGCTCTGACCGGTGGAGGCTACGTAAACGTCCTTTGAGATGATTTGCACCCGTTCATGTCATGCTACCCCTCCGACGGGTACGACCTCTTTTAACACGAAAATGGCCGCCCCGGTGGCGCAGTGGTCTAAGCGATGGCCTCTGATCATTCGTCCGTAAGGGGTCCGGGTTCGAATCCCGGTGAGGCATGGATGTTCAGTTTGTCTTACGGCACTGGCTCTCTTCCTTCCCTGAAACCAGTGACCCTAAATTAGGGACGGGCGACTACTTATAGCCCATTGAGTTGCTCACGGTGGTCGTTAAACCTCAATTAAATAAAAAAACACAATAATGTTCGCCCGGTTACAATCACAGTCGCATGATTAGGACTGGAGGAACATTCCAGGGATTATAGCTTCCTCCCTTTATCTCCTATTTCGCAGGATTGAAAAGTCATTGAACAAATTTAGGATGCGCTTCAACGTTCCGGCAATTTCAGCAATTCTTCACCGGTAACTACCATGGAATTATAAAGCACTCTTCAGGAAAATATCATAAAATATATCTAACTTCAAGATATTTCAGTTACATACGTAAAATGCTATGAAGATAGTTTTTACAATTTTATGAATTAAGGTATCTGAACAACAAAACTCATTCTCTCAAGAAAACATTTTCTAAAGTGCAATATGTAAGACATTTTACAATTTTTCAAAATAACATCAGGGGTCTTCTCTCATTATTTCTCCTTCTTCGCCATTAAACTGAAAATCAGTGTAATGTTCTAAAGCTGAATATACAATAATAGAACACTGCAGCATTTAAAAATATAACTAAATTTACTATTTTTGAACCACAGTTCACAGGCATTACAATAAGCTAGATCTTTTCTAATATGTTTAGATGGGTTCTCACGTAGTTTCTGTAACCTCAGTTTCAATTGATTTTGTGATTTCGTACCGAGACGAAATGCATTTTTTACGCTTCTCAACCGTAGGTTGAAGAAGCGTATATGCTCCAGCTTTTTCTGTCCGTCTGTCCGTCCATCTGTCTGTTTGTTGGCACGATAACTGTCGTAAAAATGGTTCGATTTCGAAGAACATTTAGTATGTGGTAGGAGACCAATAGGGGACGAACCCTATTGAAAATGGGTGAAGTGGGGTCAAAGGTCACACCATTAGAGCGGGATCCATTCAATTGCCCTTATGCGTGATAACGTGCGTAAATGTGGTTCGATTTCAATGAAATTTTAGTATGTGGTAGGGGACCACCTGGGGACGAACCCTATTCAAAATGGGTGAAGTTGAGTCAAAGGTCAGAACAAAAGAGCCGGATGCATTCGATTGCCCTTATGCGTCATAAGGTGCGTAAAAATGGTTCGATTTCGGTTAAATTTTAGTATGTGGTAGGGAACCAAATCTTCATGCAGGATGGTTCGAATGGTTTCTTTGTTGATGTTTAAAGGCTCTTCCATCATTCTTAGGGACGCACATCGCTTATTTGCCACGAAATCACGCACGTTTTCAATAATCTCAGGTGTCCTAGATGAACTTGGTCTTCCGGTATGCTTATCATCTTCTAGCGTCTCCCTTCCGTCCAAAAAACCCTTGTGCCACAGGAAAACATTTGATCTACTTAAACAAAACTCACCGTAAACTTGTTTCATCATTTGGTACGTTTCCGAGCCACTTTTACCAAGTTTTGCGTTAAATTTAATAACAGCCCTTTGTTCCATCTTAATAATTCAACATGAAAAAAATTTTACTTCTCTAATGAACGCCCGCTTCCTTTGAGTTACTTTAACAACTGCGCAGTACTTTTGACAGAAAGCAAGCAGATGGTCACGGTTTATAACGCATTCGCGATTACACTGGTGGTGCCACCGAAGGCTGAAATCTAGAGCCAGTCTTAAAAATTCTTTGACGCACTGTGCATATGCTTTTAAGAGATCTATTATCTCCTAAGCATCATACTAACAATACATTGCACTTTCAATTGTTTTACTTTTAGCGGTGTCACACACACCTCAAAGAAAATCGCCTTCCTTTTTCATGGAGTAAATTGCAATGTCCGGCTATTTTAATAAATAAATTTATTCAAAGAAATTAGTAAAATTCAACTTGAAAACTTTTCGTTCATTTAATATCGCATATAAACCACCCTTTCTGAAACTGAATTAAATTTTGGAACAAATGGTAGAACAATTCTCAACCTATTATAAGAACTAAAAGGTTAACTTGACTGGAAATGTCTGTGGAATTAATTTCGGTATCCAGTAAGTCCTCAAATTGATGATCCCGTATAAAAAATTTACTGAAAAGTTACTGTTAAATCTATATCAAGTTTTTCCACCTGTCGATTCTCAGGAATATCACGGAAACTTCAATATGCTGTCACTGTGTCCTTTTTTTTAAAGATAAGCCAAACAAAAAGGGATTTAAAAATTATGTACATCAACATTTGAAGTAAGTTAAAGTCAACCAAATGACTAATATGGATAGAATTACACAGATGAGCCATTATATTATTACCTCCCCCAGCGTAGAGAAATGAGCGCGCCTAGAGACACAACGGTGGCGCAGGCGAATTTCTCAGAGCAGTATATATACAACCAGAGAACCGGTTTCGGTTACTGGAGTGTTCGGAGTCAGCATGGGAAAAGTTGCCGATTCATCGGAGTTTAATAAAGGGAATATTGTTTTGACAGGGCGCCTCGGAACTACAATCTGGGAAACAAAGATAAGATTGAACGTGTTTCAGGCATTTATGTTCTTGAAACAAAGAACGTCTGGTGCACACAAGCAGTTATAAGGAAATGGGTCGATTTAATGCTGCCACTTGTTTGCGAGGTGGCCAAAGAGGTCTGCTAGTCTGGGATTCAGCCAGCACTCACCGCGCTAAAGACATCACGGCTAAAGACATAGTCCTTGCAGAGAGATGAATAGATCAAATAATGATTCCCACAGGAATGACTGACTATCTCCAGACTCTTGGTATTGCAATAAACAAGCCATTCAAGAATCTTTTGCGCATGGAAATCAATGACTACATTGAAAATAGAATGGTGAGAAATCAGCGTGGAAACTTTGTGAAGCCTAGCATGCAAGAGGTCGTGACTTGGGTGAATAATTCATGGGATAAAATCACTGGCAGCTGTGTTGTGAATGCACTACGAGCAGGCTACATAGACAAGAAGTGCTCATTTAAGGAGAGTTTTATTGCTGGAAATGAGAAATTGGCGTCAGTGGTTTCACATGATATGGAGTCGCAAGAAATTCTGGCCAGAGTTATGACAATGTTCCAGAAGATGACATGACTGTATTTGAATAAATGTAGATTTTTTTACATGGATAAATGTAGATATTTGTACATCCATAAACGTAGATTTTTGTACATGGATAAATGTTGATTTTGTTACATGACTAAATGCAGATGAAAAAAAAAACGGAAAAAAGTTAGTGGTACATGAAAAAATAAGACGACCCAATGAAAATAAGTATTAGTGCGACTTTTGGAGCAAAAAATAATATAAGGACCGGTCTTAATTTTGGGGAAGCACGGTAAAAGAACTTGTCACATAGTTGGTTGATTTATTTTTATGGCGCAAGGGCCATGTATTGCAAAAGAGCGTCATTCTTACATGAAAGTGTCATTTAAAGAAAGTTCATGCATTTTATGTAGATTCTGTATTGCGTTTTTGAAGACATAATAAAATCCTGTTGGTCAGGAATTATATTGTTTACAAAAAACTTGCGTGTCTTTTGTAAATAGGAAAATATGATATATAAAAAACGTTCTTAGATATACGTTAAATTAATCGAGCTCTTTAATGCACGTTCACAACAGTATGATTTTCGGTTTATTGATGTAGCTCGGATTGTACAACTTATTCAATATTCGTACGTTTCTGAAAGCAATATCTAACAAAACAAATGCCAAATAAATATATTATGTGTCTCAAAGGGAAAAACAGAATTTTTAGATCTGCTAAATGATTCTGTCTTTTATAAGGAAGTATTTTATTTTTCCTGGGGTTAACACGGATGTTTGAAAAATTATTATTTTCGGTATTACCCATTGCAATACCACCGAAAACATTAATTATCCGACATGTGCTAAAACTGGTACGAAAGTCGTGTTTTATAAAATGTAATTAAAGCATATTGATAATAAATACCACTTATGCATATGTCACTGAGTAACTGCGTTTTACTTTCAGAAATCCGTGATTAGGTTTCCGTTCGGTGCCGATATGCAAGTGACCAAAAGAGCTGGTTTGCATCCATTCGTTCAATGTTGACATGGGTTCGTGTTTCGGATGGAGTACAGGAGGAGTGTTTGTTTGATGGTGGCCCCTTTGGCTCTTCACAGAAACCAATGGCCCAACATCAGGTCCTCGAATGTTTACAACAATATGGATTGCTCATGGTTGTTATTATACACTTGAAAAGAGTGCGTAGGTTTCTATCGGACTGCCACTACCACAAAAATATTTTGATGTAAGTTATGTGAAGGTGCACCTTTAGAAGAGAGAGAGAGCAAAATTACTGAAACGAATAACCAATGAATGCTGTTTTCTGTAAATTTCACATGATAAACGCTATCTGTCTGTCATATCGAGTGTACTAAAACCAACATGAAAAGTTGGAATCACAGTGGCAGTAGTATCTTCTTTGTTGTGAAGGAATCTCTAAATATAAAATTTAATTTACCTTGTTTACTCTATTTATCCATATATCTATTTAACTAACTATTTTTAACTTTTAATTAGCTTCGAATTTCTTATGGAGCCACAACAAACAAACACAATTAAAAACCCATATATATATATATATATATATATGGTGTTGGTATTTTCAGCAAGGACCCATTTAGACCCACTCATACGTACGTCTGTAAACCAGTCTGACCGGTGGACGCTATGTTAACTTCCTTTGAGATGATTTGCACCCGTTCATGTCATGCTACCCCTCCGACGGGTACGACCTCTTTCAACACGAAAATGTTCCCCCGGTTACGTTCACAGTCACACGATTAGGACTGGAGGAACATTCCACGGATTATAGGTTCCTCCCTTTATCTGATATTTCGAAGGATTGAAAAGTCATTGAACAAATTTGGGATGCGCTTCAACGTTCCGGCAATTTCAGCAATTCTTCACCGGTAAATACCATGGAATTATAGAGCGATCTTCAAAAAAATATCATAAAATATATCTAACTTCAAGATATTTTACTTACATACGTAAAATGCTATGAAGATAGTTTTTACAATTTTATGAACTAAGGTGTCTGAACAACAAAACTCATTCTCTCAAGAAAACATTTTCTCAAGTGCAATATATGAGACATTTTACAATTTTTCAAAATATCATCAGGGGTCTTCTATCATTATTTCTCCTTCTTCGCCATTAAACTGAAAATCAGTGTAATGTTCTAAAGCTGAATATACAATAATAGAACACTGCAGCTTTTAAAAATATAACTAAGTTTGCTATTTTTAAACCGCAGTTCCCAGGCAGTGCAATAAGCTAGATATTTTCTAATATGTTCAGATTGATTCTCACTGAGTTTCTGTAACCTCAGTTTCAATTGATTTTGTGATTTCGTACCGAGAAGAAATGCATTTTTTACGCTTTCCAACCGTAGGTGGAAGAAGCGTATATGCTCCAGCTTTTTCCGTCCGTCTGTCCGTCTATCTGTCTGTTTGTCGGCACGATAACTGCCGTAAAAATGGTTGGATTTCGAAGAAAATTTAGTATGTGGTAGGGGACCACCAGGGGACGAACCCTATTGAAAATGGGTGAAGTGGGGTCAAAGGTCACACCATTAGATCGGGATCCATTCAATTGCCCTTATGCGTGATAACGTGCGTAAATGTGGTTCGATTTCAATGAAATTTTAGTATGTGGTAGGGGACCACCAGGGGACGAACCCTGTTGAAAATGGGTAAAGTGGGCGTCAAAGGTCACGCCATAAAGAGCAGGATCCATTAAATTGCCCTTATGCGTGATAACGTGCGTAAATGTGGTTCGATTTCAATGAAATTTTAGTATGTGGTAGGGGACCACCTGGGGACGAACCCTATTGAAAATGGGTGAAGAGGAGTCAAAGGTCAGAACAAAGGAGCCGGATGCATTCCATTGCCCTTATGCGTCATAAGGTGCGTAAAAATGGTTCGATTTCGGTTAAAATGTAATATGTGGTAGGGAACCAAATCTTCATGCAGGATGGTTCGAATGGTTTCTTTGTGGATGTTTAAAGGCTCTTCCATCATTCTTAGGGACGCACATCGCTTATTTGCCACGAAATCACGCACTTTTTCAATAATCTCAGGTGTCCTAGATGAACTTGGTCTTCCGGTATGCTTATCATCTTCTAGCGTCTCCCTTCCGTCCAAAAAACGCTTGTGCCACAGGAAAACATTTGATCTACTTAAACAAAACTCACCGTAAACTTGTTTCATCATTTGGTACGTTTCCGAGCCACTTTTACCAAGTTTTGCGTTAAATTTAATAACAGCCCTTTGTTCCATCTTAATAATTCAACATGAAAAAGTTTACTTCTCTAATGAACGCCCGCTTCCTTTGAGTTACTTTAACAACTGCGCAGTACTTTTGACAGAAAGCAAGCAGATGGTCACGGTTTATAATGCATTCGCGATTACACTGGTAGTGCCACCGAAGGCTGAAATCTAGCGCCAGTCTTAAAAATTCTTTGACGAACTGTGCATATGCTTTTAAGAGATCTATTATCTCCTAAGCATCATACTAACAATACATTGCACTTTCAATTGTTTTACTTTTAGCGGTGTCACACGCACCTCAAAGAAAATCGCCTTCCTTTTTCATGGAATAAATTGCAATGGCCGGGTATTTTAATAAATAAATTTATTCAAAGAAATTACTAAAATTCAACTTGAAAAATTTTCGTTCATTTAATCTCGCATATAAACCACCCTTTCTGAAACTGAAATCAAAATTTGAAACAAATGGTATAACAATTCTCAACCTATTATAAGAACTAAAAGGTTAACTTGACTGGAAATGTCTGTGGAATTAATTTCGGTATCCAGTAAGTCCTCAAATTGATGATCCCGTATAAAAAATTTACTCAAAAGTTACTGTTAAATCTATATCAAGTTTTTCCACCTGTCGATTCTCAGGAATATATCGGAAACTTCAATATGCTGTCACTGTGTCCTTTTTTTTTTTATAGAAAAGCTAAACAAAAAGGGATTTAAAAAATATGTACATCAACATTTGAAGTAAGGTAAAGTCAACCAAATGACTAATATGGATAGATTTACACAGATGAGCCATTATATTATTACCTCCCCCAGCGTAGAGAAATGAGCGCGCCTAGAGACAGAACGGTGGCGCAGGCGAATTTCCCAGAGCAGTATATATACAACCAGAGAACCGGTTTCGGTTACTGGAGTGTTCGGAGTCAGTATGGGAAAAGTTGCCGATTCATCGGAGTTTAATAAAGGGAATATTGTTTTGACAGGGCGCCTCGGAACTACAATCTGGGAAACAAAGATAAGATTGAACGTGTTTCAGACATTTATGTTCTTGAAACAAAGAACGTCTGGTGCACACAAGCAGTTATAAGGAAATGGGTCGATTTAATGCTGCCACTTGTTTGCGAGGTGGCCAAAGAGGTCTGCCAGTCTGGGATTCAGCCAGCACTCACCGCGCTAAAGACATCACGGCTAAAGACATAGTCCTTGCAGAGAGATGAATAGATCAAATAATGATTCCCACAGGAATGACTGACTATCTCCAGACTCTTGGTATTGCAATAAACAAGCCATTCAAGAATCATTTGCGCATGGAAATCAATGACTACATTGAAAATAGAATGGTGAGAAATCAGCGTGGAAACTTTGTGAAGCCTAGCATGCAAGAGGTCGTAACTTGGGTGAAGAATTCATGGGATAAAATCACTGACAGCTGTGTTGCGAATGCACTACGAGCAGGCTACATAGACAAGAAGTGCTCATTTAAGGAGAGTTTTATTGCTGGAAATGAGAAATTGGCGTCAGTGGTTTTCACATGATATGGAGTCGGAAGAAATTCTGGCCAGAGTTATGACAATGTTCCAGAAGATGACATGACTGTATTTGAATAAATGTAGATTTTTTTACATGGATAAATGTAGATATTTGTACATCAATAAACGTAGATTTTTGTACATGGATAAATGTTGATTTTGTTACATGAATAAATGCAGATGAAAAAAAAAACGGAAAAAAGTTAGTAGTACATGAAAAAATAAGACGACCCCATGAAAATAAGTATTAGTGTGTCTTTTGGAGCAAAAAATAATATAAGGACCGGTCTTAATTTTGGGGAAGCACGGTAAAAGAACTTGTCACATAGTTGGTTGATTTATTTTTATGGCGCAAGTGCCATGTATTGCAAAAGAGCGTCATTCTTACATGAAAGTGGCATTTAAAGAAAGTTCATGTATTTTATGTAGATTCTGTATTGCGTTTTTGAAGACCTAATAAAATCCTGTTGGTCAGGAATTATATAGTTTACAAAAAACTTGCGTGTCTCTTGTAAATAGGAAAATATGATATATAAAAAACGTTCTTAGATATACGTTAAATTAATCGAGCTCTTTAATGCACGTTCACAACAGTATTATTTTCGGTTTATTGATGTAGCTCGGATTGTACAACTTATTCAATATTCGTACGTTTCTGAAAGCAATATCTAACAAAACAAATGCCAAATAAATATATTATGTGTCTCAAAGGGAAAAACAGAATTTTTAGATTTGCTAAATGATTCTGTCTTTTATAAGGAAGTATTTTATTTTTCCTGGGGTTAACAC
Organism: Macrothele yani; assembly: GCA_039090855.1. NCBI lineage: Eukaryota > Metazoa > Arthropoda > Arachnida > Araneae > Macrothelidae > Macrothele > Macrothele yani. The sequence goes on along the minus strand of CM077018.1, from coordinate 49,914,357 downwards.
GGATGTTTGAAAAATTATTATTTTCGGTATTACCCATTGCAATACCACCGAAAACATTAATTATCCGACATGTGCTAAAACTGGTACGAAAGTCGTGTTTTATAAAATGTAATTAAAGCATATTGATAATAAATACCACTTATGCATATGTCACTGAGTAACTGCGTTTTACTTTCAGAAATCCGTGATTAGGTTTCCGTTCGGTGGCGATATGCAAGTGACCAAAAGAGCTGGTTTGCATCCATTCGTTCAATGTTGACATGGGTTCGTGTTTCGGATGGAGTACAGGAGGAGTGTTTGTTTGATGGTGCCCCCTTTGGCTCTTCACAGAAACCAATGGCCCAACATCAGGTTCTTGAATGTTTACAACAATATGGATTGCTCATGGTTGTTATTATACACTTGAAAAAAGTGCGTAGGTTTCTATCGGACTGCCACTACCACAAAAATATTTTGATGTAAGTTATGTGAAGGTGCACCTTTAGGAGAGAGAGAGAGCAAAATTACTGAAACGAATAACCAATGAATGCTGTTTTCTGTAACCTTCACATGATAAACGCTATCTGTCTGTCATATCGAGTGTACTAAAAACCAACATGAAAAGTTGGAATCACAGTGGCAGTAGTATCTTCTTTGTTGTGAAGGAATCTCTAAATATAAAATTTAATTTACCTTGTTTACTCTATTTATCCATATATCTATTTAACTAACTATTTTTAACTTTTAATTAGCTTCGAATTTCTTATGGAGCCACATTAAACAAACACAATTAAAATCCCATATATATATATATATATATGGTGTTGGTATTTTTAGCAAGGACCCATTTAGACCCACTCATACGTACGTCTGTAAACCGGTCTGACCGGTGGACGCTATGTTAACTTCCTTTGAGATGATTTGCACCCGTTCATGTCATGCTACCCCTCCGACGGGTACGACCTCTTTCAACACGAAAATGTTCCCCCGGTTAGGTTCACAGTCACACGATTAGGACTGGAGGAACATTCCACGGATTATAGCTTCCTCCCTTTATCTCCTATTTCGAAGGATTGAAAAGTCATTGAACAAATTTGGGATGCGCTTCAACGTTCCGGCAATTTCAGCAATTCTTCACCGGTAAATACCATGGAATTATAGAGCGATCTTCAGGAAAATATCATAAAATATATCTAACTTCAAGATATTTTACTTACATACGTAAAATGCTATGAAGATAGTTTTTACAATTTTATGAACTAAGGTGTCTGAACAACAAAACTCATTCTCTCAAGAAAACATTTTCTCAAGTGCAATATGTGAGACATTTTACAATTTTTCAGAATATCATCAGGGGTCTTCTATTATTATTTCTCCTTCTTCGCCATTAAACTGAAAATCAGTGTAATGTTCTAAAGCTGAATATACAATAATAGAACACTGCAGCTTTTAAAAATATAACTAAGTTCGCTATTTTTAAACCGCAGTTCCCAGGCAGTGCAATAAGCTAGATATTTTCTAATATGTTCAGATTGATTCTCACTGAGTTTCTGTAACCTCAGTTTCAATTGATTTTGTGATTTCGTACCGAGAAGAAATGCATTTTTTACGCTTTCCAACCGTAGGTTGAAGAAGCGTATATGCTCCAGCTTTTTCCGTCCGTCTGTCCGTCTATCTGTCTGTTTGTCGGCACGATAACTGCCGTAAAAATGGTTCGATTTCTAAGAAAATTTAGTATGTGGTAGGGGACCACCAGGGGACGAACCCTATTGAAAATGGGTGAAGTGGGGTCAAAGGTCACACCATTAGATCGGGACCCATTCAATTGCCCTTATGCGTGATAACGTGCGAAAATGTGGTTCGATTTCAATGAAATTTTAGTATGTGGTAGGGGACCACCAGGGGACGAACCCTGTTGAAAATGGGTAAAGTGGGCGTCAAAGGTCACGCCATAAAGAGCAGGATCCATTCAATTGCCCTTATGCGTGATAACGTGCGTAAATGTGTTTCGATTTCAATGAAATTTTAGTATGTGGTAGGGGACCACCTGGGGACGAACCCTATTGAAAATGGGTGAAGAGGAGTCAAAGGTCAGAGTAAAGGAGCGGGATGCATTCCATTGCCCTTATGCGTCATAAGGTGCGTAAAAATGGTTCGATTTCGATGAAATTTTAGTATGTGGTAGGGAACCAGATCTTCACGCAGGATGGTTCGAATGGTTTCTTTGTTGATGTTTAAAGGCTCTTCCATCATTCTTAGGGACGCACATCGCTTATTTGCCACGAAATCACGCACTTTTTCAATAATCTCAGGTGTCCTAGATGAACTTGGTCCTCCGGTATGCTTATCATCTTCTAGCGTCTCCCTTCCGTCCAAAAAACGCTTGTGCCACAGGAAAACATTTGATCTACTTAAACAAAACTCACCGTAAACTTGTTTCATCATGTGGTACGTTTCCGAGCCACTTTTACCAAGTTTTGCGTTAAATTTAATAACAGTCATTTGTTCCATCTTAATAATTCAACATGAAAAAAATTTTACTTCTCTAATGAACGCCCGCTTCCTTTGAGTTACTTTAACAACTGCGCAGTACTTTTGACAGAAAGCAAGCAGATGGTCACGGTTTATAACGCATTTGCGATTACACTGGGGGTGCCACCGAAGGCTGAAATCTAGCGCCAGTCTTAAAAATTCTTTGACGCACTGTGCATATGCTTTTAAGAGATCTATTATCTCCTAAGCATCATACTAACAATACATTGCACTTTCAATTGTTTTACTTTTAGTGGTGTCACACGCACCTCAAAGAAAATCGCCTTCCTTTTTCATGGAGTAAATTGCAATGTCCGGCTATTTTAATAAATAAATTTATTCAAAGAAATTACTAAAACTCAACTTGAAAACTTTTCGTTCATTTTATATCGCATATAAACCACCCTTTCTGAAACTGAATTCAAATTTTGGAACAAATGGTAGAACAATTCTCAACCTGTTATAAGAACTAAAAGGTTAACTTGACTGGAAATGTCTGTGGAATTAATTTCGGTATCCAGTAAGTCCTCAAATTGATGATCCCGTACAAAAAATTTACTCAAAAGTTACTGTTAAATCAAGATCAAGTTTTTCCACCTGTCGATTCTCAGGAATCTCCCGGAAACTTTAATATGCTGTCACTGTGTCCTTTTTTTTAAAGAAAAGCTAAACAAAAAGGGATTTAAAAAATATGTACATCAACATTTGAAGTAAGTTAAAGTCAAACAAATGACTAATATGGATAGATTTACACAGATGAGCCATTATATTATTACCTCCCCCAGCGTAGAGAAATGAGCGCGCCTAGAGACAGAACGGTGGCGCAGGCGAATTTCCCAGAGCAGTATATATACAACCAGAGAACCGGTTTCGGTTACTGGAGTGTTCGGAGTCAGTATGGGAAAAGTTGCCGATTCATCGGAGTTTAATAAAGGGAATATTGTTTTGACAGGGCGCCTCGGAACTACAATCTGGGAAACAAAGATAAGATTGAACGTGTTTCAGGCATTTATGTTCTTGAAACAAAGAACGTCTGGTGCACACAAGCAGTTATAAGGAAATGGGTCGATTTAATGCTGCCACTTGTTTGCGAGGTGGCCAAAGAGGTCTGCTAGTCTGGGATTCAGCCAGCACTCACCGCGCTAAAGACATCACGGCTAAAGACATAGTCCTTGCAGAGAGATGAATAGATCAAATAATGATTCCCGCAGGAATGACTGACTATCTCCAGACTCTTGGTATTGCAATAAACAAGCCATTCAAGAATCATTTGCGCATGGAAATCAATGACTACATTGAAAATAGAATGGTGAGAAATCAGCGTGGAAACTTTGTGAAGCCTAGCATGCAAGAGGTCGTAACTTGGGTAAAGAATTCATGGGATAAAATCACTGGCAGCTGTGTTGCGAATGCACTACGAGCAGGCTACATAGACAAGAAGTGTTCATTTAAGGAGAGTTTTATTGCTGGAAATGAGAAATTGGCGTCAGTGGTTTCACATGATATGGAGTCGCAAGAAATTCTGGACAGATTTATGACAATGTTCCAGAAGATGACATGACTGTATTTGAATAAATGTAGATTTTTTTACATGGATAAATGTAGATATTTGTTCATCAATAAACGTAGATTTTTGTACATGGATAAATGTTGATTTTGTTACATGAATAAATGCAGATGAAAAAAAAACGGAAAAAAGTTAGTAGTACATGAAAAAATAAGACGACCCCATGAAAATAAGTATTAGTGCGTCTTTTGGAGCAAAAAAAAATATAAGGACCGGTCTTAATTTTGGGGAAGCACGGTAAAAGAACTTGTCACATAGTTGGTTGATTTATTTTTATAGCGCAAGGGCCATGTATTGCAAAAGAGCGTCATTCTTACATGAAAGTGTCATTTAAAGAAAGTTCATGCATTTTATGTAGATTCTGTATTGCGTTTTTGAAGACATAATAAAATCCTGTTGGTCAGGAATTTTATTGTTTACAAAAAACTTGCGTGTCTTTTGTAAATAGGAAAATATGATATATAAAAAACGTTCTTAGATATACGTTAAATTAATCGAGCTCTTTAATGCACGTTCACAACAGTATTATTTTCGGTTTATTGATGTAGCTCGGATTGTACAACTTATTCAATATTCGTACGTTTCTGAAAGCAATATCTAACAAAACAAATGCCAAATAAATATATTATGTGTCTCAAAGGGAAAAACAGAATTTTTAGATTTGCTAAATGATTCTGTCTTTTATAAGGAAGTATTTTATTTTTCCTGGGGTTAACACGGATGTTTGAAAAATTACTATTTTCGGTATTACCCATTGCAATACCACCGAAAACATTAATTATACGACATGTGCTAAAACTGGTACGAAAGTCGTGTTTTATAAAATATAATTAAAGCATATTGATAATAAATACCACTTATGCATATGTCACTGAGTAACTGCGTTTTACTTTCAGAAATCCGTGATTAGGTTTCCGTTCGGTGCCGATATGCAAGTGACCAAAAGAGCTGGTTTGCATCCATTCGTTCGATGTTGACATGGGTTCGTGTTTCGGATGGAGTACAGGAGGAGTGTTTGTTTGATGGTGCCCCCTTTGGCTCTTCACAGAAACCAATGGCCCAACATCAGGTCCTCGAATGTTTACAACAATATGGATTGCTCATGGTTGTTATTATACACTTGAAAAGAGTGCGTAGGTTTCTATCGGACTGCCACTACCACAAAAATATTTTGATGTAAGTTATGTGAAGGTGCACCTTTAGAAGAGAGAGAGAGCAAAATTACTGAAACGAATAACCAATGACTGCTGTTTTCTGTAACCTTCACATGATAAACGCTATCTGTCTGTCATATCGAGTGTACTAAAAACCAACATGAAAAGTTGGAATCACAGTGGCAGTAGTATCTTTTTTGTTGTGAAGGAATCTCTAAATATAAAATTTAATTTACCTTGTTTACTCTATTTATCCATATATCTATTTAGCTAACTATTTTTAACTTTTATGTAGCTTCGAATTTCTTATGGAGCCACAACAAACTAACACAATTAAAAACCCATATATATATATATATATATATATATATATATATATATATATATGGTGTTGGTATTTTCAGCAAGGACCCATTTAGACCCACTCATACGTACGTCTGTAAACGGGTCTGACCGGTGGACGCTGTGTTAACTTCCTTTGAGATGATTTGCACCCGTTCATGTCATGCTACCCCTCCGACGGGTACGACCTCTTTCAACACGAAAATGTTCCCCCGGTTACGTTCACAGTCACACGATTAGGAATGGAGGAACATTCCACGGATTATAGCTTCCTCCCTTTATCTCCTATTTCGAAGGATTGAAAAGTCATTGAACAAATTTGGGATGCGCTTCAACGTTCCGGCAATTTCAGCAATTCTTCACCGGTAAATACCATGGAATTATAGAGCGATCTTCAGGAAAATATCATAAAATATATCTAACTTCAAGATATTTTACTTACATACGTAAAATGCTATGAAGATAGTTTTTACAATTTTATGAACTAAGGTGTCTGAACAACAAAACTCATTCTCTCAAGAAAACATTTTCTCAAGTGCAATATGTGAGACATTTTACAATTTTTCAAAATATCATCAGGGGTCTTCTATCAATATTTCTCCTTCTTCGCCATTAAACTCAAAATCAGTGTAATGTTCTAAAGCTGAATATACAATAATAGAACACTGCAGCTTTTAAAAACATAACTAAGTTCGCTATTTTTAAACCGCAGTTCCCAGGCAGTGCAGTAAGCTAGATATTTTCTAATATGTTCAGATTGATCCTCACTGAGTTTCTGTAACCTCAGTTTCAATTGATTTTGTGATTTTGTACCGAGAAGAAATGCATTTTTTACGCTTTCCAACCGTAGGTTGAAGAAGCGTATATGCTCCAGCTTTTTCCGTCCGTCTGTCCGTCTATCTGTCTGTTTGTCGGCACGATAACTGCCGTAAAAATGGTTCGATTTCGAAGAAAATTTAGTATGTGGTAGGGGACTACCAGGGGACGAACCCTATTGAAAATGGGTGAAGTGGGGTCAAAGGTCACACCATTAGATCGGGATCCATTCAATTGCCCTTATGCGTGATAACGTGCGTAAATGTGGTTCGATTTCAATGAAATTTTAGTATGTGGTAGGGGACCACCAGGGGACGAACCCTGTTGAAAATGGGTAAAGTGGGCGTCAAAGGTCACGCCATAAGAGCAGGATCCATTCAATTGCCCTTATGCGTGATAACGTGCATAAATGTGGTTCGATTTCAATGAAATTTTAGTATGTGGTAGGGGACCACCTGGGGACGAACCCTATTAAAAATGGGTGAAGAGGAGTCAAAGGTCAGAACAAAGGAGCCGGATGCATTCCATTGCCCTTATGCGTCATAAGGTGCGTAAAAATGGTTCGATTTCGGTTAAATTTTAGTATGTGGTAGGGAACCAAATCTTCATGCAGGATGGTTCGAATGGTTTCTTTGTTGATGTTTAAAGGCTCTTCCATCATTCTTAGGGACGCACATTGCTTATTTGCCACGAAATCACGCACTTTTTCAATAATCTCAGGTGTCCTAGATGAACTTGGTCTTCCGGTATGCTTATCATCTTCTAGCGTCTCGCTTCCGTCCAAAAAACGCTTGTGCCACAGGAAAACATTTGATCTACTTAAACAAAACTCACCGTAAACCTGTTTCATCATTTGGTACGTTTCCGAGCCACTTTTACCAAGTTTTGCGTTAAATTTAATAACAGCCCTTTGTTCCATCTTAATAATTCAACATGAAAAAAATTTTACTTCTCTAATGAACGCCCGCTTCCTTTGAGTTACTTTAACAACTGCGCAGTACTTTTGACAGAAAGCAAGCAGATGGTCACGGTTTATAACGCATTCGCGATTACACTGGTGGTGCCACCGAAGGCTGAAATCTAGAGCCAGTCTTAAAAATTCTTTGACGCACTGTGCATATGCTTTTAAGAGATCTATTATCTCCTAAGCATCATACTAACAATACATTGCACTTTCAATTGTTTTACTTTTAGCGGTGTCACACACACCTCAAAGAAAATCGCCTTCCTTTTTCATGGAGTAAATTGCAATGTCCGGCTATTTTAATAAATAAATTTATTCAAAGAAATTACTAAAATTCAACTTGAAACATTTTCGTTCATTTAATCTCGCATATAAACCACCCTTTCTGAAACTGAATTCAAATTTTGGAACAAATGGTAGAACAATTCTCAACCTATCATAAGAACTAAAAGGTTAACTTGACTGGAAATGTCTGTGGAATTAATTTCGGTATCCAGTAAGTCCTCAAATTGATGATCCCGTAAAAAAATTTACTCAAAAGTTACTGTTAAATCTATATCAAGTTTTTCCACCTGTCGATTCTCAGGAATATCACGGAAACTTTAATATGCTGTCACTGTGTCCTTTTTTTAAAGAAAAGCCAAACAAAAAGGGATTTAAAAATTATGTACATCAACATTTGAAGTAAGTTAAAGTCAACCAAATGACTAATATGGATAGATTTACACAGATGAGCCATTATATTATTACCTCCCCCAGCGTAGAGAAATGAGCGCGCCTAGAGACAGAACGGTGGCGCAGGCGAATTTCCCAGAGCAGTATATATACAACCAGAGAACCGGTTTCGGTTACTGGTGTGTTCGGAGTCAGTATGGGAAAAGTTGCCGATTCATCGGAGTTTAATAAAGGGAATATTGTTTTGACAGGGCGCCTCGGAACTACAATCTGGGAAACAAAGATAAGATTGAACGTGTTTCAGACATTTATGTTCTTGAAACAAAGAACGTCTGGTGCACACAAGCAGTTATAAGGAAATGGGTCGATTTAATGCTGCCACTTGTTTGCGAGGTGGCCAAAGAGGTCTGCTAGTCTGGGATTCAGCCAGCACTCACCGCGCTAAAGACATCACGGCTAAAGACATAGTCCTTGCAGAGAGATGAATAGATCAAATAATGATTCCCGCAGGAAGGACTGACTATCTCTAGACTCTTGGTATTGCAATAAACAAGCCATTCAAGAATCATTTGCGCATGGAAATCAATGACTACTTTGAAAATAGAATGGTGAGAAATCAGCGTGGAAACTTTGTGAAGCCTAGCATGCAAGAGGTCGTAACTTGGGTGAAGAATTCATGGGATAAAATCACTGGCAGCTGTGTTGCGAATGCACTACGAGCAGGCTACATAGACAAGAAGTGCTCATTTAAGGAGAGTTTTATTGCTGGAAATGAAAAATTGGCGTTAGTGGTTTCACATGATATGGAGTCGCAAGAAATTCTGGCCAGAGTTATGACAATGTTCCAGAAGATGACATGACTGTATTTGAATAAATGTAGATTTTTTTACATGGATAAATGTAGATATTTGTACATCAATAAACGTAGATTTTTGTACATGGATAAATGTTGATTTTGTTACATGAATAAATGCAGATGAAAAAAAACGGAAAAAAGTTAGTAGTACATGAAAAAATAAGACGACCCCATGAAAATAAGTATTAGTGCGTCTTTTGGAGCAAAAAATAATATAAGGACCGGTCTTAATTTTGGGGAAGCACGGTAAAAGAACTTGTCACATAGTTGGTTGATTTATTTTTATGGCGCAAGGGCCATGTATTGCAAAAGAGCGTCATTCTTACATGAAAGTGTCATTTAAAGAAAGTTCATGCATTTTATGTAGATTCTGTATTGCGTTTTTGAAGACATAATAAAATCCTGTTGGTCAGGAATTATATTGTTTACAAAAAACTTGCGTGTCTTTTGTAAATAGGAAAATATGATATATAAAAAACGTTCTTAGATATACGTTAAATTAATCGAGCTCTTTAATGCACGTTCACAACAGTATTATTTTCGGTTTATTGATGTAGCTCGGATTGTACAACTTATTCAATATTCGTACGTTTCTGAAAGCAATATCTAACAAAACAAATGCCAAATAAATATATTATGTGTCTCAAAGGGAAAAACAGAATTTTTAGATTTGCTAAATGATTCTGTCTTTTATAAGGAAGTATTTTATTTTTCCTGGGGTTAATACGGATGTTTGAAAAATTATTATTTTCGGTATTACCCATTGCAATACCACCGAAAACATTAATTATCCGACATGTGCTAAAACTGGTACGAAAGTCGTGTTTTATAAAATATAATTAAAGCATATTGATAATAAATACCACTTATGCATATGTCACTGAGTAACTGCGTTTTACTTTCAGAAATCCATGATTAGGTTTCCGTTCGGTGCCGATATGCAAGTGACCACAAGAGCTGGTTTGCATCCATTCGTTCGATGTTGACATGGGTTCGTGTTTCGGATGGAGTACAGGAGGAGTGTTTGTTTGATGGTGCCCCCTTTGGCTCTTCACAGAAACCAATGGCCCAACATCAGGTCCTCGAATGTTTACAACAATATGGATTGCTCATGGTTGTTATTATACGCTTGAAAAGAGTGCGTAGGTTTCTATCGGACTGCTATTACCACAAAAATATTTTGATGTAAGTTATGTGAAGGTGCACCTTTAGAAGAGAGAAAGAGCAAAATTACTGAAACGAATAACCAATGAATGCTGTTTTCTGTAACCTTCACATGATAAACGCTATCTGTCTGTCATATCGAGTGTACTAAAAACCAACATGAAAAGTTTGAATCACAGTGGCAGTAGTATCTTCTTTGTTGTGAAGGAATCTCTAAATATAAAATATAATTTACCTTGTTTACTCTATTTATCCATATATCTATTTAACTAACTATTTTTAACTTTTAATTAGCTTCGAATTTCTTATGGAGCCACAACAAACAAACACAATTAAAAACCCATATATATATATATATATATATATGGTGTTGGTATTTTCAGCAAGGACCCATTTAGACCCACTCATACGTACGTCTGTAAACCGGTCTGACCGGTGGACGCTATGTTAACTTCCTTTGAGATGATTTGCACTCGTTCATGTCATGCTACCCCTCCGACGGGTACGACCTCTTTCAACACGAAAATGTTCCCCCGGTTACGTTCACAGTCACACGATTAGGACTGGAGGAACATTCCACGGATTATACCTTCCTCCCTTTATCTCCTATTTCGAAGGATTGAAAAGTCATTGAACAAATTTGGGATGCGCTTCAACGTTCCAGCAATTTCAGCAATTCTTCACCGGTAAATACCATGGAATTATAGAGCGATCTTCAGGAAAATATCATAAAATATATCTAACTTCAAGATATTTTACTTACATACGTAATATGCTATGAAGATAGTTTTTACAATTTTATGAACTAAGGTGTCTGAACAACAAAACTTATTCTCTCAAGAAAACATTTTCTCAAGTGCAATATGTGAGACATTTTACAATTTTTCAAAATATCATCAGGGGTCTTCTATCATTATTTCTCCTTCTTCGCCATTAAACTGAAAGTCAGTGTAATGTTCTAAAGCTGAATATACAATAATAGAACACTGCAGCTTTTAAAAATATAACTAAGTTCGCTATTTTTAAACCGCAGTTCCCAGGCAGTGCAATAAGCTAGATATGTTCTAATATGTTCAGATTGATTCTCACTGAGTTTCTGTAACCTCAGTTTCAATTGATTTTGTGATTTCGTACCGAGAAGAAATGCATTTTTTACGCTTTCCAACCGTAGGTTGAAGAAGCGTATATGCTCCAGCTTTTTCCGTCCGTCTGTCCGTCTATCTGTCTGTTTGTCGGCACGATAAGTGCCGTAAAAATGGTTCGATTTCAAAGAAAATTTAGTATGTGGTAGGGGACCACCAGGGGACGAACCCTATTGAAAATGGGTGAAGTGGGGTCAAAGGTCACACCATTAGATCGGGATTCATTCAATTGCCCTTATGCGTGATAACGTGCGTAAATGTGGTTCGATTTCAATGAAATTTTAGTATGTGGTAGGGGACCACCAGGGAACGAACCCTGTTGAAAATGGGTAAAGTGGGCGTCAAAGTTTACGCCATAAGAGCAGGATCCATTCAATTGCCCTTATGCGTGATAACGTGCGTAAATGTGTTTCGATTTCAATGAAATTTTAGTATGTGGTAGGGGACCACCTGGGGACGAACCCTATTGAAAATGGGTGAAGAGGAGTCAAAGGTCAGAGTAAAGGAGCGGGATGCATTCCATTGCCCTTATGCGTCATAAGGTGCGTAAAAATGGTTCGATTTCGATGAAATTTTAGTATGTGGTAGGGAACCAGATCTTCACGCAGGATGGTTCGAATGGTTTCTTTGTTGATGTTTAAAGGCTCTTCCATCATTCTTAGGGACGCACATCGCTTATTTGCCACGAAATCACGCACTTTTTCAATAATCTCAGGTGTCCTAGATGAACTTGGTCTTCCGGTATGCTTATCATCTTCTAGCGTCTCCCTTCCGTCCAAAAAACGCTTGTGCCACAGGAAAACATTTGATCTACTTAAACAAAACTCACCGTAAACTTGTTTCATCATGTGGTACGTTTCCGAGCCACTTTTACCAAGTTTTGCGTTAAATTTAATAACAGTCATTTGTTCCATCTTAATAATTCAACATGAAAAAAATTTTACTTCTCTAATGAACGCCCGCTTCCTTTGAGTTACTTTAACAACTGCGCAGTACTTTTGACAGAAAGCAAGCAGATGGTCACGGTTTATAACGCATTTGCGATTACACTGGGGGTGCCACCGAAGGCTGAAATCTAGCGCCAGTCTTAAAAATTCTTTGACGCACTGTGCATATGCTTTTAAGAGATCTATTATCTCCTAAGCATCATACTAACAATACATTGCACTTTCAATTGTTTTACTTTTAGTGGTGTCACACGCACCTCAAAGAAAATCGCCTTCCTTTTTCATGGAGTAAATTGCAATGTCCGGGTATTTTAATAAATAAATTTATTCAAAGAAATTACTAAAACTCAACTTGAAAACTTTTCGTTCATTTTATATCGCATATAAACCACCCTTTCTGAAACTGAATTCAAATTTTGGAACAAATGGTAGAACAATTCTCAACCTGTTATAAGAACTAAAAGGTTAACTTGACTGGAAATGTCTGTGGAATTAATTTCGGTATCCAGTAAGTCCTCAAATTGATGATCCCGTACAAAAAATTTACTCAAAAGTTACTGTTAAATCAAGATCAAGTTTTTCCACCTGTCGATTCTCAGGAATCTCCCGGAAACTTTAGTATGCTGTCACTGTGTCCTTTTTTTAAAGAAAAGCTAAACAAAAAGGGATTTAAAAAATATGTACATCAACATTTGAAGTAAGTTAAAGTCAACCAAATGACTAATATGGATAGATTTACACAGATGAGCCATTATATTATTACCTCCCCCAGCGTAGAGAAATGAGCGCGCCTAGAGACAGAACGGTGGCGCAGGCGAATTTCCCAGAGCAGTATATATACAACCAGAGAACCGGTTTCGGTTACTGGAGTGTTCGGAGTCAGTATGGGAAAAGTTGCCGATTCATCGGAGTTTAATAAAGGGAATATTGTTTTGACAGGGCGCCTCGGAACTACAATCTGGGAAACAAAGATAAGATTGAACGTGTTTCAGGCATTTATGTTCTTGAAACAAAAAACGTCTGGTGCACACAAGCAGTTATAAGGAAATGGGTCGATTTAATGCTGCCACTTGTTTGCGAGGTGGCCAAAGAGGTCTGCTAGTCTGGGATTCAGATAGCACTCACCGCGCTAAAGACATCACGGCTAAAGACATAGTCCTTGCAGAGAGATGAATAGATCAAATAATGATTCCCGCAGGAATGACTGACTATCTCCAGACTCTTGGTATTGCAATAAACAAGCCATTCAAGAATCATTTGCGCATGGAAATCAATGACTACATTGAAAATAGAATGGTGAGAAATCAGCGTGGAAATTTTGTGAAGCCTAGCATGCAAGAGGTCGTGACTTATGTGAAGAATTAATGGGATATAATCACTGGCAGCTGTGTTGCGAATGCACTACGAGCAGGCTACATAGACAAGAAGTGCTCATTTAAGGAGAGTTTTATTGCTGGAAATGAGAAATTGGCGTCAGTGGTTTCACATGATATGGAGTCGCAAGAAATTCTGGCCAGAGTTATGGCAATGTTCCAGAAGATGACATGAGCGTATTTGAATAAATGTAGATTTTTTTACATGGATAAATGTAGATATTTGTACATCAATAAACGTAGATTTTTGTACATGGATAAATGTTGATTTTGTTACATGAATAAATGCAGATGAAAAAAAAAACTAAAAAAAGTTAGTAGTACATGCAAAAATAAGACGACCCCATGAAAATAAGTATTAGTGCGTCTTTTGGAGCAAAAAATAATATAAGGACCGGTCTTAATTTTGGGGAAGCACGGTAAAAGAACTTGTCACATAGTTGGTTGATTTATTTTTATGGCGCAAGGGCCATGTATTGCAAAAGAGCGTCATTCTTACATGAAAGTGTCCTTTAAAGAAAGTTCATGCATTTTATGTAGATTCTGTATTGGGTTTTTGAAGACATAATAAAATCCTGTTGGTCAGGAATTATATTGTTTACAAAAAACTTGCGTGTCTTTTGTAAATAAGAAAATATGATATATAAAAAACGTTCTCAGATATACGTTAAATTAATCGAGCTCTTTAATGCACGTTCACAACAGTATTATTTTCGGTTTATTGATGTAGCTCGGATTGTACAACTTATTCAATATTCGTACGTTTCTGAAAGCAATATCTAACAAAACAAATGCCAAATAAATATATTATGTGTCTCAAAGGGAAAAACAGAATTTTTAGATTTGCTAAATGATTCTGTCTTTTATAAGGAAGTATTTTATTTTTCCTGGGGTTAACACGGATGTTTGAAAAATTATTATTTTCGGTATTACCCATTGCAATACCACCGAAAACATTAATTATCCGACATGTGCTAAAACTGGTACGAAAGTCGTGTTTTATGAAATATAATTAAAGCATATTGATAATAAATACCCCTTATGCATATGTCACTGAGTAACTGCGTTTTACTTTCAGAAATCCGTGATTAGGTTTCCGTTCGGTGAAGATATGCAAGTGACCAAAAGAGCTGGTTTGCATCCAATCGTTCGATGTTGACATGGGTTCGTGTTTCGGATGGAGTACAGGAGGAGCGTTTGTTTGATGGTGCCCCCTTTGGCTCTTCACAGAAACCAATGGACCAACATCAGGTCCTCAAATGTTTACAACAATATGGATTGCTCATGGTTGTTATTATACACTTGAAAAGAGTGCGTAGGTTTCTATCGGACTGCCACTACAACAAAAATATTTGATGTAAGTTATGTGAAGGTGCACCTTTAGAAGAGAGAGAGAGCAAAATTACTGAAACGAATAAGCAATGAATGCTGTTTTCTGTAACCTTCACATGACAAACGCTATCTGTCTGTCATATCGAGTGTACTAAATACCAACATGAAAAGTTGGAATCACAGTGGCAGTAGTATCTTCTTTGTTGTGAAGGAATCTCTAAATATAAAATTTAATTTACCTTGTTTACTGTATTTATCCATATATCTATTTAGCTAACTATTTTTAACTTTTAATTAGGTTCGAATTTCTTATGGAGCCACAACAAACAAACACAATTAAAAACCTATAAATATATATATATATTGCAACTTTCGTTTTAAATTCTAAAGTTTTTCCTTAGTTTTCAGCTTTGCTCTTCAGTATATATATATATACTGTATATATATATTTTGTAACCTGCAATATAATAAAATGCTATCAGCTCGTTCAGGATCTGAATTTCAAGAATTCTTTCAGTGGAAAGTTTGTATTCGTTTCTGTCCAAGAATTCTAATGAAGCGACACGCTGATTCGTATTTGCGGAATTGGTATACCTCAGCATTGGTAGAGCTGTGGTGTTTGCGGCAAATGGTATCGTCAGCAAACGACATATAAAAATATAGAGGCAGATATCTGCACAAAATCGAGTAGTAGTATCAGCAGTTCAGATAGCAGCTATTCAGGATTTAAGCTGTTTCGAACGTGATATGACAATCGGAGCCCGAAAGATTTGTCACTCCATCATTGAAAATATCAAGAAATTTGGATTTACACTGCGAATAATTTAATGATATACCAAGACTACAAAACTCACGATAAGAATGAAGAGAATGAGACCGTAGCGGCTTGCTCCGACGAATCTCGGTACCAACTCTTTCGGGCAGATGATCAACTCCGGGTGTGAGTACAGCACCGCGAAGCAATGGATCCCGTATGCCTATAAGTTACAGTGAAGGACGGCTTTCGCTATATTGTGGTGTTGGTATTTTCAGCAAGGACCCATTTAGACCCACTCATACGTACGTCTGTAAACCGGTCTGACCGGTGGATGCTATGTTAACTTCCTTTGAGATGATTTGCACCCGTTCATGTCATGCTACCCCTCCGACGGGTACGACCTCTTTCAACACGAAAATGTTCCCCCGGTTACGTTCACAGTCACACGATTAGGACTGGAGGAACATTCCACGGATTATAGCTACCTCCCTTTATCTCCTATTTCGAAGGATTGAAAAGTCATTGAACAAATTTGGGATGCGCTTCAACGTTCCGGCAATTTCAGCAATTCTTCACCGGTAAATACTAAGGAATTATAGAGCGATCTTCAGGAAAATATCATAAAATATGTCTAACTTCAAGATATTTTACTTACATACGTAAAATGCTATAAAGATAGTTTTTGCAATTTTATGAACTAAGGTGTCTGAACAAGAAAACTCATTCACTCAAGAAAACATTTTCTCAAGTGCAATATGTGAGACATTTTACAATTTTTCAAAATATCATCAGGGGTCTTCTATCATTATTTCTCCTTCTTCGCCATTAAACTGAAAATCAGTGTAATGTTCTTAAGCTGAAAATACAATAATAGAACACGGCAGCTTTTAAAAATATAACTAAGTTCACTATTTTTAAATCACAGTTCCCAGGCAGTGCAATAAGCTAGATATTTTCTAATATGTTCAGATTGATTCTCACTTAGTTTCTGTAACCTCAGTTTCAATTGATTTTGTGATTTCGTACCGAGAAGAAATGCATTTTTTACGCTTTCCAACCGTAGGTTGAAGAAGCGTATATGCTCCAGCTTTTTCCGTCCGTCTGTCCGTCTATCCGTCTGTTTGTCGGCACGATAACTGCCGTAAAAATGTTTCGATTTCGAAGAAAATTTAGTATGTGGTAGGGGACCACCAGGGGACGAACCCTATTGAAAATGGGTGAAGTGGGGTCAAAGGTCACACCATAAGAGCGGGATCCATTCAATTGCCCTTATGCGTGATAACGTGCGTAAATGTGGTTCGATTTCAATGAAATTTTAGTATGTGGTAGGGGACCACCAGGGGACGAACCCTGTTGAAAATGGGTAAAGTGGGCGTCAAAGGTCACGCCATAAGAGCGGGATCCATTCAATTGCCCTTATGCGTGATAACGTGCGTAAATGTGGTTCGATTTCAATGAAATTTTAGTATGTGGAAGGGGACCACCTGAGGACGAACCCTATTGAAAATGGGGGAAGTGGATTCAAATGTCAGGACAAAGGAGCGGGATGCATTCCATTATCCTTATGCATTATAAGGTGCGTAAAAATGGTTCGATTTCGATGAAATTTTAGTATGTGGTAGGGAAGCATCTGGAGAGGAACTCTCTTAAAAATGGTACAAATGGAGTCAAATGTCAGGACATAGGATCGGGATCCATTCCATCGCCCTTATCTCACACTATTAAGGTGGACGTCATGTAATTTTGCTTCCTATATTTCCAATGGAAAACCTTTTGTACACATTTCCTTCACAATTAGTTCCTTCACATTTCCTTCACAATTAGTTCCTTCACATTTCCTTCACAATAGATGGAAATTTAAACATCGATTAAAATAACTTCATACTATAACTTGGAATACTTAACATTTTCTAAAACATAAGCATAATTATATTAAAAAACAATAACGTTTCCTTTGGTGGTGTTGAAATCAGAAAAATGTTGGCGCGACCTGTATTTTGATGAAGTCAGTGGACAAATAAATGTTGGATTGCATAATTGCGGTTATGGTTTAGAAATATTAAGTATTCCAAGTTATGAAATGAAGCTTTTTTAATCGTTCACATTTTCATTCTTGGTAACGCATTAATTTTGAAGAAAATGTGTACAGAACTTTTTCCATTGAAAGTATAGGAAACAAAATTACTTGACGTCCACCTTAAAGTAGCAATTCTTGTATGTATGTATGTACATTTTATTTTGAGAACGGCTCTAAGGATTTTGATGAAATTTCTTAACCTACCGTTTCTTGGTACTAGAAATCGATTTAGCTTGATCTCCACTTTATGAGAATTCCTTTAGTGGGTTAAATAACCACCCTGAATTATAACGATTTTAGTGTCATGGCGTCGTTCCATTAATGTTTCCAATGCTTAGAAATCTTATGACGTCACACTCTTGCGTTTGAGAAGGTTGGCGCGCGGTCACGCCATCTGTCTCATTACGTCACGCGTTGTATGTAGATCCTATTAAAATTTTATGACGTAATGAAGCAGATGGGAATCGCGACCGAGTAGATGGTCGCGATTTCCAACTGCTTCGTTACGTCACGCGTTGTGTGCGTATGTCCGTCCGCACGATAACTCGCGTAATAATCGTTCGATTTCGATGAAATTTTAGTATCTAGTAGGGTATCACCTGGGAAGGAACCTTATTTAAAGTGAACAAAATGGGGTGAAAGATCAGTTCATTGGAGCGGGAACTAACGTTAAAAAGGTTCGATTTCGATGAAATTTTAGTATGTGGTAGGGGACTACCTGGCCACAAACCCTATTGAAAATGGGCGAAATTGGGTCAAAGGTCAGGACATAGGAGCGGAATCACTTCCATCGCCATTATGCGTCATAACGTACGTAAAAATGCTTCGATTTGGATGAAATGTTAGTATGTTGTAGGAGCATGCCTGGGGACGAATTCTGTTAAAAATGGGCGAAATAAGGTAAAAGGTTAGGACACAGGACGGGATCTATTCCAAAGCCCTTATACATCATGACTTACGTAAAAATGCTTCGATTGCGACAAAACATTTTCATGTTTTTTCGGAGGTATACCGAACCAGTTCTGTTGAATATAATCGATATGGGATCAAGGGTCACGGCACAGGACCGCGATTTATTCCACAGCCATTATTCTCATAACTTCAGTGATAACCTTAGTAATGATTTCTGGTTTGTTCGAAAGCGTATTGTAATCGATGCATTGCATGATTTTACAAACTTGTTTTCTCAGCATTTCCTATGCATAATGATATGTTGTAGGCCAGGTCTGAAGTATTATTTTTTCATTTTTTTATAACAATTCTTTCAAACGGGAATGACGTGACGCCGTAGGTCCTACCGATGCTGAAAATAGGAACGGACAGGTGTTCATAAAGGGCATATTATAATGCAAAAGGTAAAAAATTCGAGTTCTAGAAAGTATTATTTGCCTTAGGCTTACGCTAAGTTCTGAATAGAAGCTACGAATTTATAATGTATTTCTTTAATTAAGCAAATGATTTTCCTGCTTTAATATTTCATTGAATTCTGTTCTATTGAACTGTTTCTAAATGTCGCCCAAATATGAGAGGAAAATCTACAGTGGCTGAAATTACAACACGCACTTTCCCCTTCTTAATGTATTAGTCGCAATGCCGTTTTTCGCTCGTGAGTATGGGAAAACTCTCAGAGCAGCGGAGATAAACGGGGCTGTGTTCTAAAGTTCTGCTGTTTTCTAACAGCCGAAAAAGTTTCACAATTATATTTCCTGACAGAAAGACGTAGTATTTTGATAGACAGTTTTACAAATTGTTTACACAGAGAATGTGAAGAACTGTGACAAATGGGTTTGTAGTACACTGTTTTTCTTGTAGGTGTTGGAATGCGATATCCGCTTCCTGCAGAACAATCCACCTAATATTATGAATGCGATGGCAAAACAGTGTTTTATTTAGAATCCTCGTTATGCAGTATTACTGAAAAAAGCTTCAACATCATAGATTGTTTGCACACAAGCAAACCGCCAAAAATATCTCTTTTCAGTAATCAGAACACCATACTTTGAGCATGAAGTCTGCGAAACTTGTTATTATTTCATGTCCCAGTGATTCTGCTTGCACTATAAGCAGAAAAATATGAATATATAGTATACGGTGAAAATTATGCAATAATGCATTTATTTCTTGTCTCATTCCGATTTTTGTTGCAAAGCAATCCAATCTGAATTTTGGAACAAAAGCTCAGTTAAAGCAAAATGGAGATTTGCAGAATTGATTAAGCTATTAACCTCACATGATAATCTTGGAAGTTACGGCTCAGCACAGCAACACATTTTGATTTATAAACGCATTCCGTACACGATACTTTCATATTGTTTTACATGTAAGACATACTAAGATTTTGTTATTCTTGAAGAAAAACACCCAACAACCTTCCATTAAAGCGATATAAGCCAAAATTGTGCCGGTGTAGTGTTTCGCTGCGTTAGACGAAATCAGTTACGTAGGTGCTTCCGATGCTACTTGAGCAGCTGAGAAAGTCGAAAGACGGAACGGGGTGTTGTGTAATGGCCGTAAATTTTGATCAGTCGAAATGTGCAGGAAAGTTTTATAGAAATATAAGTCTCACGTAAACCAATTGCCCGTCAGTGTTACCGATGACTACGAAAAGCATGCGGAGAAGAAGAGGTTCACACCGTCCTGTACAATTATGTATCGGTATATAAAACCTTGACAGACTGTTCAAAATTATTAGAATTTACTGTTAAGAACGGACTAAAATTGATAGCAAAAATATTGTTTCCCTCTTGATGAAAATTATCTCAGAATCATAAGTAATTTTAATGCTGAAGAACATGAACTATACGTTCTTCAAAAGTATGTGCGACGTTATGCACATTAGCTACAGTGGTATATGATAAATGACAGAATATTGTGCGTTTTGAAAATATCACAAACTTAAAAGTCCTCTGGAATCACTTCGTACATTAGATTGTGATGCATTCCTGCAATTATTAAAAGCATATTGTGTGTGTATTACAAAAAAAGTTATTTAGAAAAATTCTGGTTCACACCCATCATCTGGAAATTATCTTACATTAATGGTTTGCAAAAATATGTATAATTATTTTGTCCCAATCCTTTTCTGTCATGTCATGTCAACTGTATTTTATCAAAAACCGCCATAAACGGCCTATAAGTTAATTATTTCTGCAAGTTATAATAGGAAGGAAATAATGGGTATGCCTTGATCCATTAACTGTCTCGCAAATCAATTTGCTTTTCTCTACTCCAAGATATAAAAATTAGTGTTTTTTTTAATCATTGTAGAAGTCGATCAAGCTTGGCATTAGAGGAACAAGATCATTCATGGTGAACAAATTAAAATAGAACATAGAGCAAAAATATAGAAATTTAAAAGATATATAGAAAACAAAATGATGCTGGACTTGAAATATCGTAGAAAAGAGAAATTAGAAATGAGATGGATGGTCTGGACATTCCTGTAAGGAACTAGCAAGAACCCTTCGCTACGCTGGTTTTAATTGCCTAATCTAATCGAGGATTTTTTTTTATCTTTTCTCTTAATTTAGGAAAATGTTTTCTTTTCCAACAGCGGTGGAATGAGATCATTTTACAAGGTATTGTGGTTTTCGTCTTCCCACTTTGAAGCTATTCTTTTTTTCCGGATTCGAGAGATGGACCAGTATTGCCGGGAGTACTCACGGCGTTTAAAAATGTATGAATGAGAGGAAAGGTGTGAACATATTTATTATTTATAATAGTTTTGTTTAGCTTTTTATGGGGACAGGTATAATTAATTATTTTCACAAGGCGCAGTCTGTCCTTATTTACATGCATGGTTGGTCTTTTTAATGAGTTGTGACCGAATTTTGAGACCGTTCCTACTGTTGAATGGTGGAAAAAGTTTTTCATTTCTTGTGAGTTCACAGTAGTAATCTTTGTGTCCCCCTCGCCATTTGGGAAAGGGATACAGGGACTTTGGGATCCCGACTGAGATGCACTTTGTAGTGTATTTCATAGGGTAGCCTTGCATTTCAAAAGATATGTTTGATAATTATAATGCCACTGAATAAATGAAAATAGTTTTCAGCGTTTTACTCTTCCTGGTCGAAATGATTTGCATGTTAAATATACCGCCTATGCGGATGACGTTGTTTTGTACTCAGGAAACGGACATTCCATAAGAACGGCCATGGGAGAATATGGGATTATTACTGGTGCGAAAACTGACATTCAAGGTAAAAAAATCCCATTTGTTGACAATGGGCGGATCAAGCAGGAATTACCAGTTTAGCAGACGTTAAAATGTTTGGAATATATTTTTCACACGATGGTAGATGTCATCCCGCGTGGGATAATATCCTATGTGATCAAGAAAATATACATACAGGATTTCAATAACAGATGGAACAAAACGTGCTAGTTCATTAACAGTTTTTAAAGTATTTAGGTGTCTTGCAATCCCACTAAGATCTGTTCTTACTAAGAGGACACGTTTGATGTTAATATTCCTATGGAATGAGTAAATCAAAGACATCGGACGAAATGTTTTGCACGAGACAGCAATCTTCGTTTGATTGGAAAAAATTATCTCAACTAATGAAATACGGGATTACACTATTGCACAATTCAAATTTGGAAGGTGTGAATCAGTTTATTGGTGTAAATATGAGATGGATATGAAGTCAGATAATATCCGAAACCTTGAAAATTTCGTCGTCCTGGAGCAGGAATCGAGCCCGCGTCTCCTGGATAGCGCGGTTGTATTCAAATTAATTGGAGATTTGAAATTTTGACATTCTTAGTGTGGTCATTAGCATACTCGGGCGCTCCGTGAGTCGCGGGTTCAATTCCCTCTCCAGGACACAATTTTCATGTTTTCGGATATCATCGGATTTTACGTCATTTCATATTTACACCAATAAACGGATTCGCAACTTTCCAAGGCAACTTTCAAATCTTTGACTATCTGTTTTAAGACATTCAGGTTTTTATATATAAATAAGTGGTTAACAAATTAGGACTTTACAAACTATAATTATTTATGTAATATGCTGAGTCTGGACAATAAGAAATATGTAACGAAAATTCCACAGTGGAAAATTCCTTTATTATATTATGAAAATTTGAATCAGATTGTTAAATTTGGTTAAAGAATTAGTGTAATGAATAGAAGAGCCTTTGTAATTAACCTCCCTTAAGACGTGCTTCCGAGCAGACACATAATCTGTCGTTGAGCAGTTGGACCTGTCACTGAGGGAGCTGTGTATTGCCACTATTGAAGAGTAACGAAATCGTGTTAAAGAAAGTCATTATAGGGTTTGTTTTTCACTTCAATGTTTCTATATTCGGTTTCGATATCTTTTCTGTTTCAACAAAGAACATTGACATTTCGGTTTAAATTTCAAGGAAAGAAGTAAAATCAATTATATGTAAAGAATAAAGGCATTTGCAGTTTAAAGAAATGCATTGCCGGACAACTGCTAAGGACGGATGACAATAGCAACGATAGCAACCATAAAATGGAAGGCAGGAAAATGTGGAAATTAGCATTAGTGCGGGATACAGTTAGACGTGTTGTGCGTATGCAAATTTTGGATTGCCGAACTTGTTCGTGACGTCATAGCGCTGATAAGAGATATAAAGGATTTGACGCGTATTGACCGTTGTTGTTCAAACGCAAAGTTGAAAGGGAAAGAATCAATTGACGAACTTACAATTTTCAATATGTCTTCCCGACATCACCTAGATGATTTTACGCGTGGTCGTATTATTGGCAAGATTGAAGAAGGGCGAAAAATAACAGATGTTGCCAGGGAGTTCTACGTCAGCCACAGTGTTGTTTTAAGGCTTTGGAAATCATTTCAAACAAATGGAGAGTGTAGCAAACGTCACGGGGGAGGTCGTGTTCGCAGTACGACACCTGCAGAAGATCGGTACATAGTGCTATCAACAAAAAGACACCGGCGCAGCACAGCTAGTGAGGTGGAAAATCAGTTTTTGGCTGCTACTGGTAAACGGATCTCCCGAAAAATAGTTGCCAGACGTTTGCATGAAGGAGGACTATACGCCCGCCGTCCTGTTTTGTGCATCCCATTGTCCAGACGTTACCGTACCGCCCGTTTGCAATGGTGCCATCAACATCGCAATTGGACTGATAACGACTGGTCTGATGTCCTCTTCTCAGATGGGAGTAAATACAGTCTATCGTCTGATTGTCGACGACAACTGATCTGGCGTGATAGTGGTACTGCATATTGTCCAGCAAACATACAGGAAAGGGACCGATATCCGACATGTAGTGTCATGGTATGGGCTGGCATCATGATCAATGGCCGTACGTCCCTCTATGTGCTTCCAACTGGGACTATGACTGGCCAACGATACATTAATGATGTTCTGCTACCTCATGTTCGCATGTTCCATGGTGCTGTCGGTGATAGATTCATTTTCATGGACGACAACGCAACATGTCATCGAACAGTCGCTGTCCAGGAGTGTCTTGAGAGCGAGGATATTCAACGCCTCGTATGGCCAGCACGTTCTCCAGATCTGAATCCCATTGAAAGTGTGTGGGATGCTTTGGGGAGGAGTCTTGCTGGTCGCCAATGCCCTCCAATAAACAAGGACACCCTCATCCGTGCACTGACAGAGGAATGGGATAAATTACCCCAACAGCTGCTTGATAATGTTGTGCAAAGCATGACACGACGTGTGGAATCTTGCATCGCCCACCATGGTGGCCATATCCCGTATTGATATCTTACGCCGGAACACCTGCGGACGGTAATTGCATTTTTTTCACGTTTACGTATTCTGCACAAAATGGCCTGTTTGTCCCTTGAACACGTTCCAAAGCCTTCTGGATTTCAGAGCACAATAAATTGTCTTTCTCGTAATGTCCTGGCATTCTGACATTATTTTATTTCACTTGGCATCCAACCACACTTACTTTTTTATGCGCTATATAGCCGTTTATGATCCGTCCTCAGCAATTGTCCAGCAGTGTGTTTGCAATCATATCTCTCTTTTTCATGCTATGCTTCGCATGCTGCATCTGCTAAAGATCAGGCTTCCAGGTGTTTCGCTTGATTCTGGGAAAAAATCTACAAACATTTTATCGTCACTTCAACGAAATTTGGTGAAAAGGTGACTCTCGAATTTTTCAGTAATTATAAATTTACTACAAATGTATCTGTAATATAAATTTGTATTGCAGTCTGAAACTGAAATTTCGGAATTCAAATATTATTTAAGCATGATAATTTCTAGTCCATTCCTTCCGTGGAGTTGTTGATTTTCACGAAGCTTCGAATCTTTCCAATATCTTCAGAACACTTTGAACAGCAAATTGATGCTTCTGCAATTTAATACGCATTTAGTTTAAGAATAGGCATTCCAGTCAACTACCATTTATGATGTAAGAAGGGCAGAATATTGGCAAACGTTTCTATGCAGTATGTTAGTTATACAGAATAAAAAAATCATTTAATGGCACTTCTCGGTGAAACGAATGTCTTTTCGTCAGTACCCACTCTTTCCTGGACTGGATACACAAAAAACTGTCATAAATCTGTAAATGGTGAAATAACAAAGATATTTTATTTCGCTGAACTTTGACCTTCTAATGGGATGCTTTATCAAGGGAAGCTATATTAGAGGAACATATTTTTCCGTTTAACATTTAAAATTGAAATCAAGGGAACATAACGAAGTTTGAAATCACAAAACATGATTATA
The DNA here is from genome assembly GCA_039090855.1 of Macrothele yani. Lineage (NCBI taxonomy): Eukaryota > Metazoa > Arthropoda > Arachnida > Araneae > Macrothelidae > Macrothele > Macrothele yani. The sequence continues at coordinate 49,888,979 of CM077018.1, read as the reverse complement.
CAAACACATGAATTTTGTAATTGTCATTTCTTGGGTCTAACATTCAACACAATGAAGATATAAAATCATAGTCTTTGTTTGTCTACAGGTCATTATTTGTGGACTATGGAGTTATACGATGATAATTGTTCGAAAGACGCAACATCATTTCAGATATCAAATATTGTGACAATTTCTATAGTCTCTCTGATTCCCAATTTCCCTGAAAGTTCTAAAAGAGGCCACCAGAGTCCTTCCTTTTCATAGTCAAACTACTGCGTTGTATAGTACTTCTCCCGTTAAAGTTGTTCCTCCATCTACACGAATTTTACTGGTATGCTCCTCGTTTTCCACACGTAGAGATCTTTCGCCATGCCGACGTAGGGCGTAATTGAGGAATCTGGAAATCTGAGAAATGGTACAGATCCTGCAGGATAGGCTTCATCTGTGTTTTGTTACCTGTATCTAATAACTTACCAACATAATTTTGTGGCTTGAATGAGTCTTCAGTACCGTTGGCTGTTACAAAATTTTGGACATAGGAGAGTAGAAGTATATGCGACATGCTGCCATTAAACTTTGTTTCGGAATTACTTGTTCTGTTTCTTAACTAGCTCTTTTTCAACTCTGGAAGTATTTTGCGTAGTTCTCATTCTTGGAAAATTCTTGAGATTCCATTTTCTTTTGTTAAGTTGAAAATTTCCTGAAATTTTCAGAGTACTCTGCGTTATATTAAATTTTGGCAGCGTCTAATATCGTAAATGAAGTATACCTGTATATTCGGCGCACTTAAATTCTGGCACACTTAAATTCCGGCGATAAATCTTTTGGTGATGTATTTTTCAGTTTTAAGCGATTTATTTTATCTAATACGAATTTAGGAAAAGGAAGATAAGGAATATTATTGGCAAAAATTATTAGGGTTATGAAATGGTCTATATTTGATAAATCTGCATGAAGACACATAAATGAATGGTAAAATATTGATTGAAGACTTTCTTTTTGTATCCAGATGCAGCCACTATCACTAGTAAAACGGAGTCTTATAAGCAGGCTTTTTCGTAATTTAGAGATACACTTTCCCGAGTAGGAGCACAGCAACCACCATCGGAAGAAGATATCTCTCATGTCTCAGCAGTACCTTTTCGCGAAAATGATCGGAAACGTTACCTCTCACTACTCGGCAAACTTAGCTTCGAAAAGAATTGATACGCATATGTACGTGAAGCCGCACATCAGAAAAGAACGCCAAATATAAATCAAACAGTCCGTGGTAGTCAATTATACAGAACGTCACATATTTTTCTGGCAATAATAATTTAATACTTAAGGTGCAAAAATATTTGATACGAATGCACTTCGCCTTACCAATTAAGTGTCAATGGTGTCAAAGAGAACTTTTTTAACTTTTGCCTAATTAAGTTTTTTTATTCCAATAAAAAACTGTGAGTAGATACCTAATTGATATAAGCTGTTACACTTGGAAATAACGCCAGAACACTGTCCTCTCTAAATCAGCACCAGAACTTTAAAAAAGCAAAATAACAAAATCATTTCTACTCTGAAAGACATAGAACAAACACAATTTAAATTCGCCAAGGAAGCATGCTTTAGAAAGTACTTCGAATGTTATCTTTTGTATTTTCATACTAACGAAAAGAAACAATGTGCGAAATTCGTTAAGCATTTCTTGTAATTCAGAAAAATTATATTCAACGTATTAAATGAAACCAATTTACAATATTTGGTACTTTCGCATGATTAATTTAGTTATATTTGAAAACCTTTTGTTTGAATTACAATATTCATTATTACGTTGCTTTACAAAATTCAAATTCTTACACTGCGGAAGAGACAGAGTTTCTCTGAAATATGTAGTCCCAGATGTTTTCATGTTTGTGACAGTGTACATGTAATATATCTCATAAACTCGTAAATTTTTTTCAGTGTATTGTTTCATCTGGTTTTTTCCGTGAAACATAAGTGCCTGTAACTCAATCAAAATGTAGACACCAAATTTACCATTCACTTAGTGTTCCTGAATTTTTTCCATATCTTAAAGCGAACCTGAATCTCAGTTCTTGAGTTAATCACAATGAAGAGTTTTCCAAAATTTATTAGTGTCGCCTTTAGCGTACACGTTTGGGTTACATATTTAATTAAATTTAAAATTAATGTCTAGGACATATAACTTTTTTCTTTTACGACAATTCGTGCAGCAGTACAAGAACTGCACATTTTTACAAATTGGCGGTTACGATAACCTTGTAAGTGTATGGAAAATTCTTCGTAAAACTACTGTTTGCATGGACTTGTTTTTCAACAGATATTTTGCTGTAGTTTAAATATTTGCTGAATTCCAAGTTCCACTGCAAGCATTAAATTATTCCATTATTTTCAACTGTTTTATTCATTGCTGCAAACTAATGTCGTGCTGTCGATATTTCCGACTGTTTTCCGAAATGGCATTGTTTTGTTCGTTATATATCATGATAGTTCTAGAAAGACCAACATTTTTTGTGTAGTTGTAAATGGAGCTGTTCTGATTTCCATCTGCTGTAATTATTATGTTTTGATAATTTTTTATATAAATCGTATTTTCTCTATAATTTATTTCATCAATCTTATGATTCCTGTAAGTGGAGGAAATGTTTCAATGATTTCTATTTTAAGGCAATGAGCGAGAATGAATATCTGCCAAACATTTCTCGACAGAATGCTAAACAATTTTCTGTATTTCAGTGTTAATTGCGTACGCGTGAGAGTGTGTATCTAATGGCGGGTGGGCTGTATTTTAAGAGAAGTTGCGGCTGTACTTTAGGTGAAGTATTGCCTTGTTGCCGATGTACTCTAAGAGAAATGTTGGACTGCACTTCCAGAAAAATGTTGTGACTATATTTTAACTGATGAGTTATTGTTGTATTGCAATTTTACGAAACTGAATTTCATTACGGAAGACAAGTGTCCCGGCAATAAATATCGGGAGTAGAACAAAAAACTATTTGTTCTCATAATAGAGATCAGAGTATATGTTAAATGCAGTCCCCAAGTATTACATTTCCCTCTTCGAAAATTACGAACTTTGAAATCTTCGTGAGTGAATTTTTTGCGGTTCTGCAAGTAAAGAATCAAAAATAATATTTTCTTTTTCTTTAAAAGGAAAATGTATCGATTTTATATATCAGTAAATACTGAAACACACAGTGAATGGAAAGACTGAAAAATACCTAGACACATGGGATAGTGTGTTTATCAAGAAAAGTTCAAGTACATAATTTAATTGAAGACAAAAAACAACAATAATTTACGACTGTATGTAAAAATGCTTTTAACTTTGAACTTCATTACAGTCGTCAAAGCCATTGTGGCTTTCAAAATTTGGTTGTTTCTTGTCCTGACAGCATGGATGCTTTCGTTTACTAACAGGAGGAACACTACACTGGGCGACGAACACATGATCGTAAAACTTCGGTATTTCCTTACCGAGGGCTCAAAATATGCTGATCTAAAATCCTCTTTGCAATTAGGAATCGGTTGATGGATGCCATTACTATTAGATGCTACGCAACTAAAATTATGTGCAAAATATGAGTATATCAGCAAAATATCAGTAATTTGTATGAAAAAATTTCCAAAAATTGAATGGTCCTTAAAATAGCTAACCTCAGCTACCCTTTACCTTTCCCTCTAACAAAATTTAACAATATTGAAGTTGCATGTAAATCCCCCATACGGAGAGCGCAAAGTTTACTCAAACAATTCAAGAATTGACTTGTCGAATTCCATTTCTCCGGCGGAGAAATGCAAAATATATACAACAATGTTTCTAATGTTAGGTATTTGCAAACCTGAGTTCTGAATCTGCAGAGAAATCAAAGGGAAAATTATATACTGTATTGCTCTAAATGGCCACACTTTGTTCCGCAATTTCTATATAATGGATGCATAAAAGTCGGATAGCTCAAAACTCATGACAGTCGTTAATATAAGAATTGGAGTTCATAAGAAAAAGTAAAAATCTTTAAAAAGGTGAAAATTTACAATACGTCTCTCTAAAGCAACATCTTTATGTGACCTAATTAAACGTTTTTAACGTTGTGCTCTTTTCCTCAAATGACATTTCCAACCAGTTTAAGAAAACTGGATTTATTCCTGTTGAAAACGCCCGACCAACATACTGGGGAAGTTTCCTGCAAATTATGTTTGTGAGGAAAAACATTATTTTCATGATACCATTAGTAATAGGTACAATGCTATTCTGAAGTATAGTCTTCAAATGACCTAATTACGTAGCTGGACCGTGGCTTGATTTCTGAATCAGAGAGCGTAAAGAAACAGTAAGAACAAAAAGAATATTTCGTATCTCAGTGAGGCATATACACCGTGTTTGGCTTACGGCATTGGCTCTCAGCTTTCACAGGAACTAGTGACTCTAAATTAAAGATTAAAGACGGAAAACTGATTACAAAACGCCGAAATGATCACGGTGGTTGTAAACCTCCCCTTCCCCCTCCCCAATAATTTCCAAATCTACACACATCATGGGGAAAGAGAAATAAATTTTTAATATCTTGTCAGAAAAATCATGTATATAATAAATCATACTATACCATTTTTCCATAAGAAATTTTAATTTAATCTATAAGATCGGCTTAGTCCCGGCTTTGATGTTCAAGTGTCATACTTTGGATGTTCAAAAGCAAAGCAAATTTACGCATTTCATACTGCCTCACATAATAAAATACAAATTTGTTTTGTGGAGTTTAAGCACGAAATTTCATCAAATGAAGGAGAAATAGACCTGAAGGTATAAAAGGTATTTGATAGAATTTCAGTAAATTTTCAGTTTCTTCAATACCGGTTGGAAGTACTAACTTGAAAAATTTCAACAATTCAATTGAATCAGTAAACGGCTGCGCCAGCCAGTACAATAAATAATAGTGAAAATGTTGAAATGCGATACAAGTAAATAGCTTCAATTGAGCAATGCTGATTAACCCTCCCAGCGGCTTGAACGTATTCAGCTCGTTCACGATAATCTGGTCCCACAGCGGCATACACGTGCATAGGTCGTTCCCTGATATCTGTTCCCTTACCGGTTTGAACATGGCTAGCCTTCCGCTATCTCTTAGAGCGGCTTAAACTGGTGGGGTTGTTCTGTGTCATTACTCTGCCAGCGGCTTAAACGTGCTGATTGCGTTCTTTTTCAAGGGACATATTCCATTAAGAGATTGTAATCGGTGTTCCTCCTGAACTAGCTAATTTTTTTAATCACACGGAAATGGAAAGTTGCATTTTCCCGCAGTTTACTGTTCGTCGGAATTTTAAACTTCATTTATCAATGCTATGAATAGCCTTAAATTCCAACTGAACAAACCATTGAAATTCTAAACTTCTCATTTGCACCAGTTTGTGTGCTAAATGCCATATTAACATTCTTTTACATTTTTGTTTGTCTTATGAGCTTGCCACGTTCCAGTTTAGTGTTGAGGTGCATCTTACATCTCACCAATCTATGGTCACTACCTGTGTTGAACTTGTTCAGCACACTGCAGTCTTCGATGATGAATTTTTTGTTACACATAATAAAATCAATTTCACTTGTCGTCCCAATTGGATGTCTCCATGTCCATTTCCTGTGTGGCTTTTTCTTGAAAAGGAGTTCAAGATGAAAAATCCTTCTGCCTCTGCAAACTCAACGAGAGTATTTCCACGCTGGTTTCTGTTGCCGTGACCGAATTTACCTACTGAAGTTTCATTCTGTTGCCGTTGCCCTATTTTTGCATTGAAATCTCCCATAATTATCTTCAAGTGCTGCTTACCTTTATTATTTAGATGACGAATTTCCTCATAAAATTGAAGAATTTTATGAGGAAATTCGTCATCTAAATAATAAAGGTAAGCAGCACTTGAAGATAATTATGGGAGATTTCAATGCAAAAATAGGGCAACGGCAACAGAATGAAACTTCAGTAGGTAAATTCGGTCACGGCAACAGAAACCAGCGTGGAAATACTCTCGTTGAGTTTGCAGAGGCAGAAGGATTTTTCATCTTGAACTCCTTTTTCAAGAAAAAGCCACACAGGAAATGGACATGGAGACATCCAATTGGGACGACAAGTGAAATTGATTTTATTATGTGTAACAAAAATTCATCATCGAAGACTGCAGTGTGCTGAACAAGTTCAACACAGGTAGTGACCATAGATTGGTGAGATGTAAGATGCACCTCAACACTAAACTGGAACGTGGCAAGCTCATAAGACAAACAAAATGTATTGACATAACCAACCTTAAAAAACACCATAATACTTTCAAGTTGGAACTGAAGAACAGATTCTCTGCTTTAGAAGGCCTAACATCGGAAGAAGTGGATATTTCGGAAGTTAACAGAAAAGTAACCAAAGCTCTAATGGAAACAGCAACAAAATTAGCTGGGTCTAAGAACAAGTTGCATGTGAACAAATTATCAGGAAAAACCAAAATGTTGATGCAAAAAAGAAGAGAGATGAGGACAACTAAAGAAGATGTGACTTCCAAAGTGGAATATATAGAGCTATGCAAGACAACACGAAAAAGTATCACTGAAGACGTAAGGAAATTCAACTGTGAGCTAGTGAGGAAAGCAATTGAAAACAACCAAAGCCTTAAGATAGCAAAGGGACATCTCAGTAAGGGAAGAAAACAGATTATGGCTCTGAGAAAAGAAGATGGTTCTATAACAAGAAATAGAGGCGAAATTTTGACAAGAGTGAAAGATTTCTACTCCAAATTATATGAAAGGGATGATACATGTACTCCAGACATCATGAAAGGTACCAGAGTTCTTCCAGTCCTCCCAGCAGAAGTTGCTCATGCAATCAAGAACATGAAGCGGGGGAAAGCTCCAGGAGAAGATGGAATTACTATAGACATCATACAAGAAGCAAGTGGAGAAATTGAAACAGTACTCGCCCAAATTTTCACTCGATGCCTTAATGAAGGGAAGATTCCTGAGGATTGGAACAACGCTACAATGATCCTGCTACATAAAAAAGGTGACATTGAGGATCTCAGGAACTACAGACCTATCAGCCTCCTATCAGTGGTTTATAAAATCTTCACTAAAGTTCTTTCACACCGCTTGAAGGTAACACTGGACATGGCTCAACCGAGAGAACAAGCTGGATTCAGGAGTGGCTACAGCACAATAGATCATATCCACGTACTGAGAGAACTAATTGAAAGAGCGAGGGAATATGAACTTCCATTGTGCATGGCTTTTATCGATTATGAAAAAGCCTTTGATTCGGTGAAACCATCAGCAGTTACCACGGCTCTGAAATCCTGCGGTATTGAGGATGCATACATTAATATTATTAATAACATCTATGAAAATGCAAGTGCAAAGATTCGGCTGTTTGAAAATACAACACACATAAAAATTGGAAAGGGAGTGAGACAAGGTGACACCATATCTCCGAAGCTCTTTAATGCCACATTGGAAAATGTCTTTCAATCACTGAACTGGGAAAACAAAGGGATAAAGATTAATGGAGATTATCTAACCCACCTTCGTTTTGCTGATGACGTAGTCATTTTTGCAACTACCCCATCAGAGCTGCAGAGTATGATCCAGGAACTTGCTGACAAGAGTAAAGAAGTGGGATTAAAAATGAACTTTCAGAAGACAAAAGTGATGTTCAATGCTTTTACAAGAAATGAAGATTTATCGATTGATGGAGAAAAACTGGAGATAACAGATACATATGTTTATCTTGGACAGCAGATATCAAGTGAGGGTCACATTGATGAAGAAATTAATCGGCGTACAAAACTTGCCTGGAGAGCTTTTGGAAGAAACAGCATAATTTTCAAGAGCAATATGCCATTATGTCTTAAAAAAAAAGTGTTTGATCAATGCATCCTTCCAGTGCTTACGTATGGTGCAGAGACGTGGACCTTAACTAAAAGAGACATACAAAGGCTACAAACAACTCAAAGAAGCATGGAGAGGTGCATGCTTGGTATAACCAGGAGAGATAAGAAAAGGAACTCGTGGATCCGAAAAATGACGAGAGTGGAAGACATCATGATCAGAGTTAAATCCCTGAAATGGCAATGGGCTGGACATACTGCCAGAAGGACAGACCATAGATGGACAGCCGAAATTTTAGATTGGATTCCAAGGGACAGGAAAAGACCCAGAAAAAGACCACATGGGAGATGGGTGGATGAAATTCGTAAATATGCGGGAGTGACATGGAGGAGACTGGCACAAGACAGACCGTTGTGGAGGAAACTTGGGGAGACCTTCGTCCAGCAGTGGATTGATAATGGTTGACAATGATGATGATGACATAAGCACATTTCAAGTTGCAGTGAACAAACAATACTTTTCTTCCAATTATAATCATTTGATTTCTTAATGTTTCTTGGTAAGATGATTTTGTATTGCTAGCTTTTTCTCGAAAGTGAATTTTAAACTGTTCGTATTTTTGCTATTTTACGGGAAACTAATTTTTCTGAATTCGTGTAATCAAGCTATTCAGTTTAAATGGAGAATGATACGGATTATTTTTTTAATTCATCTTCCAGTTCAAGCAAAGATAGAAGTAGTGATCAATCTGAATGTGATTTCGAAGAGAACGATGGACTTTTTTTATGCTAGAATGTGGTGCAAAGTGAACCTATATGCAATGCTACCTTTCCCTTCCCAGATTCTTCTGTATCAAAACCAACGTATCAACCAAGGAAGATCTTTTGGAATTCTTCAATTTGTTTTTTTCTAATGATTTATTGGATCATGTTGTAAATGAAATAACAAATACGCAGACAAGTTTCTATCTGCCAGGGTTCTAAAAACTTTTACTCATACAAAGAAATGGTCACCAACAAATTTTGCTGAATTTCGGGTGTTTTTGGCCTTAATTATATTGCAAGGAGTTGTTCAAAAGTCGAACCAAAACTGGTATTGGGTAAGAAAACCACTAGTTGAGACTCCGTTCTTCTCAAACGCTATGAATGAGAGGCCATTTAGCTTGCTAATGAAATTTTTGCACTTTTCGGATAAGGAGCTATTTGCTGAACGCCCTCACCCACTGCCAAAACTAAAACGAAATTGGGAAATATTTTCAAAACTGAAGGAGAAATTTTTCATAACAAACTTACTCCTTTTGATTTTCACACAGCTACACCTAACCGTGACCATGCACGATTTCCAAAACTTGGTTTGTGTAATTTACCTTCTGTCGTGGCTTAGTGATTGTCTCTTACAAATTACTGTTTCTGTTTCGTATTGCTTGAGGTGGCTTCGGGAACACTCCGGCGGGCTTTTGGTTTGTACCAGCTCTTGTTGTGATTTGAAAGACTACATGCCATTCGGTGTTCCCCTGATGAGACAGAGTGGCTTTATGACTTTTGGGGTTGGTATTCTTATACTTTGTCCTCTTTTACTTTTGTCAGGTTAGGGCTATGCATTTCTTACATACTGCGATTCTCTGATTTTCTGATTTTTCGTCTTTCATGTTTTGTATTTACGGGGTTTCAGGAACATGTCTTTTATGACTTTTAATGCTGCCTTTGGGTTGGTTTGACATGTATGTTCTGCCGCCCTGAAGTTAATTACTTTGTTTTAATCTATGATTCAATTAGGTGTTTTTTCGTGTACAATGGGTTGCCCATTATTATGGTGATATGTTTGAATTTTTCTTTCTGTGTTTCATGTTTTCCATTTTCGTGTTTCATATTTTGCTTTTTCGTGCTTCATATTTTGCTTTTTCGTGTTTCACGTTTTGCAGTTTCGTGTTTTTGCGTTTATGGAGATTCAAGAGCATGGTTTTTATTATTTTCACGCAGTTTTCAGGTTGTTTGACATGTATGTTCTGCTAGTCTGAAGTTAATTACTTGGTTTTGATTTGAGTTTTAAGTGAATGTTTTTTTTCGTGTAGAATGGGCTGTCCATTATTATGGTGATCTGTTTGAGCTATTCTTTCTGTGCTCATAGTTTTCATGGTTTGGTTGGTCTTTCGGGTTTTAGGCTTACGCTATCTTAGTGTATACTATATTTTTGTCTTTCTCTAATATATATCAACCCAATGTTCGACGATTGTTAAGCTATGTATATGGTTTTATATCGGTATGCGGAAAAAATACCCCGAGAAAAATAGCACTACCACGCAGAAAGTATCCCCTAAATGTCTGTGTTGAAAATAGTTTCTTGAAAATGCATTTTCTGCTGTTGATAAAATTTCAAAAATGTTCATGGGTTTGTCATAATGCAAAAAAGCAGTTTGTTGAAAATTCATCAAGAAAGACAAATACAAATTTTTCTCCCATTAACTTTTTGTCAGTGCTGAAAATGTAGTGTTGCACCAACCCTACTGAAAATGATCCAAAAGGCACTGTGTGTGTAGGGGAGGGCTGTAGATGAGGTCAATATTTTGGAATTCTTTGGCTTTAAGCCATAGACAGCCATTTCTACAATGTGTATGCAAACTTTGTGGCCTACCTTCCGCCATTGCACCACAATTTTGATTTACAGTTTGATGTGCTTGTAGATTTCTTGCATACTCGTGGTCAAAAATTGTTGTCACTGTATTTTCAATACAATTCAGCTAAGTATAGTTTTAGTGGAAAAACAAGAAGTATGTATTGTAAAAATTTTTAATTAAATTTGAAATATAAAAAGCATTAGTTAGCTGGGTAAAGTTGGGAACTTCACTTACTCCTGATATCATTTTCAATCGGGATAATAAACTGATTACTGACAAATAAAGAAAAACACCAATAAGTTTTGACAATTTGCAGTTTCGCTATGTTATTTCTCTTCAGGTATACATGCTTAGTTGAAAACCGCGTTCTGTAGGTTTGTTAAAAGTAATACATTTAAAACTGAAGTTCTGAATAAAAAAGGCAAAGACATAACATTTAATGAAAGAAAAATTTATCTTCAGCTCATAATAATAATAATAATAATAAACACTGCACACAAATACATTGATGATGCGTAAAAATGAAAAGGTAAGAAGAAACACTAAAGAGCACCATACCTGAGCAGTTGTGTAATATGCAAGAGAAAACAAAATCGAGATTATTAAACGGCTTTCGCGTGTCGTCGTACTTTCTTTTAATTTTTTTTTATTATTTAAACACTTTACATGCTCCCTACGTTTTACTTTGACAGCTGAAAAAAAGTCCTGAAGTGCGTTAACTGTGTATTACTAGAAAGTTGCCTGTAAGAACTGCTAACAATTTCGGGACGGAAAACTGGTTTTATCTGTGACCAAACGGGTGTTATCCTGGTCACCAAGTGGACGCCATTGGACTTGTTGTTGCACACAGGGAAAGCCGCCTGTTGATGAAGGCTTCAGATCTGCATTCCGTTGCCGGTGGGAGGGATAAACCTGATTCAGAAAAGTGTTAATTTAAAAAAACAAATACGTAAAATTATGTCGACTTACGAACGCAACGAGTTTGTTCGAGTAATATGTATGTGTGCCCTATCTTATTTAATTCATTCTGCATCTAAATATCTGATTACTTGTCTTTTCCCATGGATCTTCAAATATTATATATAAATCAATTAGAAAAGCATGCTGCTGGCACGCTTCACAGAATTTCTTTGGCACGACGCTTATTAAATTTCGTCGAATCCTCGGCTGAGCGTTAGCTGTCAGATTGTTACGTGGTTGCGCCGACGTTTTACTTTACTGAAATCGTGATAAATGGCACAGGTCGGAATTGGTAATCAAAAATAAGTGCTGTCAAAAAAAAAAACTTACGCTCTCACCGAGAAGCAGTTCCTCATGTTCAAATTATTGACCAAAGAAAAAAACATTTTTTTGGGTTTCAAACGGCACTTAAATATACTATTAAAGATACGAAATATAAGCCTCCGAATTCTTCTTAGAGGCAGTAAGAGTTTGGTAAATATCTGCAAAAGATTGCTAATATTCAGAAAGATATTTCATTAAATTTTACCAACAGTTTTCTGAGTGATATGAAATAGCACTTCATAACAATGTTTCGGGGAAAACTCTGTTCCATTTTAAAGAGAAACAGCTGAAATAATAACAATAAAAAATATGTTCCACTTAAATATATGTTTTTAGAACAATTTGATCAGACGATGTCCCAGTTTCATTTTACGAAATCGTGCATCATCGCTTTCCGGTGGTTCAAAAATACTACCCAAGAAGTACGTCACTCATACTTTCTAAATCCGGTTGATTTGCCAAGTCTTTGTGAAATGCAGATTCTACATTTGCTCTAAAACCCTTAAAACCGTACTTCCACATATAATTTGAAATATCCTTTGAGGAAGAAGTGGAAAATTTCTTAACGCGGAGCCACAGCTTCCTTTTTCTTACCGAATGAATGATACGTGATATTTCAGGAATTCTTCAAAAAAAGGCATCAAAATTTTTTTAACCCACATGACTTTGCCCTAGCAAGAACATTTACTTACGTAATATGCAGACTAAGAGAACGTATAAGTCAGCATTTAATGACATCTAATCAGAAATGAGTCCAACTGATTTCACGAGTGTAATTTAAAATTACCTTAGAGTAGATCAGATACTACAGTTTAATAATCTAATAAATCATGAAGATGGTAACAAAGCTAATTAAAAATGTGCATCATCTATCTCTTAACTGTCACATACCGCATAAATATTGTTCCAATAATGCGGGAATATATTCATTTGTCTAAAAAAATTATAAAACGAACATAAAGCTGCTATAATTTATCTTCGGTTTTCAAAAGTGACTTTCGATTACATAGTAGAAGGGCTACTGCAGCAGCCTTTCCCAGGGTTGAACAAAATTTTATTTTCGATGTGTGAATTGAATATACTAGTTTAGTACAAAAACTGGTGTTAAACTCTGGCAGTTTTTATTTTGATTTCGGAAAAGCGGCACTACAGCACATACTAGGAAGGTTGCCGCAAGAAAAATTAAAATTTCCACTTCAAAAATAACCAAACCATCTTCTCGATGAAAATCAATGAAACACTTCTGGTGCTCACAAAATTTTACATTTCGGATTAATATTTTTTCTAACTAGTTTGAAACTTTGTTTGCCGCCCCGGTGGCGCAGTGGTCTAAGGCGATGGCCTCTGAGCATTCGTCCGAAAGGGGTTCGGGTTCGAATCCCGGTAAGGCATGGATGTTGTGTTTGTCTTACGGCACTGGCTCTCTCCCTTCCCTGGAACCAGTGACCCTAAATTAGGGACGGGCGACTGCTTATAGCCCATTGAGTTGCTCACGGTGGTCGTTAAACCTCGAATCAAAAAAAAAAAAACTTTGTTGGCACTTTTGAGTTTTCAAAATAAGGTATTTAAAATGGTACAAATTGTTAAAGTAAAACGTGCATTGGTTTGGAAAAATGCGGCAACAGACAACAATTTTGCTTTTCTTTTAAGGAAAAGACGCTGCCGAAGATCTATTGATCAGATGCTAATTTGTATGATACACTAACGTTTCGGAAATCTAAACATCTGCTCAAACGCTTTTTGGCTAACCTAATCAACGAAATATTTTCACTTTAATTATCTGAAAGGTTGATAATAATTATTTTTTTGTAGTGATAAAACTGCGAGTAAAAATGTGTCTATACAGCACCATTTATGATCTTATTGTTGTGTAAAAAAATAACGAAGTTGGTTTAAAATGGCATGTTAATAATTACAAATTGTTTTTATACACTTTCAAGAATGATTTCAGTAAATATTATTGTAAATGGTTCTGGGTTCTTGACTATTTGAGAAAATTTCTGATATCCGTCTGAGAAGAAATATTTTTATTATTCAAAATAAGGTTTTGACAGTTTAACTTCTACGTATAAAACAAATTTACTGAAATCGAACTACCATCGCCTGATTTAAATTAATTATCTTCTATCTTATTCTGAATGAATGGGGTAATCTGTTGATATTTCCCGCTCGTTCAAATATTTACGGTGTAAGGACATATACAAAATCTAAAGATTTCTGAAAATCCTGGTAGGGGCTATTGATTCAGTGAGAAACTCAGTTTCATTTTGCAACGTGCAAACTGTGAAAGAAATTGATGTCACATGGACATCTTTTCTGAGTTGAATTTCATTTCAAAACAAGTTGACATCTTTCTATTTTGTGGAACTTATGGTCTTTCTATTGACGTGGATGGTATACAATTCAACTCTTCCAAGAAAACATTTACAGCTACCAACATCAATAACGTATTTTCAGAGTACATGGCCTAAGTACGAGATTCCGTTATTCAAAGTGAGAAATCTTAAGAATCGATATATGAAAAAGATTCTGAATTAACTAAAATGCCAGAACTTTTTTAAACGGACTATTTCATTGGATTTTTAGAATTTATAATTGAAAAAATTAAATCATTGCAAAAAAAAAAAAAAACATGCTATTTTTCACATTTGGCTTGAATTAAACACGCGAAATAGCATACTGGGGTACATTTCTTTATTTATCATATAAACAGCTCTTCACTGAAATTGGACAACCCAGAAGGATTTGAAGTGTCGCCATTTAAAAAACCTGATTGTGTGAAGTCTAGGTCAATATGCATATCTTTGGAGTATGCAGCCAATCACGTGAAAGCACGAAAGATGAAAGGGAAAGTACGATCCGCACAATCCGTGCATTTTTCCATACCCCAGGTAGTACGTAATGAAGGGATAAAATGTTTAGAGACGCAACAATATGCACAAGGAACAAAGAGGCCTTACAGACCTCGTCGCTAAATTTATCAACAGCTGGACAACCAGCTGGCACAGAAAGGATCGTAAGGATCCGTAAATATCATTGGTCGATCCCGAGAATATAGGACAATGTGAATTCGAATGCCAGAACGTTTGGAAGAGGTTAATAACGGTGTTTGTAAGAAGGCATATCCTTTTGCAGTTTCAGGACAGATGCTGTACAGTTGCATTGATCTGCGTTTTCGTCTCCAAGAAATGGCGGAGTCAGAAACTACTTCAGAGGGTACTCAATGAACTGCAGCGTATATGAAGTATATCAATGATGTTACATGCGTTGTAAAAAGAAGACTTGCAGAGCTAAATTTGTTTTCTCGGCAGCTGCTTTTTCTACTGTATTGGACGGTTGGGCGTCGTCGTTCTTAGCTGGAGTGTCGTTGTTATAGAGTTGTGTGGCGAAATGAATGGCACTATATCATTTTCCCGAAAGTCCCAGTTCTACCTAGGTTCCGACGATCGTGGATTCCGTGCTTCAAAGAAATGGGGAATGAAGGAGGTCCAGATTTATTCCGCTGGCATAACACTTCTTGCACACCGGACATCCTTGTACGTGCTGAGATTTAGCAATATAAACGGTCTGATAATGAACATTAATATTGCCATGGTAATTAAATAATTACAAAACAATTTTACTACTCCTGTAATAGTACAAATACGAAATGAAATAATTATGACAATTATATCAGTTTCTACGATACAAATGACAGGCACAGTGAGAGACAAGCCATAAGAGGATGAAGTTTCACAATGGCATTTTTGAATGATCAGTCAGAGGTTGTTTTTTTTGCAAGATAACTCTCGACACACAGCAGTTACATCTTCAGAGCATTGCTACGGGGTGTTCCATAATGAATCAAGACCGCAAGGTCTCCTACACTTAAACGTATCAAGCATGTATTGAAAATCACCGGACGACGTTCGCAAGCCTTACCTATATCGCCATGGATTTCAGCTGAATTACCTGAGCAGGTGCACTTTGCGCAGAACTAAATCTGGAGGAATTGTAATGTTTTGGACAATGTCCTGCTGTCAAACTCTGGGTACATTAGGAATCTAGAACGTTTACCACTACCTCAAATTTATTTCAAGCCAAGTAAATACTTTCATTGAAACTGTATATTGGTGTCATTCAGAATTCGAGCTAGTGCCTTACCCTCCAAATTCCCCTGACATCAATACAATGGAGTGTCTGTGGTTTGTGTTGGAACAGCAAATTCGATCTACGGCAGCTTAATGAAGCAACTTATAAGCTTTATGTTCTGTCTTCTTTCAACAGCATAGTGTTCCATGTCACACTGTTCAGATTGTTCAATATTGGTTTGTGGAACATCAGCAAAACTTCAAGGCATTGTCCATGCCTCCTAATATCCCAGTCAACAATCCAATTGAGCATCTACTATTTGTGTTGGAAAAATAAATCTGATCTGCGGCGACTAAACAAAGTAATTTACGAGAGTTAACGGTTCTATTGATAAGGTACTGGTATGAGATACAAGACACCTTTAGAAATCTTACAGCGCCCATACTTGCAGGGTAAGAGCTATTGTGGCGATACGTGGAGGACCAAAACCATATGCAGATGTGCTTTAAGAAAAGAAATGTGAAAACTGAATGTCATTTAAATACGTGAAAAGCAAGCGTATTGCGTAAATAGTTTTGTCGCGTGGAACAGAATATCTAAGACGAAGTGGGGCTAAATGTAAGGCAAATTCCTCTTTTGGTGAATTTGCCTTAAATTTATATCTAGTGTGAGCCAAATATTCTGACAAAAAGCAATCATTTTCCTTTTGAGGACGGAAGCATCATAACACTTCTGGTCCTGCAAAGTGATCGGTAAAATGGGGTACATTTAACGGTAGTTGCAATAAAAAAAATGGAACTGTGTTAGTTATTGTCTTCTCTGATTCCGCATAGATTTGACCTCACCAACGTTCGTTTTGAGCAGATAATTTGCAGCTAACTTTCGGGTGCGGCTCACAAAGATGAACTGCTAGTACGAAACTACAAACTTAGGTAAAGGCAAAAGCAATGTTAAGAGACATTCAAATAAAAGCCACGAAAAGAAACGAAAATATTTTATTTAATTGTTTTTTTATACATATAAATGACTGAAAACAAAATTGCAAATTTGAACACCCGTGTTGTAATTTTTACGAAGACGATTTATTTAATATATTGTCTTCCATGAAAATCCAAGGGTTTTTTCCCCCTCAAACTTCTTCCATATTGCACTAATAGTTTACTTAATAAATTCCAATGCTTTCCAATTTCTGTTTTAATTTGAGGTAATCTAAAATCTTGAAAAACCACTATGGTTTCACTAATGTTTTCCAAATGAAAATTGTCTGCTGTTGCACCGTTAAGTGTATTTACGCAAAAATTTGCTGGTACTACGCTGATCTGCTTATACCCGGCTTTACTTTGTTAGCACGGATGAAGTATGAGACAGCACCTCCTTTGTATTGCTACTTCTCTGCTAGCTATTTTTTACGAGACAATAGCTTTGAATCTGCTTCACTAACAAATCAGAAAAAAAAGTAGAATGATTAAACATTTTTAAATTCTTCATATAACAAAGTTATTGTATGGTACATGATATTTGTGTGACATGATAGACTCTTTATTCTTTTTAGCACAGTAAGGTAAATTTTGGTATTTGTGCAATAATCATAGTAACGTTGGCAACACTGGAAATGAACAGGGTTTTTCTGCAGTACATTACGCAAAGTATTGTACATTCTTCACCGGTTTGTGCTTGTCCCACGATGGACGGTAGTGTCCACACTTACGCAGGTAAACGACGCACATGTACTCCCATATACTCAGCCATCCGCATGCTTCAGCAGGAAATGAGATTGGTCTGATCAGACGAATTTCTCCAATTAATCAAAGTCCATATTTAAAATTCACCTGACCATTGTACGCCCTTTTGACGGTGAACCGTGGTAAGAATCGGCACTGGAAGCCGCCTGCCCATGTTGAACGTGATTTTCAGTAGAGGTCAACGTACTGTGTTTTGTGACACACCACCAGCATTCAAATTACCGGCAATGTGCCCAGAATATCTCTTAAATTGTCTGGTACTATGCGGTATTTGCTTCACGCACCTCTAGCATTCATAAGCCCTGGTCGGACAACACCATGCCGGCTTTTCATGGTCGTTCTCTCCGCTTTTGAAGGCACTAAAACCTGTGAGCACTCCACAAGACTTGACGTTACAGAAATGCTCTAACGTAATCATCTGGTCATTACCATTTGTACTTTGCGAAACTAGCTTAAAGCCCGTGACTTTCCTATCAAAAGAACCAGAACACACTGATTTACAGAGAGCAGTATCGGGTATTTTTATACAGTTTCATGTTCTTTACACGAGCAGTCGTTTACCATCTTTTGTTTCGATTTGCATAAAGATGCACTCGTTGGTCATAATGATTTGGCTCTTTTGTGTAACAAGACAGTTATTCGTAGCATGCTGTTTTATATTCTAACTTTCTAAATATAATTTTCTTCTAATGAAATAACAATCATTTTCAAACGCATGAAATAACTGTACGGATTTGTTAGACACAACACACGTGACTGTACACGCAGTACATCATCAGAAATGTCATTTAGGTAATGCCAGGCTATTCCCATTTAGGCAATTCGGAATAAAACAACACCATTCTAGCGTACATAATGGCCAATGTTGACATAAACGTTTTCGCTGCAAAGCAAAGAAAAATTCAACTGTCTCAACCCATGAATGCAATTTCTAGTGATGTGTCGTATCAGGGAAATTGTAGATTAGAATCAATATTTCTACCAGTTACTCTAAAGAAAAGTTGGTTTCTAATATTTTGCGTATTTAAGGGGCAAATTAAAACATTCACTGTCCTGAATTTTTGTTTTCCAGAAACCAAAGAAAACTTAGTGTTACACAATAAACTAAAATGTTCGATACATCGAGAATTTACTTAATGATATGGACGTAAGGTCACGTTTTGTTGATCATCAAATGTAAATAATTTTGTAAAAGTTATGTTCGCTTTGTTGTTCAAAATATAAATATCATAAAAGATTGTGTAGTAATTTTGGTTTCCTGATCTTTTGACTTTTTTGTAATGTTTTCTTTCGTTAGGCCTGTTCCAAAGCTAATGGGGTAGATCAGTGTTTCTCAACATTTTTTACCTCACGTACCCCTATTCATGGTGCAGCAATCATGCGTACCCCATTTTTAAAATAAAAATAGATAAAAGTTAATTTAGCAAGTAGAGGGTAAGACTAGGTATTTTAAAAATGAAACATGGAATATCTTTATAAAAACTTCGTTTTTTCACATACATAACAATAACAAACTCAGTAATTAAATTTTCAGACAAAAAAGAAAATCAACTTAGCCTACGCCGTCATCATAGATTTTGATATTGTTTTAAGATGATTACTAATTACAGAAAAAAAGTCTGCAGCTAAGTAGAAAACACAGAAATGAAATTTATTTCTAAAATCAAAAGCTTGTAACAGCTTTCCGAGTGTAAACTCTATTACCAAATACAAAACTAGTTTAACAAAACTCTGATAATTATGAACCGTAGATCTTAGATTGGGTTTATGTCTGTATGTTCAAGTTTTGTATAAGAGTAAATAAAACGAACAAATATGTACTGGTGAAAAACTACCCTCATCTAATAAAATCAGTAAAAAGTGTGCGCTTGTTTTCGCCTACAAAGTTTGTCAATATTTGGGGCGATCTTTGATAGATAAAGCCTTAAATCGTCCTCAACATCAAGTCTATTTCTATACCTATTTTTCAAATAAGTCAGGGACAAAAAACTACTTTCACATAAATAAGTAGTTGTGAAGGGAAGAAGATGTTTTACAGCGACTTCGGAAAGCACTACATATTCCTTTTCAATGCAAATCCAAAAGTTAACTAAAGCCTTATTGGCATGGAATTTTTTTCAAAGAGGGATCACATGACAACTCGATCAACTGTTGTTTTTGGGGAAGCGGCAGAGCACAAATTTCTACTGCGAAAGGGAATGTGTCACGGATCCAGTCCGTAGTTTTGTCTGGAGGTGGAAAGTGCTACCTTATATGTGTCCTGGTAGTGCTCATATGAAGCGTCATTTCAGATTTCATTGCAGAAAATTCAGAATGTTCCTTTGATTTTCTTTTAGAAATGAGTCCATTCTTTCAAACTTTTCAGATT
The DNA here is from genome assembly GCA_039090855.1 of Macrothele yani. Taxonomy (NCBI): domain Eukaryota; kingdom Metazoa; phylum Arthropoda; class Arachnida; order Araneae; family Macrothelidae; genus Macrothele; species Macrothele yani. The sequence continues at coordinate 49,869,063 of CM077018.1, read as the reverse complement.
TTCTGTTTTTTAATGCATTTTCCCAAAGATTCAACTTTTTAATCATTGCTTTTGCTTTCTTTTCCACATTGAAAATATCAACACTTTCACCCTGTATAGACAAATTCCAAGCGTTTATTTTTTCAAAGATATCAGATAAATATGCTAGTTGTAGAAGCCTTTCATAATTATTCAGTACTGACGCTAAATGAGAACCATGGTTTATAAAAAACATGAACAGTTCATTGTGCAGTTCAAATAAGCGGAAAAGGACATTACCGCGCGAAAGCCAGCGTACTTCAGTGTGGAGCAGCAACTTTGCATGGAGACTGCCCATTTCTTCGCAAAGATTTGTGAAGTAGCGCGATTTATGAGGACGGGTTTTGATAAAATCAACATTTTTAACTCAGTGGTCAAGAACTGCTTTCAAGTTATCAGGCAGATACTTAGCGACTAAAGCTTCACGGTGGAGGCAACAGTGACTGAACTTGCACTCGGCAGAAACTTTTTTACATGTCCTACTAGTCCGGTACTATGTCCACTCATGGCCTTGGCACCGTTTGTACATAATGATACACAGTTTTTCTATTCGAGGTTGTTTTCTTTAAAACATACAGCAATCACTTTAAAAATGTATTCACCCGTAGTTGAAGTTTCAAGAGGTTTACATAATAAAATGTCTTCAAATTCTTGATCCTGGAATTTGCCGCGCACAAAAACAAGTAACTGAATTAGACCAGCGACATCTGTAGTTTCGTCTAGCTGCAAAGCAAGCAACGGGCTATTTTGAATGGCCGTTACCAGTTGGTCTTTAGTATTTAAAGCCATATCTTTGATTCTCCTGGAAACAGTGTCGTTTGACAAAGGAATCTTTATAACTATTTTTGCTTCTTCCTCGCCAAACATACGAGAAGCGATTTCCGCCGCAGCAGGAAGAATAAGGTTTTCGCAAACTGTGCGACTTTTTCCGGATTTAGCAATTTGTAGGCTAACTTTGTAAGAGGTTTTGAGTGCATTTTCGTTTTCTTTTTTACCGGAAAACTGTGCAATTTTATTTTTTCTACTCTGCATGTCATCTAAAAGACACTCAAAATACTTAACATCTTTGTTTTTTAAATGACCATGCTTAGTTTAAAAAGGCACTCTTAAAAGTGACGGTTTCATTGCGTTTTTTAAAAGAATTTCAGCGCAAATAAGACATTATGGATTAAGTTCCACTGAACTTCCCATCCACGTAAAACCTAACTTCAAATAAGACTCGTCATATTTTCTTTCTTTAATTTTTGCGTCTTTTGACTGCTTGTCAGTTTTTCGTCTTTTATTTTCAGATGGTCCATCAGGATCGGCTTTTTCACTTACCTCATGTGACGATGAATCGGCCGTACACGTCGTAGGCACCTGGCCCGCGCCGGACGTACCTTTCTTTATAAGCCATTTATGCATTTTTTTCTTCAATTTTACACACACTCACTCAGAGAAAAACACTCGTAAAAGAGTACTAGAGTTCTTAAATCAAGTATAATCGTATGCTCCCTCGCAACGATGATAAACGAGCACGTGCGCGAATGACGACAGTGAACAATGGCATGGAAGAAAGGGCGCGAGTGGTGGGAGGAGCGTGAGCCATCTCCTTCTCTCTCGCACAGTTGCACAGGCCCTCTTTCTCAGAACTCACACTGGCTGTCTCGCTTTCTAGGACGCAGCCTTGAGGTTGACAAATGTACTTTTGTCTCGGGAACCAGGACTACGATCCGTTAATTTCGCCTCTTGGGTATCGCTCACTTTTTTAAATGAATCCAACAATAAGGAAATAGAATACTGTAATCGGATTAAGAAGTTTATAGAATTAGTAAGAAAGAAGGTATATTGATTTGGTTGCAGTCAGTCATTGGTTTAGATTTTTATTATGAGTGATAAATAATTTTAGCTACTCTAGCGTACCCATAAAAAAGTTCACATATCGCCAAGGGGTACGCGTACCACAGTTTGAGAACCACTGGGGTAGATAATCTAATAGTGGCTATGCTTTGATTTGCAGTCCCTATCGTCTGCTCCAAGACACTCGGTGCTAGTATCGTGCCGCCATCTTTCGCGCTACATGAAATATGCGGTGTGGGTTATGTCTGTAACAAATGTGTTTCTGAAGTATTTTGGCTGGCCCTTAAAAGGGCCTTTATTGAATGCTCATTGTGAACCTATTCTTAAACATTTACTGGGACGGAAAATATCTGTTTCCACCAGAATAAAAACCTGTCTTTCTGGTACAATTATTAAAATTACATTTATCAGGTACCTCTCCACCAGTTTGTATGATCGCCCACTTCACCGCAAACTCAAAGCAATTATGTCTAAGGCTTTCCTCCTTGTCACATTATTACTCCGAAAAACCCACATTATTTGTCGAAACACCCTTTCAATTAATCCGTGGGCGTTGTACGGACTATTTGAAGGGGTGTTTCGACAAATAATGTGGTTTTTCGGAGTAATTAGCCTGACGCGAATTCTGGAGCCGGGGTGTATGAGATACCATTAGAATATCCAGATGGTTTGTCTCGATCATACATCGGAATGACCAAAAGATCCCTTACAATTAGGGAAAAATAAGGCACAAGGGGCATTAAAGCAGGAAAAACACAAACAGCGCTTTGCAAAGAAGTAGCCCAATATGACGCCGTACCGATGTGGAAAAACATGAAAAGGATTGCTCGGTACACAGACTACAGAGGAACACTGACTAGAGAAAGCGTCGAAATATTCATGCACCCCAAACCTTGCAACGAGAGCCCTTCCCTCGAACTCTCGGCTGCGTGGAAGATACTACTGAAATAGAACATTAAGGGCAAAAGGAGAGAGAATGTCTGTAAGGTAGGTCACAAGACACCACCTTCCGCGTGACGCAATATCACCTAGACACGTAATACGAGTAGATACGGGCTCCAAAATTTCAAATTATCGTTGTTCTTGAAATATTCTTGTGTTCACTGGCCTTGAGAAAGCCTCCCGTTTGGAGTGTGAAAGCTCGGCACTTAGTCATTGCATGTTTAATAAATTTTTACACCATTCAATACGGATTAAATATTTCAAGTTGCATAATGTAAATACTATTCTTTTATGTGTATTTTAGCATGTCCGAGTAAGGTATACTAGAAGTGAACTTGCACTTTTTTTCTGTTACAGCGCAACTGGTTGCAGTTTTTCGAAATCAAAAGTGACTCTGAACGGCGAAAATATCAACGTTTACGACATGGTCGACGGAGTAGTAAAAAAACACTCAGTTCGCGACACAGTCTAAAAGTGAGACAGTCATTCTTCATCACAGGACCTGAGCAGCAACGGAACGGCAGGTATGTATCTTGCGTGAAACATTTGCAAAATCATTGTTACAATCGGCTTGCTTTGTATGTTTCGTTTACGAGCGAACGCACAGCGTAAGAAATAGCAGGACATACCTACGTGAATACCTGCGTGAATACCTACAGGACATACCTGCGTGGCAAAATGGGAAATAAATGGAAAGCTCAGATCAGTAGCTAACTCTACGGTGTTTCTGCAGAAAATGAAACGAATTATTTAGATATGGGTACATGGTAACAGAAAGTATGACGTAACAGTGATTTTGGACCCCAAGCGTTGTTTGAACACTGATAATTGTGACTGAAAGACCCTGGGTTCGACTCCCGGTGGGGGATAATGAGAATTTTTCCGTGACTCACTTATAAACGTGGAAAGAGCGAAGATTTTGTTTGATGTTTGATGATAACTGTGACATTCTTCTCAGTGAATTTGTTACTGTTTCTTCTTTAGCCAATTGTTGTAACATTGACAGTGAGTAACACTGTAATAAATATGACGTGATTTTGGACCCATCTCCAGAACATACTTGTTTTTAATCGTGCAGAAGTGTAAGTATTTCGTGTGCAAGTTAATCCTCGGCCACAGGCACGACACGTTCACAGCAAATTATAGCAAATGGAATACGTACCTAATCTGGGAAATAATTCCCCTCGTGTTGGATACATTGGAGCCATCGGTGAGGGAGCTGGCGAATGCCACTGCGGAAAAAAGAGGGCCGTTTCGAGTTGCTAATATCATCAATACTACCTCCTCGAAAGAAGTAAAGTGCGTATCACTCAGGTGATGTTGCAGGGAGCGAAAGAGATGATAAACCGACTGGGCAAAATCTGAAGAATACGCCGGGTGGGACAAAATATTACATCCAAGGTCGGTGGTCGTGTTTAAAGTCTTTTTCGCGGTATGAGGAAGCGCGTTATCCTGAAGCAACAGGACCGAACTTCTGCCCTTGCCGATGAATGGCCTTTTCGCCTCCATTGCGTCCATCACACGAATAAGTTGCTGATAATTACGCTCAGCATTGACCATTTCACGAGGTTTGAGCAACTCATAGTGTACGACACCGTGCTGATCCCATCAAATCCACAGCAACAACTTCCTGACACGGATATTCGGTTTGGTGGTACTGGTGGTATAATCGTAGAGGATCTATTTCTCATCACAGATCAAAATCTTGTGGTGGAAATCCTTCTTCTTGAATCTAGAGAGCAAAGACACAGCAACATCGTGGTGCCTACAGTTGTTCTCAGCTGTGAGTTAATGGGGCACCCAACGGCCCACCTTGTGAATCCGTTCAAGCTTGTGCAGGCACTTTGCAACGGCTTGCCGGGTTAATCCGAGTTCCTGGGCGAGCTTAGGCTGTGTGTGACAGGGTTCCGCGTCCAAATGTTGTTCCAGTTCCTCATCGTAAACTTTCTGTGGCTGTCTCGGAAGTTATGCATCACGGAGATAGATATTTCCCTGCTTAAACTGCTGGAACCACTTCTTACACGTACTGTAGGACACAGCAGCTTCATCCAAAGCAGCACAGATCATTTGCTGGGCTTCCGCGGCACTTTTTTATCAGCTGAAACGCGAACAGGAGGCAGTGCCTCAAATATTGCTTCTCGAACGACATTGCTTTCACCGTCAACTTGCGTCCCTTCTATCACTACAGCTGTGAATGGTTACGGTTGCTTGGAAAGCTGTTGGATGGCGCTGCAATCAGCCATTATCGCACAGAGCTATTTGTATTTGGCGACGTTTCATGATTGCTTGCGGTTAGGGGCCAAGAATTAAGTTGCAGACCTGATATAATGCCTCGAAGTGCCCTTGTTATTTGACACATATCTCCCTTTCCTGCAGAATAATCATGCGCCCTAAGAAATGTCATTATATGCCACACGATAATAATAGGGATTGACCTCCATGCTTCATGGTCCGAACAAATCAGTCAGGGTAGTACGTTTCAGAAGATTTTCAGTGGGAAACAATGGTTAGTAGCGAGAAAATTTGTGACCCCTGATTCATTACTACCATAGATGATACGTTGCAGCATACCGCACTTTGTATGCTTTAAACTTGTTTTACATATTTTGTTGCATGAATATTGTTAGTCAGAATTTTGTGGATAGCTGTACGGAAGTAAACAACGGAATAATGAAGTTCCAGAAGAAATGTTTTGAAGGAAACTGGATCATTCCGATGGTATTCAACTTTGCTCTCATTTTTACGTCGTGATGCCCTGCTTGCGTTGTATAATCCGTGCCAACGTTCGATTCTAACTATCTGACACTTTCCTATGTACTATACAGTTGTACGTTATGATGCAACGGCTTGTCCGTTTTTGGTAGGTAGACATAATCTTCCAAATAGTTCTTCTCGCAACACCTACTATTTCTGTCGTGCCAGTTTCCTACAAGACGTGAAAAACAGTCATGGTTGGTTTGATTTCCCTGAGATCCGACATTGTCCAAAATCATCTAAGACATCGAATATTTGATCAAGAATTAGCTAAGTATATGTGTCCGCGAAATTCCTCTAAGTAAATTTAATAGAAGTTTAGCACTGCTTTTAAAAGTTGTTTCACCGAGCGCAAGCTTTTAAAATTCGTTGCTATGGCTCAAGTGAAAGCCATATTTCTATATAGATTTAAAAAAAAGACACATAAAATAGCAAGAAAGCAAAATCTTCTGATTTTCCCTTGAAGTTCCTGCACTTCGAATTCAATTTAATTGATTTGCGGTTGGATAGAGGGTGTGTGTTTTCAGCCAGTTGAAAGGAGCATATTACATTAACCGATGTGCAATATTTTGATTTTGCGGAGCATACTAGGATGGCAAAAGAAACTCACCTTTGTTTTTAAAAATTATCTTTCTTTAAACCAATACCTAACAAACGGCGTTTTCCATTATTACCAATGATAAAAAAGGTCGATTTATTGTTGCCGATCATTATATTATTTCAATTTTCTGAGATTAAATTTGCGAGCTTTGCATATTTCCAATGATTTCATGATTAAACATTACATATCTTTCAATTAATATTATCAAATAAACACTCCTTAAATTTTTTCTAAAAGCAAGAAGTATCCAGTTATAAAGTGAAACTAAGGTTATTTTTTTATATTGGCAATTAAAATACACTAAATTTTCTTTAAACATGTCCGTCTTATTGTTGCTTAGGATTGGGTGCCCAGCTGCAACTCTGATCGGGCAATAATCCCAAGAGATGTACACTTTGATTGTGTGGCAGAAAGTAGCTTTGTACACCACTTGTTGAACATTTGATGTACTACATGATTATTCGTTTTATATCAACATTGTACAACTAGAAACACCATGTTTAAACTAGGTTTTTGAAATATCTTCCTATATGCTACAATATGTGTTCCTTCATTCCAGAACAGTGCAGCAGCAGATTTTCTTTTCCTCGTTAAATGTGAAATATCATTAATTTGTTTATTCTTTGCTTGTTAAAAGCAATTATTTTAGCTTTTCTCTCTCTTGTAAATTACTATGATATCTTATATTTTGTTCATTGAAAACAACCAAATTATCCTTGAATTAACATGGTACCGAAGTTCCTCTTCTACTCATGCAATGCGGGAACCCGTTAAATGTGGTCGCGTTATTTACCAGTTCTACAGTATGTGTATTATGTGGCTGTGTTTTCAAAAGCAACGAAAATCATAATATGTTCACTGTGATTTGCACTTAACGTCTTTTACGAATGTTGAAATTTTCATACGTACGGTATACAGCATATACCTTTGAAAATAATTGTTCTTAATGGAAACCTAATCTAAGGCGATAATACAGTGTCCTACGATGGAAACTGAACGCAAACTGACTTACGATTCAGGATGCATAGGTTCAAAATTAGTAAGGCAAACAATTCACAATTTGAAATAACTCCTTCTGGTTGCTGGTTCCCTAACAGGTTTAGTCCTCAATACCCAAGCCCTAAAGGTCCTCGAAGACGGAAAAAGACCTGAAACCGTAGGTCCAACGTCTTGAAAAGAGGAACGCGCAGATATTCAGATAGAATAAAACTACTGTCAATGTGATGAAAATTTAGAGTTTTAAGAAAATATGCATTTGCTAAAAGTGATGAAAAGATTAATTTGCTGCTGAAATTTGCTCACCCAAAATTAAGTTCTAAAATATTTTCTTACTTATTTCAATTTCGGGTTCGCTTTAATTTGATTTTGTTATATTCCATAGTGCAGGGTCTTTTTTTCTTTTGCTCAATTTGTCTAATTTCATAGTTCATCCGTGATATACATAGGTTTAGTAGATGTTGCGTTATTGCTGCAGAACGTGTATATTTTTTGTATATATTAAGTTCTATTTAGTTCTGTTACCAAGTATCAAATAAATTTATACTAATTATATTTTCAATTTATATTATATTTTCTGTATTTCAGGGCCACAAAATTTTCATTGCTCTCTATTTTTCTTACTTTACATTGACTATCACTTTTTTTGGCGTAATGATATTGTTGCACACGAAATTAATGCTATTATATTCTTAGTGTTAATGTTATTTGTTAATGTCATTTCATGTTTAGTGAAATGTTATTGTTGTATATGATGTTAATGCCATCAGGATTTTGTGTAACATCATTGTTGCTCATGATGTTAATGCTATTTCATGTTTGGTGTAACGTTATTGTTGCACAACATAATCTTCTCTTTTTTAGCTAATTTCGGTAATACTGCAATCCCTTTTTGATAAAATGAGATGAACTAAGGCTTAAAAAGTATATGTATATTTTTGATAAATGTTTTCACATGAATCTTCTGTATTCCGAAATTCGGATACTTAAATAGCTTCTTAAATGACTTGGCTTGAATACTTCATTGCTTTCCCAACTTCATTTCCTTTCTTTGCTCTCTTATCTTCTCTGCGAAACACAAGAGCAGCCAGAAAACGACACTGATTGATAGAAACAGTAGAGCATTAAAGAGGGCTGTTACCTTCAATAAGAAGATGACGGCGCCGAAAATCAGTCCCGAGCTCAATCTGCTTCTCCAGACCTCAGTATCAATGAAAACAGTGCGCAGGAGAGTCCATAAACACGATATTCGTGACAGAACAGCTATTGCAAAACCTCTGATGACCTGTGTGAATACACAACAGCGACGACAGTGGTTCAAGGCGCATACATCCTGGAAAGACGATGCCTAGAATCGTGCAATGTGGTAGGATGAATTAAATTCACAATATTCCCAACCGTAGGAGGTGTTTACGTGTGGAGAACACCGTCAGAAGCGTACAACCCAGACTGTCTGCTCCCAACAATGCAGCATAGTGGTTGTTCTGTCCTGCTCTAGGCTGTCATATAGCGGTACCCTTAGGTCCCCGGATCACCTTGAATACACAGATTATGGGCAGGGCGTCTGACGCGATTATGGCTGAAATCCAATAGCTCGGGCACTGTTTCCTAGAAGGTATGCCACATATCAAGATGATAACGCCCCAATAAACAGATCTCGGAATGTTCAGTCATGGTTTGACGATCTTGCAGATGAACGTTTATACTTGATTAGGCCTCCCCATTACTAAACTTAAACATCATCGAGCCAATGTGGTCCGTGTTGGAAAACAGAATCAGATAGTGTTATCCTCCTCACGTATCTTCCAAAGACGTTTCTTCATGAAAAATGGTTTAGCATCCCATTAAACACTATCCAGGATTTATACAGAGGGATACATTTTGATGCGCAGTAGCGAAGGTATTTTCCGGAACGCTCGCCCATGACGTAGCTGTGGAGGTCAGTGGAAGCGTATAGGTAGATTCATTTGCTTTGATGTTTGTTTACATTTGCGATTGCCATTAGTCTTGGTTTTATTTAGTGGCTTTTGTTCAATTCTTTGTGATTCATCACATTTTTATGCGATAAGATAAAGATCACTATTGTTGTTACAAAATGTAAACGTTATAAGATAACTATTGATACAACAAAAATAACACATTGTATTTTGTATTGCCGTGTGTTTGCTAGAAAACTTCACGACCCCTCCATTCTGTGCTCTTATTTGGAAAGAACGATACCCAACTGTGCCGATGCTCTGTGTTCATAGCAGAATAAGAAAACAAAAGGAACTAGGATTACTTATCATGTATTTCCGAAAGATCAGCTGTTACAGAAAACATGGCTATTCAAATGCAGACGAAAAGATGTTGTCAATGTGAAACATGCCAGAATTTTCTCCAGATATTTTACTGAAGATGATTATGAACGCGATTTGAAATCCGAATTACTGGGCTTTCCATCGAGTAAACAGAAAAGGCTGAAATCACATGCCATTCCGTCAATGAATCTCACCTGTAATAGCAATACTCCTGTTGCAAATGCACATGTAACTGCAAACGCCTAACATAAAGCAAGTAATAACATGGGAATTCCAGATGTAGAAAATGTGTTGTCTAATTCTAACCAATTAAACAGAACCAATCCCTGTGCATTTCGTAAGCGTGCCCTAGAAACCATTCCCAGTGCATCTCCAAAAAAGAGGAAAATGGACAAAAGCACACAACCTGAAAATTCAAACTAGTCAGTGGAAATGCAGCAAATACTACTTAACATGAAACGTCTACAAACGGAAAATCAAAAACTAAGAGCTGCTTGTGCTAAATTAAAATCTCGAAACAATGTTTTGAATAGTTTGCTATCAGCAAAGCGACGACAATTTCTTGTGAGTGCCAAAAATGCTAAGGCACAGGTATCAGTTGAAGTGCCTAACATTTTGGGGAAAATATTTCGAAAAAACAAGTGCGCTGCTTATTGCCAGGTAAAAACAGTGTGAAGGGGAGCAAAAATGATGTATACAAAGCTGTCGCTCTAAGATCTATTTGTAAAAAAGCGTATCTGTTTCTCAGAAATAAGATGGAATATCCTTTTCCTGGGATTACAACTCTAAAAAGATGGACTGCTCGTTCCTTCCGCTGCCGCGCCGGAGTGCTACAAGATGTGCTTCATTTAATGGAAAATCTGGCTAAAAGATATACAAATTTAGAACGCATTTGTTTTTTCATTTGATGAAATAAATGTTGATAGTCTAATGTGTTATGACCAAGATGAAGAGAAAATCACTGGTCCACACTCTAACGTTCAAGCAGCCATGGTTTGTGGTCTATTTGGGAAATGGAAACAACCATAATTTTTTTAATTTTGATATCCAAAAGACAGGCTCACTACTGAAGGAAATAATGTCATCCTTAGAAGGCATCAGTTTTCATTTGATTCTTGTAGTTTCTGATCTTGGTGGGAAAAATAACAATGTTTGGAATGAATTGGGTGTTACTTATACAAACACATGTTTTTCTGACCCAAGGTACCCAGATAAGCGTGTATGGGTTTTAGCTGACGTTCCATATTTTTATAAGCTTTTGAGGAACCATTTCCGAACATGGATTTACACTTGAAGGGAACAAAAAAAATCTGTAAAGGAACGATTGAAATGTTACTAGCATTAGACTCTGGTGAAATTAAAATCTACTCCAAATTGTCTACTCATCACATCACGGCAACAGGTGGAGAACGACAATTCGTATTCATGGTAATGCAACTGTTTTCAAATCATACTGCACGAGGTATTCGATACGTCATGCCAGATGAAGAAGATACAACAGCTTTCATAGAACTTGTGAACGATTCCTTTGATACTCTGAACTGCGAACGCCTTCGAATGACAAATTACATGCATGTGGTTTTGGTATTAATTATGAAGCCCAAGAAAGTATTCTGCGCAAGTTGTATGCAAGTTGCAAAAATATGAAAGTTGGCAAAGCTTGCTTCCCTTTCAAAAGGGTTTCTAACTGCCATACCGTCAGTTTTGGGATTATTAATGATTTAAAACACATGGGAGTGAAATATATACTTACAGCTCGTCTTAATCAAGACTGCCTAGAATTTTGTTTTTCTTGTACACGTGGGCTTGGTCATTTTTATGATCACCTACTACCTGTATAATTCAAGTATCGTCTGCGTTTATTGCTTCTGTGTTCCAATATATCTGACATTCCCATTTCAAGTGCCGCACATGTGGAATTATGCAATGACGCTAATGTGTAGCTTACATCACAGCTTTTTAGTGGCATTTTGCCAGATATGTCAGAATCATTGTCAATGATTGAAGGGGAAATTGAGATTCGTGACTTATCATTCAGCACTTCTGCTGTTCCTTCTACTGCGGCACCTGCTGCATCCGACTGCTCAGGTCCAGGTGTTCGTTATCTGGCTGGATATATTGCACATAAGGGGAGAAAATATTATAAATCACTCAGAACACCAACTGGGCAACTTCTCACGGCGCCAAAAAGTACAACTGCAGGAGATAGTGGCTGGATCGAGGTATTGTCACCGGGTGGTCTACTGGTACAATCTGATGATTGGCTGCAGAAAGTAAGTTAATTCAAACTGATTTTCTTTGACATGCATGGACCTGCCCTCTCTCACAAGAAAATAATGTTGTCAAGAAACTGTGTGAAAAATTGCTCAGCGATTTCCAAGTGTTCAGAAAGAGGTTTTAAAGGTGTATGTAAGAACTAGTACTTTCATAAGGATAAGAAGTATTATTGCAAAAGCAAAGATCCAGATAATTGTAATAGCTGCACAAAGAAAACCATTGAAATGGAAGGCATCAAGGGAATTAGCAACTTAATTTACATTTCACAAATTTCAAGTATTAAGTTTTATATGAAGTGTCAATTGAGCCATTATACATTACACAAATTCATTAAATCAGAATAACCCTAGAAGTAGAAAAGTGAAAAAAAGTTATTGGCCATTACGCCCCTTAGCAAGAAGGCTGTTAACTATTTAAAGAGGATAATGTTCCTCAAATTTATTGTAGAGGACAAGAATAATAATTTTTTAAATAGGACTAATAGTTACGGAGGAGATATGATGTCCATAAGCAGACGGATAGATGGATGTAAGAACGAAGTGATACCGTATAGTAGGTACGTACCGTTTTTACAAGATATCTACATAGATGTCGCACCCAGTGTAAGTGACCCAGGGTCTTCCTCTTATACATATACTTGTTCCTTCATTATTTCCTACTGCCTGCTTTTTTTTAATAAATGTGTTATGTTTTTACGTATATATTTTTCAAATATATGGAAACGTACTTTAATATGGCGAATATATTTTTTATCGGTTCCCAACATTTTGGGAGATGTTTTCTCCAGGGCATTTTTTATTTGCATTTTCAATACATTGGGCCACCCCCATAAAGGAATCTTGGGTACACCCCTGATGTACTTAGCCTAAAATTAGTATTAATCAGCATGTTAAAAAGTAGTGTCAGGCTTCACTGTTGTTGTTGTTATGCAGTGGAGGGTTCAAATACTTATGTCTAAACTTCTGAGAAATGCACTACTAAATTGTTTGCGAATCGTCGGAACTGAATTTGTTTAGAAGAAAAAGTGTTCAGTCTTCAAAACGAAAACGTTCATTCACTGCAGTAAAAGCCAAAATATACAGGTTGCATGATCGAAATTTTAGTGACTCCCTAAGTAAATTTCAAGCATAATTTCTATCCGAATATTTAAGAATGCTCGCCATTTCGAGGTAGAAATGTAAAATCGAAATTAAAATATTAGCAATGCCGTGTGTAAAAGAAAGACGCCTACGTTTCGGTAACAAAAAGAGCATTGATTTCTGGCATAACTCAATAGAAACCTGTATTATGTATCTAAATTTTATGTCCCATGAGCTATCTAAGAAAATAGTTCTGACTCTAGTTTTTAAAACTGCGTAACTTATAAAAGATCGCGGAATATTTTGTCGATATAAACTCCTTATTTGTTTTGGTAAAAATCTCAGGTCGCCACCGTGTTGTTTCACAAACGCATATGACAAACTGTGAACGTAACTCTATTAGATTAGTTAAGAATCCATTCTGAACTAGACATTTTTCTTTTCTTTAGTATATGCGTAACGAAGAGAAAAATTTTAAATGGAGAAAAATTTTAAATGGAGAAAAATTTTAGCTTTTGCTCATATAAATTTTAAATTATCCTCTACGCCTTAAGTTACGCATATGAACGTTGTTCTTTGCTTTTGCTCCGTGCATTCCGGAGCCTCCACAGTGACGTCAAATGAAAGAGCCAATCCAATGAGAGCGTAGTTCCCCAATGGACCCAACCTAAGAAATATCTAAGAACCTTGGTAGAGGTGGAGAATTATCTATAGTTATAACTACCGATAGTGCTCGATGTTCAAAAAATAACTATCGATAGTACCATCGATCCATCAATAATGTGTTGGCAAAGTTTCTCAGAAGAAAATTTATTTTCCGGATGAAAAATTATTTCTTACAAGGTACTTTTCCATATTGTCAAAAAGCTAAGCTCCAATAAACTTTGAAACTAACCTTTTTTTTTTTTTGGTTTAACGACCGCAGTGAAAAACTGCATGGACTGTAAGCATTCGCCCATCTCTGATTTAGGGCCACTGGTTTCAGGAAAGAGAGAAACCCGTGGTGTAAGACAAACACAACCACAACGTCTATTCCTTACGGTCCCATCTCCGAGGAATGATCAGAAGCCATCGCTTTGACAACTGCGCCATCTGGGCGGTGAGTCTGCGTTTTGATGATATTCTCCCGAAGTGAGTGAGCAAAAGTCATGGAAAAAATGTTTTGCCTATACAACGAGCTAATTCTTGGCTCCTTATTTCTGATTTTTCTGTTTGTACTGTACGATTTTTTTATGTTTCTACTCTCGAAAGCTAAAGAAAAGCATTCTGTAGTTTTGTATGTAGATTTTTTTTCTATAGCATTTTGCAAATCCTGGTAATAATTCGTGAGAGATTCAATAAATAAAGTTTGAGTGGGGCTGTTTCTCAATTGTACTTTCCTGGTATCATTTAAAATGACAGCAGCTGGATGCTGTCGTTTTAAATTATGCCTTAGATTTAATGTATTGCCCGACGTTTTGTAATTCTTTCTGCAAAGGCTACATTCTGCGTAAACCTTATAGTTACCAAGAGAAAAATAAAGTTGCACAAAATATATTTTACGTTTATTCATTATTACTTACGCTCAACAAATAACTGTTTCAGCAGCTTTAAATTTCCAGTAAAAACACGAACAATGCTTTTGAATTCATCTTTATCCGACTGAAACGTGCAACAGAGTGCGAAAACCACCATCTCTCATTATTTGCTCTTTTGATTACAGTTAACTTTATTTTCGCATTGTCATCATGTATCCGTATTGCTGAGACAGGTTTCCGACACCTGTATAAATGAGGTGAAAATGAGCGTTTCAGTCATCAAAGCCATTGGTGAAAGCTGAATAGTTTACATAATCGTGATTTACACTTACAGCATTGTAAAACGTAAAGCTATCGATAGTAATAAAAATATCGATGCACTATCGATGTACCGAGTTGGGCAAAACTATCGATATTGCCATCGATAGTACCTCCATCTCTACCAAGCAGTATAAGTTTGAAACATGGACCTACATGGTTTTAAAAGTGTAACTAAACTAGGTAGTTTTGTATTGAATGAGATACAAATATAAATACGAGTGATGTAAGTCTTATTTTTATTTTGTTTTTCATACAATATTTAAAACATTTAGTTTTACACAGAAAGAACCGTACAAATTGTAAAATTTCGTCACATATATTAATTTAGTTCCGCGTTACGTGACTACAGACATAGATTAATTTAGTTCCGCGTTACGTGACTACAGACATAGATTAATTTAGTTCCGCGTTACGTGACTACAGACATAGATTAATTTAGTTCCGCGTCCCGTGATTAAAATGAACACCATATAAAAACATTTTGGTCGTCCACCTAGCAATGAAATCAAATTTACAAATTACGCAGTGAAAAAAGGTCCTTTCTGTAAACAACAGGTAGTTATACCAAACTCGAAGGCGAATACCTGTGCGTTTACTGTCGGCTACACAAAAATAATATTAAAATATTGCTGAATATAGAAGAAACAGGTAATATTGAAAAAAGTGCACTAATACAATTCTGAAACTTTTTAATTTACAGCTGAATTTAATTGTGCCAAACATATACTTCCATGTAAATGGGAACAAAAGAAGAAATTAGCACAACACAAACAGGAGAAGCGATAATTCATCCGAGTTCTCCTACACAGGAAGCATAAAAAGGCAATTTCTCCTTGAATAAAATATTGGTATGGACAATACCAACCGGAAAATTTTCATATCCGTCCGGAACATTAAAAAAAATATGGACGAAAATAAACAAAAAAAATGATTCTCCGTTTAGAGAAAAGAAATGTAACCCTGAAGTGTAACCTTCCATGAGATATACTGTATAAGAACAGTGTCACTAAATTTACCCACAGAATGGTCTTCATCCTGGAAAATCGATATGAGCATCAAAAACTGTATTTGGTCATCATCAGGCAGGAAAATGTTTAATTTTAGAAAAACATGTCTATGTTATCGTCGTATTTCCTTGGAAGCGAAACAAGTATTAATCGAAAAGCTTCTAAATAAAATATACATATTAAGTTTTGCTTAAAAAATACTACAACAATTGAATTTCTTTTATCTCAATACTGAATACTTACATGGAATAATGAAATTCATGGTTTTCCCAAATTTGGAATGCATCCCGTCATAGAATAGACAACCTTTGTTATATATTTTTTTTAATTTCCACAGACTGTTTAAAAAATTCAAAATAAAAAACGAGTGATCTTAAGGCGGTGCTGCCTTATACTTTGCTACTACCCAAATGAAACCCGCTCAGTTTGTTAAATACAACATTGAGGTGAACACTAGCATTGAAAGTTTCTTAAAATGTGGAAACTAGATAAGCCAATCCATATATAGCTCCTGTATGGAATACCTAAATTTCTATTAAAAGCCGAAGTGAGTCCATAATTTTCAAACCAGTAACTTCAAATTTATCTATTATATTCCTCATTTTATCGGGTGAAAGGAATTAACTCGGGATAGGAAAAGCGACTGAGATCATCTCGAACGATTATATGCGGTGTCTAAAATTAGGGTCAAACTTGACTGCACCATCACAATGTATTAATAAACAATGTCAGCATAAGTTACATAAACAATTCAGCAAATCATTAAGCACTTAGGAATGCCTACTCGATCGGCATGTGAACCGCAAATATCTTTTTCGTTGGTTAATACCTGCAATAGCTTTGATACTCAGATCTTAATACCTACATCATCTGATTGCTCTTATACTCAGACCTTAATTCCTACATCATCTGATACTCAGACCTTATTAAGTGCACTGAAATTTATCGAAAGTCGAACCTAGTTTAGGTATAATGGTAATATCTACAAACAGACGGGTGGGACGCCCATTGGCTACAGACTCTCCCCAGGGTTAACGGAAATCCCTTTACAAGAACTGCGAGAAATTGTACTTAATAGTAATGCTAACCAACGTTTATTTTATATAAGATATGTGGACGATATCCTGATTTGATGGTGGCATTCTATGGCAAACCTATCTGCATTTGCTGAATTCCTGTCCAACCAGTATGCTCATACTAATTTTACGTTTGAAGTGAACAACCATCTCCTTTCTTTGGTTTTTCTTGATCAGAGACCCTCTTACCCAGTCTATTCAATATTCAGTCTATAAGAAGCTTACAGCAAATTCTACTATAATCCCCAGCAACTGTGCTCATCCAATGAGTTATAAAATTTCGGCATTTAGGTTTATTATAAAAAGAGGTATTACACATTCGTCTAGCCTAAGACTTCGCAGGAGGGCAGAACTTACAAAAATAAAAGATATCACCAGACAGCATGGTATGATGACATTATTGTTGACCGCCTTTTGACAAACCTGCTTAACTCTTCTGCATCTACCCTTCAACGGAAGCATCGCAGACCAACTTCTGTTGCGTCCATCAGCTACTATCCTTCACTCACGCCTATTTTGTTTAATGTAATGTACGTAAGCATTATGAACTGTCATTTGGTGTTAAAACATCGAGCACTTTATCAATCATCAGAAAAATAGAGATTCCATTTACCCTAGTGAACGACATTGAATTTACAGTATTCCCATACGGACCGTAGACAACAACTTCCCATCTAAACAGTATATCGGCTCCAATTGCCGCTCCTTCCAAACTCGCTTGTCAGAACGCGTTTAAAGTGCGCTGTAGGTGGCCACAAACACAGCGCTAGACAGTTTTTATGGGATTGAGTTCGTTTTTTAACGACTCCAGCAGGCAAGTCATCACTACTTCTGGCGGAGAGTTTGTACGTTGCCGCCCCGGTGGCGCAGTGGTCTAAGGCTTTGGCCTCTGATCATTCGTCCGTAAGGGGTCCGGGTTCGAATCCAGGTCAGGCATGGGTGTTGTGTTTGTCTCACGGTACTGGCTCTCTCCCTTCCCTGGAACCAATGACCCTAAATTAGGGACGGGCGACTGCTTATAGCCCATTGAGTTGCTCACGGTGGTCGTTAAACCTCCAATCAAAAAAAAAAAAAAAAAAAAGTTTGTACGTTCATTCCCAAATACATCTCTACTGTAATTTACCATGCGATATTCCACAACCTTCGAAACATTTCTTTCCAAGTGATGTAACACAACAGCAAGAGTGACTCTCCTCACGTGAAATTATATTTATTATTTCTTTGCCATTGTCAATTTCCTCTCTTAGACCCGCCTCCCGTCAGGGTGGGCAGTCACCAAAAATCTCCTGCGTATTGGGAATTTAAGGGTTCAGCCAACACGGTGTATTATACAAGTTTAGTGTGATGATGGGACCATAGTGTGTTCCCAAAAAATGCTATTAGTAATGTTTGTTAGGACTCATAGGGAGTTTTTCACAACAAATATGAATTTAATGGTGTATCATCGTTTTTTTTTACTTAATGCATTATCTGTACACGTAATCATCGTTTTGAATAGACGTCATTTAGTAGGGTACAGTACCATTTTATTCAATGCTGGTTAAGGAGATTTAAAAATCGGTCTCTGGGTTGACTACCAGACATTTTATGTAATGATGATTATGAGTACTAATGTTTAATTTATGTAATCACTACATTTCCAAAACTAAAAAGGAAAATGTGCTATGTTTGCTTACAATATCGTTAGGGACTGAAACGGAAATTTAGCTAAGATAATTAATGATGTTACATTGTTTGTGACCCTCTACTCAGGATCAAATTCGGGAAGCCATACAGAGGATGGAAGCAGAAATGTTGAGACCGTATTCTTGATCATAGAACTGATGGGAAAACAGTGCAAATGCAAATATTCTCTAGAATACGCAAATCGTAAATAAAAATAACTTTTAATTATTTAAAATTTATAACAGGCGATATACATGAACCTTATAACAGGCGATATACATGAACCAAATGAGCCTAATATTTTCCACTTTCCCAAAACAGAAGTATTAGTAAAACAGCCTGGTTCTAAGAAAGCTACCAAAAAAATGTAAAAAAATATTTTCCCCCCTTTCACTTCAGCGGTACTGGACACAATGCTGTGATGAGTGTTATTTGTTAGCGGCTGGAACTTTTTTCTCTGCTGCACGAACCAGGACACGATAGAGAAGTATATTTTCACTGACAATGACAACATGCACGAAGTTGAAACGAATGAACCATACATCTCTCTCCTTTCTCTGGTTCATCGCCATTGCTATGGTCATTTTGACAGGTTATCAGTCAGAAAAGTTAATGTCACCAACCTCCCAGGTAACTGCTTTGACAAAAAAAAAACAAAGGAAGGAAAGACCGCTTTCTAATGCGTAGCTTCATTCGTTCTAGCCGTGTACCTCACATTGGTTAAACTGCATACACATTCATCAGGGTAATCTCATCGAATTTTCTTGGGCCACAGTTAAATCGTTTCGTCCTGTTAAAAGTTTACAACCTGCTTCAACATCAGTTTACCCACCACATTAATGTTACAGTAGAACAAACATAAATTGTATGCAAATTAGCATTTCTTCCGATAGATTCTGAGATCGCAAATGCTATAGTTTTCTTTCAAGGCTGATCGCACAATATCACTAAAGCTCTTTTTAAATCCGAATACAAAGATGTTTTTTCTTTCCGAACAACAACAGTTTCCTTGAAAGCAACCAAGTGTTTCCAATAAAACCTTTCTTAGATGAGAAATACATTAATTCTATTCGGCTTCAGAAGTTGTAATGCAGCCAAACAGTTAGGTTCATCTGGCTGGTAAAGAAACGTTCCCAAGGGATGTGAACGTACTATTATTCAATTCAAAGCTTCCATCAAATAGATTTTTTACGAAACTTTTCACGATCCAGAGCCAATATATTTTAATATAATATAAAGAAGAAAAGAGAAAAGTTAATTTCTACTCAAAGAAAAAAAACATATCAGAAGTAATTGAAATACATTACAGGAAGTAAACGCAGAAAAAAAATTATCCTTACCTGAATTCCCTATATATGCTAGTTATTTTTTTAAAATATTTGAACAACATTGCTGGGCTAGCAATGAGCGATATAAAAAGGAAACACCAGCAAACCTGATGTCAGAACCCATAAAACCGTATTTTGCTGGCGAAGCCAAGTGCATAACCAAACATGCTTTGAAAGCGAATTACAATACTCCTCATTGCAATAACAGGCCAATAATAAAGATTATTCATTTAATGTTTCACATCATACACGTCCTAGTATGTTAAAACGTAAGAAGGTGTCTTAGTACATTATAAACTGGTGTGCAAAAATTAAAGACGAAGAGGAGAAATTAGCATAACAGCGGAACGAGCAGGCAGAACGGACCGAACGACCACACAGGAGATAGACTTGGGTCCGGTACGGTAGGGCATGCGCATATAGGCAGCATGACGTAGGGCAGCATGACATGGTGCATATAGGCAGCATGACATGACGCATATAGGCAGCATGACATGTTGTCGGAAAGGTATAAAGCACAGGGCGGTGTGCGCTCAGCAATTCGGTAAAAGGTATTGCACGGTGTACATCGGTTTGAACAACGTCGACTTGCTGCCGCCGTGTGATATGGTTAAAAAGCAATCCCGTAGACGACATCTGGATGACTTATCCGGAGGTCGCATCATTGGAGAAGAAAGTCGAAGTGTGACTAGTGTGACCGAGGAGTTCGGGCTCGCTCACAATATCGTTTCACGAGATCGGAGAGCACTTCAAACGACAGTAACAGCTGTCCGAGAGTTTAGCAGTGGTCGTCCACGAACAACCACGGCGGCGGACGACCGGTATATTCTCCTACAGGCGAGAAGAAGCAGACGGCAGACAGCGCGAGAAATCGCAAGTCACATGCAACAGACAACTAAACGTCCATAATCGCGTTTTACCGTGGCCAGGAAGCTGCACAAAGGTGGTTTATTTTCACGACGACCAGTACGGTGTGTGCCATTAACGCCTGCTCATCGGAAACGGTGGTTTCCGTGGTGCCAGGAACACACGAACTGGACACATCTGCAATGGGGTCGAGTTCTCTTTACGGATAAGAGCTGATTTAGTCTGACGAGCGATTCTGAAAGTATACACGTCTGGAGAGAGCAGAGAACATGCAATCACACCTCCAACATCATTGAAAGGGACCGGTTTGGAGGTGGCGGAGTTCTCGTTTGGGGCGGTATCATGCTTGGTATCCGTACTGACCTCTACATCTTCCAAGGAGGTTCAGTCACTGGTTTCCGCTATTGTGCCGAGGTTCTCCTGCCTCACGTGCGTCTGCTTAAAGGTGTTGTGGGTCCTGAGTTCCTCTTCATGGACGACAACGCAGCACCTCATCGTACAGTGGCTGTCGCAAAGCTGTTGGAGAGTGAAGATTTTCAACGCATGGATTGGCCCGTAAGGTCCCCAGAGCTAAATCCAATCGAACACGTAGTGGACCTTCTCGGGAGACGCTTGGCAGCACGTCACCAGCCGCCAGCAACGATTCCGCAACTGCGATTGGTGCTACAAGAGGAATGGGCCGCGATGCCTCAACAGCTCCTTGACAACTTCGTCCTCAACATGGACAGGCGTTGTTCATCCTGCAACGCAGACAGGGGTTATCATTTTCCACTACTAAAGACTGGATTTTTCTTGGCAGCCGCCTGTCACATGGACGTTTCTTTCTTCTGTCCAGTTGTGCTCGAAACTAACTTTTCAATAAAGTGCCTTTGTATCCCTTGTTTGGACGGCTTTGCTCACTTGTCCCATATTCAGACATCTTGTGGATCTTACGGTATGAATTGAGTCGATGTGGAGCACTTCTGCACGACGTTACATTCGAAAAACCGTCTCGTTCTTAATTTTAGCATGCTAGTGTAACTTTTAATACACTGCTGGACAATAGCTAAAGATGGATCATAAACGGCTATATAGCGCATAAAAAAGTAAGTGTGGTTGGATGCCAAGTGAAATAAAATAATGTCAGAATGCCAGGACATTACAAGAAAGACAATTTATTTTGCTCTGAAATCCAGAAGGCTTTGGATCGTGTTCAAGGGACAAACAGGCAATTTTGTGCAGAATACGTAAACGTGAAAAAAGTGCAATTACCGTCCGCAGGCGTTCTGGCGTAAGATGTCAATACGGGATATGGCCACCATGGAGGGCGATGCAAGATTCCACACGTCGTGTCATGCATTGCACAACATTATCAAGCAGCTGTTGGGGTAATTTATCCCATTCCACTGTCAGTGCACGAATGAGGGTGTCCTTGTTTATTGGAGGGCATTGGCGACCAGCAAGACTCCTCCCCAAAGCATCCCAAACATTTTCAATGGGATTCCGATCTGGAGAACGTGCTGGCCATAAGAGGCGTTGAATATCCTCGCTCTCAAGACACTCCTGGACAGCGACTGTTCGATGACATGTTGCGTTGTCGTCCATGAAAATGAATCTATTACCGACAGCACCACGGAACATGCGAACATGAGGCAGCAGAACATCATTAATGTATCGTTGGCCAGTCATAGTCCCAGTTGGAAGCACATAGAGGGACGTACGGACATTGATCATGATGCCAGCCCATACCATGACACTACATGTCGGATATCGGTCCCTTTCCTGTATGTTTGCTGGACAATATGCAGTACCACTATCACGCCAGATCAGTTGTCGTCGACAATCAGACGATAGACTGTATCTACTCTCATCTGAGAAGAGGACATCAGACCAGTCGTTATCAGTCCAATTGCGATGTTGATGGCACCATTGCAAACGGGCGGTACGGTGACGTCTGGACGATGGGATGCACACAACAGGACGGCGGGCGTATAGTCCTCCTTCATGCAAACGTCTGGCGACAGTTTTACGGGAGATCCGCTTGCCAGTAGCAGCCATAAACTGATTTGCTACGTCACTAGCTGTGCTGCGCCGGTGTCTTTTTTGTTGATAGCACTATGTACCGATCTTCTGCAGGTGTCGTACTGCGAACACGACCTCCCCCGTGACGTTTGCTACACTCTCCGTTTGTTTGAAATGATTTCCAAAGCCTTGAAACAACACTGTGGCTGACGTCGAACTCCCTGGCAACATCTGTTATTTTTCGCCCTTCTTCAATCTTGCCAATAATACGGCCACGCGTAAAATCATCTAGGTGATGTCGGGATGACATACTGAAAATTGCAAGTTCGTCAATTGATTCTTTCCCTTTCAAATTTGCGTTTAAACAACAACGGTCAATACGCGTCAAATCCTTTATATCTCTTATCAGCGCTATGACGTCACGAACAAGTTCGGCAATCCAAAATTTGTATACGCACAACACGTCTTACTGTATCCCGCACTTATGCAAATTTCCACATTTTCCTGCCTTCCATTTTATGGTTGCTATCGTTGCTATTGTCATCCGTCTTTAGCAATTGTCCGGCACTGTATTTTATAACACAATCAGTTTATTTTTAATATATGTATAAATATATCTTTCTCTGAAAAATATACTGCAAGAAAAGGTCCCGACCGTATTGATGAATATCTTCTTGTTCCACGAATCTGATTTTTTTGTACCATGTCAACTTCTGATTATGTGTGCCTCTTTCGTTGCATAGCAATGACCTACTCTCCTAATACAGCCTTCTTTCTGTAGGATAATGAGCCGCGAAATTCTGCCAGGGTTCTTCGAGGATGTTTCACGTAGCATGAGTAGAACGTCGATGTATTTTTTTGGCATCCAAATTCCTGAGACATCAATTCAATCGAGCGCGGTCACTTTTTGTTGGAAAAAAAATCTGACGTGCGGCCGTTCAGCCTCGTAATTTACAAAACGTAAAGTATATGCTGATAACGTTTTGGGACCACATTCTTCCAGACAACTACACTGACGGAAAAAAATCCCAACACCAAGAAGAGGTTGTGTTAGATAAACGACAGTTAGTAGGCGGTGAGAGTACATCTGTAAGATGACGTCTATGCAAATTTCGCGCTCGGCGCATACGTGTGGCCCTAGTAGCGCCCCTCGGAACATGCAAAGCAGGCTTGCTGTAAATATGCGCTGTAACGTTCGTGAGCGTTAGTTTACGTTGAGATTCGACGTAGTGTGCTGATGTTAGTCAAGAATGCCTTTAAGAAGACGAAGAAGCCATTATCAACAGCTCACGGAGTTTGAATGAGGTCGTGTAATAGGGCTACGAGAAGGTGGATTTTCTTTCCGCAATATTGCAGAACGACTTGGCAGAAATTTAGCCACTGTGCATGATTGTTGGCAGCGGTGGTCAAGCGAAGGTACTGCCTCAAGAAGACCGGATTCTGTCCGGCCACGTTTCACTACTGAGAGGGAAGACCGCCGTGTATGGCGTATGGACGTGGCGCATCGTACTGCGTTTGCGGCAGCAATTCGAGCTGCAGTTCCCACCACAGTGACACAACGAACTGTTACAAATCGGTTACTTAAAGGACAGCTCCGAGCCAGACGCCCTGTAGCATGCATTCCACCTACTCCAAACCACTGCCGTTTGCGACGTCAGAGGTGTCAAGCTAGAGCTCATTGGAGGACGGAGTGGAGATCTGTTGTGTTTTCTGATGAAAGCAGGTTCTGCCTGGGTGCCAGTGATGGCCGTGTGTTGGTTTGAAGGAGGCCAGGTGAGCGCCTGCAACCAACCTGTCTGCGGCCGAGACACACTGGACCTACCCCTGGAGTTATGGTCTGGGGAGCAATTTCCTATGACAGCAGGAGCACTCTCGTGTTTATCCCACGCACCCAGACGGCACAGTTCTACGTCGGTCTGGTTATTCAACCTGTTGTGCTGCCATTCATGAACAGCTTTCCAGGAGGTGTTTTCGAACAGGATAACGCTCGCCCGCATACCGCTGTTGTAACCCAACATGCTCTACAGAGTGTCGACATGTTGCCGTGGTCTGCCTGCTAGATTACCAGATCTTTCTCCAATCGAGCACGTATGGGACATCATTGGACGACAACTCCAGCGTCACCCCTAACCAGCTTTAACCGTCCCTGTATTGACCGATCAAGTGCAACAGGCATGGAACTCCATCCCACAAACTGACATCCAGCACCTGTACGACACAATGCATGAACGTTGGCATGCTTGCATTCAACATTTTGGCGGTTACACCGGTTATTAATGTACCAGCATTTCACATTCAAAATGGCTCTTCTCGCGCTTACATTAAGCTGTGATCTTGAAACCTTAATCGATTAAATATATTACCTTTACAAATGCATTGCCGCCATTTCATTGCTCTACAACTATTTTTTCGTGGTGTTGTGATTTTTTTCCGTCAGTGTATATAAATATTGTAGCCTAGGTGCTTCTCGGGGTGGGAGCAATATTGTTTCCACGCAGAGGACGAACATCATATTAGAATGGTGGTCATAATGTTTTACCTCTTCGGGGTAAATCCAAAATATATATGTATATTATCGCTTATATGACATAAAGGTGTAAACATAGAATTGCGAGCAAAGCTATACCACATTTGGTTTTGCATGAATGCGTTCCCCATCTTACAGCAAATTTAACTACCTCCTCGTTTTAGGATTTCCTTCTGTCTTTAAGTTCCCGTTGTAAGTGTTTTCCTATTGTATCGTCAGAGAAATTATTATCCTTAGAACTCTTTCTTACTCTGCTTCCCTCCAGTTGCCATATGTGACATTTTCAATGAAGCAAGAAAGAAACTGAATTATTGCGCCGCGGATTCACCATTTTAACAAGAACGAAAAGAGGACGGTTACTTGAAACATACATATTTAGGTTCAAATTATAGAATCACAAGGCTTATTCAAGAAAATACACACGCATATGCACATAACGTCCGAAGACGTTGTGCATCTGAGACATGTAAATTGGAATTCCGGACATCAATAAACTTTTTTACGTTGAGTGCCATAATTGGCTCAGTACTGGAATAAAAGCTCAACGTTTATGAGTGGATATTCATGGAGGTGTGGCAAACAGCTTGTTAGGTTCATCTCGTGATGAATTGGATTCTCTTAAACACAGAGGACGACGACATTGAGGATTCATCGCAAAACGCATGAGTTATGATCGTTCAGATTGTGCATGAATGGTGCCTGAAATCACACGCAGGTGCAATGTGTTGAAGAATGCGGAAAGCTCTCAGGATATCAAATCAACAAAGGGAAGAGACGTGCATTACAGCATATCCTTCTACTTGTCCAGCGGATAAAAACACGTACAAAGCTGTGCAGCCTGCAATTCAAGACTGATTGGGATATAGCTTTCTTGATTTGCTTCTCTGTTTAAAGACCACACTGAGTAACACGTATGCTAGAAACAGTTGCCTATCCTGAATGAGAAGGCCAGGACGGTAAAATAAACTAAAACCCGTGTATCGGGGATCTTAAACGAGACCCACCTCTAACGAAAAGTCGCATGTTTTGCAATTAAGATATGCATTTTTTCCTCTTTAGTTGTGTTCCTTTCTGGTCGGTGTCATATGAGACAGAAATGAAACAAAGCTTCTGTGTCGGAAATTATTTACGGTTGGTTATAGTGATGTAATATATCAGATTTAAAATGAATATCATATTACGTAGCAATCTTAACTGAAGAAATAAATACCTAGCTAAACCTGGAAGTGTACTTCATGATATTATGGCAATCCTTACATTTGATGCAGAATCACTAAGCGCTGAAGGAAACAAAGACCCTAAAACACAGTAGCTTCTGTTTTTCGCTTAATAAATTTAATGCAGATTTTTTAAAATGTGATATCATTGTGACCCACACGAGATGTCAATCTTTTTATGTAACTAATAAATACAAGGAACAGCAAAGCATATATTCATAATCGTTTCAGAAAAGGGAAAATCCTCTGAAACATGCACATTAAATTTAAATGA
Organism: Macrothele yani; assembly: GCA_039090855.1. NCBI lineage: Eukaryota > Metazoa > Arthropoda > Arachnida > Araneae > Macrothelidae > Macrothele > Macrothele yani. Next base: position 49,842,457 of record CM077018.1, on the reverse strand, counting down.
GATATAACTACACATTTTCAGTCGTCTTGCTTCCAATCGTAATGTTGCGGAGCCCAGACCAGGCGCACAGCCTTGTAAGTTCGAATCAGCGATGGCATTCGGTTGGGTCGTTGGCTCCATAAACCCATAGAACGCAAGGAAGTTTGAACTATACAAACGCTGACACTACTTCTGGCCCCAGCCTTGAATTGTGCTGTGATTTGTGCCAATATTGCTAGCCGGGGCAGATGCAATGATACCTGCCAGACGCAGATGTCCGCAATTGCCCAGGGCTTTTCTACAGCCACACTACTCTCGCATTCTGGATATTCTCCCTGAGTTTGTGCACTCCAGTTACACCTTTGAAAGTGTTGACCGTGTAAACCTAAATTCCGTGGTAATTTACGAGATGGAGTAACCCATCTCCGGGTGCCTTCTATCATATCACGTTGGAAATCGCTTGAACCCTGATAAGCTGCTATCATAACTACGAATGCTAGTATTTGAGCCTATGGAAATATCTGTTTCTTTATATATACGTTGTTTGCAAACGCCACCATTTACTGCATGGGTGTTGGGGCATGTAATGGAAATCGTACAGCCTTTCCCAGTTTCTTTGGAACTTCAGTGTAATCTTTAGTTTAATCTGCGAATGTCTGCAGTAATCTTTAGCACTAGTATTTGAATTCACGAGCTTCCAATGACCTTCTCAGAACCGATTGAAAGCGCTGCACGTAAAACGAGAGAATTTCTTGCAACCGCATCTGAAGCTGAGACAAGGGACGTAACAATTCCACATATCACGTGTGAGCCTGTGGTTAACAAGTTTCAAATAATTTGTCCTTAAGCAAACCCAAGCCCCGATAGAAAGGAACAATTTGATAAAATTAAAGGTATCTTTATTCTATTTCGGAGACCTTTTATTATCTTGGGTTAATTACGTGATCTTACCATCCTGATCAAATTAAGCCACTAATAATAAAATGTTGTTTTAGTTGTAAGGAAACTTTTTTGGAGTGGCGTGGAGCAGACTCACATATCGCTTTGCACGTTATGCGAGTATACTCGCTATTTGTGATGTGTGTCACATTGAATGAGACATCCTCAATATTTAAAAAATGTTTTAAGTGTTACACATTAGGAAAATCATACAACGTTAGTTCATTAGGCAAGTATAAAAAAGCAAGCTTAATCTGCCTGACATTTGCATACTTCATAGTTTTAGAATTTTGCTAAGCTTTTATTAAATTGATAAAGCCATATTTATTTAATGATGGACAGACAATTTAAATTACCTTTCAGTTCTTTATTGGAAAATTTATTTTTAAAAACTTTTTAGTGTAATTTCTTTTGGGAAAATTTCTTCTGAAGCGATAATACAAGCCTCTTAGTAGGCAATAACTTAGCGAAAATATTGGTAGTTTCTGTTTCTGTACGTCACGTGATTCTTGCATTGCCTAATATCGATATGTAAAAGTTAAGTGGCATCTCAAGAACAAGATTTCGCTGCGAGGATTTGTCCAAGTACAGTTGGACGCATTGGATGGAAACCTAATTTTCGTCATTTCCATTAAGTTACACAAATTTTGTTAACAATACTAAAGAAATATCAGATATTTGAAAAGAAAAGTGCCACCAGATAACTAAGCCTCTCAGTTTTGTAGCGTCTTAAGGAAGACACGCCGTTTAATCCTAAATTTGAAACTTCTTTTAATTTCAATACTCAATAATATCACATTCATCATTAGCCTGCGGTGTTAAAATATGACTTTCCAGTTAGGTTTACAGAAAAATAATAGATCCGGTCTGACTTTCCAGTTTGTTTTACTGAAACATAACACTGGAGAACACAACTTATGGTGCCTAAGATGTTAGACACTGTTTCGGGTGTTTTGGGGTCATATTTAGATTCCGAAAAATGCCATTAGTTTTTGTCCATCAGATCTGCTTCTCACGACATTACATATGCAGAGAAATTTGAAGAAGCCCACAACACACAAGTTTCGTCATAGAGATATGGTGCTGAACCCGCGTTTCTGTGATATCCTGCGATGCGATTTTCCAGCTACCATGTTTTCTCTCACAGGCCAATACCTTCTCACCCATTGTTGATCATTAGCTCTATTGTCCCACAGACATACAAAAGCACGGGAACTTGGTGTACCCGGCCTGCTGTCATAGGAGAAAATTCACCATCTTCAAATCCACACAGATGACTCATTAGTGATCGCGGTATACTATCTTTTGCAGGACTATGGCTGTTGTTGCCTGATTGTCCCGCATACCAGCTCAGTGACCGATTGGGATTGATCTGTATATGTTCCCGTTATGTAGAAGTGCACATTTGAGTTTGCATTTGGAGCTATCTATGAATAACCGACATTCCATGGGTGTATATTCCCGTACGCCCAATTTCATCAGAAATCCTGGCACATTGCTGCAGAAAACGAATTTGCTTTCTTTTGTGGAGAATGGCAGAAACACGTCTTCTCTCTTGCCATACACTGTGATTTTTGTTGCCAGTAACAATACATTTTTCTGCCAGCCTGGAAGCTAACAATTTCGCTGTCTTCTTTGGATGACTTAGGTCCCTTATGAGGTCGTTCAATTCCGTTTGACTGAAACCTGATGCAGCTGATGAAGTTCCTTGGAAATCACTATCATGTTGCTCAGCACAGCTTTCTTTCTCACCGGCCGATTCATCCGACACTTCTGAGAGCTCTGGAAACCTGTTACATGTTGGGACATGTATCTCATCTGAATGTGGAACAGGGCATCTAGCTGTGGCTAGATCAGGATACATACACTTACCCCGGTTCTTTCCATTGATGCCCTTATTATTCATAAGACAAAAGTAATACTCATCAATGTGGTTGTTCTGTTCTCGCCATACCATTTGTGTACCAAATTTCATGCACTTCCTTTTTCCCATTCGTCCACTGTCGGAGGTGCCCTGTACACGTTTCACGCACGATGTGTGGTGCCAAAGGCTTATCTTGGTCACCTAGATTTGCTGTGAATCAGCCAAAATAAGCTCTTTTCACAAAGCCCGTTATAGCTTGACTCTGCTGAGCGAACGTGTACTCTCCGCAAATGTAACAGAAACATCCGGATGATTAAGATATTTTCTTCGTGATGAATCCATGCCAACGCCTGAAACAGAAATAAAACACGTCTGAACATGTAACGTTCACACTCAAACACGGTCAGCAATAGAAAATTCAAAAGTATGTATACGAACTGGCAGTGCCTAAACATCAATTTACGTGCCCCGGAAAAAGCCCAAGTGCAGGAACAGCACTAATTCTATTGAAATGTCAGTAGCCCTATACTATGAAAAAAATATTTGTGCAACAAAAACGAATGAAAGAAGTACATAACAGTGGTTCCGGTTTACTGTGATTTAATGGAAGATAAATACAAGCATAAAAAAATTGTTTACACATTTATGATCACACAGAAAAATATTTAGATACCGTGTAGCAATGGTTGCAAACAGCGGCGGATAGCGAATATTTCTTTAAAGTTTTACACATACTTGCTTCCGGTATTTCCCTCTGGTTACCAAGTTTTGCAACTTCACTAGCTTAACCCCTGATTAGTATACAGTAAATAAAATTTAATCGATTAGAACACATACACCTAAAAGCAAAAACATTATGATCAGCGTGTCTTTATGCAAATCGAAGAAACAACACATGTAAAGGGATGCACGTGTGAATTTCAGGAAATCATATATGTAACACCTGACGCTCAGCTCTTTTAATCAGTGTTATTCTTGTTCTTCAGATTGGAAAGACAGAGGACTTGGGCTAGTTTTACAAAGGCCAAATTGTAGTAGTTGTACCACTGGGTCAGATCGTTTCTGAGACAACAAGGTTTGTGACGTGCTCACAGCCGGCCGTGATTTAGTACTTTCTAAAAGGGGTCCGAGGAGGAAAAAAAACTACACACCGCAGTCAAGTTGAGGGCCGACTGCGCCTCTTTGATCCTAGTGGTGAGCAAAGGCTTTCCCATATAGTAAGCCAACAGAGGGGATATTGTGGCACTAATCTCTCGTAAGTTGAATGCTGGTGATGGGAGTAATGTGCCTCAACACACAGTGCAACCAACCTTGCTGAAAATGAGGCTGCGTAGCCGCAGAGTGCTCTAAGGGGTGCTCGTGCTAACTTCGGTTCACCTTTGAAAGTATTAAAAATGTGTACTCCAGCATCGAAACAGGATCTTGAATGATTGCGAGAAGGTCGTCCATATGACTGAGTACAAGTCGTTTACCTGGGAAAGTGTTGGCGCCAGGATGCACCGTGAGATGAATTCAAGCCAATGTAGGAAGTGTAATGCTTTGGGCAATGTTCTCCTGGGAAACTTTATGTTCAGTCATTCATTTGCAGAAAACCATGATGTTTACCACCTACCTAAACATCATTGCAGACCAGGTACATCCTTTCATGGAAATGGTGTTTTGCTCTAGTACAGTTTCTTTTCAGCATGATAATGCGCCATGCCACACGGCCCCGAATGTTCGAGAAGAAAAAGACTTCCCTGGCTTCCAAATTCATCAGACACCAATCCAATCGAGCACCTGTAGTTTTTGTTAAACCGGATCTTCGGCAGCTCAGCCTCGTAACTTGCAGGAGTTAAAGGATCTTCTGGTAAGATCTTGATACCAGCTATCACAGGACAACCATAGAAATCCTATAGAGTCCATGCCCTATGATTAAAAGCGGTTTTGGAGGCACGCGGAGGACCAGCATTATATTACGCAGATGGTTATAATGTTTTGGCTTTTCGATATGCTGTTAACTGTTCCTTTCAAGCCTCAAAGCGGAGTGTCCAGTGTCCATGCACTGTTTAACAGGGTTGCAAAACAAATAAAGTTTAGGCTCAATGGTAGAAGAACTCTTTATGGAATAAAATGTATAGTGAACATGCAAAGAGTTAGTTCAAAAGTAATAAAAACTTTCATTTTCCAAAAGAAAAGATTAAGGCGTTCCACAATAAACGCCAGGTATTCTTGTCTGTCCCCACTCCCCCTGCAATCTCGCACAAAACAATCTCCCCTTGTTTGGATTTTTGATCAAGAGAAGTTTCACCTGCGCACAAGCTGTAAAATTTAGAGAGAATTCTGATAACGATTAAAACGGAATGTCTATTTATCATCTCCTAGCCAAAAATTTTTAAAAAACAAAAAAATGCGTACAAAGAAAAAAAAATCTCACAGAAAAAAAAAGCGTATGGAAGGCATGCCCAAATCTTGTAAATATGTAAAAAATTCCCATAGTTTGTCAACGTAAAAAAAGTATCGCTTAGGTTTTATCATCCTAGTTTACTAGATGCGATGGGGATGTAAATCAGTTATGGTTTCTGTTAATTCCTATCTCATGCTATCTCGGTAAGAGTGATTTCAATAAAATGCAGGAAAGACAGAAATACTTACGATTAACATATTTGTGATGCTTTAAATATATTCCCGAAACATCAATTTCAGAAAAACGGTAGATTTGGGTGAACTAGACTGGACGGTGAGGATTTTTCCCATTTCATAAAAAAACAGTTAAATTTTCCACTTGTTTTGAAAAGGTTCCTTTTGCGTTTATTCTTACGCAAGAACTTTGTTCGATGTGAACACGGTTTCACATAAATATCACAGTACGCTACCGTGAACAGTGCAGTAGTGTATTGAAAATTTCGCCTCCCGCTCAATTCTGAGCTTTAGTCACATTAACTGGTAAAGAAACATGAGATACAAGGACTAGCCTGATACATGTAAGAGTGGCATTTTTCTCCCAATTCTGAATGCGGGCAGCTTTTCTAGTGGGTAATATTTCTGAGTCCAATTTTATTGTTGGTATTTTTTGCGAATACCAGATTTTGGTGCGTAACGATGCTGGAAGGAAATATAATACAAAATGTTTGATTTTGAACAAATTACAAAAAAAATAAAAATTGTGAAACTTTTTCTTATTTCAAAATCTATCAATTTCTGACCTTTTATTTTAGATGTTCTACATCCTTCAAGCGTACAACAAATAAAAATTAACTTTTCTTGCTTTTTTGCAGAAAAGTTTCGAATCACCTCACTGAAATCCGTTTTCCTGGAGAGCTTGCTTTCTGTACATGCAGTAACATAGATAGCGCAAATAAGCATATATTCCTCATTGTAGGCCTCCTTTATAAGAGATAGTTTACTGAACTACGTTCTGCCTCAGCAACAGTTACAGGAAATGTGTAGAACATCCTCCTAACAATGCACTTTTCATCAGATGCAAAGTTTTGTCATATATTTCTCTCAGAACAATGACTTGTTGTAGTTCAGAATTGTGAACTTTAAAATTCTTTCCTAATGTGCATCAAAAGTTTTTCTCGTGTGTAGCATTTCTTCGAAGCAATTTTCAGTAAGATGCATGGGATACATTTTCACAAAACATTTGCGTTTTACTTCAAGAGCATCATGCTCTGTGGAACTTAGGCATGTCAATATAGTACTGAACACTTTGCTAATATTACTGGCTACCGCGAATCTGCGCTTCAAGTCATTTCTAATGTAATCCAGAATTACTTAGAATACACTTATTATAAATGACGATTCCTATTCACTATCATTATACACAGTATCTGCTTCTCCCGAGGCAGCGTCATCACAAAATGTTTTTCTTTTCTTGATCAACGTTATTGAAGCGTGATGGGAGCCCCACGTTATCTACAATTATTCGTGCTTCTTACATTATTATGAGCCATTCGACTTACCACAGTCTTATTACTGATCCCACTCAGTAATAAGGCTATGAAAATAATCGCATCTGATTATTGTACAAGTGTTATTAGTTCTCAAATAATTGGTAGGAATTTTTCATTTCTTAATTGCTTCCACAGTACCACAGGTGAGTAGGGATATAATCCCTAAGGAAAATGCACTTTACTGGTCATTTCAGAATGCACGATCTTTCTGGATTTGGAAAATTGAAAATTTAGTTTTTTTCATTTTCACCCACACGTTTTTGATGTTTATAATTTGAATTGTCACTTGACCAGCCTAGCTGAGCCGCAGGCCTCCTGGAAGCCAGGCCTCAGGATTCTACCCCCCCCCCCCCCCCCCGGTTGGAGACTGAGAACTGATAACAAATGCTGGCGGGAAAAGAAAGTAATACTAGGTAAAAACGCTAAAACTATCTCGAAAAATATAGCTGCTACTGCAAAAAGAATAAAATTTCCGCAATCAGCGGCACAAAATAGCCGGAATCAGGTTGAAAATTCCACGCTCCACGAAAACAATTTTTTTACAGGTAACAAATGCTGGCGTTAAAATATCGTAATACTTGGTAAAAACACTAACAGTATAAAAAAAACTAGAGCTGCTGGAGCAAAAAAGATAGTACTTCCGGAATCAGCGGCACAATAGAACCCAGAATCAAGTCGAAAATTCCACGCTGCACGAAAACAAATTGTTTACAAGCAGCAAATGCTGACGGGAAAATAGCGAAATACTCGGTAAAAACACTAACAGTATGAAAAACACTAGAGCTGCTAGAGCCAAAAAAGATACTACTTCCGGAATCAGTGGCACAAAAGAACCCAGAATCAAGTCGAAAATTCAACGCTCGTCGAAATTTGTTTTTGTTCCCCAGTGTAGTCTACACTGGCGGAAACTGAAAAAGAACACCATGAAGGAATTGGCGGACGATCATGAAATTTACATATGTTAATGGGGTGCAGTTTACGTAGGTGTGACGCTAATTTCGGGACCAACCGGTGAGCCCTTACGTCACAGCACGGCATAATATGCAAATTATCGTCAGTGGTATTTCAGGAGTACGGCGAAATGAATGTAATCAGTCATCGGCGTACGGACACGTGCGAAGACCCTGAAGAAGCTGCAGTGCCTGGACATGGAAGACGTGTATGATTTCAGCAGTTATCGGACTTTAAGCGAGGTCGTCTAGACGGACTCCGCGAGGCCGGGTGGTCGTATCGTTGTATTACGGAGCGAATTGGAAGGGAAGTATCAGTGGTGGTACGATGGTGGCGTAGATGGTCCAATGAACATTCCCACACGAGGAGACGTGGAACCGGGAGTCACAGACGGACTGATGAGCGGACCGATCGACGCATAAGAAGAGCGGCGTTGTCGCGCAGAACATCCACTGCGACCCAAATCCGAGCTGCCGTTGCACCTGAGGTGACTGTGCGAACAATCCGCAACCGTTTACTAGATGCAGGACTACGTGCACGTGTGCCTCTGGCCTGTGTATAACTGACTCCAGCCCACCGTCTGGAACGGCTGCAGTGGTATCGCCAACGTCTGCACTGGATAACGCAATGGCGATCTGTCGTGTTCAGCAATGAAAGCATATTCTGCTTGGGAGCCTCCGATGGCCGTATGCGTGTTCGCAGACACACAGGGAAGCGTCTCCTCCCTTCTTGCATCCGCCAGCGACACACAGGGCCTACACCTGGTCTCCTTGTGTAGGGACCGATCAGCTATCACACCCGTACACAACTAGTGTTTGTACCGGTTACGTTAAACAGCACCTCCTACATCAACAACATCATTCAGCCCGTTGTTGTACCATTTGTAAGATCAGTCCATCGTGGTGTTTTCTAGCAAGATAACGCACGCTCACACACGGCACGTGCAACGCAACATGCACTTCAGGGTGTGAGACAACTTCCACTGCCTGAACGTTCACCGGATTTGTCCCCCATTGAGCACGTGTTGAATTTTATGGGACAACGACTTATCCGGTCTCCACGGCCAGCCACGACAATCCCCGATTTACGCGTCCAGGTTGAGGATGCTTGGAACTCAATACCCCAAACTTACGTCCAACATCTGTACGACAGACTCCATGCCAGAATTGCACATCTTGACGCAGTTCATGGCGGTTCAACCTCGTACTAACCATGTTACATGAAAATGTGATTTTTCAGTTTACCAGGAAATACAGCTGTATTTTGCCATAATGTTTTGATCACGTTATACTCTGTATTCCGTTAATATGCTGTATAAATTTCGTTGGTATCAAACGTCTCCTTCTTGGTGTTATTTTTTCACTTTCCGCCAGTGTATTTGTATAGCCCGCATATCGACTAAACTTCTTTCTTCTGAATTCTAGTAAAACAATATTTGTTTCCATGTCCCGTTTCGAAACATGTGTTACATTCAGACTGAACCCAGTCTTACGTCGTCTTAATGATAATGTCATCGATTTGTTAAAAAGGTGTCACAGCGGAACCCCCCTACCCCCCTCTTTTGACGGCACGGTATATATGACATGTGCGGTACCCTGCACTTGAGTTATAATTACCATATTCATGACAGTGGGTTTTGTATGAGATGATCTAGAACAATGGAAAGAAATGAGAGGATCTAGAACAATGGGAAAAAAATGTTGATGTGTATGAAGCCCACTAAAAAACGAAACACATTGCAGTGTCATTCATTGAATGGCATTTTCCTTTTTTCACATTTTTTGGTTTGTCTTAAAACATTTTCTTTCATTTCAGTAGCAGTTATGTTGGGTATAGGTATTTTAACACGAATGTATCGTTACGTAATACAAATAGCAGATCCATATTTTTTTTTACATAGGAATATCGTACTCATTTTTTCTTACAAATTATCCCATTGAAATTTAAAGAAATTATATAGAAAATAAGAATTAGTACAATTATACAGCAAATGTAAAATTTGAAGAACCAAACGGTTGCAGATTGAATTTTCTAATTCGGATAATACCTCAATCATTTGTTTCAGACTTTGAAGTTCATCCTCATCAATTCCTGGACCCAAATGTATTTCATGCCTAAATGAATCGGAATACTTAGACACACTGCACGACAACCCGTTCCCTTAATGTATGCATTTCACAGAGACAAAAAAAATAACGGGATTCTGGCTTGCTGATAACAGGAGCATGACTCACATGTGTGCTGTAAAAATTTAGAATATTTTCTTTTCTAACAATATACCATAAAGCACGGAAGACAAAAAAGGAAGGGATTTTCTTTCTGTTTCTGAGCGTACTTCGACCGCCTTACCTGTTGTAGTGTGCTTTAGACATTTGTATCCGTGATATCACATTTCATTTGAAAAGGGCATTTGAATCGAAATTTTTACAAAGTTTAAAATAAATTAGGTGTAGTGATAATTTTATTGTTTTTTAACACGTGTTCATGTTGTTTAATATAGACAGTGTAAAATGAAGCGGTAATGCAAATCACCATATAGAAGAAAGATTTTATCATCTTGACCTTCGCACAGTCTTTGCCCTGTTGGCAAGTTGCAACTTATTATCCAAGCAGTCACAATAACACATTTCTTTCCTGAACCTCTCACCGATCGAACATGATTGAGATATGATGGGACACTATCTCTCATGCTGTAAGATTTATTCATCTTGATCTTTGCACAGTCTTGGCCCTGTTGGCAAGTTGCAACTTATTATCCAAGCGGTCACAATAACACATTTCTTTCCTGAACCTCTCACCGATCGAACATGATTGAGATATGATGGGACACTATCTCTCATGCTGTAAGATTTAATCATCTTGATCTTTGCACAGTCTTTGCCCTGTTGACAAATTTCAACTTATTATCCAAGCAGTCACAATAACACATTTCTTTTCTGAACCTCTCACCGATCGACATGATTGATATGTGATGGACACTATCTTTCATGCTGTAAGATTTAATCATCTTCATCTTTGCACACTCTTGGCCCTGTTGGCAAGTTGCAACTTACACTGGCAGAAGTGAAAAAAGAACACCAAGAAGGAGACGTCTGATACCAACGAAATTTATACAGCATAATAACGGAATACAGAGGATACCGTGATTAAAACATTATGACAAAATACAGCTGTATTTGCTGGTAAACTGAAAAATAACATTTCCATGTAACATGGTTAGTACGAGGTTGAACCGCCATGAACTGCGTCAAGATGTGCAATTCTGGCATGGAGTCTGTCGTACAGATGTTGGACGTAAGTTTGGGGTATTGAGTTCCAAGCATCTTCAACCTGGACGCGTAAATCGGGGATGGTCGTGGCTGGCCGTGAAGACCGGATAAGTCGTTGTCCCATAAAATCCCATGCGTACTCAATAGGGGACAAATCTGGTGAACGTGCAGGCCATGGAAGTTGTCTCACACCCTGAAGTGCATGTTGTGTTGCACGTGCCGTGTGTGGGCGTACGTTATCTTGCTGGAAAACATCACGATGGACCGACCTTACAAATGGTGCAACAACGGGCTGAATGATGTTGTTGATGTAGGAGGTGCTGTTTAACGTAACCGGTACAAACACTAGTTGTGTACGGGAGTGATAGCTGATCGCTCCCCACTCCAGGAGACCAGGTGTAGGCCCTGTGTGTCTCTGGCGGATGCAAGACGGGTGGAAACGCTCTCCTGTGCATCTGCGAACACGCATACGGCCATCGGAGGCTCCCAAGCAGAATTTGCTTTCATCGCTGAACACGACAGATTGCCATTGCGTTCTCCAGTGCAGACGTTGGCGACACCACTGCAGCCGCTCTTGACGGTGGGCTGGAGCCAGAGGCACACGTGCACGTAGTCCTGCATCCAGTAGACGGTTGCGGATTGTACGCACAGTCACCTCAGGTGCAACGGAAGCTCGGATGTGCGTCGCGGTGGATGTTCTGCTTGACAACGCAGCTCTTCTTATGCGTCGATCGGTCGGCTCATCAGTCCGTCTGTGACTCCCAGTTCCACGCCTTCTCGTGTGGGAATGTTCCTCTTACCATCTACGCCACCATCGTACCACCACCGATACTTCCCGTCCAATTCGCTCCGCAATACGACGATACGACCACCCGGCCTCGCGGAGTCCGACTAGATGACCTCGCTCAAAGTCCGATAACTGCTGAAATCGTACACGTCTTCCATGTCCAGGCACTGCAGCTTCTTCAGGGTCTTCGCACGTGTCCGTACGCCGATGACTGATTACATTCACTTCGCCGTACTCCTTAAATACCACCGACGATAATTTGCATATTATGCCATGCTGTTGCGTAAGCGCTCACCGGTTGGTCCCGAAATTAACACCACACCTACCTAAACTCGACCCCATTAACATATGTGAATTTCATGATCATCCGCCAATTCCTTTTTGGTGTTCTTTTTTCACTTTCCGCCAGTGTATTATGCAAGCAGTCACAATAACACATTTTATTCCTGAACCTCTCACCGATCGAACATGATTGATATATGATGGGACACTATCTCTCATGCTGTAAGATTTAATCATCTTGATCTTTGCACAGTCTTGGCCCTGTTGGCAAGTTGCAACTTATTATCCAAGCAGTCACAATAACACATTTCTTTCATGAACCTCTCACCGATCGAACATGATTGAGATATGATGGGACACTATCTGTCATGCTGTGCCCATAGACAGTATCTCTGAAATGTATGAGTCTATGCCCCGCCAGATAACCGCTTGTACCCGAGCCAGAGTTAGTTCGTAGTGACATCTTCAACTCGTACAGCTGTTTTATCAGAAAGTAGCCCAACTGCTCTGGATAAACAATAATTTCGTTTCTGATATATGTACATTTCTACATTGCACATACCAATTTTTATCTCGACTGAATGGCATCTTGATAAATTTTTTTGGCAAAGATATTTTTTGTGCGTGAAATGGAAACGATAATACTATATACATACAATGCGCTATGGTCTCATTTAAGCAACGGATGATTCAGGATAGCTAAGAATGTTCCGAAAAGTTGTGAGAAAATTATATTGTCTCTTAAAATACTTTTTGCTGGATATTGGTAATTTGATTTAGCGAAACATTACAGTGAAGACTTTAGATAATGACTGATTTCAGGTGGACTCTAATGGCCTAGTGATGAATGCCGAAACTGGAACCTTTTGTTATGAGAACCGAAAAGCTTGATAAATTTCCATAACGAGATTTTCTCACAACTGAAGTGCACAGTACATGAGAATGAAAATCAAAATCAGCTTTTTCACCAAATTGTACCCTGTCGTATTAGAACAAAAAAAAACCATGCATATCTATTACAAATAAATTAACGTATGGAATCGCTTCCTGGATTTTAAAATTTTACTTCATAAATAAAAATTCTACTCGCCAGGAAAATAGATTTCTATTTGCTTTTTAAAATAAAGTGAAATTGTTCGCCATTTTTGGCATAGGTAAAACTGGGTGTTTTGATACCTCATTTTAACAGTACCTTAAGCTGGGTAATATTTTAGCCCGTATTAGCAAAATCGAAAACAGCAAAAATTGTTAGTCAGAATGCAGCAATACGTGTATCATGTGGATGTTGAGAAATTTTTGCTTGAAGTACCTTGTCTTCAAAAATAAGGCACCCACAGGAACACACTACAGTGTGTGCCACAATGCGGATATTCGAAGTCCCTGCATCCTTCTCCCAAGACGGCGAGAGGGTCACAGAGATTAATACACGGAAACAACAGTAAAACTCTCTCAACCATTCTAAAAATGTCGAACGGTCTTCAGAGTCGAACTCTGTAAATACATAACTTACACAGTATCTCTTTAGCACACTATCTTTTATCTAGTTGAACAGCTAACAATCCGTGAAGTTTGGGACACTAATGCCCTTTTTTGAAATTTAAATACACAAAAACAAAAAGATTTTGTTTACTATTTATTATAGTACCAATTTTTACAGACAAAATACTAAACATCAAAATTATATTTCAATTGAATTGCCTTTAAATTTGTTGTGTCACTGTTACCTTACCGACCAATCTGAAATTCAAACATCAGTGCATTTGTTTGACAGATATTTTAACAGAAGCCTTAATGCGGATTGCATGCATTTGGAATAAAATTTTCAGAGATAAGTTGATATATTTTCGGTCTTTAACCTGGATAAGTTTGTAAGAAATCTGCGGCAAACCTGCCAGGTTTATGTATTCTTATAAATCAGAGCAAAGGCACTTTCTGCGAAATGCTAAAATGTCAAAAAACAAATACACATTGTAACGTACCAGGCGATGTGACGTACCTGCCCGAAGGACGCACACGACATAAAGGCAGATAGGAATCAGAATAAAACGTCTGCGTAGCTCAGTTGGTAGAGCGACGTGTTCCGGAATAAGCGAACTCGGGTTCGAATCCCGGCGTAGACCAAAAACGACTGAGAAATTTACTTCGTTATAATGGCGCCCGAACTATCCGGATGATCCGAACGTTCGAAATCTCGCAATGGTGTGATGTTATTTCCACACCGCGAGATAGGAAAAATAAGAGAATCCCTTCTCCAGCACTTCGAAAAAAAATAAAAATAAATAAAAATACAGGGGAGATGATGTAACGTACCAGGCGATGTGACGTCCCTGCCCGAAGGACGCACACGACATAAAGGCAGATAGGAATCAGAATAAAACGTCCGCGTAGCTCAATTGGTAGAGTGACTTATTCCTGAATGAGGGGATCCGGGTTCGAACCCTGGCGCGGATAAAAATGACGGAGAAATTTACTTCGTTATAACATTCCCTTTGACAAAGTACACAAACTGGCTTAACGAATTCACAATAAACGAAAAGCATTGAAATTTTTAATCCTACTACTGCGAAGTAGTACAAGCAATCTACACATATATTTGTAGTGTATTTAAAATTGTAAAACTGTATATTATGGAGTTTCGTATTTGAAGAATTTGCGAATCACTTCAGCTTTCATTCGAAAGCTCTGAACTTGATAATAATATTTCAGTCAGAAGCTCGTATGGGCTCATTTAAAGTGAAATTGGTGTTTTATCGAAACAAGCATATAACTCTAAATGTCATTGTTTCTAAACTTCGTAAAACATTTCCTTTAATGTCATAAAGTTGACAAAGAGTTCAAGCTGAGCTTTAGAGCTTCTTTGGGAGGTTTCGTCTGAGTTAAGTTATCAAAACCTTCTTACAAATATTATAAGTTTTGTGTCATTAAACGAAATGTTGAAATTTATAAATGTTGTAGTCTTCAGTAATTGTTATTATTATTTTCTTCCGTAACCTAAATGAAGTGGAGAGTTACCCATATTAATATTAAACATTTATACTGATACGTCATTAAACGAAATGCTGTAGTCTATAATTGGTGTAGCCTTCGTTAATTGTCATTATTTTTTTATTTCTTAACCTAAATAAAGTGAAACGTTGCCCACAATAATATTGAACATTTATAAATATATCATCTGAAAGAATTGCGCTTTTAGTTGGATGTTTAAAAAGAGGATCAATGCTTATATTAAAACAAATGTTAAAGTATGGGAAATAAATATAAATAACATTTCGAATGCTAAGTTTTGTAAATTAAAGAAATAAGCAACAGTTTTACCAAAAATATGTGATTTTAAATCCGCTCAGAAGGGAAGGATTTTCATTTGATTTGTTTTTCATTTCAGCATTAATATCAACAATCCGGACTTGACCCCATACTTATTATTTCTCTTGTTTAGCACCGATGTATCCAAGCAAAAAAAAAAGAACTGTGAAGGCCATCTACACATAAGAGTTTTTCACGTTTCTTTTGAAGTTATTTTCTCTGGTTCCTACACAACATAATTCAATTTTTTATTTCCTCAATACATTTTCAAATGGATCATTCATATTTGTAAAAAAATCAGATTTCCTACTTTTCCTTTAAGAGTGTGAACTTTTCCTGAAGAAGATACCCATATTATCATTAAAAATTATGAACAGGAAGAACAGAAAAGGTTAACGTTATAGATCTTCATTAAAAACCATGGGCCATGCAAATCCGTCAGAGCGTGGTTTCTTTTTGTTCCAACTGATAGCACAACTTACATTGTTCTCGTCGTTTGCAACATCTACTGCAGTTATCATTGTAGCTATTGGTTAAAACGAATTAGTATGTGATATTAATTAATATTTAAAGCATATTCATTTCTTGGCTATTTAAAAAAATTATTACACTAGGCTTTCTTTCATTTATTTTTCTGCTTGTAAAAAATGGGGTAATTTGGATTATTTTTGTTTCTTGAATCACTCCTTAAAGGATTTCTATAAATAAACCCAAATTGGAGAAAGTTGAAGAACACATCAACAAAGTAAAAAAAAAAAACAAAAAAAAACCACCAATAACAGTACAAATACTAAATAGTAAACTATATTTTCTAACGTAAAAGTAAATTATCTCACTAAGTTGTTTTTTTTTTTTGCATTTTGTACTTTCTGTTTTTCATGAATTTTAATGAACATATTTTTGTAAAACTAGTAATAAGAAGGAATTTTTGAAAAAAATTTTTAAAACCAAACTTTCGTACTTCGTTTTATAACTTTTTATATCACACTTTATTGCTAACTTCCCCTGTTCCGTATTTTTTTCGTTTTTTTTTTATCAAATGACAAGGAATTTCTCATTTTCCAAATATATTTTACTGCCGTTATAAAACATTGGATAGCAGTGTTTTTAAAAGGCTAAACTTGAATGACAAACGATACGTCAATTTATCTTTCTGAAACTGGTCATTTAAATTTAATTATGTTTGTAATCATCTCCGAATATATTTTGCAGAAACACAGTCAGAAAATATATGTTCAGTAGTTCGTATTTCTGCACTCAATTTGCAATTTGTATCTGAATTCAAGTTTTGTACAGCATTTTCTGTTTGGAACAATTTTATGTGAAATTTTACAATTTCAAAATCTTAACGTCAGCACCTTCTTCAATTTCGTATTGCTATTAGTATATTTGACGAATAGCGGACCGGCTGGAAAGAAGCAGCGATTCTGAAAGTGCGGAATAGAACATTGCGTATCTTAATGTTATCCAACTCAAATACTATTTAACCTTTCACATCTAAGGAACGTAAATGAGAGTTTCACATCTAACGTATTTAAATGGGTCTCACACCTTACATACAATTTCTCACACCTTACATACATCTAAGGAGCGTAAATTAACGAAAAACGAAAAATTTGTCGCTGATGACGTAACAGGAATGGCAACACAACAGGTCGTAAAATATCGTCAACGTACCGCTGAGCCTTTAGGGTAATTCGCAGGATTACTAAAGTTTCCGGCTTTTCTAGTGAATGGCTCGTCAAAGAGTCAGTCCCGGTGTGCGAGATAAGTGCCGTTTCAGGGGAAAGGCAGTCTCCGTGCTCTGGCCGGCTTGTCTCCAGACACGTATCCGCAGGTAATCGCCGCCAACTTGAAATTCAATTGCTCAATTAATATATATTTACCCGTTCATGTCACATTCAGTTACATTTTTAACGTTGCATCTTCTTTTACACTGCCCGAAGCTACATTTGTTCAAAATAAGAAAGATATTTTTTTTATTTCTGGTAATTTTTAGTAACGAATTTATCCAATCTTATGTATTCAACCCCTGGATGAGAGCACTATATTCACATTGCGTTGCTCTTTTTTATAAATACTTGATCATTTTGTAATGAAAATACCCATTTTGTAAGCGTATAATTTGATTTTTTTCCCAACATAACGATTTTTTAATGTATTTACGGCTCTTGTGCTTGAAGCGGTTTAGGGTGTGTTAACGAAAAATAATACGGTACATTTACTAAGTTTTCAGAAATTATTTCTTGTTATTCATGGGAATGGAGTGAGTGCGTTGCACGGCTGTTTGTATTTATTCTCGATTCTTCGTGTGTTAGTGCAGAAATTTTGCTACGAAATTAGTTTCTGTAAATACACGGGAGTAATTGACTTTCTTATCGTTCATAAATTATATATATAAGTTTTCTCTGACGGTAATTTTCGTCGACGCAGAATTTCATTTAGAAATTAATTCCTCTCTCTACATGTGGCTTGTTTTTTCTTAACATCAACTAAAGTAACATGATGGCGACGTCATCAACTAACTGGTGCCACGAGAGACTGTGCGCAGGTTGCTTATGTGCACGCGCAGTTCCGCTTCTTCCAGCTCGTTTTCTGTTGTTTCGCTGTCCAGCTACAGCTATAGACCACTCGTAGCGCTTGGTTGGATGTCATTAATTCACGGTGCTGAAGGGTCGTCAGCGTCTTACCTACTGATGGCGCTGCCACCAATTGGTCGCTACCGTACCGTGAGCGTCAGATTACATTCAGCAGTGACTTATCACTGCCAGCTGGTGACCACAGTTTCCCAATACTTGTGTTTTTGCTCAGTTAGCACTATAGTTCAGTTATTTTGTGGTCTTTTTGTTGAAACGAAGTGCCCGTTGAACGACAATACAACTGCTTTAGCGTCTGTTTCGTGGTGAACTTAAATTTCAACCGAAAATAATTTCATAATCAAAGTTGCTTTGATCAGTATTTAAAGCACAAAATACAAACAAAGAATTCGCGGAAATAATTTTAAATATGTATTTAAAACAAATAATCATTAGTTTGCTGAATTATAACTCCATTCGCTACCTCATTGCGACCAATTTATTCCTTTCAGAGTTGTAATTTTATAGTGCCATTTACAACATTTAAAATTACAAATAAATGTTCTTGATTATCAAGAGCTTGCTGTGGCCCCAAATTCAGTCAACGCAATTTTAACATTTTTTTAATTCATTTGTGTACTATCATTCCTTTTCTTTGTACCAACTTTAACGCAAAGACACGATGTCTGAAGTACTAAAAGTTTGTCTTTCGACGAATTTCACGATAGATCTCGCAGAATCAGCTGTTATCCTTTCTCCGAACTTTTTTCTCTGCCTATGTTTTATGCATTAATGTTTTCGGGAAATGCTCAAAAATACCCGAAAAATTCTGTGACCTAGATTTCTGCAAGTTTTTCAATGGGCGATTCTCGGTGTAGCTTTCTTTTTACTTCAATCCAATGGGAATATTAGCTACAGTGGTCAACAAAACGTTTCGGAATTTTATCAATAGGGCTTCGTGTACTTTGAATTTGAACCTCTTTGTCGCTGTAGAAATAACTTATACGTACGGTACCATACTCAGTATGTATTTAATTTTAGTACTGAAATCCTTACAATCATCAAACACTGAAAAGGACTTTGGGAAGTCAAAGACATTATCGTTTGGTATTATACTTGAAAAAAATTACATAAACAAAAAAGTTTATAAAATACTTTGTCTGAATTGTCAAAAAATCTTCTTACCAGAAAGCTGAGGCCAGCTTTACGTGATTCTGGCAAGTAATGCCACCGAAACATTAAGTACATTTTACAGGCGTCATACGTGCTACACTCTGCACCTGCATTATTGTTAGCACTTTCATGGCGGTGCATTTCGAATGAAATAATAAAACTTACGATTATCACAATGGAAAAGAAATGTAGATTTGAGCAAAACGAAACTCATTGCAGCTGCATTAAGACATGGAATAGAAAGGTATTTTTCATTAATTTTATTTTGTATATTCTTTGGTTCTTCTGTAAACGTTTTCGTTTCCCTTTAATGTTACTTTTGTTGTGCAAAAATAATTTAACGCGAAAGCAGAAGAACGTTACGGAAGTATCAGTTCTACGACTTTTTGCGCATAGGAATACCGTATTTATTTTTACCTCACAAGTTATCCCAATGAAATTTTAAAAAAGCATTGAGAAAATATGAAGTAATATAGCCATATCATCATCATCATCATCATCATCATTATCAAACATTATCAATCCACTGATGGGCGAAGGTATCTCCAAGCCTCTTCCACAACGGCCTGTCTTGTGCCAGTCTCCTCCATGTTACTCCCGCATACTTTCGAATTTCATCCACCTATCTCCCATGTGGTCTTCGTCTGGGTCTTTTCCTATCCCTTGAAATCCAATCTAAATTTTCGACTGTCCATCGATGGTCTGTTCTTCTGGCACTATGTCCAGACCATTGCCATTTAAAGGATTTTACTCTGATCATGATGTCTTTCCCTCTTGTTATTTTTCTGATCCAAGAGTTCCTCTTCTTATCTCCCCTGATTACACCAAGAATGCACCTCTCCATGCTTCTTTGAGTTGTCTGCAGCCTTTGTATGTCTCTTTTAGTTAAGGTCCACGTCTCTGCACCATACGTAAGCACTGGAAGGATACATTGATCAAACACTTTTCTTTTAAGACATAATGGCATATTGCACTTGAAAATTATGCTGTTTCTTCCAAAAGCTCTCCAGGCAGGTTTTATACGCCGATTAATTTCTTCATCATTGTGACCCTCACTTGATATCTGCTGTCCAAGATAAGCGTACGCATCTGTTATCTCCACCTTTTCTCCATCAATCGATAAATCTTCATTCCTTGTAAAAGCATTGTGCATCGCGTTTGTCTTCTGAAAGTTCATTTTTAATCCCACTTCTTTACTCTTGTCAGCAAGTTCCTGGACCATATTCCGCAGGTCTGATGGGGTAGTTTAAAAAATGACTACATCATCAGCAAAATGAAGGTGAGTTAGATAACCTCCATTAATCTTTATCCCTTTGTTTTCCCAGTTAAGTGATTGAAAGACATTTTCCAATGTGGCATTAAGGAGCTTGGGAGACATGGTGTCACTTTGTCTCACTCCCTCTCCAAATTTTATGTGTGCTGTTCTTTCAAACAGCCGAATTTTTGCACTTGCATTTTCATAGATGTTATTAATAATATTAAGGTATGCATCTTCAATACCGCAGGATTTCAAATCCATTCTAACTGCTGATGGTTTCACTGAATCAAAGGCCTTTTCATAATCAATAAAAACCATGCACAATGGAAGTTTATATTCCCTCGCTCTTTCAATTAGTTCTCTCAGTACGTGGACATGATCTATAGTGCTGCAGCCATTTCTGAATCCAGCTCTTTTTCCTTGTTGAGCCATGTCCAGTGTTACCTTCAAGCGGTGTGAAATAACTTCAGTGAATTTTTGTAAACCACTGATAGAGGGCTAATAGGACTGTAGTTCCTGAGATCCTAAATGTCACCTTTTTTATGTAGCAGGATCATTGTAGCGTTGTTCCAATCCTCATATACTGTATAAATCCTCATATTTTTGGAATCCTCATACCTAGCCACATATCGATAGGTAAGTCGAAGATCGAACACATTGCAAATTGATTTTTCGAGTAATTTCACCGGAATTTATATTTATTTAGGAGGTTTAACCTCATCAGTTTCTGAACCTAAATATTTCATCGCTAAATGAATCGGAATGGTGAGGTAAATTGTAAAACACACGCTGCACACTGTGACGCCCCGAGGGGCAACCCATTCATTGTGATTTGTAATTTTCTCAGAGACCAAAGAATAACGGGACTCTGTCTTGCTGACGGTCCACGATTGACCTACGAATGGGCCAGTTGTATGCTGTTAAAATTTGGGGGACATGTTTTAGCTCCATTCCGAGATAAACCCCAAGAACGTTTCCTTTTGCAACAACATCACATAAAGCACATAGCACGTCGAGGACGGCATTTTGACTTTTCTTTGTGCACTGCGATAATTTAATTTGCCGGGATGGGCGTAAGACATCATTATTCGTTAAACTATACTTCAAATAAAAACCGAATTTGATGTGTAATTTTTCCAAAGCTGAAAACAAATTAGAAGCAGTGATATTTTTTTCAATGTCGGTCAACATGTGCTAATGTTTTTTACTATACAAGTGTTAAAGGTAAAGGATATCACTCACAGAAAAAAAAAACTTCATGACCTTCATGCCCTTTCTCCTAAGCGCTGTCACTTTGTATAATTGGCAAATTAAAACTTATGATCTACGTAGTCTAAATAACACCACAGACATAGCGCAGTTGTTAACGTCGTTATGTGCTGTGTGGGGGGCAGATGTTTCTGAAATGTGTTCGAACCCCTGTCCTGCCGGCCATCTAGTCCGTGGTTTTTCCTGGATTTTCCGTAGACTACCTGTATTTGGGGACGCGAATGCGTTAATGGTTCCCTCTGAAATGTGTCCTCGACGCACTTTGTCACTTACCTGTATGCAGCATGCGAATCGCAAGCCTGCTGCATTACTTTTAGCAATTCTCAAGAGCGCTTATTCGTCTTTGCGGAACGCAACCCACCATATGTAGACGAGATAGAGAGTCTCAATAACACCTTTCGTATACTTACATTTCGAAAATGGAAGCGACTGGCAGATCTCCCAAAAGATCGTTTGCCACATTGCTTGTGTAAACTCAACTGCTGAATTTTAATAGGTAATTCGTAAATCAGCGTCATGAAATCATGCTAACACCTGACTTTCGGACAACGGAAAAGGAGAAATGGAAGATTGTCTCAAAACGCAAAGAATAATATTTTGAATTATTTTCATGTATTTACAGCTTTGAAACTCCAGAATCTCAATAATGTATTTCGTAGACGCATATATCTTGAGGAAAGAGATTTTTCCTTTTTCATCTTTCTTTAGGTCTTTTAACCTACTTTGGAGCTTATTTACCTACAGGTGAAGCAAACAGCAGTGCCTTCCGGCTTTGGATACCGGTTTCGAAATCTTTTTATTCGAGTTTTAAGTAAATGTGTGTGCGAGAACAGTAAGAGCACTATTGTGCAACGTTTGTGTTGAATAGATATGTGAAACGATGTGTGCTTTACGACATCGTTCATTATCTACTGCATTGTCGACCCTGTAATTTAAGTGATTGACATTTGATTAACTTGGAAAACATATTTCAGGACACCTGGCTATCATGATCGATTCGTAACGTATTTTCTAATACCTAAGCACGGGCAAAAATTGAGGTCAAAAGATGTTTTAGAAATCCTAGTAAGTATGACTTTCATACAGTCGCACCACACGTAACTAGCTTGCACCATACGAAGTCCCACGAAAACCTTAGTTTTTGTAAATCCCCGGAACTTCGTTATTATATAATAAGTGTCATAATAATAGTGCAAAGAAGCACTGTTTGTGAAGATTTTAATAGTATAATGAAAGTGCAACTGAATAAATCTTACCTAACTGGAATATTTAATGTTTCCATTGTAAAATCTTAACCAAATATGAAACAATCGGGAGTATATTTTAAAAATGTCTTTTAGGTTTGGAAATGTACAATGTGTTGTACTGGGTTAAAATGTGTATCATTAATTTTGTAACGTGAATCATGCAGCGTGTGGATCTGTGTGCTGGAAATCTACGTAAAAAACAGCATTTCCCAGAGAGTTGTGAGTTACCCTGTCTCTTTGTGTACAAGAAGAAGACTTTAGAAACCGAGTTAAATAATAATTATATGTTATATATAGGTTCGAATCGCTCTGCTTCTTGATCCAATTGTGCGTTTTCTCAGAAATTAATTATTTATTTAGAGCGTAGGCAAGGTATTACAGTACAAAATAAAGAGTGGTTAACTGAGTGCGCTGCTTCGAGTCTTAGCAGGGATAATGTAGCGCTCTTCTTGAATTGAAGGCTGTAGAGATACCTGCAAATCGTGTCTGAAATATGGATTATAGTATGTTTTGATGCATTTCAAACCACTGTAATGCTTCTTATTATAAATAGCAGTGCCCGACATTCGTACTTGTTTGATATTCGGCCGTTCACTTTAGAAGAAAACGATATCAAATCTTGTTATATATCATTTAAACGTGAAAATCTACATGTTGCAGCACATAAAGTCTTTATGTATATAAATTACAGACTGTTGGAGAAGAGTTACTTTTGTGCTTGTTTCTTTTAAGGTAAGCAACGTTATCCTCCACAGTGGTTTATAATTGTAAGGAATGAACAAGGAGTGATTGAAAATTTGTAATACGAAATACAACAATGTTTGTTCACAATACCTCTTTTTATGTAATTACAATATGTTTTTTCTGTTTATATTGGTAAAAATACTGCTATTTATGGCTGTTGTTTACAATAATTGTGCAACTTTGAATGTAGATATATCATCTAAACTTTCTAATTCATCATTAATGTATTCTGTCGTTAGCGCATGATCCCTCTCAAAAAACACTATTAAAACAATAATTACTGAAGGCCAACTATCTTAATTCGAGAAGAACTTCTGCATTCTTAAGTCCAAGGAAGGTGGGTTCACAACCGCATAAATATGATGTGCGTTCACAACCCGGATAAATATGCATCATATCCTTTTAAAGCGATGAGAGCCTGGCCTTACATCTGTGTTCTAAATTGCGTAAAATGTTAACGCAATTTCAAATATTGTTCGCTATTAGATATTTTGTCATGTGACTTATTAGCAATTTCAGCTAAATTGTTTACTCTCCCATAATCCTTCCAGTTCCACTTGAAGGCAATATGCCATGCATGAAACAAATGTTATTCTTTTCATTTGTTAACTTCTTGTGGCCCATTAAAGAATTTCTTTTTATGTTTAAATCATAAACGTACAAAGTAATAATTTGCCCTTTGTATAAGTGATTCATTCTTTTGTTCTATTCCCTACCTTTTTATAAGCCTGTTGAATCTTAATTCTTTAAATAAGTGATTGCTTTTAAAGACAACACGAAAGGAAAAAAATGATTGGAGTTTTAACGACCACCGTGAGCAACTCAATGGGCTATAAGTAGTCGCCCATCTTTAATTTATGATCACTGGTTCCAGGGAAAGGAGAGAACCAGTGTCGTAAGACAAACACAATATCCATGCCTCACCGGAATTTGAACTCTGACACCTTTCAGACGAATGATCAGAGGCCATCACTTAGACCACTGTGTCACCGGGGCGGCTATCAGTCGTTTCCAGTAGTAATATCCCCAAACTCCAAAAGGATTACCTTCAAACTTAAGTAAAGAAACAGTGCAGTACACCTGGGTACGTTCTCTATTCAAACGCCATGCCCAGAAACGGTAACCAAACGAAAAAATGAAGAGTGTGACACGACCCTCTTCTACTGTTCAGTTGTCTACGAACATTGAGTATACTGTAGTGTAGTCGTAATGCTAAACGTCAAACGTTTAGCATTTACACTACAGCCACACTTTGGCATTATGTGGGTGAAGTAGGTTTCGTGCGCAGCTGACCTAGCATGGTAATCTTCTTCATACAGTCCCGAAGGATTGTTCTGGTGGAAATAGATATTCCGATAGCTCGTTCAACGTTGTTTTGTAGGTTTGTAGCCGAAGATGTGTATATCTTGATCTACTGCATTCAGCTTCGTATGGCACTATCACACAGCTTGTGTTACTTCTAAGACTGCGGTTTTGCTGTTGTTGAACCATCTGCTTTACATAATTGAAAATCAGGGACAATGGCTTTGGGAAATCCCAGGAGACCTGCAATGCTACTTGGCGATTGTTTACTCAGGAGGCATCTAATCGTCCAGCCTCTTACAAAGTCAATAAGTTCAGCTCCAGCGCAGCATAGTCAATTCCGGTGCAGCCCGACATGAGTGTCAACACTTTCATTTACAAACAGCAACCGATATTGCCCGTGTGTGTGTGTGTGTGTGTCAGAGAGAGAGAGAGAGAGAGATGATATCGATTGTTTCTCTAATCCCTAATTTCTGTAGAGACTGATTTTAGTATTGTTACTTCTTGCTAGTTCGGGGAAAGGAACATTTTATTGCCCCTTGTGTGGCTATTCACTCAG
This sequence comes from Macrothele yani, assembly GCA_039090855.1. Taxonomy (NCBI): domain Eukaryota; kingdom Metazoa; phylum Arthropoda; class Arachnida; order Araneae; family Macrothelidae; genus Macrothele; species Macrothele yani. The sequence continues at coordinate 49,817,020 of CM077018.1, read as the reverse complement.
AAAACTTATCGACAGTATTCCCTGATCGACGTATTCATGTAGTCAAAGTTGCAAATATAATTTATTTTACCACGGAATGCAAGAAATCAAAACATTGCGCGAAAAAATTGCCACAAGAGAATATTACCTAATAAATAATACTGCATAAGCGGGAAAAAGGTCATATGAGAGCGTTTTTAACTCCTTGCCTACGCAGAATCTTTTGGCTCAAAAACTTTGTTCAGTGCATTAAATGCAACATTTTTTTAAGCTTTGACGGTTCGAGATCTTTAACTTATAATCTTAAAAGACAAAAATGCGACACTGCTGTTACAAATTGTTTGACCACGTTTATGTTTATATACTCTAACATAAAATGCTTCCTGTTGCAGTAAAGTACGTTAATGTTTACTCGGAATTTGTATAAAAATTAAATCGTTTAATCTTATTAAAATTTTAAGTTGTGGATTCATCATATCAGCTTGCAGTATTCTTGGCCTGTTGGTAAACAGTACAATCTACAGTACATAGAGAAATCCTTTTTTTAAATAAGAAGGACTCCAATCGATCTAGAACAACTGTTACTCAAAGTGAAATCATAAAGGAAAATAAACAAATCTTTGAAAAAACACAATTATCGCGCATTGGTTTAATTGTTGTCCCTATGTTTTTACTTTTCCCCAACAGCTACTATGATGCGCGGAAGGAATACTTTTTCTGTGGTGGTTAGGAACAAATATGGTCTAATTTTTTATCTGATGCATGTCTCTGCACTTCCAACTTGAGACAAACACCCTGTTTCAAATTTCTTGTGTTGGTAGAAAGACTATTGTAATCGGTCTCAAAACATTGTTAAGTTCTATACAGAGTTTAAAAATGGAGGTTGATGCGATATCTTGAATCGTTCTACACATACAGACAACGAAGGGTTTAGCATCTCTTTGTTAACATACTTCAAAGTTGCTCGATGTAAAAGCTCAGATTTTGTTCACTAATTTCTTTTGTTATAAGTTTCTGAATATTTCTGAGCATTTCGACGATATCTAGATAACGCTCTTCAAAGTTCTGTAATGAGTGCGCTAAATATGTAATAAAGATCTTTAGAATTTCACCTCATATTATTTTCATTGCATGTATTTTCGTTCTGTTTCCGTCTTTTCGCAATATACTTGGTCGAGTCCCATTAGTGGGATCACCAGCTAATATCTACAGTAACTGCTGTTTCCATCGCGGTCCGCAGCTAGACGGGCTGGGAGTGACTAAATAAGATGCTGGAAGGTGTTCACAGGTATGTGGAGCCATGCTGACTGCAGTGCATCTGACAGCAGCTATAGTGTGGATGGTGGAATATCCACAGAGCGAACAACACGATCGAGGTGGTTCCACATATGCTCAATTAAATTTACGTCTGGGGAATTAGCGGGCAAGGCAAGTACTTTTGAGTTTTCATCGTGCTCATCCAACCTCTCTCGGATATTTCTAGCTGTGTAACACTACCCATTGTCGTGCTGGAAGATCCCATCCGACCCAAAGAAGACAATCTGCGTGTATGGTGTACGTGGTCTGCAAGGATGGCTTCATAACGTATTCTGCCAATAGTGCCTTCCACAGATATGAGTTGACCCAGGGAATGTCACGGAAACATTCCCCAGACCACAACGCTGCCCCACCAGCTTGTGTTCTTCCAGCAATGGTTGAAGAGCGTTTGTTCTCCCATGTTTCTCGCCTTATACGCCAACGTCAATCCGTTTGATGATGCAGAAAGCGTGACTCATCGGAGAAGGCAATCCTTTGCCAATCAGCGGAGGTTCAATTCCAATGCTACCGTGCAAATGTAAGCCTTTTTCTGCTGATGCATCTTCGTTAGCATAGGTGCAGTGACCATCGGTCTGCATCATTGCCCAATACGTAGCAGCGTTCGCTGAACCGTCGTTTTAGACATAATTCCGGTAGCCCACTGGTGCATTCGGCCAGTGAGTTGCTCCACTGTAGCGTGTCGATCGGCCCTTGCGCACCTACACAGACGACGTTCACCTATCACATAAATGGCACGTGGTGCTCTGTAGTTTCCACTTCGCTTATTCGCAATGGTGCCGTTTCTCCAATCACAATACCCTTTAACCATAGCAGCACCAAAACAATTCACAAATTGGGCTGTTTCAGAAATGCTGCCACCCTTTGCCAGATTGCCGATAATCATCCCCCTTTTATCCATGACATTAACGAGTGATATGTTTTCAGGATGCCTAGAGCACATCTTATATACCCTCCAAGCCAGCGCACGACACGTGCAATCTTTCATTGGTTACGCTTTGTTGACCTCAAAAACAGAAGGTGGTCACAAAAATCTGACTTGACTGTGTATGATATGGTATGTGTGAATTTGTTTTAAATCCAATATATATGCTAAATATGAGTCGTTCTGCTTGCAGTAAGAAATTCAGAAATAAATATTTACTTTAGATTGTTTCAAAGTATTGAAACTTTATCTTCCACAAAAAGACTTATGCAAAAAACTGTGCCTTTTTAAATAGGGTCACAGTGGATAGATAAAAAGGAATGCGGAATTTTGCTGTAACAGCCTTCTGTAACAATTTTGCTGTAACATGCTTTCAAGACGTTCCTTGCCATACAGAAAACGGGGAAAGCAATCTGATAATAATCCAACGATCCTAATTGTTTCGGTTACCAGATCATAAAACGAAACTAACTGTATGAATTTTCCGGTAATTCCTTTCATTTGTCTAATACATAAATTTAGGTTCTCAGTATGCTCATTTTAATGGGAAGTACTTCTCTTATGAAATACTTGAATGAATACATTTCGCATATCAACTTCCTCGCATCGGAAAGCAAAGCATTTGACAAGTTATTGCGTACTTAGGATTTGGAAACAATTTTCTCATTTGCCCAGTGGGAGGCGATAGAAAAGAGCACAGTATCGCTTGATCGGATACAATTTCTGATGTTTTCCCACGTGTTGAAGCATATTGGCATGGTGAAAGAAATGAGCTGGCTTATTTGTGTTAGTAGTAAGGGTGCCACGCATATTTCCCAAATTTCTTTATATAATCACGGCAGCGGACTTACCTTCATATGGTTTCATAATTCTTCTTTTTACTCATGCATAATTCCCCAGTAGTACCACAAAGATACTTTCTTCCGTTCTCGAAATTTTTTCGTAAAACACGTCGAATTTACCTTTCTTAATTTTGACTACGTACCGTTTGTGGGGAGTATTATATTACTGCCTGCTGAAATGCATCCGGAAAGAGATGCTTCTCACTTTAGAGGGAACGAACCGGCTTTCAGTAAAAAAGCCACAATAACCTTAAAAAGATAACTGTCTTGCAGTCGCAGACGGTAAGAAATACCGTGCCAATGACGTAACAAACCCAACAAACTGGCTCTTTAATAAACTGCTTATTTCCTCGGTCAAAGAAATCACCGAGCAGGGCTCATTCCGGAAACCTCATTCGAACCTCTAAGCTTTGGTCAGTCGTTCGTCGTGCTTTATCTGGGAAATATCCTATGTGTTATAAATAAGAGTTCGTGAACAGTTTCTTGTGAGTAAATTAAGACATTTAATTTGGAGTAACTCGTTTTGTACTATAACTCTCAGTGTCTCCCAAGTGTCTGAGTCATGCAAATAACTTCTATAATGTTTTTCTTACGCTTTCCAACCATAGGTTGAAGAAGCGTATATGCTCCAGCTTTGTCCGTCTGTCTGTCTCTCCGTTTGTCCGCACGATAACTCGAACAAAAATGGTTCAATTTCGATGAAATTTCAGTATGTGGTAGGGGACCACCTGGGCACGACTCCTGCCGAAAATGAGCGAAATGATGTCAATGGTCAGGACATAGGAGAGAGATCCGTTCCATTTCCCTTATGCATCATAACGTATGTGACGTACCTGCCAGCAGGACGCACACGACCTAAAGGCAGATAGCAGTAAGAACGAACGTCCGCGTAGCTCAATTGGTAGAGTGACTTATTCCGGAATGAGGGGACCCGTGGGCCATACCCCCGGCCCTCTTACGGGGAGGGGGGGAGATGTGACGTACCTGCCAGCAGGACGCACACGAGATAAATTTATTTCGGAATGAGGAGACCCGTGTTCGAGTCCCGGCGTGGATAGAAATGACGGAGAAATTTACTTCGTTATACGTACGTAAAAATGCTTCAATTGCGTCAAAACGTTATAATTTTGTTCCGGAGTTATACTGAACCGGTTCTGTTGAACATCATCGAAATGGGGTCAAAGGTCAGGACACAGGAGCGAGATTTATTCCACATCCATTATCCTCATAACTTGAAAAAATGCTTATATTTCGACAACACTTTATCATGTTGTTCCGGATTTATACGGAATCAATTCTGTTTAATAGCATCGAAGTGGGGTCAAAGGTCATGACACAGGAGCGATATTTATTCCACAGCCATTATCCTCATAACTTGACTAAAATGCATCTATTGCGACAACACTTTAGCGTGTTGTTCAGGAGGTATACCGAACCGGTTCTGTTGAATATCATCGAAATAGCATCTGAGGTCAGGGCACAAGCGTGTAATGTATTCCACACCCATTATCCTCATAACTTGACTAAAAATGCTTCTATTGCAGAGGTACACCGGACCAGATTTATCTAATACAATATTAACGTCTACTGCTATAAGCAGAAATCAAAGTTCGCTGCCATATAACATTGTAGGGAGCTGAAAATTTTCTTACGTTCATGTGACGAAGTGGGACTATGAATACATACCAATTTTATCTAATGTTGTTGTATTTCAATCATCTCCGAAACCACACGGCCCTATACAACATCTTGAAAATTAACCAGATTGCAATTGTTTTACAAAATCATTACACCCCCATAAATAGAATGTGTAAGTCAAAAATGCCCTTCAATGACGATGTTTTAAAATTCGCAATATCCTTTCCTTCAAGCACCTCATGCAAATCACTACAAAGTGTGCGCTATGCGGTTTAAAATAACAGAAAATTGTATGGTTTATGAAAACACTTACAGGGAAATAATTATACATATTATATTATTCAGACATAAAACTGAATGTTTTAAAATACGTTTCTTTTTTTATTTACGCTTTCCAACCGTAGGTTGAAGAAGCGTATATGCTCCAGCATTTCCCGTCAGTCTGTCGGCACGATAACTCACGTAAAAATAATTCGGCCGCCCCGGTGGCGCAGTGGTCTAAGGCGCTGGCCTCTGATCATTCGTCCGTATGGGGTCCGGGTTCGAATCCCGGTCAGGCATGGATGTTGTGTTTGTCTTACGGCACTGGCTCTCTCCCTTCCCTGGAACCAGTGACCCTAAATTAGGGACGGGCGACTGCTTATAGCCCATTGAGTTGCTCACGGTGGTCGTTAAACCTCCAATCAAAAAAAAAAAATAATAGTAATTCGATTTCGATCAAATTTTAGTTTGTGGTAGAGGACAACCTGGGGACGAACCCTGTTGAAAATGGGACGAATGGGGTTAAAGGTCACGATATAAGTGGGATCCATTCCATTGCCCGTGTGCCTCATAACTTGCGTAAATATGGTTCGATTTCAATGAAACTTTAGTATGTGGTAGGGAACCGCCTGGGGACGAACCATTTTGGAAATGGTTGAAGTGGGGTCAAAGGTCAGGTTATAGGAGCGGGATGCATTCCATTGCCTTTATGCTTCATAACGTGCGTAACAATGGCTCGACTTCGATGGAATTTTAGTATGTGGTAAAGGGCCACCTGGAGATGAATCCTTTTGAAAATGGGATACATGGGGTCAAAGGTCAGGACATAGGGTCGAGATCCATTCCATCGCCCTTATCCCATATTATTAATGTGGACGTCATGTAATTTTGCTTCCTGTATTTCCAATGAAAAAACTTTTCTGCACATTTCCTTCACAATTAGTGTGTTCCCAAGGATGGAAATTTGAACATCGATTAAAATAACTTCATATTATGACTTGGAGTACTTAACATCTTTAAAACATAACCATAATAACATGTGTGTATTAAAATACAATAACATTTCCTTTGGTGGTGTTGAAACCAGAAAAAAGATGGCGCGCCCTGTACTTTGATGACGTCAGTAGACAAATAAATGCTGGATTGCATAGTTATGGGGTTATGTTTTAGAAAGTATTAAGTATTCCAAGTTATAAAATGAAGCTATTTTAATCGATGTTTAAATTTTCATCCTTGGGAACGCATTAATTGTGAAGAAAATGTGTACAGAAGTTTTTCCATTGGAAGTATAGGAAGCAAAATTACTTGACGTCCACCTTAAAGGAGCAATTCTTGTACCTATGAAAATTTTATTTTGAAAACGGTTCTAAGGATTTTGATGAAAGTCGTTAACCTACCGTTTTCTGGTACTAGAAATCGATTTAGCTTGATCTCGAGTTTGGGAAAATTCGTTTAGTGGGTTATATAACCACCCCGAATTACCACGTTTTCAGTGTCATGACGTCGTTCCATTAATGTTACATATGCTTAGAAATCTTATGACGTCACGAGCTCGCGATTGAGTTGTTGGCGCGCAGTCACCCCATCTGTCTCATTACGTAACGCGTTGTGTGTGGATCCTATTAAAGTTTTATGACGTCACACTCTTTCGAGCAGATGGTCGCGATTCCCATCTGCCTCATTACGTAACGCGTTGTGTGCGTATGACCGTCCGCACGACAACTCGCGTAACAATCGTTCAATTTCGATGAAATTTTAGTATGTGGTAAGGGACGACCTGGGAAGGAACCCTATTGAAAGTGAATGAAATGGGGTCAAAGGTCAGAACATAGGAGCGGGATCCATTCCTCTGTTCTTATGCGTCATAATTAACGTAAAAAAGGTTCGATTTCGATGAAAGTGTAGTATGTAGTAAGGGACCACCTGTGCACAAACCCTATCGAGAATGGGCGAAATGGGGTCAAAGGTCAGGACATAGGGGCGGAATCACTTCCATCGGCATTATGAGTCATAACTTAGGTAACAATGCTTCGCTTTGGATGAAATGTTAGTATGTTGTAGGGGCCTGCCTGGGGACGAATCCTGTTGCAAATGGGGTCAGTGGTTAGGACATAGGAGCGGGATCTATTCCATAGCCCTTATGCATCATAACTTACGTAAAAATGCTTCTATTACGACGAAACTTTATCATGTTATTTCGGAGGTATACTGAACAGGTTGTGTTTAATATCATCGAAATGGGATCAAAGGTCAGGGCACAGGAACGAGATGTATTCAAAAGCCACAATCCTCATAACTTGAGTATAGATTTCTGGTATGTTGGAAAGCGTATTATAATCAAGACATTGCACGAATTTACTAACTTGTAATTTAAACATTTAATTACTGAATCTTTGGCTTTCCAATTTATACGTAAATAGGAAATGACAAGAGTATAGTACGTAACGTGACAGGCAAATGTGAAATTATTTTTCCTAATAGAATAATTTTGGGTTCAATTACCCAAAAATTGGTGTTTCAAGGTGGAAGAAGTGCATAAAACATTTGTAAACATACTAGACAGAATTTTTCACAGCATGTATACAATGTTTGATTTTAAATACATTTTCTTCTGTGTTTGTATATGCTGAATATGAATTTATATTTTATCAGCACAAATTGGATGAAAATATTACTACACGTGCAGGGAGTGCTATAGGACACACGCACTTCCTCTAGTTAGCGTTATATCTGTGCGATGTTTCTAGACTGCATTGCGTATATATTTTTCTGCTGATTTGTAGGCTTTGCAAACATGTGTTTTCCTCAAATGGGATTGAATAATGGAATTCAGCATTAGTAGCATGACTTCGGTGAAAATAAAATGTAGATGCAAAATGTTCGTTTTACGGTAACCATCGCGGGAATTCACACATTCAAAAAATTTGTACCACGTACATGTGGGAATATGGGAGGCGCTAAACGTTATAGACGTGAAATTCACAAAATTCAAAGAACACAGAACAATTATTTAAACAGGTATTAATTGCAACAATCAGAAAACATTTAACAAAATGATGTAGAAGAGTCGTCAACATAACATAATAAGAGAGCTTCACCAGCAGTGCAACCAGCTTGGATCCGCTGAAGTAATCGTAACGTTATCAAACAGCTCCTATTCTAGTAAGGCCCGTTCCTTATCAGCGGTTTCTAGGAGCTCATTTAAGGACCTTGTTTGCACTCTCCCCCGTTGCAACGCTACTTTTAGACTTCCCCACTGGATTTCGACACGGTTCATCTCCGGCGACCCTGCTGGCCAATCGACCAGAGAGTTTCAAAAGATTTCCAGGTACGTGCCGAATAAGAGTGCCCATGTAATCGCAAGTTATCATCTTTCAAAACGAAATCCGCGTCTGCCACGACATATATAGGTTAAATAATAGGTGCCAGGAGGATGTTCCAATACGATGTTGCGGTCACTCACCGTTAGCGAATAGGAGCATTAAGGGGCTGTGCATAATCACAGATGAATACACGGCAGAACATCCACCATACTGCACACGAGGAACGGGTTTCTAAATCGTGTCGAGTCCCCAGGTATATGCCAGACTTACATACAATATCTGTCGGGGGTCCGACAGAACCAGGTTTCCTCCGTTAGCAGCATGTTTTGCCAGTCCACCGGTGTCCATATCAGGTTGGCATTTGCCCACCGACGGGGTGCATCCCTGTGGCATGCTGGAAGTAGGGGTTCCCGCCATGGGCGCCGTGGTCACAGATGTGCATTCCGCGGACTATTATGCGCACTCTGCATCGACACGCGAGTTCCGATGGTGGATGTCGTTTCATTGCGGTGCTTTGGTTCCGTCGTTTTGGAGTTCCTGAGAGCTGTAAAACGACGTTACCGGTAATTGCCCCATGAGGTAGCTCGAGGTCCAGCTGTCCTTTCTCTGTCATTCACACTGTTGGAAATATTGATACGTCCACACGACATTAATATAGTAGCACACACCGGCGTTATAATATTAATGTGCTACTACGACAGACCTTGTTTTAATAAAATCACAATTCGTGCACGATCAAAATTTAGGATACGTCTAGCCATCCCTGTTTTCACACTGACTTTCATTTTTGGTATGGTTTATACCATGCTTATGATCCTCGTCATTCCGCGCGGCTTACTGATCGTGCTCCCATATGGCAGGAGTTTGCATCTAACGAGGACAGCAGAACCGCTACCGGCTGCATATGTTGGTTCTATGAAAATAACCCCATGTAGTGTTTCGTTCCGCAGGTAAGGGTTTTTCCACTTTCTTCTGTTCTGACGTGACATGGGCGGTGTATAACTTTTTCAATACTGTATATGTGCAAACTGCATTTTCAAAATGTAACTACGCGCACTTGAAATTTAAACAACATTGGGGTTTACGCTCTTTCAGGATGAAACCCCAATTTTTGGTTGAGGAGAGAATGACTGCGTACGTACAATATATTTCATTTTGAATGACATGTTATCAAGTAATCTTCTTTTCTGGCTTGGTCTTTGCGATCGCAGGTACACTGATATCAGAACTATGCTTTAAAACCGATAGCAGGCATGTGTCCTATATGTAGTTTCGTTCGACACAAAAAATAGGAAGTAACGGAGAAATATCGTATATCGAAAGGACGTTTTGTGTGTAAGCTATACGTTATTTCAAGTTGCACGGGTACGGAAAATACAGCCCTTGTCGGTATTTTACGTAAAATACGATGATTGAGAATTTAAAAAGAAATTGTCTGAATCAAACATCTTTTGATGTTAACGGCATTTACATGCATAAACGCAAGTGTATGTATCGGAAAATTCAATCACTAATGTATATCTCTTCTCACTGTGCATCATTTTCAAAGTAAATGTGTAAATGCGATTTATATGGATGATATTAGAATTAACAAAAAAAAAATTGAGAAAATGCTATTTCGCAGGAACAATGGTTTTCATTCGAAACGCCGGTTGAACAAAGCCCTACAATTCTCATGCATTGAAAAAATTATTATAATTTATTTTTGTTATATTTAATAGATACCACGTAGAAAGCCTGTCACTTTTTTCTCTGTAAAAAATGAACTTCATAAGATAGTAGTCTCAGTGTTTCAAACTCGGCACGTTAATAGCTGTCAAAAAATTAGTTAGGATTTTCATTCAAGATTAACAGATGATATACATTTCGCCAAACGTAAGGAACTGCATTCAGTCGTTACTTTCGAGATTCTTGAAGGCCTATCAACTCGTGGCGTCCTTTTCAGTGACGTCACACCTCGTCGATCTACTGTCCGTGCTGTCGCTACGCCCAACTGTGTGACTTGCGTTTTTATGATTGTCCATGCTTGCGTGATTTGTTTCAACTAACATTTTGATTATAGTTTTTATATACCGATAATTCAGTGAGTTAGGTATTTGATTATGCCACATCCGTGTTGTGTTCCAGGCTGCCGTGGAAATTATAAAACAGGACCCAAAGTTCGTGTTTATGTATTTCCAAAACAGGAAGATTTGTGTGCAAAGTGGATTCGTGCCATTAAAAGGGATAACTTCACTGTTACGCCACATAGTAAGGTATGTACATAAAACATTTTTTTAATCTAATTTTTCTATTACTGTGAAATATTCAGTGATATGCTATATGTATAAAATCCACTTCTGATGCAAAGTGCTTCCATTCATTACTGTAGCATGTGGTAGCTTCAGAATGAGTTAACATTTATATTTCACTATGGCTTCAATATGCTTCAATAAATGCAGCTAACACTAAACGTAGTATTATTTAATCTTAATCATTAAAATTTACTGGATGGTAACTCATAGCTAAGTATTATTGGGAATTCGTAGCTAAGTGTTATTTATGTTGTATATTCTAAATTAGTACCTTTACTGGTCAGTAATAACTGAGTACTGTTGGAAATCTGTAGCTAAGTATTATTTATGTAGTATATTCTAAATTAGTACATTTACTGGTCAGTAAGAACTGAATTTGTATTTAGTTACTGCACTGTTATTTATTATATTCACACACATTTTACTGGAGAAAATATTGTTTCAAATATTAAGGTCACCTCAGAGTAGCATACATCCAGACATTCAGATGAGTTGCTGTCTAGGCATATGAATATGCAGAGGTACACACAGTATACACTATGCCAAATATATACCTTTATAGAGGTACCAAATGCAGCCTCATATCAGATAGTAACACGAAGCTAAGAGGTGAAGAAAACTACTAGTCTTTTTGAGAATGTACACCCTAAGTTACTGACTTGTAGTTTAATAGTAAAATTGTTGCGTAGCGGACACCCACTGAAATTTATAACACTGACACGCTGCTGCAGAAGTCTCTTTCAAGTATTAAACAATACGGGTGAATTTCCGCCAGTGTAGAGATCTCCGCCCTCTCCCACATATTACAGGGCTTGAAAAATATCTGTGAAGTTACATGCCCAGCTGGGCATGTGCAGAAATTACTTACTTGCACAGGTAGTAAAAGCTAGATGCCCATGAAAATTTATTTTTAAGGTAAAAAATCAGAACCCTCATTTTTTTAAATTAAAGAAACTAACTTTGTTTTCGTGTTTTGCATTTCCATTTTAAGGGTCTGTATTCAAAATATTCAATGCACAAAAGCGTGTATTAAGTTTTCAGAAGTTAAAGTTGAAATTGGCATGATAATGAAATTGGTTTTTGAGAAATTTGGTGATCCTGCCATGTTCCTTTCATTAAATTGTTTGCCCTTTGTTACTAAACACCGGAGGCCGGTTCCATCAGAAGCTTGCATCTAGTAGCTGTCTATAAAAAACATCTAGAGCAAGACCACAGGCGTAGCCAGGGTGGATCCTTGTGTACGAACCCCTTTTGAGGGGGATTGAGTACGAATTTTGGTAAATGTGTAGATTAATGTCCTAAATTATTTCATCAGAAAAATATTATTACCTAAAAAAAATGCGACGTACATATTTTAGATTATGGAAATTAATTGTCTCCTTTCCGAGAAATCTGTGCACTGTATAAGAAAGATGCACAAAATGAGAGCTTTTCTGCAGTATACCTCTGATGACACTATAATTTTCAGAAACAGTTTTAAAAGGGGATCAACGATTATTTTTTGCTCCGGAATCAGGTCTTCCCTTAATCACTTGACTATGCTTCTGTGGATGAGACTTCTCGACGTACCCTTTGCATGCCACCAGCTTTAAAAAATTATCGCCATTGTACTGGGCACGTCCGTTGTTAAAAGCAGGGATAGAGCACACAATTCTTATCGAAAGGAGGGGGGAGGGTGCTTGGAATCACGCTCCCTCGAGTTCCAAAAGTTCCCTACTTTCACTCAAATAGCACACAGTTTTTACATTCTCATACCTCCGTTATAAGAAAATATTATGACCGTTCAAAAACAGTACATTAGGTTTTTGGCATAATTTTACTAAAAATGTTAAACTACGTAGATATTCAAGAATCAAGCAAGTTGTAAAAGTTATGAGAACACAGACAACACAACACTCAGCGGAAATGTAGAATGAAAAATGAACTAGTACAGAACCAATTAGCATTATGTAGGAAACCGTTAACAATGGGAAGAAGCTTTCACTTCATTACGTTAGCTAGTGTGGATATACAAAACCTCAGGAACTTATTCGACTATTTATTTACATTAACATCACCCGCACATATTGGGGAAGCATTAAACTAACTTGGAAGAACACAGTCATGACTAGTAAAATAGCATTATTGTGGTGCCACTAGTTATTCATCAGTATACAAAAAAAAATCCTACCATCGGCAAGAAGATATATATAACCTTTTTGCCAGTGGTGGATTTGAACCACGTCTTCCTGCTCCGGAGCAGTTGTTCTCCATTTAAAAGATAGATTGAATATCAGAAGAATTTTTTAAAACAAAATACATGTTTTCCAATTTCTAACAGTCACTTCAAAACCAACCAATCATTATAGTAAACATTTTGTCCTTTTTCTTTTTTAAAGCCAAATTCAATTTTAAAATTGGTACTTAATCTGTCCATGGTGGAATCTGCCATTTCCATGACTCATAAAATTGTTATCATGGCAAAGTGTACAACGCAGTATCGATCTTTGACATTTGATATCACTTAAATAGCATGTTTTCTAAATCCATAGTAACATTTTTTTTCTTGGTGTATTAAGAACTGAGCAAAAATATTTTATTTTGTTTAAATCAAAATTAATTTTCCAAAAACGCTACTGCGTGCTTTCGTTCTCTGTTGAGTCACGTTTTACACCCCTCTACTTTTTAACAGGTAGTTAACACACACAGACACATTTTCAGTACATACACCAAGTGATCACTGAATTATGCTTACCTACCTAATACTTTAAAGGCCCTCCTTTGCCCTCAGAACAGCACATATCCAAGGCAGGTACGGAGGTGATTGCTTTATCCCGACGCCTGATATGCTGTTCCATAGTGTCCCACAAGTGCTCTAGCGAATCGATATTTTTTGCGAGTTCAGAGGCCAAGCGATATGCTGTGAGTCCGAACGGTGTTCCTTGAATCAGTCTTGCACAATTTTGGACCTGTGGCTCAGACCATTGTCATCTAGGAAGACACAGTCACCATTCGAGACATAGTTCCTGCCAAGTGAACATGTCCCACACCATACCACTGGCTAGTCTGATAAATCCTTCTATTTTCCTATCACGCTTAGATTTTTATTACCTGCTGCTCCACTTACACCTTATACATGCTCAGTCAGTCGACTGATTGTGCCCTCTCAGAAATCACGTGGTCAATGCGCCGAATCCACTTTTTGCTAATGATAATCAGAATTCAGTGATTATTTTTTGTATATTGGTTAGTTCCCGAAGACTTATTAGTCAGTTTTTCTTTTCCACAGATTCCGAGTGCTTTGTTTATGGGGAAAACTTTTCTCATATATCCCAGAAGTTTAATATTTTTTTTTATTATTATTATTGATTTTTAATTTCTATTATGCCACATTGGTTTAGTATTGATGGCAGCAGACTACTTGGCTAGAACTTATATAAGGACTTTTTTTACATTACGCCTACTTTGATTTAGGCTTAGTGTCCACATACAAGAACAGGAAACCAGGGGTGCAGAATATGTACGAACACGCGAACAAGGTTCGGGGGAAATTAAGGCAACTCTGGGGAAAATTTTGCCCGGGGGTAAAATAATGGTAGTAATAATAAAACGAAAAATGGACTTATTAACAAAGAATATAGCGTGAAAAATAGGAGCAATTTACTTCACGGTAATCAGGTAATCATTTTGAAAAATGTGTCGTTATGAAAACAAGAATAAATGAACTGAAGTTTACGTGCTGATAAAACTAAAAACTATGTACAAGAAACCTTCACACACGTAACTCACTCGAAGGAAACTCTGTAGTGATTTTTAAGAACTTTTAATAAAAGTCATATGACTTCACAATCCGTGAGATCTTTCGGGACACCTTGTTCCCATTTTTTAGACAGATTGTCTCAGTCGGGTGCGTCCCCTATATATATATATACACTGAAGTTAGTGGCACAGTGGTCTAAGCGATGGCTTCTGATCATTCGTCCAAGATGGGTCTGAGTTCGAATTATGGTGAGGCATGGATGTTGTGTTTGTTTCATGGCGTTGGCTCTCGCCCTTCCCTGGAACCAGTGGCCCTAAATTAGGGACTAGCAACTGCTTATAGCCCACTGAGTTGCTCTAGGTGATCGTTAAACCTACAATAGAAAAAAATAATATTACTGGCAGCCAATGTGTCATAGGCGCCGATTTGAAATATTATTGGGGGTTCCGGATATTTGAAAGCGAATGACCCATGCATTTTGCAAAGGATTTAAGCCAAATTTAAATTTCATTCGGTAAAATTATCTGGCACAATTAGATGCCTGGAATACTAGAATGAAATAAATTATAGTTAATTGCAGAATTTTTTAGCTGTTAATTTTTCAGCCTCTCTGCCCCTTGTCACTTCTTGATTCGCCTATTCTTTGTACGTCGAAAGTTAATGAGTTCTACCATTTTACGCGAGGAAAGACTTCTTGATTCGCCTATTTCTGTCTCGCCTAAAACTTTCAACTGCTAGAGGGGAGAGATTCACCTGGAGCAAACTTCTTGATTTGCCCACTCTTGCTTCGCCTATTCCTCGTGCGTCAAAATTTAATGGGTCCCGCCATTTTAGGCAAAGAAAGAATTCTTGATTCGCCTATTCCTGTCTCGCCTGAAACTTTCACCTGCTAGAGGTAGGTTGAAGAAGCGTATATGCTCCAGCTTTGTCCGTCCGTCCGTCCGTCTGTCCGCACGATAACTGGCGTAAAAATGGTTCAATTACGATGGAATTTTAGTATGTGGTAGGGGACCACCTGGGGACGAACCCTATTGAAAATGGGACAAATGGAGTCAAAGCTCACGACGTAGGAGCGGGATCATTCCATTGCCCTTATGCATCATAACGTGCGTAAAAATGGTTCGATTTCGATGAAATTTCATTATGTAGTGGGGGACCAACTGGGGACGAAACCTATTGAAAATGGACGAAATGTGGTCAAAGGTCAGGACATAGGATTGCGATCCATTCCATTGCCCTCTTCCCATATTATTAAGGTGGACGTCAAGTAATTTTGCTTCCTGTACTTCCAATGGAAAAACTTTTGTAAACATTTCCTTCACAATTAATGTGTTCCCAAGGATGAAAATTTGAACATCGATTAAAATAACTTCATATTATAACTTGGAAAACTCAATATTTTCTAAAACATAACCATAATTATATTAAAAATCAATAACTTTTCCTTTGGTGGTGTTGAAACCAGAGAAAAGATGGCGTGACCTGTACTTTGATGACGTCAGTGGACAAAAAATGTTAGATTGCATAATTACGGTTATGGTTTAGAAAATATTAAGTATTCCAAGTTATAAAATGAAGCTATTTTAATCGATGATCAAATTTTCATCCTTGTGAACGCATTAATTGTCCAGAAAAAAAGATGGCGCGACCTGTATTTTCATGACGTCAGTAGACAAACAAATGTTGAATTGCATAATTATGGTTATGTTTTAGAAAATATTAAGTATTGCAAGTTATAAAATGAAGACATTTTAATCGATGTTCAAATTTTCATCCTTGTGAACGCATTAATTGTGAAGAAAATGTGTACAGAAGTTTTTCCTTTGGAAGTATAGGAAGCCAAATTACTTGACGTCCACCTTAAAGTAGTAATTCTTGTACGTATGTACATTTTATTTTGAAAACGGCTCTAAGAATTTTGATGAAAGTCTCTAGCCTACCGTTTTCTGGTACTAGAAATCCATTTAGCTTGATCTCGAGTTTTAGGAGGGTTTGTTTAGTGGGTTAAATAACCACCCGAATTATAACGTTTTTAGTGATGGAATTGTTCCATTAATGTTACCAATGCTTAGAAATCTTATGACGTCACAGCTTGAGAATGTTGGCGCGCGGTCACGCCATCTGTCTCATTACGTCACGCGTTGTGTGTGAATCGTATTGAAGTTTTATGACGTCACACTTTGCGGCAAGCAGATGGTCGCGATTCCCATCTGCTTCATTACGTCACGCGTTGTGTGCGTATGTCCGTCCGCACGATAACTCGCGTAACAATCGTTCGGTTTCGATGAAATTTTAGTATCTGGTAGGGGATCACCTGGAAAGGAACGCTATTTAAAGTGAACGAAATGGGGTCAAAGGTCAATACATAGGAGCGGGATCCATTCCACTGCTCTTATGCGTCATAACTAAAGTAAAAAGGGTTCGATTTCGATGACATTTCAGTATGAGGTAGGGGACCACCTGGCGACAAACCTTATTGAAAATAGGCGAAATGCGGTCAAAGATCAGGACATAGAAGCGGAATCACTTCCATCGCCATTATGTGTCATCACTTACGTAAAAATCCTTCGATTTGGATGAAATGTCAGTATGTTGTAGGGTCTTGCCTGGGGACGAATTCTATTGAAAATGGGCGAAATTGGGTCAAAGGTTAGGACACAGGAGCGGGATCTATTCCATAGCCCTTATGCATCAGAACTTACGTAAAAATGCTTCGATTGCGACAAAATGTTATCATGTTATTTCAGAGGTATACCAAACCGGTTCTGTTCAATATCATCGAAATGGAATCAAAGGTCAGGGCACAGGACCGAGATTTATTCCACAGCCATTATTCTCATAACTTGAGTGATAACTTCCGTAATGATTTCTGGTATGTTGGAAAGCGTATTATAATCAATGCATTGCATGATTTTACTAACTTGTTTTTGTTTGTTTTATCAAATTTTTAAGTAATAAGCTTTAAGGATAGTTCTTGATCATCAACATGTACTCTCCAATAATCGTCTAAACTTGTATGAAAATCCTCTACGGTTTTGGGGGAAATTTCAGAAAAAAAAATGTGTTCTGAGGAAATATTGGGCACTGAACATTTTCTGCACCCCTGCAGGAAACCTCGCTTAGCAATTCGCCAAACCATGAAACTAGCTTGTGATAATTTGAAGCAAAGAATCGGTGGCTTATGAGTTATGATCATTCATATGAGAAGGGTCTGGGTTCATATGCCAGTGAAGCATGGATGTTGTTTTTGACTAACGGCACTGGCTCTCTCCCTTCCCTGGAACCAGTTGCCATAAATTAGGGACATGCGACTGCTCATAGCAACTGTTTAGTTTATGAAAACTTCGATGGATTATTTTGGTAAAAATATCTTGGTATTTTATAATCTGTGTTTTATCAGTGTTGACAGCACCCAATATGTATCTGCAAAGTGTAAAAATATAAATGGATGAATAATATTTTGCTGGTGGTCTGGGAACTGTCATTTCTGTGGTAAATTAATCATGGTTCAATGGTCATATGTACTGCAAATTGTTTACTTTTCACTCCATATGCTTGAATAGCTGAATGGAATTTTTTGAAAGCCAGCCCAGTGGTCTAAGCGATGGCATCTGATCATCTGTCCGAACGGGGTCCGGGTTCGATTCCCAGTGAGGCATGGATGTTGTGTTTGTCTTACGGCCCTGGCTCACTCCCTTCCCTGGAACCAGTGACCCTAAATTAGGGACGGGCGACTGCTTATAGCCCATTGAGTTGCTCACGGTGGTCGTTAAACCTCCAATCAAAAAAAATAATGAAAAAAAAAAGCCAGCCTACTTTTGGCGATTAGATTTGATGATGGAGACCCATTTTCTTTTAAAATAAAAAAGACTGTGCATGTCTTTGAAATTAAGAGCACATCCATTTACTCATAATCCTAAATCACCGTCACTCTAGAATCACACAGTCTGTATTTCTTGAAAATACAACTCAGTCAGTCATACATTTCCAACACAACTGTGTAATGAATGTAAACATTGAGTAGGGGAACTTTTTACCCCCTCCCCCCAACAAAATAACACGAATACCCAGTCTCCTACTCCTACACCGAATTTGATCTTGGACAGTGGAAAGTTGATGTAGATATACTATAACTGATGACCAATTGTAGATTTCAAATAGTACCCAGCTTTAGCAAATTATTTAATTTAGATGTGTGAAATTATTTTAAATGGTGCAAATATTTTAGTTAGACTATTTCTTTTTACATATAGGTTTGCGAATTACACTTTTGTGAAAGTGACTTCAAATACAGTTCCAGCGCTTTTGACGAGAAGAGTGGGAAGACAGTTACTGTGGATTTGATGGTACCCAAACTAATTCCAGGACGTGTGCCATCCAAACTTTCCAATTTACCATCGTATTTGAGTGGCACCACATGTGTTACACGTGAAGAGCCAGAAAGTAGAAGACAAAGCCTTGAAGAACAGGCACTGAAAACAGCTCTCGAGGAAAGCATTACAGAAAAAGAGGAATATGATAAAAAATATACAATTTTGTTCTGTTGTTGATTTGCAATCATAGGTAGAATTTATTGACACCACTTCATGGTCTCTTTTTTGTAAAATCGACATGGCAATGGTTATGCATGTTTCAGCTGATCGTGCTCCAAGTGTAAAATGTTCTGTTATAAATTCAGAGCTTATGATTAGGGCATTTGTTAAAGCTGGGGAGTTACCAAACTTGGTGAAATATTCATTTCCATGTAAAGTAACTCATACTGATATTCTAAATGACATTTTAAAAGATTTAATGCAGCAGTGTGAGTCACCTATAAGTGGTAATATGTACGAAATGCAGTTGATCAGATATGCATAGTTTTAAAGAATATCCGTGAGAATAATGTAGGTTCTGAAAATCACCTCAAGTTTATTGAGGAACAACTGGTTTTGTTGGGTCGAGACAAACATGGGTCTAGATATTCACCAGATTTCATGATTTTTTCTTCCCTTTTTTGTAGCATGGTACCTCATGCATATAATTTTGTTTAGGAGAGTGGTAGCATTAGGCTGCCACATCCCAGTACTATTCGACATGTTTGCCAGCAGTTTAGTGTGAAAACTGAAGCTGAAAAAATTGATTCAAATTTTCTATCTTATATTCAAAGAAAAATATCCTTTTTAAATGATGTTGATAAAAAGGTAATATTAATGCTGGACGAAATTCATTTGAAACAATATTTCGATTACAAAGGTGGTAACATTTGTGGTCTGTCATTTAATTCCGAAAGCATGGCAACAAGTGCCCATGTCTTCATGATTAAAAGTTTACTTTCAAAGTACAAAGATGTTGTTTATGTACTACCTGCCAAAACCATGACTGCTGAAACACTTTTTGATGTTTTAAAGAAAATAATCATTGGCTTAGAAAATATAGGTTTTACTGTCATTTGTGTTGTCACTGATAACAATTCCATCAATCGTAAGTGTATGTCATTATTTGTTTCCCCTCCTAAAGTCCAAATTGTTTATCCGCATATAATTGATAAATTCAGACTATTATTTTTTGTTGTTGATACAGTTCACTTATTAAAATATATACGTAATAACTGGCTAAACTAGAAAAATGGGGGGAAATGTATGTATTATCCTGAATTTGAAGATGAAATTGCATCATTTCAAACAGCATCTTTGTCAACACTCTAGAAATTGCATAAAATTGAAGCCAACTCGGTAACAAAATATGGGTGTAACTTATCATATAAAGCTCTTAATCCCAGCAATCTGGAAAAACGAAATGTAAAATTAGTTCTCCAAATATTTAATGATTTTGTAATAAAAGGTTTGCTAGAAATTGGAGAAAAAAAAATTGTGTGTGTACCAAGGTACATCACGTTACATTGGAATAATTTTAACTTGGTGGCAAATTGTGAATGTGAATTCACCTTATAAAGGTATCCGTCTGAATAATAAATACCAAGCTCCTTTAACGTCTTCAGAATCTGATGAAAATAATGTGTTTCTTAATAAATTTTTGGAGTGGTTGGATAGGTGGGAGAGAATGTGTTGCACAACTGGTATGCTAACAAAAGAAACCCACACTGCATTAAAATTAAGTACACATTCATTACTTGAAATTGCTTCATATTGTATTACTAAAATTTAAGTATGTACTACCTGGAAAGTTCCAGACTGATGATTTGGAAAGTAGGTTTGATCTTTATAGGCAATTGGATGGAAGCCAGTACAATATAAGTGCTCGGCAATTGTTTGAATGTGAAAGCAAGTTGAGAGTCCAATCACTGTTGAAACTTCAAACTATGTCACGTGGGGAAATTGAAATAACTGATTTAAATTTTAAGGACGACTTTCAGGAAGTGAATTTGAAATTAACTTGCAATTTAAAATTTGATGTTTCTGTTCTTTCTTCTGATATATCTGATTGTAATGATTATATTCCAGTCATTGCATACATAGCAGGGTATTGTGCATTTTCAGTATTAAAGCGTTTGAAGTGTGATTTTTGCAAACAACTGTTATTGATAGACAAAGACATAGAATTAGATGCAAGATTTTATTTCCTTCAAAGATTAGACAGATGTAGTCTTAGCTGTCCTACTGATGTTGTAAATAATATTGTTTTGTATAATTACATTATTTTTCAAAAAATATGTTGTAAATATGAGGAGTTTTTGGAAATGTCTAATCAAAGAAATGTATTAATGTTGATCACAAGTAATGCTCTTGATCAGGCAGAATTGTTCGACAACAGCATTTGTTGCTCTGGTCATTATATTGAAAAAGCACACAAAAGAATTTTTTGGGCTTCCACAAATGTGTTTTTAAATAATTATTGTAAGGTTAAAAATGACAAATCAGTACAGGATGCTGCAGCTATTAAAAAAATAGTTTTAATGACAAAAAAAGAAAATTAGCAACTTTGACAAAGTAATTATTAACCAAGGGTCGATATAGTTGGCATTTGACACGCATTGGACGGTAGTTTCACAAACATATTTTTAGCTCAAACGGTATTTTTACAAAAATATTTTGGACTGTATGATATCTTCACAAAATATTTTGAATAAAATTTAATTTTAATAAAACATTTTAACATAATTGGCATGAAAATTGTCGATGCGCCATTCAGACTTTTCATTTTGCTATGAAACCATAGTTGGTGTACATTAATTTTTTCACCTACCCGGCCAGGCAACTAGATTTTTTATTCACAAGCCCAGACCAATCATTTTGTTGGCCATTGCATCTGGGCAATGACATCTTGCAAGTCTTGATCTGATAATGGTTCTATCTATGAATTCACACCACTGCAAACTTTTGTGTAGTTTTGAGAGTTTTTGGCAAAATTGCTACAAACAGGAAAAATAAGCAAATTCCACAAAAATAGGCAAAATTTCACAAAAGTAGACAGAATTTCACAAAAATGGGTATCAATTTTTAAAAACCTGGAATAACTCCTGTTAATGTTACCCTCAAAGTAGTGAAGGGTATTTCAGTGAAATTTAAAGCAGAAGTAGGACATTTTTATAATAGGTTCATGTTATATATTTTCGAAGTTTAAAATCTTTCCTGAAAGAAAATTTACTTTTGTATGGTATCTAATGCATCTGTAATAAAAGGTTCAGCTAAATCAGTTGATGTGTACATAAGAAGAATTTTGATTTGTCATAAGTCACTATAGATCATAAGTGTAGTTCTTGTTTTTGAACTTTTAACAACAGTAGAAAGTGAATCGGTGTTGTAGTATGGTTAGAACAGTTTTTACTAGTTTGAAAGCAAATGTACCTATGTACTATAACCACAACATGAATAAAAAAAGTTTTTAAAGCATCTTCCAAATGCCAAAAACCTATGTTCCAAACACTGACACATAATGCAAAAGTTTCACTCAGTGTACAAACCCTGGCAAATATTATGAAATTGGCGCCACATGAACATGGAGGTGCATAGTAGGAAGTACGTAGAAACGACACAAAAGAAGAATGCAAAACGAAAATATAGTTTATTGAAAGCTGCACAACTGAGCTACAGACAGCAGGACTCAGATATATGTATGTACTGTATCTGATGGAAATACATGATGTGTAGCAACATGTGTGGAGAATAATTGTAGACTCTCGAACATCGCAGTAAAAATTATGGAATCAAAGTATAGGTTACAATTGAAATCTGGCAATACAGTGTGTTCGGAATATACAAATAAGTGTGTGGATAAAGAGGTGTAGCAGTATGACTCTGTTGCTACATTACCAGCATGGCTCCTAGGAGGGAGTTATCAATGGTAACGAGGGACAGAATTATGAAGCGTCTTCAAGAAGGATATCGACAAGTCATCGCAAAAAGGTTGGTTGTTCGTAGTTGAACAAGGAGGCCTATTCACCGGTTCTCTGAACCAAACTTTGACATGCCATTTGTGAAAACATCCCGAACTGTCAGTTGTAACATGGTTTCTCCATCACAACGCCAGGCCCCATACAGCTCATAAATGTGTGAGATTCCGGGGTGAGTATTTTCAGAAAGTTAAATGGCAGGATGATTCAGAACATTGCACTTAAGATAACTATTCTATCCTGTCCATGAGTTAAATTATCACTCCTACTATGCGCATCCGTATTCATGTGGCGTGATTTCATAATTTTGGCCAGGGGTTGTATAATATGTGTAATGAGTTGTAATGCCTAATGAGTATAGATAGAGCATAAAATTCTGATTAATGTTAACCCTACCAGCTACTTGTGATATGACATATGATGTATTACGTAAGTTATTCTTTGTGTGCTTTCAATTACTACGTTAACAGAATCATTTTAAGTTTCTCAAATCAATTTTGTATTGAGAACCTTATTAACAATAAAGATTTTAGATTTCTTAATTCACGCAAGGCAATGAGCCTACCGTCATTCGTCCATAATATTATGTGGTAATTAAAACTTTGTTTGCTACAAAGATATTGGTGAGCTTATGCTTTTTTTCGTGTCAATTGTAATTGCATAAATGGCGCATTTTTGGCATACAGTAAAATGAATAAATTGTTTACAGTAAACTGTTTAATGGATTTCGTTTATTGCAGCCTGCTTTACCTTCACTACTTACATAACTGCTATTGAAGTATATATTTTGTAGAACTTAGCAAACCACACTCAAAAATCATTTGGGAAATTTTAGTGTTGTGTCCTGGTTTAAATAAATGAGTGTAGGATATATATGAGAGAGAGAGTGGTAGTGATGGAAAACTAAGTTTGGGCAAGTTACATATGTGTGTATCTTATACTTTTTCCCCCACAGTGATGCGTTTTACTTAAAAATTGTCAAAAATACCTCGATAATACACCACTTTTTATACTCCAACCAAATTTTCCCTTTTTAATTCATGCAATGCCATCTTCCTCTAGAAAATACACAAGACCTTAAATAATTTGGTCAAGCATTTGGAAAAAAAGAAAAGAAAAGCATTTTAGCAAACGGATATTGTTGAAATAGCATTTAACAAATATTTTTGGCGAA
This sequence comes from Macrothele yani, assembly GCA_039090855.1. Taxonomy (NCBI): domain Eukaryota; kingdom Metazoa; phylum Arthropoda; class Arachnida; order Araneae; family Macrothelidae; genus Macrothele; species Macrothele yani. The sequence continues at coordinate 49,793,202 of CM077018.1, read as the reverse complement.
AATGTCATTTTAGCAATCAATATTTTACCCCAATAATGTCATTTTAGCAATGATATTGTTGGGGTGAAAGAGTTCTGCCAAAAGGTGGAATTCCTTCTTTTGGAAGTCATCTGGGGAGTTCCTGAGGTTGAGAAAAAAATAGCTGTTTATAAAAAAAAATAGAGCATATGTTGTATACATATATGCCAATAGGTATCAGGCATCCAGAACTTGTGCCTGCATCATGTAAATTTTTGTGTCGGTAAACTAATATTTCAAATCTAGAAAGGAAAAGAGATTAGATAAATATGGGATTCACATTATTGGTTTGGTGTAAGCACATTGACTAAAATAAAAAATTCTTATTCATTCTTAAAGAAATGTTAGACACAAATTTTGTGGCTTTTATAATATGGTGCTTAGGGTGGTTAATAAATGCTGAGAGATTAATTATTTTTGCATATTCCTATGTGGGAAAAGTTCAACCTTTTTCTGCCATCACCATTTTCATGCTCGGGGCTACTTTAAAAGAAATAATTTTTTACATGCCTACTGCGGTGCTGCCCGTTATGGTAACAGTGAACACTTGTTTCATATTCATCTTCTGGAGGAGTAATATATATATATATATACATATATAAATAGTTTTCACTACAATTAGTTCAGATATTTTTTTATAATAGTTAAAAACAATGACATAGTTTTTGAAAACATTCTATCACGATCGTTTATTCCTGTTACTAAAGTCATTGACTGAAAAACATATGGAATCCGTAGATTGATTTTCAGATTTTAAAAAACGGAAGCTACAACCACGTAATAATTTTATTTCTCATTCTTTCAATAAAAATAATATGTTAAGCATTTGCAGTGATATGTCACATTTGTGATGTAATTTTTCACTCTAATACCGTAATTCTAAAACAACGATCGTGACCATCGGAAACATGTTCTTGATTCCGAAACATTCTCCCACGATCGTTCATTCCTGTTACTTAAAGTTATTGACTGAAAAAAAAACAAAAAAACTTGCGGAATCCGCAGATTGATTTTGAGATTTAACAAACGGAAGCTACAACTTCCTAATCATTTTTATTTCTCATTTTTTTAATAAAAATAATGAGAAATAAAGCGATATGCCACATTTGTGGTTCAAATTTTCACTGTAATATCAAAATTCTAAAACAACGATCGTGACCATCGGAAAAATGCTCCGACTCAGAAACATTCTCCCACGATCGTTCATTCCTGTTACTAAAGGTATTGACTGAAAAAAAAAGAAACATACAGAACCCGCAGATTGATTTTGAGATTTAAAAGACGGGTGCTACAACCTCGTAGCAATTTTTATTTCTCATTCTTTTAAATAAAATACTACGTTAAGCATTTGCAGCGATGTGACATTTGTGATGCAATTTTTCACTGTAATACCGAAATTCTAAAACAACGATCGTGACAATCGGAAATATGCTCCGATGCACCCATGCTCGCTCTCTCATGATATGCGTAGATCCACCGCCGGTGACGTCACAAACCAGTGCGAGGGCCTTCAAGAATCTCGAAGGTAAGGATTCAGTCCGCTACCTACCACTGCCACATTTCAATTTTGAGAAATAATTTACCCAAAGGAGTAGGGGATATACAGCAACCCCATCAGCAGATTTGAAAATTAACCCTGATGGTATAATATCAGGGCAATTATCACTTTTATTAAAAATTTGCTTTTCTGAAATTTTTGCATCTCATTCACAACTACAAATTTTAAGACCCTTACTTTAAATGATTAGGGAATTCGTGCATTTGTCTTACGGTAAGGCATACCACAATGGTGCAAAAAATGTCTAAAGCTATCTGAAAAGCGTTTAAGTGTTTACACAAATTTTCAGGCTCTAACGTTTTTCAGCATTTTTATTTCTAAGCAAATGAAAATGATCTTCTACACCGTTTTAAACGAATTCAGTGAAAAATTTTCGCTTTAATATTCATCTTCACTTTTTCATCACTGTGGATATTAGACATCTTAGATGCTGCACTTAGCACACCAGAAAGGCCAGATAATGTTTTTATTGAATGACGCTTCTGCTTTCAGTAAAGGTAATTTTTTTTGCAGCGCATAACGTTTTTCCCAAACTATCAGGAAACAATACAATTATAAATGACGGGCTAAACAAGGTAAATCTCATAGTCTAACTATGCAAGAAAAATCAGGTTCAGTATTTCCGATTAAAAATATCATTGTATTAACGTAAATCAGTCGCACGACCATAACACCGCTTCAAACAAAAGTATAATCTTTTATAATCATCACGTTTTCTCCTTCTTGATAGGTTTCCTGGATATGTGTTATGTTTCTTGAGTTACCAGGCTTTTATCGTCGCAAAATATTATCGATAGCATTTTAAGAGCTGTCGATAATGTATCGCGCTCGAACTGCATAGCTAAATAAACAGAATTTGTACCTTTAATTTGAAAATGACATATATTTTCTATTCTAAAGTCAACATGTTGATTTCACCCTTTAGCGACTAGGATCCTAAAATCTCTTATCGCTCAGAATACCATAAAACCCGGAAATGTCTGATGCGCCCTTCCGAATATCATTATCAATCCCTATTGAAATAACAAAGGAAGGATTAGTGGTGGGTCACAACTGAAAACTTCGAATCTTTAGATTTGACATACACTAACTTTCGAATATTTGCTTAAGTCATTGAGGAATATTATGATTTCCAGTTTCCTAATTATCGATCCGAACGAGCGTCTGTTGTTTGTGTTGGAACAGTAAATACAATATATCTCTAGCGACTCAATCACATAACTGGCAAGAGTTAAGGGATCTCTTGTAAATTTTTATTATCAGATACCCAAAGCACTTTTAGAAATATTGTAGCATCCACACCTTTGCCGGGTATGACTTGTTTCGGCGTTCATATGTAGCAATATCAGACTATCGAAAATACAAATGCTGGAGGGTAACGCTTCTTAAAAACGCCCAAAGAATTTATGTTCTTTTAGTGTACTATAACTACAGTAGTGTACTATATTCAAATTACAGTTACGCACTATATTCTTGTAATTAACGTTTTTGAATTATTATCACAGTCGCTTTAATCCACACACGTGAAGCATTTAGATCTTAAATCATACATGAGCAAAAAAGGGAACAGAAAAGGAGAGAATATAGATTTCTAACTAATATGCTTAGATAATTAATAAATGCCGCCCCGGTGGCGCAGTGGTCTAAGGTGCTGGCCTCTGATCATTCGTCCGTAAGGGGTCCGGGTTCGAATCCCGGTCAGGCATGGATGTTGTGTTTGTCTTACGGCACTGGCTCTCTCCCTTCCCTGGAACCAGTGACCCTAAATTAGGCACGGGCGACTGCTTATAGCCCATTGAGTTGCTCACGGTGGTCGTTAAACCTCCAAAAATAAAATAAAACAACAACCTGCAGGAAATAATAGCTGTCAAGAAGGATCTTTTGGAAACTGAAACGGAAGTTCGAAGGAATATTTGAAGAAGAAATCGCAATTAATGGATGATAAATGGAAGCAAATTTTGCGAACACTTTTCAAAAAAATAAAAAATAATACAAGGGCATGATTCTAACTTTGGATTATACAGATTCTGAAAATCAAACTCGTGACACATTGAAATGGTTTATCAATTTTACAATTCCTTTTACAGTGAACAAGTTGCACAGCTAATGGGTATTCAGAACTTTGTTCAGCTTCCCCAAGTAAATAAGCTGGACATTGAAATTCTGGACCCAGACATTACGGTTGTGTATGTACGAAATGCAATTAAGAACAAAAAACTAAGAGGTCTCCCGGACATGATGGTATTACAGCAGATTCCTACAAGAAGTATGTCAATGAAATTATTAGATTTTTGACATTCAAGTTTAATGAAATATTGCAAAATGAAATTCCTAAAACATTTAAGGGCTCCTACATTAATTTATTTAAAAAATCAGAAATGTAGAACTTCGATTTTCATAAAATTTGGCCAATTAAGCTCTCAAATGTTGATTACAAAATTCTGGCTACGAGTTTGAAAAATATAATTAATCCTGTTATGAATAAACTAATAGAACCACAGAAAAACAGCGCGATTTCGACGAGAAATATTCATCAGAGTATATTTTTTAACTTGAGACATAATCTTTTTGATAAATGGAAGGAAAAGAAAATTTGGAATTTTTTCTTTGGATCAGGCGAAGGCCTTTGATCCAGTAAATCAGGAGTCCTTACTCAAAATATTGGCACATTGTGGTTTCGCAGAGACATACATCAGGTTCTTTAGAATGATGCATACAAATTGGTATGCGAGAGTTCCTATGAATGACCAAAAAACAAAAGTAAACCTAATTGAAAATGGAACCAAGCAAGGTTATCTCCTGTCACCTACGTTATTCATTTTAATAATGTGGCTATAACAAAAAAATCCTGCTTAATAACGAAATACAAGGTTTACCGATTATGAGATTAAATAACGAATTTATCAAGTATGCGGCTTATGCAGATGATGTGCTGATGTACACTGAAGTGCCAGAAAAACTGGTAAATACGAGCTTATGCAAAATACGAAATCCATAATCGAAACGCTGAAAACTTTTCAAATATATGGAGAAATAAGTGGTTCTAAACTCAACGTGGAAAAATCCAGAGCACTATTATGGAATCGTTGGATAAACAGGGTGCGAATACCTGGTGTTATTGAAGTTAAAATTATTGGAATATATTACACATATTATGGAGTTTCTCACACTACATTGCAAAAGGTTATTCAGGACTTTGAAAGAACTATAGAAGACTGCAAAATACATAAGATTTCTCTATTTAATAGAGCAAAGCTTGTTAACTTCTTTTTGGTAAATAACTGTATTAACACAGTGGATCATGCAGACGCACCGAGACTAACTTCGTTTGTCTCGGTGAGTTGCTTTCCTGTTAGGATAAAATTCATTCACAGTACTGCGCTGTTGGTAAATATTTCAGGATGCTCCAATTTTCATATCTGTCTGGCTGCTACTCGTTAAGAATGGTGAAACAAAGCTATGGCAAAGTAAATATATCCTGCACATGAACTCAAACGGGGATGAACATCGAAATAGAAGTAAAATTTTAAATTACAACATTTATTTAAGAAGTTCAATACTCTCAGCTTCACGGCCAGTTTTACCGATTAGATGAATATTTTATATCCATTAAACGGAAATATATTTAAACAATGCTGTTCACAATAATCTTATGAGAGTTTTAACAAATATTACTGTCATGTAAGATAACTTCTAAACTTTGTGTAGCACTGATATCATAAGTTTGTGCAGTTAAGAACACATTGTATCAGGTGTTTAAAAAATGATCTGTACGAAGGTAATACGTTTTCAATAAAGCCATCAAAATAATGATCAAATTTTGATAAATAATTAAAGAACAAAGAAATGTACAAAGTTTTCCTCAAATTTTATTATAGTTAGTTAGCGGAACTGGGATAAATTTTGGAAATAACACAGTTTGCTCACTGACTTTAATATGTGTAAATAAATCAAAATCCGAAAGTCTTTAAGAAATGCAGCACTAACATCACACTGTACAGTGTTTAAGAATTTTAATGATGGTCAACAGTGCAAAAAGTTGACATTAACCATAAGGTAATGTTATGTAGTGATCTATCTGGTTAAGTGATCGGGTATTTTCTTTATATACTTATTAGTTAATTTATATGAAGTACTTACACGAAATTCGCTGGTAAGTACCATCGCGTCAGAAAATAGATCTTCGGATGATCTTTCCTTTAAAAATACTCAAAACCATTTTTTATTGCAACTGAGAAAGAATCGTGTGAGATTCTGGGTTTTAGAAATGCATTGAACAGACATTTCACCCTTATGGGAGTATTCGTCTATTATACCTACAATTATGAAAATAAATTTCTCCATCCTGTCATGTTTCAGATATATCGTATTGGTAGCTCTGATCTCTTTGAAATAATATATCTTGTGATAATAGAACAAATTGCAAAAACTGGTATTTTTAATTCAAGATTTAAATTTCACAAATCTTTCAGTTTATTGTCACAAAAGATATTTAGAATAACAGCATTTTCTTACAATTTAGTTTTACTAAAACTAGTCCATTCTAGTTAGAGCCTTACATTGGGCTACAGCATTAATGTTAGACTTATTAAAATGAATTTAATTGGTGTATAATTGAACTAAAAGTTTTTGTACTTTGATCAGTTCCCTTTATTAAGGAAGGTGACAGCTGAGATCTTATTTTCAATTTATTTTATGTTTTACTAGTTGGCAACTCAATATCCAAGGGCGTGTGAGCATGCCATCATTTAGATGAATCTTTTTAGATTCAATCATGACATGGTATCATTATTTCTATATAAAGAAGAATAGAAAGTTTTCCTTTCCACAGTGCAGTTCGAAATTGATATAACTCAATCTCAAATGAATGAAAGTGGCTGAACTTCGTCCTGTAGAAAATCATTGAGCCTGGCATAACACAAAATATAAAGTAAAAAACAGCTATAACCTTTATTGATGTGTGACTCGCAGTCCATATTCAAGAAGACAGAAATGAGGAAAGGACAATTTGTATTGCATTTCAAATTCTATTTCTTGTTGTGTTGTTTATCATTGGAGCTACAAGAATATTTCACAAAGTTAAGTACGGGATTTTTCCGAATCAAAAATGTTATTAAAAAGCTATATGTATTTTTGAAGAAATGTTACGTGAATATATTTCAAAAACGTGGATATAACGTAAATATACGATAAATATACCTTATTTGAAGAACAAAATGCGTAAGCTACAGTTGCCTCAGTTTTAACATAACCTTCTCGATTTTTAGGGCGATAGGAAAATAATGCAAAACGGTAAATTATGTTCACTGAGACTCCCAAAATTGTTTGGCCAAATTTCTCGTCAATATAAGCAAGCCTCTCCTCTGTAGGTTGGCCAATACTTATTTCAATAGGTAACTGAAATGATCAATCATTTGCTTCAATTACACTGAACGTGCTGTAAATTTTCTCAATATAATCTCCAGGTATCTTACTCTAACAAATTTTAAAAACGCTGCATAAAATACAACCATTTCATTCAGCCAATATTTATAACCTGTTTAGAAAGAATCATGTCGCCAACAATCGTGAACGTCAGATTACGTTTCCTAACAGTTTTAACAAATAAAATAATCATACCTGACACACAAAGCTGGAAATGAAGAAAAAATGTGAATCAACGCCAAGAGGCTCGTATAGTAGATGGTTCCCATGGTTTTTTTGCATGAATTATATTATCAGTAGAACTACAGATATGGCTTTACAGTGTAAAGGAACTATCTGTGAAAATTGTAGGTCTCCAGACCACCCATTAGATGACTGTTTCTTACCATGTATGGTTTGGGGATCTGAAGATCACGTGAGGTCTTACGACATTGTTCTCTCCCGTCCCTGGAACCAGTGACCCTAAATTAGAAACGGGTGACAGCTTATGGCCCAATTAATTGCTCACGGTGGTCGTTAAACTTTCAGTCAAGAAGAAAGGAAAAAAATCTCTCGGAGAGATACAGAAAATTTCAGTCTTGAAGAATATGGCGCATGAGGATAGATTTAGAATTATTTATATAGCATTAAACCACAACCCCAAGCATAAAATCAAAATAAAGGATATCTTGAACGTGTGTTCATTTCAAACAATTTGTCAGCAACGTCAACAAAAAAAGTTGGGTACACACATTAAAGATTTAAAATTTAAAATACCCCGCCATATAATTCCAAATCGCAAGTGGTAACTGTAAATTTTGCGAACAAGCAGAAACTACTTAACAGATTTTTCCTAATTGCAACTTTCCAATATACATTTGGAAATGGTCGCAAAACTACTTGAAGTTAAAATAAAATTTTACGAAAGAGCCGATAATATTTCATTTACACCGTAATTACAGTAACTTGAAAAACAATGCTATTCATTACTTAAGTGCAACTGCCAAACATAATATATAGAAAAATAAAAATTTTATATGATTTAACCAGAAATATAAATTCCCGAACAAATATAATTGGCAGTCAAGTGCGTTTTCAGAGGAGTTTTACAACTTGCGGTAAGATTTTGCAAGGATTGGGCCATTTGGTTTAATTTGAGATCCTGAGTCAGTTTTCTGGACAACCACCGTGCTCACATTTTCCGGAAATTCAAAGGATCATGCATTATCATTTAGTCCAAACCGTGAGAACGCCCTATCGCAGTTAATACAATGACAGTTCTTTCCTAGCAGATAATCAAGGTACTTCATTCATGTTGCTACATATACTGAAACGCCATCGATTCACGGCTGAAGTTCTTCCAGTTTTCACTTCTACCTTAAGATTCACCAGTTTATACTCGGGGCTTGCACTGAAGGACAACATGGAATAAAAACAGAATTTAAAACCCCAAACTTGTTTGAGGTATTTAGATAAGTGCGTTGCTTGACAGTCGGGAAATAAAATTTATGCAAGGATTTGCACTAAAAAATAATGACACTATATTCTCTGAATAAAGAATCTACAATTGTAAAAAAACAATATAATTATTTAACTAAAAGGTAAGATTATCCAAACAAATTTGCTTTAAAGCTACTATTTCAGAGAGTCCAACGAAGCGACAGTAGGAAGCCTTGTGCCCAAGATGTCCAGGGCTGGTCTATGACCATCCATCAGAGAATGGCCCGCATTTCAATGCCGCTGAGGCATGGATATATTCTGTGTTTGCCTCAAGGCAGTGTGTTTCTCCTATCCGCGGAACCAATGTCCCAAACTTAGGGTCGGGAGTTTGCTGGCATCCTGTCGAGCTGCTTTAGATATTCGTGAATCCCCAAACAATAAAAGAGTGGCGTATTTTTCATCTGTGGAAAGCGAATAAGGACATACATATAATCTCTTTCCATTAGGAAGCCATGTGTGTGTATAACATGAAGAAAAATATAGAAGTCGCTTTCCTGTGAAAATTGCTTTGCAATCAGACGACCACTGCTTTAACAACGAATTTCGTCAACATCCTGATTCCTATTGGTTTTAATGCGCGGACAGCGGAGGTATTCTATATTTTCTCGGCGAAGGGTTTATAGCTACTTGTTTTTCGGTAGGGATTAAGTCAGCAACAAAATTCTTCGAAGCCAGTAATCTGACCATTGCACCATCAGGCGGCGATACGGGTTCTACAATATTTCATTACAACGGAATGCAGTCTTTCATGTGGCGAAATGTGAAAACGAATTCCTCATTTTCTAGTGTAAAATAGATTATTTGGTTGAAAAGGAAAACACGTGAAAGTAATGTTACCTGCGCCTTTCATGGGAGGTGTAATTCAGGTCTTTTGAAATAGAATCGCCGCGTGCGTTATGTGTTGTGAGCGTTGCTAAAGTCCCCCTTGATGGAGGTCCCAATTTGGGTAGTATATGGAGTCAAATATTTACGTCCTGCAAACTAATCATCTCACCATTAATGAATTTCTCATGAATGAGCTGGGCTGAGAGTTGTATTTTTCTTATTTGTTTTATGTACCGCAACCCGGCAAACATTGATTTCATAGACATTTCTATAGACTTTTACAGCGATCCATCGCGATGCCTGAGAAATAAACACCGGACTTCTTGTTCATTTTTCCTACTGGGAGAAAGTCTACTAGTTACTAAGGAAGTTTTGATAATTTGTTGATTTGATATTCATTTATACCACTTGCTAGCACCATAACTACTTTTATACTTACTCAGACATTTTGACTTTCGCTTTCACTCATAAAGAAAAAAAAAGGTTTAGACATGGTTTTGTTTGCCTGAAGGAGCCTTTTGTTTGGGCGATGGTGTCTATGGTGAATGGGAAGGACGAATTTATGCGCTTCATTGAACCAGTGGCTTTACAGTACGGGTGGGTCTTTTTTGCCTGGGGTCCTAACCCACTGTTTATGAGTCAGACGGACGTACAGTTGATATCAAATTCTGCTCGAAAAAATAAGACTGCTCTAACTAACCATTAGCGAATCTTTCACGACATTCGCGTGCTAACTATCGGATTCGCATGGCTAAAGTTACAAAAAAAACAAAAAAAAAAAAAAAAAAAAACAGCACCTCGCTAAATTATTGCAACAGGGAAACGATAATTCTTTTATTGCGAACTTGGTGTCATACAGGAGTTACTAATCATTTTCTACTTCTGCGTTTAAAATTTTTGTTGTAAACTAAACTGACATGTATTATTACATTTCTATATCAGATTTATTGGGAATCATCATGTCAAGGAAATCACAGTAGTAGAAACAAAGGATTTTTATGTTTGAGTTTTATATTTGAAAAATAAATAACTTGTAGGCGTTCTTAAAAAGAAGCTTTAGTTTTTTCATGGAGGAAAACAAATTTTTAAATTTCGCCTTTAAGTTGGCATTACAATAAAAATCTACCCAATTTTAAACCAAAACTTGGCTTACTTCTCGTATATTAAAAACTATTTCCAGAGAGTTGTAACTAGTGTTGAGTATAATCGATTGAATTCAAAAAGCGCAAGATTGTAATCGAGAAATCGAATCATTCGTAAAAATAACCATTTGAATGATTTCTAATCTTAGAATTTAACTGCAGATAGCGCAATACGTCCAGAGCCGTATTCTGCATTTGACAAATCAAGATATTCATTGGAATAACGTTTAATTTCACAAATTACCTTTAGGTTTCCTCTCTTTACAAGAAGTAAAAAATCCAAATTCAAAGCTGTACACGAAAGAGGAATACACTAAAATATTTTGGATTACCTTAAATAAGGTAGAAGCAACCCAAGGTAAGTAGCTCCTGCAGCGACGGATCTTTCGCGTGATCCTAAAAGAACTTTCGATCAACCGAAAAGTATAGAGAACCTCTCGGAATCGCTCTAATAGTTGTTGAGAAGAGATGAGGGATTTTGCACAGGAGAACTGGAACGAACATTGATTGATATTTCTCGCTTTTCGAACACAGTCATTGGATCGAGGCAGAGTAGGAGCAATGGACAATTTTCAGGAGAAGTGTTTTCCTTTCGAACGCGTTCGAAGTAATCTAATGTTTTAAGAAATTTCCATAATTGAATGAATAGATTATCTCTATTCAATTATGTCCATTACCAGAAAATTACATAAAACGTAAAAGATAACATTCTCGGATACGTGAATATCGTGAAGCATAGAATCTTGTTCATGCGATGGTTTTGCCTGAAGTCCGAAGTATCAGTTGACCCATTTGTATAATGAATGTTGTAATTCTAGCAGTGCACAACCGAGCTCAATCCTCAAAGGGGCAGTTCGAGACGTAATGGGGAAAACACTTGTTGTGTGGTTGTGTTTGCCGAGCACGGCAACTAGTACAGGTGTCATCTTCCTTACCAGGCATTTTTACTATGCTGAAGTGAAACTGGAAATTCTATTTTCATTTTCTCAGCAGGAAGAATTCGTAAATTTCACTTTACTAGAAGAATGCTTCAGCAAGTCCAATAAAAATAAATTCATAACGTTGCCTTTCTTTTGCGATGCCATGTCAGACGGTCATTCAGTTCCATTCATTTAACCGATTGTTCCTAATACCTGTTAATTGCCTTCCATAATTTGTAATACACAATCAATTATATAATATACACTGAAGTCTAAAAAAACTGGTACAGACGAGCTTATGTAAAATACATAGCAACGTCACTCACGCGCGTACTCGTTTGCGTCCGTCCGTGCGTATGTAAAGCAATATACATCCTTGCCAGCTGTCATTGCTGTTTTCGGCATGAGAATGACAAGTAATAACGATTTAAGCGATTTTCAATGCCGTGTCATAGTTGGTGTTCGTGAGATGGGCCATAGTATTTCGGTGGTAGAAACGAAGTTCGGATTTTCACGGACGAATATTGCAAGGGTGTACCGTGACTACAAGAATTCCGACAAAACCTCCAACCTACGATACAAGTGTGGCCGTAAAAATACCTTGGGTGAATGTGAGCATCGTCGGCTGTCAAGAATCGTTTCACGCGATAGGCGTGCAACACTCTCGCAGGTATCATCGGAATTCAATGCTCGAGCCTCAACAAGCATCAACGTCCGGACTGTGCAACGTACCCTGCGCGATTCGGGCTATGGAAGCCGACGCCCAACTCGTGTCCCCTCGATGGGGGCACGATGCAGAGCTATGTGCCTCGCTTGGGCACGGCAACACCGCCACTGGACACTTGATGACTGGAAACAAGTAGCCTGCTCTGACGAGTCGCGTTTCCAAGTGTATCGGGCAGATGGAAGGATTCGTGTGTGGCGCAAACCCTATGAAGCCATGTATCCCGCCTGTCAACAATGAACTGTACCGGCTGGTGGGAGGTCCGTAATGGTATGGGGTGTGTTCAGCTGGACTTCACTGGGAACCCCTGATAGCTCTGCAAACGTCTGCGACAGGCCAACGCAATGTGCGCATCGTTTCTGACGAGGTACCCACTTTTATGTCCTGCATTCATGCTGATATGTTGGGCCTGTTGTAACAGGACAATGCACCTCCGCTCAAGTGTCGGGACGCCACGTTATGGTTAGAGGAGCATTCATCTGAGTTTGGAGTGTTACCATTTACAGCCAATTCCCCAGATCTGAACGTGATAGAACACATTTGGGTTTTCATGAAATGCGCTATCGAACACAGGAATCCGAGACCTCGGAATACACCCGAATTGTAGAACGCTTTGCAGGAAGTATGGTGTTCATTGACTACAGCATATTTCCAGAAGCTAGAGGAGTCCATGCGCCGTCGTGTTTCTACAGTCCTGCGGTCCCGTGGGGATCTACCAAGTATTGGACTGGTGTACCAGTTTTTCTGGCACTTCAGTGTGTATTCGGATTGTTGCTGCAAATACTGAAAGATCTCCTTAGTAATAATTAAAACACTATCGCTGTCGCAAGCAAAATATTACAAATAAAATATGTTCATAATAAACAACAATCTGCGATTTCTTTCAGGCAAAAAAATCTCCCAAACGCACTGATTTTGGGAAAGCAATGGAATATACTTGTGGAAAGGATAGCGTCATGAAAAACAATCATACATCGAGTGAATAATGTGATTAACACAAAAATTCTAGTTGGTGCCTGCTTTTTCTGTGCCTGCTTCGCCATTGTTTTCTTAGCGGTGTAATTTTGAAATTTCTTTTTATTAAATTGTTTACCTATTTACCCAATAAACTTCCTACTAGGTTTCGTCGCAGTATCTCCTGTTTAACCACCCTCAATAAGAATTTCCTAAGTCCAGGTTGTAAAAGGTTTTGCAGCATAGCAACGTTTTCTCGATTGTATTATTAGTTTCGGAAATAGTCGTTCCACACTGTTTGTAAAATTTTGAATGAGATTGTATTCCCTTTGTATAATTCGAATTTTCACAGACTTTCAAGTTTCATAGCCATAGTATGAGGTAATAAATACACTTTAAATCATAATTATATGTTGATATCGTTTTTCTCCTTTAAACTTTGTACGAAACTGTTACATTTTTTAATGACAAAAAATGCTTCAAAATTAAGGAAAGCTTGTGTTGCCATGTTTAATGTTTCCACTGCTTTCTTAATATCGAAACACGCTGTTCGTAATGCAAATTACTTGTATTCAATATTTCAGAGATACTTTACATAATTTAAGTAAGAAGGTTGCCCAAAAGTTATGTTGTCAAAGACTGTCCTCTACAGAAATGTTTGTGGAAGCAAGTAAAGTTGACCAGAACATTTCAAACTCCTTTCATTAGCCATTTTGATAGATTGTTATAATGAATCGATTAAGTATTTTCAAACTTTTGAGCAATAACATTGTTCTCTTTATATAAATGTCATCTGTCAAAAAATACTGTATAGTAAGGCCACGAGTTGCCTAGTGGTCAGAACAACTATTTCGAAAACGGATAATCGTAAGATCGGTGTCAGGACTATATACCGGGTGCTCCAAAACTTCCCAGCCAAGCGTCAATACCGTTTCCTTGACCGATTTCGCGACACGAGGCCTAGCGTTGTCATGCTGCAATTTCACGGAACGCAATCCGTTGCCTGTGAATCGACATTTACGACAGAATTCCTGGTTCAGTCGCAGCAATTGTTGCTTTTAGCGATCCGCAGTAACAGTATGATCCTGTTCCAATAGTTCATAATATAGCGCACCCTTCATATACCATTAGATGCACACCAAAACATTTTTTGAGTGAATATTGCGTTTCGATGTCGTAGTCGTTGCATCACCGGGTGTATCCAGTGTTTTTTACGTTTAGGATTGTCGTACTATATCCACTTTTCATCACTCGTAACGATTATTCACAGGAAAGACTTTCCGTGTTGTTTTTCCAACAGATTCGAACACTTCATGAGACGCTCATCCGTGTTCTTCTGGCTCAGGTTATGTGGCACACATTTTCCTTCCTTCCGAATATTTTCCATTGTACGTAAAAGATCAGAAATGATTTGTTGAGTTACCCCTCGTTATCCAGCTAGTTCTTTTGGCGTTTGAGACGAATCTTACACTAGCAATTCTTGCGGTTCCACTTTTGCAACCTTTTGCTCGGCGCCACTACGTTCTCGATTGCTAACATCAAAATCACCTGCTTTAGACCGTCTGAACCAAAACTCAGAGGTGTTTTTTTAATACAATATTCTACTTTAGAACAGAACAGATCGATGCACATGGATTTGCAGCAGTTTTTCTTTGATGAAATTGATAACGAATGCAGTGCCGAATAAATACGGTATCGCATGCCATTTTTCATCTACCGATGTGCAAGTGCGTTTGAGTGTTGAACTTCTGTGTCATATCTTATTCACTTGACCAGTTACGGTCACATGATAACAACGAGGAGGAATGTCATATATATAAATCAGCAGTACACGTCACACAAAAAATCTTTGAAACTTATTTGTACACCTAATATATTCAGTTTCGTGATCAGTATTACCATTGCAGTTTCGAAATTTATTGCTGAATAATTATGCACATATAAAATACGTATATTTATACATTTAACTTTATTTTTGACAGCACCAATAATGGCTAAGGAGTGTGTATTGCGTGATGGCTTGGGAAGATAGTCGTGTACCATACAATAGGGGTACACCACCGAAGAGCGGACAGATCAACCCGACCGGAGGTGTTCGTTATTCCAAGGTTTTCCTATACATGATAATGTATTGTGGTAAATATTACCGGTATATATAGTAGGTATTGCGTTATTACCTATTCATAAGTACGTATTTAGTTGACAGATACCTAGATTGTGTAATGTTTAATGTTATCTCCCAGTATTAACTGACTAAATGTACCAGTGTTTAAAAAGCGCAGTATACGTACAAACTAACACGTTCGTTAATGTAGCAAATTATTATTTACATCATTTGCCTTTTAAAATGCGTTTTTTAACAACTGTTTATTTTCAAATTGAGAAAGAATGGTAACAAATTATTATATATAAAATGTTTTTCTTATATGGAGCTTTCTTTCTTTTTTTTTTTTTAATTGGAGGTTTAACGACCACCGTGAGCAACTCAATGGGCTATAAGCAGTCGCCCGTCCCTAATTTAGAGTCACTGGTTCCAGGGAAGGGAGAGAGCCAGTGCCGTAAGACAAACACAACATCCATGCCTCACCGGGATTCGAACCCGGACCCCTTTCGGACGAATGATCAGAGGCCATCGCTTAGACCACTGCGCCACCGGGGCGGCTATATGCAACTTTCAACTTATATTAACATAAAGTATGTAACTGCGGTATTTTACATTGTTTGATTGAAGGATTTCAAACAATGCAATGAGGAACAGCGAGTTCATAATAAAAAACACTAGCCAACATTTTTAAACTTTGTTTCATAACACGGATGTTTTTAACTAATTTTGGGAGTGTTTCCGTTAAATACGATTGAAAAATCTCTCCTTCATGTTCGCCTTTTCGTGTATGAACATTTGCTATATTTTTTTATTATTGGAGGTTTAACGACCACCGTGAGCAACTTAATGGGCTATAAGCAGTCGCCCGTCCCTAATTTAGGGTCACTGGTTCCAGGGAAGGGAGAGAGCCAGTGCCGTAAGACAAACACAACATCCATGCCTCACCGGGATTCGAACCCGGACCCCTTACGGACGAATGATCAGAGGCCAACGCCTTAGACCACTGCGCCACCGGGGCGGCTGCTATATTTTCAGAGTACAATGCAAAATGTATACATTGCAGCTTCAGATTATAATATATTAAAGCTTAACATTTTAATGTATTACCGTATTTATGTGTCTTATTATCTAAATAATCAGTGTTGCAAAGTATAAATATCATATTCATATATCATTGCATATCAGACAGCAAAATAAAAAAGGAATAGTACAAACAACATTAACGAAAATGTAAATGTTCACACACATACTCGTATACCCGTACAAGTAGTTATTTTGTTTCTATGTGTCGTGTTGTCCTCCTTCAAAACCCAGCAGTAATCACTCATCATTGAGTGATCCCACCTACCATGATACATCTCCTCCAACTTTCGGATGACTGGATCGAACCTTTCTCCTTTTTCATCGCTGACTGCTCCTATGTTGTCAGGAGAGAAGTCCAGATGCGATTGGAGGAAATGTATTTTTAAGAACATCCGGCACCCAAGGTTTTCACAATTCTTGTGAAGGTTGTGAATCAGCCGTTTGTAGCTGCCCTCTTTTTGGTTGCCCAGAAATCCTTTGACCACAGGTGCGAAAGACTGCCTGACGGCGAGCTACGTGCAGTTTAGCTGTTCGGTAAAAACACAATCATGCAGTAGTTTATGTTTCTGAGGACCAACGAAAATGCCTACTTTGAGTTTTGTATCACTTAATGGCCGAAATGTTTGCTTTAAGTTCAAGAAACCTGGGCCAGTTTTGCCCGCCCAAGTTTGATATGAAAGGGTGGAAGCAGCACATCAGAGAGGTAAACTAGATACTGGTGACGAATGTTACTCTCTTCAGGAATGAAAACCTCTCGTTTAGTCTAGTCTATCCGTTCGTCTTGTTTGCTGTGGTCCTACTGTCCCACATCGAGTCTGGAACGCATATATTATATCACGAAAGCATCCAAATACATACAACACATGATAGATATTTTTACATGATTTTCGAAAGATTTGGGATGCAGCGGCTTGTATACGTGAAACTCTCGTTTAAAATATTACAGTTAAAATTGTTGGTTAAATATGCAAACGAATTCACATTACGTATTTTTGAGGTGCCAATTTATCACCATGATGTATAAATTTTAACATTCACATCATGTTTCAATTGGACAATGCAACTATCATCATTACTCCATGTCAATATTAAGTATAAAACATTCATTTCCCATTATTCTTGAAGTTATTCCCGAAAACAACCAGGGTTAATGCATAAGAAGTTTTTACTTTATTTATACAGTTAGTTTGCAGCTTTTGTTTACCTATTATATCGTTAGCATGAGTTCAAGTATGATGAGAGTCAGCAAACAGGTTACATGCTGATCCAACCAATGTTTCCCTTGCATACTTTATTATGTGGTAGTTTCTGAACTTCGTGGGAATTTTTCACACTTTTAAGCAACAGACGTCCGAACTCACTACAATGAACGGTAACAATGAGATGGATGTTTAAGCAAACTCTTAGTATTATAATAAAGCGCGATTTTAATTATGACCTGGATTGTTACTTTTTTGGGAGTATTTCGTCTTTCAAAGTTCGATATAAAGGAAATATTACATTTAGCTTGTTAACCCAGAAGGCAGTTTTGATTTTACTCTATCTAAAAAGAAAATAAAATTTCCAGAAAACATTTCAGTTAAGATAAAATTCTAATGCTGTATTTATTCTAGTTCCATTCAACCTAACGCCGTCGAACATCCGTTTCCTTCCGAAACTCAGCTTTCTTGATTGTAAAACCATAACAAATTTGGAAGGAACCAAAACAAGAGATCAAAATAATCATAAATGGAATACGGGATTACACTGTACAATACAAATTTTGAAGATGTGAATCCGTTGTTTGGTATAAATATGACATGGGTGGTAAGTCAGATAATATCCGAAAGCTTAAAATGTTTGTCCTCCTGAAACAGAAATCAAACTCGTGTCTCCCTGGATAGCGCAAAGTATGATTAGCTCAAATTAATCGGAAATTTAGTCGTCATGGGTGGTGTAGTCGTTATCATACTCTAGCGCTATCCGAGAGAAGCGAATTAGATTCCCGATACTCTCCAATGCTACTTGAATAAAACTATCTACCATGCTATAAATAATATCCATAAATGCAGTCATTTTGAAGATATTGGTATCCAGGGATATCTTTCAAGAACAAATGCTGATGTACTATGATCTAAAATTTTAAAGAAATTAAATTTTATATAATTTTAGTTTCAAATAAAATACTGCAAACTGCTTTCAAAATTTTATATACTATATTTTGCAGGGCGGGACAGCCAAAATCACGTGATTTGCACTTAGTGTCTGTAAAATATAAATAAAAAAATATATGCATAATGCGGCATTTTGTCGAAATATATTTTTGAATTCAATCGTTTCTAACGAACGGCACACTTCCAAATGGATAAACTTTAATTACTTCGTTTTTGTAATGGTGGTTTGAATTCTACAAAACTTGTCTAAAATTGATTTCAGGGATAAAATGCATCCTTTTCTATACATCACTGGTAATCGTACCCAGAGTTCAATTCCATTTAGATTTTTGTGGATGATTTGCAACACCCTTTAGACCTCTTCAAATCTAGTTCTGTTTAATTTCAGTGAAAATAAAAATGCCTTCACTAATATGATGCGTATTACCAAAACTGAGTGGCATAAAACAATAAAAACGTTTTGTCGTCTGAAAGGTGAAATTCGATGCAGCAGCAGGTTCTCTCTATGCACTCAACAAACTGGATATGCAACATGCGAGATTTCGTTTTAATCAATATAATCTCAAGTGGAAATATAGGTACTTAAAAGCAATACATACTTGCATTCATTATTTACGGTAATCGAAACATATTTTTTTTATAAATTAAACGTGGGGAGGGTGAGAAATGAAATTAGTCATTATTAAGTTATATTGTTAGTGGCCAGTAGTTTACCTAGAGATGATTGCGGTTTAAAGGAGAAATTGAAATTCCTAATTAACCTAAGAAAATTTCGACTTGCATTACGATTTTGCTGCAAAACGTCATCATGGAGAAAGTAACTCGTGGATAGATTAGGATTTCATTTTCGTGAAATACCTAAGATTCAAATTAAAGAACGTCAGGTGCTATCGAATGTAGCCTTTCAGCTTCCTTTCATTTCGTAATATTTGACTCCTCAGTATTGTACTCGATAATTCAAAAAGGGTACTTATCACGCAGTTCCCGATGATTGACGATAACAGTCTCACACGGAGTCATGGAAGAATTCGTCTGAAGTCACGAGTTTGAAACCAAAACTGAGAAACCACAAATCTTTCTGGGGTTGTTTCCGCAGCATGCTTTTGGGTTTTAATAACCTGGAATTGAATTTTTTTCACAGGGATTGGTAAACCACCTGATAGAAAAGAGGCAAAAATTAATATTTTATGACGTGGTTTATTTGTTTAAGATATATATACTTTTTCTTCGAGATAAGTTACTGTATCAATGAATACATTGAATGGATAAAACATTAGAGATAAATTAAATCTGATGCGGCTATTAAACTTAATACATTTGGAGATTTCCATATGTACCGCAGTTCTTCGAGGCTTGACAACGGCATGACGTCTACTTCACTTATTTCAAGCGCGTGGAGACAAAATTAATATTATTGTTAGAAATTTAATATTGAGTGTTATTACAGGCAATCTTTTTTGCTGAATAAAAATATGAAGAAGTAATATCCTTTGAATTTTCTTGCTTTCCGAAATGCCCCTCAACGTTTCAAAAGGCCGAATGAGAGCACTCTGAGTGAAATGTCATTCTAAATATCAATCGTTGATTTTAATGCGCAATTTCTTCTAAAAAGATAAATATGAATCTGAATGTATTAATTTCAACTTCAGTTACGCAATAAAAATTTCAGTAGGTTGTTGCATTACGTTACAGTAGCCGTAGTAATGTTTTGTAACGTATGTTTTCTCCGCAAAGCTCATGCAGAATGATTGTGTACGTTTTTATATACAGCATGCAATTTTTCTGATCTATTAGAATTTCCAATAAAGCACTTTTGCCGTATTATTCACCAGGACAGAGACACTTTTGCCCTATTGTTCTCACTTAAAACCTGGACATTTTATACAAAATTTGCTTTGGGAAAAACAAAGTAATTTGACCTAACTCCAGGAAAATTATTCCAAATGCGCGCAATTTCTTATTAAATATGTCTGCAAAATTCTTGTCAACTAGAAGCACTGGAGTTCAAATTTTAGATTTCTCAATATGAAAACAACTTTACAAACACCGTTTGGTAATTCCCACCATTTTACTTTGAAGTTTTGTATTTTCCTTAAGAAATAACTTCTAAATATTAATACAAATGGTTTAATTAAACATTTTTTCGTGACTTTTGCTCACAGCCCTGGGAGCATATCGTCAAAATGTAGATTCCCCGCCCCAGTGGCACAGTGGTTTAAGCGCTGACTTCTGACCATTTGTCGGAGATGTGTCCGGTTTAGAATCCTGTGAGGAATTAATGTGGTTGTATCACCGACTTCTCCCGTTTCTGGAACTAGTGGCCCTAAATCAGGGACGGGCGACTCTTTACAGCTCATCGTGTTCCTCACGGTGGTCGTTAAACACCTAATCAAAAAAAAAAAAAAGGTTAGTTTCAAAGTGTATCGGAACTTAGTTTTCTGGCAATATGGAAAAGTAAGAAAAATTGTGGTCAAAAATAAGTATTCAGCCCAGAAAACAAATTGTCTCGCGAGAAACTCTGCCAACAAACTATCGATTGTAATTTTTTTACTATTGATAGTTCTCCATCACTGCCTCGTTCCAGGCGATAAAAAGAAGATACACCATATTGACATAATCTATTGTAAACTTCAAAATTTATTCAAATAAACCATTTTCTGAAGAAAAAACTTAAACCTTAAAAAATTAATTTAAATGAAGAAGCAATATAAATACGATATCGTCTTAATATGGAAATATGTTACTCAATTTAAAACTAAAAGAACATTTACAAGTATGACAGTATGCAGCAATAAAAATCTGATTCGTTGTTACGTTTCTTCTGTGATACAATTCAGTTTTCTTTCAAATAAAGAGGTTTCTCTTTCTTCAAAATTTCCAAATTCCCCAACTATGGGAAGCGGGCCCTCATCACAACCGGGGATTTTTTTATATATTTTAGGACGTCTAACTGTTTTGAAAAATATTCGTATGCATACACCTTAAATAGGTCTTATTGTGCGCTGAATTACAAGTAATATCTTCTCCTCTCTGAAAGGTGTATTCCAAACCGCACAGAGAACATTGAAAGGAACTAACATCCTGTTAATTTAAAGATATAATTTTGAATTGAAACACGAGTTTCTGTTTGCAGTTGTAATATTTCTACGAAAATGCGAACATAATGCTATTCAGAGGACGACTGCGACCAGTAGCGAAAATTCCAATTAACTGGAATGTATATCACACACCAATACACGACTTAGCATTAGTTACTGTTGGTGGAGTGTAATCACAAGCACAGCCTTTTTGTTTCCTTGATGGTTATATCAATCTGTGTGCTGAGTTTTTCCAGATAAAACGACTGAGATAACACCTAACCAATTGAAGCCCTGGAGAGGATTATATGTCAACGTATGGATAAAAAATGAAAACGATACGGATATGGGTGTACGAACTCCTTGTCCTTCTTGTGAAGGCATATGGTGATGAAATTTTATGATGATTTTAATGCTAATGTTTAAAACAGGGACACGCTTAAAACGGAAATAAACGTCTTTATTATGAGAAACGCGTTTTCCCCCTAATACTTCATTTAGAAATTATAATTTTCTAAAGCAAGAATTACGCGAAACAAATAACAGGAACCGTGCTACGAAAGTGAGAAGAGTTTTTTAAATAGAATTTTTCTTGAAACCATTTGGAAAAAGAAAACGCGAAGAGTTACACCTTTGTGTGTGACTAGTAAAAAAATCGACAATCTGGTTAGCACTAAAAAGTTTGACACGGCTTCTGGAAGCTAAATTTATTTTTGATCAACAGAATAGTGTTTTCAATATATATACATATTTTTTTTCTTATTCGGAATTAATAATAACACAAATCTTCCTCGAACCGTTAGTTACCCACAAATTGGAAAATCTATTGCAACCCGGGAAAATACTTTCCTACCAAAAATAAAACAAACATTCAATGTTCATATTGGTTTTTATTTACTTTTCATTCTTTGATTTTGCGGAAATGATTTCCAAATCATTTCCGCAAAATCAAAAAATCTGGTCATTCCAAAAATACCTTCGTGATAAAAATAAAGAAAAATAACTGACTTTTAGTTTGTTTTTATAGAAGAGTCGTTCACAAGCATAAAGTAACTGGTCAAAGAACCTCGATAAAGGAACCGTAATGAGAACCGGAAAACATATTTACAACCACACAAACCGAATAACCACATCATGAAATGTGACAAGCTATATCGAAAAATATGTTGATTGGACAAGATGAGCGCGTTCATCCTTCCCCGCTTAGAGCGATAGAACTTGCTGTGTTTCATAAGCACTATCAGCAGTGAAAACACACATGGCGTTCATTTAACTGAGAAATTGCTGATACGATAATTTGTTCAAAATATCTTACGTTTATTTAGCGTTAGCTTACAATACTTGTTGAAAAGATTATTTCAAAGAAAAGTTCAAAAAAATTGCATTTGAAATACAGCACAAAATACTCTATTAAGATACAACGTTGTTGGTTGATTTCGTATTACATTTTAATTTGTCATGCTCCTTTATTTCATTATGTTCTATTATTCACCGCATTTTGAAACACCAATATGGCATTTTTAATGAAAATGTATAAGAATTATTTCTTTTAATGTCGCGAATGTCAATTGTTTTTTTGATTGGAGGTTTAACGACCATCGTGAGCAACTCAATGGGCTATAAGCAATTAATACAAACATTTAACGTGGACCAGGAACATCGAACAAAGATCTTCGCTCTTTCCACGTTTATAAGTGAGTCACAGAAAAATTCTCATTGGCCGCTACCGGGAGTCGAACCCAGGGTCTTCCAGTTACGCGCCGGATATGCTTCCGCTACACCACAGCGGCCTCGAATTCCTCCAGACTCACACACGCTAACTGCCAAGCCAATTTGGCAGGTTGCTTCTTGGAGCCCCGCACAATACTGGGGATTCACCAAAGATGGTAAACAGCAATTGAAGAAATAATTAGAAGGCGAACGAATAATTAATACAGATATTTAACGTGGACCCGGAACATCAAACAAAGATCTTCGCTCTTTCCACGTTTATAAGTGAGTCACGGAAAAATTCTCATTGGCCGCCACCGGGAGTTGAACCCAGGTTGTTCCAGTTACGCGCCGGATATGCTTCCGCTACACCACAGCGGCCTCGAATTCCTCCAGACTCACACACGCTAACTGCCAAGCCAATTTGGCAGGTTGCTTCTTGGAGCCCCGCACAATACTGGGGATTCACCAAAGATGGTAAACAGCAATTGAAGAAATAATTAGAAGGCGAACGAATAATTAATACAGATATTTAACGTGGACCCGGAACATCAAACAAAGATCTTCGCTCTTTCCACGTTTATAAGTGAGTCACGGAAAAATTCTCATTGGCCGCCACCGGGAGTTGAACCCAGGTTGTTCCAGTTACGCGCCGGATATGCTTCCGCTACACCACAGTTACCTCGAATTCATCCAAACTCACACACGCTAACTGCCAAGCAAATTTTGCAGGTTGCTTCTTGGAGCCCCTCACAATGCTGGTTGTTCACCAAAGATGGTAAGCAGCAACTGAAGAAATAATTAGAAGGCGAATGAATAATTAATACAGACATTTAACGTGGACCAGGAACATCAAACAAAGATCTTTGCTCTTTCCACGTTTATAAGTGAGTCACCGAAAAATTAGAACGCGAATGAATAATTAATACAATGTGGCAGTTAGCGTAACTGGAAGACCCTGGGAGTCGAACCCATGGTCTTTTAGTTACGCTAACTTCCAAATTGGCTTCGCAGTTAGCGTGTGGGAGTCTGGAGGAATTCGAGGTCGCTGTGGTGTAGCGGAAGCATATCCGGCGCGTAACTGGAAGACCCTGGGTTAGACTCCCGGTGGCGGCCAATGATAATTTTTCCGTGACTCTCTTATAAACGTGGAGAGACCGAAGATCTTTGTTTGATGTTCCTGGTCCACGCTAAATGTCTGTATTAATTATTCATTCGCCTTCTAATTATTTCTTCAGTTGCTGCTTACGATATTTGGTGAATCCCCAGCATTGTGCGGGGCTCCAAGAAGCAACCTGCTAAATTAGCTTGGCAGTTAGCGTGTGTGAGTCTTGAGGATTTCGAGGCCGCTGTGGTGTAGCGGAAGCATATCCGGCGCGTAACTGGAAGACCCTGGGTTGGACTCCCGATGGCGGCCAATGAGAATTTTTCCGTGACTCACCTATAAACGTGGAAAGAGCAAAAATCTTTGTTTGATGGGCTATAAGCAGTCGCCTGTCACTAATTTATTGCCACTGGTTCCAGGGAAGGGAGGGAGCCAGTGCCGTAAGTCAAACACAACATCCATTCCTCGCCGGGATTTGAACCTGGACCCTATACGGTACAATGAACAGAAGTCATTGCTTAGACCATTGTCCGACCAGTGAGGCAAAGTCAAAATCTCAATAGTCATCTGTGGATTGTCAAAATGCTGCAGTTTTGGTGGACCCACTATTCCAAAATTCCTGATATATATACAGTATCTTAAAAGACTTACATTTCCTACAATAATGTGCAAGATAGTAGCTTTATAAAGTCATATATCTTACTTAAGGAATTCCGTTTACCCAAGTGTGGAATGGAATATAGCTACAGTGAACGGGTTTCATAAATGTCGCTTTGGTTCAAATATCATCCTGCAATTTCATAGGTGGTGATTAATATGTAAAGGGCACATCGAGATTTAGTTTTTCTGTTTCTGATAAAAGCATCACTTGGAACTTTCTTTATTAGGAATAAAATTAATTCAACTGAGGTGACAATTGAATTATGTTTAATTCCACCGAAAGTCAAAGTTCAGGACACAGGAGTGAGATTTATTCCTCAGCCACTATGATAATAACTTCAGTGAACATTTCTGGTATGTTTGAAATCGTATCATAATCAATGCATTGCATAATTTTTCTAACTTGTTCTGTTTGCGCCAAAAGTATCACTCGAAAATTTCGATATTAGGAATAAAAATAGTTCAACTAAGCTGACAATTGAAAGCAGAATGATAAATTAGTCGCTTAAAAGATGGCAAGCGCTCCTTCCACTACGCCACTAAAGTGGGACAAATGTTCAAACGTAGAGGTAAGCATTTCTTCGGCGTTTTCTGCAAGAACATTTTGTTGTGATCGTAGTATTTTCTTACCGTAAATCTTCTGCGTTTTTAAATAATCGCTGTATTCAAAAGCAAATTGTCGGTATGTTCTATTTTACTTAAAAATGAGATACCCTTGGTAAAATATCTTAATACGGCAATTCTCTAATGTGAATTTTTTCCACTGTTGGTGGCCCATTATCCTTATATTTCAAGAAGGCCTTTTGTTAGGCTCACTTGTAAGTTGATTAGTAACGATTATGGCAGTAATTTTATCTCCGAAAAAAAAAGGAATTATTTGTGATGTAGTCGCGAGGTAAATTATGAAATTTCGCGATAAGTTCGCTGCTGATGATATACACTAATATTTCCAAAAAAAAAAGGCTGCCAAGTTACGAAGAAGTAACACAAATGAACAGTACGTAATTAAATAAGCATTTTAAGTTTCTAAAATTGATACTTACATTTATAAAGTATTCAAATTCTGGCAATGTTATCAACGCAGTTACACGAGACCAAGATTTCCATTTACGTGGACGGCATTTTGATGCATTAGATTGCATATACACAGATTTTCTTCTTTAATGATCTTTCGGTTGTACTGCAACACGTTTTTACATTCAGAAAAGGATAGCTCAGTATGGACACTGTTTGTGGTTACTGACAGACAACGGATGGCGGCATCATGTAGCTTAGGAAAACGACCTTTTTCCGTGTTCCAGAGGTCTAGCAAACCTTCGCTAACAGTAAATTATTTTACATTCGCTGCATGCGTATGAATCAAATTCACATTTTAATTGGTCCTCATCTTCGAACATAGAGATGTGGCTGAAAACAAACAAATCTTTGTTGTCTGAAAGGACCAAAGACTTAAATTGATCGGGATCAAACACCCTACATGCTCTGAAAAAATTCGTGGCTGGCTGACAAAATCGATGCTTTTAATCTTCAAAAATAATGCTTAGTTTTTTCAAAACAAGTGGATAGAGTTCTTCTTGCAGAGACGAAATCGCAGTCTTGACTCTTGCTAAGAAGATTGTTGGCGTTATCCAACATTTCATTGTATATTTTGTGCGCGGAAATTTGCTGTTTTTCAAATAAAGTGAGCTGTACGGAAATATGCAGCGTTTGAACCTTATGTTGCTTCATATTTTCTTTTAAATCCTTTTCTTTACAATACCCAATGATTTTATCCACAATAAAACTGCTACTGTTGTCTTTTCTTTTTCAAAAACTCTGCGTAGTCTACTGAATGATTCCGGTGAAAAATCACGGCCTCCAAAAACTCTTCCATCTAGTCTGCACAGGCACTGGTGACAAGCAAGGTATTTTGCCCTTCGCTTTCAAATATAGCCGAAAACGTCCTTTACGGGAGGGACAAGCTGAGAAGGAACGTTTCACAGAAACTACAAAAGAGTTCACATTTTCAAATTCATTCTGACAAGTTTCGTCCAAAAGATTTCAAAGATGCACATTGCAAGTGACGTGAACACCATTGAAAAATGCGTCTTTCGGGCTCTTTCCCCACGCTTTGGACATGTAAGATGCATTGTCTGCCACAAAAGCGGTTTTATTAGCTAAAGGTATCTCACACTTATTAACGCACTGAAGTATTGCCTCTCTGACTGCTTTAAAGTTTACGGATTCCAAAGTGACGCACTCAAGGAAGATTGCATTCAAAGATGTTTCATCAGTGCAGGCTTCAACATTCGGTTCATCTGATGGAAGAGCATAAATATTCAAAATGTATCTGTCTTCTGAATCAGTTGTTTCGTCTCCTACGATGCTTACACCGGATACTGATTTCAAAAAATATTTCACTTGTTGCTTGTGAATACCATATATTTTCGGTAAATATCATTTCGAAATCCAAATTGCAATTGGAATATTACCAATATTTTTTAACGAATTTTCCAAGTAATGTTTTAATATAGGGTTATAAAGTTTGGAAAGTGGGATGTTATCTGCACAAACGGCACGAGTTAATTTCAAAAGTTCCATTGAGCGATGCTGTTCTTGTGTAGTTCTTTTCTCAATTAATTCATCAACACATCTCTGCATTATTTTCGGTTCCCTGTTCAGTCATACCGTTAAATGCAGCTTGCTTGCTAAGTGCTTTCCACAACTGTCCTTTCTGGAAAAATGCACTGGTATGTTGAAACGCATACAGAGCAACAGATTTTTCTTCGCATGAAACGTCCCCTTGCTGTACTGCTTGCATCTTTAAGATGCACTCATATTACTCACGTGGATCATTCCCAAAATAAGGAAGACAATATCTAGAAACTTCATAAACTACTCTGACGAAAGCACAAGTTTTCTAAGCTAAGCGTTTACAAAACACTCGTTTCTGTGAGCTGCTTTTCCAGCTAAAATCACTAACAGAACTGACGACATACGGATTACGGTTTACTAGTCCGGCAAGTCACAAAAGTCATTCATGAGTAGCACGGGGATATCACGGTAGACCACGTGTGCACTCTTCAACAGAGTGCATGTAACCTTGAATTTCCCGTCAAGCTTGTTCGAAAAGAATATCTTTGTAATAAACAATCTTGAGAGGTAATTCAAGGTTTAAAGCTCTGCTTTGGACTTTCTATTTGGATTATTTTGCGGTATATTTTTCGCGTAAATTCTAAGGATGGCAGTATTAAAATTATTTAATCATTAAATATACATTAAAAAATCATGATAGGAATTAAGCAAAAATAGAAAAAAAACTGAAATTCAGGGATATGTTTGATATTCGCGAAATTACAGAAGAAAAACCGTAAATTCGCGAAAAAATCGCTGAAATTCGCGCAGCGACAGAATTAATGCCCTAATCATTGTACAACAGCATGTATCTCATCAATAACAGCAATCATCAAACCCCCGTAAACAACCACTGCATTGCCTTTTTATATATAGTTCTCATCCGGCCACACATACTTCATTTGTTCCGACATCAGTGTGTTGACAACATTATTCTCGCTTGAGGGAAAATACATAAAGTTTTAAAAAGGTATAAGAGAACGAACTCAAATTTACATAGAAAAAGAAACTCAAAAGGAAAGTTAAAATAAAATATATAAGATGACCTTACACACCTGTACTTTCCGTAACTCCCACACCAGAAGCTACATCGATCTGCCTTTAAAGGTAATAACTTACTACACATGCGTAATTAAAAACAGGATATTGTTGTCATCCTCGTAAGAACTTTGCATGAAAGATTTATTCGTTTCAGATTAAAATAAAATATTATAGTGTTCATTCTTGCCTAGTAGCTTAAGGCTTTGTTTTTTGGCCAAACTAGAATCAGATTACAATCCAGGATGTCATAAGTGTGAGGTGCGTTTTTCCAGTGGTTTTGATTCTACGCCGAGGCACCGTTTTTCAATTTGTTCCATGCGAGTTCATCATTGTGGTCGTGAAATCCCAAAACAAACAATGAAACTTAACTTGAGATATGCAATTAAATAGAACAGCTTCGAGTTTCATGAAAAGTAAAGTTTAAATGATATATTTTCGATACAATTTTCAATCAATAAAACAAAAGGTATAGTTTTAAAAAATATATCAGTTTTACGTTCAGAAAAATTATTATTATTATTAAATCTATCTTTACCTGTTTCAGAATTTGTATTTCAGATTCTATCTCACAATTTCGGTTGGCGATGCTGTCACTTAAAGCTTATATTTTGTATTATGCAAAGCTTCTGTTTTCGGACTTGTTCTGAAATTTTCAACCACAACTATTACATAGAACTGAGCACTTGCTACACACACACACACACACACACACATACATATATCTAGTTGACTACTCAATTGTCACTCCCAGCATGAAACGAGAATCTGACCATGGAACTATATTAATGCTGAAAACATTTCTACGTTTTGCTTTTTATTTATTTGAGAATAACTCACAAACTTTTAAAATTAATAATTATTTATGCAAAGATCATTTTTATCCCCCCCCCCTTTCTTCTTTAATCGCTCATTTTCTGTTTCAAATTATTGTTCCGGATTAACATCGGCGGCTCGGTTCGAGTTTACCTAAATTTTATGGCATGTGTACTGTAGGAAGATTTTTTTTTCCTAAATACGACAATCGGGATTTATACGATGAAGGAAACGTTACTTTAAATACATTTTAAGGGAATGCAAATCTTTATTATGCGCATGTTCATTCGTCTCGGCAAAGTTCTGCCTTCTTCTTAGGCAGCGAATATATTCGTTCGAGATGGTTTCATTCCTTTTTGCTAACCACGGGTTAATTTGGTCCAGCCGGTAAAAGGATTAATAAGGAGCTACTGTTTTTAACCCTTTCACTCTCTCACAGTAGTCGCTAAACCGCGAAATAGCGAAAGAGCAAAAAATAAGACATGGATGCTATAATACTAGGACAAGCCACCAACGGTAACAGATCACTCGGGTACAGTTGGCAAATTTTGAGCGAAGCAACTGCAAAATCTAAGCTCATTAAAGCGTCTATTACAACAAATTCTAAAAAACGAAGGAGTCAAATTGATGACTTTCAGAACAAAAGTACGAAACATTCTACAGAAGAAATGCCTAAAAGTTATCATGAACTACTTTCCTTCACGCCTTCACGTTGTCAGGTAGCATGTAAACAAAACGGACAAACACACTCAGATCGGAAACAAAGTTTTTCACTTGTATCGCAAAAGAAAGACACACACCCACTGATAAACAAACTTCCTTTTATTCCTTTATTCCTTCCTTTATTCCTTTATAACTTCCTTTTATTCCTTTTATTATACACCGCTGGCCACCCAAAATGCAACACGAAAAAGCACACGAGATAGCAAAGCCAGAATTACTGGACGCATAACAACAGATACAAAGATGAAACGATTGAGCTTACAGGCTCGTGCGGCTTGCGGAACACGCAGACATCAATAGTTCGTGTGGCCAACGTAACTGGCAATAACGGCCGCTATACACCGCGGCAACGAACGAAAGAGGCATTGGATGTGATCTTGGGGTATGTCAGTCCAAGCTGCTTCCAAACTTTGCCACAATTCATGAGTCGTAGCCACGGGTGGTGCTTGCCAGGCCACTCGGTTGCCGATCAGCGACCAGACGTGTTCGATGGGCAACATATCGGAAGAACAGGCTGGCTACTGCAGCCATTACACCTGGTGGGCCGTGAAGAACTGTTGCACGATGCGTACCACGTGCGGGCGCGCATTGTCCTGGTGAAACGTGACCGCTGGAAAGTCCTGCAGGTAAGGGAGGACTACAGGGTCCAAAACGTCGGAGATGTAGCGGTGGCTGTTGAGTGTACCGGCGATGCGTACCAGAGGGTGCGGGTGTCATATCCAATTCCTCCCCAAACCATAACGCGAGGCGACGGACCGGTATGGCGATGCATAATGCAGGCGTCATACAGTCGATCGCCGCGGTGCCGCCACACGCGCGTCCGACCATCGTGGTGTTGCAGGCAGAAGCGGGATTCGTCGGAGAAGACAATGTCGTGCCACTCGGTAGTCCAGGTGCGGCGTTCAACGGCCCACAGCTGCCACACCTGCGGTGGTGTAACGTCAATGGTAAACGGAGAAATGGGCGCCGTGCGACACGTCTCCGCTCCTGTAGCAGACTGCTCGCATTGCTACATACCTGCACTAACGTTCGTGATGTAGCAGTGCGAGCCGTCAATGCCAGCCGCACAACATGCCGGACCTCACGTTTGGTGGTGTGCCGCTGCTGCGGCAATCGCTCGTGTCGGTCCGTCTTTACGACGAGGCATGAGGAATCTTCTCACGCACAGGTCCTTCAGTACAACACACTTCCAATATTTACACCCAGCGTTTTATGCACCCTTTTTATAGTGCTTCTCGGTGGCGTGCAGGGCGCACATGATTTGCGTATTCCCTGCAATGCTAATCGTTTGAATGTCCTCTCGCAGGCGACGCATGCTGCGAATTTCAGGCCAATCGGATGCTTTCTTCTTGGTGTTTCATTTTGGGTGGGCAGCAGTGTAGATTAAGCAAGTGTTGAGCTAACAGAAGGATCTTTACATTTCTTCGCTTGTCAATTAAAACGACTTTGTGAAATTGTTTAAGTAAAACGCCATCTACTTTTAATTGAAATTCCTCAATGACACGTTATTTCCGTAATCGGAAGTCGTCAAAACCTGTCCAATGATGATGTGCGATCTTATGCAAAAAATCACGGTGATCAGATGTGTCATGTCGTAGCTATGCCCAAACAACGACTTCACCACGAAAGTAGGACGAAAGCGTTATTACTCATCAATATTTTCCGTATTTCGAAAGAATAAATATATATACATATTTAATAACATAGTTTCTTCACGAAGCAGCATTTGATATATGGAAAGAGGTTTCAAGGGAAACATTAGATACGAAAAT
This sequence comes from Macrothele yani, assembly GCA_039090855.1. Classification (NCBI taxonomy): domain Eukaryota; kingdom Metazoa; phylum Arthropoda; class Arachnida; order Araneae; family Macrothelidae; genus Macrothele; species Macrothele yani. The sequence goes on along the minus strand of CM077018.1, from coordinate 49,761,304 downwards.
GTCACAAAGGCCAAAGGTGTACTATAAATATGTGGTCATAAGTTACTAATATGAAGTAAAAATTAAGCATGTATTTTATTAGTGTTTTCTTTACTCAGAAATTTATTGTGAAATTAGATATTGTCCTACCTTAACATAAAAATAATTTTATGAAGCACATAGCTTTTAGTAGAAAACTTGTAAAATAAATCTCATTAGTATTCTTTTTTTAATTAATTTCAATAGATCGTTAGGAAGCATCAAGTGCTACAAAATGTTTTAAATAGGTAAAATGTGTTTAGACATATTTTTGCAAATATATCGAACGATGAAACGCGTGGAAGTGGTGTTACACTAGTTAAATTGCGAATTTCTACTCATTTGGTTTTGTTGGTAGTAATGTTATTGCCTGAACGATCAGAAACAAGTCCGCTAGAGAGGAAGGAAATGCATACTGTCTGACTGTAACTGTTTCACGAAAAAAATTAGAACTAAAACGGATATAAGGGAAGTGTGTATACTTTCAAAACAACATACGGGTCTGAGATATGCTGGACATGTGTGGTGTACAGCATATTGGTGGATTTGGAAACCAAATGAAAAGTCAACACACACGAACACACAAGGGTGTCAACATTCGAGTTCTCATACCGTTCCAGAAAATCACCAGATTGAAGGGTAAAGATAAAAAAAAATTCCGGAATATTTAACTTCTATTGAATTATTAACCTCATATATATAAACATATATATATATATGTATAATGCGATCTGCTGCTTGAGAGAATAATACTAACTAATCTGCAACTTTTTCATAATGCCGAAGAAACGAATAACTCATAGAACTGCTTCTATAAAGAAAGGAACAATTAGTTTTTATGTGGTATGACTGGTATAAAGTAAGCATCAGGAGCAACTCTAATGTAGTCTGATAATAACTCCCACCAGAGTAGACCACACTGAATTCAAAGGTAGAGGTAACACATGAAAAGTAATATTATATATTTTTTTTTATTGAATGCACCTGCACCAGAGCGATCGGGTCTGAGAATGCCCTGTGTATAAACCTAACACTAATAAGAGAACTAAAGTAGTCCACTGTTCGAGTGTTATCTGTAAGCGCATGCAGTGTAAGAAAACTAATCGACAAGGGTGCGTAAAGAGTCTGTGTGCTGTTTGGTCCTATCTTCTGTTCTCCATTCCTTTTCCTGCCACGCTTTCCGTCGTCCAGAAGTCCTTGTTTCATTATTTCAAGTCCTTCCTTAGCAAAACTCTTAGGCATGATTTTGATAAGTTAGATTAATGTTCGAAAGGTTTTCGGAACATTCTACAGCTTTCGTATTAACTTGAGCATCCAACAAGCTATAAAATTCGGAAAATTCATCAGAAACGAAGTCATTTTCAACCGTGTTAAAAAGGTGTTGGTAGATAATGCGAAACACGGGTGAGGACACAAATCTTGGGAAATTAATGCGATTTCTTTTCAAATTAGTTAATGATATTGATTCACAGTTTAAAACTGGATTTTTTGAAAAAGTAAATAACCGGAATCAAATCACGACAACAGAAACACACCTATATCCACGCCAAAGAACTTAGAATAAGGTGTCTAGAGATGCTCCTCTCAATGGAACAGCACCATTTTGCGTGAAACCTATAACCGCGAGCGGCGGCCATTGAAAGGTGGGAAAGCCTGTGGCTACCAAGATTATTGCAATGCATGGGTGGAAAATGTTTCTATTTTTGCATTGTAACTTCCTCCGGATGTGTGAGAAAATGCTAGATTTATAAAATTTTTAATTGTTTTAAGAATCCTGCCTATTTTTATTTAAAATTCAAGTACATGAAACTTTAGTGTGAATTCAAAACAAAACATAACTCTAAAATTGGAAACCCTACTCCTCTCTGAAGCATAATCCATTCCGGTTTGATATTAGCTTGATTTATGCAACCAAAATTCCAGCAATTAAAAATACACACAGCTGAAACTGCATGAAATTTCTTAGCGTATCATGTAAACAACATCAAATTCCCATACCTTGTGACTTTCCAGTTAAAAGACCCAGGCATCTCCAGAAGTCTTGTTGGAAGCGGAAGAATAAACGTTTACCGTTGTGGTTGCAATTTGGTAAAAAAGGGCAAAAAACTCCAGTTTTGTCGCTCGAAGTGAAAAGGTATCTCTAAGATTGAGACATGTCGCTGAAATGATAATTCTTTCACCAGATGTAAACCGAAATCCACAGATGTGGCGAAAAAATCGCTAAATAAACAGCGACGCGTGCACGCACCAACGCCCAAACACAAACACTCTTTCTCTCTCTCTGTCTCTCTCTCTGTCTCTCTCTCTGTCCCTCTCTTTCTATATATATATCACATACACACACACACACACACACTACGTTATTCGTGACATTGGAAATGTGTTGATTTATCTCTTCTTTGAGTTGTTTGTACCATTTGTACCACTTTTTAGTTAAGTTCCATAACGCAGTTCCTGACAGGAGAGTATTAAGAGGGGAAAGAGAGCCTTGCCTCAAATGGTGTGTAATTTCTTTGTTAAAATGCTATTTATATTAGAAAAAGTGCTTTAATTTAGTACAAATACATCAACTTAATATAGGAAATTATTCTTGAATTTTTTTCTTCTATTTTTAGTTGTTTTACTTTGTCCTTAACGATTCCAAAAACTTATGTTTTCGTTTGGTCCCCGACACCGAAAAACCATCTTTATACGCCCCTGGTTCATGATTTAGTACATGGGATGATGTATTGATTAAACACTTTTCTTTTAAGAGTAAATGGGAAATCACTTTTGACAACAGTATTGTTTCTTCCAAATTCTCTCCAGTCAAGTTTCATAGTAATAATTCTTTTTTCAATGTGTCTATTGCTTGATATCTGCTGTCTAAAGTAAATAAATGTGAGCATTTCCATAGCACCCACTGCATTTATTTCGCAGTAGCCGCAAAACTGGTTAGGTACTTTTCAGCAGACAGAAACTGAAGCCCAATATCGGAGTAGCGAATTGATTTGGGCTGCCAACGGCCATAACTTACCACGTTTACTAAACGGTTTGGTTGATAAAGGATATCAGTACCTGTAATCAGGATTTTATTTTATACTCCCTTTAACTTTCCTTCTGGTGCTCTTCGTCGCCATTTGAAGACAGTACTAATCTGACCTACAAACAGAGACTGCGCACCTTATGACTGCAATTCTCTGCCGAAAGACTTCTATAAGTGCTCACTCAATCTGCACCCGGAAAGCAATATTTTTACATACTGCTTCTTAAAAAACTCAATATTTGTTCCCAATTCAGTAATAATATCATTGAAATACTAAAAAACAAAAATAGATTTCGGACGAAATAAAGTGAATGTTATTGTAGTATATCAGCGGAAATTTCATGAAGGTAATGACCTTGTATTTACCACTTGGAAAATTCAAAATGAAGCAGACTAATTCATGTATACAATTGTGACATCAATATAATTCCTCTCAAAGAAGAACAACGCAAAAATTAATCTGCATGAGAATATGCTATCTGTAATGTTCTGGATTGCCTGAGATATTAGGGTAAGTGATCAGTAATGTTAGCAATTTCTTCTAAAGAAAATCACTTTTAGATATCTTGGAAAGCTCCGTACACATGCGTGTCTTATAAAGCTATAATTCTTAAATGATTTACCTCTATAAATTAAGCAAGTTTATTTCTGCAAATGAAAATTTCTGAATCTTTCAAGAATGCATTTAAGTAAATACATGTTCTTGAAGTAACATAGAAATACATAAAATAGATAACCTGAATTAAGTGTTAATGTGCACAATTTAATGCCTAAAAATAGGGTTATAACACCCCCCACCCTTTTTGCAAGTTTGTAAGAATATCTTACAAATACGTTATATTGAGGCCTGCTTTGTTACGAATTTTAAAGTGGTTCTCTCTTGAGTCAGGATGTATTTACATTCCGATACATAACAAGTTTCTCAATTAATTTACGAATAAACATATGTATGTTCAAATTTCTCTCAGAAGCTAGAAATGTTGCAGCTTTTTTGACAGGAAAATAAACATTTTTTTTCCGATGGTAAAACAAGAACCTACGTATTGTAAACGTCAATGACTTTGAACATTGTTTAAAATAGGACGAAATTTCTGAAATATTTTTTTCTCTATACGAATTAAAAATGTTATGGAATTGTTATTTTTAAACAATACACAGGGTGTTTATATCTGTTTTATTGTTATATTTTTTCGTCTGAATTCTACAGTTGCAATATTTTCCTCTCCACAAAATTATCTCAAAATACCATCCACAGAATTAAAATTGTGTACTACTCGATTTATAATGACGTGACTGTTTAGGAAGAAAATACTTTTTAAACAGAAAGAATATTCTATTTAGGTTGGAAATAATGCGCAGCTTAAATAAAATTCAAGCGGCGAATTTATTTTTCAAATTTCCATACTTAATCTTATCGCGTGCAGATTAAAAATAGTTTTACTTAGCAGAAACAAATTTTATGCAAATACATGCAACTTTTTTTTTTGTCTGAACGAATATGGACATATCAGTTTCTGTGTTCCCACGAAAAATAGATGGAGAATATTATCGTGGTATCATGGCAGTGGTCTTACGAATATCGAGAAAATAACAAAATATGTTAACACAGAGGCCACGCATCTGCATTATGTTAACATAGATGGAGAATATTATCGTGGTATCATGGCAGTGGTCTTACGAATATCGAGAAAATAACAATTATGTTAACACAGAGGCCACGCATCTGCATTGATCTAAAGCACAGTATATAGCAGTCAGTCAAAGCAGTACTGTTATGTTGTCGAAACGCATGCCTTTTTTTCTGTGTGATTCGGACTGACTGTCTCAAGAAATGGTCTCTAATCCACTCACTACACGCGCGCCATCTACATACTCTTCCCAATAATGTGGCCTGGTGACCCAAATAAACGAAGCGTATTTCAGTATATTTTCAGACAACATTTCTCTCAAAGGAATTGAATTGGTACTTCTTTGTTCATTTACTTGTGTACACCACATGTATTAAATGTCGGGAAAGTGTATTTTGCTTCATAATTAAGCTTCCGAAAGAAGCATTCTCGTTGCGCATATCCCCTGACTTACCTCAAATACACTGGCGGAAAGTGAAAAAAGAACACCAAGAAGGAGACGTCTGATACCAACGAAATTTATACAGCATAATAACGGAATACAGAGGATAACGTGATCAAAACATCATGACAAAATACAACTGTATTTGCTGGTAAACTGAAAAATATCATTTCCATGTAACATGGTTAATACGAGGTTGAACCGCCATGAACTGCGTCACACTGTGCAATTCTGGCATGGAGTCTGTCGTACAGATGTTGGATGTAAGTTTGGGGTATTGAGTTCCAAGCATCCTCAACCTGGATGCGTAAATCGGGATGGTCGTGGCTGGCCGTTGAGACCGGGTAAGTCGTTGTCCCATAAAATCCCACACGTGCTCAATGAAGGACAAATCCGGTGAACGTGCAGGCCATGGAAGTTGTCTCACACCTTGAAGTGAATACTGCATTGCACGTGCCGTGTGTGGGCGTGCGTTATCTTGCTGGAAAACATGACAATGGACAGACCTTACAAATGGCACAACAACGGGCTGAATGATGTTGTTGATGTAGCAGGTGCTGTTTAACGCACCCGGTACAAACAATAGTTGTGTACGGGAGTGGTAGCTGATCGTTCCTCACACCAGGAGACCAAGTTTATACATTGTGTGTCGCTGGCGGATGAAAAAAGGGTGGAGACGCTCATCTGTGCGTCTGTGAACACGCATATGACCATCGGAGGCTCCCAAGCAGAATCTGCTTTCATCGCTGAACACGACAGATCGCCAATGCGTTCTCCAGTGCAGACGTTTGCGACACCACTGCAGCCGTTCCTGACGGTGGGCTGGAGTCAGAGGTACACATGCCATAGGCACACGTGCACGTAGTCCTGCATCCAGTAGACGGTTGCGGATTGTTCGCACAGTCACCTCAGGTGCAACGGCCGCTCGGATTTGCGCCGCAGTGGATGATCTGCTTGACAACGCCGCTCTTCTTATGCGTCGATCGGTCCGCTCATCAGTCCGTCTGTGTCTCCAGGTTTCACGTGTTCTCTTGTGGAAATGTTCCTCATACCATCTACGCCACCATCGTACCACCACTGATATTTCCCGTCCAATTCGCTCCTCAATACGACGATACGACCACCCGGCCTCGCGGAGTACGACTAGACGACCTCGCTCAAAGTCCGATAACTGCTGAAATCATACACGTGTTCCATGTCCAGGCAAAGCAACTTCTTCAGGGTCTTCTCACGTGTCCGTACGCCGACGACTGATTATATTCACTTCGCCGTACTCCTTAAATACCACCGACGATATTTTGCATATTATGCCGTGCTGTGGAGTAAGCGCACACCGTTTGATCTCGAACTTAACATCACACCTACGTAAACTCGACCCCATTAACATATATAAATTTCATGATCGTCCGCCAATTTCTTCTTGGTGTTCTTTTTTCACTTTCCGCCAGTGTAGAAATCACATCAGAATGCAACTGCACAAGCCTTTATGATAAAGTGATTTTAACACTTTAAAAAGTAGCATTTCTATTTGTTTTCTCTGTGGAACTAAAGTAAAATGCTCCACCATGATATTTCTGTATCATACAAAGACATTTTAAGAAATAAATGTCTTTATTCATAATAAATCATTATTTTAAATATTTTACTTAAAACTATGAGCTCGATACACTAAATTCCTGAAAACTGTTTGTTCGATTATTTTAAGACAATGAAGCTCTTTGATTAACAATCGTAACAGAAAATTGTTCCAAAAAGTTCAGTTACTTTGACAGCATATTGTTTCCATTCTTTTTGCGCATTTATGGCTCTTAAAATCCCGTTCGCTCGAAGTTTTTAAAATCCTGTGCAGTGGATAAAATACTCTAAACTACGAAAAAGAACATACAAAAACAAATGCTCGGCACATTCCCATTTCCTTTGTACATTGTTTGAAAAATATTCACCGGGAATTTCTTCCTGCTAACAACACACTGTTGGTACTCTCGCTGGCAATGTGTATCATAAAAAACTTGAAAACTTTAGATAACCTATGGTTGGTACATTATATTCTTGAAACAGTTGTCGAAAATCACCTAACACGATCTTGACCCGCCAAATAAATCAGTGTAAACGTTTATACTTTACAAGCAGGGAAATTTGTCGTCGACTCCTGCCGAGGTGCAAACAGCAAAACATTTCAGAACTGCTTTCCTCACTGGTAATTTAAGGATACTGGCCTGGAGATCCAAGATTCAGCCTATAATGAAAAGGAAAAATTTCGAAACTGCGTCTAAGAAACTATAAAGTCTTGCCGTCTATTCCTAATAGTGTTCAGTGCCATAATAGAAATTAAGATTTTGTTGACACAATATTTGACTTAATAGCAGTAGACCACGTAGAGAGTTCAGATGACCAGAAAAGGGATGAGAATGGACACCTAATCATAAACGAGTGAAAAAACGAGAAGTTTGTCGTTGAATTACGAGGCTATTTAATGCAACAAATTAGTAAAGGCAGTCTTTACCTGCTCTAGATATCTGTGCTGATTTTGTTTATTCTATATGTGGAAGGCATCAGGTTATACTTGGTAAATTTGTTGACCTTATGAAAATGAAGAATTTGTTGACGCAATGTTGACCAATTAGTAGCAAAACACCTAGAGGGATCAGATGACCACGAAATCAGTGAGGATGATATACTTATCATCAGCCAGTGACAGACAGGAACTCTATCGTTGTATTATGAGGTCATTTTATGCAAAAAAGCCATGAAGGCATTGTTTACCTGCTCTAGATATCTATGCTGATTTTGTTCACTCTGTATGTAGTAGGTCTCAGGGAATCCTCGGTAAATTTGTTGAAGTAAAGAAAATGAAGGTTTTGTTGACACAGTGTTGACCAATCTGTAGAAAAACACCTAGAGGGATCAGATGACCAGGAAATCCATGAAAACGACGTACCTATCATGTGCGAGTGACAAACAGGAAGTTCATCGTTGAATTACGAAGTCATTTCACGCCAAAAAGCAATTATGGCTGTCGTTACCTGTTCTATATATTTGCGCTGATTTTGTTCATTCATAGTATGTATTTAGAACATGTCAAGGTATCCTCGGTAAATTTCTCCAACGTATGAACTATTAGAGACTACTGCACATGCTTGTGTGACAGATGCAGATGTTCATTTATATTAAGATTGTTTAAGCGCAAATTATTTTTAATATTTTTACCGCATTTCTTTTTAAATTCATATGTATATGTCGACTTTGTATTCAGTTAATGGTAGTTTAAAACCATTTGAGGTATCGACTGGAGACGAAAGGTGGATAAAGTTTAAAATAATTGGGGCTGCCGCTGAATTGGAACAAAATGTTTTAGCCCCAATGTGACCCAATTATTATAAATTTTCTCCATGAATAAATTATAAGCTTATAATTTATTAATGAAAAAATATATTTCGAGTGGAAGTTTATAAACGTGAAAGTTCTGAATATTCAATAAAAAGTTCTACGCCAAGATATTTCGCATTTTTAGTATAGTTATACTATTTTGAATATTCTGAATATTTTTCTGAAATTTGAATCATCTTAGGGAATTTGTTAAAGAGTTATATTGATAATATATCTGTGTCGATTTTCTTTTTGGAAACACTAATTTTATTTCATTTTTAATGGAATCCATATTTTACTACAATGTGTAGCACAAGTAATGCTGGAGGTAAACTTAATGAAGAAAAAAAATACACGACATATCGTACATTAATGGAAACGGCTGCAGCCTAATCAAAATACTTTTATGACTGGAACGGAATCCAAACAAAACTGATTTATTTAACGAATCGGCTTTCTTAAAAGTTTGGTGTGAAGAGCAATATCAAACAGGTTCAGTCCATAAACGTTGTTTTATATAAAAGCATTCTTTGTACGAAGTACACCAGCAGCTGCCAACGATATTTTAAGTTTTAATTTACATGTGCCCAAGTTTTTTCTGAGTGAACTCCTGTTATTGTTTTTTTTAATTCTTAACGATCGTGAACTTAGAAATGAAAAAAAATATAACCTTCTTCTTCACCAGTCAAGTCAAGTATGTTGCAGAGTAAGGGTTGAGCTTCCCCCGGCTCCGTATTATATACCATGAAAAGGATATACGACCAAATGTTATTACTAATATGTAGTGTTAGATATCTTGTAGCAAATTGATTTGTAGATTAAGTTGACAACATCATTAGAAAGGCTGAATTAAACTTCAAAACTATAGTTGTATCCAGGTACTTCATATAAGTGAAATCTTCAGTCTTTGGAGTCCTTTTGCCGATTCCGTCTAGAAGACAGGTACTCTTGCTAGTGAAATAATTATTTTTTGCCTTGGAATGTGGTACGTGAAATATTTTTTTGTCTACATGTTCATATTTACTTAATTTATTCTGACTGAAACTGAAGAAATAGTAGAATACCAAATTCTTGAATAAGGTGCAAGTGTGCTGCCCTCTGGTGTGACATCCACAAGTTGATAATTACCTGATATATATATATTTTTTTTTCTTTTCGGATGTTACATTATGACCACAAGAAGTAAGCAAAATATATCGAATAAATTGGGAAGTAGTCCGTGTTTGGATCGTTCTACTAACCCAGTTAACATGGAACTAATTTTGAAATCACTACAAGATATCAATGAAAAGATTGACTCCACAAACCTAAAAGTTAGAAATGATCTAAGACAGGCTTTGGATGATATAAACAAAAAATTGGAACCTATTTTGGAATTGAAGAGAGAACTGACGGAATGTAAGGCATCTATAGAACATATGTCGACAAACTGTGATTTAGTTTTAGAACAACTAGAGTCATTTAGGAAAGAAAATGAAGGGTTAAGGATTACACAAAATAATCTCTTGCAGCAGATGAAGTTGAAACAACTTGAATTGAATAAATTACAATATGACTTTAATGAATTGGTGCAATATTTAAGTAAAAAAAAATCTGGAATTTCATGGTCTTGATTTGACTCATATTCAAGATGAAAAATAACTCAGAAATTACATGAGTACATTGGCAGAAGCATTTGCTGTACACGATTTCAATTTACAGGATATTGACATTATATATCCCTTAAAATCATATTCTTTCAAAAAACCTAATGCTAATGTGCTTGTTCAGTTTTTGTCCAGAACTTCAAGGGATAGCTGGCTTGATAGGAAGAGATCCATTTATACAATTGTGATTTTACTAGTATTTTGCCCAAAACTCGTATATTTATAAATGAAAATCTTATTCCACCATATAAGGAATTATTCTGGCATGCTAGAAGACTGCTACATCAGGGATTAGTGGGATCCGTTTCAGTTAATAATGGACATATCTATGTCAGGAAAAATGACTCATCACCAAGAAAAAATATAATTTCTATGAATGATCTGACTGAGTTTGGTTTACCATCTACTTCCACTGATTCTATTGGTGTATGACTTTGGTATGGGAACTGACAAATGTAAACTGTATATGGTTTGTTATTATTATTCTACTTTATTATGTTTTATTCCTTTCATTTCTTGATTTGCTGCATTGGACAATTGTACAGAATTGCTTTTGTACTGTGTAATCAACTTATATAATATATCAGTAATTTCTACAGGTCATTGGAAATGTTTGATGACCTATTTTCACCTAGCCATTACTTGTGTATTTGGGCTGGATGTTTGATATGAGAGCAAAGAAATCTGACTTATATTTGTTCGGATGCTATTAGTTTATAGTATCATTTCCTTATTATTTCTGGTTTTATTACATTACACCATCATACTTAATTATTGTTTTTATTTGGAAGAAAAGAAGAAATTATAAGGTGTATAGAGGCTATTTTCTTATACCTAACTTCTATCTTATATTTGCATGTTATTGGACTTGATTGATGACAGATTCCATCACAGTCATTAGCTCTGTTTAATCATTGGAATTTGGGCATGGGAACTCAGGGGTTTGCCTACTTGTCAAATTTTTATAATTATTGAAATTTTAGTATGGTAATTTGAAATTTGAACTGTATTTGGTTGGCTATTTTTGTTCTATATTTTTGACTCCCTCCCTTTCTTAATTTATTATATTTGACTGCACTGCTGTTTAGCGGTTAGTGATCACTGGGAGGTATCAGGGAATTTGTACTGTGTATAGAGGTTACTGATACATATAGTTTTGACGGTCATTGAAGTTCCTAGTGACATATTCCTCTCCTGTTATGTGAGCATACCTATTGGAATTTTGGTATGGGAACTGAAAAACTTGAATTGTATCTGGTTTATTACTATTATTTTTTACTAGTATATTTTGCTCATTAATTTACAGATTTGTTGATCACTGGGAGGAAGTGGGGAATTTGTATTACATATAGGGACTATTCAGATAAACACAATCTTTATTTAATTCCTCTATGTCATGAGAGTTGCTAAATTACATTCTTTTATCCAGTCACTGAATATGTTTAGCTACTGGAATTATGACATGTTAATTGATAAAAATGAATTGTACATGGTCCCTTATTATTAGTAACCTTTTTTATTTTATTCCCTTCATTGTTTGGTTTATTAATTGATTATACCGCAGAATTGTTCATTATTGAGGGAAATATAGAATTTGTACTGTGTAATGAGGTAATTAATTATTGAGTTCTTGTATGTCACTGATTATAACTATTGGAGAATGTCTTGATGTTTACATGGTACTTTGAAGATATTATGCTATGCAGCAATAACTAACTGTTAGAATTTTTTTATTGCTTTTGCCAAAATAATATATAGATATAAGACGATAAGGTCAATTAATTATTAATTGGTGCAGGGGGTGGCCACTATCTTGTGGGATTCTCAAATAGTGCTTAGGGGAGGTGACGTAATCTTACAAAACTACTTGGGGTACATTTATATATGACTATTAATTATTATTCAGTACAGCATTTTAATGATACAATATCTAATAACCATAATAAATCTCTAAATATTATTCATCTTAATGCCAGATCCTTAGTCAATAAGATATCTGATCTAGAGGTATTAGTTAAACTATTAAGTTATCAAATAGACATAATTTGCATTTCGGAAACATGGTTTCCTTCTGAAGACTATTGTTTACATCTCCCACTCTATCAGACTTTCAATAAAAATAGGACTGAGTCTAGAGGAGGAGGAATTGCAATTTTTGTTAAAACAAATAATTTGGACTACACCGAAATTGAAGAATTGGCATTTATTAATTCTGATATTCAAATTATTACAACTGAAGATCAATATAAAATAATTTCAGCCTGCTTTCGTCCACCAACAGCGAACCCTTCTTTATTTATTGAAATATTTACTGATATACTTAATTATATAAATTTTACAAAGAAAAAAGGACCGTTACTTGGAGACTTCAATATTGATCTGTCACGGAATCTTTCATACCCACGAGAATTTAATTCTGCAATTGCTACTGCAGGATTTTATAACACTATTCTTTCAGCTACAAGAATAACTCAATATACGGCCTCAATTTTGGATCTATGTATAGCAAATATACCATCGGAATCTATTTTATCGGGTATTCTTAATTTTTATTTCAGTGATCATCTACCAATTTTCTTAATTTACACATATAGTGATGTACAAACATCTAGACCAACAAATACTTTCACTCGAATTATTAATGAGAATAATACGAATCTATTCATAAACCTAGTACAAGATACGAACTGGGATGTAATAATGCAAATCCCTAATCCTGATGTGGCTTATAATTTATTTTAAATAACTTTGAAGAGCTTGTACAATAAGGCTTATCCATTTAAAAGAACCACGTCTAAATCCAAGGAAGAGCGGAAATCTTGGCTAACAAGGCACTGTCTGAATCAGAAAAATAAAAATAATAAACTGTACATACAATTTTTAAAATCAAGGTCACAAATTGATTATAATATTTAAAAACAATTTGAGATAGTCTCAATTCCTACATTAGAAAATTAAAAAAGAGATTATTATTTTAATATTTTTTCTAAAAATAATCCAAAAGTAACCTGGAAGCACTTAAACATATTATTAGGTCGTAGGAATGTACCAAAGACTTCGATTCACCTCACTCGAAGTAACATCAAAATCACTGATCAAACTGAAATTGCTAATCAATTTAATATTCATTTTATTGTATCACCACAACGTATGATACAACAACTTCCTAAGCTGAACGATCAACATTTACCTCATTACTCCAACTCATACACCTTAAATTCAATGCATACTTTGGAAATTACTAGAACCGAATTAATCTACCAACTGCAGAATATTAACATAAATACAAGACCAGGTCCAGATGATATTTTTCCCAAAATTTTAAAAACTATAACTTTTTACATTGTTATTCCCCTATTATCATTTTTTATTCCATTCTAGCTACAGGTATTTTCCCAGACTCGTTAAAACTTGCAAAAATTACCCCTGTCTTTAAAAAAGGTTCTTTGACAGATATTAACTATCGACCTATAGCTAAATTATCCATGTTTGCTAAAATTTTTGAAAAATTACTATTTGTTAGACTATTTGCTTATATTGAAAAATACGAAATTTTGCACAAAAATCAATTTGACTTTTTACCAAATTCCTCAACAAAAATCGCCCTTTTACACTTAAAAGATAAAATTCAATCTAATTCTATTAATAATAAATTTACATTGGGACTTTTCATTGATTTATCAAAAGCATCTTATACTTTAAATCATAACTTATTATTATCAAAATTGTATGCAATTGGTATTCGGGGTACATTACATAATCTCTTTAGAAACTATCTCACTGGTCGCCAGCAATATACAGAAATTGAACATACCAAATCTAACTTATAATCAGTCATTTCAGGAGTCCCTCAGGCCTCGGTACTTGCTCCATTAATATTTAATATTTATATTAATGACTTCTGTACCTGTTTACACAATTCAGATATTATTTTTTATGGAGATGATGCAACCATATTAATACATGGAAATGATGTTGAGACACTGGTGCGACAACTACAAGTCCGTTTTATATCTATCACTAATTGGTTAACTAAAAATGATCTGGCTATTAATATTAACAAAACAAAAGTAATTATTTTTTCAAGTACGTCAACCCCTATTTCCTTAATTCAGAATAATAATTTACTCGGATCATCTATAGAAGTGGTTCAAAATCATAATTATCTCGGTATCATTATTCAGCACGATTTAAAATCGAATTCACATGTTGACTATCTATCTAATAAGATCTCAAGAAATATAGGGGTTATTAGTAGTGCAGTCGCCAATTTAACCCCAAAACTAATTATTTTATTATACTATACTTTAATCCAGTCTCATCTAATCTATTGTATATCTGTTTGGGGATCGACTACCTTATATAATATGAAAAAACTTCAGTCGTTACAAAATATATTCATAAGACTATTACAATTTAAACTACAAAATACTCAATTTTCAAATAGTCTTTCAGGCTAGACTCAGTCCAAATGATTTTAATATACTAACTATTCAACAATTGCATATCTATAGTATAGGTAAACTGATGTTTTTGAGAATAAAAACTGGTTACTACCAAGATTTAATTTCAATAAGTACTCGTGGTCATGTCCCATACACAGCAGAAACTTGTCAAGTAGCCTCGGCGGCAGTGGGTCCCTTGTTAAACTCGAAGAGAACCAGATGTCGGAAATGTTGATTCCTCTCTGCGTGACACTTCACACTTCCGAACCTGAATACCAAAAACACCATTAGCCACAATCACACATCGCAATGAGATTTGCATGCACGATATTACTGGCTAGATTTTGGTACACTACTGGCTATCTGCACCGTAACTACTGACCTAGAAATAAAACAACCCAATAATTTAATCAAAATCTGTGCAAATTTACTTTCAACCCAATATTTTACCTATTCTGTCCACATTTACATCAACCCAATAATTTAATTGAATTCTGTCCACATTTACATCAACCCAATAATTCAATCGAATTCTGTTCACATTTACTTTCAAATAACTTTTTTCGGTAAGAGAATAACGCGTCAGCACTGCAGAACGTTTAAAGACTGCATTTCATTGAAGCACATTTCAGGATAATTTAAAATTAAAGTCACATTGTTAAATTGTTAACTGTAACCAAAACATCGCGTAATACACGGTCGATTCCCATTATTATGACCAGTAGCTAATAACGGAGTAAACGCCATGTGCATCGCGGACAGCAGGTAGGCGGGCTTCGAGTGGCTCAGTAAGATGTTAGATGGTGTTCACAAATATGTGGAGCCATGCTGATTACAGTGCATCTGACAGTTGCTGGTGGATGCGTGGTGGAGGGCAAAGCAACATGATCCACAGGTATAAGTGAACCCAGAGAATGCAACGAAAACATTCCCCACACCATAACGCTGCCTCCACCAGCTTGTGTTCTTCCAGCAGTGGTTGAACACTGTTTGTTCTCCGATGTTTCTCGCCTTATACACCAACGTCCATCCGTTCGATGAAGCTAAAAACGCGACTCATCGAAGAAACTAATCCTTTGCCAAGCAGTGGATGTCCAATTTCGATATTGCCGTGCAAATATAAGCCTTTTCTCTCAATGCACCTTCGTTGACATAGGTGCAGTGACCATCCGTCAGCATCGGGGACCAATAGGCAGCAGGGTTCACTGAAATGTCGTTTTAGACACACTTCCGGTAGACACCTGGTTCATTCGGCCAGTGCGTTGCTCCGCTGTAGCATGTCGAACGGGACTCGCGCATATTCGTAGCCGACGTTCACCTCTCAAATCAATGGCACGTGGTGCTCCGCATTTTTTACGTTACTTATTTTCAATTATGTCGTTTCTCCAATCACGATACACTTTAACAACATCAGCCCTCGAACAGTTAACAAACTGTGCTATTTCAGAAATACTGCCACCCTTGGCCCGAAAACGGATAATCATCCCTTTTTTGCAAATCTGATAAATCGTATCTTTTGTTCATGACAGCAACAAGTGATATATTTACCTAATCCTTACAATATACTTTATATTCCCTCCAAGCTAGCTCACGACACATGTCTTCTTTCAGTGGCTATGCGCTGTTGACGTCAAAAGTAGGAGGTGGTCGCAATAATGCGATTCGACTGTATATATAGTAAGAAGAATTATATTTAGTCCCGATTTCCGCTGTAGAGTCAACATATATTATCAATCCCTTCGGTTGAAAAGCAATAAATACGAACTCGCTATAATGTGTTCTTTTTTAGATGAGATATGATAAAAGGCATGTAGTCAAATCGCAGATACTGAGTATAAACCGCTGGTAGTCTCCAAAAAATATCAGTGACCGAAGTTGTTGCCTCTGAAGTGAATGAGAGTCAAGGTCCTTGATTTTATTTTATCTTTTACTTAGTCCTATTGATCACCTACAATATTTCTTCGCCACATTGTGCTGACTAGGCGTTTTAAACGTTTCGGAACGTCACGTCATTTATAAAATGGAAAAGAAATTAAAGATCCTGTACCTCACAAAACCCATTTTTATTAACACCAGTTTCTATTCCACCCCCATTAAAAATTAAATGTGCTTCTTTCTCCTTCCTGGTTTTATCCATATTAAAAGTGAACTAACACAAATGCTATTCGATATGTCAATCAATGTGAAGATCGTGCGATACACACGATCTTCACATTGATTGACATATCGAATAGGCAGTTTTAGATAAAATATATAATTTTGAATTGTAACTAAGAAACAACTCAACATTCCAAGCAGAAGCTCACCACAGAATGTTGAGCACTGTATGTTCAGAAAGCAAATGAACGTGAATTGTTTAATTTTAATTTACCGAGGAAATGTAACTATTTTGGCGTGCAAATCTTGGGTGTTTCACTTGCAGATTATATATGTTTCACTTGCAGAATATATCTGCAAGTGAAACACACAATCTTGTGACGATTTTTATAACGCAAGCGGATCAGTAGAAAGACGATGCGTATGCAAATTTCCGAAATGTGATGTCGCAGGTAACATGACAGCCCTGAAATAGATATAAGGAGCATCTCGCTGCAAGGCAAGAAACGGAAAGCGAAAGTATGCGGCGTTGTAAAAAGGTTCGAGTGGTTTGTTAATGTATCGCAGCCAAGAAAATGTCCACAAGGAGACATTTCGATGATTTTACGCGTGGTCAAATGATCGGAAAGCTGTAGGAGGGGCGAACCGTAATTAGTATCACCGACGTGTTCGGCGTGATCCATAGCATTGTTTCATGTTCTTGGAAGACCTTCCAAACGACAGGAAAACCTGTTAGAAAGTTTGATGGTGGTCGGTTACGTAAAACAACAGCAAGAGATGACCGATATATGGTCTTACAGGCCAAACGTGTTCGACGTCAGACAGGGGGCAATATTGCAAAGCACCTGCAGATGACCACAGGACGCGCCGTTTCGCGGTTCACTGTTGCCGGACTTCTACATAAAGATGGAATATTTTCCCGACGACCTGAACGTTGCATCCCATTAAAGCCTACCGATCGAAGACATCGATTGCAGTGGTGTAAGGACAACAAGAATTGAACCATAAAATAATGGGGTACGGTACTTTTCACGGATAAGAGTCGTTTCAATAGCACGAGTGATTCTGGACGTCAGCTGTTCTAGAGAGAGATAGGAACACTTTATCGACCGGCTAACATTACCGAAAGAGATCGTCATGGCTGTGTTTGTGTGTCGTCTGGGGAGGAATTACGCGGAATGGCCGTACTGAGCTCCAAATTTTCGAAGTACTTCCGTAACCGTAAACCGCTACTGCGATGAGGTGCTCCTTCCTCTATTGCGAAGTGCCATTGGTTCCGAGTTCGTGTTTATGAAAGATAACGCGAGACCCCATCGTACACGTGCAGTAGATGATCTGTTGAAAAGTGAGGATGTCACTCGTATGGACTGGATTGCGCCTTCCCGGATCTAAATTCCATAGAATATATGTGGTACGCACTGGGGAAACGTCCTGCGGAACGCCCACATTCTCTGGAAAATGTCCATCAGTTGAAACCTGCACTACGAGAGGAATGGGCAAAGTTGTCCCAAGAATTCATCGATATCTTCGTGTTAAATATGGCCAGACGTTGCAACGCATCCATTGTTGTTAGGGGACAAAATATTCCTTACTGACGACAACCTCTTTGCTGTAATCAATCTGTGGAAACATTAGCGCTGTACCATGATGTGTACTGCTTTACAATTATTTCTCAATAAAGTCCCAAGGTACACTTTTGTATTTAGTTTCTTCCATGTGTATGTTCATTCCCCTTTTGGTACATACTGAGGTCTATGTCATATAACATTCATCTATCCATAATGCTTCATTGCGAAGTTTCGGTGAAAACTCGAAAGATCCTTACGTTTTACACGTTAGTGTACTTAAGTTTACGAAATAAAATAAAAATTGTTGCAAGTTTTATAATTTTGCATGCAGTAAATTCCGTACAAAATAATACTTTTTAAAAGGAATACTTTTTGAGTGTAATCTGAATCTCAAAGTACACAAAAAATGGTACAAATCTTTATTTAAAAGCACACACGGTGGTGCTTACCTGAAAGAAGTAAATATTTGCTCTCCCGTAAGTATGTGCAAAATGGTTATGTTTTTTTAGTAAATGCCACCTTAACTCCATTGTATGGCACAGCTTGTCTTAAATTCTAAAATTACCTTTATTTAAAATCACTATCTGTGATGGTACAAATACGTAAGATTTGTTAATGGATAATTGCGACGTACGTGTAGAAATGTTACGTTTCCGATAAACGAAATGCAGCTTTTACCATATTTATGTCAATTATTATTTTCACCAGCATGTAATTATGACACAATACGAATTAATGAATAATTTTTTCACAAGTGCATTATTTTAAATGTTTTCGGATTAGAGAAATCCATGAACACTAAAAGAAAGTATTTGAATGATTCGAATAGCGCAAATCTAAAGTTGACACAGATCTCCATAACATGAGAGTTTATTTTCAATTTCGGGTAAGTTTATTGTCCTGGGAGCTGTAACGGCAGCAAATTAGAACGGAAATTGTGAGATATAGTTTTTGTTTCAACTCCATTTTGATGCACCTTTCAAGTTTTCTGAGATGATACATGCGGCACAGTGAACCAAACGCAGTTAAGTAACGAGTACTCATTGATGACATCAATGAGCAT
Source organism: Macrothele yani (assembly GCA_039090855.1). Lineage (NCBI taxonomy): Eukaryota > Metazoa > Arthropoda > Arachnida > Araneae > Macrothelidae > Macrothele > Macrothele yani. The sequence goes on along the minus strand of CM077018.1, from coordinate 49,742,006 downwards.
ATCAAGTTAAAATGAATCCCTTATGCGGTTCTTCGTGTTCTCCACATTTATCTAGTGTATTATTCCGAACAAATACGCCACTTAAATTTGTTTTCACTTTCTTTTGAAACCATGATCAATCCATCATTGTTGTCTAAACGCGCAAGTTAGAATAAAAAATCTTAGTTACGTACAACGGTTTTACCTTTTCATCCTCTCAATAATCACGTGACTGTTTCGAAACTGCGATCATTTACATAAACTTACAATTAATACCCAATGAGAATTTCGCATGGCTATCTGACCAACACTAACTGGTGCAGCATTTTCTATATCGAGTAGTGTATTAACTTGAAGCCGTGCATAAATAGAGCATTCAAATTATTTCTATACATAAACTGTGAAAACTAATGAAATGTGGTAAGTTTTCCCAACATGTTCGACTGCTCAAGGATAAAGAGATTAGAAATTTTCGAAATACACGCAACCGACACCAAATGTAAATATTACGTGCAGTTAGAATAAAAAATCTTAGTTACGTACAACGATTTTACCTTTTCATCCTCTCAATAATCACGTGACTGTTTCGAAACTGCGATCATTTACATAAACTTACAATTAATACCCAATGAAAATTTTGCATGGCTATCTGACCAACACTAACTAGTGCAGCATTTTCTATATCGAGTAGTGTATTAACCTGAAGCCGTGCATAAATAGAGCATTCAAATTATTTCTATACATAAACTGTGAAAACTAATGAAATGTGGTAAGTTTTCCCAACATGTTCTACTGCTCAAGGATAAAGAGATTAGAAATTTTCGAAATACACGCAACCGACACCAAATGTAAATATTACGTGCAGTTAGAATAAAAAATCTTAGTTACGTACAACGATTTTACCTTTTCATCCTCTCAATAATCACGTGACTGTTTCGAAACTGCGATCATTTACATAAACTTACAATTAATACCCAATGAAAATTTCTCATGGCTATCTGACCAACACTAACTGGTGCAGCATTTTCTATATCGAGTAGTGTATTAACCTAAAGCCGTGCATAAATAGAGCATTCAAATTATTTCTATACATAAACTGTGAAAACTAATGAAAGGTGGTAAGTTTTCATAACATGTTCGACTGCTCAAGGATAAAGAGATTAGAAATTTTCGAAATACACGCAACCGACACCAAATGTAAATATTACGTGCAGTTTAATATTCCTAAAAATAATATAACAAATATGAAAATATTTGGTCTAGTTAGAAGAAAAATATGGATTAGAAGTTTTCGTGCAAACTATAAATACATAATCTGATAAGCATAAAAGAGATCTTACTGAATATCTATTACACTTCAAGTTGAGCTGAGACAACTTAAAGAATAGTAGTAATTGTAAAAGGGTGTACTCCACAGTGCAGTTCATGGACAGGATGTTTGACAAAGTTGGCTTTAATCACATATTCCGAGAAGCTGAGGTCTGCTTTCCTGTTAATGGAGTACGCTTTGTTACGAGCTATAAATATGGTCCCTCACTGGGAAGAAGGCTATACAACTATAAGGAAATGGCAACATTAAAGAAAAATTCTGAATCATCAAAAAACTCTACCTTGCCACTGTGAAGAAAGTGACCTAACAGCTTTTGTTGATGAACATCACGGTCATATAGTGACAGGTAACATAGATATTGGGCAGGACAAAGGATTACGTTCACTAATAGCACGAGGTGCTAATTTCAGAACTCAAAGAGGCCATACTTGGGTACAACTTATGATTGGCATAAGAACAAATTTGATAAAATTTGCCATGCATATATCATCTAGGTTTCAGGTAACATACCCTGCATTCTTTGAATGGATATGTAAAACCCTGGAGCTTATCAAGACAGTAAAATCTAAATTCTAGTACTTACATCATGACAAGCTACACAGAAGTTTTTCAAAACAAATTCAAGTACTTAGGGAGAGATTCACCATGGTACCTATTGATAAATCGAAGAATAACATATCCTTCATTTGTTAAAGAATCTACTTCAATATTATTATGGACTGAACTTGCAGATAGTGAAACTTATTCACAGGTAGCTCAAGGCAGTATGGAGATCATGAAAAAAATAGTAGCTTTGCACAAGAGATTAAAAATAAAAACTTACAATTTGAACTTTCCTTTTTCATACACACTCAAAAATTTTCACAAATCTCCTGTTGCTTTTCGCTTCATAACTTCGGCAAGAAATTGTTATTGAGGCCAGGTTAGTGCACTATTTGAAAATAAATTAAAAATAATCTTGCAAAATATATCAGAGTCCTGGATTATTAACAACAATAAGCCGGTCTTAGAATTTATACATACACTTCAAAAGGATTCTTTAACAACAATAGATGCCTATGACTTCCAAAGCCTGTTTACTAGCATTGGTATTGGATACTTACATAAAATATGTGAAGAGCTCTTTCAGGAGTTCAACGAGGTAATCAATATGAAGTGTGAAGACTGGCAATTTATTCAAACACTGTGTCTTGATAATACACTGCTGGACAATTGCTAAGGACGGATCATAAACGGCTATATAGCGCATAAAAAAGTAAGTGTGGTTGGATGCCAAGTGAAGTAAAATAATGTCAGAATGCCAGGACATTACAAGAAAGACAATTTATTGTGCTCTGAAATCCAGAAGGCTTTGGAACGTGTTCAAGGGACAAACAGGCCATTTTGTGCAGAAAACGTAAACGTGAAAAAAATGCAATTAACGTCCGCAGGCGTTCCGGCGTAAGATGCCAATACGGGATATGGCCACCATGGAAGGCGATGTAAGATTCCGCACGTCGTGTCATGCTTTGCACAACATTATCAAGCAGCTGTTGGGGTAATTTATCCCATTCCTCTGTCAGTGCACGGATGAGGGTGTCCTTGTTTATTGGAGGGCATTGGCGACCAGCAAGACTCCTCCCCAAAGCATCCCACACATTTTCAATGGGATTCAGATCTGGAGAACGTGCTGGCCATACGAGGCGTTGAATATCCTCGCTCTCAAGACACTACTGGACAGCGACTGTTTGATGACATGTTGCGTTGTCATCCATGAAAATGAATCTATCACCGACAGCACCACAGAACATGCGAACATGAGGTAGCAGAACATCATTAATGTATCGTTGGCCAGTCATAGTCCCAGTTGGAAGCACATAGAGGGACTTACGGCCATTGATCATGATGCCAGCCCATACCATGACACTACATGTCGGATATCGGTCCCTTTCCTGTATGTTTTCTGGACAATATGCAGTACCACTATCACGCCAGATCAGTTGTCGTCGACAATCAGACGATAGACTGTATCTACTCTCATCTGAGAAGAGGACAGCAGACCAGTCGTTATCAGTCCAATTGCGATGTTGATGGCACCATTGCAAACGGGCGGTACGGTGACGTCTGGACAATGGGATGCACACAACAGGACGGCGGGCGTATAGTCCTTCTTCATGCAAACGTCTGGCGACAGTTTTTCGAGAGATCCGCTTGCCAGTAGCAGCCATAAACTGATTTGCTACCTCACTAGCTGTGCTGCGCCGGTGTCTTTTTGTTGATAGCGCTATGTACCGATCTTCTACAGGTGTCGTACTGCGAACACGACCTCCCCGTGACGTTTGCTACACTCTCCATTTGTTTGAAATTATTTCCAAAGCCTTGAAACAACGCTGTGGCTGACGTCGAACTCCCTGGCAATATCTGTTATTTTTCGCCCTTCTTCAATCTTGCCAATAATACGGCCACGCGTAAAATCACCTAGGTGATGTCGGGAAGACATACTGAAAATTGCAAGTTCGTCAATTGATTCTTTCCCTTTCAACTTTGCGTTTGAACAACAACGGTCAATACGCGTCAAATCCTTTATATCTCTTATCAGCGCTATGACGTCACGAAAAATTTCGGCAATCCAAAATTTGCATACTCACAACACGTCTTACTGTATCCCGCACTTATGCTAATTTTCACATTTTCCTGCCTTCCATTTTATGGTTGCTATCGTTGCTATTGTCATCCGTCCTTAGCAATTGTCCGGCAGTGTAACTACGTGCGCATGGGAGAAGGGATTTTATGTCAAACATCAGGTATCCCCATTTCCTCCAAGTAATCAACTGTTTTGGCAAACCTTTATTTATAACAGTATGAAAGAAAGGCTGCTTTGTATTTTGACACCAACCATGGGAGAATATTTCGCTATGTTGACGACATCATAGTGTTTGGACACGAAGTCTTTAAAGAATTGGCATGCAAGATATATCCACCCAATTTGAAACTTATAAAAACTAAGAAACAAAATAGTAAAATAGTTTTTTTGGACGTAGAAATAGATAGTGAGCAAGGTGGCTTATTAACTACAGTTTTTGATAAAAGGAACACGTGATTTTTTGCCATAAATGTTTACATTAATTGGAATTCAAGCATTTCTGCCTCAATATATCGAAATATTATCATTTCACAGTTCCACAAGATTATGGATATTTGCAATAATTCAAATATGTTGACCGTTGAATTGAGGAATCCGTGGAGAAGACTCTGCAAGAATGAACTACCAATCAGGTTTATTACAAGATTATTCAAGCAGCTACTTGTTGATTCCAGAGCCAAAATTTCTTCGAAACTCGTCAACAATTACACTTTTCAGACATTTTTAATATAAGCCCTACAAAGTTAATAACTTAAGTTGCTGAATGCCACTTGGTGGGCTGCGTGTGGCTAATTATTTACTTATCTACTTCATAGGTTTCTTACACAGCTTACACCTATTTGCATACTATCACGATTGGACCACGAGATCGGGTTTTTTCGCCTTCTGTCAAATGGTCTTCGAATATAAGTTTGGTCTTTATATCTTTTGTCTCCCATGACCTCGGGAACACCTCAGCGGGTCTTGGGTTATTCCGGCTTTTGCTGAGTTTCGAAAGGTCATGATCCACAATACAGTGTTCCCCTGATGAGATCGCCTTGAGAGGATTGTTTTTGGTTATTATGCTCTTTTGAGTCTCTTTGCATTATATTTGTTTTTGGAGTTTCTGGTTTGTTTGTTTTTTGAATTTGCGGTTTAGAGTAGTATGTTTTTATCGATAGTATATATATATATATATGTGTTTATTATTATTTTTTGTTTACTTGACTTGTTCTTTTTTCGTACTAAATAACATGTAGAGCGTAGTAGACGGTTTCTTATGTATACTAATACAATGTAATAAAAATGTTGAAACGGCTAAACTTCCAAATACAATGTTTCACGAACAACGTACCTGACAGAATATATAAAACGCTGAATAATTTCAGATTTCTTTTATTTCCTTGGCTGCTTTCAAGGCATTTTCACACTCTTCACAAAACTTGGTATCCGGATATTTCAGATTCCTGATGGTAAGAAGAAAAACTAATCTTCGAATATTATATTAATTAGTTCCATCACGATAGTTTTTGCGGTAGACTTTAACAAATACACTGGCGTGCAAATATTGAGGACGAGACGGTATTTCGAATGTAACGTCCTGCAGAAGTGCTCCACATCGACTCAAATCATACTATAAGATCTCAAAGATGTAAGAATATGGAACAAGTGAGCAAAACCGTCCAAACAAGGAATCTAAAGGATACAAAGGTACTTTATTGAAAAGGTAGCTTCGAGCACAACTGGACAGAAGACAGAAACGTCCATGTGACAGGCGGCTGCCAAGAAAAATCCAGTCTTTAATAGGGGATATCATCACCCCTGACTGCGTTGCAGGATTTACAACGTCTGTCCATGCTGAGGACGAGGTTGTCAAGGAGCTGTTGAGGCATCACGGCCTATTCCTCCTGTAGCGCCAATCGCAGCTACAGAATTGTTGCTGGTGACGTGTTGCCAAGCGTCTCCCGAAAAGGTCCCACACGTGTTCGATTGGATTCAGGTCCGGGGACCTTGCGGGCCATTCCATGCGTTTAATATATTCACTATCCAACAGCTCTGCGACAGGCACTGTTCGATCAGGTGTAGAGTTGTCGTCCATTAAAGGAACTCAGGACACAGCATCTCTAAACAGCCGTACGGGAGGCAGGAGAACCTCGGTACAATAGTGGATATCAATGACTGAACCTCCTTGGAAGATGTGGAGGTCAGTACGGCTACTAAGCATCATACCACTCCAAACGAGAGCTACGCCAGCTGAAAACCGGTCTCTTTGGATGATGTTGGAGGTGTGAGTACGTGTTCCCTGCTCTCTCCAGATGTGCATACGTCTAGAATCGCTCGTCAGACTAAATCGGTTCTCATCCGTAAAGAGAACTCGACCCCATTGCTGATATGTTCAGTTCTTGTGTTCCTGGCACCACAGAAACCGCCATCTCCGATGAGCAGTCGTTAATAGCACACGACGTACTGGTCTTCGTGCATATGGACTACCTTTGTACAGCCTCCTGGCCACGATAACGGACGTCCAGTTGTCTGTTGCATGTGCCTTGCGATTTCATCCGTTGTCTGCCGTCTGTCTCTTCTCGCCTGTAGGACAATATACCTGTCGTCATTATCCGTGGATGCCAGTGGACGACCACTGGTAAACTCCCGGACAGCTGTTTCTGTCGTTTGAAATGCTCTCCCAGCTCGTGAACCGATGTTGTGAGCTATCCCAAACTCCTCGGCTATACTAGTCACACTTCGACCTTCTTCCAACTTCCCAATGACCCGACCTTGGGTTAAATCATCCAGATGTCGTCTACTGGATTGCCTGCTGGACATATCACACGGTGGTAGCAGCTCAAAGTCGTTGAAACCGATGTACACCGTACAATAACTTTCACCAAATTGCTGAGCGTACATATATGCGCATGCCCTACCGTACCGGACCTTAGCCTATCTCCTGAGTGGTCTTTCGGTCCATTCTGCCTGCTTGTACCGCTCTTATGGTAATTTCTCCTGTTCGTCCTTAAATTTTGCACACCAATGTATGTTGAAAATAGTCTTACTTGAATTTTTTATGCTCCTTGGATAAAATATCCACTGTTAAGAAAAATCACAACAAATTATGAGAATTCGCTTTATTGGAATAATATTCTACTTTCCACAGCTCGTACGCCAAACAAATTGTTTTCTTTTGACATGTATTTCAAGAATGTTTATTTATGAAGTCATTTCGAGGATACAAAATAATTGCCATTTAAATCATACCCAAGTAGCAGTAAATATCGGCTAGATATCGGTTATGTCGGTTGAATGTCGTTAATATCAGTTGACATTGAGCCGATATCGGACCGATATCGGCATTGTGGACATATCCGACATTGTCGTGCCGTTCTTCAGCGGATATCGGACCGATAGCGGCATTTTACCCATATCCGACATTGTCGTGCAGTTCTTCAGCCGATATCGGACCGATATCGGCATTTCAGATATATCCGACATTGTCTTGCCGTTCTTCAGCCGATATCGGACCGATATCGGCATTTAAGATATATCCGACATTGTCTTGCCGTTCTTCAGCCGATATCGCCTCGATATTGGCATTTCAGATATATCCGACATTGTATTGCCGTTCTTCAGCCGATATCGGACCAATATCGGCATTTCAGATATATCCAACATTGAGTGGCCGTTCTTCAGACTTTATAGCCCCGATATTGGCATTTCAGATATATCCGACATTGTCTTGCCGTTCTTCAGCCGATATCAGACCGATATCGGCATTTCAGTTATATCCGACATTGTATTGCCGTTCTTCAGCCGTTATAGCCCCGATATTGGCATTTCAGATATATCCGACATTGTCCTGCCGTTCTTCAGCCGATATCGGCATTTCAGATATATCCGACATTGTCTTGCCGTTCTTCAGCCGATATCGCCCCGATATTGACATTTCAGATATATCCGACATTGTATTGCCGTTCTTCAGCCGATATCGGTCCGATATTGGCATTTCAGATATATCCGACATTGTATTGCCGTTCTTCAGCCGTTATCGCCCCGATATTAGCATTTCAGATATATCCGACATTGCCTTACCGTTCTTCAGCCGATATTGGCCCGATATTGACATTTCAGATATATCCGACATTGTATTGCCGTTCTTCAGCCGATATCGGACCGATATCGGCATTTCAGATATATCCGACATTGTCTTGCTGTTCTTCAGTCGATAGCGGCATTTCAGAAATATCTGACATTGTCTTGCCGTTCTTCAGCCAATATCGCCCCAATATTATCATTGCCGATATATACAATATCGTCTTGCTGTTGTTCGCCCGATATTGCCATTGCCGAAATCATGATGTCGGCAATGCCCATCTTTCCGTTCTTCACCTTTTATGCAGATAGGTATATTAAATAATCTAAAGTACACCGCTACCAGTTTTTATATCATGTAAAATAAAAATAGTATTATATATACTATATAACCGAGTAGAAATAACAAAATACTATTATGCTTCTCGTATCAGTGCAATGTCAAACTAAGCCAAGAACGGCCGCCCCGGTGGCGCAGTGGTTTAAGGCGTTGGGTTATGACCATTCGCCCAAGATGGGCCCGGGTTCAATGTTGTGTTTTTTTTGTTTTTTTTGTTTTTTGGTTGGAGGTTTAACGACAACCGTGAGCAACTCAATGGGCTATAAGCAGTCGCCCGTCCCTAATTTAAGGCCGCTGGTTCCAGGGAAGGGAGAGAGCCAGCGCTGTAAGACAAAAACAACATCCATGTCTCATCAGGATTCTAACCTTTGCCGTCATCATGATCTTCAGCCGATATCGGACCGATATCGGCATTTCAGATATATCCGACATTGTCTTGCTGTTCTTCAGTCGATAGCGGCATTTCAGAAATATCTGACATTGTCTTGCCGTTCTTCAGCCAATATCGCCCCAATATTATCATTGCCGATATATACAATATCGTCTTGCTGTTGTTCGCCCGATATTGCCATTGCCGAAATCATGATGTCGACAATGCCCATCTTTCCGTTCTTCACCTTTTATGCAGATAGGTATATTAAATAATCTAAAGTACACCGCTACCAGTTTTTATATCATGTAAAATAAAAATAGTATTATATATACTATATAACCGAGTAGAAATAACAAAATACTATTATGCTTCTCGTATCAGTGCAATGTCAAACTAAGCCAAGAACGGCCGCCCCGGTGGCGCAGTGGTTTAAGGCGTTGGGTTATGACCATTCGCCCAAGATGGGCCCGGGTTCAATGTTGTGTTTTTTTGTTTTTTTTGTTTTTTGGTTGGAGGTTTAACGACAACCGTGAGCAACTCAATGGGCTATAAGCAGTCGCCCGTCCCTAATTTAAGGCCGCTGGTTCCAGGGAAGGGAGAGAGCCAGCGCTGTAAGACAAAAACAACATCCATGTCTCATCAGGATTCTAACCCGGACTCCTCTCAGACGAATGATCAGAGGCCATCGCATAGACCACTGCGCCACCAGGGCGGCGGATGTTGTGTTTGTCTTACGGTACTGGCTCTCTCCCTTCCCTGAAACCCGTGTCTATAAATTAGGGACGGGTGACTTCTTATAGCCCATTGAGTTGCTCATGGTGATCGTTAAACCTCCAACCAAGCCGCCCCGGTGGCGCAGTGGTCTAAGCGATGGCCTCTGATCGTTCGTCCGTAAGGGATCCGGGTTCGAATCCCGGTGAGGCATGGATGTTGTGTTTGTCTTACGGCACTGGTTCTCTCCCTTCCCTGGAACCAGTGACCTAAAATTAGGGACGGGCGACTGCTTATAGCCCATTGAGTTGCTCACGGTGGTCGTTAAACTTCCAATAAAAAAAATAAAAAACCTGTAACCAAAAAAAAAAATTAAGCCAAGGACGTTAAATCAAGTTAACGTAGGCGCAACGCTGTGCCACCGTATTCTATTCCCAATCTGGTAGGCAAGACGTCAACTTTGAATTTTGGCGTAAAGCCAACGATTTTCTAACTGATAAGCTACCGCCTACGGAGGGGAAGGATTTGGCGTTTGGGAAGATCCGATTACAGTCAAGCGTGACGGGAGCAGACGAAGCTCCAAACTACGCCGAAAGCAACTGGTTCTTGTTCCACCATTGTTCACAGAACACGTACTAACTGGAACTTTCACGTAAGTAGAATAAATCTTATTATACTTTTCTGCATGTTTTTATCATACAAGAACCAGTTGCTTTCGGCTTTATTTTTATTGCTGCTTTATCTGCAATACAGAACGGAAGTTTGGAATTCAGAGTTGAAGAAATATTCTTCTCACCCCAAGTAGCAGACGAATGATCAGAGGCCATCGCTTAGACCACTGCGCCACCGGGGCGGCGGATGTTGTGTTTGTCTTACGGCACTGGCTCTTTCCCTTCTCTGGAACCCGTGTCTTTAAATTAGGGACGGGTGACTGCTTATAGCCCATTGAGTTGCTCACCGTGATCGTTAAACCTCCAACCAACCAAAAAAAAAAAAAGCCAGGAACGTAAGAGTTCTTGTCCCCTGACGCTGAAGTTTTAGCGAATGAATTCTAATCCATTGCCGCCCCGGTGGCGCAGTGGTCTAAGCGAAGGCCTCTGATCATTCGTCCGAACGGGGTCCGGGTTCGAATCCCGGTGAGGCATGGATGTTGTGTTTGTCTTACGGCACTGGCTCTCTCCCTTCCCTGGAAGCAGTGACCCTAAATTAGGGACGGGCGACTGCTTATAGCCCATTGAGGTGCTCACGGTGGTCGTTAAACCTTCAATCAATCAAAAAAAAAATAAAAAGAAAAAAATTCTAATCCCGTTTGTTATACAATAACCGTAACCTATAGATACAAGCAAATCGTGGTCGGTGCAAATCACACACGATTGACACGAGCTTTATTGTTGATTACTGTTTGTACTTTGCTTCGGTGCCTGATTCCTTTGAAACATTTTATTTTTATATCAGCTGGTACCCAAGTAGCAATTAATGTCGGTCCGATATCGGCTCCATGTCGGTAGCCGATATAACCGATATCGGCCCGATATCAGGGAGGATAACTTTTTGCAATATCGGTCCAATATCTGTAGCTGATATCAGTCCAATATCTGTAGCCGATATCGGTCCAATATCTGTAGCCGATATCGGTCCCATATCTGTAGCCGATATCGGCTAAATATCAGGGAGGATAACTTTTTGCAATATCGGTTCGATATCTGTAGCCGATATCGGTCCGATATCGGCTCAATGTCGACTGATATTAACGACATTCAGCCGACATAACCGATATCGGCCCGATATCTAGCCGATATTCCCCAAGTAGCAATTAATGTCGGTCCGATATCGGCTCCATGTCGGTAGCCGATATAACCGATATCGGCTAAATATCAGGGAGGATAACTTTTTGCAATATCGGTCCAATATCTGTAGCCGATATCGGCTAAATATCAGGGAGGATAACTTTTTGCAATATCGGTCCAATATCTGTAGCCGATATCGGTCCGATATCGGCTCAATGTCGACTGATATTAACGACATTCAGCCGACATAACCGATATCGGCCCGATATCTAGCCGATATTCACTGCTACTTGGGTATGTATAAAAGTAAACCTACCAAATCCCGTTTTGTGCAAAAACGTGTCGCAGCTGACATGCTTACGGTTTTTTGTAGTGGAGCATCTGATAATTGCCATACTATTTGGAACGATAACAGAGTTCTCAAACCTCTCAATCTGGACATTACAATCAGTTCAACGGAAGTGTGTAGTTTTAATAAAAGGCCTTTCATTTGTTTCATTACTTTTGTTATATGAGCCACATTTGTAATTTTTCCTCCCCCTCCCCATATTGTTCGGATTTATTAAAAATCTGTAAAATTTGTACTTATGATAGCATATGGTTTAGAGATGCTGCCATATTCCCATTACAATGTGCTTTTTTTTTTTTGATTGGAGGTTTAACGACCACCGTGAGCAACTCAATGGGCTAGAAGCAGTCGCCCGTCCCTAATTTAGGGTCACTGGTTCCAGGGTAGGGAGAGAGCCAGTGCCGTAAGACAAACACAACACCCATACCTCACCGGGATTCGAACCCGGACCCCTTCGGACGAATGATCAGAGGCCAACGCCTTAGACCACTGCGCCGCCGGGGCGGCTTACAATGTGCTGCAATCATTGTTGGAAAGGTAATTTATTCGTTAAGTAATATACAAGTAATTTCAGAGTTGAAAAAATATTTTTCTCATAATACGTGGTAAATACGTTATGATAATTAACACAGCAGTCGGACATCGCCGAATTGACTGTAATTACTGTTTCACACATGAATTAAATCACATAAGAAAACTTGAAATTTTCACGTTTTCTGATGTGATTTAATTCACGTGTGAAACAGCAATTACAGTCAATTCGGCGATGTCCGATTGCTGTGTTAATTATCATACAAGTAATTTACTTGACGTAGTAAACCAGTTTTTTACACAGACGTAAAAAAACTGCTGTCATTTATGATATTGTGTTCAGAGGAACTTAATACGGTTACCCTCTTCATGTTGAAAACATCTGCTCCATTGATAACGTTGTGTTATCTGCTCAGGTTTATTTCACAGTGCACAGAATTAGGATAAACCTAAAGTTCTGAATACATGCCCAAAGTTTTTACTCGGGGATCCGAAATGTAGCTACAAACCAAAACGCTCTAGAATGCGTATGTGAAAACTTCTGCAGCATGCATAAAACAAAGTTCTAAACTTTTATATGAATTTCTTAACAATGCAAAGGCACTTTTAGTAATTTTAGTTTTTAAACCTTTAGATGTTTCAAAACTTGTTTGTAGTGAAATCAGTTATTTATTAATTTTAAAGTGTATTTTTTTGAGGGGTGGGGGTTAATTTGTATCTAATCTCTCCTTTGTTGCTCTCCTTCACTATGCAGAGAGCACATATAATGGCAAAGTACTGCATTATTGAGTTCATGGATGAAGGCACAGGGGAAGCCATTCCAATGAATTGGTTGTCACCAAAAAAACTACAGCAAAGTGGCCCAAAGTAAATTCTGTAGTGAGATGCCAGATTATGAAGGGAAAGGAATATGCAGATACTCGCTGGAGCCAAGTTAAGGTGCGACAAATTGGCAAGGCTGGTACGTATATTTCAGCATTTCTAAGATTTGTGTGTGTGTGTGTGTGTGTGTTAAATTATGACAGAAGTTGCTTGGTTTCCTGTGCATATTTATATCTTCATGATTCATGTGTACTGTTAATAAATGAATGTTTTTTTTTCTTTTACTCAGTTGCAGTTCAAAACATTAGCATATTTTTGTGACGGTTGATTCATCTCACGAGGTCTGTGGATAATAAATGTGATGTAATACATACAGCTTAAATTGAATGTTGCATCAAATCGGTGCGAAATGCTCAAATCGAACCCATGCATTGTAAATATTGGGAAGAATTAAATCTGTTAATGTAAGTGTTTGTGCAACTGAAAACATGTATATTTGTCAACAGACATGAAAAACTTGCACTGAAAAATATATTTCTGGTTCTACGTGCAACGCTTATCACGATGGTACCGGTAGAAGTTTTGACCATAAATATCTGTCTAGTGGGGAAAAATGCACTTTTTTTAATTTAGGGTGTATATCTTCAGAAAATCGCAAGTTTCTAGGAAATGGGCACTGTGCTTATATGGTAAAATACCATAAAATGGTATATCAGTTTAATTTAAAGTCACGCGGGTTTGGGAGGTTTTGCTATTTTTTTTCTAGTTCCTCTCTACTTACCGTTAATATTGCCATTGGGATGTTTCCTGCCAGCTCTTGTTTTTTTTCTGGTAATTTTTTAAATTTGGGACTACTTTCAAAAGCGGTTTCAATACTTCCGCCGTCTGTTTATTTTTGCTCCGTTGTATTCTTGGTGTACAACGCATTCTCTTCTCTGTTGTCAGAGTTAAGATGGCGTCCTTGTGATGGTGCCGTGTTGGGTAGTTTCCCCGCTACGAGCATTTTTAGGGACGTTTGGAATATGGATACTTGCCCAATGGTATTATTCCTGCATTATTTGCTTTCCTCATCGTTGTAAACTAAAGCCGTTTCTTCCAGTAGCTACGTTTCTTGGATCCCATTGTTTCTGCAACTTCAAGGGCTTCGTACCTACTTAGCCGTGGCAATGGCATTCTGCGCAGGCCGTCGGATTCCTGAAGCTGAGCGATTCCGTATCAACTCAACACAGTTTGAAGACATTTTTTACCTCACCATCTCAGATTTTAATGAAATTTGGTACATAGGTGGCCTCTATATAAATTAAGAAAAATACCAAATTTCATCGTCATATATCCACCAGTTTTGAAAATACAGCTATATAAAATGTCCCAAAACACCTCAAAATCGGAAGATTGATATGTTTTTAAACTGTGATTGCAGCTCAACTAATTAAGATAGAGAGATGGGAAAGGTATCTTTTTATAGTATTTTTTATGCTCTTTTATTTGATCCGGGGTTCATTCCAGAATTAAAAAAGGTCAGGGTGCAGACTTTGAAAAATGGCACATTTTTAACTGAAAAGGGCTTCATTATTTTTACTTATTTAGTTACCTAAACAGAAAAAAGTTGCACATAGTAATATGCAAAGGTTTAATTATTTGAGAAATAACACATTCTTTTATTGGAGCTTTGAGAACTGTAAATGTTAACGTTTAGCATAATTATTAGAATACAGTAATAATAATAAAATATATTTCTAGTGTTAAATATTTGCAAGAGCACAAACTTTGTTAATGTGCCACTACATTCAGCAATATGAATATTATATTAATATTTAAAAATGTGAGTTGTTTACAAATTTTACAGTAGATTTTTTTTTCTGTTTTCTATTGCAATTTCCAGTCAGAAGCCATAGGAAATTCAATCTGCGCTATTTTATTCTGAAATTTTTGAGTTTATCCTTGCAGGATTTTTTTTATAATAACATTGTATTGATTTGCTTCTGAATGAAATCATGGCTGCTTTTTATTTAGTTCACTGGCAAAGCCATTTCAAGTAATGAAAAACATGACTTTGATATAACGTTCACCTTTAGCAAAGTTACTTTAACATCCTTCACATATTAATTTCCAAGAAAAAAATAAAATATGTGAAAAAAGTTTGTTTCAGAAAGGTATAAATTAGTTTTGGAAAGACAGAAACATAGTATTCTGGGAACTAGTCATTTTAATGTAGCTTAATTGTCACGGTCACTCAATTCAATAACTCAGTATGCTACATAATAAGTAAGCAAAAAATAATGTTAAGTATCTTGAGTTTGGGAACTCTTGCTCCCTCCCATCAAAATTCCATAGGTAAGTGTTTACACTAAAGACAATTTTTAAACATAGTAAAAACAAATTCAAATTATAAAATAAATTAAACTTTATTATTTAAAAAACATAAATCATCCCATTGCAGTAGGTTGTGCACTGTACCAAAAACCATAAATTGCCATCTTGTCAGTAGGCTGCTACACCATTGCTGAATTTCTTGTGTGCAGTAACAAAGTGAATGTAGTTTTTTTCCAATTTCAAAGTAGATTTTGATAAAGCCTGTACAGTTACATATTGACAGTTAAAATACTCACAGGAAATTAAATTAAACAAATGCAGTTTTGATTCCTACTCTCCAGGACGAAATGAAGTTTTCCATAGATGCTGCGTGACACATGTAAAAGATAACATAAACATGTATTTGCTTAAATAGTCAAGGGAGTTAAAATATTGTAATTACAAAAACAAGCGTCTAGTTTTCAAACTTTTCCATTTACGTGCTGCATTTACAAAATTTAAATTATTGCCTTTGTTTAACTTCAGCATCATTAATATATTTACGAGTTCAACTTTCAGTCGATTCCTATTATCAGTAAGTACCAACTTAATTTGCGAAAAAATTCTTTCAACTTCAGCATTTGAAATCGGTAAGGTGCAAGCTATATTTACAAGCTTCTGCACTAAAGGAAATCTTCTGCCAGTAGTAGCTTCAGATTTTGTAAGAAGCAAACACAATTTCTGAATTGATAAAGTGCTTCTCTCAATATCTGTTCTGGTTAAAAATACTGTCTTAAAATCGTCCCATTCTTGTCAGAGTTCATCTTCATCTAGGTGAAAGTATTCTGCTAACTCAATTATTTGAGAGTTACCATAAAGACTTAGCATAGTTTCTTTAGATACTTTCCTCAGATCTTAGTACAGTCTGATTTTCTAGCCTTTTAGATATGCTTTCATACAAATTGTCAATGTAAGAACGGGCATCAGTTTCAAAAGGATCATCAGTAGATCCAACAGGTGCATTGATTTTAAGGTGGTGGGCACGATCTGCTAACTTCTTACAAAAAGTGCCACCAGGTCTTTTCTTAAGCTTTTTTAGTTCAGCAAGAGTGTTTTGAATGTTTGGCTCAATGGAAGAAAGATCTGCATCACTTCGTTGAAATGCAAGATTTAGTGTTGACATAACTGACAGTACATCACAAAGGAAGTGTATAGCTTGATAAAATTCATATGACTGATAATGCTTTAACAGTCCACTTGCACATGGCCCAGAAAGATTAGTGGCCTCACCATTCGCAACTGCATTATTCAAGTCTGCTAAGATTGGCTCATAATTTACTCTAATGGAATTTAAGGCTTCACTGTGGGACAACCATCTAGTAAAGCCTACCCTTTTAATGGTGGTTCTTTTTCCTTTATTGAAAATATTCTGAGCATTAACCAAGCCATTAGTTCTTGCTGAACTATAATTGTAATATTTATATGTACTATTTAGCACTTCATCAACTTTTATGAAACATCTTAAGGATTCAAAACTGTCCTTAGTAGGTAATGCTAACCTGTGATTCAAGCAATTTATTGGTATAATTGCATTATTTTGCCTCTTCAATTTTGCAGTCACGCCCTCATTCTTGCCAAACATGGCACTAGCCCCACCACTGACAAAACCACACATTTTGTCAAAACTTCCACATTCCTCTATGACTGGGGTAAGCTCTGAAAAAATTGTTTCTTACAGTCTCTAATAAATGATATTTGGGCTTCACCATCTTTCACATACTTTGCAGCAACTGCCATATACTTCCTGTTGTTTACATCCGCTGTTTCATCTGTTAAAAGAGGGACTGTTATTTTCTTGACAGAAGTCATGGCATCGAAAAACTCATTTACTATTTGATAACTCGTGTAGTTGGCGTTTTTGCTTTTCTAAGTGGTGCTAGTAGAGAATTCTGCAATTCATCTATGCAGAATTTGATAAGAGGCTCAAACATTTTATTGCAAAAATATTTATATTTTAGCTTAAAAATAGGGGGAACATTTTCAAAATCGGAAGTATGCCCTCATAATGCTACGTAACATATTGTTGAGCGGAGGAAATGTTCCGATTAGTTTTTGCCCATTGCGTAGTTGAAATTAAGATATTGTTTCATGAAATTAAGAAAAGCCTCATTTTTTTTTCTATTTTCGAGAAGTGGGCATTTTCCCCGTAGGCATTCATTCTTTCCTCATATAAGCACCGCACCACCCACGTTTTGACGAACAAAGAATGCTTACAGGAAGCACCTAAAACAAAATGCGATTTTGAAGCGGTCGCCTCGAAAAAAATGAATCGGAATTCGCAACAGAAACTAAAAATCATACGTTAAAAAAAAGGGAATAATCCAAGAATTAAATAAATAGTCTGGCTAAGCATTTACATACTTTCAGTAATATCCTTATTTTTGTGCATTTCACAACTGAGAAAATAAATCGGGCGCATCAATCTTGTAAAACAAATTACATACCTTTGTTCCAGAGAACAATGCTGATATTTTTTTTGCATTTATTAGCTTCTTTTTGAAGCTGGCGTTCACTTTCACGTTTTATCCTGTCTTTCGATGGCATGGTAAAAGGGTCCACGTATTGGTTGAAGGTTATAACTGAAATGCTGGTCACTAACTAACCTCGGTAGATTTAGCGTCTTACAAATTTCCTGTAGGCCGGCTGGGAAGGGGGGGGGGGGGAGAATGGCGAGAGCGCATCGGAGTGGAGGTAGAGACAAAGTGGGTGGGGGGTGGTTAGAGGGAGCAAATACTGGTCAACTCTTTTGTCAGTACTTTGTACAAACTCGTTCCTCACCTAGTAGCTCAGCGCGAGCGAGCAGTTCCTTTTGTTTTAAATCTCACCCTTCCTTTCCTTTGTACCTTATCGGCTTTCGTCTTCTAGGAATCTTAAGGAGTGGGTCCCTAGTTGCGATGACAACGGGGTGTTTACGACTTTCTAGCGTAGACGAGAGGTTAATATGGAGTTGGTGAACCATTTTGGTTTCACAGCTGTCATGATTGATTAGCGCAGGTCGGCGCGCGTGGTTTGCAGTTTTCATTTTAGGGCGGTCAGGGCGGGATTTTTTTTAATTAATTGGCAGCAGGGCGCGTAATTTTAGCGTTAGGGCAGGCAGGGCCGTATTTTTTAAACCTGAGGTCAGGTAGGGCGCCCCGCCTCGCAAAAAATGCCTAGAATGAACCTTGTTGATGTACAACACCATAGGGGTTAAGATTAAAAACACTTTCAAATTTTAAAATTAAAATTAAAATTAAAATTTTGAATTTTTCAAAATGCGACGCTCCAAAAAATTCGACATTTCTTTAAATCAATCTTTATATGTTTGGTATTTGATTGTGGGAGTTGTAACTTGGGATGATAATGGGTTTACTTAAAAAGCTATATTCAAATTTAGCCTAACACAAGAATTTAATGAAAAAAAAATAATAAGAAAATATGTAAACTGAAAATAAATTTCGGCTAAATCTTAAAAAAGTTTCATTAATAGCAATAGATATAGTATTTTTGTTATTTAAAACCATTTATTTAAACAATGTTTTATTTTTAATTGATTGTTTAAAATCTGAGACTACATGGGTTTAAAAATGTTATTAATTTCATTATTCAAAATTTGTAATAATTCAAATTTTTCGGATTTTTGTACTGGGCTGCAGACCCGTCAGAGGAATAGTAAATTTTTTGACGCTGTTGTCACCAAACTTACTTTTCAAGAAGTTAATAAGATTTTTTTGGAAGCAGTACAGTGCAATTGTGTTGTGCTATAAACATTCAGAAATTACTACAAAACTTACATGTTCAGTCTTTTCTGTTTTGTAATAGATGACAAATGGGTGTACTGTGGCTTGCCCACTGGTACAGTGATAGCTCGGGGCTTCATCTTGAAGAAGAAAACTATAATTTTCGGCAAAATCACAAATGACGATAAATTCTGAGTCCTTGAGGTTTTCCTTAGTACTATTCATAAAAGAGCTTTGCTGCTTAGCAATGAAGTCATGTCTGACCAAAGCAGACAGTTTTTTGTAAAACAAATCAATAAAATCTGAAGTTGATTTTTCTAATGTCTCCAAGTTGCATCTTCAACGCCTACAGATTCATGAGAAAAACGCAACCCCCCCCCCCCCCCAAATGATCCGTGGCGGATAACGAGACCAACAGGAATATTAATATCTCGAAAACAGGGGTATTCAGAGCCCCTTTGGGGTTAAAATTTGTGAATTCTCGGTTGTTCATCAAAAATGTCAAAAGAGCCATCTGTCTAGCCCAAGGTTATATGAGAACAAAAGATGAATAATTCCTAGATGGAGACTGAGAAAAACTAGGGTTCATAAAAACTAAATATGGACTAAAAAGTAGAACAATTGACAGACAGTATTTCATACAATATTTAAAGTGAACACAGTCAGTTTGGGTTACGTATTGAGTTGGATGACATAACTTTGTATGGTAAATTATTCTGCAAGATGTCAAGGTCTCTTAAGTACATAGTATGAATGAATGATGAAGGGATGCTAGCACCAACACATTGAGGTGTAGTTTCATTTTCACAAGTGGTTTCTTCCTTGTTTCTTGGACGTTATTGTCATTATTCAGAATCTGTGAGGTAGCAGACTGACCCATAACAGGGTCTGCGAGCAGCACTACCTTTTTTGTGTCATTCAGTTTGTAGACATTAGGGCAATTCTGTAGAGCTGGATTGCTCATCACACGCTTCCCTTTATGAACTCTCGTCATATATGTTATTGTATGTCTATAGTGACCCCCCCCCCCCTTTTTTTTTGATGTTTTGCATTTTTTTCATATTTTTAGATAATTACGACTCTGCAAGGAAGAAAGCGAGAAAAGCAGAGTTTACATCAAATGTGGACTCAACCAATTTTAATGAACCTCAAAGAAAACGCAGGCACATGGAATCTGAAATATCGCAGACAACTAATAAAATAATTGATGTATCTCGTGAAAATGATTTTCCCAAAACCATTCCTCCACTGTCTGCAGATGACAGTTCAGGAGACAGCACTGACATAGAACTAACGGAAGTAGACAAAAGAACAGCAAGCCCTCCTAGGAATTTGGGTGTGCAGACAAATGATAAGCTTTTTGGTAAGTTCTTCATATTACATTGAAAATGGTAAGATATGTAATTTGTTGTGGAAAAAGAAATTAATTAAAAACTATTAGTGTCTTCTAATCTTTTTACAGTGCGATTCACCTCATAGTGACCCCAGGTATTAGGCTGTAAGCTGTAACCTCACTATATTTTGCCTTAATTGCATTGATAATATTTTGTATATGCCTTTCAGCCCTGTGAAATTGCAGCTAACACCTTGCCAACAGCAGTAGCCTCTTCCAACGGAGACTAGGTTTATGTTAAGATAGTTCAATGCGCTGGATATATGAGTGGGAAATATGCCATTTGGGCGGAAATAAGGAGGTTACTGGAAATAATTGAATATTTATGAGTAACAGTATGGTTGAGTAACAATATTATAATGAGTTTATTATAATGAGTGACTGGCACATCATATCTAAACATCGTTGTGGACCAAGTGCATCCTGTCATGTGGTTGGTTTATCCCAATGGCGATGGCTACTGTCAACAAGATAATGCATACTGCCATAGTGCTCGTATTGTACAGGATTGGTTTCAGGAACATGCCGGCGAGTTTACTTTGCTTAGGAGCCCCCCACAATCTCCAGATCTCAACTCCATTTAGAATTTATGGGATGAAGTTGAACCAGCCATCAGACAGCTGGATCCACAACCCTGCAATCTCACACTCCTGGAAAGTGCTATTCATCAAGCATGGTCTCAGATTCCACAAACCACCTATCAACATCTCGTGGAGTCCATGCCACGAAGAATCGACGCAGTATTAAAAGCAAAATGTTTCCCAACGAAGTACTGAGGGAGTGGTCATTTTTTGTGATATTTTAATGTGTGATTTTAATTTCCAGATTCATGACCTCTTCTATCCATGAAGGACAATATCGTAGTTAGCCCCAGATAAAATACACTATCTTATTGGTATTTTCTTAGAAATCATACACGAGATTCTTCCACTGATTCGCAGAGTTCCACTTTTTTCGTCATCATTTGTGTCATCTCGAGATCGATGCAAAACCGAAGAGAAATTTTGGGGGTATTAGTTGGAGGAGGGATTTGTTTGCCATCAGGAAGCGATATTTCATCTCTTAAAAATTTCAGAAACGGAAATTAAACGGAGAAAAGACTTTCCCCGTTATCGTAATGCCTTTTTCTAACGATGTTTCTTCTGCCCAGTATTGTTAAGTATAATTTTATTAAAAAAATATTTGTATTTCAGCTTGGAAATGGTGGAAAAGTTTTCGAAAATGGAAGTTAGATGGCGCAGAATTTTCCTCTAATCTTCAGGCATGAGATTTTTTGGCGGATTCAAGGTATTTTGGCATTTTTATCAGCATTTGTGTGGTTCTCGAGATCAATACATAACTGAACAGAATTTGGGGGAAAGTAGTTTTCCGTCGGTGGATGAAAGTTCTACTTTCGAAATCGGAAGTAAGAATGGAGTGAAGGTTTCTCCCGTAATCGTAATTTTTTTTTTCTTGCAATATACTTTTTCTCAGTATTGTTGGTAAATATAATATTATTGAATGGATGTGCATTTCAGCTTGAAAATGTACGAAAAATTTCTGAAAACGGAAATCGGTGCGACGATTTCGCCCGTAATCGTTACCCCCCCCCCGTCCCTCCCCTTTTGCGTAATGTTTCCTCTATCTTGTGTTGTTAAATGTTGATTTTATATTTTGAATAGAGTAATGTGGTCCAGTTTAATATTTATATAAATAAATTAACGTTAACAATTTTGTCTTGCTCATGCTGTGTTTTATTCACACTGTTTCGTCGTACATTCCGATTTTTTACCCAGTTAAAAAGTTCAGCTTTTTTTTTTTCTTCGTCAGTCTCATGTATGAGAAATGCAAAGGAACAAATATTATGATTGTAATTTAATTCAGTGTATTAAGTTACATACTATGTATGAATTTTTAACAGCTAGAACAAGTATATAAATGGGGAAAGAGCTCCAGAAACAGCTGCCTAGACCATAGTTACAGACAACTTGTCCTCATCAGTATAAAGCATGGTACCCTCCGACCACAATTAACAATGGTTTCCTTGTGTGTTTTGTGTAATTTTTATATTATTTGGCATACAACTGGTGTTTTCCTGTAGTTGGATGCTTTCAAATCAGATGCCATTGTTTTAATTTGATGTGCTAGCAACTGCAAATAATTTGGAAAGGAATTCTATAGGTATAAAAAGCAAACTATATATATATTTAAAAATTCTCATGCTGTTTAATATGATTATTTCTTCCAAAATCCTTTTGCAGTAGCAGTTTACACAACACTTGTTCTAATAAATGATATGTATTTAAACTCAGCAGCCTTTCTGCTGTCAAATTCTGAGAATTTATTTAACTTAGTGTTCATTCTAGAATTAAAAAAAAAGGACAGTAATTTTCTGGAAACGGGGCAGATTTTATAATGGGGCAATTTATATGCGCGAGTGTATAAAAAAAAGGGGGCATAATCTTACCTTCCCCACAAAAAAATTCAACTGCTGCTGTACAGATTCTACTTTTAAAAGTGTGGAAATAGTGTTTTTTTTTTTTTATTATTTAAATATTTTTTTTTACGTCGAAAAGATGTCTACCTGAGCAGTCAGCCGATTTCAAGGAAAATGCAATTTTTTTTTAATTATTGTTCACCGGCGTTTCATGTAATGAGAGAAGTTGAGTTCATAATTCAACAATAAAAGAATTTAGCAGCTAGCTTGGTTATTTATTGGTATTTAAGCATGAGCAACACCAAGCAGTTAACAGAATCAAAGTATAAAATAAAGAAAAAAAAAGGTTTAGTCAGTTGTAAAACAATGATTAATAAGTCATATGAAGAAAATTGAAACATCCTTTTTAGGCCCCCCTACCCCTAAAAGATACACAAAACATCTTAACACTTTTGAAAAAAATACTTAATATCGGCATATGGGACACTCTTTTTGAAGAAGTAACTAATTTCTGCAGATTAGCATCTGTTTTAAGTGCAGCACTTTTGGGAAATCTGGCTTTTTTAAAAGCACATGAGAAGCTGCAAATAAATTGAAAAAATATGTAAATTAAACTAAACTTCCTACTTTAAGTCCAGTTTTTAAAAATTCTTAAAAATTACTTTTAAGCAATTAATGGTTGCAAATGAAAGTGCCAGTATTCCCAGATTTTTAATCCTGAACCAGCATTTAAAAAATAGAGCACCATCAACAACTACCCCCCCAGTGTTTTTCCTCCCTCCAGAAGCTTTGTTGTAACTTCCCTTCCCCTGCAACTTACCTTTCCTTCATGTTCCCACGGAAGCCCCCCCCCCCCACACACACACACAGTTTGCACTTATTTTGCTGAAATTCAGCTTATTTTTGTTTTTCTTAATTTGGGAAGGGAGTAAAGCCATCACTTTGCCTTCACAAATTTGGAACTTAATGAGTGGGGGGAACAGCTTTTGGTGTTGCATTATTGAATTTGGGTTCTGAGGATGTATCTTTCGATGACTGATGAATTGACGATTGCTTAGTGGGGTGGGGGAGCAAACTGGCTGGGCGGCCCACCCTGCAAAAAGCCTATAGGGAGAACACTAAGTTCTGGGGGAAAGCAGGGCACATTTTTACTCTCTAAACAGGGACAGGGTGCATTTGATCATTTAAAAAATGGGCAGGACAGTGCACCCTACAAAAACTGCCTAAAATGAACACTATAATTTGTGATATTGAAAAAGTATCTTCAGAATGAATGTTTTTTCCCCCTCCAATTGTTTAATGATGTTGAAAACCAGCACTAACAAATTTTCATTTTTGCATTTGTAGGTCCAGCAATTGTCAAGAACTGGAGGAAATGATGCAAAACAGTGTGTGTGTATCTCATTATGAAGAAAGTACTGACAAGTGAAATGGCTTTGGGCTTCGGTGTCCATGGAAAGAAGGGGAAGCAAGCCTTTAGTGCTACCCTGTTATATGATGCAATAATGAGTAAGTAAACAATTTAGAAATATTCTGATATCACGAATACAAAATACTTTGCATATCACACTGGATGCTAAATATCTCATTAAAAGATCAAGTTTAGAAAACATTGATTTCAATAAGACAGGTTTGGCAAGACAATATCGACACACACACACACACATATATATATATATATATATATATATATATATATATATATATATATATATATACAAATATATGTATTCAATATAATAATTCTACTGGTCCATCTGCAGTCGTTAAGAAACAAGAGTTTGCCAGATATTTTACGGCTCTGCTTTTATTGCCTTTGACTTGTTTTTACTCCCTGTGGCCAATTTCTGTGCCTGTTACTACATTTCTTTTAGTTGCTCAATTTTTTTTTTTTGTGATTTCATTATTCTTATCCAGTAATTGCATGTGCTACTGTTGTACAAAAGCAATGAGCGATATTCACATTCCATCACAATCACCATCATCTGTGGTATGAAAAATCCCACACTTACTATCATAGGAATTATGTCACAATCATGTGATCAGTGAACACCGTTAGGTTGATGCCATAAGATTGCTGCATCCCGGAATATAAAGTATGAAGAATCTCCTTTTTTGCACCTTAGACTTTGATGATAGACATAACACACCTCGTATTTTCTTCAAATTCAGCCGTCATATGCAGACAATATCAACATAACGAAATGACATTACTGTCTATCAGCTTTAAAAAGGATAGCAAGCAGCACTGGAATGCTTTTTTCAAATTTAGTCATCATACAAAAATAATGTCCTCATGAAATGGTCTTTAAATTTCTGAAGGAATGCACAAACTAAACCTCCCACCAGGACACAGACACCCTATGAATTAAAAAATTCCATCCTGACAGCGCTTGAGTGCTGTCAGGAAACATTTTTGTTTAGTTTATTACCAAAAATAAAACATCAGTAAAAATTACAAACAAAACAAAATCTGGCAACTTTGTATTTTGAAATCTGGCTCAATGTATGTAATAAAATGTAGTAAGAAATGTTTATCTGCTTTATTGTAAAGCAACTTTCTTCTTCCTATTTCTCTTTTAAGAAGCAGTTCAAGTAAAAGTTCCAGTGACAGATTTAGAAATTAGCAAAATAATTGGAAAGTTCTTAGCTACTGCATCAGACAGAGATTGAGGTAGAAAGGGAAGAGCAAGTGTTAAAAATGTAACAATATAACATCACTGCCATATTGGGCTAGTTAAAGAAAAAATATTGTTATTACTTTAATTATAAACAATTTGTTTACCTTTGCATTGTGTTTAAACTGGTTTTCTAATAGTATTTTAGCATTTTAATTACTGTAAATAAACTGCTTTTTTTTATTATGTTTTACGGGACTTTGTAATATAATAATAGCACTGCTGTTACTCAAATCTAAGGATATATTATTTTGGAATTTGATGTGCACTCCTTACACAGGGTGCCCACTGGTCAGGGAAAACCTGGAATTGTCAGGGAATTTGATTCTGTCCAAAAAAAGTCGAGGAAAATTGCTATTTTTCGCCTAAACCTGGAAAATCCGCACAACTATCCTGGAAAATAAGCGATCCCTTGTCAGATCTGCTAGGTGTTAAGATTTTCCCGTATTTTGAGCCTGAATCCTCCTTCGCTAGCCCGGTTCTATTCACTGATGAACCCGGAAGTCCGAGGGAGAAACAAGGTCATGTGCCGCTCTTGCTGAGAGAGAGAAAGGGGGATTGAGCAGGGCGGAGCCCACAATATTCACACCATGGCAAAGATTTCCCACACCTCTGCTGTCTCCTCAGGATAGGGGGAGAAATGCTAGTGCCCGCCCCAAGCTCTTTGTCTTTGTTGACGCAAAGTTGCTCCAACGAATGAGAATGCAATCGTAAGTACGGGCTATCGTATTTTAGCGTTATCTTTCAGGTGGAAGCACATGAGATGAGCTTTGAGCAGTCTTTGCGTTAAAATATCTTCATGCTTCTTTTACATTGTGCACGTTAGCATTTCCTTCAAAATGAGCAATAAGAAAATGGTTTTTAATTTGGAATTGACTGAAAAAGAATTGAATCCACAATAGACAGAAAAAAACATTAAAAAAAATAGAACAAATTATCGAAAAACAACAACAACAAAAAAAAAGGTTTTGTACATGTACGAGTAATTTATTTTTTCAAGCAATGTAAGTTAATACAGCCAATTCCTTAGGGTCCCAATTTTGCTAAAGTCCCCCGGTTTAATGATACCCCCAATTTAGTGATTATTTTTGCCAGTTCACTGAGTCATGAATTGTGCTTTAATTGCATTTTAAAATATTTTGATTGCTAATTACTAGTATGGTATATGGTTTAATTATTATTCTGTTATGTTAATACGCTTAGGATAATTTTTGCTTTGGTCGATTTTACTTCATATTGAGTAGAAATCCTAGATTTTCTACTGTAAAAGTGCAGTGGATTTTAAAAGTATGGTCTGGAATTTTTCTGGAAAAGTCGAGGAATTTTATTCGTGAAATTGAGTGGGAACCCTGTTACATTTAATGTAAGGGAAGTTAAAAATCCCCATTCTTTTCAATGGAAATATATACAAGGAAAAACAATATCAGAATCCCAGTATGTTTATTCTCATGTTGTAATGACTGTAAAAAGCACTTGGAAACTGTCAGCAATAAAGGTGCTCTTACGTGAAAAAACATGGGAAAATTGTTAAAAGAAAAGGCAATTATAACTGCCCAAACTCTTATATAATTCTCCATGATTAGATACACTGTAATATTGCATTCTACCAGTGGCTCAAGGACCTGATAATTCCGACATCTGTTTTTTTTTTTTTTTATTGGAGGTTTAACGACCACCGTGAGCAACTCAATGGGCTATAAGCAGTCGCCCGTCCCTAATTTAGGGTCACTGGTTCCAGGGAAGGGGGAGAGCCAGTGCCGTAAGACAAACACAACATCCATGCCTCACCGGGATTCGAACCCGGACCCCTTTCGGAAGAATGATCAGAGGCTGACATCTGTTAGGTGAGGACATTGAAACAATATTGGAAAAAGTTATCCTACCAAGTATTCAGCCGAGATTGGACCAATATTTTAACATAGCACTGTCTTACTCAGAGCTAAAGATATAATATTTGGGGTAGGTATAAAAAGAGTGTAATTCAATCTGCACTCATTACATTAAATGTAAGGGTACTTTGACAAAAAAAAAATAAAACGTTATTTTTTCTTATTTGATTGGAGGTTTTATGACCACCGTGAGCAACTCAATGGGTTACAAGCAGTCGCCCGTCTCTAATTTGGTATCACTGGTTCCAGGGAAGGGAGAGAGCCAGTGCCGTAAGACAAACACAACATCCATGCCTGACTGGATTCGAACCCGGACCCCTTACGGACGAATGATCAGCGGCCAACGCCTTAGACCACTGCGCCACCGTGGCGTCAACGTCATTTGCAATGCAAATATACATACATACAAGAAAAAAATCAACATTTCAGTACATGTTTATTTTCTAATGTAATTAATTAAAAAAAACACAATTTAGAAAACACTTGGAAACAGAACACTGCTCACACTTTTACATAATATTTCTTGATTAGAGTCACTGAACTGTGACATTTTATAAGTGGTTCTGACATATATTAAGTGAGGTCATTGAAACAATATTGCAAAAGGTTATACTCCCAAGTATTCAGATGACACTGGCTAAGTATCGTTTGCATTAAATCCGACAAACAGCCAATATTGGTTAGATGACGGTTATATCTATAGATATAACTGTCATCTAACCGATATCGACTCCACCCAATATAACCGATATCGGCTAAATATCAGGGAGGATAACTTTTTGCAATATCGGTCCGATATCGGCTACAGATATTGGACCGATATCGGCTACAGGTATATGAGACGGATATCGGCTACAGATATCGGACCCATATCGGCTACAGATATGGGACCGATATCGGACCCATATCGGCTACAGATATGGGACCGATATCGGCTACAGATATCGGACCGATATTGCAAAACGTTATCCTCCCTGATATTTAGCCGATATCGGTTATATCGGCTACTGACATGGGACCGATATCGGCTACAGATATCTGACCGATATTGCAAAAAAGTTATCCTCCCTGATATTTAGCCGATATCGGTTATATCGGCTACTGACATGGAGCCGATATCGGACCGACATTAATTGCTACTTGGGTATGTATTAATTCTTACGTTTCCCGTAGTAAAGTTGATATATGAAGGCTTATGTCTGGCAACCACCAGTCTCTCACAAGACAATAAAACAAATACAACAAAAGAATTCGGTACTTCATTTGAAAACAATGTACATTAAAAAATGTTTTTAAATCGTTTTAAGGTTCTTTGGCTATGATGATAATTTCAAAGAAAGCTGACAGGAACTCTATGTGATATTTGAAACTAATATTCTCTTTGACAAAATCTAACGTACAAATTGCAACATGCCATTCATACACACACTAAGAACATATTTTTACTTTATGTAATCATTTGATGTTGCATGAAAAATTATCCTAACTAGTCCATTACAAATTCATGCAGCATATTTGGATACCAACAGAAATATCTTACCTGAATCCATTTGTTCTTAAAGATTTTGTAGAAAGCATCTACGGATTAACACAGAAAATGCCTTTTCCAAAAGACATTATGATTTTTTACTAAACAAGTACTAGGCCGAAATTTTTCCATTTTTCAGATTACTGATTTCATAAAATAAATTAATAGGTAGATATAATTTCTCTAAAGATTCTCACAGTGGAGCACAAAGTATCTACGAGTTTTTTTTTTTTTGGAAAAAATATAGAATTTATTTTTCATGAATTGTTTTTTCAAAGTTTTCGTTTTGGTCGGGTAGATTGTGTATATTACAAAAATCGGTGCATGAAATGTATGCTAATTTTAATATTTAAAACTTCCTAATAAAAGGAAGTGTTCAATATGCTCAATAATACAAGGCCTGTTATTAAATTCGTCAGGAAATATTTTTCTAAATATTGATATTTCTTCATGCTGATTTAAACAAGTTGTTCTGTGCGAATATCACAATCTGCATTTTTAGTCTAGAAAACCATCCAAAATGCAAAGGCCTTTTAAAATTACTGTTTATTTTAATTGAACAATGCAATAGCAATATTAAATCTAGTACCTTAGAATATTAAAAACCACGCAAATTTGTTTGACAATGGCATCAATTAATATTGTATAAACTTTTTATAGATTTGTGCGTAGACCAGTTTCTTGCATGCAATTACAAGCTCTGTTTTTTGGGTGCGAAGTTTGACTGACGTCTTTACAACAGATGGGGTGGGACTGGATCTTCAAATTTATTTGAAATATTTTTAGGTAGCACCAAAGTTTGTAAAAGCGGCATAAAATTATAATCAATTTTTTGGTATCCCTAGATGTTTCACCGCAGTTGTTCCCTAGTACGGCATTTAAAATTGCAAAAGTCCGTTGAGACTAAACTACATCTGGAAATCAGAAATTGCTGAGCAGAAAAACCTTAAGACTGTATTGTTTTATATCGGGTACTAGATGTAAATCCGGAACGGGATCGAAAATCTTAAATTACACGTACTTCTATTTGGGTTTCAAATTTCAAGAAAAAAGCTACCGGTTTTTCGAACTTTTGATAGATTCTTCTGAAACAAATCGTGTAATCTGAGAGTAAAAACATACATTCATTTAAAAAAAATATGTACTTCATTAAATTTTTGGTAGATTATAGTCATGTGTAGACATCTCAATGCTACAGTTCAAAGCTACTGAAAGAAAGTAAGGCAAATGTGTACTTTAGCGTCTTAAATTATTTCGTCGGGAAAATTTAACTGTATGGGAAAAGTGCTACGTACCATTTTTTAAGCATGCAAAATATTGGGGAAACGTGAAAAAATAAAGTATTTTTACATGAAATGAAAAATATTTTCCTACGAGCTTACCTTGGGGTGCGAAGGTTCGGAAGAGTACGTGCGGTAGGCTTAAGATGACGGAGAGGCGACGGCGTGAAGGTCGAGTCCAATGAATGGTAGCGTCGTTGAGAACGGCAAGTTACGCGCGGAAGAATACACAATGAAGCGGTTCACGGGTACGAAGTCATCGAAGCGGGTTGTAGGAATACGCTGAAGGAATGAAGTCGGTTTTATGCTGCATTGTAATATCATTTTGTCAAGGGTAATTTTGCGAAATCGTAAGTAGAAAATTGCCAAGAAGGCTTAAAATTTCATCATCCCTCACAATTCGACACGAAGCTTTGAGCCTCCCTGCCATAGTACGATTCCTGATTATAAGAAAATCGTTTATTTTCCACAATATCCGTTTCACGAGGAAAAAGAACTGGACGAACGATGGACGGAATACCAGCAAAACTACAAATGAGGTGTTTGAAGAAATATCAGACCCTTTAATAGCTCCGAATCCATAAACTTAGGGTTCAACCGGAACCAAAACTTCTGCCGCACATTATATCATCTACATTCCTTCATTTATTAACTTTCCCAAACATTTTTACAATAAAAACCAAAACATTTAGAACATGTCTTTATTAATAATTAATGAAACATTTCTGAACTACTTCTTCTTGCACACGATTACACGACGCATCACACTCCTCCGACACATACACCCCACTCTTGTTGTATTCTTTCGCGCATTCACTACGAACTGTTACTCCCTTCCGACGCACGGACCGTTCGCTTCGTGGCCATTACCATCGCTTTAGCTTCCCGCACCAACTGCTGCAAACCATCGTACTCGTAGGTTAATACTTCGGAAAAATTATTTCCTTTTATCAAAAATACTATATTTTGCATCTTTCCCCATTATTTTGTATGCTTTAAAAATTGTACGTCGCACTTTTCCCACACAGTTATATTTTTCCGACGAAGTAATTTAGGATGCTAAAGTACACATTTACCAAAAGTAAAATTCATTTAAATAAGACTAAGTATAAAGTTCCTTGTTGGTGATTCTGAAAAGAAACATACTAAAATCAGAGTACAGTTCAATATTGCGCAAATGTGTGACTTTCACTTCACGAGTGTCATTTCGGTTCAAATATTTAAAACAAAAATTATTAAAATCTTACTTGTAAATGTACACAGGGACATCCATGTTTGACTTCACTTTTAGTAATTTGTTGGAAATTTATATTATTATTATTTTACTAATTTCTCAAAATGTAAAATTTATGTCGCAATGAACAAATATTTCGCCTCCCGGGGGAGCAGTAGTCTAAGCGATGGCCTCTGATCATTCGTCTGAAGAGGGTCCGGGTTCTAAATTACAGCAGCGACTCAGAGTCTTCAGATATTTCTGATTTATCAGTTATGGACAAGAATTTGACGATTCCTAAACGTCAAACACCAAATACAAACCGTCCAGTAACACCAAAAGCTGGTCGAAAACGTAACTTGTCTCCACAATCTGCTTCGCCCAACAGCGACGAAGGCAGAGATCCTTGCATCCGCCCGGGTTTCACCCCTGGAACCTACGCTCAGGGCAAACAGGGCCGATACCTGCTTCTACTCTCATGCAACGAGGGAGAAAGCGAAAACAAACGATGTGGCCGAAGCCACGTCCGTCCAAAAGAATGCTGGAAGGACAACACGGGCCCCAGCACAAAGGGACTCCATATCAAAAGCCTGGGGAGCCCGTTCCTGTCAGCCGCAGCGATTTCCGGACCGACAGGCTACAGCCGTTCCTGACCGTTCCTGTCAGCCGCAGGGATTTCCGGACCGACGGACTTCAGCCGTTCCTGACCGTTCCTGTCAGCCGCAGGGATTTCCGGACGACAGACTTCTGCCGTTCCTGACCGTTCCTATCAGCCGCAGGGATTTTCGGACCGACAGACTTCAGCCGTTCCTGACCGACGGACGTCAGCCGTTCCTGGCCGTTCCAGTCAGCCGCCGGAATTTCTTGACCGACAGACTACAGATGATCCAGTTACGTCCTTAAAGAGATCTACGCCACCTTAATTTACCAGTCCGATTAGGCCTGGAAAACGTTATCGTACTCGAGTTTTTTATGCGTCCTCGAGATAAGTAAGTTCTCGTGGACAGGTTCTCTTCTCCGTTTGTTGTTTTTCCTGCACGACCAGTTGGCGTGTCAGAACTTCTTTTTTTCGTGTGGGCCTATGCATTCTTTTTGTGTATATGTGTTTTTTTTATTTCTTCTATGTCCATCTACTAATCCAAATTTTTTTTTATATCTATGTGCTTAGGGGTAAAATAATAAAATTGTTACTGTTAGCCAGCTACAGGCAATCTTCGCTGCTGATACAGTTGGTGTGTATTCAACGAATAATGAGAACGTAATTTGAAATTAAAAAGTGATTCCTGCTAGGCAGAATAAAAGGAAGGTATGCCGATGCAGGTTTGTTTTGTTCAAGTATACAAAGTGTTTCACAGACGAATACAGATTTCTTGATTTTGTCATGCCAAGTTTGATGTTGTACATACTGCTGCCACCAAAACAAAACAAAAAAGAGGTCGATAAACGTCAATCAACGAAGTGTAAGACTTACACTCCAAAATTGATAGGTATTTCGAAAAAAAAAAAAATAAGGAGGAGAGGATCTAACGTATACTCTAGATTCACTTTCCTTTTGATTTTTACTATCTCTGGTTATTTTATTTTACTATGTAAATTATCTTCTTACTGAACGAGATGTTATTTCTCCCGCTGAATGAGATCTGGCAATGAGTGTAAGTCATGACGTGTGGTAGCCAGTATAAATAGGCGCATTCAACGATACGTAGGGTGAGCTGTTGTTTATGTGCCAGAGAGCGTTTGTTTATGTGGAGGAGAGCTTCTGTTTGTGTTACGTGAAAGAGCTTTTATGTGTAAAGAGATCTTCGTTTATGTGAGAGCCGGATATCGAGTAGTTGTGTGACCGATGAAGGGAGTGTGGATAAATAATAGAAGTTTACCAAATAAAAGATTGTCTTAGTAAGTACGTCTTTCTCAGTTCATAGTTTTGTCAGATCTCTGACTGGCTGTTAGGTTTATTTCATTAGTTGATTATTACTAACAACCAGCATAAGACTTTATTCATCTTAATTACTACTACAACATTACTAGCAGTTAAAAGTTTGTTCATTATTATCACTACACTACTAGCAGGAAAGTTTATTTATGACATAATTAACAAACAACAAGCATCAGAAGAAGCATTAGCTTAGAAGAAGCTATATTCATTATAATTCATAATTGAGGAAAGTGATATTCATTATAACGGTTTTTCGTTGCTCCGGCCGTATGTAAGCTCCTATGTGAGACATAAACGTGCTATACGCGGTTTGTCACTAAATATATTTCTTATTTTAGGCCGAAACATTTTCTTAAACTAATTTTGTGAAACTTACTGAACCTTCGCATAGGTTAGTTGTCATCGAGTATTTACAACTTCCCATGTCCATAACGTGTCGTGAGTAAGGCATGAACGGCGTGGCTGTCTCAGAGAAATGTTTGGGGAATGATAAGTTTTAAACGTATCTTTAAACACAGTGTGAAACACAAACAAGGTTAATGTGATTAAATTCGAGAGAGAGTAAGCCGTCACTTTCAGTGATATTTCCTGAAGTCTTGACTATGGCTGCTATAACTTTCTTCTTCGCTTGACCTTCTTTGGGAAACAACTTGGCCCTAACACTCTTCCCTTTTAATGCCAGTTAGATGATAAATAACGCCTTCAGTGGCATTTCGTAACATTACTGTTTCTAATCCTTGGAAAACAGGTGCATTTCACCGGCCCCCTCCCCCACCACGGAATTTTTTAATTTTTCAGACACCATTCGTTTGTACCACGTATGAACAGTAATGAACTCGGTTTTTTTCGTTTGAACCGCAATAGTTTTGGAGATATTTAAAAACAAAGGAAGGGGGGCTGCTGAAACGATAGCCCCCACCACGGAATTTTTAAATTTTTTTTGCACCATTCGTTTGTAGCACGTATGAACCGGAATGAACTCATTTTTTTTCGTTTGAACCGCAATAGTTTTTGAGTTATTTAAAATACAAAGTGGGAGGGCTGGTGAAATGGTATCAACCAAAAATAGAAATTTCAAATTTCAGCATAACCATTCGTTAATAAATCGTATGAACCGGAATGAACTCCATTTTCATCGTTTGAACCGCAATAGTTTTTGAGATATTTAATAAATAATATTGAGAATTTACATATAAATATAGGAGGCCGACCATTTTACCAGCCCCCACTATGGAAATTCAAAATTTCGAAATAGCCATTCGTTAGTAAATCGTATGAACCGGAATGAACTCCATTTTTATCGTTTGAACCGCAATAGTTTTTGAGTTATTTAAAAAACAAAGTGGGAGGGCTGGTGAAATGGTACCCCCAAAAATAGAAATTTCAAATTTCAGCATAACCATTCGTTAATAAATCGTATGAACCGGAATGAACTCCATTTTCATCGTTTGAACCGCAATAGTTTTTGAGATATTTAACAAATAATATTGAGAATTTACATATAAATATAGGAGGCCGACCATTTCACCAGCCCCCACTATGGAAATTCAAAATTTCGAAATAGCCATTCGTTAGTAAATCGTATGAACCGGAATGAACTCCATTTTTATCGTTTGAACCGCAAAAGTTTTTGAGATATTTAGAAAATAATATTGAGAATTTGCATATATACAGAGAGACCGAACATTTCACCAGCCCCCCACCATGGAAATTCAAAATTTCAAAATAGCCATTCGTCAGCAAATTGTATGAACTGAAAAGAACTTCATTTTCACCGTTTGAACCGCAATAGTCTTTGAGATATTTAAAAAATAATGTTACAGGCCTATCATTTCACCCCCCCCCTCATCATGGAAATCCAAAGTTCCGAAATAGCCATTCGTTAGTAAATCGTATGAACAGGAGTGAACAACATTTTTATCGTTTGAACCGCAATAGTTTTTGAAATATTTAAAAAATAATATTGCGAATTTGCATATATACAGTGAGACCGACCATTTCACCAGTCACCCCATGGAAATTCAAAACTTCAAAATAACCATTCGTTAGCAAATCGTATGAACCGAAAAGAACTCCATTTTCATCGTTTGAACCGCAATAGTTTTTGAGGTATTTAAAAAAGAATGTCGCAGGCCTACACCATTTACCCCTCCCCCTCATCATGGAAATTCAAAATTCCGAAATAGCCATTCGTTAGCAAATCGTATGAACCGAAAATAACTCCATTTTTAACGTTTGAACCGCAATAGCTTTTGAGATATTTAAAAAATAATGTTACAGGCCTGTCATTTCACCCCCCCCCCCTCATAGAAATTCGAAATTCCGAAATAGCCATTCGTTAGCAAATTGCATGAACAGGAATGAACTCCATTTTTATCGTTTGAACCGCAATAGTTTTTGAAATATTTAAAAAATAATATTGAGAATTTCCATATATACAGTGAGACCGACCATTTCACCAGCCACCCCATGGAAATTCAAAACTTCAAAATAACCATTCGTTAGCAAATCGTATGAACCGAAAAGAACTCCATTTTCATCGTTTGAACCGCAATAGTGTATGATATATTAATGATATATTAATTTACCACTTGGAAAATTCAAAATGAAGCAGACTAATTCATGTATACAATTGTGACATCAATATAATTCCTCTCAAAGAAGAACAACGCAAAAATTAATCTGCATGAGAATATGCTATCTGTAATGTTCTGGATTGCCTGAGATATTAGGGTAAGTGATCAGTAATGTTAGCAATTTCTTCTAAAGAAAATCACTTTTAGATATCTTGGAAAGCTCCGTACACATGCGTGTCTTATAAAGCTATAATTCTTAAATGATTTACCTCTATAAATTAAGCAAGTTTATTTCTGCAAATGAAAATTTCTGAATCTTTCAAGAATGCATTTAAGTAAATACATGTTCTTGAAGTAACATAGAAATACATAAAATAGATAACCTGAATTAAGTGTTAATGTGCACAATTTAATGCCTAAAAATTGGGTTATAATACCCCCCACCCTTTATGTAAGTTTGTAAGAATATCTTACAAATACGTTATATTGAGGCCTGCTTTGTTACGAATTTTAAAGTGGTTCTCTCTTGAGTCAGGATGTATTTACATTCCGATACATAACAAGTTTCTCAATTAATTTACGAATAAACATATGTATGTTCAAATTTCTCTCAGAAGCTAGAAATGTTGCAGCTTTTTTGACAGGAAAATAAACATTTTTTTTCCGATGGTAAAACAAGAACCTACGTATTGTAAACGTCAATGACTTTGAACATTGTTTAAAATAGGACGAAATTTCTGAAATATTTTTTTCTCTATACGAATTAAAAATGTTATGGAATTGTTATTTTTAAACAATACACAGGGTGTTTATATCTGTTTTATTGTTATATTTTTTCGTCTGAATTCTACAGTTGCAATATTTTCCTCTCCACAAAATTATCTCAAAATACCATCCACAGAATTAAAATTGTGTACTACTCGATTTATAATGACGTGACTGTTTAGGAAGAAAATACTTTTTAAACAGAAAGAATATTCTATTTAGGTTGGAAATAATGCGCAGCTTAAATAAAATTCAAGCGGCGAATTTATTTTTCAAATTTCCATACTTAATCTTATCGCGTGCAGATTAAAAATAGTTTTACTTAGCAGAAACAAATTTTATGCAAATACATGCAACTTTTTTTGTCTGAACGAATATGGACATATCAGTTTCTGTGTTCCCACGAAAAATAGATGGAGAATATTATCGTGGTATCATGGCAGTGGTCTTACGAATATCGAGAAAATAACAAAATATGTTAACACAGAGGCCACGCATCTGCATTATGTTAACATAGATGGAGAATATTATCGTGGTATCATGGCAGTGGTCTTACGAATATCGAGAAAATAACAATTATGTTAACACAGAGGCCACGCATCTGCATTGATCTAAAGCACAGTATATAGCAGTCAGTCAAAGCAGTACTGTTATGTTGTCGAAACGCATGCCTTTTTTCTGTGTGATTCGGACTGACTGTCTCAAGAAATGGTCTCTAATCCACTCACTACACGCGCGCCATCTACATACTCTTCCCAATAATGTGGCCTGGTGACCCAAATAAACGAAGCGTATTTCAGTATATTTTCAGACAACATTTCTCTCAAAGGAATTGAATTGGTACTTCTTTGTTCATTTACTTGTGTACACCACATGTATTAAATGTCGGGAAAGTGTATTTTGCTTCATAATTAAGCTTCCGAAAGAAGCATTCTCGTTGCGCATATCCCCTGACTTACCTCAAATACACTGGCGGAAAGTGAAAAAAGAACACCAAGAAGGAGACGTCTGATACCAACGAAATTTATACAGCATAATAACGGAATACAGAGGATAACGTGATCAAAACATCATGACAAAATACAACTGTATTTGCTGGTAAACTGAAAAATAACATTTCCATGTAACATGGTTAATACGAGGTTGAACCGCCATGAACTGCGTCACACTGTGCAATTCTGGCATGGAGTCTGTCGTACAGATGTTGGATGTAAGTTTGGGGTATTGAGTTCCAAGCATCCTCAACCTGGATGCGTAAATCGGGATGGTCGTGGCTGGCCGTTGAGACCGGGTAAGTCGTTGTCCCATAAAATCCCACACGTGCTCAATGAAGGACAAATCCGGTGAACGTGCAGGCCATGGAAGTTGTCTCACACCTTGAAGTGAATACTGCATTGCACGTGCCGTGTGTGGGCGTGCGTTATCTTGCTGGAAAACATGACGATGGACAGACCTTACAAATGGCACAACAACGGGCTGAATGATGTTGTTGATGTAGCAGGTGCTGTTTAACGCACCCGGTACAAACAATAGTTGTGTACGGGAGTGGTAGCTGATCGTTCCTCACACCAGGAGACCAAGTTTATACATTGTGTGTCGCTGGCGGATGAAAAAAGGGTGGAGACGCTCATCTGTGCGTCTGTGAACACGCATATGACCATCGGAGGCTCCCAAGCAGAATCTGCTTTCATCGCTGAACACGACAGATCGCCAATGCGTTCTCCAGTGCAGACGTTTGCGACACCACTGCAGCCGTTCCTGACGGTGGGCTGGAGTCAGAGGTACACATGCCATAGGCACACGTGCACGTAGTCCTGCATCCAGTAGACGGTTGCGGATTGTTCGCACAGTCACCTCAGGTGCAACGGCCGCTCGGATTTGCGCCGCAGTGGATGATCTGCTTGACAACGCCGCTCTTCTTATGCGTCGATCGGTCCGCTCATCAGTCCGTCTGTGTCTCCAGGTTTCACGTGTTCTCTTGTGGAAATGTTCCTCATACCATCTACGCCACCATCGTACCACCACTGATATTTCCCGTCCAATTCGCTCCTCAATCCGACGATACGACCACCCGGCCTCGCGGAGTACGACTAGACGACCTCGCTCAAAGTCCGATAACTGCTGAAATCATACACGTGTTCCATGTCCAGGCAAAGCAACTTCTTCAGGGTCTTCTCACGTGTCCGTACGCCGACGACTGATTATATTCACTTCGCCGTACTCCTTAAATACCACCGACGATATTTTGCATATTATGCCGTGCTGTGGAGTAAGCGCACACCGTTTGATCTCGAACTTAACATCACACCTACGTAAACTCGACCCCATTAACATATATAAATTTCATGATCGTCCGCCAATTTCTTCTTGGTGTTCTTTTTTCACTTTCCGCCAGTGTAGAAATCACATCAGAATGCAACTGCACAAGCCTTTATGATAAAGTGATTTTAACACTTTAAAAAGTAGCATTTCTATTTGTTTTCTCTGTGGAACTAAAGTAAAATGCTCCACCATGATATTTCTGTATCATACAAAGACATTTTAAGAAATAAATGTCTTTATTCATAATAAATCATTATTTTAAATATTTTACTTAAAACTATGAGCTCGATACACTAAATTCCTGAAAACTGTTTGTTCGATTATTTTAAGACAATGAAGCTCTTTGATTAACAATCGTAACAGAAAATTGTTCCAAAAAGTTCAGTTACTTTGACAGCATATTGTTTCCATTCTTTTTGCGCATTTATGGCTCTTAAAATCCCGTTCGCTCGAAGTTTTTAAAATCCTGTGCAGTGGATAAAATACTCTAAACTACGAAAAAGAACATACAAAAACAAATGCTCGGCACATTCCCATTTCCTTTGTACATTGTTTGAAAAATATTCACCGGGAATTTCTTCCTGCTAACAACACACTGTTGGTACTCTCGCTGGCAATGTGTATCATAAAAAACTTGAAAACTTTAGATAACCTATGGTTGGTACATTATATTCTTGAAACAGTTGTCGAAAATCACCTAACACGATCTTGACCCGCCAAATAAATCAGTGTAAACGTTTATACTTTACAAGCAGGGAAATTTGTCGTCGACTCCTGCCGAGGTGCAAACAGCAAAACATTTCAGAACTGCTTTCCTCACTGGTAATTTAAGGATACTGGCCTGGAGATCCAAGATTCAGCCTATAATGAAAAGGAAAAATTTCGAAACTGCGTCTAAGAAACTATAAAGTCTTGCCGTCTATTCCTAATAGTGTTCAGTGCCATAATAGAAATTAAGATTTTGTTGACACAATATTTGACTTAATAGCAGTAGACCACGTAGAGAGTTCAGATGACCAGAAAAGGGATGAGAATGGACACCTAATCATAAACGAGTGAAAAAACGAGAAGTTTGTCGTTGAATTACGAGGCTATTTAATGCAACAAATTAGTAAAGGCAGTCTTTACCTGCTCTAGATATCTGTGCTGATTTTGTTTATTCTATATGTGGAAGGCATCAGGTTATACTTGGTAAATTTGTTGACCTTATGAAAATGAAGAATTTGTTGACGCAATGTTGACCAATTAGTAGCAAAACACCTAGAGGGATCAGATGACCACGAAATCAGTGAGGATGATATACTTATCATCAGCCAGTGACAGACAGGAACTCTATCGTTGTATTATGAGGTCATTTTATGCAAAAAAGCCATGAAGGCATTGTTTACCTGCTCTAGATATCTATGCTGATTTTGTTCACTCTGTATGTAGTAGGTCTCAGGGAATCCTCGGTAAATTTGTTGAAGTAAAGAAAATGAAGGTTTTGTTGACACAGTGTTGACCAATCTGTAGAAAAACACCTAGAGGGATCAGATGACCAGGAAATCCATGAAAACGACGTACCTATCATGTGCGAGTGACAAACAGGAAGTTCATCGTTGAATTACGAAGTCATTTCACGCCAAAAAGCAATTATGGCTGTCGTTACCTGTTCTATATATTTGCGCTGATTTTGTTCATTCATAGTATGTATTTAGAACATGTCAAGGTATCCTCGGTAAATTTCTCCAACGTATGAACTATTAGAGACTACTGCACATGCTTGTGTGACAGATGCAGATGTTCATTTATATTAAGATTGTTTAAGCGCAAATTATTTTTAATATTTTTACCGCATTTCTTTTTAAATTCATATGTATATGTCGACTTTGTATTCAGTTAATGGTAGTTTAAAACCATTTGAGGTATCGACTGGAGACGAAAGGTGGATAAAGTTTAAAATAATTGGGGCTGCCGCTGAATTGGAACAAAATGTTTTAGCCCCAATGTGACCCAATTATTATAAATTTTCTCCATGAATAAATTATAAGCTTATAATTTATTAATGAAAAAATATATTTCGAGTGGAAGTTTATAAACGTGAAAGTTCTGAATATTCAATAAAAAGTTCTACGCCAAGATATTTCGCATTTTTAGTATAGTTATACTATTTTGAATATTCTGAATATTTTTCTGAAATTTGAATCATCTTAGGGAATTTGTTAAAGAGTTATATTGATAATATATCTGTGTCGATTTTCTTTTTGGAAACACTAATTTTATTTCATTTTTAATGGAATCCATATTTTACTACAATGTGTAGCACAAGTAATGCTGGAGGTAAACTTAATGAAGAAAAAAATACACGACATATCGTACATTAATGGAAACGGCTGCAGCCTAATCAAAATACTTTTATGACTGGAACGGAATCCAAACAAAACTGATTTATTTAACGAATCGGCTTTCTTAAAAGTTTGGTGTGAAGAGCAATATCAAACAGGTTCAGTCCATAAACGTTGTTTTATATAAAAGCATTCTTTGTACGAAGTACACCAGCAGCTGCCAACGATATTTTAAGTTTTAATTTACATGTGCCCAAGTTTTTTCTGAGTGAACTCCTGTTATTGTTTTTTTTAATTCTTAACGATCGTGAACTTAGAAATGAAAAAATATAACCTTCTTCTTCACCAGTCAAGTCAAGTATGTTGCAGAGTAAGGGTTGAGCTTCCCCCGGCTCCGTATTATATACCATGAAAAGGATATACGACCAAATGTTATTACTAATATGTAGTGTTAGATATCTTGTAGCAAATTGATTTGTAGATTAAGTTGACAACATCATTAGAAAGGCTGAATTAAACTTCAAAACTATAGTTGTATCCAGGTACTTCATATAAGTGAAATCTTCAGTCTTTGGAGTCCTTTTGCCGATTCCGTCTAGAAGAC
Organism: Macrothele yani; assembly: GCA_039090855.1. Taxonomy (NCBI): domain Eukaryota; kingdom Metazoa; phylum Arthropoda; class Arachnida; order Araneae; family Macrothelidae; genus Macrothele; species Macrothele yani. Next base: position 49,700,104 of record CM077018.1, on the reverse strand, counting down.
AGGTACTCTTGCTAGTGAAATAATTATTTTTTGCCTTGGAATGTGGTACGTGAAATATTTTTTTGTCTACATGTTCATATTTACTTAATTTATTCTGACTGAAACTGAAGAAATAGTAGAATACCAAATTCTTGAATAAGGTGCAAGTGTGCTGCCCTCTGGTGTGACATCCACAAGTTGATAATTACCTGATATATATATATTTTTTTTTCTTTTCGGATGTTACATTATGACCACAAGAAGTAAGCAAAATATATCGAATAAATTGGGAAGTAGTCCGTGTTTGGATCGTTCTACTAACCCAGTTAACATGGAACTAATTTTGAAATCACTACAAGATATCAATGAAAAGATTGACTCCACAAACCTAAAAGTTAGAAATGATCTAAGACAGGCTTTGGATGATATAAACAAAAAATTGGAACCTATTTTGGAATTGAAGAGAGAACTGACGGAATGTAAGGCATCTATAGAACATATGTCGACAAACTGTGATTTAGTTTTAGAACAACTGGAGTCATTTAGGAAAGAAAATGAAGGGTTAAGGATTACACAAAATAATCTCTTGCAGCAGATGAAGTTGAAACAACTTGAATTGAATAAATTACAATGTGACTTTAATGAATTGGTGCAATATTTAAGTAAAAAAATCTGGAATTTCATGGTCTTGATTTGACTCATATTCAAGATGAAAAATAACTCAGAAATTACATGAGTACATTGGCAGAAGCATTTGCTGTACACGATTTCAATTTACAGGATATTGACATTATATATCCCTTAAAATCATATTCTTTCAAAAAACCTAATGCTAATGTGCTTGTTCAGTTTTTGTCCAGAACTTCAAGGGATAGCTGGCTTGATAGGAAGAGATCCATTTATACAATTGTGATTTTACTAGTATTTTGCCCAAAACTCGTATATTTATAAATGAAAATCTTATTCCACCATATAAGGAATTATTCTGGCATGCTAGAAGACTGCTACATCAGGGATTAGTGGGATCCGTTTCAGTTAATAATGGACATATCTATGTCAGGAAAAATGACTCATCACCAAGAAAAATATAATTTCTATGAATGATCTGACTGAGTTTGGTTTACCATCTACTTCCACTGATTCTATTGGTGTATGACTTTGGTATGGGAACTGACAAATGTAAACTGTATATGGTTTGTTATTATTATTCTACTTTATTATGTTTTATTCCTTTCATTTCTTGATTTGCTGCATTGGACAATTGTACAGAATTGCTTTTGTACTGTGTAATCAACTTATATAATATATCAGTAATTTCTACAGGTCATTGGAAATGTTTGATGACCTATTTTCACCTAGCCATTACTTGTGTATTTGGGCTGGATGTTTGATATGAGAGCAAAGAAATCTGACTTATATTTGTTCGGATGCTATTAGTTTATAGTATCATTTCCTTATTATTTCTGGTTTTATTACATTACACCATCATACTTAATTATTGTTTTTATTTGGAAGAAAAGAAGAAATTATAAGGTGTATAGAGGCTATTTTCTTATACCTAACTTCTATCTTATATTTGCATGTTATTGGACTTGATTGATGACAGATTCCATCACAGTCATTAGCTCTGTTTAATCATTGGAATTTGGGCATGGGAACTCAGGGGTTTGCCTACTTGTCAAATTTTTATAATTATTGAAATTTTAGTATGGTAATTTGAAATTTGAACTGTATTTGGTTGGCTATTTTTGTTCTATATTTTTGACTCCCTCCCTTTCTTAATTTATTATATTTGACTGCACTGCTGTTTAGCGGTTAGTGATCACTGGGAGGTATCAGGGAATTTGTACTGTGTATAGAGGTTACTGATACATATAGTTTTGACGGTCATTGAAGTTCCTAGTGACATATTCCTCTCCTGTTATGTGAGCATACCTATTGGAATTTTGGTATGGGAACTGAAAAACTTGAATTGTATCTGGTTTATTACTATTATTTTTTACTAGTATATTTTGCTCATTAATTTACAGATTTGTTGATCACTGGGAGGAAGTGGGGAATTTGTATTACATATAGGGACTATTCAGATAAACACAATCTTTATTTAATTCCTCTATGTCATGAGAGTTGCTAAATTACATTCTTTTATCCAGTCACTGAATATGTTTAGCTACTGGAATTATGACATGTTAATTGATAAAAATGAATTGTACATGGTCCCTTATTATTAGTAACCTTTTTTATTTTATTCCCTTCATTGTTTGGTTTATTAATTGATTATACCGCAGAATTGTTCATTATTGAGGGAAATATAGAATTTGTACTGTGTAATGAGGTAATTAATTATTGAGTTCTTGTATGTCACTGATTATAACTATTGGAGAATGTCTTGATGTTTACATGGTACTTTGAAGATATTATGCTATGCAGCAATAACTAACTGTTAGAATTTTTTTATTGCTTTTGCCAAAATAATATATAGATATAAGACGATAAGGTCAATTAATTATTAATTGGTGCAGGGGTGGCCACTATCTTGTGGGATTCTCAAATAGTGCTTAGGGAGGTGACGTAATCTTACAAAACTACTTGGGGTACATTTATATATGACTATTAATTATTATTCAGTACAGCATTTTAATGATACAATATCTAATAACCATAATAAATCTCTAAATATTATTCATCTTAATGCCAGATCCTTAGTCAATAAGATATCTGATCTAGAGGTATTAGTTAAACTATTAAGTTATCAAATAGACATAATTTGCATTTCGGAAACATGGTTTCCTTCTGAAGACTATTGTTTACATCTCCCACTCTATCAGACTTTCAATAAAAATAGGACTGAGTCTAGAGGAGGAGGAATTGCAATTTTTGTTAAAACAAATAATTTGGACTACACCGAAATTGAAGAATTGGCATTTATTAATTCTGATATTCAAATTATTACAACTGAAGATCAATATAAAATAATTTCAGCCTGCTTTCGTCCACCAACAGCGAACCCTTCTTTATTTATTGAAATATTTACTGATATACTTAATTATATAAATTTTACAAAGAAAAAAGGACCGTTACTTGGAGACTTCAATATTGATCTGTCACGGAATCTTTCATACCCACGAGAATTTAATTCTGCAATTGCTACTGCAGGATTTTATAACACTATTCTTTCAGCTACAAGAATAACTCAATATACGGCCTCAATTTTGGATCTATGTATAGCAAATATACCATCGGAATCTATTTTATCGGGTATTCTTAATTTTTATTTCAGTGATCATCTACCAATTTTCTTAATTTACACATATAGTGATGTACAAACATCTAGACCAACAAATACTTTCACTCGAATTATTAATGAGAATAATACGAATCTATTCATAAACCTAGTACAAGATACGAACTGGGATGTAATAATGCAAATCCCTAATCCTGATGTGGCTTATAATTTATTTTAAATAACTTTGAAGAGCTTGTACAATAAGGCTTATCCATTTAAAAGAACCACGTCTAAATCCAAGGAAGAGCGGAAATCTTGGCTAACAAGGCACTGTCTGAATCAGAAAAATAAAAATAATAAACTGTACATACAATTTTTAAAATCAAGGTCACAAATTGATTATAATATTTAAAAACAATTTGAGATAGTCTCAATTCCTACATTAGAAAATTAAAAAAGAGATTATTATTTTAATATTTTTTCTAAAAATAATCCAAAAGTAACCTGGAAGCACTTAAACATATTATTAGGTCGTAGGAATGTACCAAAGACTTCGATTCACCTCACTCGAAGTAACATCAAAATCACTGATCAAACTGAAATTGCTAATCAATTTAATATTCATTTTATTGTATCACCACAACGTATGATACAACAACTTCCTAAGCTGAACGATCAACATTTACCTCATTACTCCAACTCATACACCTTAAATTCAATGCATACTTTGGAAATTACTAGAACCGAATTAATCTACCAACTGCAGAATATTAACATAAATACAAGACCAGGTCCAGATGATATTTTTCCCAAAATTTTAAAAACTATAACTTTTTACATTGTTATTCCCCTATTATCATTTTTTATTCCATTCTAGCTACAGGTATTTTCCCAGACTCGTTAAAACTTGCAAAAATTACCCCTGTCTTTAAAAAAGGTTCTTTGACAGATATTAACTATCGACCTATAGCTAAATTATCCATGTTTGCTAAAATTTTTGAAAAATTACTATTTGTTAGACTATTTGCTTATATTGAAAAATACGAAATTTTGCACAAAAATCAATTTGACTTTTTACCAAATTCCTCAACAAAAATCGCCCTTTTACACTTAAAAGATAAAATTCAATCTAATTCTATTAATAATAAATTTACATTGGGACTTTTCATTGATTTATCAAAAGCATCTTATACTTTAAATCATAACTTATTATTATCAAAATTGTATGCAATTGGTATTCGGGGTACATTACATAATCTCTTTAGAAACTATCTCACTGGTCGCCAGCAATATACAGAAATTGAACATACCAAATCTAACTTATAATCAGTCATTTCAGGAGTCCCTCAGGCCTCGGTACTTGCTCCATTAATATTTAATATTTATATTAATGACTTCTGTACCTGTTTACACAATTCAGATATTATTTTTTATGGAGATGATGCAACCATATTAATACATGGAAATGATGTTGAGACACTGGTGCGACAACTACAAGTCCGTTTTATATCTATCACTAATTGGTTAACTAAAAATGATCTGGCTATTAATATTAACAAAACAAAAGTAATTATTTTTTCAAGTACGTCAACCCCTATTTCCTTAATTCAGAATAATAATTTACTCGGATCATCTATAGAAGTGGTTCAAAATCATAATTATCTCGGTATCATTATTCAGCACGATTTAAAATCGAATTCACATGTTGACTATCTATCTAATAAGATCTCAAGAAATATAGGGGTTATTAGTAGTGCAGTCGCCAATTTAACCCCAAAACTAATTATTTTATTATACTATACTTTAATCCAGTCTCATCTAATCTATTGTATATCTGTTTGGGGATCGACTACCTTATATAATATGAAAAAACTTCAGTCGTTACAAAATATATTCATAAGACTATTACAATTTAAACTACAAAATACTCAATTTTCAAATAGTCTTTCAGGCTAGACTCAGTCCAAATGATTTTAATATACTAACTATTCAACAATTGCATATCTATAGTATAGGTAAACTGATGTTTTTGAGAATAAAAACTGGTTACTACCAAGATTTAATTTCAATAAGTACTCGTGGTCATGTCCCATACACAGCAGAAACTTGTCAAGTAGCCTCGGCGGCAGTGGGTCCCTTGTTAAACTCGAAGAGAACCAGATGTCGGAAATGTTGATTCCTCTCTGCGTGACACTTCACACTTCCGAACCTGAATACCAAAAACACCATTAGCCACAATCACACATCGCAATGAGATTTGCATGCACGATATTACTGGCTAGATTTTGGTACACTACTGGCTATCTGCACCGTAACTACTGACCTAGAAATAAAACAACCCAATAATTTAATCAAAATCTGTGCAAATTTACTTTCAACCCAATATTTTACCTATTCTGTCCACATTTACATCAACCCAATAATTTAATTGAATTCTGTCCACATTTACATCAACCCAATAATTCAATCGAATTCTGTTCACATTTACTTTCAAATAACTTTTTCGGTAAGAGAATAACGCGTCAGCACTGCAGAACGTTTAAAGACTGCATTTCATTGAAGCACATTTCAGGATAATTTAAAATTAAAGTCACATTGTTAAATTGTTAACTGTAACCAAAACATCGCGTAATACACGGTCGATTCCCATTATTATGACCAGTAGCTAATAACGGAGTAAACGCCATGTGCATCGCGGACAGCAGGTAGGCGGGCTTCGAGTGGCTCAGTAAGATGTTAGATGGTGTTCACAAATATGTGGAGCCATGCTGATTACAGTGCATCTGACAGTTGCTGGTGGATGCGTGGTGGAGGGCAAAGCAACATGATCCACAGGTATAAGTGAACCCAGAGAATGCAACGAAAACATTCCCCACACCATAACGCTGCCTCCACCAGCTTGTGTTCTTCCAGCAGTGGTTGAACACTGTTTGTTCTCCGATGTTTCTCGCCTTATACACCAACGTCCATCCGTTCGATGAAGCTAAAAACGCGACTCATCGAAGAAACTAATCCTTTGCCAAGCAGTGGATGTCCAATTTCGATATTGCCGTGCAAATATAAGCCTTTTCTCTCAATGCACCTTCGTTGACATAGGTGCAGTGACCATCCGTCAGCATCGGGGACCAATAGGCAGCAGGGTTCACTGAAATGTCGTTTTAGACACACTTCCGGTAGACACCTGGTTCATTCGGCCAGTGCGTTGCTCCGCTGTAGCATGTCGAACGGGACTCGCGCATATTCGTAGCCGACGTTCACCTCTCAAATCAATGGCACGTGGTGCTCCGCATTTTTTACGTTACTTATTTTCAATTATGTCGTTTCTCCAATCACGATACACTTTAACAACATCAGCCCTCGAACAGTTAACAAACTGTGCTATTTCAGAAATACTGCCACCCTTGGCCCGAAAACGGATAATCATCCCTTTTTTGCAAATCTGATAAATCGTATCTTTTGTTCATGACAGCAACAAGTGATATATTTACCTAATCCTTACAATATACTTTATATTCCCTCCAAGCTAGCTCACGACACATGTCTTCTTTCAGTGGCTATGCGCTGTTGACGTCAAAAGTAGGAGGTGGTCGCAATAATGCGATTCGACTGTATATATAGTAAGAAGAATTATATTTAGTCCCGATTTCCGCTGTAGAGTCAACATATATTATCAATCCCTTCGGTTGAAAAGCAATAAATACGAACTCGCTATAATGTGTTCTTTTTTAGATGAGATATGATAAAAGGCATGTAGTCAAATCGCAGATACTGAGTATAAACCGCTGGTAGTCTCCAAAAAATATCAGTGACCGAAGTTGTTGCCTCTGAAGTGAATGAGAGTCAAGGTCCTTGATTTTATTTTATCTTTTACTTAGTCCTATTGATCACCTACAATATTTCTTCGCCACATTGTGCTGACTAGGCGTTTTAAACGTTTCGGAACGTCACGTCATTTATAAAATGGAAAAGAAATTAAAGATCCTGTACCTCACAAAACCCATTTTTATTAACACCAGTTTCTATTCCACCCCCATTAAAAATTAAATGTGCTTCTTTCTCCTTCCTGGTTTTATCCATATTAAAAGTGAACTAACACAAATGCTATTCGATATGTCAATCAATGTGAAGATCGTGCGATACACACGATCTTCACATTGATTGACATATCGAATAGGCAGTTTTAGATAAAATATATAATTTTGAATTGTAACTAAGAAACAACTCAACATTCCAAGCAGAAGCTCACCACAGAATGTTGAGCACTGTATGTTCAGAAAGCAAATGAACGTGAATTGTTTAATTTTAATTTACCGAGGAAATGTAACTATTTTGGCGTGCAAATCTTGGGTGTTTCACTTGCAGATTATATATGTTTCACTTGCAGAATATATCTGCAAGTGAAACACACAATCTTGTGACGATTTTTATAACGCAAGCGGATCAGTAGAAAGACGATGCGTATGCAAATTTCCGAAATGTGATGTCGCAGGTAACATGACAGCCCTGAAATAGATATAAGGAGCATCTCGCTGCAAGGCAAGAAACGGAAAGCGAAAGTATGCGGCGTTGTAAAAAGGTTCGAGTGGTTTGTTAATGTATCGCAGCCAAGAAAATGTCCACAAGGAGACATTTCGATGATTTTACGCGTGGTCAAATGATCGGAAAGCTGTAGGAGGGGCGAACCGTAATTAGTATCACCGACGTGTTCGGCGTGATCCATAGCATTGTTTCATGTTCTTGGAAGACCTTCCAAACGACAGGAAAACCTGTTAGAAAGTTTGATGGTGGTCGGTTACGTAAAACAACAGCAAGAGATGACCGATATATGGTCTTACAGGCCAAACGTGTTCGACGTCAGACAGGGGGCAATATTGCAAAGCACCTGCAGATGACCACAGGACGCGCCGTTTCGCGGTTCACTGTTGCCGGACTTCTACATAAAGATGGAATATTTTCCCGACGACCTGAACGTTGCATCCCATTAAAGCCTACCGATCGAAGACATCGATTGCAGTGGTGTAAGGACAACAAGAATTGAACCATAAAATAATGGGGTACGGTACTTTTCACGGATAAGAGTCGTTTCAATAGCACGAGTGATTCTGGACGTCAGCTGTTCTAGAGAGAGATAGGAACACTTTATCGACCGGCTAACATTACCGAAAGAGATCGTCATGGCTGTGTTTGTGTGTCGTCTGGGGAGGAATTACGCGGAATGGCCGTACTGAGCTCCAAATTTTCGAAGTACTTCCGTAACCGTAAACCGCTACTGCGATGAGGTGCTCCTTCCTCTATTGCGAAGTGCCATTGGTTCCGAGTTCGTGTTTATGAAAGATAACGCGAGACCCCATCGTACACGTGCAGTAGATGATCTGTTGAAAAGTGAGGATGTCACTCGTATGGACTGGATTGCGCCTTCCCGGATCTAAATTCCATAGAATATATGTGGTACGCACTGGGGAAACGTCCTGCGGAACGCCCACATTCTCTGGAAAATGTCCATCAGTTGAAACCTGCACTACGAGAGGAATGGGCAAAGTTGTCCCAAGAATTCATCGATATCTTCGTGTTAAATATGGCCAGACGTTGCAACGCATCCATTGTTGTTAGGGGACAAAATATTCCTTACTGACGACAACCTCTTTGCTGTAATCAATCTGTGGAAACATTAGCGCTGTACCATGATGTGTACTGCTTTACAATTATTTCTCAATAAAGTCCCAAGGTACACTTTTGTATTTAGTTTCTTCCATGTGTATGTTCATTCCCCTTTTGGTACATACTGAGGTCTATGTCATATAACATTCATCTATCCATAATGCTTCATTGCGAAGTTTCGGTGAAAACTCGAAAGATCCTTACGTTTTACACGTTAGTGTACTTAAGTTTACGAAATAAAATAAAAATTGTTGCAAGTTTTATAATTTTGCATGCAGTAAATTCCGTACAAAATAATACTTTTTAAAAGGAATACTTTTTGAGTGTAATCTGAATCTCAAAGTACACAAAAAATGGTACAAATCTTTATTTAAAAGCACACACGGTGGTGCTTACCTGAAAGAAGTAAATATTTGCTCTCCCGTAAGTATGTGCAAAATGGTTATGTTTTTTTAGTAAATGCCACCTTAACTCCATTGTATGGCACAGCTTGTCTTAAATTCTAAAATTACCTTTATTTAAAATCACTATCTGTGATGGTACAAATACGTAAGATTTGTTAATGGATAATTGCGACGTACGTGTAGAAATGTTACGTTTCCGATAAACGAAATGCAGCTTTTACCATATTTATGTCAATTATTATTTTCACCAGCATGTAATTATGACACAATACGAATTAATGAATAATTTTTTCACAAGTGCATTATTTTAAATGTTTTCGGATTAGAGAAATCCATGAACACTAAAAGAAAGTATTTGAATGATTCGAATAGCGCAAATCTAAAGTTGACACAGATCTCCATAACATGAGAGTTTATTTTCAATTTCGGGTAAGTTTATTGTCCTGGGAGCTGTAACGGCAGCAAATTAGAACGGAAATTGTGAGATATAGTTTTTGTTTCAACTCCATTTTGATGCACCTTTCAAGTTTTCTGAGATGATACATGCGGCACAGTGAACCAAACGCAGTTAAGTAACGAGTACTCATTGATGACATCAATGAGCATATCAAGTTAAAATGAATCCCTTATGCGGTTCTTCGTGTTCTCCACATTTATCTAGTGTATTATTCCGAACAAATACGCCACTTAAATTTGTTTTCACTTTCTTTTGAAACCATGATCAATCCATCATTGTTGTCTAAACGCGCAAGTTAGAATAAAAAATCTTAGTTACGTACAACGGTTTTACCTTTTCATCCTCTCAATAATCACGTGACTGTTTCGAAACTGCGATCATTTACATAAACTTACAATTAATACCCAATGAGAATTTCGCATGGCTATCTGACCAACACTAACTGGTGCAGCATTTTCTATATCGAGTAGTGTATTAACTTGAAGCCGTGCATAAATAGAGCATTCAAATTATTTCTATACATAAACTGTGAAAACTAATGAAATGTGGTAAGTTTTCCCAACATGTTCGACTGCTCAAGGATAAAGAGATTAGAAATTTTCGAAATACACGCAACCGACACCAAATGTAAATATTACGTGCAGTTAGAATAAAAAATCTTAGTTACGTACAACGATTTTACCTTTTCATCCTCTCAATAATCACGTGACTGTTTCGAAACTGCGATCATTTACATAAACTTACAATTAATACCCAATGAAAATTTTGCATGGCTATCTGACCAACACTAACTAGTGCAGCATTTTCTATATCGAGTAGTGTATTAACCTGAAGCCGTGCATAAATAGAGCATTCAAATTATTTCTATACATAAACTGTGAAAACTAATGAAATGTGGTAAGTTTTCCCAACATGTTCTACTGCTCAAGGATAAAGAGATTAGAAATTTTCGAAATACACGCAACCGACACCAAATGTAAATATTACGTGCAGTTAGAATAAAAAATCTTAGTTACGTACAACGATTTTACCTTTTCATCCTCTCAATAATCACGTGACTGTTTCGAAACTGCGATCATTTACATAAACTTACAATTAATACCCAATGAAAATTTCTCATGGCTATCTGACCAACACTAACTGGTGCAGCATTTTCTATATCGAGTAGTGTATTAACCTAAAGCCGTGCATAAATAGAGCATTCAAATTATTTCTATACATAAACTGTGAAAACTAATGAAAGGTGGTAAGTTTTCATAACATGTTCGACTGCTCAAGGATAAAGAGATTAGAAATTTTCGAAATACACGCAACCGACACCAAATGTAAATATTACGTGCAGTTTAATATTCCTAAAAAATAATATAACAAATATGAAAATATTTGGTCTAGTTAGAAGAAAAATATGGATTAGAAGTTTTCGTGCAAACTATAAATACATAATCTGATAAGCATAAAAGAGATCTTACTGAATATCTATTACACTTCAAGTTGAGCTGAGACAACTTAAAGAATAGTAGTAATTGTAAAAGGGTGTACTCCACAGTGCAGTTCATGGACAGGATGTTTGACAAAGTTGGCTTTAATCACATATTCCGAGAAGCTGAGGTCTGCTTTCCTGTTAATGGAGTACGCTTTGTTACGAGCTATAAATATGGTCCCTCACTGGGAAGAAGGCTATACAACTATAAGGAAATGGCAACATTAAAGAAAAATTCTGAATCATCAAAAACTCTACCTTGCCACTGTGAAGAAAGTGACCTAACAGCTTTTGTTGATGAACATCACGGTCATATAGTGACAGGTAACATAGATATTGGGCAGGACAAAGGATTACGTTCACTAATAGCACGAGGTGCTAATTTCAGAACTCAAAGAGGCCATACTTGGGTACAACTTATGATTGGCATAAGAACAAATTTGATAAAATTTGCCATGCATATATCATCTAGGTTTCAGGTAACATACCCTGCATTCTTTGAATGGATATGTAAAACCCTGGAGCTTATCAAGACAGTAAAATCTAAATTCTAGTACTTACATCATGACAAGCTACACAGAAGTTTTTCAAAACAAATTCAAGTACTTAGGGAGAGATTCACCATGGTACCTATTGATAAATCGAAGAATAACATATCCTTCATTTGTTAAAGAATCTACTTCAATATTATTATGGACTGAACTTGCAGATAGTGAAACTTATTCACAGGTAGCTCAAGGCAGTATGGAGATCATGAAAAAAATAGTAGCTTTGCACAAGAGATTAAAAATAAAAACTTACAATTTGAACTTTCCTTTTTCATACACACTCAAAAATTTTCACAAATCTCCTGTTGCTTTTCGCTTCATAACTTCGGCAAGAAATTGTTATTGAGGCCAGGTTAGTGCACTATTTGAAAATAAATTAAAAATAATCTTGCAAAATATATCAGAGTCCTGGATTATTAACAACAATAAGCCGGTCTTAGAATTTATACATACACTTCAAAAGGATTCTTTAACAACAATAGATGCCTATGACTTCCAAAGCCTGTTTACTAGCATTGGTATTGGATACTTACATAAAATATGTGAAGAGCTCTTTCAGGAGTTCAACGAGGTAATCAATATGAAGTGTGAAGACTGGCAATTTATTCAAACACTGTGTCTTGATAATACACTGCTGGACAATTGCTAAGGACGGATCATAAACGGCTATATAGCGCATAAAAAAGTAAGTGTGGTTGGATGCCAAGTGAAGTAAAATAATGTCAGAATGCCAGGACATTACAAGAAAGACAATTTATTGTGCTCTGAAATCCAGAAGGCTTTGGAACGTGTTCAAGGGACAAACAGGCCATTTTGTGCAGAAAACGTAAACGTGAAAAAAATGCAATTAACGTCCGCAGGCGTTCCGGCGTAAGATGCCAATACGGGATATGGCCACCATGGAAGGCGATGTAAGATTCCGCACGTCGTGTCATGCTTTGCACAACATTATCAAGCAGCTGTTGGGGTAATTTATCCCATTCCTCTGTCAGTGCACGGATGAGGGTGTCCTTGTTTATTGGAGGGCATTGGCGACCAGCAAGACTCCTCCCCAAAGCATCCCACACATTTTCAATGGGATTCAGATCTGGAGAACGTGCTGGCCATACGAGGCGTTGAATATCCTCGCTCTCAAGACACTACTGGACAGCGACTGTTTGATGACATGTTGCGTTGTCATCCATGAAAATGAATCTATCACCGACAGCACCACAGAACATGCGAACATGAGGTAGCAGAACATCATTAATGTATCGTTGGCCAGTCATAGTCCCAGTTGGAAGCACATAGAGGGACTTACGGCCATTGATCATGATGCCAGCCCATACCATGACACTACATGTCGGATATCGGTCCCTTTCCTGTATGTTTTCTGGACAATATGCAGTACCACTATCACGCCAGATCAGTTGTCGTCGACAATCAGACGATAGACTGTATCTACTCTCATCTGAGAAGAGGACAGCAGACCAGTCGTTATCAGTCCAATTGCGATGTTGATGGCACCATTGCAAACGGGCGGTACGGTGACGTCTGGACAATGGGATGCACACAACAGGACGGCGGGCGTATAGTCCTTCTTCATGCAAACGTCTGGCGACAGTTTTTCGAGAGATCCGCTTGCCAGTAGCAGCCATAAACTGATTTGCTACCTCACTAGCTGTGCTGCGCCGGTGTCTTTTTGTTGATAGCGCTATGTACCGATCTTCTACAGGTGTCGTACTGCGAACACGACCTCCCCGTGACGTTTGCTACACTCTCCATTTGTTTGAAATTATTTCCAAAGCCTTGAAACAACGCTGTGGCTGACGTCGAACTCCCTGGCAATATCTGTTATTTTTCGCCCTTCTTCAATCTTGCCAATAATACGGCCACGCGTAAAATCACCTAGGTGATGTCGGGAAGACATACTGAAAATTGCAAGTTCGTCAATTGATTCTTTCCCTTTCAACTTTGCGTTTGAACAACAACGGTCAATACGCGTCAAATCCTTTATATCTCTTATCAGCGCTATGACGTCACGAAAAATTTCGGCAATCCAAAATTTGCATACTCACAACACGTCTTACTGTATCCCGCACTTATGCTAATTTTCACATTTTCCTGCCTTCCATTTTATGGTTGCTATCGTTGCTATTGTCATCCGTCCTTAGCAATTGTCCGGCAGTGTAACTACGTGCGCATGGGAGAAGGGATTTTATGTCAAACATCAGGTATCCCCATTTCCTCCAAGTAATCAACTGTTTTGGCAAACCTTTATTTATAACAGTATGAAAGAAAGGCTGCTTTGTATTTTGACACCAACCATGGGAGAATATTTCGCTATGTTGACGACATCATAGTGTTTGGACACGAAGTCTTTAAAGAATTGGCATGCAAGATATATCCACCCAATTTGAAACTTATAAAAACTAAGAAACAAAATAGTAAAATAGTTTTTTTGGACGTAGAAATAGATAGTGAGCAAGGTGGCTTATTAACTACAGTTTTTGATAAAAGGAACACGTGATTTTTTGCCATAAATGTTTACATTAATTGGAATTCAAGCATTTCTGCCTCAATATATCGAAATATTATCATTTCACAGTTCCACAAGATTATGGATATTTGCAATAATTCAAATATGTTGACCGTTGAATTGAGGAATCCGTGGAGAAGACTCTGCAAGAATGAACTACCAATCAGGTTTATTACAAGATTATTCAAGCAGCTACTTGTTGATTCCAGAGCCAAAATTTCTTCGAAACTCGTCAACAATTACACTTTTCAGACATTTTTAATATAAGCCCTACAAAGTTAATAACTTAAGTTGCTGAATGCCACTTGGTGGGCTGCGTGTGGCTAATTATTTACTTATCTACTTCATAGGTTTCTTACACAGCTTACACCTATTTGCATACTATCACGATTGGACCACGAGATCGGGTTTTTTCGCCTTCTGTCAAATGGTCTTCGAATATAAGTTTGGTCTTTATATCTTTTGTCTCCCATGACCTCGGGAACACCTCAGCGGGTCTTGGGTTATTCCGGCTTTTGCTGAGTTTCGAAAGGTCATGATCCACAATACAGTGTTCCCCTGATGAGATCGCCTTGAGAGGATTGTTTTTGGTTATTATGCTCTTTTGAGTCTCTTTGCATTATATTTGTTTTTGGAGTTTCTGGTTTGTTTGTTTTTTGAATTTGCGGTTTAGAGTAGTATGTTTTTATCGATAGTATATATATATATATATGTGTTTATTATTATTTTTTGTTTACTTGACTTGTTCTTTTTTCGTACTAAATAACATGTAGAGCGTAGTAGACGGTTTCTTATGTATACTAATACAATGTAATAAAAATGTTGAAACGGCTAAACTTCCAAATACAATGTTTCACGAACAACGTACCTGACAGAATATATAAAACGCTGAATAATTTCAGATTTCTTTTATTTCCTTGGCTGCTTTCAAGGCATTTTCACACTCTTCACAAAACTTGGTATCCGGATATTTCAGATTCCTGATGGTAAGAAGAAAAACTAATCTTCGAATATTATATTAATTAGTTCCATCACGATAGTTTTTGCGGTAGACTTTAACAAATACACTGGCGTGCAAATATTGAGGACGAGACGGTATTTCGAATGTAACGTCCTGCAGAAGTGCTCCACATCGACTCAAATCATACTATAAGATCTCAAAGATGTAAGAATATGGAACAAGTGAGCAAAACCGTCCAAACAAGGAATCTAAAGGATACAAAGGTACTTTATTGAAAAGGTAGCTTCGAGCACAACTGGACAGAAGACAGAAACGTCCATGTGACAGGCGGCTGCCAAGAAAAATCCAGTCTTTAATAGGGGATATCATCACCCCTGACTGCGTTGCAGGATTTACAACGTCTGTCCATGCTGAGGACGAGGTTGTCAAGGAGCTGTTGAGGCATCACGGCCTATTCCTCCTGTAGCGCCAATCGCAGCTACAGAATTGTTGCTGGTGACGTGTTGCCAAGCGTCTCCCGAAAAGGTCCCACACGTGTTCGATTGGATTCAGGTCCGGGGACCTTGCGGGCCATTCCATGCGTTTAATATATTCACTATCCAACAGCTCTGCGACAGGCACTGTTCGATCAGGTGTAGAGTTGTCGTCCATTAAAGGAACTCAGGACACAGCATCTCTAAACAGCCGTACGGGAGGCAGGAGAACCTCGGTACAATAGTGGATATCAATGACTGAACCTCCTTGGAAGATGTGGAGGTCAGTACGGCTACTAAGCATCATACCACTCCAAACGAGAGCTACGCCAGCTGAAAACCGGTCTCTTTGGATGATGTTGGAGGTGTGAGTACGTGTTCCCTGCTCTCTCCAGATGTGCATACGTCTAGAATCGCTCGTCAGACTAAATCGGTTCTCATCCGTAAAGAGAACTCGACCCCATTGCTGATATGTTCAGTTCTTGTGTTCCTGGCACCACAGAAACCGCCATCTCCGATGAGCAGTCGTTAATAGCACACGACGTACTGGTCTTCGTGCATATGGACTACCTTTGTACAGCCTCCTGGCCACGATAACGGACGTCCAGTTGTCTGTTGCATGTGCCTTGCGATTTCATCCGTTGTCTGCCGTCTGTCTCTTCTCGCCTGTAGGACAATATACCTGTCGTCATTATCCGTGGATGCCAGTGGACGACCACTGGTAAACTCCCGGACAGCTGTTTCTGTCGTTTGAAATGCTCTCCCAGCTCGTGAACCGATGTTGTGAGCTATCCCAAACTCCTCGGCTATACTAGTCACACTTCGACCTTCTTCCAACTTCCCAATGACCCGACCTTGGGTTAAATCATCCAGATGTCGTCTACTGGATTGCCTGCTGGACATATCACACGGTGGTAGCAGCTCAAAGTCGTTGAAACCGATGTACACCGTACAATAACTTTCACCAAATTGCTGAGCGTACATATATGCGCATGCCCTACCGTACCGGACCTTAGCCTATCTCCTGAGTGGTCTTTCGGTCCATTCTGCCTGCTTGTACCGCTCTTATGGTAATTTCTCCTGTTCGTCCTTAAATTTTGCACACCAATGTATGTTGAAAATAGTCTTACTTGAATTTTTTATGCTCCTTGGATAAAATATCCACTGTTAAGAAAAATCACAACAAATTATGAGAATTCGCTTTATTGGAATAATATTCTACTTTCCACAGCTCGTACGCCAAACAAATTGTTTTCTTTTGACATGTATTTCAAGAATGTTTATTTATGAAGTCATTTCGAGGATACAAAATAATTGCCATTTAAATCATACCCAAGTAGCAGTAAATATCGGCTAGATATCGGTTATGTCGGTTGAATGTCGTTAATATCAGTTGACATTGAGCCGATATCGGACCGATATCGGCATTGTGGACATATCCGACATTGTCGTGCCGTTCTTCAGCGGATATCGGACCGATAGCGGCATTTCAGATATATCCGACATTGTCTTGCCGTTCTTCAGCCGATATCGGACCGATATCGGCATTTAAGATATATCCGACATTGTCTTGCCGTTCTTCAGCCGATATCGCCTCGATATTGGCATTTCAGATATATCCGACATTGTATTGCCGTTCTTCAGCCGATATCGGACCAATATCGGCATTTCAGATATATCCAACATTGAGTGGCCGTTCTTCAGACTTTATAGCCCCGATATTGGCATTTCAGATATATCCGACATTGTCTTGCCGTTCTTCAGCCGATATCAGACCGATATCGGCATTTCAGTTATATCCGACATTGTATTGCCGTTCTTCAGCCGTTATAGCCCCGATATTGGCATTTCAGATATATCCGACATTGTCCTGCCGTTCTTCAGCCGATATCGGCATTTCAGATATATCCGACATTGTCTTGCCGTTCTTCAGCCGATATCGCCCCGATATTGACATTTCAGATATATCCGACATTGTATTGCCGTTCTTCAGCCGATATCGGTCCGATATTGGCATTTCAGATATATCCGACATTGTATTGCCGTTCTTCAGCCGTTATCGCCCCGATATTAGCATTTCAGATATATCCGACATTGCCTTACCGTTCTTCAGCCGATATTGGCCCGATATTGACATTTCAGATATATCCGACATTGTATTGCCGTTCTTCAGCCGATATCGGACCGATATCGGCATTTCAGATATATCCGACATTGTCTTGCTGTTCTTCAGTCGATAGCGGCATTTCAGAAATATCTGACATTGTCTTGCCGTTCTTCAGCCAATATCGCCCCAATATTATCATTGCCGATATATACAATATCGTCTTGCTGTTGTTCGCCCGATATTGCCATTGCCGAAATCATGATGTCGGCAATGCCCATCTTTCCGTTCTTCACCTTTTATGCAGATAGGTATATTAAATAATCTAAAGTACACCGCTACCAGTTTTTATATCATGTAAAATAAAAATAGTATTATATATACTATATAACCGAGTAGAAATAACAAAATACTATTATGCTTCTCGTATCAGTGCAATGTCAAACTAAGCCAAGAACGGCCGCCCCGGTGGCGCAGTGGTTTAAGGCGTTGGGTTATGACCATTCGCCCAAGATGGGCCCGGGTTCAATGTTGTGTTTTTTTTGTTTTTTTTGTTTTTTGGTTGGAGGTTTAACGACAACCGTGAGCAACTCAATGGGCTATAAGCAGTCGCCCGTCCCTAATTTAAGGCCGCTGGTTCCAGGGAAGGGAGAGAGCCAGCGCTGTAAGACAAAAACAACATCCATGTCTCATCAGGATTCTAACCTTTGCCGTCATCATGATCTTCAGCCGATATCGGACCGATATCGGCATTTCAGATATATCCGACATTGTCTTGCTGTTCTTCAGTCGATAGCGGCATTTCAGAAATATCTGACATTGTCTTGCCGTTCTTCAGCCAATATCGCCCCAATATTATCATTGCCGATATATACAATATCGTCTTGCTGTTGTTCGCCCGATATTGCCATTGCCGAAATCATGATGTCGACAATGCCCATCTTTCCGTTCTTCACCTTTTATGCAGATAGGTATATTAAATAATCTAAAGTACACCGCTACCAGTTTTTATATCATGTAAAATAAAAATAGTATTATATATACTATATAACCGAGTAGAAATAACAAAATACTATTATGCTTCTCGTATCAGTGCAATGTCAAACTAAGCCAAGAACGGCCGCCCCGGTGGCGCAGTGGTTTAAGGCGTTGGGTTATGACCATTCGCCCAAGATGGGCCCGGGTTCAATGTTGTGTTTTTTTTGTTTTTTTTGTTTTTTGGTTGGAGGTTTAACGACAACCGTGAGCAACTCAATGGGCTATAAGCAGTCGCCCGTCCCTAATTTAAGGCCGCTGGTTCCAGGGAAGGGAGAGAGCCAGCGCTGTAAGACAAAAACAACATCCATGTCTCATCAGGATTCTAACCCGGACTCCTCTCAGACGAATGATCAGAGGCCATCGCATAGACCACTGCGCCACCAGGGCGGCGGATGTTGTGTTTGTCTTACGGTACTGGCTCTCTCCCTTCCCTGAAACCCGTGTCTATAAATTAGGGACGGGTGACTTCTTATAGCCCATTGAGTTGCTCATGGTGATCGTTAAACCTCCAACCAAGCCGCCCCGGTGGCGCAGTGGTCTAAGCGATGGCCTCTGATCGTTCGTCCGTAAGGGATCCGGGTTCGAATCCCGGTGAGGCATGGATGTTGTGTTTGTCTTACGGCACTGGTTCTCTCCCTTCCCTGGAACCAGTGACCTAAAATTAGGGACGGGCGACTGCTTATAGCCCATTGAGTTGCTCACGGTGGTCGTTAAACTTCCAATAAAAAAAATAAAAAAACCTGTAACCAAAAAAAAAAAATTAAGCCAAGGACGTTAAATCAAGTTAACGTAGGCGCAACGCTGTGCCACCGTATTCTATTCCCAATCTGGTAGGCAAGACGTCAACTTTGAATTTTGGCGTAAAGCCAACGATTTTCTAACTGATAAGCTACCGCCTACGGAGGGGAAGGATTTGGCGTTTGGGAAGATCCGATTACAGTCAAGCGTGACGGGAGCAGACGAAGCTCCAAACTACGCCGAAAGCAACTGGTTCTTGTTCCACCATTGTTCACAGAACACGTACTAACTGGAACTTTCACGTAAGTAGAATAAATCTTATTATACTTTTCTGCATGTTTTTATCATACAAGAACCAGTTGCTTTCGGCTTTATTTTTATTGCTGCTTTATCTGCAATACAGAACGGAAGTTTGGAATTCAGAGTTGAAGAAATATTCTTCTCACCCCAAGTAGCAGACGAATGATCAGAGGCCATCGCTTAGACCACTGCGCCACCGGGGCGGCGGATGTTGTGTTTGTCTTACGGCACTGGCTCTTTCCCTTCTCTGGAACCCGTGTCTTTAAATTAGGGACGGGTGACTGCTTATAGCCCATTGAGTTGCTCACCGTGATCGTTAAACCTCCAACCAACCAAAAAAAAAAAAGCCAGGAACGTAAGAGTTCTTGTCCCCTGACGCTGAAGTTTTAGCGAATGAATTCTAATCCATTGCCGCCCCGGTGGCGCAGTGGTCTAAGCGAAGGCCTCTGATCATTCGTCCGAACGGGGTCCGGGTTCGAATCCCGGTGAGGCATGGATGTTGTGTTTGTCTTACGGCACTGGCTCTCTCCCTTCCCTGGAAGCAGTGACCCTAAATTAGGGACGGGCGACTGCTTATAGCCCATTGAGGTGCTCACGGTGGTCGTTAAACCTTCAATCAATCAAAAAAAAAATAAAAAGAAAAAAAATTCTAATCCCGTTTGTTATACAATAACCGTAACCTATAGATACAAGCAAATCGTGGTCGGTGCAAATCACACACGATTGACACGAGCTTTATTGTTGATTACTGTTTGTACTTTGCTTCGGTGCCTGATTCCTTTGAAACATTTTATTTTTATATCAGCTGGTACCCAAGTAGCAATTAATGTCGGTCCGATATCGGCTCCATGTCGGTAGCCGATATAACCGATATCGGCCCGATATCAGGGAGGATAACTTTTTGCAATATCGGTCCAATATCTGTAGCTGATATCAGTCCAATATCTGTAGCCGATATCGGTCCAATATCTGTAGCCGATATCGGTCCCATATCTGTAGCCGATATCGGCTAAATATCAGGGAGGATAACTTTTTGCAATATCGGTTCGATATCTGTAGCCGATAT
This sequence comes from Macrothele yani, assembly GCA_039090855.1. NCBI lineage: Eukaryota > Metazoa > Arthropoda > Arachnida > Araneae > Macrothelidae > Macrothele > Macrothele yani. Next base: position 49,679,154 of record CM077018.1, on the reverse strand, counting down.
CGGTCCGATATCGGCTCAATGTCGACTGATATTAACGACATTCAGCCGACATAACCGATATCGGCCCGATATCTAGCCGATATTCCCCAAGTAGCAATTAATGTCGGTCCGATATCGGCTCCATGTCGGTAGCCGATATAACCGATATCGGCTAAATATCAGGGAGGATAACTTTTTGCAATATCGGTCCAATATCTGTAGCCGATATCGGTCCAATATCTGTAGCCGATATCGGCTAAATATCAGGGAGGATAACTTTTTGCAATATCGGTCCAATATCTGTAGCCGATATCGGTCCGATATCGGCTCAATGTCGACTGATATTAACGACATTCAGCCGACATAACCGATATCGGCCCGATATCTAGCCGATATTCACTGCTACTTGGGTATGTATAAAAGTAAACCTACCAAATCCCGTTTTGTGCAAAAACGTGTCGCAGCTGACATGCTTACGGTTTTTTGTAGTGGAGCATCTGATAATTGCCATACTATTTGGAACGATAACAGAGTTCTCAAACCTCTCAATCTGGACATTACAATCAGTTCAACGGAAGTGTGTAGTTTTAATAAAAGGCCTTTCATTTGTTTCATTACTTTTGTTATATGAGCCACATTTGTAATTTTTCCTCCTCCCCATATTGTTCGGATTTATTAAAAATCTGTAAAATTTGTACTTATGATAGCATATGGTTTAGAGATGCTGCCATATTCCCATTACAATGTGCTTTTTTTTTTTTGATTGGAGGTTTAACGACCACCGTGAGCAACTCAATGGGCTAGAAGCAGTCGCCCGTCCCTAATTTAGGGTCACTGGTTCCAGGGTAGGGAGAGAGCCAGTGCCGTAAGACAAACACAACACCCATACCTCACCGGGATTCGAACCCGGACCCCTTCGGACGAATGATCAGAGGCCAACGCCTTAGACCACTGCGCCGCCGGGGCGGCTTACAATGTGCTGCAATCATTGTTGGAAAGGTAATTTATTCGTTAAGTAATATACAAGTAATTTCAGAGTTGAAAAAATATTTTTCTCATAATACGTGGTAAATACGTTATGATAATTAACACAGCAGTCGGACATCGCCGAATTGACTGTAATTACTGTTTCACACATGAATTAAATCACATAAGAAAACTTGAAATTTTCACGTTTTCTGATGTGATTTAATTCACGTGTGAAACAGCAATTACAGTCAATTCGGCGATGTCCGATTGCTGTGTTAATTATCATACAAGTAATTTACTTGACGTAGTAAACCAGTTTTTTACACAGACGTAAAAAAACTGCTGTCATTTATGATATTGTGTTCAGAGGAACTTAATACGGTTACCCTCTTCATGTTGAAAACATCTGCTCCATTGATAACGTTGTGTTATCTGCTCAGGTTTATTTCACAGTGCACAGAATTAGGATAAACCTAAAGTTCTGAATACATGCCCAAAGTTTTTACTCGGGGATCCGAAATGTAGCTACAAACCAAAACGCTCTAGAATGCGTATGTGAAAACTTCTGCAGCATGCATAAAACAAAGTTCTAAACTTTTATATGAATTTCTTAACAATGCAAAGGCACTTTTAGTAATTTTAGTTTTTAAACCTTTAGATGTTTCAAAACTTGTTTGTAGTGAAATCAGTTATTTATTAATTTTAAAGTGTATTTTTTTGAGGGGTGGGGGTTAATTTGTATCTAATCTCTCCTTTGTTGCTCTCCTTCACTATGCAGAGAGCACATATAATGGCAAAGTACTGCATTATTGAGTTCATGGATGAAGGCACAGGGGAAGCCATTCCAATGAATTGGTTGTCACCAAAAAAACTACAGCAAAGTGGCCCAAAGTAAATTCTGTAGTGAGATGCCAGATTATGAAGGGAAAGGAATATGCAGATACTCGCTGGAGCCAAGTTAAGGTGCGACAAATTGGCAAGGCTGGTACGTATATTTCAGCATTTCTAAGATTTGTGTGTGTGTGTGTGTGTGTTAAATTATGACAGAAGTTGCTTGGTTTCCTGTGCATATTTATATCTTCATGATTCATGTGTACTGTTAATAAATGAATGTTTTTTTCTTTTACTCAGTTGCAGTTCAAAACATTAGCATATTTTTGTGACGGTTGATTCATCTCACGAGGTCTGTGGATAATAAATGTGATGTAATACATACAGCTTAAATTGAATGTTGCATCAAATCGGTGCGAAATGCTCAAATCGAACCCATGCATTGTAAATATTGGGAAGAATTAAATCTGTTAATGTAAGTGTTTGTGCAACTGAAAACATGTATATTTGTCAACAGACATGAAAAACTTGCACTGAAAAATATATTTCTGGTTCTACGTGCAACGCTTATCACGATGGTACCGGTAGAAGTTTTGACCATAAATATCTGTCTAGTGGGGAAAAATGCACTTTTTTTAATTTAGGGTGTATATCTTCAGAAAATCGCAAGTTTCTAGGAAATGGGCACTGTGCTTATATGGTAAAATACCATAAAATGGTATATCAGTTTAATTTAAAGTCACGCGGGTTTGGGAGGTTTTGCTATTTTTTTCTAGTTCCTCTCTACTTACCGTTAATATTGCCATTGGGATGTTTCCTGCCAGCTCTTGTTTTTTTCTGGTAATTTTTTAAATTTGGGACTACTTTCAAAAGCGGTTTCAATACTTCCGCCGTCTGTTTATTTTTGCTCCGTTGTATTCTTGGTGTACAACGCATTCTCTTCTCTGTTGTCAGAGTTAAGATGGCGTCCTTGTGATGGTGCCGTGTTGGGTAGTTTCCCCGCTACGAGCATTTTTAGGGACGTTTGGAATATGGATACTTGCCCAATGGTATTATTCCTGCATTATTTGCTTTCCTCATCGTTGTAAACTAAAGCCGTTTCTTCCAGTAGCTACGTTTCTTGGATCCCATTGTTTCTGCAACTTCAAGGGCTTCGTACCTACTTAGCCGTGGCAATGGCATTCTGCGCAGGCCGTCGGATTCCTGAAGCTGAGCGATTCCGTATCAACTCAACACAGTTTGAAGACATTTTTTACCTCACCATCTCAGATTTTAATGAAATTTGGTACATAGGTGGCCTCTATATAAATTAAGAAAAATACCAAATTTCATCGTCATATATCCACCAGTTTTGAAAATACAGCTATATAAAATGTCCCAAAACACCTCAAAATCGGAAGATTGATATGTTTTTAAACTGTGATTGCAGCTCAACTAATTAAGATAGAGAGATGGGAAAGGTATCTTTTTATAGTATTTTTTATGCTCTTTTATTTGATCCGGGGTTCATTCCAGAATTAAAAAGGTCAGGGTGCAGACTTTGAAAAATGGCACATTTTTAACTGAAAAGGGCTTCATTATTTTTACTTATTTAGTTACCTAAACAGAAAAAAGTTGCACATAGTAATATGCAAAGGTTTAATTATTTGAGAAATAACACATTCTTTTATTGGAGCTTTGAGAACTGTAAATGTTAACGTTTAGCATAATTATTAGAATACAGTAATAATAATAAAATATATTTCTAGTGTTAAATATTTGCAAGAGCACAAACTTTGTTAATGTGCCACTACATTCAGCAATATGAATATTATATTAATATTTAAAAATGTGAGTTGTTTACAAATTTTACAGTAGATTTTTTTTTCTGTTTTCTATTGCAATTTCCAGTCAGAAGCCATAGGAAATTCAATCTGCGCTATTTTATTCTGAAATTTTTGAGTTTATCCTTGCAGGATTTTTTTATAATAACATTGTATTGATTTGCTTCTGAATGAAATCATGGCTGCTTTTTATTTAGTTCACTGGCAAAGCCATTTCAAGTAATGAAAAACATGACTTTGATATAACGTTCACCTTTAGCAAAGTTACTTTAACATCCTTCACATATTAATTTCCAAGAAAAAAATAAAATATGTGAAAAAAGTTTGTTTCAGAAAGGTATAAATTAGTTTTGGAAAGACAGAAACATAGTATTCTGGGAACTAGTCATTTTAATGTAGCTTAATTGTCACGGTCACTCAATTCAATAACTCAGTATGCTACATAATAATTAAGCAAAAAATAATGTTAAGTATCTTGAGTTTGGGAACTCTTGCTCCCTCCCATCAAAATTCCATAGGTAAGTGTTTACACTAAAGACAATTTTTAAACATAGTAAAAACAAATTCAAATTATAAAATAAATTAAACTTTATTATTTAAAAAACATAAATCATCCCATTGCAGTAGGTTGTGCACTGTACCAAAAACCATAAATTGCCATCTTGTCAGTAGGCTGCTACACCATTGCTGAATTTCTTGTGTGCAGTAACAAAGTGAATGTAGTTTTTTTCCAATTTCAAAGTAGATTTTGATAAAGCCTGTACAGTTACATATTGACAGTTAAAATACTCACAGGAAATTAAATTAAACACATGCAGTTTTGATTCCTACTCTCCAGGACGAAATGAAGTTTTCCATAGATGCTGCGTGACACATGTAAAAGATAACATAAACATGTATTTGCTTAAATAGTCAAGGGAGTTAAAATATTGTAATTACAAAAACAAGCGTCTAGTTTTCAAACTTTTCCATTTACGTGCTGCATTTACAAAATTTAAATTATTGCCTTTGTTTAACTTCAGCATCATTAATATATTTACGAGTTCAACTTTCAGTCGATTCCTATTATCAGTAAGTACCAACTTAATTTGCGAAAAAATTCTTTCAACTTCAGCATTTGAAATCGGTAAGGTGCAAGCTATATTTACAAGCTTCTGCACTAAAGGAAATCTTCTGCCAGTAGTAGCTTCAGATTTTGTAAGAAGCAAACACAATTTCTGAATTGATAAAGTGCTTCTCTCAATATCTGTTCTGGTTAAAAATACTGTCTTAAAATCGTCCCATTCTTGTCAGAGTTCATCTTCATCTAGGTGAAAGTATTCTGCTAACTCAATTATTTGAGAGTTACCATAAAGACTTAGCATAGTTTCTTTAGATACTTTCCTCAGATCTTAGTACAGTCTGATTTTCTAGCCTTTTAGATATGCTTTCATACAAATTGTCAATGTAAGAACGGGCATCAGTTTCAAAAGGATCATCAGTAGATCCAACAGGTGCATTGATTTTAAGGTGGTGGGCACGATCTGCTAACTTCTTACAAAAAGTGCCACCAGGTCTTTTCTTAAGCTTTTTAGTTCAGCAAGAGTGTTTTGAATGTTTGGCTCAATGGAAGAAAGATCTGCATCACTTCGTTGAAATGCAAGATTTAGTGTTGACATAACTGACAGTACATCACAAAGGAAGTGTATAGCTTGATAAAATTCATATGACTGATAATGCTTTAACAGTCCACTTGCACATGGCCCAGAAAGATTAGTGGCCTCACCATTCGCAACTGCATTATTCAAGTCTGCTAAGATTGGCTCATAATTTACTCTAATGGAATTTAAGGCTTCACTGTGGGACAACCATCTAGTAAAGCCTACCCTTTTAATGGTGGTTTTTTTCCTTTATTGAAAATATTCTGAGCATTAACCAAGCCATTAGTTCTTGCTGAACTATAATTGTAATATTTATATGTACTATTTAGCACTTCATCAACTTTTATGAAACATCTTAAGGATTCAAAACTGTCCTTAGTAGGTAATGCTAACCTGTGATTCAAGCAATTTATTGGTATAATTGCATTATTTTGCCTCTTCAATTTTGCAGTCACGCCCTCATTCTTGCCAAACATGGCACTAGCCCCACCACTGACAAAACCACACATTTTGTCAAAACTTCCACATTCCTCTATGACTGGGGTAAGCTCTGAAAAAATTGTTTCTTACAGTCTCTAATAAATGATATTTGGGCTTCACCATCTTTCACATACTTTGCAGCAACTGCCATATACTTCCTGTTGTTTACATCCGCTGTTTCATCTGTTAAAAGAGGGACTGTTATTTTCTTGACAGAAGTCATGGCATCGAAAAACTCATTTACTATTTGATAACTCGTGTAGTTGGCGTTTTTGCTTTTCTAAGTGGTGCTAGTAGAGAATTCTGCAATTCATCTATGCAGAATTTGATAAGAGGCTCAAACATTTTATTGCAAAAATATTTATATTTTAGCTTAAAAATAGGGGAACATTTTCAAAATCGGAAGTATGCCCTCATAATGCTACGTAACATATTGTTGAGCGGAGGAAATGTTCCGATTAGTTTTTGCCCATTGCGTAGTTGAAATTAAGATATTGTTTCATGAAATTAAGAAAAGCCTCATTTTTTTTTCTATTTTCGAGAAGTGGGCATTTTCCCCGTAGGCATTCATTCTTTCCTCATATAAGCACCGCACCACCCACGTTTTGACGAACAAAGAATGCTTACAGGAAGCACCTAAAACAAAATGCGATTTTGAAGCGGTCGCCTCGAAAAAAATGAATCGGAATTCGCAACAGAAACTAAAAATCATACGTTAAAAAAAGGGAATAATCCAAGAATTAAATAAATAGTCTGGCTAAGCATTTACATACTTTCAGTAATATCCTTATTTTTGTGCATTTCACAACTGAGAAAATAAATCGGGCGCATCAATCTTGTAAAACAAATTACATACCTTTGTTCCAGAGAACAATGCTGATATTTTTTTGCATTTATTAGCTTCTTTTTGAAGCTGGCGTTCACTTTCACGTTTTATCCTGTCTTTCGATGGCATGGTAAAAGGGTCCACGTATTGGTTGAAGGTTATAACTGAAATGCTGGTCACTAACTAACCTCGGTAGATTTAGCGTCTTACAAATTTCCTGTAGGCCGGCTGGGAAGGGGGGGGGAGAATGGCGAGAGCGCATCGGAGTGGAGGTAGAGACAAAGTGGGTGGGGGTGGTTAGAGGGAGCAAATACTGGTCAACTCTTTTGTCAGTACTTTGTACAAACTCGTTCCTCACCTAGTAGCTCAGCGCGAGCGAGCAGTTCCTTTTGTTTTAAATCTCACCCTTCCTTTCCTTTGTACCTTATCGGCTTTCGTCTTCTAGGAATCTTAAGGAGTGGGTCCCTAGTTGCGATGACAACGGGGTGTTTACGACTTTCTAGCGTAGACGAGAGGTTAATATGGAGTTGGTGAACCATTTTGGTTTCACAGCTGTCATGATTGATTAGCGCAGGTCGGCGCGCGTGGTTTGCAGTTTTCATTTTAGGGCGGTCAGGGCGGGATTTTTTAATTAATTGGCAGCAGGGCGCATAATTTTAGCGTTAGGGCAGGCAGGGCCGTATTTTTTAAACCTGAGGTCAGGTAGGGCGCCCCGCCTCGCAAAAAATGCCTAGAATGAACCTTGTTGATGTACAACACCATAGGGGTTAAGATTAAAAACACTTTCAAATTTTAAAATTAAAATTAAAATTAAAATTTTGAATTTTTCAAAATGCGACGCTCCAAAAAATTCGACATTTCTTTAAATCAATCTTTATATGTTTGGTATTTGATTGTGGGAGTTGTAACTTGGGATGATAATGGGTTTACTTAAAAAGCTATATTCAAATTTAGCCTAACACAAGAATTTAATGAAAAAAAAATAATAAGAAAATATGTAAACTGAAAATAAATTTCGGCTAAATCTTAAAAAAGTTTCATTAATAGCAATAGATATAGTATTTTTGTTATTTAAAACCATTTATTTAAACAATGTTTTATTTTTAATTGATTGTTTAAAATCTGAGACTACATGGGTTTAAAAATGTTATTAATTTCATTATTCAAAATTTGTAATAATTCAAATTTTTCCGATTTTTGTACTGGGCTGCAGACCCGTCAGAGGAATAGTAAATTTTTTTGACGCTGTTGTCACCAAACTTACTTTTCAAGAAGTTAATAAGATTTTTTGGAAGCAGTACAGTGCAATTGTGTTGTGCTATAAACATTCAGAAATTACTACAAAACTTACATGTTCAGTCTTTTCTGTTTTGTAATAGATGACAAATGGGTGTACTGTGGCTTGCCCACTGGTACAGTGATAGCTCGGGGCTTCATCTTGAAGAAGAAAACTATAATTTTCGGCAAAATCACAAATGACGATAAATTCTGAGTCCTTGAGGTTTTCCTTAGTACTATTCATAAAAGAGCTTTGCTGCTTAGCAATGAAGTCATGTCTGACCAAAGCAGACAGTTTTTTGTAAAACAAATCAATAAAATCTGAAGTTGATTTTTCTAATGTCTCCAAGTTGCATCTTCAACGCCTACAGATTCATGAGAAAAACGCAACCCCCCCCCCCAAATGATCCGTGGCGGATAACGAGACCAACAGGAATATTAATATCTCGAAAACAGGGGTATTCAGAGCCCCTTTGGGGTTAAAATTTGTGAATTCTCGGTTGTTCATCAAAAATGTCAAAAGAGCCATCTGTCTAGCCCAAGGTTATATGAGAACAAAAGATGAATAATTCCTAGATGGAGACTGAGAAAAACTAGGGTTCATAAAAACTAAATATGGACTAAAAAGTAGAACAATTGACAGACAGTATTTCATACAATATTTAAAGTGAACACAGTCAGTTTGGGTTACGTATTGAGTTGGATGACATAACTTTGTATGGTAAATTATTCTGCAAGATGTCAAGGTCTCTTAAGTACATAGTATGAATGAATGATGAAGGGATGCTAGCACCAACACATTGAGGTGTAGTTTCATTTTCACAAGTGGTTTCTTCCTTGTTTCTTGGACGTTATTGTCATTATTCAGAATCTGTGAGGTAGCAGACTGACCCATAACAGGGTCTGCGAGCAGCACTACCTTTTTTGTGTCATTCAGTTTGTAGACATTAGGGCTATTCTGTAGAGCTGGATTGCTCATCACACGCTTCCCTTTATGAACTCTCGTCATATATGTTATTGTATGTCTATAGTGACCCCCCCCCTCTTTTTTTTGATGTTTTGCATTTTTTTCATATTTTTAGATAATTACGACTCTGCAAGGAAGAAAGCGAGAAAAGCAGAGTTTACATCAAATGTGGACTCAACCAATTTTAATGAACCTCAAAGAAAACGCAGGCACATGGAATCTGAAATATCGCAGACAACTAATAAAATAATTGATGTATCTCGTGAAAATGATTTTCCCAAAACCATTCCTCCACTGTCTGCAGATGACAGTTCAGGAGACAGCACTGACATAGAACTAACGGAAGTAGACAAAAGAACAGCAAGCCCTCCTAGGAATTTGGGTGTGCAGACAAATGATAAGCTTTTTGGTAAGTTCTTCATATTACATTGAAAATGGTAAGATATGTAATTTGTTGTGGAAAAAGAAATTAATTAAAAACTATTAGTGTCTTCTAATCTTTTTACAGTGCGATTCACCTCATAGTGACCCCAGGTATTAGGCTGTAAGCTGTAACCTCACTATATTTTGCCTTAATTGCATTGATAATATTTTGTATATGCCTTTCAGCCCTGTGAAATTGCAGCTAACACCTTGCCAACAGCAGTAGCCTCTTCCAACGGAGACTAGGTTTATGTTAAGATAGTTCAATGCGCTGGATATATGAGTGGGAAATATGCCATTTGGGCGGAAATAAGGAGGTTACTGGAAATAATTGAATATTTATGAGTAACAGTATGGTTGAGTAACAATATTATAATGAGTTTATTATAATGAGTGACTGGCACATCATATCTAAACATCGTTGTGGACCAAGTGCATCCTGTCATGTGGTTGGTTTATCCCAATGGCGATGGCTACTGTCAACAAGATAATGCATACTGCCATAGTGCTCGTATTGTACAGGATTGGTTTCAGGAACATGCCGGCGAGTTTACTTTGCTTAGGAGCCCCCACAATCTCCAGATCTCAACCCCATTTAGAATTTATGGGATGAAGTTGAACCAGCCATCAGACAGCTGGATCCACAACCCTGCAATCTCACACTCCTGGAAAGTGCTATTCATCAAGCATGGTCTCAGATTCCACAAACCACCTATCAACATCTCGTGGAGTCCATGCCACGAAGAATCGACGCAGTATTAAAAGCAAAATGTTTCCCAACGAAGTACTGAGGGAGTGGTCATTTTTTGTGATATTTTAATGTGTGATTTTAATTTCCAGATTCATGACCTCTTCTATCCATGAAGGACAATATCGTAGTTAGCCCCAGATAAAATACACTATCTTATTGGTATTTTCTTAGAAATCATACACGAGATTCTTCCACTGATTCGCAGAGTTCCACTTTTTTCGTCATCATTTGTGTCATCTCGAGATCGATGCAAAACCGAAGAGAAATTTTGGGGGTATTAGTTGGAGGAGGGATTTGTTTGCCATCAGGAAGCGATATTTCATCTCTTAAAAATTTCAGAAACGGAAATTAAACGGAGAAAAGACTTTCCCCGTTATCGTAATGCCTTTTTCTAACGATGTTTCTTCTGCCCAGTATTGTTAAGTATAATTTTATTAAAAAATATTTGTATTTCAGCTTGGAAATGGTGGAAAAGTTTTCGAAAATGGAAGTTAGATGGCGCAGAATTTTCCTCTAATCTTCAGGCATGAGATTTTTTGGCGGATTCAAGGTATTTTGGCATTTTTATCAGCATTTGTGTGGTTCTCGAGATCAATACATAACTGAACAGAATTTGGGGGAAAGTAGTTTTCCGTCGGTGGATGAAAGTTCTACTTTCGAAATCGGAAGTAAGAATGGAGTGAAGGTTTCTCCCGTAATCGTAATTTTTTTTCTTGCAATATACTTTTTCTCAGTATTGTTGGTAAATATAATATTATTGAATGGATGTGCATTTCAGCTTGAAAATGTACGAAAAATTTCTGAAAACGGAAATCGGTGCGACGATTTCGCCCGTAATCGTTACCCCCCCCCGTCCCTCCCCTTTTGCGTAATGTTTCCTCTATCTTGTGTTGTTAAATGTTGATTTTATATTTTGAATAGAGTAATGTGGTCCAGTTTAATATTTATATAAATAAATTAACGTTAACAATTTTGTCTTGCTCATGCTGTGTTTTATTCACACTGTTTCGTCGTACATTCCGATTTTTTACCCAGTTAAAAAGTTCAGCTTTTTTTTTCTTCGTCAGTCTCATGTATGAGAAATGCAAAGGAACAAATATTATGATTGTAATTTAATTCAGTGTATTAAGTTACATACTATGTATGAATTTTTAACAGCTAGAACAAGTATATAAATGGGGAAAGAGCTCCAGAAACAGCTGCCTAGACCATAGTTACAGACAACTTGTCCTCATCAGTATAAAGCATGGTACCCTCCGACCACAATTAACAATGGTTTCCTTGTGTGTTTTGTGTAATTTTTATATTATTTGGCATACAACTGGTGTTTTCCTGTAGTTGGATGCTTTCAAATCAGATGCCATTGTTTTAATTTGATGTGCTAGCAACTGCAAATAATTTGGAAAGGAATTCTATAGGTATAAAAAGCAAACTATATATATATTTAAAAATTCTCATGCTGTTTAATATGATTATTTCTTCCAAAATCCTTTTGCAGTAGCAGTTTACACAACACTTGTTCTAATAAATGATATGTATTTAAACTCAGCAGCCTTTCTGCTGTCAAATTCTGAGAATTTATTTAACTTAGTGTTCATTCTAGAATTAAAAAAAAAGGACAGTAATTTTCTGGAAACGGGGCAGATTTTATAATGGGGCAATTTATATGCGCGAGTGTATAAAAAAAAGGGGGCATAATCTTACCTTCCCCACAAAAAAAATTCAACTGCTGCTGTACAGATTCTACTTTTAAAAGTGTGGAAATAGTGTTTTTTTTTTTTTTTTATTATTTAAATATTTTTTTTTACGTCGAAAAGATGTCTACCTGAGCAGTCAGCCGATTTCAAGGAAAATGCAATTTTTTTTTAATTATTGTTCACCGGCGTTTCATGTAATGAGAGAAGTTGAGTTCATAATTCAACAATAAAAGAATTTAGCAGCTAGCTTGGTTATTTATTGGTATTTAAGCATGAGCAACACCAAGCAGTTAACAGAATCAAAGTATAAAATAAAGAAAAAAAAAGGTTTAGTCAGTTGTAAAACAATGATTAATAAGTCATATGAAGAAAATTGAAACATCCTTTTTAGGCCCCCCTACCCCTAAAAGATACACAAAACATCTTAACACTTTTGAAAAAAATACTTAATATCGGCATATGGGACACTCTTTTTGAAGAAGTAACTAATTTCTGCAGATTAGCATCTGTTTTAAGTGCAGCACTTTTGGGAAATCTGGCTTTTTTAAAAGCACATGAGAAGCTGCAAATAAATTGAAAAAATATGTAAATTAAACTAAACTTCCTACTTTAAGTCCAGTTTTTAAAAATTCTTAAAAATTACTTTTAAGCAATTAATGGTTGCAAATGAAAGTGCCAGTATTCCCAGATTTTTAATCCTGAACCAGCATTTAAAAAATAGAGCACCATCAACAACTACCCCCCCCCCCCAGTGTTTTTCCTCCCTCCAGAAGCTTTGTTGTAACTTCCCTTCCCCTGCAACTTACCTTTCCTTCATGTTCCCACGGAAGCCCCCCCCCCCCACACACACACACAGTTTGCACTTATTTTGCTGAAATTCAGCTTATTTTTGTTTTTCTTAATTTGGGAAGGGAGTAAAGCCATCACTTTGCCTTCACAAATTTGGAACTTAATGAGTGGGGGGAACAGCTTTTGGTGTTGCATTATTGAATTTGGGTTCTGAGGATGTATCTTTCGATGACTGATGAATTGACGATTGCTTAGTGGGGTGGGGGAGCAAACTGGCTGGGCGGCCCACCCTGCAAAAAGCCTATAGGGAGAACACTAAGTTCTGGGGGAAAGCAGGGCACATTTTTACTCTCTAAACAGGGACAGGGTGCATTTGATCATTTAAAAAATGGGCAGGACAGTGCACCCTACAAAAACTGCCTAAAATGAACACTATAATTTGTGATATTGAAAAAGTATCTTCAGAATGAATGTTTTTCCCCCTCCAATTGTTTAATGATGTTGAAAACCAGCACTAACAAATTTTCATTTTTGCATTTGTAGGTCCAGCAATTGTCAAGAACTGGAGGAAATGATGCAAAACAGTGTGTGTGTATCTCATTATGAAGAAAGTACTGACAAGTGAAATGGCTTTGGGCTTCGGTGTCCATGGAAAGAAGGGGAAGCAAGCCTTTAGTGCTACCCTGTTATATGATGCAATAATGAGTAAGTAAACAATTTAGAAATATTCTGATATCACGAATACAAAATACTTTGCATATCACACTGGATGCTAAATATCTCATTAAAAGATCAAGTTTAGAAAACATTGATTTCAATAAGACAGGTTTGGCAAGACAATATCGACACACACACACACACACATATATATATATATATCTAAAGATTGGTTTCCAAGGGACAGGAAAAGACCCAGAAGAAGACCACATGGGAGATGGGTGGATGAAATTCGAAAGTATGCAGGGGTGACGTGGAGGAGACTGGCACAAGACAGACCGTTGTGGAGGAAACTTGGGGAGACCTTCGTCCAGCAGTGGATTGATAATGGTTGACAATGATGATGATGATGATATATATATATACAAATATATGTATTCAATATAATAATTCTACTGGTCCATCTGCAGTCGTTAAGAAACAAGAGTTTGCCAGATATTTTACGGCTCTGCTTTTATTGCCTTTGACTTGTTTTTACTCCCTGTGGCCAATTTCTGTGCCTGTTACTACATTTCTTTTAGTTGCTCAATTTTTTTTTTTTTTTTGTGATTTCATTATTCTTATCCAGTAATTGCATGTGCTACTGTTGTACAAAAGCAATGAGCGATATTCACATTCCATCACAATCACCATCATCTGTGGTATGAAAAATCCCACACTTACTATCATAGGAATTATGTCACAATCATGTGATCAGTGAACACCGTTAGGTTGATGCCATAAGATTGCTGCATCCCGGAATATAAAGTATGAAGAATCTCCTTTTTGCACCTTAGACTTTGATGATAGACATAACACACCTCGTATTTTCTTCAAATTCAGCCGTCATATGCAGACAATATCAACATAACGAAATGACATTACTGTCTATCAGCTTTAAAAAGGATAGCAAGCAGCACTGGAATGCTTTTTTCAAATTTAGTCATCATACAAAAATAATGTCCTCATGAAATGGTCTTTAAATTTCTGAAGGAATGCACAAACTAAACCTCCCACCAGGACACAGACACCCTATGAATTAAAAAAAATTCCATCCTGACAGCGCTTGAGTGCTGTCAGGAAACATTTTTGTTTAGTTTATTACCAAAAATAAAACATCAGTAAAAATTACAAACAAAACAAAATCTGGCAACTTTGTATTTTGAAATCTGGCTCAATGTATGTAATAAAATGTAGTAAGAAATGTTTATCTGCTTTATTGTAAAGCAACTTTCTTCTTCCTATTTCTCTTTTAAGAAGCAGTTCAAGTAAAAGTTCCAGTGACAGATTTAGAAATTAGCAAAATAATTGGAAAGTTCTTAGCTACTGCATCAGACAGAGATTGAGGTAGAAAGGGAAGAGCAAGTGTTAAAAATGTAACAATATAACATCACTGCCATATTGGGCTAGTTAAAGAAAAAAATATTGTTATTACTTTAATTATAAACAATTTGTTTACCTTTGCATTGTGTTTAAACTGGTTTTCTAATAGTATTTTAGCATTTTAATTACTGTAAATAAACTGCTTTTTTTTATTATGTTTTACGGGACTTTGTAATATAATAATAGCACTGCTGTTACTCAAATCTAAGGATATATTATTTTGGAATTTGATGTGCACTCCTTACACAGGGTGCCCACTGGTCAGGGAAAACCTGGAATTGTCAGGGAATTTGATTCTGTCCAAAAAAAGTCGAGGAAAATTGCTATTTTTCGCCTAAACCTGGAAAATCCGCACAACTATCCTGGAAAATAAGCGATCCCTTGTCAGATCTGCTAGGTGTTAAGATTTTCCCGTATTTTGAGCCTGAATCCTCCTTCGCTAGCCCGGTTCTATTCACTGATGAACCCGGAAGTCCGAGGAGAAACAAGGTCATGTGCCGCTCTTGCTGAGAGAGAGAAAGGGGGATTGAGCAGGGCGGAGCCCACAATATTCACACCATGGCAAAGATTTCCCACACCTCTGCTGTCTCCTCAGGATAGGGGGAGAAATGCTAGTGCCCGCCCCAAGCTCTTTGTCTTTGTTGACGCAAAGTTGCTCCAACGAATGAGAATGCAATCGTAAGTACGGGCTATCGTATTTTAGCGTTATCTTTCAGGTGGAAGCACATGAGATGAGCTTTGAGCAGTCTTTGCGTTAAAATATCTTCATGCTTCTTTTACATTGTGCACGTTAGCATTTCCTTCAAAATGAGCAATAAGAAAATGGTTTTTAATTTGGAATTGACTGAAAAAGAATTGAATCCACAATAGACAGAAAAAAACATTAAAAAAAATAGAACAAATTATCGAAAAACAACAACAACAAAAAAAGGTTTTGTACATGTACGAGTAATTTATTTTTTCAAGCAATGTAAGTTAATACAGCCAATTCCTTAGGGTCCCAATTTTGCTAAAGTCCCCCGGTTTAATAATACCCCCAATTTAGTGATTATTTTTGCCAGTTCACTGAGTCATGAATTGTGCTTTAATTGCATTTTAAAATATTTTGATTGCTAATTACTAGTATGGTATATGGTTTAATTATTATTCTGTTATGTTAATACGCTTAGGATAATTTTTGCTTTGGTCGATTTTACTTCATATTGAGTAGAAATCCTAGATTTTCTACTGTAAAAGTGCAGTGGATTTTAAAAGTATGGTCTGGAATTTTTCTGGAAAAGTCGAGGAATTTTATTCGTGAAATTGAGTGGGAACCCTGTTACATTTAATGTAAGGGAAGTTAAAAATCCCCATTCTTTTCAATGCAAATATATACAAGGAAAAACAATATCAGAATCCCAGTATGTTTATTCTCATGTTGTAATGACTGTAAAAAGCACTTGGAAACTGTCAGCAATAAAGGTGCTCTTACGTGAAAAAACATGGGAAAATTGTTAAAAGAAAAGGCAATTATAACTGCCCAAACTCTTATATAATTCTCCATGATTAGATACACTGTAATATTGCATTCTACCAGTGGCTCAGGGACCTGATAATTCCGACATCTGTTTTTTTTTTTATTGGAGGTTTAACGACCACCGTGAGCAACTCAATGGGCTATAAGCAGTCGCCCGTCCCTAATTTAGGGTCACTGGTTCCAGGGAAGGGGAGAGCCAGTGCCGTAAGACAAACACAACATCCATGCCTCACCGGGATTCGAACCCGGACCCCTTTCGGAAGAATGATCAGAGGCTGACATCTGTTAGGTGAGGACATTGAAACAATATTGGAAAAAGTTATCCTACCAAGTATTCAGCCGAGATTGGACCAATATTTTAACATAGCACTGTGTTACTCAGAGCTAAAGATATAATATTTGGGGTAGGTATAAAAAGAGTGTAATTCAATCTGTACTCATTACATTAAATGTAAGGGTACTTTGACAAAAAAAAAAAAAATAAAACGTTATTTTTTCTTATTTGATTGGAGGTTTTATGACCACCGTGAGCAACTCAATGGGTTACAAGCAGTCGCCCGTCTCTAATTTGGTATCACTGGTTCCAGGGAAGGGAGAGAGCCAGTGCCGTAAGACAAACACAACATCCATGCCTGACTGGATTCGAACCCGGACCCCTTACGGACGAATGATCAGCGGCCAACGCCTTAGACCACTGCGCCACCGTGGCGTCAACGTCATTTGCAATGCAAATATACATACATACAAGAAAAAAAATCAACATTTCAGTACATGTTTATTTTCTAATGTAATTAATTAAAAAAAACACAATTTAGAAAACACTTGGAAACAGAACACTGCTCACACTTTTACATAATATTTCTTGATTAGAGTCACTGAACTGTGACATTTTATAAGTGGTTCTGACATATATTAAGTGAGGTCATTGAAACAATATTGCAAAAGGTTATACTCCCAAGTATTCAGATGACACTGGCTAAGTATCGTTTGCATTAAATCCGACAAACAGCCAATATTGGTTAGATGACGGTTATATCTATAGATATAACTGTCATCTAACCGATATCGACTCCACCCAATATAACCGATATCGGCTAAATATCAGGGAGGATAACTTTTTGCAATATCGGTCCGATATCGGCTACAGATATTGGACCGATATCGGCTACAGGTATATGAGACGGATATCGGCTACAGATATCGGACCCATATCGGCTACAGATATGGGACCGATATCGGACCCATATCGGCTACAGATATGGGACCGATATCGGCTACAGATATCGGACCGATATTGCAAAACGTTATCCTCCCTGATATTTAGCCGATATCGGTTATATCGGCTACTGACATGGGACCGATATCGGCTACAGATATCTGACCGATATTGCAAAAAGTTATCCTCCCTGATATTTAGCCGATATCGGTTATATCGGCTACTGACATGGAGCCGATATCGGACCGACATTAATTGCTACTTGGGTATGTATTAATTCTTACGTTTCCCGTAGTAAAGTTGATATATGAAGGCTTATGTCTGGCAACCACCAGTCTCTCACAAGACAATAAAACAAATACAACAAAAGAATTCGGTACTTCATTTGAAAACAATGTACATTAAAAAATGTTTTTAAATCGTTTTAAGGTTCTTTGGCTATGATGATAATTTCAAAGAAAGCTGACAGGAACTCTATGTGATATTTGAAACTAATATTCTCTTTGACAAAATCTAACGTACAAATTGCAACATGCCATTCATACACACACTAAGAACATATTTTTACTTTATGTAATCATTTGATGTTGCATGAAAAATTATCCTAACTAGTCCATTACAAATTCATGCAGCATATTTGGATACCAACAGAAATATCTTACCTGAATCCATTTGTTCTTAAAGATTTTGTAGAAAGCATCTACGGATTAACACAGAAAATGCCTTTTCCAAAAGACATTATGATTTTTTACTAAACAAGTACTAGGCCGAAATTTTTCCATTTTTCAGATTACTGATTTCATAAAATAAATTAATAGGTAGATATAATTTCTCTAAAGATTCTCACAGTGGAGCACAAAGTATCTACGAGTTTTTTTTTTTTTGGAAAAAATATAGAATTTATTTTTCATGAATTGTTTTTTCAAAGTTTTCGTTTTGGTCGGGTAGATTGTGTATATTACAAAAATCGGTGCATGAAATGTATGCTAATTTTAATATTTAAAACTTCCTAATAAAAGGAAGTGTTCAATATGCTCAATAATACAAGGCCTGTTATTAAATTCGTCAGGAAATATTTTTCTAAATATTGATATTTCTTCATGCTGATTTAAACAAGTTGTTCTGTGCGAATATCACAATCTGCATTTTTAGTCTAGAAAACCATCCAAAATGCAAAGGCCTTTTAAAATTACTGTTTATTTTAATTGAACAATGCAATAGCAATATTAAATCTAGTACCTTAGAATATTAAAAACCACGCAAATTTGTTTGACAATGGCATCAATTAATATTGTATAAACTTTTTATAGATTTGTGCGTAGACCAGTTTCTTGCATGCAATTACAAGCTCTGTTTTTTGGGTGCGAAGTTTGACTGACGTCTTTACAACAGATGGGGTGGGACTGGATCTTCAAATTTATTTGAAATATTTTTAGGTAGCACCAAAGTTTGTAAAAGCGGCATAAAATTATAATCAATTTTTTGGTATCCCTAGATGTTTCACCGCAGTTGTTCCCTAGTACGGCATTTAAAATTGCAAAAGTCCGTTGAGACTAAACTACATCTGGAAATCAGAAATTGCTGAGCAGAAAAACCTTAAGACTGTATTGTTTTATATCGGGTACTAGATGTAAATCCGGAACGGGATCGAAAATCTTAAATTACACGTACTTCTATTTGGGTTTCAAATTTCAAGAAAAAAAGCTACCGGTTTTTCGAACTTTTGATAGATTCTTCTGAAACAAATCGTGTAATCTGAGAGTAAAAACATACATTCATTTAAAAAAAATATGTACTTCATTAAATTTTTGGTAGATTATAGTCATGTGTAGACATCTCAATGCTACAGTTCAAAGCTACTGAAAGAAAGTAAGGCAAATGTGTACTTTAGCGTCTTAAATTATTTCGTCGGGAAAATTTAACTGTATGGGAAAAGTGCTACGTACCATTTTTTAAGCATGCAAAATATTGGGGAAACGTGAAAAAATAAAGTATTTTTACATGAAATGAAAAATATTTTCCTACGAGCTTACCTTGGGGTGCGAAGGTTCGGAAGAGTACGTGCGGTAGGCTTAAGATGACGGAGAGGCGACGGCGTGAAGGTCGAGTCCAATGAATGGTAGCGTCGTTGAGAACGGCAAGTTACGCGCGGAAGAATACACAATGAAGCGGTTCACGGGTACGAAGTCATCGAAGCGGGTTGTAGGAATACGCTGAAGGAATGAAGTCGGTTTTATGCTGCATTGTAATATCATTTTGTCAAGGGTAATTTTGCGAAATCGTAAGTAGAAAATTGCCAAGAAGGCTTAAAATTTCATCATCCCTCACAATTCGACACGAAGCTTTGAGCCTCCCTGCCATAGTACGATTCCTGATTATAAGAAAATCGTTTATTTTCCACAATATCCGTTTCACGAGGAAAAAGAACTGGACGAACGATGGACGGAATACCAGCAAAACTACAAATGAGGTGTTTGAAGAAATATCAGACCCTTTAACAGCTCCGAATCCATAAACTTAGGGTTCAACCGGAACCAAAACTTCTGCCGCACATTATGTCATCTACATTCCTTCATTTATTAACTTTCCCAAACATTTTTACAATAAAAACCAAAACATTTAGAACATGTCTTTATTAATAATTAATGAAACATTTCTGAACTACTTCTTCTTGCACACGATTACACGACGCATCACACTCCTCCGACACATACACCCCACTCTTGTTGTATTCTTTCGCGCATTCACTACGAACTGTTACTCCCTTCCGACGCACGGACCGTTCGC
Source organism: Macrothele yani (assembly GCA_039090855.1). NCBI lineage: Eukaryota > Metazoa > Arthropoda > Arachnida > Araneae > Macrothelidae > Macrothele > Macrothele yani. The sequence goes on along the minus strand of CM077018.1, from coordinate 49,659,103 downwards.
TTCGTGGCCATTACCATCGCTTTAGCTTCCCGCACCAACTGCTGCAAACCATCGTACTCGTAGGTTAATACTTCGGAAAAATTATTTCCTTTTATCAAAAATACTATATTTTGCATCTTTCCCCATTATTTTGTATGCTTTAAAAATTGTACGTCGCACTTTTCCCACACAGTTATATTTTTCCGACGAAGTAATTTAGGATGCTAAAGTACACATTTACCAAAAGTAAAATTCATTTAAATAAGACTAAGTATAAAGTTCCTTGTTGGTGATTCTGAAAAGAAACATACTAAAATCAGAGTACAGTTCAATATTGCGCAAATGTGTGACTTTCACTTCACGAGTGTCATTTCGGTTCAAATATTTAAAACAAAAATTATTAAAATCTTACTTGTAAATGTACACAGGGACATCCATGTTTGACTTCACTTTTAGTAATTTGTTGGAAATTTATATTATTATTATTTTACTAATTTCTCAAAATGTAAAATTTATGTCGCAATGAACAAATATTTCGCCTCCCGGGGGAGCAGTAGTCTAAGCGATGGCCTCTGATCATTCGTCTGAAGAGGGTCCGGGTTCTAAATTACAGCAGCGACTCAGAGTCTTCAGATATTTCTGATTTATCAGTTATGGACAAGAATTTGACGATTCCTAAACGTCAAACACCAAATACAAACCGTCCAGTAACACCAAAAGCTGGTCGAAAACGTAACTTGTCTCCACAATCTGCTTCGCCCAACAGCGACGAAGGCAGAGATCCTTGCATCCGCCCGGGTTTCACCCCTGGAACCTACGCTCAGGGCAAACAGGGCCGATACCTGCTTCTACTCTCATGCAACGAGGGAGAAAGCGAAAACAAACGATGTGGCCGAAGCCACGTCCGTCCAAAGAATGCTGGAAGGACAACACGGGCCCCAGCACAAAGGGACTCCATATCAAAAGCCTGGGGGAGCCCGTTCCTGTCAGCCGCAGCGATTTCCGGACCGACAGGCTACAGCCGTTCCTGACCGTTCCTGTCAGCCGCAGGGATTTCCGGACCGACGGACTTCAGCCGTTCCTGACCGTTCCTGTCAGCCGCAGGGATTTCCGGACGACAGACTTCTGCCGTTCCTGACCGTTCCTATCAGCCGCAGGGATTTTCGGACCGACAGACTTCAGCCGTTCCTGACCGACGGACGTCAGCCGTTCCTGGCCGTTCCAGTCAGCCGCCGGAATTTCTTGACCGACAGACTACAGATGATCCAGTTACGTCCTTAAAGAGATCTACGCCACCTTAATTTACCAGTCCGATTAGGCCTGGAAAACGTTATCGTACTCGAGTTTTTTATGCGTCCTCGAGATAAGTAAGTTCTCGTGGACAGGTTCTCTTCTCCGTTTGTTGTTTTTCCTGCACGACCAGTTGGCGTGTCAGAACTTCTTTTTTCGTGTGGGCCTATGCATTCTTTTTGTGTATATATGTGTTTTTTTTTATTTCTTCTATGTCCATCTACTAATCCAAATTTTTTTTATATCTATGTGCTTAGGGGTAAAATAATAAAATTGTTACTGTTAGCCAGCTACAGGCAATCTTCGCTGCTGATACAGTTGGTGTGTATTCAACGAATAATGAGAACGTAATTTGAAATTAAAAAAGTGATTCCTGCTAGGCAGAATAAAAGGAAGGTATGCCGATGCAGGTTTGTTTTGTTCAAGTATACAAAGTGTTTCACAGACGAATACAGATTTCTTGATTTTGTCATGCCAAGTTTGATGTTGTACATACTGCTGCCACCAAAACAAAACAAAAAAGAGGTCGATAAACGTCAATCAACGAAGTGTAAGACTTACACTCCAAAATTGATAGGTATTTCGAAAAAAAAAAAAAAAATAAGGAGGAGAGGATCTAACGTATACTCTAGATTCACTTTCCTTTTGATTTTTACTATCTCTGGTTATTTTATTTTACTATGTAAATTATCTTCTTACTGAACGAGATGTTATTTCTCCCGCTGAATGAGATCTGGCAATGAGTGTAAGTCATGACGTGTGGTAGCCAGTATAAATAGGCGCATTCAACGATACGTAGGGTGAGCTGTTGTTTATGTGCCAGAGAGCGTTTGTTTATGTGGAGGAGAGCTTCTGTTTGTGTTACGTGAAAGAGCTTTTATGTGTAAAGAGATCTTCGTTTATGTGAGAGCCGGATATCGAGTAGTTGTGTGACCGATGAAGGGAGTGTGGATAAATAATAGAAGTTTACCAAATAAAAGATTGTCTTAGTAAGTACGTCTTTCTCAGTTCATAGTTTTGTCAGATCTCTGACTGGCTGTTAGGTTTATTTCATTAGTTGATTATTACTAACAACCAGCATAAGACTTTATTCATCTTAATTACTACTACAACATTACTAGCAGTTAAAAGTTTGTTCATTATTATCACTACACTACTAGCAGGAAAGTTTATTTATGACATAATTAACAAACAACAAGCATCAGAAGAAGCATTAGCTTAGAAGAAGCTATATTCATTATAATTCATAATTGAGGAAAGTGATATTCATTATAACGGTTTTTCGTTGCTCCGGCCGTATGTAAGCTCCTATGTGAGACATAAACGTGCTATACGCGGTTTGTCACTAAATATATTTCTTATTTTAGGCCGAAACATTTTCTTAAACTAATTTTGTGAAACTTACTGAACCTTCGCATAGGTTAGTTGTCATCGAGTATTTACAACTTCCCATGTCCATAACGTGTCGTGAGTAAGGCATGAACGGCGTGGCTGTCTCAGAGAAATGTTTGGGGAATGATAAGTTTTAAACGTATCTTTAAACACAGTGTGAAACACAAACAAGGTTAATGTGATTAAATTCGAGAGAGAGTAAGCCGTCACTTTCAGTGATATTTCCTGAAGTCTTGACTTTGGCTGCTATAACTTTCTTCTTCGCTTGACCTTCTTTGGGAAACAACTTGGCCCTAACACTCTTCCCTTTTAATGCCAGTTAGATGATAAATAACGCCTTCAGTGGCATTTCGTAACATTACTGTTTCTAATCCTTGGAAAACAGGTGCATTTCACCGGCCCCCCTCCCCCACCACGGAATTTTTTAATTTTTCAGACACCATTCGTTTGTACCACGTATGAACAGTAATGAACTCGGTTTTTTTCGTTTGAACCGCAATAGTTTTGGAGATATTTAAAAAAACAAAGGAAGGGGGGGCTGCTGAAACGATAGCCCCCCACCACGGAATTTTTAAATTTTTTTTGCACCATTCGTTTGTAGCACGTATGAACCGGAATGAACTCATTTTTTTTCGTTTGAACCGCAATAGTTTTTGAGTTATTTAAAATACAAAGTGGGAGGGCTGGTGAAATGGTATCAACCAAAAATAGAAATTTCAAATTTCAGCATAACCATTCGTTAATAAATCGTATGAACCGGAATGAACTCCATTTTCATCGTTTGAACCGCAATAGTTTTTGAGATATTTAATAAATAATATTGAGAATTTACATATAAATATAGGAGGCCGACCATTTTACCAGCCCCCACTATGGAAATTCAAAATTTCGAAATAGCCATTCTTTAGTAAATCGTATGAACCGGAATGAACTCCATTTTTATCGTTTGAACCGCAATAGTTTTTGAGTTATTTAAAAAACAAAGTGGGAGGGCTGGTGAAATGGTACCCCCAAAAATAGAAATTTCAAATTTCAGCATAACCATTCGTTAATAAATCGTATGAACCGGAATGAACTCCATTTTCATCGTTTGAACCGCAATAGTTTTTGAGATATTTAACAAATAATATTGAGAATTTACATATAAATATAGGAGGCCGACCATTTCACCAGCCCCCACTATGGAAATTCAAAATTTCGAAATAGCCATTCGTTAGTAAATCGTATGAACCGGAATGAACTCCATTTTTATCGTTTGAACCGCAAAAGTTTTTGAGATATTTAGAAAATAATATTGAGAATTTGCATATATACAGAGAGACCGAACATTTCACCAGCCCCCACCATGGAAATTCAAAATTTCAAAATAGCCATTCGTCAGCAAATTGTATGAACTGAAAAGAACTTCATTTTCACCGTTTGAACCGCAATAGTCTTTGAGATATTTAAAAAATAATGTTACAGGCCTATCATTTCACCCCCCTCATCATGGAAATCCAAAGTTCCGAAATAGCCATTCGTTAGTAAATCGTATGAACAGGAGTGAACAACATTTTTATCGTTTGAACCGCAATAGTTTTTGAAATATTTAAAAAATAATATTGCGAATTTGCATATATACAGTGAGACCGACCATTTCACCAGTCACCCCATGGAAATTCAAAACTTCAAAATAACCATTCGTTAGCAAATCGTATGAACCGAAAAGAACTCCATTTTCATCGTTTGAACCGCAATAGTTTTTGAGGTATTTAAAAAAGAATGTCGCAGGCCTACACCATTTACCCCTCCCCCTCATCATGGAAATTCAAAATTCCGAAATAGCCATTCGTTAGCAAATCGTATGAACCGAAAATAACTCCATTTTTAACGTTTGAACCGCAATAGCTTTTGAGATATTTAAAAAATAATGTTACAGGCCTGTCATTTCACCCCCCCCCCTCATAGAAATTCGAAATTCCGAAATAGCCATTCGTTAGCAAATTGCATGAACAGGAATGAACTCCATTTTTATCGTTTGAACCGCAATAGTTTTTGAAATATTTAAAAAATAATATTGAGAATTTCCATATATACAGTGAGACCGACCATTTCACCAGCCACCCCATGGAAATTCAAAACTTCAAAATAACCATTCGTTAGCAAATCGTATGAACCGAAAAGAACTCCATTTTCATCGTTTGAACCGCAATAGTTTTTGAGGTATTTAAAAAGAATGTTACAGGTTTACCATTTCACCCCCACCTCCCTCATCATGGAAATTCAAAATTCCGAAATAGCCATTCGTTAGTAAATCGTACGAATAGGAATGAACTCCATTTTTATCGTTTGAACCGCAATAGTTTTTGAGATATTTAAAAAATAATATTGAGAATTTACATATATGCAGAGGACCGAACCCCCCCCCCCCTCCCATGGAAATTCAAAATTTCAAAATTTCAAAATAACCATTCGTTAGCAAATCGTATGAACCGAAAAGAACTTCATTATCATCGTTTCAACCGCAATTGTGTTTGACATATCTAAAAAAAAAAAGGATTCAGAAAATATGGAGCCCACAATCCCCCCCCATGGCATTTCAAAATTTCAAAATAGCCATTCGTTAGCAAATCATATTAACCGAAAAGAACTCCATTTTCATCGTTTGAACCACAATAGTTTTTGAGATATTTAAAAGATAATGTTACAGGACTACCATTTCATCCCCTCCCCCTCATCATGGAAATTCAAAATTCCGAAATAGCCATTCGTTAGTAAATCGTATGAAAAGGAATGAACTCCATTTTTATCGTTTGAACCGCAATAGTTTTTGAAATATTTAATAAATAATGGAATTTACATATACACACAGAGACCGACAATTTCACCAGCCCCCCACCATGGAAATTTAAAATTTAAAAATAGCCATTCGTTAGTGAATCGTATGAACAGGAATGAACTCCATTTTTATCGTTTGAACCGCAATAGTTTTTGACATATTTAAAAAAGAATGTTCAAGGCCTACCATTTCACCTCCAAACCCCCCCCCCCCCTTTACCATGGAAATTCCAAATTTCAAAAGAGCCATTCTTTAGCAAATAGTTTGAACCGAAAAGAACTCCTTTTTCATCGTTTGAACCGCAATAGTTTTTGAGGTATTTAAAAAAGAATGTTACAGGCCTACACCATTTACTTCCCCTTCTTCCCTCACCATGGAAATTCGAAATTCCGAAACAGCCATTCGTTAATAAATCGTATGAACCGAAAAAAAGAACTCCGTTTTTATCGTTTGAACCGCAATAGTGTAGGATATATATATAAAAAAATTATTCAGAAAATTTGGAGCCGACAATTCCCCCCCCCCTCCCTTGGAATTTCAAAATTTCAAATTAGCCATTCGTTAGTGCATCACACGATCCGAGGAGAACTCCATTTTCACCGTTTGAACCGGAATTACTTTTCAGATATTCAAAAAATAATATTGAACAATTACATATACAGACAGAGGCCGACCATTTCAGCAGCAGCCCCCCCCCATGGAAATTTAAATTTCAAAATAGCCATTCGTTAGTAAATCGTATGAACCGAGAAGAACTTCATTTTTATCTTTTGAACCCCAATAGTTTTTGAGATGTTTAAAAATGTCCCACTATTTCAGCTGCCCCCCCGGACATTTCCTGTTTCAGAATAGCTATTCTTTTGCATCGTGTGAACCGGAAGGAGCTACATCTTTATCGTTCGAATCTGGCTAATTTTTTGAGATATTTGTATAAAGGGTAATGGAGGATAATAAATAAGTAATTTATTTTCAAAAAGTCTTGCATTCGTTCCTGTCATTATCTTAAAGATCTCTCCGTTTCTAGCTTTGAAATGTAGCAGTTGAAAAGACATTCTAAAAACAGCGTGACGGTTTCAACATCTCTTCAATGTGTCTTAAGGACCAGTACACAAGAGAACAGGAAAATGCATGGCATAGTAAAACAGCAAAAATCTCGGCGCGGAAACAAACGACGCAAGGTAGTCTGTAGTAAACGTACAAAGCATCACAGAAAGAAACGGAGCATGGCAGAGGCACAAAGCAGTCTGTTACATTACAATCGTGCGAGTTAGTCGGTTGCAAATACAACACGAGGGGAAGCACACAGGGAACAGTCACTGAGCAGAGTAACGGCTGAGCCAGCAAATAGAGAAAGCACCATACCTGGAACCATGGAACAACATGATGAGTAGAAAACCGAGGAACTATTCCTTCTTCCTTTTAAGGAAAAAAACGAAATTATTGGTGCGAAATTATTGCTGTCCATCTGTGGTTGTTGAGCGCCATCCTCCGACAAAAAGAGAAATAATGGTATTAATGCCACTCTTTCAAAAGAAACACGACCTTAAGGAAAAACTATTACTTTCTTTAAAATTGGCATTTTCTCTCTAACAGTGGCATAGCAGTTAGACATACTATACAAAACATAGCAGGGTAGGAAGCAACACATGGCACTCCGAGAAAATCGGGCAAGGGGCATGGTTGAACCTCAGAGAAACAGAAGCAGAACGAACGGTGCGAGGCAGTTGGTGATGGTCATGTAAAGCGGATGCAGGCATGACATCGTAAGACAAAACACACAGAAACACACAAAAAAAGGTCACAAAGCAGAATGATGAGAAAAAAAAACGAGGCACGAGAGAAAACACTTCACAAAAAGGAGAACGAAACAGCAAAGGCTGGAAGAGGCAGGGAGAAACAAAGCTAAGAAAACACAACAGAAATCAATCATCAAACAAAACCACACAAGAGATAATCAAGTGGACACCGAAGAAGGAGACGATGTTGAGCATGACAAATGAAGTCGTCAAGACAACCATAGTAACGTTCAACTTCCGGGTAAGAGCCCGAAAGGTGAAAAATGCAAAGTAAAAGGCGCTAAGATTTTCAACCAGAGATGAATAAACTGCCGGATCATTGGAAGCAATACAGTGATTAAGTGGAGCATCGTGAGACGAGTCAAAACACAATGGAAAAGCGGCATCTAGAGAAAGAGTCTGCGTAAACTCGGGAACAACCTGAAGGCGAGAAACAAGATCAGGCACAACAGAGGGACTGTCAAGAAGGCGAGCAAAAGTGACGGCAGGAGGATCAGGAGCGGAGCCTGGAGAAGAACGATGAGGAGGAGACATAACCACAGCTGCACGCTTAGCGCGCGTCTTGCGATTAGACCGATGACGGCGCTTCTTATTAGGAGCAATACCAGTAGGGAAATGTTGACGAAGAGGACGAGACGACGTAGAAGGAACAACAGGCGGCGTCTCGGGAATCTAGCGAGGTTAATACGGTACAAAGTCGGATGACATATGTAAGGAGGTAACTGCAGGAACAACAGAAGCCGGGGAGGGCGGAGTTTCAAACGAATCTAGAAGAGGAGCTGTACGAAAGGGAGGGGACCGATCATGGCGACCAGAAGGTGAAACAAAGGCAACGGCATTAGAGGCATCAGAAGAGCCCCGAAAAGGTGAAAAGGGTGGAGAGCACACCCGGAGTACTGGAACCGGTGGAGGAAAGATGGGCGTCTGAGGGTGGCGAAACCGACGTACGCAGCAGCGATGGTGGAGCAGAAAATCCCGGGATCGGGATAGACGAGGTGACTTGCGAAAACAAAGAAGGCAGCACCTGAACAGGCGGAGAAGGTGCGGCAACAGGATGTGACAAAGCGCAAACATCAGACGATGAAAAAGAAAGAAATACAGACGAAGGCTCCGAAACATGAGCAGTAGATTCAGATGTACACACAACAGACGATGCTGGCGAGGAAGGGAAAAGACCAACGGAGGCACGTAACGAAGATGGAGATGGAGACTAAGAAGGTGTGAACGGATCAGGCGAAGGCGTGGTGACTGGAAGCGAGGAAAGAGGTTCTGCGACGGGAACTTGAGCAGCCGTTGAGGAAAATTAGGAAGAAATGAGGGGGAACTGCGAGAGATGGTGACCAGTCTGTTTACATGAGATGCAATGATAGGCAGTGAATACGTTGATTACGAAGTTGTGATGACAACAATATACCAGAAAAGTAGTGGGGCAGTAAGAAACAGAGTCTGTGTCAGGGAAAAAATCTAAGGCTTGGCGGCGGAAGCTAAAATAAGGACGATCAGCTTGATCAGCATGGGCTGCGGGGATCTTGCGGATATCACAAAGAACACGGCCACACCGAGAAGGAAAAGCATGTAAAAACTCATCGGAAACGTCCGGAGGTACAGGATACAAATTAAGAAGAACGGGAGAATGTGCAAGGGGGATAGGGACCACGCTATGATCTCCAACGGAAAGGCTAGTCGATAGGACTTGAGAAACAAACTCAGGTGAAAACAAATATACAGGAACGGACTTAGGCTTTCTGGCGAAATGTGTAATTGCACCGGAAGGGAGAAACGACAATGTAGACATACACTGTATAGACGTGCAACTTGACATTTGGCAAGGCGTCGAACTTGGCACTTAAACTAAGAGTTGAAAGCATTGTACGTGTGCAATAAGCGTGGAACCTTGACGTGAAATATAGGAGTCCAAGGCTGTCGCGAGGAAAGTCGGAGACGTTGAACACAGATCTGTAGCAGGATGAGGAGAAGAGCAGTCCTGGGTCGCATCCAACACACTTGGAGAACAAGTCATCGAAGCAGCACGTAGTGATGTGAGAGGGAAATAGAATTCAGAAGAAGCAGCACAGGCCATGGACAATGTGTAGAAATGCACGGCGAAGGGTACACAGATCCACTATCACAAGGTGGAGCACCAGGAAGGGGATCAGCATACCCAAGAAGGCAGCGCAGAGAACCACTGTCAACGGATGGAGCACCAGGAAGGTAATCGACACACCGGTGAAGGTAGCGCAGAGTACCATTAACGATTATTGGAGTGCAAACACGGAATGCAAACGTAGACACAGCAGCAGGAAGGCTACTACATGCATCAGACAGTTTTAGAGCAAAACGTCGAGACGAGTCACGATGGGCAGATTGTAAACAGGCCCAACGAGATGAATTATAAAGAAATACCTGCAAAATATGCACGTACCAACTCGAAAGAATGACTAGGAAGAGAGCGCAGACATTCATGCACGAGAGAAACACAAATTAATTGGGCGGTGGGCGCTAGATACAAGCAGAGCACAAATTGCAGAGCTCCAAACGGCGTGGCCAGAAGAGCATCGCGACGGAATGCTGTGTGAGTCAAATATCGTAGAAAGACAATTGTTTGGATGGAAACATTTCAAGAATGTTTGTTTTAAATTTAAGGGTGCTTCTGCTTTGCACTTCCTTTTGACCGAAGTGTGTTAAAGTGGAAAAGTTTCCTGCACGTTCTTTGAAAACTAAAGGATGTACTTATACCTTCACTATATACATGTATCTGTCTGTATACGTTTATCGGTGGACCTCTAAGTCTGATTTAATATCAGCCTCTTTTTGCATTGGAAAGCTAGAACAGTGAAGATGATCCTAGCATTTTAATCTTTATCTGATCCGCAATTTCGCCGCCAAGAGCGAAATGCAAATTCCACCGATTTCAAAATATATTTTGCTTCATATCGTTGCTCAAAAATCAGATTGAAACACTTTCGACGCCTATTGAATGTACCATTTTTACGTACAGCTTATTGTATCTTAATACAATGGCGGAAAGTGAAAAAAGAACACCAAGAAGGAATTGGCGGATGATCATGAAATTTACATATGTTAATGGGGTCGAGATTACGTAGGTGTGATGTTAATTTCGGGACCAACCGATGAGCGCTTACGCCTCAGCACGGCATAATATGCAAATTATCGTCGGTGGTATTTAAGGAATACGGCGAAGTGAATATAATCGGTCGTCGGCGTACAGACACGTGCGAAGACCCTGAAGAAGCTGCAATGTCTGGACATGGAAGACGTGTAAGATTTCAGCAGTTATCGGACTTTGAGCGAGGTCGTCTAGTTGGACTCCGCGAGGCCGGGTACTTGTATCGTTGTATTGCGGAGCGAATTGGACGGGAAGTATCGTTAGTGGTACGATGGTGGCGTAGATGGTCCGAGGAACATTCATACACGAGAAGACGTGGAACCGGGAGTCACAGACCGACTGATGAGCGGACCGATCGACGCATAAGAAGAGCGGCGTTGTCAAGCAGAACATCCACTGTGACGCAAATCCGAGCTGCCGTTGCACCTGAGGTGACTGTGCGAACAATCCGCAACCGTCTACAGGATGCAGGACGACGTGCACGTGTGCCTCTGGCATGTGTGCCTCTGACTCCAGTCCACCGTCAGTAACGGCTGCAGTGGTGTCGCCAACGTCTGCCCTGGAGAACGCAATGGCGATCTGTCGTGTTCAGCTATGAAAGCAGATTCTGCTTGGGAGCCTCCGATGGTCGTATACGTGTTCGCAGACGCACAGGGGAGCGTCTGCACCCTTCTTGCATCCGCCAGCGACACACAGTGCCTACACCTGGTCTCCTGGTGTGGGGAGCGATCAGCTATCACTCCCATACACAACTAGTGTTTGTACCGGGTACGTTAAACAGCACCTCTTACATCAACAATATCATTCAGCCCGTTGTTGTGCCATTTGTAAGGTCGGTCCATCGTGGTGTTTTCCAGAAAGATAGCGCACACCCACACACGGCACGTGCAACGCAACATGCACTTCAGGGTGTGAGACAACTTCCATGGCCTGCACGTTCACCGGATTTGTCCCCCATTGGGCACGCGTGGGATTTTATGGGGCAACGACTTATCGGGTCTCCACGGCCAGCCACGACCATTCCCGATTTACGCGTCCAGGTTGAGGATGCTTGGAAATCAATACCCCAAACTTACGTCCAACATCTGTATGACAGACTCCATGCCAGAATTATACAGTGTGACGCAGTTCATGGCGGTTCAACCTCGTACTAACCATGTTACATGGAAATGTTATTTTTCAGTTTACCAGCAAATACAGCTGTACTTTGCCATAATGTTTTGATCACGTTATCCTCTGTATTCCGTTATTATGCTTTATAAATTTCGTTGGTATCAGACGTCTTCTTCTTGGTGTACTTTCCGCCAGTGTATTACTAAATTTTTCTGTTACGACGAGCAAATACGTAACATTACTGTTTGTGAAAATTGCAACGCCAAAAAAGAATCGCTCTATTCAAAAGAAATTTATATCACATATTCCTCATGTTGCAGGAGATAACTGATTTTATTTTTAGATCTATAGAAGATTTTGTCCATTCAAATCTCAGTACTATTTGTTCAGTTGCTGCCTACCAAAGATGGTAGGCAGCAACTGAACAAATAAGTAGTATGCGAATGAATAGTTAATACACGCAATTGACGTAGATTAGGAACATCAAACAGAAAGCATCGCTCTTTCCACGGTTTTAAGTGAGTCACGGAAAAATTATCATCTGACAGGGTCTTCCAGTTATTCGCGGGTCTTCCAGTTATTCGCCGGACATGCTACCACTGCACCAGTTGCTTCTTACCCACTTTCGGGAATCCCCAACATTGTGCGGGTCTCCAAGAAGCCACCAGTCATGTGGTTTGGTAATTAATCACATGTGAGTCTGGAGAATTAGAGGCCGCTGTGGTGCAGTGTTAGCATGTCCAGCGCGTAACTGGAAGACCCTGGGTTCAATTCCCGGTGGCGGCCGATGATAAATTTCCGTGACTCACTTAAAAACGTGGAAAGAGAAATGACTTCTGTTTGATGTTCCTAATCCACGTCAATTGTTTGTATTAATGCAGGACAATTACAGAGGCATCTGTGGCACGCAGTCCGGTCATCTTCAATAGCGCGTCGCACCGCTTCGTGCGGTGATACATGTTGCAATATGGTCCAGCATAGAGGCGAACAGACGCCTGATGTCCTGCTGAAGAGGGCCCACACTTATTGGACGGTGTGCTCCAAATCCCGGATAGTGCGGCACAAAGTCAACCGGCGTTTCCACTGGTCCCACACATACTCGATAAGGGACATGTTCGGGGAGCGGGCAGGCCATGGAACTGTATGGACATGACGTAGGCAGTCTTGGAAAACCCGAGCCGTGTGCGGGATGGCATTATCCTGCTGGTATAGCGCACCTAGAATTCCGGCCAGGAGTGGGAGCACATGGGGCCTTATGATTTCGTCCACATACCGCTGGCCCGACAATGATGCACGTACCACTACTAGAGCTGATCGGCTATCGTAGGCAATAGACCATAAATTCTCCCCAGACCATAATGCCTGCAGTGGGGTAGATGGGACGCTCGATAGCAAGGTTGGAATGTGCCGTCGACCCCGGGACCTCCACACCCGGACACGATGATCATCTGTCCTCAAAACTAACCGACACTAATCGCTGAACACCACACGTCGCCAGTCTGTGGCGTTCCCCGTCGCTCTCGCCTGGCACCATCGCAAACGGAGCCGGTGATGTTCCGGTTTTAAGGGTAGAACACGTAAGAGGCACTAAGATCGCAGACTCGCTTCCGCGAGGCTTCATGAAAAGGCTCGTTGGCACACAAGAGCCGCCACATTTGCCTGTAGAGTGGACAGGGTTCCCGTGGGACGCATTCGTGCCTGCCGCACGATCTGTCAATCCTCTCTACGGGTGGTCCTCCTGGTTCGTTCGGAGACACCCGCCGTGTGGCAGTGCCGTCACGTGTCCACTGCTTCCAGCACAGTCGGACGGTATGGTCAAAACGATCCACGTGGTGGGTTAGACGGCGCGCCGACCAACCTGCTGTTTTCAGCCCGTAATTTAAGCCCGTAATTTGCGTACATTGACGTCTCTGTTGTCTAACCGTCATTCTTGTCACTGTACTCTTGCTTGCGCCGGCCGTTGCTTTTCTCTTTCATGAGACATCGACTACACGCCGGTTTATAAGGCTGCCGTTTCGTGCTAGCAGCGCTGCCACAGGGTGTGCGGTTATGCGCACTCGCACCAAACGCACCCTAGCTATTTGTAAAGTTTCGCGGTTGTAGCATGTTTTCTTCTAGGTGAGTAAATTTCTTGTCCACGAGTGTACAAGAAGCAAGTGGAAAAACTGAAACTTCACTCGCCCAAGTTTTCACCAGCTGTCTCAACGAAGGTAAGATTCCTGAGCATTGGAATAATGCTGCAATGATCCTGCTAAATAAAAAAGGTGACGTTGAGGATCTCAGGACCTACAGGCTCATCAGCCTCCTATCAGTTGTTTATAAAATTTTCACTTAGGTTCTTTCACATCGCATGTAGGTAAAACTGGACACATGGCTCAAGCAAGAGAAGAAACTGAATTCAGGAGTGGCTACAGCACTGAAGATCATGTCCATGTACTTAGAGAACTAACTGAAAGAACAAGAGAATATGAACTCCCATTATGCAAGGCTTTTATTGATTATGAAAAGGCCTTCGATTCCGTAAAACCATCAGCAGTTACAACTGCTTTGAAATCCTGTGGTATTGCAGATGCATACATTAGCATTATTATTAGTATCTATGAAAATGCAACTGCAAAAATTTGGATATTTGAGGATGCAGCACTAATAAAAATTGGAAAGCTAGTGTGACAAGGTGAAATCATATCTCCCAAACTCTTTAATGCCACATTGCAAAATATTTTTTAATCACTGAACTGGAACAAAAGAAAAAAAATTTTGCAGATAATTCAAATCACGTTCGTTTCGCTGGTGACGTTGTCATTTTTGCAACTACGGCTTCTGACCCGCAGAATACGATCCAAGAACTTTCTGACAAGAGTAAAGAAGTGGAATTAAAAATGAACTTTCCGAAGGCAAAAGTGACATATATTGCTTTTACAAGAAACGAAGATTTATTTATTGATGGTGAAAAGCTTGAGACAACCGATACCTACATTTATCTTGGGCAGCAGATATGAAGTAAGAGTCACATTGCTGAAGAAATTAATCGGCGTGTAAAACTTGGAGAGATAGCTTTTGGCAGAAACAGTACAATTCTTACGAAAGGTATGCCATTATGTCTTAAAAGATAAGGGTTTAATCAGTTCATCCTGCCAGTGCTTACGTATGGAGCAGAGACATGGACCTTAACTAAAGAAGTTAGTAAAATCATGCAATGCATTGAATATGATACGCTTTCCAACATACCAGAAATAATTACTCAAGTCATGAGAATAATGGCTGTGGAATAAATCTCGGTCCTGTGCCCTGATCTTTGATCCCATTTCGATGATATTCAACAGAACCGGTTCTGTATACCTCCGAAATAACATGATGAAGTTTTGTCGCAAGCGAAGCATTTTTACGTAAGTTATGATGCATAAGAGCTATGGAATAGATCCTGCTCCTGTGTCCTAACCTTTGACACCATTTTGTCCATTTACCATAGGGTTTGTCCCCAGGTGGTCCTCTACCACATACTAAAATTTCATCGAAATCGGACCGTTTTTACGTCAGTTATCGTGCCGACAGATGGACGGACAGACAGACGGAAAAAGCAGAAGCATATACGCTTCTTCAACCTACGGTTGGAAAGCGTAAAAAAGTCAAACAAAGACTGCAGGCAACGCCGAAAACCCTGGAGAGAATCATGCTTGGTGTAACAAGGAAAGATGAGCAGAGGAACTCATGGATAAGGAAAACGACAGGAGTTGACGACATCATGACCACAATGAAATCACTGAAATGGTAAGGACACGACATGTTGCTAGAACAACGGACGACCGACGGAAAACCGAAATTTTAGAATGAATTTCGAGAGGCAGGAAAAGACCCAGAAGAAGACCCTATGGGAGATTGATGGATGAAATTCGAAAGCATGCCGGTGTGTCATCGAGGAGACACGCTCAAGACAGACAATTGGGGAAGAAACATGGGAGACCTTCATCCAGTAGTGAATTCAAAGCAGTTGACAATGATGATGATACATATATATATAAACGAGCGAAGAGTTACATCCGCAGGTGTGGCAGAATTAACACGCATCCCATTGCTTGGAAAGACGACGCATACCGTCTGCGAAGAAGAAATTTAGTTTCTCCTTGAACTATTTGGATCTGTCAACATGTGACTTTCATGTTGACAGATCAATCCGGGTTATAGGTTGGGTGGTGCAGAACCTCTCACAATTTCCGTGCTAACGCATCCTGCATAATGTGTGCAACCGAATCACACCACGCGAAAGCATGCCAGGTCACCCATTCTTGATGGCTTTGTGCAGCTTGTCCACTGTGTCGATGTAGTGGTTGGCATTGCTGTTCACGTGAGGCTCTTTAAAGTCCACCAACAAAAGCCCTTCATGGTAAAAAAATGCGGTCAGAATAACCTCCCCGGCGGAGTCCTGTTATAACGAAGTAAATTTCTCCGTCATTTCTATCCACGCCAGGATTCGAACCCGGATCCCCTCATTCCGGAATAAGTCACTCTACCAATTGAGCTACGCGGACGTTTTATTCTGATTCCTATCTGCCTTTATGTCGTGTGCGTCCTTCTGGCAGGTACGTCATATCTCCTGGTACGTTACATCATCTCCATCTTATTTTTTTTTTTTTTTCGAAGTGCTGGAGAAGGGATTCTCTTATTTTTCCTATCTCGCGGTGTGGAAATAACATCACACCATTGCGAGATTTTGAACGGTAGGGTCATCCGGATAGTTCGGGCGCCATTATAACGAAGTAAATTTCTCCGTCATTTCTATCCACGCCAGGATTCGAACCCGGATCCCCTCATTCCGGAATAAGTCACTCTACCAATTGAGCTACGCGGACGTTTTATTCTGATTCCTATCTGCCTTTATGTCGTGTGCGTCCTACTGGCAGGTACGTCACATCTCCTGGTACGTTACACTGTGACTTGAATTTTATGTGTTTTGTGGATCCGTTATGTTTCCATTGCATGCTCGCTGGTTTGCTAGATGGCTCAAAGTGGTAGCACCGCGATTCGTCACCTGCCACTATGCGCGACATAAATGCATCACCCTCTGCTTTGTAACGCAGCCAGTGGGTCAAACTCCAACCCATACATTCTTCCTTATGGTGGTCAGTCAGCATCCGCGGGATTAATGGTAAACATACTTTCCGCTATTGCAGTATCTTCGTAACCACAGTTTGAACTGTTACAATTGTCATAGCAAAGTCCTCCGTTGGCGAACGTCAGCCCCGACGACGGTTTTACTTGCATTTCTTTCTCGGTGTGGGCGCATTGTTTGTGTTATTCGCACGCTCCCCGCCGATCAAGGTCATCGTCCTTATTTAGGCTTCCGACGCCAAGCCTTAGTTCTCTTCCCTGATATAGACTCCATTACTTCCTGCCCCACTGTTTTCCAGGTGCTTTGTGTTTATCACAACGTCGTTATAAACGTATTCACTGCCTACAATTGCTTCTCATGTAAAACGCCTGGTCATCATCGCTCGCATTGTCCGCTCACATCTTCTTGTTCTTCCTCAACGGCTGCTCAAGTGCCCATCACAGAACCCCCTTCGTCACTTCCGGTCACCACGCCTGCGCTTGTTTCGCTTCCACCTTCTGAGTCTCCATCTCGAGTGTCGTTGCCTTCCTATGCAGGTCTTTTTCCTTCTCCACTAGCCTCGCCTGCTGTGGATACATCTGGATCTACTGCTCCTGCTTTGGTGCCTTCGTCTGTCTTCCTTTCTTCGTCGTCTGTTGTCTGTGCTTTGTCACATCCCGTTGCCGAGCTTTCTCCGCCTGTTGAGGTGCTGCCTTCTTTGTTTTTGCACGTCACCTCGTCAATCCCAACCCTGGGATTTTCTGCTCCATCATCTTCGCTGTGTACGTCAGCTTCACCACCCTCAGACGCTCATCCTTTCTTCAGCCGTCCCAGTACTCCGGTGTGCTCTCCGCTCGTTTCGCCTTCTCCGAGCTCTTCTAATGCCTCTAGTATTGTTGCCTTCCTTTCGATTTCTGGTCCCGTGATCTGTCACCGCTTTTCCAGCACAGTTACTCTTCTGGATTTGTGTGAAGCCTCACCTTCACCAGCTCCTGTTGCCCCATCAGTTGCCTTTTTTATTGCGTTATCCGCACATGATCCAGATCTTCCTTGTCAGACTTCTCACTCGCTGTCGGTTACTCCTTCTTCATCACCACGTCCCTGTTGGCACTGCTTCT
Source organism: Macrothele yani (assembly GCA_039090855.1). Taxonomy (NCBI): domain Eukaryota; kingdom Metazoa; phylum Arthropoda; class Arachnida; order Araneae; family Macrothelidae; genus Macrothele; species Macrothele yani. The sequence goes on along the minus strand of CM077018.1, from coordinate 49,641,384 downwards.
AATAAGAAGCGCCGTCGTCGCTCTAATCGAAAGATTCGTACTAAGCGAACCGCGGTCGCTCAGCCTTCTCTTCATGTCCTGATTGACTTTTACAGACTGCTTTGTGCTGCTTGTCCAGAACCGTTATTCTTGTTGTTTTATCATGCCATTTATTTTCCGTCCTCCTTTGTACTAGTCCTCGATACCTAATAAAGCAACGTCACGTTGTTTTTAGAATGTCTTTTCAACTACTGCGGTTCAAAGCTAAAAACGGGGAGTTCTTTCAGCTAATGACAGGAACGAATGAAAGACTTTGTGCAAAACAAATTACTTCTTCATTATCCTCCATTACCCTTATTACAAATATCTCAAAAACTATCAAGATTCGAACGATGAAGAAGGAGGTTTTTCCGGTTCACACCATGCTAACGAATAGCTATCCTGAAATAGGAAATGTCCAGGTTGTGGGGGAGGGGAGAGGCAGGTGAAATCGTGGGCTACTAACATTCTTTTTTAAACATCTCCAAAACTATTGATATTCAAACTATGAAAATGGCGTTTATTCCGGTTCACACCATTTACTGACGAATGACTATCTTGAAATTTTGAATTTACATGGTGAGAGGGGGGGGGGGTGGATGGTCGGTCTCGAACATATACATACATAAGTTCTCAATATTGTTATTTTTTTCTCAAAAACTGTTGCGGTTCAAACGATGAAAATGGATTTCCTCTCCGTTCATACGATTTGCTAAAGAATGGCTATTTTGAAATTTTGAATTTCCATGGGGGGGTGCAATGGTCGTCCCCCAATTTTCTCAAACTTTTTTTTTAAATCTATCAAAAACTGTTGGCCGCTCCGGTGACGCAGTGGTCTAAGCGATGGCCTCTGATCATTCGTTCGAACAGGGTCCGGGTTCAAATCCCGTGAGGCATGAATGTTGTGTTTGTTTTACGGCACTGGCTGTCTCCCTTCCCTGGAGCCAGTGACCCTAAATTAGGGACGGGCGACTGCTTATAGCCCATTGAGTTGCTCAGGGTGGTCGTTAAATCTCCAAAAAAAAAACTGTTGCGGTTCAAACGATAAAAATGGAGTCCATTTCGGTTCATACGATTTACTAACGAATGGCTAGTTTGAACTTTTGAAATGCAATGGGGGGGGGGGGGCGAATTGTCGGCTCCATATTTTCTGAATCCTTTTTTTTTTTTTTAGATATGTCAAACACTATTGCGGTTGAAACGATGATAATGGAGTTCTTTTCGGTTCATACGACTTGCTAACGAATGGTTATTTTGAAATTTTGAATTTCCATGGGAGGGGGGGTCGGTCCTCTGTATATATGTAAATTCTCAATATTATTTTTTAAATATCTCGAAAACTATTGCGGTTCAAACGATAAAAATGGAGTTCATTCCTATTCATACGATTTACTAACGAATGGCTATTTCGGAATTTTGAATTTCCACGGTGAGGGGGTGGGGGTGAAATGGTAAACCTGTAACATTCTTTTTTAAATACCTCAAAAACTATTGCGGTTCAAACGATGAAAATGGTGTTCTTTTCGGTTCATACGATTTGCTAACGAATGGTTATTTTGAAATTTTGAATTTCCATGGTGGGGGGGGGGGGGTCTGGTGAAATGGTTGGTCTCTCTGTATATATGGAAATTCTCAATATTATTTTTTAAATATTTCAAAAACTATTGCGGTTTAAACGATAAAAATGGAGTTCATTCTTGTTCATGCAATTTGCTAACGAATGGCTATTTCGGAATTTCGAATTTCTATGAGGGGGGGTGAAATGGCAGGCCTGTAACATTACTTGTTAAATATCTTAAAAACTATTGCGGTTCAAACGATGAAAATGGAGTTCTTTTCGGTTCATACGATTTGCTAACAAATGGCCACTTCGGAATTTTGAATTTCCATGATGAGAGGGGGGGTAAATGGTGTAGGCCTATGACATTCTTTTTTAAATACCTCAAAAATAATCGAGGTTCAAACGAAGAAAATGGAGTTCTTTTCGGTTCATACGATTTGCTAACGAATGGCTATTTTGAAATTTTGAATTTCCATCGGGGGCTGGTGAAATAGTCGGTCTCACTGTATATATGCAAATTCGCAATATTTTTTTTTAATATTTCAAAAACTATTGTGGTTCAAACGATAAAAATGTTGTTCACTCCTGTTCATACGATTTACTAACGAATGGCTAATTCGGAATTTTAAATTTCCATGATGAGGGGGGTGGGGTGAAATGATAGGCCTCTAACATTATTTTTTAAATATCTGAAAAACTATTGCGGTTCAAACGATGAAAATGAAGTTCTTTTCAGTTCATACAATTTGCTAACGAATGGTTATTTTGAAATTTTGAATTTCCATGGTGGGGGGCTGGTGAAATGTTCGGTCTCTCTGTATATATGCAAATTCTCAATATTATTTTCTAAATATCTCAAAAAGTTTTGCGGTTCAAACGATAAAAATGGAGTTCATTTCGGTTCATACGATTTACTAACGAATGGCTATTTCGAAATTTTGAATTTCCATGGTGGGGGGGCTGGTGAAATGGTCGGCCTCCTATATTTATATGTAAATTCTCAATATTATTTGTTAAAGATCTCAAAAACATTTGCGGTTCAAACGATGAAAATGGAGTTCATTCCGGTTCATACGATTTATTAACGAATGGCTATGCTGAAATTTGAAATTTCTATTTTTGGGGAGTACCATTTCACCAGCCAACCCACTTTGTTTTTTAAATAACTCAAAAACTATTGCGGTTCAAACGAAAAAAATGATTTCATTCCGGTTCATACGAATGGTGCAAAAAAAATTAAAAAAATTCCGTGGTGAGGGGGCTATCGTTTCACCAGCCCCCACTTTGTTTTTTTTAATTTCAACAAAACTATTGCGGTTCAAACGAAAAAAACGGAGTTCGTTCCGGTTCATACGTGGTACAAACGAATGGTGTCTGAAAAATTAAAAAATTCCGTGGTGGGGGGTGGGGACTAGCGTCTGGGGACAGCAATGGAAATCTCGTAGGAAGATCCTCATCGGTAGGAATAAAACACAATCAACCAATTGGCGTGCGTGATGTGTATCACTAGTGCCAGGTAATGTATGAAATATTTAGCAAACTTTCTGTATTTAATATAATTTTTCGAATTTTTTACTGAAAGCCATTGATCAAATTACTGGGTAAATGTGTAGATTATCGTTCTAAATTATTTCGCGAGAAAAATGTTAGTACCTGGAAAAAGTGCGACGTACGGATTCAGAGTATGGATATTAAAGGCAAATGGTACAGAAATTTCATATTTTAAATGTGTTTTGAAAATTTTAATCGGAATATTGACCGGAAAGTTCGATGCTGTGAAGAGACGCTGCGGTTGGCCTAATGCATCTCTACTGCGATGATGTCAACTGTACTCCGTTAAAAGGAAGGTTCGTTGCTGAACCGAAATGACGGGCGGAAGGGTACGAGAGAAAGCGGTTACTTTTTGGCAGAAGAGCAATACATTTTGTATTGTACACTACATAAAATAGGTCCAAATTATGCACACTTTATTGGTATCCCATACGTTGTTGGCAGGAAAACGCGGAAAATAAGATCTTTGATTAGCAAACGATACGTATCAGTGAGAGAGAAATTGACCTGCGAACAAAGTATCAACACGAGAACCAAAAGTACAGTGGTACAGCAAATCAGCTACGAATGGAAGCCGTTCAAAGTAGAACCGAAGTTATGCTTCCCTAGTTTTCTGCACAACATAGAAAGCAATTGTAGATTAGCGTCTTAAATTACTTCGTCGGAAAAATACCTGGAAAAAGGGCGCCGTATAGATTTTAGAATATGAAAATTAATGGCAAATGGTGTAGCCATTTCATGTTTTAAATGCCTTTTAACGATTTTTATCGTAATATTTACCTGTAAGTGTGATTTTTTGAAGAGACGCTGTGGTAGGCTGAATGCATCGTTACCACGACGATGTGAAGCTTTAATCCGTTGAAAGAAAGATTCCCTGCGGCGAGTAATTCACGCGCGGATGACTACAAGTGCAGCTGCATATACTCTTGCCAGGAGAGCGAAGTACCATGTACTCATACGTTACAGAATATAGTTCGCTCATGTTTTGTCATTGTTTTTGAAGCGCATGTTCAGAAATGTTTGGTTCTTTCACACATCATTCCCTAATTCCAAATAGAAAGTGCAAATATTCCTTTCTATGTTGTGCAGAAAACTGGGGAAGCATAACTTCGGTTCTACTTTGAACGGCTTCCATTCGTAGCTGATTTGCTGTACCACTGTACTTTTGGTTCTCCTGTATACTTTGTTCGCAGGTCAATTTCTCTCTCACTGATACGTATCGTTTGCTAATCAAAGATCGCATAACTTCGGTTCTACTTTGAACGGCTTCCATTCGTAGCTGATTTGCTGTACCACTGTACTTTTGGTTCTTGTGTTGATACTTTGTTCGCAGGTCAATTTCTCTCTCACTGATACGTATCGTTTGCTAATCAAAGATCTTATTTTCCGGGTTTTCCTGCCAACAACGTATGGGATACCAATAAAGTGTGCATAATTTGGACCTATTTTTTTGTAGTGTACACTACAAAATGTATTGCTCTTCTGCCAAAAAGTAACCGCTTTCTCTCGTACTCTTCCGCCCGTCATTTCGGTTCAGCAACGAACCTTCCTTTTAACGGAGCACAGTTGACATCATCGCAGTAGAGATGCATTAGGCCAACCGCAGCGTCTCTTTACAGGATCGAACTTTCCGGTCAATATTCCGATTAAAATTTTCAAAACACATTTAAAATATGAAATTTCTGTACCATTTGCCTTTAATATCCATACTCTGAATCCGTACGTCGCACTTTTTCCAGGTACTAACATTTTTCTCGCGAAATAATTTAGAACGATAATCTACACATTTACCCAGTAATTTGATCAATGGCTTTCAGTAAAAAATTCGAAAAATTATATTAAATATAGAAAGTTCGCTAAATATTTCCTACTTACCCGGCACTGGTGATACACATCACGCACGCCAATTGGTTGATTGTGTTTTATTCCTACCAATGATTATCTTCCTGCGAGATTTTCATTGCTGTCCCCAGACGCTAGTGGGGGTGGGGGGCTGGTGAAATGCACCTTTGGAAAACACTCAATGTTAATGAAAGATCATTCCAATACAACCATCATAAGTGAAATACAAGTTATATGGCGAATGAAAATTAGCGAGGTGCAAATTTCATAACAGACAATAATAACTTAGAATTTGTTTAAACACATATTTTAAAAAATGAAATGTTTTCAAGAAATTAGTGAAACTGAAATTACCTTTTTTATGGTTCTTGATTTCTACTGCAGGTGTTTTTACATGACCACCTGAAATAAAACAAATGATGATTGCGGAAAAACTACAACCCCTTTGTGTTGAACAGTTCTCACTGCTCTGTTTAAAACTCAAATACATTTTCTGGCATTAACATTTAAATTTATAAGATTTCTGTAATACCACGTTGACCCGTTATTATTAATTATCAGCAGAGATATGCAGGCAAAACAAACCAGCATTATGATATGAGAATATTACATCTGATTTTCCAATTTTTTTCAGATTTTCCCAAATTCTTCCAAGACTGTTTGTTTTTTTTGAATCCACGTTTACAAAAAGAAAAATGTGTTAGTAGAAAATATAATTTCGTTGTTTTTTATTGTTATAGCATTTTACAATATACAACGGTGTACTCTAAAATGAAAATTAAATCCGATGTGTAACTGTACTGATTCGTATCTTTTGTCGGTGAAGGACTTCCGGATAGGTTCCCTAGCAAGACTAAAGGTAAATGCTCGAGAGATAGATGTGCATAATGAAAGTTTTTGATTCGCAGAATTTTTGCTTGATTTTAATATTACATTGAACACAAATCTCTGAATGTGATTCGACCTAAATTGGTAAGAAATCGATTTTTATTCAATAATTTATTGTGACCTTAGTCCCGATAGTTCTTGTACTAGATATACAAATATCTTCATACACCGAGATGACAGTTTATTAAGTAAACCTATCTTCGTCACAAAAGTCGTCCCTCCAGCATGTAAGATACCACGTGAGAGTATAAATCAGGATGAATAACTCTACCAGTATCAGCTAACAATAGAGTATAAAACATTTCCACATTCAAAATTTTCTAGCTGCTGTTTCGTCCAGTTTTAAAAGCATACTGATTTAGAGAAACACGTGTGAACTTTACGCCGTTTGCTACAAGAATGAACTACCGAAGCGTCGTCACGTGCCTTGCAGTTGTTCTGACACATTCAGAAGCATTTCCCTGCGTTGGTTTGTTTTGGTGCTATGAAGATCGTCTCTTTAATTTTTGAATGACCTACATACGTAACTGAAATTTGTTTGGCAATTATTTTCACGTTATGATGTACGTATATAATTGATGGCCGACAGCAAAAACACAAGTAGAGTGAGGTATCGCAAATAACTATTTAGCATTGCATGTTTTATTCACTTCCCGCACTTTATATCCTGTAAAGTAATGTACTTATAGTACATTTTATATTTATTTTTGATTGATTTATCCCAGTATGATACTTTGCAACACGCCGGGCAAAATGTCTGCTAAATAAATGACATTGGAGGTACTAAATTTATCAAGATTTACAGTTACACTACACAACATTTTAAAACTCCGTTTTCGTAACATGGGTGAAATGAGGCGCTTTTAACAAATTTCAGGGTGCTGAATTAAAGTATGACCGCAAATATTCTACATCATGTACATATTTTTGTGTATGAACATTTGCTATATTTCCAGTTACATATATACAATGCAAGATGTACACATTACGGTTTCAGATTGTAATGTATTACAGGATTTATGTGTCTTGTTAGCTATAAAATTAGTGTAACAAAGTATACCATAATCATGCATCACTGGATAGGAGACAGCAAAAGAAAAAAGAAATAAACTAAATAATATTAACACAAATATAAATGTATGAACACATACTCGTACACTCGCAGATACTCGTATGCTAATACTCGTATACGTCCAGGGTAATCCACATTCGTGCCGAAGTGCAAGCTAAAGGTCAGATGAGATTCCTGAGCGTTAGACTTGCCGAGGAGCCGCAGTAGATATCAGTACGGGCAACGGTCGGAGTTTGAACGAGTCCGTATCGTCTTGATGAGAGAGGCACAGTGACCGGTGAGTTGAAACGGACGCCAGTTGGGCCGATTGGACAGTACGTTGCAATCGTGTTGGGAGCAATGGACACTGAAACGCACCCAGACACAGCAAAAGAACAGACGACCGTGGGATCGTGAAAGAGGCACGCATAGATGCAACGACGTCCTTCTTCAATATCCAGAGACATGTGGCGTATGCACAAGGGAGTCTTGTGTTCCTCATAACAATTTCCAGACGCTTGGCAAAGGCGAATTTGCACTTTCAAAGGCCGCTACGTTTTGCTTTACAGCTGACCATCATCGGCGTCGATTGTAGTGCAAAGTGGAATCAACGAGCAACGTGGAATGCAACGGACTGGCGACGTAAACTTAAGCGACGAATCCCTCTTCTGTATGGGAACTTACGACCACCCTCTCAGAGTGTGGAGAACAGAAGATGGGAGCTACAATCCCAACCTCACTTTTCAGCGGGACACGTACCGACCTGCGGGTATGAAAATGTGGAAAGCCATCGGTATGACAGTTCGATATCCCTCACAGTTCTCCAAGGGACGTCGACAGTCCAGGGTTACGTATAGGAGATCCTGCGGCCCCATGTGCTGCTTTTCCTGGAGGCGCTGCCCAGAGCCATTTTACAACAAGATATTGCCCGTCCTCACACGGCTCGGGTTTCTCAGGACTGTCTCCGTCATGTTTCAACTCTTCTGGGGCAGTCAGATCGCCTCATCTCTCTGTAATCGAGCACGTGCAGGACCAGTTGGGACGCCAGCTTTATCCATGTTCCAGTGTTCGTGATTTAGAGCATCAGTTGCAAGAAGTGTGGGCCAATCTGTTCCTGGATAACAGACGGCGTTTCTTTGATTCCATACCGGACCCTATCACCATATGTATCCGAGCACGAGGCGGTGTGACGCTGTTCTAACGCTGACCCGAATGCGAACCGTATGTCCGCAGGTAGTTGTCCTGTTGCTGCGATATTTTAATCACGTCGGTCCTTGGATGTACTAACTCATGAATAAAGTCTCATTTCAATTCAACGCCTCCTTCTTGGTGCTCGGATTTTTATGTTAACGAGTGTACATAAAAAAATGTCTACACAAAACATGTTATTTAATATAAAAAAAAACAAGCTAACAAAAAAATCATAATAATAAGCACATGTACTGTATATCAGCTAGTACACGCCCACATAACGCTATTCAGTACAGCCACGGAGGGCCTAATGTATATCGTAAGCAGATACCAGACAAGAAATCGCTTGTTCGATGCCACAACTGGAATTATCAATGCTAACCTGAACCCCGATTATTTCCACTTGACGTTATCTTTCTAAAAAATAAGTGAGGAAATATTTACAGAAACATTTGGCGCCATCTAGTCCTAACAACATCAGTTAAAAAGATCAAACATCTGCTTGTTAAGAACTTGCATAATGCTGCCCAGGATGCGCAGTGGTCTAAGGGATGGCTTATGATCACTCGTACGAGATGGGTCCGGGTTCGAATTACGTGAGGCATGGATGCAGTTGTGTTTTCCTTACGGCTCTGGCTCACTTCCTACCCTGGAACCCGTGGCCCTAACTTAGGAACGGACGACTCCTTAGAGCCAACTGAGTTGCTCCCGGTAGTTGTTTAACCTCCAAACAAACAAACAAAAAAAGAAACGCGCGTAATGGAAAATCTCAATCCGTCAGGATAGCATTAAGAAAGAGGTAGCATAGATTGCATCGGTAGTGGAGCCCATTCGATAAATAAATTGTCTCCGGAGAGATACAATGAAGCAGGTGCTGTTATCCCTCTCATGGCTACCGCACAAAATAGTCACTAATGGGCAGGAGATGCATTTGGATATATTAAGCCGAAAACCAAGCTGAATCGAAGTACAGGCCAAGGCAATGGATGTAGTCCAAAAATGAACCTGTACTACATGTACTTCTAGGTAACTTCCAATTTTGACCTTTCCATTCGATAAACTCCATGCGTTCTGATTGTTGTGCTCTAGAAACGATTGAAATCATGCTATAGAAATGATTATACGAAATGAAAATAAGTCAGTAGCAGTTAAAGTACTGCCTTATTTTCATTTCTTAGGTTGCTTATACATGATGTCTATTTCTTGAGACTTCTGGACTTCTGAGATATTCCGTAATTGCAGAAGTCTCCGCCCCCACCCCAATACTATGCCAAGGAAGTATTCTGTTTTCCAATTATAGATTTTCAGGACTTTTTGCGTAACACGACCAAAGAATTATTTGAAACTTCCTTAGCTTGTTTACGATTTCCCGAGGAGAAACCACAGAATTTTCATTTCACGACAAATACATAAATGTGAAATTTCCGTAACGCGTGTGCTATCGGAAAGAATACTTACTATTCTATTTTATCCATTAAAATTTATTCAATTTTATCTTTGGTGCTCCTGGTTGACAAGGAATAACCACATGAAATCTGTGATTAAAACATAGTTCTTCGTAGAATAAAAATTTATTTCTGGCGCCTGATACCTACTGCACAGTCTTCACAAAAATCATATTTGAAAAAATTAAATAGCATGCGGTATATTATCTGGAAAAAGTTCTTCATATAAAAATTAAATGCGAAGTTTTTGATACTCATTTTTTGTACAAAAATCCAAAAAAGCTTCTCTGCGGGAGCTTATCGTTTAAAGAAATAAAAGATATTGAAGTTTTACGTAATTTAGTATTATTCTGACTAATTAATCTGTTGTGGAATCATCGAATTTTTATCACCTACCAGATTTGTTACGGAGTATGTAATGTTAATAGAGAAGTAAACCACGGAAACAAAACAATAAAGAAAAATAGTATACTCGAAAATCAAAGGTTGCTCCGGCTGCGTTTGGCAGGCATTTGCAATTTACTACGGATATGAAAATGAATTATAACTGTTCTTTCTTTTTTTTTAATTGGGCATTTTAGACAGTTTCTCTTGTTCAGACGCCCTCCGTATTTGGAAGCAAACAAAAGTTAACTAGGTAAGGTTCAACATAATGTATGCCAGAACGGATCAATAGTAGGATGGACTTAACTGTGATTTCGGTGTCACAGTGATTTGTAACTGTGAAAAAGTCACAGTAGAGGATCCTTTTAACCGCCCTGTCCAAACCAAACCGTGACAATAACAGTTTGCATTGAACTGGATAGAGTTGACAAGGAAAGTCGTGGGGTCACAGTGACAAGCTCGTCCCAGTGTTGATGCGCAATTGCACTTTTGAACGGCGTTCTGCTTGAACTAACAACACGAAATATTATTTACGAAAATCTTAATATCAAACGAGTGGTACAACTTTTAAAATTGCACGACAAATAAAACGTGCAACATCAAGACAGGAAAAAAACAAAACAGTGCTCGATGTAAAAATCTGGATACAGTTTGGCTGCCCATTGCCGGAAAAGAATAATACAGTAATTTCTTCCAACAGGTCAAACCAAATAAAGCAACAAATAACGAATGCGGTCTTAGTTTCCGACAAACATTTAATATCTTGGAGAAAGGATCTTCATTACATTTAAAAAACTAGGAGGGAGAAGAAAATCACACTGAAAATGGCAGTTTCATCATTATACGATAACTGCAAGCCTGCTATCTGATCTGTGGAAAAATGAGAGACACGCGTTTTTTTTAACACCCAGAGTTTAATAAGAAATATTATTTTGTTTTTCAAAACTTTGAACCAAAATAATAACAAAATGCTCTTTTTAATATTATTGTACAGAATCGGTGAACAAACACTATGAGCTCCTTAGCCCTGCAATTCTGGGAGGTAATTTAAATAGGGGAATGGAACGCTGCAGACAATATCCAGTACCCAAATAAGAAGAGAAATATTATTATAGGATTGTAGGCAAATATTTATTGTAGAATGCAAAAATATATAATCAAGAAATAATAATCCTTCATTTTTGAATATCTGCATTGGGTTACAAACTTAGGAATTTTTAGAAATTAAAAAAAGGTCATCCTGAGATTCCGTTTCTTAAGTTTCAAATGCATGCATTTGTGCTACAAAAGTTTGTGGGGTTTTATAAATAAAAAACCATAATATGTCCTTTTTAATGTGTTGAAGGATTTTCTGTTTTGTTTCACAGTACCTGCACATTATTTACAATTCTCTATAACAATAGAATCTGACATAGAAACGTGTCGTGCATAGTAAGAAAGAGGTTGAGTTAAAAAAAAGGTCATGATATACATAGCAATTTTTAGACCGTCGTAGTGAAAGTTGAGTGAGAAACAAAGGCCTCGTGAGATTTGAGGGGTGACGGACATGAGGTTTTTAAGGAATATAAAGGGAGAGATATGTGGGTTCAGTGGCAAGACAGAATTAGAAAAAAGTATTAAAATAATAATAGTAATTAGTATTTTTGGTATTACAATCAGCCATTATATTTACTGCTGAACTAAATCTAAACTTTCTGTAATAATGAAAAACAACAAAAACAAACTACGATAACAGTATAAATCAGATTTGACAAAGCAGACAGAGACAGACGGTGCCGTGAACTCAGGACATATATCGTGATTCGATTTTGAGTCGTGACGTGCGTAGACAGACTTTTAGAACTGTTACTCTTTTGGGCGCTGGCGACAGCTGAATCCGAAATAGTGAATTTGGAAATGTTACTTTTGGTTGCTGGTCGTAACTGTGACAGTGATATTTCAGTAACTGTGACAAAGTAACAGTTATGTGATTTTCGACCCATCTCTAGTAGGTTGCTTCAACATTTCATAAATACTTCTTTTCATATACAGCCTTGTAATCAGATAGTTATAAACCACTACAACTGTTTTATCATCAATGAAAGCAATCTAAAATTGAAAGTTTTAGTGTTCTTTAAGAAGAAATTCTTTAGGAATAGTAAGTTTCAAAGACTTAACGAAGGGTCCACTTCGTAATTACAAAATTTATTCTAAAATGAGTGACAAATTGCTAATGTGCATGAAATAATATGGCACATGTATTGTTTAAAATTCAAATATGTGGAGACGACAATGGAAGGCGAAAGAAACCAACCTTCACATTTAAAGGAAAGGGATATATTGGTCGAATCCACATAAAAAAAATATACAGATATTCGTGATATATAACCTAGCGTTAACGATCCAACTGTACGAAGATGACAAAAGCTGTTAATTTAAAATAAGCAATGTTTTGCCTAATTACTGTGTTGTATAATTCAACGAAATAAACGCAAAATTTATAAAAGCAGCAATTGTGGGCTTAAAAGGGTTTTTAACAATATCAAAATGTATATTAGGAAAATGGGCGAGGGAAGGTTTTGATAAAAGTTCTACAAAACTTGCAGTATATTTAATAGAAATGAACTGAATAGCAATGCTCTTCAATCGAAAAAAAAATGCATATTTGCTGGAAAACACATTCAAAGTGTAAATAATACTGTATTCCACTATGGGAGATACCTTGCCATTAAATAATCTTCTGGTGATCGATAGAAGAATTTCTACTACATAAATTTATCCCCGATTTTCCTCACGTTTAAACCAAAAACGAACCTTCAGTTATTTTTTCTCATTCCTCTTTTTCCTGGATTTTCAGTGGAGCTAATTAAAAAATGACGTCTTATAATATATAGAGACACCAAGAGCACAAACTACATATTCATAAGGAATTTTCTAAATTTTAAAACTCTTGGATAACGGATTTCTTTAATTCGAATGATCATTAAAACAGAATTCATAAAACCTTGGAGTCCAAAATAAACGTGACAGCAACAAAATCATGAATAACGCAAAACCCAGACAATAGAATTCAATAATGGTTGGTATGGACATACATATATCGATGATAACGTAGTAATACGCAACAGAATGGGAATGGTGTCACATCAGTAAAAAGAAGCATGGTAGCATGGCAGTCGAATAGTGATGCAGCAAGTGGCGCTAATTTCAAGAGACAAATATGCTGCGTGATTGCACCAAACGTATAGACAGCTCGCACCACGAAATCTCATCAGTCTACAACGCTGTGAAAGAATGTTTGGGGGCAAAAAATGCTACTGTTGCACCGAGCAGTATTGGAGTTCCCGAAGAATTCTGGTAATGTGCTGTCAGGGGGCTTGAGGGTGCTTTTCCAAGGCGTCCCAGACATCCACAGTCGTGTTCAGACCAGAGATCTCGCGGTCCACTCCATCCTGAGAATGTACTAACACTCCAAATATTCGCCCAGAGCAAGCCGAACCATCTTGTGTCGATCATTATGTTCCATGAAAAACTTGAGGCCAACAGATCGTCTGAGAAGCCTTACATCATGGCCGAATATGCGATCTTTGTAATGTGCAGCATTCATCTTGCATCCTGGAAATACCTGCAGCTGCATGCGTCAATCGAACATGATGCCAACCCAAAACATTTACCTTCTATTACAGCTGTGGTCGAGTTCCTAAATCTTGGAGATAAGTTTCTAGGTTTTCTCCTCTCTCCAAATGTACACACGATAAAAATCCATGTTCTGGCTGAACGACAACCAGTTACTGAAGAAAACACAAGCCCATTAAAAAGAGCTCCGAGGGTGAAGCTGTGGCGGCCACAATTCGAACCGAAACTTTTCTTCGACGCGGAGAGTAGGCTACATATCCTTAGCCTTCTTGCACACAGTCGTCTCTGCTAGTTTCTCCTTTAGATTCATCGCCTCGATGCCACGGTTCCCGTATCAAAAGAAGAACTCCTGCGATATTTTCCTGTTTGTTGACTCCGTATGGCAGTGAGCTGTTAGGCATAAATATCGGTCGTCCTGCCTATTTGTGACCCATGGAGCCCTTCGTTTGTGGCAGCGAACTGTTAGAGAGAAATCCCTGTCATCAGACCTGTTGTGGCTCGTGGGGTCCTTCTCCCGGCTTTCTGGTTATCATTCTGGTTTCCTGGAACTATCTTCAGGGATTGGAGACCACTTGCTAAAATACATTCAACCACCTTGATACTTCAGGTGGCGAGTGAGCAAATATATGAAAAACAATTTATTATGAATTCCAGGTCATCTGCTTTTATGCCTTTCAGCGGCGAAATTGTGCATCCTAAAAACAGAAATGAAGGATCTGTATTTCTCAAATTTCATACATCCTAATGCAAGAAGAACATTTTAAATCGGACTAATAGTTGCAGAAATATGGTGTGCAAGTACGTACGGACGGACAAAATGATAACATAACAAAAAATTTTTAACAAAAGACATGTAAAAAATTTATTTTTGAAAAAAAAAAAAGCATTTCGAATTCGAGATAGAGAGTCAAACAAAGCTACACACTTAGCTTCAGAACTGTGAACTACAAAACTTCGTGCGTGTAGACAAAGTGCTCCACAAATTTAGTAGGAAAGGGCACTCATTTTTTTTAATTTGACTTTTACCAGCAAGGACATTAACAAAAATCGAAAAGTCATTTTCGCCCTAGCTGGAAAACTTCGTACAATTTTTGACAATTAATGTAAACCAAATATTTTGCCTGTTCGTAGTATCCTACCATAAGACCAGATATTTGAGGCCCAGATATTGCTGCTAATACGTTGCAAAGTGAAAAATGAAATTATTCAGTTTTTGTGGAACTCGTGTGCTTTAAGGAATGCTTGAAATTATGTGTAAACCTCAAAGGGGGTCCTGAGAGTAATGCTTCGTTACTCATAAAATTATTATTTGTAGCAGCACAAACCTAGAAGCTGTTATACTTCGATACATATATTATTTTAAAATACACAGTCGAGTGACATTATTGTGACCACCACATACTTTTGATATCAACAGCGCGTAGCCAATGAAAGAGGGCACGTGTCGTGAACTGGCTTGGAGGGTGTATAAGGTGTGCTTCTGGCATTCTAAAAACATATACACTCGTTGCTGTCATGAAGAAAATTTGCCAAGGCTGACAGTATTTCTGAAACAGTACACTTTGCGAACTGTTCGCGTGCTGCTGTGGTTAAAATGTATCGTGATTGGAGAAATGGCTCCATTGTAAATAAGTGACGTGGAAACTGCTGAGCACCACGTGCCATTGATGTCAAAGATGGACGTCGGATTCGAAGGTGCGTGAGGGCCGATCGACACACTACAGTGGAGCAAATTACTGGCCAAATGAACCAGAGGGCTACCAGAAATGAATCTAAAAACGAAGGTTCAGCGAACCCTGCTACATATTGGGCTCCGATGCAGACGAATGGTCACTGCACCTATGCTAACGAAGGTGAAGCGGCAGAAAAGACTTACATTTGCACGACAGTATCGTAATCGGACCTCCGCTAATTGGCAAAGGATTCTCTTTCTCCGATGAGTCATGTTTTCTGCTTCATCGACCGGATGGAGGATGGGGTAAAAGGCGAGAAACATCGGAGAAGAAACACTCTTCAACCATTGTTGGAAGAACAGAAGTTTGTGGGGACAGCGGTATGGTCTGGGAAATGCTTCCGTGGCATTCCCTGGGTACACTCATATCATACCTGTGTAAGGCACTATGGACCAAATTCTTTATGAACTCATCCTCGCTGACCACGTACACCGATCCATTTGATTGTTTTCCCTAGGGCGGATGGGATCTTCCAGAACGACAATGCGACGTGTCACACAGATAGAAATGTCCGAGAGTGGTTGGAAGAGCACGATGAAGACTTCAAAATACTTCAATGGCAACTTAATTCGCCAGACGTAAACCCAATTGAGCATCTGTAGGACAACTTCTACCGTGTTGTTAGCTTTATGGATCCTCCACCACCACTACGCACCGTACAGAAGCTATCAGATGTACTGCAGTGAGTATGGCTTCACATAACTGGGAACCCTTTCCAACACCTTATTGTGTCACTCAGAGTCCGTCAAGCTGCGGTACGAGCTGCACGCGGCGGTTACTCTCGTTATTAGCTGGCAGTCACAATAATGTGACTCGACCGTGTATTATATTCCATGATTTGTTTTATTCAGTTTCAGTAATTTGTGTAGAAAAAAAGTATATATATATGCAATGGTTTTAACTAGCTTCTGGGGACAGCAATGGAAATCTCGTAGGAAGATCCTCATTGGTAGGAATAAAACACAATCAACCAATTGGCGTGCGTGATGTGTATCACTAGTGCCAGGTAAGTATGAAATAATTAGCAAACTTTCTATATTTAATATAATTTTTCGAATTTTTTACTGAAAGCCATTGATCAAAATACTGGGTAAATGTGTAGATTATCGTTCCAAATTATTTCGCGAGAAAAATATTAGTACCTGGAAAAAGTGCGACGTACGGATTCAGAGTATGGATATTAAAGGCAAATGGTACAGAAATTTCATATTTTAAATGGGTTTTGAAAATTTTAATCGGAATATTGACCGGAAAGTTCGATGCTGTGAAGAGACGCTGCGGTTGACCTAATGCATCTCTACTGCGATGATGTCAACTGTGCTCCGTTAAAAGGAAGGTTCGTTGCTGAACCGAAATGACGGGCGGAAGAGTACGAGAGAAAGCGGTTACTTTTTGGCAGAAGAGCAATACATTTTGTAGTGTACACTACAAAAAATAAGTCCAAATTATGCACACTTCATTGGTATCCCATACGTTGTTGGCAGGAAAACCCGGAAAATACGATCTTTGATTAGCAAACGATACGTATCAGTGAGAGAGAAATTGACCTGCGAACAAAGTATCAACACGAGAACCAAAAGTACAGTGGTACAGCAAATCAGCTACGAATGGAAGCCGTTCAAAGTAGAACCGAAGTTATGAAAAAACCGAACTTCCCGTCATTTCGGTACAGCAACGAACCTTCCTTTTAACGGAGCACAGTTGACATCGTCGCAGTAGAGATGCATTAGGCCAACCGCAGCGTCTCTTCACAGCATCGAACTTTCCGGTCAATATTCCGATTAAAATTTTCAAAACACATTTAAAATATGAAATTTCTGTACCATTTGCCTTTAATATCCATACTCTGAATCCGTACGTCGCACTTTTTCCAGGTACTAACATTTTTCTCGCGAAATAATTTAGAACGATAATCTACACATTTACCTAGTAATTTGATCAATGGCTTTCAGTAAAAAATTCGAAAAATTATATTAAATATAGAAAGTTTGCTAATTATTTCATACTTACCTGGCACTAGTGATACACATCACGCACGCCAATTGATTGATTGTGTTTTATTCCTACCAATGAGGATCTTCCTACGAGATTTCCATTGCTGTCCCCAGACGCTAGTATGGTTTTTTGCTAATATTTTTTAATAAAAGCCATACATTATATTGTACCAAAATAATGTATGGACAGTATCACGAAGTTTGCGTACTTTTTCGGTTTCATACAATAGAACGAACGCTACCTCTCAAGAGGTAGTATTCTATGGTACTAAAACGAAACAGCAGGCAAACACATTTCCCTTTGTTCTAGAGAAATGCCGCAGCAGTTTAAAGCGATCATACTAGCGGGCGAGAAAAAGGTGGAGCAGAATTCAAACTAAGTAAGACGCTTATTCAATGTGCAATGGTAAAGCGTTTTTGTCTTTCAATCTCCATAACTTTGGGGACAATTATCAGTTAAATTATGTTAAAGAAATTATTTTGAACACGCACGAGCACACGTTATGATAACAAACCTTATCCATTTCTACACGAAAATCGTGTTTATTTCATTTCCGATTCGTAGCAATGTGTTGCAGAGCGACAAAAATTGCTTTGTAATTCTACTTGATATTCTCTTGTTTCAACACTTTGTAGCTTTTATGTTTTCCTTTATTGGCCGTCGGAGTGGCAGCTGATCAGTAGTGAATTTTCGTTTAGAAGGTTATTACCACCTTGTAGTGTCGTGCCTGGTTTCTGTCGCTTGATTTGCATCAAAAACGTTTTTATGAAGACTGAGGGAGAGATATTTACCCAGAACTGCTAGCTGTGCACACCTAAACAAATTCATTTTTTTGTTTTGTTTTATGAAGCATGTGATGACATCATTGCAAAATTCAGGCTTTGCTTTGCAAAAAAATGTAGCACAACTCATTAAAACAAATTGCAGCTATTAAAATCGTCCCCCAATTTTCATATTTTGAGCAAATATTTTATTTTAAAAAGAGGTGTAACTGCTCATTTTACCGAAGCTGGTGTACTATGTCCTGACACAACGAGCAGTACAAACTCATACGTCTCTAGAAAAGATGCGTTTCCTTTTAATCCACTGCCTTATTTAAATATCTGAAAGGACGTAACGAAGTTGTTGTTGAGACACTGTCCAAACTGATGTAGTACAATTGCTGATTCGTTAACTGAAGAAATTCAGACTTAGCTTAGCCGTTAATTTTGAAGATTTTAAAAAAATAAGATAAAAGAGAATTCGTTACTCTAAAGTTGTCGATGTTAAAGAGAATTGATTTCTAGGATGAAATATATGCATTGTCATAAAAAATAAGTACTTGTCGTTCCTATAGTAAGTGCACTCGTGCTTTGCGGAGCAAACAATACTGGTGAAGTATCATCGGCACGTGCGAACATTCAACCGGGGTGAGTCAACAATGAAGAAAAATAAAAAATGTACCAACGAAATTCCTACTGATTTACTTCATTTTACAGGTACTGAGCAAAAATAACCACGAGTACCAGAAACCTACTAATGAAGAAGTTGGAAACTTTCTTTCGCACTACACTGAATACGAAACGCAGTCAAATCTCTGTTAACTGAACCTTAGGTCCGGAGCGTTTTAGATTTATGAGCGTCTTTCAAAAGAGAAAAGATCATGATCGTGAGTCATTTCTAAGTTGATGATTCTGAGTCATTTTCTTTCAAGCAGTAATAAATTAGAAAATATGTTTTTATATAAGTAGAATGACATTAAACTAAAGTTGCATTTAAAATGTCTAATTGTCCTAATGTACTTTTTTTTCCAAGTTCTCCATAAGGAAATAATTTAAAAAGTAAATACATGCAAGAGTGTTAACAAAAGTTGTGATAATCAACCGCAGAGTTTCATTTATTCGGAAAGGAATCGATTTATTTTTACACCAGTGCAACGCATAACCGGAATATCTCTTTCGATTATAATTCTGAAACAAAATATATTTCTCAACGTTTGTTACTCTGACGGTTCTCATACAAAGCAGCAAACAAAGAGTACTTATCTATCATATAAGGAAAAGTAACTGAAAATCTCATTGTTTGAAGAACTCTCTTTCACTGTACGAACAGAGAAAATAAAGAAAAAAGTAATGTCTTAAACTGACACATATCCTGAAGCTTGTTCTTTCTATCGAATACTTTTCACTAAATCAGTTTGCCGTTCATTTCTTTAAAAACCCATAAATATAAAGAATTTGAATTCCAATGATGTTAAAAAAACAGGTTGTGTTAGACTTTTCTTGGGATTAATGAATACGAATATTTTACATTAAAAGTAGAAAAGGCCGCTTTCTTTTTAACTATGTTATATAAATTATCATTTAGTGAACGATTAACACTAACATTAAATGACAAATAATCTGCCAAAAGAATTACTGGAAGTGCGTAGAATCTGAGAAATGAGAGTGGAGATATTTGAGTCATTTGATTTTACATAATGGATTGATTTCTGTGTCGGCGGATTACTAAACTTTCCCCATCATGTCTTGGTTCACGGAAATACATAAGCAGAAGGAAACGCTTATCAACTAAGACAGCGTAATGTTCGGTACTGCTAAGTTGAGAGCGGAAAATGATTGTTTTTTTACCTTAGCTTTCGGAAAACCCGGTCGCTATGTGAAAATTTCTGCTTGAATCCTTTTGGCTCATATATTTCTTCCGCTTTAAGGATTAATGTGGTGCACAACAGGTAAAACGATGTTTTTCCGTAATTAGTCTAGTGGTCCACATTTGCAGCGGATGCTTAGTTATGGTTCCGCAAATAAACTTTTGAGAAACGCTGAATTGCTGAAAATGAAGTAAATTTTTCACGGTGAATAAACTAGAAAAATTACATTTTGCATTGCATATACTTTTATTAGAACACTTGCAGATTCAAGGGAACCTCCCAATACGGTCATTTCCTAGAACACAGGATGCAAAGCAACATTCACACATTCTGTAGAATGACGAGCAGCTTAGTTATGCAATAGAACTCTCTGATATATAAAAATGTTGCTAAAATTTTATATCAGACAAACGCATTTCTTATATAAAATTTCTTGTATAAATTTAAAATTTTATATGCATTTTTTATATAAGAATATTTTCCTACATTCCGATACAAACGAGAAAAAAGCCGGGAACAAGTTAGTGAATAAGGATATCGTCGCCAATGACAGAACAGTGTGAATGGAAATTTAGTGCGAAAGTGAAATCGCCTGTCAAAAGTAACAAAATAATTCTTTGAAAAGTATTCCTTTTTATAAAAACTTTAAAATTTGATCTTCTTTCTGTAAGTAATATCCGTGCATGTCAAATGCACTGAGCATAAATCTACTTATACATCGATCAGCCAAAATATTAAAATTAGCTACATAGTATGATATAGGTTCTCTTTTCTCGCCAAAAGAGCTCTCACCCGATAAGTCATAGATTCAACGAGATGTTGGTAGCTGTCACTTGATATTTGGTACCATGACGGCAACAGAAGATGCCACAATTCCCTTAAATTAGGTTTTTGGGGTGAAGTTACTTGTACACGTTTCTCCAATTCAAGCCATAAATACTTAATAGGATACATATCTGGTATTGTCTTGTTTGAAGACGTTATTAGCGACAGATAATACTGTCGCCATAGAGGTGTGTACTTAGTCAAGTACGATGTTCAGGTACTTGACTACTGTCACAGTTCACTATACACTGATGATGGGTCCAAGTGTTAACCAACAAAATTTGGCCCAGAATATCACACTCCCTCCAGTCGCCGGAATCAGTCCAAAATTGCATGCTGGTTAGAAGGCTTCTTTGGTAAACGGCGAACACGAGCTCGTTTGTCGACATGGTATAACCGAAAACGGGATCCTTCTGACCATGAGATCCAGTCCTAGGAGTCCATAGTCCAATGTCGTTGTTTGCATGTCCACTGCACACTTTGAAGACAGTGAAGGGCTGCGCGTATAGGTACACGAATATGTCTGCTGCTGCGGAGATCCAATTCCAAGAGCGTACGATGACCTACGTGCTCGGACAC
The DNA here is from genome assembly GCA_039090855.1 of Macrothele yani. Classification (NCBI taxonomy): domain Eukaryota; kingdom Metazoa; phylum Arthropoda; class Arachnida; order Araneae; family Macrothelidae; genus Macrothele; species Macrothele yani. The sequence goes on along the minus strand of CM077018.1, from coordinate 49,620,077 downwards.
AATGGGCCCTTCACCACAGCTGAAGTTATGGGTAATGTCAGGCGTAGTAGCCCTCATGTTGCTCAGAATAAGACGAGATAACTTGTGCTGCGCTCTGGAATAAATGAGGCATGGACTGCATAATAATTGTCGACTGCTCGAAGTGTAACCTGTTTCAGAGCATCTTTGATAAGTACTAACCACTGCATAACGTGAGCAGTCTACCAATGTCACTGTTTCAAAGATGCTCTTGCCAAGTCGTCGTTCCAAAAAGATATGGAATCTGTCGAAATCAGTAAATCCTTTGCTTTTCTGATGATGAGACGAAACGAAATACTAACCGAGAAAGCTCCGACCTTGGTATTATATCTATAATTCCCAACCTTGTCACGTGACACTAATTGTTTACACGAGCGGTTTTCTTCATAACGCAGAGGGAGTTTTCATTGACTGATCGATGTATGTTTTTGTATCATATGCCGTCACCCGCAAATGTATGCTACTTGATACAGCACAATAGTTTCCAACAATTTATAAGACAGATGTTTACACGTATTTAAATAGTGTTTTTTTTTAATGGGTCCAACATTTTCTGGAGCTACGGGAACAGTGAGTTTTCACTCGTTGGGAAAGTAATACGAGATACAGCGTATACGCTAAGTTGCTTCATTTGCAATTAATGCCTCTAACTTTCTCAGTTCAAATGTGGAAAATGTAAATGCATTGAAATATAGTTTCCGAAATGAATGATTACATTATTTTCAAATAAAACTCAGCGAAGAAAGGGAGAAAAATTCAGTTTTCACACTTTAATTCCAATCAAAGTAGCTGTAATAAAATCAAATTCAAAACAATCATTTTTTAGTACCCCTTCTCTTGTTTGTGTACAAGGAAAATGTCTCGTTGACTTTTATCAGGATAATAATGGATTTCAGTAATGTTGTTTTTGCGGTCATATGACTGTGGAAACGTTACCTTCCCTTACAAATTTTACGTGGAGAAAATGTTTATTGCATCGCAACTTCATAACTGTTTATTTATTTAATTTTTTCTGCAGCACATCAACAAAAGCAATTTCTGTAATAGGTTTACATATTACTGAAATTGAGCAGTACTTAGGAAGGTAGATAAATGAATTATATTTCCTTAAAATGAATGAAATAAAGTATATGAGCCATAGCAGTACATATTTACTCAAATATGGCGGAAGCAGAATTTTGACTGCTTTTTTTTTTTAAGATATTCTGATTGTTGTTATATAATACACGTTCGCGGTCGAGTCACATTATTGTGACCACCAGCTAATATCCAGAGTAACCGCCGTGTGCAGCGCGGGCAGTATCTAGAAGGCTGGCAGTGACTCAGTAAGGTGCTGAAAGGTGTTCACAGGTATGTGAAGCCATGCTGACAGCAGTATATCTGCCAGCTGCTGGAGGGTGCACGCTGGTGAACGCGCATAGGTGACGTTCCTATGTATTTTGCATAAGCGTGTCTGTACCAGTTTAATGCATCCTTCTAGTGCTTACGTATGGTGCAAAAGACGTGCACCTTTACTAAGAAAGACATACAAAGAGGGCAGACAACACCAAAAAGCCTGGAGAGGTGCATGCTTGGTGTAACCAAAAAACATAAGAACAGCAACTCGTGAATCAGAAAAATGACAAGAGTGGAAGACATAATGATCAAAGTGAAATCCCTGAAATAGCAGTGGGCTGAACATGTTGCCAGAAGGACAGACCATCGATGGACAGCCAAAATTTTAGAATGGATTCCAAGGAACAGACCAAGACCCAGAAGAACACCACATGGGAGATGGGTGGATAAAATTCGAAAGTATACGGGAGTAACATGGAGGAGACTGGCACAAGACAGACCGTTGTGGAAGAAACTTGGGATGGCCTTCGTCTAGCTGTGGACTGAAAATGGTTGACAATGATGATAATGATGATATATAATATATATGTATCTTGAATATATACAATAAATGTAATCATCATCATTGTAAACCATTATTATCAATCCACTGCTGGACAAAGGTCTCTCCAAGCCTCTTCCACAACGGTCTGTCTTGTGCCTGTCTCCTCCATGTTACTCCCGCGTACTTTCGAATTTAAATAAATATATATCATTTTGGCTGTCCATCGGTGGCCCGTTCTTTTGGCAACATATCCATGCCACTGCCATTTCCGGTGTTTTATTCTGACCATGCTGTCTTTCACTTTTGTCATTTTCCATATCAACGAATTCCCCATCTTTGCTTTCCTGGTTACACCAATCATGTCATGCATCTCTCCAGGTGTCTAATATAAACACAGTCGATTCACATTATTGTTATTACTAGATAATATCCAGAATAACCTCGGTGTGCAACGCGGACAGAAGCTAGACGGGCTGGGAGTGACTCAGTAAGGTGCTGGTAGGTATTCACAGGTATGTGGAGCCATGCTGACTGTAGCGCAACTTACATCTGCTGGAGGGTGCATGATGGAGGATCCATAGAACAAACAACACGATCGAGGTTGTCCCAATGATCAACTGAGTTTAAGTGTGGGGAATTAGGGGTCCATTTTGTAGTTTTTATCGTGTTCTAACTACTCTCGGACATTTCTAGCTGGATGACACGTCGCATTGTCGTACTGGAAAATCCCATCAGCCCCAGTGAAGACAATCAGCATTACTGGGTGTACGTGGTCTGCAAGGATGGATTCATAAAAAATTTGGTCAATAGGGATTTCCAAATATATGAGTGTACCCAGGGTATGCCACGAAAACATTCCCCAGACCATAACGCTGCCCCCACCAGCTTGTGTCTTCTAGCAATGGTTGAAGAGCGTTTGTTCTGTTTTGCTTCTCGCCTTATACGCCAACGTCCATCAGTTGGATTAACCAGAAAGCCTTACTCATCGGAGAAGGCAATACTTTGCCAATCAGCGGAGGCCCAATTCCGATACTGCAGTGCAAATGTAAGCATTTTCAGCCGATGGCCTTCGTTAGCATAGGTACAGTGACCATCCATTTGAATCCGAGTCCCATACGCAGCAGGGTTTGCTGAACTGTCGTTTTAGACACACTTCCAGTAGCAACCTGGTTCATTCGGTAAGTGAGTTGCTCCACTGTAGCGTGTCCATCGGCCATCACACACCTTCGAAGCCAACGTTCACCTTTCACATCAATGGCACGTGGTGCTCTACAGTTGCCACTTCGCTTATTTGCAATGGTGCCGTTTCTCCAATCACCATACACTTTAACCACAACAGCACGAGAACAATTCACAAACTCCGCTGTTTCAGAAATACTGCCACACTTGGACCGAAAGCCGATAATCATCCATTTTTGCCAATGTGATAAATCGCTCCTTTTAAACATGACAGGAACGAGTTATATGTTTTCAGAATGCCTACAGCACATCTTATATACCCTCCAATCCAGCTCACGACACGTGCCTTCTATCATTGGTTACGCGCTGTTGATGTCAAAAGTAGGAGGTGGTCACAATAATGTGACTCGACTATTTATATATAGATAGACATGTGTGTGTGTGTATATATCTATTCAAAATAACGCTCTCTATTCATAACATATAATTTTGGTTTTCTTTTCATAACAGAAAACCAAAATTATAGTTTATATGCCAGTGTGACAGGAATGTTATAAAATAAATTGAAAAATGCGATTTCGCAAACCAGTTAAACATTACTACAAAATGTGATTGTACAAACACTTTAAAATCGGAATGCAAGACATTTTAATTAGAGGAAAGAAAACGATATCAGATCTAGAATTTGCGAATACAATTCTGCAGTGAAATGCGCCACTTATCGCTTTCTGTTTTGTATTTAAATTTGAACTTGGGTGTCAGATCTCACAAATTAATGTGATTTATAGCCTTGCTCTAGGTGCACCGCTCTGAACATGCGCAGTTCACCATTGCTTACTCCAAAGGGTTTTAAAGTCAACCTTATCAAAGGTGAACGAAAAGGAAATTGCTTATCAGATATTTCGAATCTTACAATACATATAGATATTATTAATTTATTTCACAGATATTTAACTGAGAACCAAATATTTAACTCAATAATTTATACGTATTTATTTACGGTATAAGAAAACAATATACTTAAAAAATTTAAAAAATGCATTTATAGAATATATCCAAACCAAATTATTAATCTGTAAATGTGGAAATAAAATATTTAAGCGAGCTCATTTCATTTTCAAGCGTACAAATGCATTTTATGTTTGTTTGACGTAATATTTTGTTCTGTTTTAACAAGATTGTTTCAGAGGCATTTTTTATTTATACTGTGAGAGTCGAAAGATCGTCCTTGTCTGTGGTACACATAACGAGGAAGGTGAAGGTGAAATGAACGGTAGTTCTTTAAATATATGAACTGTTTTGTGTTTCTTATTTTTCAGTGCCTTTTTAGTTATAGCTATGCATTATTGTAACATGATCAATGTGAGAAAAATAAATCTGGAAAATAAGGCTTAATCTCATGTTCAGTCTACGTGTTGTACTTGCTAAAGAATAATTAAAACCATTAGTTTGGCTGACGTGGAGACTGGAGTAGTATATAGGGGGTACTATGGCACACACCATAATCACATAAAAACCTCAAAATCAGGCATTTTTTGATTTTTCAGACCTCAATAATCACGAACATTTTAAGGCTTTTTATGATCAAAAACACCATATTTTCATTAAAAATCATTGATTTTTGGGCATAAAATAGTCAAAAACATCAGATTTTTGAAAATTGAAGTTTTTACTCTGTTTTTTCATAAAAACAGACATCATAAAAACACGCATTTTTGATGATATTTGACGACTTTTTTGAACAATTGCAATCATTTTGAGCTTTGAATAGCTTTGAATAGCTTTGATTTTAAAAGTGATGAAATGATGGATTTAGTGATGAATAGAAAAGTTGTAAAACAAACTACTTTGCAAAGTCCTTTTTAAAAATGCATTAAAAAAAGGGGTACCCAAAATGGATACCCCTTATAGGAAGATTAAAAATTTAGGAAGATTAAACAAATTTAAGATTTAATTAAAAATATTACAAAGATTTAAACGAATTCAATAATATAAGGTTTTGTTATGTAGTACTTCATTTCTATGTTTCTCTTTAAAGATATGTCCTATTTTATTTTCTGTTTCGGTAATTCTTCTTTTGAACCTCTCTCGATCAACTGCATATGTTTCCCATATACCTTTTCATTTCCTACATATATGACATTAGGATCGAAGTGAACTTTCATTTTAATAGAATTCGTTTTTTTAAGTTTTTACTAATTCATAATCATAATATAGATCATCAATTTTACCTCTGAATCTGAATATATAATTACCTTTATTAATTTTTTTAATTGCACTGTCAGATAGTTTTCCGTGACATTTTCTAAGATAATATTCTCTTTCTTCATCATTGACTTCTATTTTTGCAATAGTTGCATCTCCGAATTTCGTTTGGATTTTTTTCAGTGACATCAATTTATAATCTCCAGGATTCAAATCTTTTAATTTCTGTGTTTCTGTAAATAATCTGATGCTATTGAACTCATCCATTTATAAGATTTTATTTTTTTAAAGGTTTTTGAATACATGTGATGAGAACTGTAAATTACAATAACTTACAAACTCATTTAAAATTTCTAATCCTTTGTTTTTAATTTCCTCGTTTTTTTCTTTTTTATCAATTATTCTTTTTACCTTTTTTAAATATTTATAAACTATAGTTAGAATATCTGAAAACTTGTAATTATCTCTATACATATGAATCAAGTCATCACAAAAATGAGCGAATTGAGATATTTCGTTACTATATTTTTTATCTGAAGAACAGTATAGAGCTCTAAGGTCACCCATTAAATCCATTTATAAGTTTTCATTTTTTGAAATATAATTCTTATAATGCATACATCTATACATAGAGCATCCGGGGCCTAAAACTCTTGGACATTTAGGTATATCTAAATCAACAGATGGAATATCTTCAAGCATCTCTTTTTCCATTACTCCTCCTTTATATGCAAATGTACCACCATAAATATGGTACAGGTTTTTAATATAGTTCTTTACCTCACAATTATTAATCCATAGTTCTTTGCTATTTGGATATCTTTTAAATCTCAGTCCATGCACATCTAAAACACACTTACGTACGATATTCAATTCTTGTTCATCTAATTTGCAGTCAGGTGTGAACACTGATATTGTTTCACCAATATTCAGTTTTGTGTGTACCCAACTTATCTCTCTTGCTATCTTACGATTTGGGAGCACAAATCCTTGAATATTTATAATCACAATTATATCATTCATTGTTTATATTTACTCACTTTTTTTAAATACATATCCAAAAGGTACAGTATTCAAATCATCTAGAATTCTTCTTTTATCAAATCCAAACATGTATTTCTTGTTCAGTGTATCTACAGCTATATTTCTATCTTTTTGTATCTTAAACTGATTATTTGATATTTCTAAGTAATCTGTTTCACCTGTTATTACTTTCATTCTATCATTGAAATTCAAAATATTTTCATTCTCATAGCTCATTTTAAATCCTTTAACTTTACCTTTTACAGTTCCATCATTTAGTATGTATCCATAGTCTTTTGGTGCACCAGCTATCCAGGATTTCATATATTTGTCCTCTCCCAATTCATCTGTCCATTCTCCTAACATGCATCCTGTTTTGATTTTATTAGTTCCATCATCTATATACACAACACTATCTGTGTCTTTATAAATCACTTTTTCACGTAATTTATCAAGCATTTTATATAATCTAATTCTAGCAGAACTAGTGGTGAAAGCTGCTATATAAACGTTAGTATTGAAGTTATTTTTAACATATTCATCTTTCATTTTATAAGTCATTTCTACACAGTCATCATTCATAAATATCATATTTAATTCTTTGAGATTATCATCTAATATAATTTTATAAAATTCATCTAAATCCATTACGTATTTAGTCTGTTTCATATTTTTTCTCTGTCCAAACTTACCCCATAATGAGTTCAAACATATCTTACTTATAAATCTCATTCCTGGATTTTTTTCTATTTTTTCTAATTTTATATCTAATTTCTTGTAAACTGTCTTCTTATATTCTTTTTCACTTTTAAAGTTTTCAGACCATTTATCATCTGTTTCTAATTTGATTTTCAAAAACATTTTAACGTAATCTCTAAATAGTTCATCAGTTTTATTTTCAAAATTCCAAACCTCATATATTCTTAAAATTTTATATCTTTTTTTAATTGCTAAATTCATTTCATCAGTAGTCCATGTACTAGGGAAACATCTTTCGTCTCTTTTATGATTACACTCCTTATTTCTAATTTCAAAGCATTCTTTACATTTCTTTTTATCTACAACAGTTTTAAAGTGATTACATTTGATAGTTTTAGAACATGATTTACAAAGAGCAAACATCAATTTTTCATCTTTAATTGGCAACACTGGATGATATAAATTTCTAGGTGGTAAGACCTTACATTTGATGAAACCATACCATTCTTTATCAAATTTTTCAGGATTAAATATCTTAACAGGATGACCAATTGGATAATTATCAAAGTAATTTACAGTTGGATACAGTGAACATACATCAATATATCTACCTTTTTCATTATTTTTAAATTCATATTTCAATTTAGTAGGCTCACACCTACCCCCATAAAATGCATCTCTAGGATTTAAAGGTTCCACGAAATCTCTATTCCATTCATTTTTTATATATTTTTTAATTTCTTTATTATTATTAAAATCACATTCCCATATAACAATTAATTCATATCCAGCTTTTAAAATCTTCTTTTGAATCCTCTTAGTTCTTTTATATAAGTCTTTCATACATATCTGATTCTGTTCATTTATAGTTGATTCTCTATAACATCTATTACATCCATGCCAGTGACATCCATGAAATTGAAACACTGTGTTTTCATAAAATCCATCTACTTTATAAATTTTCTTACCTAATTTTAATTTTTTCTCTCCACCATTTAATGCATGTTGAATATTGATATTATTCTTTTTAGACAGATAATCTAACCAAGCAATTGATTTTTTACTATATTTGTCTTTTTGAATTGTATCATCATCTATGGCAATTGTACCTTTTTTTAAGAATTTATCTCTATAAATACTCATGCATACACCTGCTAGAGTTACATATTTAAATGGATCGATATTTGCGATTTCTAAGAATAATCTTCTCAATTCTAAACATCCTCTTCTTAAAATATCTACATCTGATCTACAGTATTTAACAAATTCTTTTTGAAAATCAAACGTATCGTTTTTAACAGTTTCATACCATTTTAAGAATTCATTTCTCTCTTCAGATTTCATAGAATCACATCCATAGTAATGTTTTTCAGGGTATTTACCTATATAATTTTGATTACATTCTTTATTAAAATAATGAGGAAAATAACCTTTTGCCATCTCTTCTAACCCAAATGTTTTTGGAAAATCTCTTAATGGAATCATAGTAAAATTGATTGAATCTATGAATCTTATATTATATCCAGATGCCTGCATATAATTGAGTTTATTTCCATTATATATAGTAAACACTTCTATTTTGTTTTTAAAACAGTATTTAGCTAAGAATTGAAAATCAAAGCCTTTACCATAATGAGCTAGTACAGTATATCCAAAATGTTTTTGTTGAAATAACCAATTACAAAAATCATTTTCATTTTCAAATATCTTTTCACTACCATCATACATTTGACATACAACTAGATTAACTTCATGAGTTCCTGTTTCTTGTTTAGTTTCAACATCAAAGAATATATATTTCTCAGTATATTCATATCTACATTTTTCACACCAATCTTTTCGATTTCTTGTTAACTTAGGACAATCATTTTCACATTTACCACCTTTAGCATCTTTACGTTTCATATAGCATTTATGATCATGTAATACATATTTCCAACAATTTTTACATCTCTTTTCACCACATACATGCTCTTTGGGTTTTCTCTCATATCGATTAATAATTCTTTTACATTTTAAACATTTCCATAGACATTTACATACACTAACACCTTTCTTATTTTTTCTTTTGTGGTTATCAAAACACTCCTCACCTTTAAATAATCGATTACATTTTTTACAAAATATCTCTTCACCATTACAGTTACTATCTGTTTTAAAACATCTATCACATTTGAGAGGACATCTGTGTTGATCTGATCTTTTATAGCTTATTTGACAATAATCACAGTAATTCTCTTTTCCTAAAAATCCTTTAACAGAAGTAATTACATCGAAATGATTTCTATTTTTCAATATGTAAATACATGTAGATTTATATTTACCACTATATATACGTTCATTAAAATTCTCTCTGCAAAATATATTTATCTGAATATCTAAGAATTCTTCAAATATTTTAACCTCTTCTAAGCAACATATTTCTAATGGAATATTGCATAGTTCATGTAATTTTACAGCTAATGATTTTTGTAAAACTCTACCCATTTTGATGTATCTAATATCATTTTTTGATAATTCATTATGATTCAATTTATCACATAATAGCTTAGGATTTTGAATAGATAGAGCAGTTACAATTGATCTAGCTAAACATATGTTATCATCATTTTTTATCTGACAGATACTTCTTTTATTTTCTATTGTTTCATCATTAATTATCTTTATATGTTTACCTCCTGAAGGTAATTCAATTACATTAAAATCAAATATACAATCAGTTATTTCTAATTCCTTATATTCAATTTGATCAGATAATTTATAAATATATAGCTCATAGGCATCCTTAGTATACATCATTTTATCATGAAATGGTTTATTCAGTTTAGGATTATATACAATTATATCTACTTTACCTTGAATTTTACCAATTGCTTTTCTAAATATATATTGTAAAATATTGAAATATTGTTCAGGTTTAATGTTTACTCCAGCTACTCTATAATTCTTTCTATGTACCATATATTTTTTAATATATTTTCCTCTTGTTTCAATAATTTCATAATCAGGTTTAAATAATTTTTCAAGATTTACAGCTGTTTTAATTTTCTTTTCTTTTCTTGGTTTCAATTTGTTATCTTTGAATTTTAAATTAAAAGAATCAAATAATTTTTTAATTCTATTTCTTCTCTCTGGATGATTAATAAATATTTTTCTTTTTCGATCTAAATATTCTGATGTATCTAATCCAAGGATATCTACTAAAACAGACTTATAATCACCTGTATTTCTAATATATTTTATCAACGATTTAATTAAATCATCTTTTTTTACATTTCGTTTTTTGATATTTAATCTTTTTAAAGCATTTCTAAGTTTCTGAACACTAATAGCATTCAGAGCACTTTTAAGATGCACAATAATAGGCTTCAAAGACTTTTCCATTTATAAGGAAAAAAATTTGTAACTATTTATAGGCAGGTATTTTTATAAACAGATTTTTAAAAGACGTTTATGTAAAGAACTTCTTAAATGTCTTTGATAATGAGCATAAGTATATTCTCTTCCACAATCACAAACCAGTTTCCTATATAGAGTATAAGTTTGACAATATTTGCAAATATGTTGACGATCAACTCTACCATAACGACGATGAATGTAAAATTCATCTATAGGTTTTGTTTGTTTACAACTTTTGCATATTTTGTTCTCCATTTATTAGGAAACAAATTTATAAAATACTTTGCTTTAAGCTTGCTGCTTTAAAGTCTTCCCAGATCTTTTCATTTTTTGGATTTATATTAATTTTAATATCATTTGATATATTATAATAGTCACAAATTTTTTTAATAAAATATACATATTTTAAATTTTTCTCATAGTACATAAAATCCAATAATTTTAAAAATAAATCTTCTGCTTCCTTATTAAATTTAAGGTTACTTTTTCTTTTAAACTGATTAAAATATCTTATTCTACTAACATATCTACTTTTTAAATATTTATTATAATCTATATAATAACAGTCTTCCTCTTCATCATATTTCATTCTTTTTATTTGTTTCATTACTTTTTTAAAATTTTCAGGAATTTCAATTTGTTCTTCTTCTGAATAAGAAAAGTAATTCGCTTCTTCAATATCATTTTCCATTTATTAGATATCATTTTATTAAAAACTTTTTAGAACTTAGTTATTCTTTTAATAGCCTCTTTTAAATTATCAATAGTATGATCATTAACAATATTAAGATGATTAAATTTAGTTTCTATGTATGATATATTTTCTTTAACTCTGTTAAATAAATTAATAGAATTAGGATTATATTTTATTTCATATACTGTATTTAAATCTGGATACTTTATTTTTAAATTACCAATAGTTTTATTCATTTTATCTCTTTGACATCTGATTACATAATAAGGAGAATCAGAGTTTCCTTTATTTTTCTGTATGATAGTAAACATATGAAGCTTTTTAGAATTAGCAGTTTTAGGTGTTATATCCTCTTCTACTTCTTTATATTTTTCATTTTCAAGTTTTAATTTTTCCATTTTCTTTTTATCTTATTTAATTTCTTATTTAATTTTTCATTATCATTCTTGTATTTATCATTGAATTTTTTAATGTAATAGTCTTTAACAATCTTGTTAACTTTATCATAAAAATCGTTTGAAACCCAACAAGATATATTTAAAATTAATTCCTGCTTAACATATGTTCCATTAATAATATTCTTACCTGTTCCTTCTCTTATTTCATACATTTGATCATTTTTATGGCGGCCCGAATTCGGGCCACCACAATTTTTATAATATTTTATTAATTCTTGAGATTGTTTATTCTCTAACCATTTTTTAAATTTTTTACCACCTTGTTTGCATTATTTTGTAGCATTAAAGTATCCAGTATTTTTATCTATTACAATTTTAAAATCTCCAAATAGACCATACCAGTAATTATCTTTGATTTGTTCATAACATACATCTTTTAATGAAGCCATTTATTAGATATCATGTTTTTAAATACTTTTTCACGTATATCTTATTTTAAATCGTTAATAATTCCTACCTAAGAAATTATATCTTTAAATACTGAAATACAGTTTTTTCTTTCACATATAGATGGTAGCACAAGCAATTAAATCTCTTTCTTGCTTAGATGTAGTCATTACTGATAAGCTGCGAGCGAAAATGTTTACATAACCAGAGTTGAACAGCTGCCAAAATACTCTCCACGGCGCGCGATTATGTCCTCGGAAAGAAGCAGTTCTTCGTTACGTAACAACTTTGGATCATCGCCAAGTTTCTCTTGCCGTAAATATATGTTTCAAGCAAGAATTTATCGGCCTGTGTTGGCCGATTGGTAGCGAGTCAGGCATGCATGCAAAAGGTCTCAGGTTCGAATCTCGGTACGGTAGAATGGCTCCCTGTCCTAAACTTTGAAATCAGAGTTTGGGTTCACGGTAGAGCGTGTGCGTGAATAACATCTGATGGTAGAGAGTGTGTGCGGTGGAGGGTCGAAAGAGTTAACGCCCACCTGGCTGGCCAGGTACAAATAAATAAAAAAAAATGAAGCTTAGACCCTCCACCGAAAGGGCGTTTTGCAAAAAATTTTCAAATTACAACCCAACTGTTAAATTCATCAGGATATCCCAACCATTTAACTAAGTATTTATTTCCTTTCTTTCTAATAATTTTTTCAATCTTATAAACCTCATCTTTCTTATCATATTTAACCAGTTCTTTTTCATAAAATGTTCCTGTAATTTCTTCATTATTTAAATCTTTTATTTTATATGTCGGAGGATCTGTGTTCAATATATCGGAAATTATAAATATTTCTTCTGTAAATGTTGGAAGATAACCTTTCTTAAATTTTCTTTTATATTTTGAAATTCTTATTTTATCTCCTTTTTGATATTTTGGTTTATTTTTCTCTTTTTCTTTATACAAATTATTATAAACTTTTAATTCATTTTCTTCCTTACTTGCTTCTATAGGTGTCATTTTAATGGATCTATGATAAGAATTATTATAATTCTTAATTAATTTATCTAGTACATTTAACCACTTTCTAGTATTATTTGCTGTGAAATACTTCCACATTTTAGTCTTTAAAGTTCTATTGAATCTTTCAATAACAGCACATTTAATCTCAATATTCTCAGTTGTAAACCAGTGAATATTTTCATCCTTGAATAACTTTTGAGTTTGTTTATTTATAAACTCTGTACCCTTATCTGTTTGAAGTTTTTCTGGTTTTCTTTCTTTAAATATTTTTTTAAATGCTCTAGTTACCTCTTCACCTGTTTTTCTTTTAATCGGAATTGTCCAAGCATATTTACTGAATATATCAATCACTGATAAAATATAATTTGTGTCATTATTAAAGGATTTAAATTCTTGCATATCTATAAGGTCAGCTTGAAATTGGTCATTGACATGAGAAACATAAATTCTTCTTCTTTTAAATCTATGAATAAGTGGTTTATGTTTTGTATATACATCTTGTTGATGTAAAAACTCTTCTATATCTTTCCTGGGTAATTTAGTTTTTCTTTGTAATTCATTAATACCACAATAACCAGTTTCTGGTGTATAATAAATATTTTTAAGGTCTACGTCTTTAAAAAACACTCTTTTTAGATCCACAAACTTTACACTTTCCTTTTGCCATCGGTCTTCCATTTTTAGCTACTGTTTCTTGAATATCTTTAGTTTCAGTTTTCTGTTTGCACTTTAAGCAATACATATAGGATGAAATTCCTAAACCAAATGTTTTCTTTGCTTTTATAATTGGTTTTATAACAGCTCTAGCTTGTTTCTCTCCTAATGGATAGAATCCACTTGTAGTATTTTCAATTGAATCTAAATCGTTTAAGAGTTCTTGATCAGCAATATGTCTCTGTTTAGTATCTTTAGTTTTACTATAAGCTACATCATGTTTTTTACAAGCTTTATCAACTCTGTTAATTCCTGGATCACCTCTTTTTAATCTCTTTTCTAATTTTGTAAATGGACCACAATACTGGTAACCAGGTATATGCATTTCAGGTGGATTTAATTTATCTTGTAACCATCCTACTATATCACCTCCTTGTAATTCCATTTATTTAAGTGTAAATCTATTTTACATATCTATAACCATTTAGTTGCGTTTGTTTTACATATTTCTCTAAAGGAAAATACTTCATATTTTTTATAAAATCCTCTTCTCTAACGTAAGCATCCTGTTCTGAAATTGAATTAGCGTTTATTAAATTTAATATCTGTTTATAAAATTTGTAAGCTTGTTTATATTCTTCTTTTCTTTCTGAAATATTTAGAGTTTTATCAACAACTTCAATGACTCCTGCTCCTAAAGAAAGTGCTGCTAAAGGAATAAATGCAAAAGCTGATAAACCTGAAGCACTAAATATAAATTTGCCTACTGATAATGATATACTAATTTTATTATAGTAATTAAAACTTTTTCTGTATACATACATTTTCTTTTCTAAATATTCTTCCATTTATATAGGATCAAAGTTATGTCTGTATCTCATATGAGGATTTTTCAAATCTAACATGAAGAAATCATAAGGTTTTTTAATACTTTTTTGATAAGGATCTATATTAAAATCACCATCAATTTCTCTAATAATTTGTTTAATTTCTCTGTGCTGAAGTTTAAAAAATATAAAGTAATCACAGTTTTTTCTTATATCAATAGGTGTTGAATAATAGGTCTGTGATAAATAAATAATGGATGCATTTTTCTTCCTTCCTCTTATAAAAAATTTTTCAATTTCGTTTTGATCTTTTTCTTTTACACAGTCATCAAAAATAACTAGATTTTTTAATGAAGGATCTAAGTCATCTACAGTAATAAATTCATTTATGTCTGAACTAAATAATGTTTCTTTCTTAAACTTTTTAAATAATTTTAATAACTTATTTTTATTCTTTCCCTTTATTTTTAAAATGTCTTCCTCTTCTATATCATCAAACATTGAGTAATTTTCTTTTAATTTAGAGTATTTAGGTTCGTTAATATCTTTTGCACATATGAATAATGCATCAAAATTTAAATGATCATATATTAAATTTAATAGTAAATTTGTTTTTCCACATCCTGAAGATCCTGTTATTAAAAGTTTAAAAGGATGAATAGGTAATATTGGATTTTGATTTGGATCTATAAATTCTTCTGGTTCTGAATAATCTTTTAGTTTAATGCTGCAAGGCTTAATCATATTTATTTAATAGAAATTCAGCATCTTCAATAAACATTTCAGCTTCAAATAATAAGTCTTCAGCTGGTATTCCTTGAGATAAATAACATTCAGCTAGATATAATGCCATTTCAGCAAAAGATAAATATTCTTCAATTTGTTCAAAATCTTCCATTTATATAAGTAAAATAATTTGCTTGGAAGTAAAATAATTTGCTTGGAAGTAAAATAATTTGCTTGGAAGCAAATTTTCAGTTAAATAAATGAGTAAAGTGATACAAGATTTATTAAAATTAGCAAAAGTAAATGCTGAACTAAGAAAACGAAATAAGGAAAAGCAATTAGAAGATTTAGGATATGAAGAGGCAATCACAAAATTTCATAAACCTATAGTTGAAAAATTAGAATATCAAGATGTATCTAGAAAAGAAAATTTAAAAGCTATTCAAAATGCAATTGAAGAACTTTCATTTCAACCAATTGCAGAATCTTCAAGATTTCCTGCCTTAGAAGATGTTGAAGAACCTATTTCAGATGCTAAAGAAATGTATGAGAGAGAAGCAGGAATTCATAAAATTAACTTAAACAAAAACTTGAATGTATCAGTTATTAAAAAAAAGTTAGGATTTGATTTACCTTCAGAATTAGTTAATAAGTCTGATGAAGAGATTGATGAAAAAATAAAACAAGCAAATGAAAAAATCAGTGAAATCGGACGTCTAAAAGGTCCTCAAGTAAAAGCACTTAATAATGCTAAAGATGAAGAAAAAAAGAAAAAATTAGAGAAAAAAATTGATCGTTTCGATTATAAAATGGCTGAGGTGCGAAAATATATTAGAGCATTAGAAGCTCTCAAAATGGGGGATTACTATATGGGTGAGGGTCTTAATATTTTAGATAAATTAACAGATAAAATATGTAAGGGAACTAAAAATAAGAAAGTATATAACCAAGTAGTTCAAATACTAGATTTATTATTGAAAGAGGGTAAAATGACTAATGAGCAAATAAAACAATATTATTCAAAGTTTCTATCTTAATAAATGAGTAATTATATTGTATCAAGAATTTATTTGAGTGAAGGTCAGAAAAACAAATTAAAATCAGCAGTTAAGAAAGGTGAAGAAATTACATTGCAAATTGATAAAACTAAAAGTGCTAATCATGATATGTATTTAACAAAAACTCAAATTACTCAAATTAAAAATGGTAAACGAATAACTATAAGTAAGACACAATTAAAGAAAAACGGAGGTATTTTACCCTTTTTGATCCCTATCTTAGCAGCTCTTGGTACTGGTGCTTTATCTGGTGCTGCTAGTTTTGGTGTGAATAAAGCTTTAAGTAAAGTAACTGGATCAGGTTGTAAACCGAAAGGTTCACACCTTAAAAAAAAACATTCTGGAAAGGGAGTTCTTCAGAATTACGAGGTATATCCAATAAAACGATAGAACAAAATATGAAAGATGTAAAAGGATTCAGAGGTGTATTTACATCAGATTTATTACCTAAAACGATTAAGAAATTTGAAAGTGGAATTATTAATTTAGATATATCTACAGGACCTGGGACTCATTGGGTCTGTTATTATAATGATCCTAAATATAATTTTGTGGAATATTTTGATCCATTTGGAGAATATAAATATAAAGACATTAAATTGAATAACATTTTCATACCTAAAAATATTGTAAAATATCTTGAAACATCTAATAAAGGAATTAGATATAATTCGAGTTTTTTACAAGAACCAACATCTGTTAAATGTGGTTTTTATTGTATGAAATACATAACTCAAAGGAATAAAGGTAAATCACCTGTTGAAGTTTTATATTCTTTTACCCAAGAACCAAGTGGTTATAATGAAGATTTTGTGCTTAATAAATGTTAATTTTAGATTCAAAAAATTTTGAGAAATCAGAAGATTTTACAATTGAATATGTCCCACCTATTCCTGTTAATGAAAATTCAAAAATTGCTTTAAAATCTATGTCTATGTGGGTTTCATGGAACAATATTGATGAAGAAAATAATACATTTAAGTATTTTGATGGTAGTTTATGGCATGAAATAACTTTAGATAATGGAAATTACACATTAAGGGAATTAAATAACTTTTTAATAAAACGATTTGGAGATGAACCACCAATTAAATTCAAAGCTAATTTCGCTACACAGCGCTTTATAATTGAATTAAAAGATGAATATAAAATTGATCTTAGAGAGAGTAAATTACATGAAATTTTAGGATTTGAATCAGAAATATATGAAGATAATCATCAGGAAGGAAAATATATGGCAAACATTTCTAGAGGAGTTGATGACATACACATTCATTGTGATGTAATTACAGGAGCTCTATATAATAATATTAATTCAGATATTTTGTATTCCTTTACGCCATCTAATCCTCCTGGTAGTTTAATAAAAATTGATGAAATAAATCCTTTATTTTTACCCATTAATAGACGAAATTATATTCATAGAATTCGAATGTATATCACGAATCAAGATAATGAACTGATAGACTTGAATAATATGAGAGTTTTATATAGATTAATTTTAAACTAATAAATGAATTATAACAAACATAGATTATATGCAAAACGATATGGTGGTAATATCTTCACTGAAGGAATTGGAAAAAAATATTAGAAGTTTTAGGTAAAACAGCAATTGAAGATAAAGCTAAAAAAGTTATTCAAAATAAACTTGAAAATATATTATCTAAACCCCATGTAACTGTTAATGATATATTAGCTAAAAAGAAAATTCAGGATGGATCTGGTTTGAAATGGTATAAATGAGTTTTTTATCCTAATAAATGGAAAAACTTTGGGACTTAAAAGCTATTCCAGATTATTATAGTAATAAAATTGCTAAGTATGAATACATAAAACATAATGAAGATAGTACTAATGTAAAAGAATCTGATCAATATAAGTTTACTATTAAAGATACAAATTCACCTATATTATATAGTAACGGTTATATATGCTTAGAAAGTAAAATAGTAAAAAATAATAATGATACTATAGGAACTGATAATGTTACATTTGTAAATGGTGGGAATCTGTTTAGATCCGCTTCATTAACTATAGGAAAAGAACAAACTGATTCTAATATTGAATGTGCTTTATTAATTCATCAAATTAATGGACTTATAAATTTCACAAAAGATTATTCCACTTCAGAGGCTACAAATATGATGTATTATGTTGATACATCAGAATCAGCTGATAAAGATAAAATAGTAATAGATGATCCTAATAAAGATGTAAAGAAAGGATCAGATATCAAATTAAAAGAAAATGCCTCTTATAATAAAGGATTTAGACAGAGATGGCTTTTAACAAAAAACAGTAATGTAATAAAATTTTGGATTCCTTTAAGACAACTGTTTGGGTTCCTCAACGATTTTAGAAGATTAATTTCTGATATAAAAGTTACATTTGAATTTCAAAGAAATAGTCATAATGATATGTTATACACAGATGTTGCAAATCCCAATTATAAAGTTATTATATCTGATTTTCAATTATGGTTACCTTATGTAGAGTTGTACCCATCCATTGAGGCTGAATTTAAAAGTATAGCTTTGAATTCTACACCTATTGAAATTACTTGGTGTTCTGCTTCAATTGAGAAAAGTAATCAGCAAACAACATCAAGTGGTGCATGTCATATAAGAACTACATCTGATGAGGTGTTAAGTGTTCTTGTCATTCCACAGTATGTAGAAAAAGAAAGCAATCAAAATCAGAACAATATGGTTTTTGATAATTTAGATCTCCTTGAATGCTGGATATTATGTAATAATAAAAAAGTTCCAGAAGAAATTTATAAAACGAATTTTAAAGATGGGCAGTTAGATTATAATAGATGTTATTCTGAATTATTAGCAGCTGGATTAAATACTCATAATACTGAAAGTGGATGTCTTATAAGTTATGTAAATTATGCGAGATTGTATCCAATCTTTTATTTTAATTTATCTAATCATCCAGAGTATACTAATATTTCGAATTTAAGACTAGAATTTAACTGGAGATTAGGATCAAATCCAGGTAAACCATATAGATTTTATTTCATCGTGAATGAAACAAAAAGAGGATCACTTAATATGGCTAATAAGGAATTTAAAACTTTGAAAACTTTAGATTAAATAAATGAATTGGTACCCTTTTGGTTCGTCTTATGAAGAATTTGGAATTGGACCATCTGGACCTCCTGGAAATGGATTTAAATTAACAGATGATGGTAATTATGATATGGAAGAAAAAAATTTAAAAAATTGTAAAGAACCTATAGATGAACATGATGTTACTACAAGAGAATATGTTTTAAAACAAATGAGAGAGAATAATCTGGAAGTTAAAAGTGAAATAGAAAAAAATATTAATGGTAGTTTTTCAGATTTTGTTCAAGAAACTGCTGTAAGAATAAGAGATTTAGATGCTGTACTTAAAGGTGAATTAAGTAATTTGGATCAAAAATATTTACATATTCAAGATGGGAATGTAATTAATGCAAAAGGTAAAAGAATAGGAAATGTTGCTGATCCTACAGCAGATAAGAATGCAGTGAATAAGAGGTATTTAGAAAACAATGTTTTAATTTTAAAAGATGAAAAGTTTGATGTTCAAAATAAAAGACTAGTGAATATTCCATCTCCTCAGGATATGTATGACGCAGTTAATAAAAATTACGTGGATAATCAAAAATGTTATGCAACAATTCAAGAAGATAAAAAAGCATATAATACTCTTGGTGCTATGCGTTACTGGGAAACAGTCGTTTTTATGAAATTTAGTAGCAATCTCCTTGACAGAAATATGAAACTGAGTGAAAATATGGATATGAAAATTACATTTTATTTACGTCCTAATTATACTAATGGGAAATCAGAAGTTTTAATTACACTTGGGGAGAATATATTATTTAATGGTGATGTCTACACAGATAAACCTTTAATACTCTTTGCATCAGGAAAAAAGAATGATGAATTAAGCATACAAGTCATGTCTTATTTAGAATTAAACATTTTCAAACCTTACTTAGAAATTGAAAAAATAACATTCCATTTATAAAAATTCATTCTATATAAATGGATAGGTTAATTAGGAACAATATTAATTGGGATTCATTTTCTAAAGATAATGAACTTTCAGAAGATATAATTAGAAGTGTAAAAGATGCAGTAAATTGGGATTTAATATCAGAATATCAAAAATTATCTGAAGATTTTATTTCAGAATTTCATGATAAAGTGAACTGGGATAAAATTTCTCAATATCAGATTCTTTCTGAATATTTTATGAATAACAATAAATTAAACTGGTCTTTGATTTCTCAATATCAAACACTTTCTGAGAGTTTTATATTAATGAATATTGATAAATTAGATATGAGAAGAATTTCTATGTATCAAAAATTAAGTAATGATTTTATAAAAGAAAACTTTCGATTCTTAGACATGTCAATAGTTCCAATAAAACAAAAATTAAGTGAAGAAACTATAGATTTTCTTAGTGATTTTATTGATTGGAAAGAAGTTACAAGAAACCAAGAATTAACAGAAGATTTCATTATGAAATATAAAGATAAAATTAACTGGTGTGATATTGTTATCAACAGAAAATTCTCTGATGATTTTATAAATGTAAACTATAAAAAACTTGTTGTGTATTTACTTGCAAAGATATGTCATAAAATTTAAATATTTTTTAATCTTCCTAAATTTTTAATCTTCCTATAAGGGGTATCCATTTTGGGTACCCCTTTTTTTAATGCATTTTTAAAAAGTAGTTTGTTTTACAACTTTTCTATTCATCACTAAATCCATCATTTCATCACTTTTAAAATCAAAGCTATTCAAAGCTATTCAAAGCTCAAAATGATTGCAATTGTTCAAAAAAGTCGTCAAATATCATCAAAAATGCGTGTTTTTATGATGTCTGTTTTTATGAAAAAACAGAGTAAAAACTTCAATTTTCAAAAATCTGATGTTTTTGACTATTTTATGCCCAAAAATCAATGATTTTTAATGAAAATATGGTGTTTTTGATCATAAAAAGCCTTAAAATGTTCGTGATTATTGAGGTCTGAAAAATCAAAAAATGCCTGATTTTGAGGTTTTTATGTGATTATGGTGTGTGCCATAATACCCCCTATATACTACTGACTGGTGTTTCTCTATATTTAGACCTCTTAAAAATTACAGGTTATAAAATTTATAAAATAATAATATTCTAGGCTTTCAATACTTTTTCACACTTCATGCTTCTTGATTTATAAGACGGGCAAGCATATTCTAGTCGGAAACCCAAACGTCCAAACTGCGAAGGCATGCCCGGCAGAAAAGTATTCTATTTTTAGACCGACCAAGCTGTTTAATAGCACGAGAGAGCGGAGCTCACGTCACAGATGGTTAACGATTGCACGTACTGGAGATATAAACCGGTTCTCCTATTGCAGAATAATGTGTAACCAACGGCAAGCATTGCTGAATTTTCTCCAGATAGAGCATGTGGTTCCTACAGCTCTCTTCTCGGAACGCGAACTAAAATTGTCTTCAATCTTTCGTTTAGCCTGAAGTCGCGATAGAAACATAAAAAAGGTTTTGTTGAACAAAGGATTTCCGCAAAATAATAAATCGCAAGTTATCATTGAGTTCTTGAAAATCAGTTTTTAATTTCAATATGCTTAATTCCAAGTTATCAACTTTAGTAAAATGTTTCCAAAGTAAGTCATCCGGTTGCAATGTAGAAGTGTGTTTCTGTTTTGGTTCGGTAGCATTGTTGTGATACAACGCGAATCCGAATCTGAAAGTGTTTTATATTATGGCGTATAATTTGACCCCTATTTCAAGAGCCATAAATTTGCAGAAAAACTTGATCCACATATAAACTCACGTCAAATTAACGTAAAGATCATATATCATACAGACGAAGGATGACTGTACCGCGAATATGGTTGTCATGGGAGTTTACTAATCATCTAACAAGAAACGAGGGTCATCCTTATGTAAAATAGAAAATACCAAATTCTGATTTCTGTCCATCTTAAAAGGACAAATTAGCAGGAGTGAAGACGTCTTATCGCTACTCTTTACTGTCCACGTCAAATAAGTAGGCATCATTATTCTGAGAGTGGTAACTGTTTGATAATATGCACTTAGCAGGGCGTTAAGATTAGGAGAAAATCGGCAATTGACTCTCATTGCATGTTAGGTATATATCTGTATTTCTTAAATAGGTACCACACGGGATAGCCCCCGATCTCATTTAGCATCAAAAACCTTTGGTCCGCCTACACACTGCCGGCAGTGCATGATTTTTTCTCCTTGGACCACATTTTGAAAGTTCTTACCAGGAACAAACGTGAGAACTCCACATGCCTTTCCGTCTCGGAAATGCTCTGAAACTGTCTTCGGGCAATTACAATTTGGCCTCTATCTAACTGGCATAAGACCGCTGCCTTTCTCATCTGAAGAACAAGTATAACACTGATCAATATGTCTCAGGATAAAAGGCTATTTATACTGTTTTATGATTTTACACGCACCGTCGTTTACTTGCGGTGTCTTTGATTTTCATAAGGTCGAGTTGGTCATAATGTTTTGATTCGGTGCTGGATAACCAATATTACCAAAGTGTTTTCGAAGAATCCGATATCAAAGAAATCATGAATTTTTATAAACAGGAGTACATCTCTTGCCAAAAAACATCGAGTGAATAAGTAATATGAAATATAAAGCAGAAAACGCATTTCGTAATACATATCAAATGGATATCACATTTGCATTTAGGATACAGATGATAATCACCATATGACACAAATGTGGAACTATGGCGCCCCAATGAGGTTAGTACATTGTTCTGTTATACACTGCTTCTTAACACTTGACAATAGCAACTTTAAATACTTAATTTCATATCAGTGACAAAACTTTGTCATTAGAGCATATTTGAAGAATTAGGAAATTTTTCATGTTTTGTATTACATTTTTCAAAAATAAAATAAGAACATTTAAGGTTAAAAACTAAGTGCGGTATATTTCACCAAAATCGCGTATTTTTTTAAGCACATGTTTTAGGTTTTGCTAAACAAGGTGCACGGGGTAAATATATTAAATTTCACAGTGTTTTAAAGAGTCTCGAATTGCAAATATGTACATTTGCACTAGAGGACACAAAAATGCAGCCACAGAAAATCTTGACCGAAATGTTCAAAAAGGCATACTCTGGACCAAAAGATATGAGTGAGAGCGAATCAATAAAAACCAGCAATGTAAGCATATTTCAGTCGTATTACAGAATTTACAAGGTGGCAGTTTTCAACGTCGTCGTTTTGTTGTTCTGTTCACTCTGTCAAACTTTCCTCGGGTTTAATCTCGCTTTTGAGAATAAGAAATTAATTGTAAATGGGGACACAAGCGTGGTGCATTTCCTGAGTCCTAAACATGCATCCCATGAGCTTACAATCAGTGAGAAAATAGTCAGTGTTGATTATTTAGACACCATGTGCCCTAGAACTAGGTCGCTAAAACCAGAAATATAAAATGTAATACTTAGGTAAGGTTTTACATGTTGAATGATTTTGCTGCAAAAAGGACGTAGCTCCAGTTTCATCGAATTTTGGAAAAGTAAAAAGGAAGGTTTAAAATTTGAAATTTTCAAGTTGCGTCCAAAACAAATTTTTTACACTTAATGTCCGTTGTTTTTCACATGATTTAGCCTTATTAGCATGCAAAAATATTTGTTTTGGAGTACGGGGCGAATTTTAGAGTATTGGAGCTATCTCCTTTTTTTTTATTGGAGGTTTAACGACCACCTTGAGGCACTCAGTGGGCTATAAGCAATCGCCCGTTCCTGATTTAGGGCCACTGGTTCCAGGGGAGGAAAAAGGTTTGGGCCGTAAGACAAACACAACATCCATGCCTCACCGGGATTCGAACTCGGAACCATCTCGGACGAATGACCTGACGAAATTGCTTAGACCAATGCGCCACCGGCGCGGATTCTTCTTCTTCCTACAAAATTATGAGCAAACATATTCTAACGGAAAACTTCTGCACCGAATTTCATACTACCGTTTCAGTATTTTATTTACAAACTTGACATTGAAATTATACTTTCGTTTAATGTAATCATCGTTAAAGTTACATGGTTAATTCGTCAAATTCCCTCTTTGTAATATCTGGCTCATTCGTTGAGTTATCTGTATCAGTCCATTGCAGAACCACACTTCGTTTTGTCCGAAGTACTTTCGGACAAGTTCCATCACATTTTTGAATGTGGCAATCTTGACAGGTAGAGCGTGGCTATTTGGTGGTAGAAGATTATCCAGTGTCTAAGGGGTTCCATTTTGAGGGTTAAACATCCGCAGTAATTTGGGCGAGGCCAAGCCGGCACACTCACTGCATAGAATGTTTCCTTCGTCGATATGGGTCTTTTCATTCGTGAAAATTTTGTATTTAGTAATAAAATATTTCTGTTTTTTAACCAGTGGTTATGCACCACACGTGTCACGCAATGAATATTATAACTTTTAGACTGTAACTGTCGTGCCAACGAACCACGTATGCAGGATACTTTTCTTCTTTTACGGCAGAGCACCTTCGGAAAAGGGCAAGTTTTCACAACTTGGCCATGCAGGTCTTTAATTTGGTGCAAGAAGGAAGCAGCTTTTGGTGCAACATTTTTCTTGCCGAGACAAACAAGACAGTCAGCTCCTTATGTTGAATACCTCGAGAACTAATGCTCGGATCTTCCTCCTTTTTGCCCCATCGGAAGAAGGTTATTCTTTGCACAATGTTTGATGCATAACTCAACACACACAAAATATTGGAGCTACCCCATTTTTACAGCAAACCTTTCAATTCTCTATATTAATTTTGAGTTCCAATGACAATTATTAAAATTATTCATTTAAATTTATATAATTCGTAGACTCTAGTTTTTCCTTTCTTATAGCATTTTCATTCTTATATATTCTTTTGGGTTTCATTTCGGAAACGGCGAATAGAAATTATGAGTAACAAAACAGTGAAAGATATTTTTACGTGCCTGTGACCAAGAATGGGAAACAAAATATATATGAGCATTCTCCTCTCGCTAAAAAGGTCGGCGTTCATAGGGAAAAGGGTTCGGTACGAAGTAACATCCGACATCATTGTTGCATACGTTTGCACACGTGTAGGAAGAATCCTTCTATACTATGTTAGGTAAAATATATGTGATCACTTTTCTCGCGTGCCGAACAAATGTTGCGGCATCATTCATGCTTTCGATACGTTTTTTTATCTCATAGTATTTGCCTTAGCCGATATTAATAACTTTCCAGTATAAATATAATGTCAGGACCCTCTGGATGAACTTAGGGAAATGAAATATCTTCCACGTATTTTACCCTCACAATGGTGTTTCATTTCACTGAAATAACGTGTTTGGTTTTGCCAACAGCTTGAATGCTCAAACTCATAAAATAAATTGTCCTTGAATAAAGAGGCGTTTCTTTTACTCAAAATGTTTTTCATTTCCCAATCTGTTTTGTGCAATAAGTTGCAAAAGAGATGTGCGTCATTAAGAACTTTACAGACGCCGAGAAATATGGTGAAGAACTTCATTAAAAAATTTAAATAACAAAGATGATTCTGAAGGACTTGTTTTGATGAATTTGAAAATTATATTCAAAAAAAGATTTTAAACGTTAAAAGAAAAAACTAACGATGTTGTCAGACTTTTTTGCAAGCAAGAATACTAACTGATAAATTCATGAATTAGCTGTAAGTACCTTTTGAACGTTTTAAAATATTTGTTAATTAAAAACATGCTTTCGATTACGTATGTACATATGTACGTAAATTGCATTTTTCCTCATGTTTGAAAAGCCTAAAAATATTTAAAATACAATACATACGTACTGATAAGTTTTAAAGTGTTTAAAAGCAACACAACTTGTAATTGGAGATAAAAAAAAATAATTCCTTTACGAATCAAAATATGCGCCGACAATATCGATATCCTTCCGCCATCTGTTGAGCACCTGGCGTATTCCCGCCATGAAGAATACTTTGATTTGTGATTCGACGAAGTCGCCAACACATTTTGGCACTTCGTCATATGTCCAGAACCGTACAGGAGACAAACCATTTTGCGTCGATCGGAACATATAATTGTCTGAAGGGGCTATGTCGGGACTATACGCCGGGTGCTCCAAAACTTCCCATCCAAGAGTCTATAACGCTTCCTTGACCTATTTCGTGACATGCGGCTTAACGTTCTCATGCAGTAATTTCACGTAACGCCATACATTTCCTGTGAATGGACGATTCCGACAGGTTTCTTGGTTCGATCGCAGAAAATGTTGCTTTTAGTGATCAGCAGTAACAGTTTGACCCTGTTCCAATAGTTCATAATAGATCACACCCTTCATATCCCACCAGATGCACAGCAGAACCTTCGTGGAGTGAATATTGCGTTTCAGTGTCGTAGTCATTTCATCACAGGGGGTACCCAATGTTTTTTTGCGTTTACGATTGTCGTACTACAGTATATCAACTTTTCAACACCCTGAACGATTTTTCGCAGGAAATACTTTCTGTGTTGTTCTTCCAACAGATTAAAACACTTCATGAAATGATCATCCTTCTTCCTCTGGCTCAAGTCATGTGACACCCATTTTTCTTTCTTTTGAATATTTTCCATCGTACGTAAACGATTAGAAATTGTTCGTTGAGTTACCACCAGTTATCCAGCTACTTCGTTCTGCGTTGGAGACGAATCATCATTCAGCAATGCTTGCGGTTCCTCATGTGCAAGCCTTTGCGAGGCGCCGCTATGTTGTCGATCGCTAACATCAAAATCACCTACTTTAAACCATCTAAACCAAACCCACAAGTGCTTTTTGATACAATATTATCCTTTAGAACAGAACAGAACAGATCGATGCACATGTTTCTGGAGCAGTTTTTCTTTGATGAAATTTGTAACGAATGCAGTGTCGCATGTCATTTTTCACCTACCGATGTGCAAGTGCGTTTGACTGTTGAGCAAACTTCTTTTTCACATTTTATACACTTGACCAGTTACGGTCACATGAATACAACAAGGAGGAATGTCGGATACGCAAATTAGCGGTATCCGTCACACAAAAAAAGCTTTGAAACTTATTTGTACACCTAATATATTTATTTTCGTGTACAGTATTACTATTGCAGATTCGAAATTTATTGCTGAATAATTATGCACATATAAAATACGTATATTTATACATTTTATTTTATTTTTGACAGCATGAATAATGGCTACGAAGTGTGTAATGCGTGATAGCTTGGAAAGACAGGCGTGTACCATACAATAGGGGACACGACCGAAGAGAGGACATCCATCCGGACCGGAGGTATTCATTCTTCAGATGTTTTTCTATATATGATAGTGTATTGTGGTATATATATATATATATATATATATATATATATATGGGGATGTAAGGTCAGGTGATGCGTAACATCACAGCCTCTCCTTGACAAATGTCAACCCCGCCTTCTCGTGGTGCATCCTGTTCCCACTAAAGGGGCTCTGACGACCGCAAATAGCGGTATAACTATACCATCGGGATCAGAGGAAATGCTATCCCACACTCACCAACCCGCTTGACCAGCGTGGTGAGTTATGGCCAAACACCTCCAAAATGACTCTACAACTTAAATCTTGGCCCTCAGTCTCCGGCAGCTGGAATGTACCTGGCCAAGGCAGCGGCCAGTGCGACATGAAGGCAGAGGGTGCTAAGAATCCCCGGAGGACCGGACTAGGCTGCCATTTGATGCTGACCTTGGCTACCTACAACGGACGCTCCCTATCTTCTGATTCAAGGCTTCTTGAATTGGAAGAGGAACTACAAAGGATCAAGTGGGACATCGTCGGGCTAAGTGAGGTAAGGAGAAAAGGAGAAGATCTCATTGAACTGAAAAGTGGACATCTCTTCTATTATCGTGGGACAGATACTGGCAGAACTAGTGGTGTTGGATTTATAATAAACAAGAAACTGAAGGATAAAGTAGTAGAAGTTGAAAGTTCCTCTGACAGAGCTGCACGACTCGTTATCCAACTATCGAGAAGATACCAGGCTCAGATTATTCAAACTTATGCACCCACCACAAGTCATCCTGAAGAAGAAATTGAAGAATTTTATGAGGAATTTCGTCATCTAAATAATAAAGGTAAGCAGCACTTGAAGATAATTATGGGAGATTTCAATGCAAAAATAGGGCACCGGCAACAGAATGAAACTTCAGTAGGTAAATTCGGTCACGGCAACAGAAACCAGCGTGGAAATACTCTCGTTGAGTTTGCAGAGGCAGAAGGATTTTTCATCTTGAATTCCTTTTTCAAGAAAAAGCCACACAGGAAATGGACATGGAGACATCCAATTGGGACGACAAGTGAAATTGATTTTATTATGTGTAACAAAAAATTCGTCATCGAAGACTGCAGTGTGCTGAACAAGTTCAACACAGGTAGTGACCATAGATTGGTGAGATGTAAGATGCACCTCAACACTAAACTGGAACGTGGCAAGCTCATAAGACAAACAAAATGTATTGACATAACCAACCTTAAAAAACACCATAATACTTTCAAGTTGGAACTGAAGAACAGATTCTCTGCTTTAGAAGGCCTAACATCGGAAGAAGTGGATATTTCGGAAGTTAACAGAAAAGTAACCAAAGCTCTTATGGAAACAGCAACAAAATTAGCTGGGTCTAAAAACAAGTTGCATGTAAACAAATTATCAGGAAAAACCAAAATGTTGATACAAAAAAGAAGAGAGATGAGGACAACTAAAGAAGATGTGACTTCCAAAGTGGAATATATAGAGCTATGCAAGACAGCACGAAAAAGTATCACTGAAGACGTAAGGAAATTCAACTGTGAGCTAGGGAGGAAAGCAATTGAAAACAACCAAAGCCTAAACATAGCAAAGGGACATCTCAGTAAGGGAAGAAAACAGATTATGGCTCTGAGAAAAGAAGATGGTTCTATAACAAGAAATAGAGGCGAAATTTTGACAAGAGTGAAAGATTTCTACTCCAAATTATATGAAAGGGATGATACATGTACTCCAGACATCATGAAAGGTACCAGAGTTCTTCCAGTCCTCCCAGCAGAAGTTGCTCATGCAATCAAGAACATGAAGCGGGGGAAAGCTCCAGGAGAAGATGGAATTACTATAGACATCATACAAGAAGCAAGTGGAGAAATTGAAACAGTACTCGCCCAAATTTTCACTCGATGCCTTAATGAAGGGAAGATTCCTGAGGATTGGAACAATGCTACAATGATCCTGCTACATAAAAAAGGTGACATTGAGGATCTCAGGAACTACAGACCTATCAGCCTCCTATCAGTGGTTTATAAAATCTTCACTAAAGTTCTTTCACACCGCTTGAAGGTAACACTGGACATGGCTCAACCGAGAGAACAAGCTGGATTCAGGAGTGGCTACAGCACAATAGATCATATCCACGTACTGAGAGAACTAATTGAAAGAACGAGGGAATATGAACTTCCATTGTGCATGGCTTTTATCGATTATGAAAAAGCCTTTGATTCGGTGAAACCATCAGCAGTTACCACGGCTCTGAAATCCTGCGGTATTGAAGATGCATACATTAATATTATTAATAACATCTATGAAAATGCAAGTGCAAAGATTCGGCTGTTTGAAAATACAACCCACATAAAAATTGGAAAGGGAGTGAGACAAGGTGACACCATATCTCCGAAACTCTTTAATGCCACATTGGAAAATGTGTTTCAATCACTGAACTGGGAAAACAAAGGGATAAAGATTAATGGAGATTATCTAACCCACCTTCGTTTTGCTGATGACGTAGTCATTTTTGCAACTACCCCATCAGAGCTGCAGAGTATGATCCAGGAACTTGCTGACAAGAGTAAAGAAGTGGGATTAAAAATGAACTTTCAGAAGACAAAAGTGATGTTCAATGCTTTTACAAGAAATGAAGATTTATCGATTGATGGAGAAAAACTGGAGATAACAGATACATATGTTTATCTTGGACAGCAGATATCAAGTGAGGGTCACATTGATGAAGAAATTAATCGGCGTACAAAACTTGCCTGGAGAGCTTTTGGAAGAAACAGCATAATTTTCAAGAGCAATATGCCATTATGTCTTAAAAGAAAAGTGTTTGATCAATGCATCCTTCCAGTGTTTACGTATGGTGCAGAGACGTGGACCTTAACTAAAAGAGACATACAAAGGCTGCAGACAACTCAAAGAAGCATGGAGAAGTGCATGCTTGGTATAACCAGGAGAGATAAGAAGAGGAACTCGTGGATCCGAAAAATGACGAGAGTGGAAGACATCATGATCAGAGTTAAATCCCTGAAATGGCAATGGGCTGGACATACTGCCAGAAGGACAGACCATAGATGGACAGCCGAAATTTTAGATTGGATTCCAAGGGACAGGAAAAGACCCAGAAAAAGACCACATGGGAGATGGGTGGATGAAATTCGTAAATATGCGGGAGTGACATGGAGGAGACTGGCACAAGACAGACCGTTGTGGAGGAAACTTGGGGAGACCTTCGTCCAGCAGTGGATTGATAATGGTTTACAATGATGATGATGATGATATATATATGGGATGTAAGGTCAGGTGATGCGTAACATCACAGCCTCTCCTTGACAAATGTCAACCCCGCCTTCTCGTGGTACATCCTGTTCCCACTAAAGGGGCTCTGACGACCGCCAATAGCGGTATAACTATACCATCGGGATTAGAGGAAATTCTATCCCACACTCACCAACCCGCTTGGCCAGCGTGGTGAGTTATGGCCAAACCCCTCCAAAATGATTCCACAACTTAAATCTTGGCCCTCAGTCTCCGGCAGCTGGAATGTACCTGGCCAAGGCAGCGGCCAGTGCGACATGAAGGCAGAGGGTGCTAAGAATCCCCGGAGGACCGGACTAGGCTGCCATCGGATGCTGACCTTGGCTACGTACAACGGACGCTCCCTATCTTCTGATTCAAGGCTTCTTGAATTGGAAGAGGAACTACAAAGGATCAAGTGGGACATCGTGGGGCTAAGTGAGGTAAGGAGAAAAGGAGAAGATATCATCGAACTGAAAAGTGGACATCTCTTCTACTATCGTGGGACAGATACTGGCAGAACTAGTGGTGTTGGATTTATAATAAACAAGAAACTGAAGGATAAAGTTGTAGAAGTTGAAAGTTCCTCTGACAGAGCTGCACGACTTGTTATCCAACTCTCGAAAAGATACCAGGCTCAGATTATTCAAACGTATGCACCCACCACAAGTCATCCTGAAGAAGAAATTGAAGAATTTTATGAGGAAATTTGTCATCTAAATAATAAAGGTAAGCAGCACTTGAAAATAATTATGGGAGATTTCAATGCAAAAATAGGGCAACGGCAACAGAATGAAACTTCAGTAGGTAAATTCGGTCACGGCAACAGAAACCAGCGTGGAAATACTCTCGTTGAGTTTGCAGAGTCAGAAGGGTTTTTCATCTTGAACTCCTTCTTCAAGAAAAAGCCACACAGTAAATGGACATGGAGACATCCAAATGGGACGACAAGTGAAATTGATTTTATTATGTGTAACAAAAAATTCGTCATTTAAGACTGCAGTGTGCTAAACAAGTTCAACACAGGTAGTGACCATAGATTGGTGAGATGTAAGATGCACCTCAACACCAAACTTGAACGTGGCAAGCTCATAAGACAAACAAAATCTATTGACATAACCAACCTTAAAAAACACCATAATACCTTCAAGTTGGAACTGCAGAACAGGTTCTCTGCTTTAGAAGGCCTAACATCGGAAGAAGTGGACATCTCTGAAGTTAACAGAAAAGTAACCAAAGCTCTTATGGAAACAGCAACAAAATTAGCTGGGTCTAAGAACAAGTTGCATGTAAACAAATTATCAGGAAAAACGAAAATGTTGATGCAAAAAAGAAGAGAGATGAGGACAACTAAAGAAGATGTGACTTCCAAAGTGGAATATATAGAGCTATGCAAGACAGTAAGAAAAAGTATCACTGAAGACGTAAGAAAATTCAACTGTGAACTAGTGAGGAAAGCAATTGAAAACAACCAAAGCCTAAAGATAGCAAAGGGACATCTCAGTAAGGGAAGAAAACAGATTATGGCACTGAGAAAAGAAGATGGTTCTGTAACAAGAAATAGAGGCGAAATTTTGACAAGAGTGAAAGATTTCTACTCCAAATTATATGAAAGGGATGATATATGCACTCCAGACATCATGAAAGATACCAGTACCAGAGTTCCTCCAGTCCTTCCAGCAGAAGTTGCACATGCAATCAAGAACATGAAGCTGGGAAAAGCTCCAGGAGAAGATGGAATTACTGTAGACATCATACAAGAAGCAAGTGGAGAAATTGAAACAGTACTCGCCCAAATTTTCACTCGATGCCTTAATGAAGGAAAGATTCCTGAGGATTGGAACACCGCTACAATGATCCTGCTACATAAGAAAGGTGACATTGAGGATATCGGAAACTACAGACCTATCAGCCTCCTATCAGTAGTTTATAAAATCTTCACTAAAGTTCTTTCACACCGCTTGAAGGTAACACTGGAGATGGCTCAACCGAGAGAACAAGCTGGATTCAGGAGTGGCTACAGCACAATAGATCATATCCACGTACTGAGAGAACTAATTGAAAGAGCGAGGGAATATGAACTTCCACTGTGCATGGCTTTTATCGATTATGAAAAAGCCTTTGATTCGGTGAAACCATCAGCAGTTACAATGGCTCTGAAATTCTGCGGTATTGAAGATGCATACATTAATATTATTAATAACATCTATGAAAATGCAAGTGCAAAGATTCGGCTGTTTGAAAATACAACACACATAAAAATTGGAAAGGGAGTGAGACAAGGTGACACCATATCTCCGAAGCTCTTTAATGCCACATTGGAGGGTGTTTTTCAGTCGCTGAGCTGGGAAAACAAAGGGATAAAGATTAATGGAGATTATCTAACCCACCTTCGTTTTGCTGATGACGTAGTCATATTTGCAACTACCCCATCAGAGCTACAGAGTATGATCCAGGAACTTGCTGACAAGAGTAAAGAAGTGGGATTAAAAATGAACTTTCGGAAGACAAAAGTGATGTTCAATGCTTTTACAAGAAATGAAGATTTATTGATTAATGGAGAAAAGCTGGAGATAACAGACACGTACGTTTATCTTGGACAGCAGATATCAAGTGAGGGTCACATTGATGAAGAAATTAATCGGCGTACAAAACTTGCCTGGATAGCTTTTGGAAGAAACAGCATAATTTTCAAGAGCAATATGCCATTATGTCTTAAAAGAAAAGTGTTTGATCAATGCATCCTTCCAGTGCTTACGTATGGTGCAGAGACGTGGACCTTAACTAAAAGAGATATACAAAGACTGCAGACAACTCAAAGAAGCATGGAGAGGTGCATGCTTCGTGTAACCAGGAGAGATAAGAAGAGGAACTCGTGGATCCGAAAAATGACAAGAGTGGAAGACATCATGATCAGAGTTAAATCCCTGAAATGGCAATGGGCTGGACATACTGCCCGAAGGACAGATCATCGATGGACAGCCGAAATTTTAAATTGGATTCCAAGGGACAGGAAAAGACCCAGAAGAAGACCACATGGGAGATGGGTGGATGAAATTTGAAAGTATGCAGGGGTGACATGGAGGAGACTGGCACAAGACAGACCGTTGTGGAGGAAACTTGGGGAGACCTTCGTCCAGCAGTGGATTGATAATGGTTGACAATGATGATGATGATGATATATATATATATATATAGCAGGTATTGCCTTATCAACTGTTCATACGTAGTTATTTACTGACAGATATATAGATTGTGCAATGGTTATTATTATCTCCCAGTATTCACTGACCAAGTGTAACCGTGTTTAAAAAGCACAAGATACGTACAAAGGAATACTCTTTAAATCATTTGCCTTGAAAATGGCATTTCTACAAACTTTTTTCGTTTTGATATTTGTTAGAACGGCACCAAATTATTATATAAAAATTAATTTTTCTGATATGTAACTGTCCACTTATATTAAAACAAAGTATATAGGTATATATTGAAGGATTTCAAACAATGCAATGAGGAACAGCGAGTTCACAAAAAAAAAAAAGAAAAAAAAAACACTAGTCAACGTTTTTAAACTGTATTTTCATAAAAGGATTATTTTTAACTCATTTCGGAGTGTTGAAGTCAAATATGACTATAAAATCTCACCATCATGTTCCATTTTTCGTTTATGAACATTTGTTATATTTTCAGATACATATATATAATGCAGCTTCATATTGTAATGTATATCATTTTAATGTATTACTGCATTTATGTGTCTTATTAGCTAAAGAATTAGTGTTACAAAGTATAAATACCATTATCATATATCATTGCATATGAGACAGCAAAATAAAAAAGAAATAGAGTAAACAAAGTTAACGCAATGTAAATGTATACACACAAGCTCGTATACCCGTAGAAGTAGTTTATTTTTTTATGTGTCGTGTTGTCCCCCTTCTTCAAAAACTAGCAGTAAACACTCATCATTGAGGGATCCCACCTCCTATCATAGCTCTCCTCCATCGTTTGGATAACATGGAGGATCTTTTCTTCTTTATTATCGCTGATTGTTCCTAGATTGTCAAGTCAGAAGTCCAGATTCGAATGGAGGAAATGTACTTTTAAGGACATGCAGCACCCAAGGTTTTTAAATTTCTTGAGAAGGTTGTGAATCAACCCTTTGTAGTTGCTCTCTTTGTGGTTACCCAGAAATTTCTTGACCACAAATGAGAAAGACTGCCACGAGGCGAGTTCCGTGCTGTTTAGCTATTCGGTAAAAAGAGAATCACCCTGCAGTTCATGTATCTGAGGACCAATGAAAATGCGTTCTTTGAGTTTTGCATCAGGTAATTGCGAAAATGTTTGCTTTAAGTGCAAGAAACTTGGACCAGATTTGTCCGTAGCTTTTGCAAACGTTTTGCCAGCCCCAGTTTGATATGAAATGTTGGAAGCAGCACATCAGAGATATTAACTAGAGGCTTGTGACGAACGTTACTCTCTCCAGGAATTAAAGCCTATCGTTTAGACTAGTGTATCAGTTCGTAGTGTTCGCTGTAGTCCTACTGTCCTACATCAAGTCTGGAACGCATATATGGTATCACGAAAGCATCCAAATGCGTACAATACATGATAGATATTTTTACGTGATTGTCGAAAAATTTGGGAGGCTGCCTTGTATACGTGAAACTCTCGTTCAAAATATTAGTTAATATTTGTGCTTACATATGCAAAATAACTCACATTTTGAGATTTCGAGGTGGCAATTTATGCCCTGAATTTTTAAATTTTAACATTCACATCATATTTCATTTAGGCGATGCAAATATAGTCATTATTTTATGTCAATATTAAGAATAAAGCACTAATTTCGTGTTATTCATGAAGTTATTCCCGATATTAGACCATGGGGCTTAATGCATAAGAATTTTTAACTTTATTTACATAGTTAGTTTGCAGCTTTTGTTTACCTATTATATCGTTAGCATGAGCTCAAGTATGATGAGTGTCGCAAACAAAAGTTACAATGCTGATCCCACCAATCTTTCTCTACATACCTCATTATGTGGTAGTCTTTGAACCTCGTCGGGATTTTTCACACTTTTAAACAACAGACGTCCGAACACGCTACGATGCACAGAAGCAGTGCAATAGTTGGTAAAGCAAAATCTTAGTATTACAATAAAGCGCCATTTTAATTATTACCTGGAGTCTTCCTTTTTTGGGAGTATTTTGCCTTTCAAAGTTCGATATAAAGGAAATATTACATTTAGCTTGTTAACAAAAAAGGCAGTTTTGATTTTACTCTGTCTAAACAGAAAATCAAAGTTCCAGACAAATATTTCAGTAAATATTAATCTCTAATGCTGTATTTGTTCCAGTTCCATTCAACCTAACATCATCGAACATCCGTTTCCTTTCTGAAACGCAGCTTTCTTGAGTGTAAAACAATAATAAAATTGATAGGAACCGAAACTAAAGATTAAAATACTCATGAATGGAATACGGGATTATACCGTGCAATACAAATTTTGAAGTTGTGGATCTGTTTTTTGGTATGAATAAGACATGGGTGGTAAGTCAGATAATAACCGACAAATTTGTCGTCCTGAAGCAGGAATTGAACCCTCGTCTCCCGGGTAGCACCCAAGTATGCTGTGCTCAAATTAATCGGAAATGTGGTCGTACTGGGTAGATTAGTGGTTAGCATACTTGGGCGCAATCCGGATGACGCAGATTCGATTCTCTCTTCTCTACAATGTTAGTAGAATAATACCAATTATCATGCGATAAATCGGATGGAAAAATCCAGTCATTTTGAACATTTTAGTATCCAGGTTTACCTTTCGAAAACAGATCCAAATGGAATTGGACAAATTGATTTTAGGACAGTCAGGATGCAGAATTTGTCATTTTCATGTAGGACTTCCGTCCACAGGGAGTAGAGTTTAGGTCCCAGCCACCTACAGCGAGATCGCCTTTTGGGCAGGACACAGAAACGGAAGGAATGAGAGCAAGTCTAGCGACTTTGACAGAACAGTTTGTAGTGAGATTAGAGTACAGTAGATGGCGCCACCGTACAAGTACGATATTGCACATAGATGGGTGAGAGAATTTCAGGGGGGACATAGGAAAGGATACCCATTTTACCAGTGGGTCCAGCCTGGGGGCCGTCATTTTACGTGCTCGTCCGATTCACGGCGGATATTCAGCGATTGTTAGTAAATCACAACATCTCTGAAAGATCAGCCCAGGCTTTGATTTTAGTTGATTTTAGGAAACTTTACTAAATATATATATATAACATTCTTTTTTAATAAAATACTGAAAGCTGCTTTCTAAATTTCATATAATTTTTGTAGGGAGGGACAGCCGAACTCATGTGATTTCCACTTTGTGTCTGAAAACTATAAACAAAAAAATAATAATGAGAGAGGGCCATTCTGTATAACGTACCATTTTATCGAA
The DNA here is from genome assembly GCA_039090855.1 of Macrothele yani. NCBI lineage: Eukaryota > Metazoa > Arthropoda > Arachnida > Araneae > Macrothelidae > Macrothele > Macrothele yani. The sequence goes on along the minus strand of CM077018.1, from coordinate 49,582,787 downwards.
ATACATTTTTGAACTGAATAGTTTCTAAGGAACAGCACAGTTGCAAATGAATAAATTTAATTTTTTTTCGTTTTCCCAATGGCGATATGAATTCTACGAAATGTGTCTAAAATTGGTTTCAGGAACAAATTGCATACTTTTTTTTTACATCACTGTGAAACGTACACAGAGTTCAATATATTTAGATTTCCGTGGATGATTTGCAAAATATGTTAGACTTCTACAAATCAAATTCTGTTTAATCTGAGTGAAAATTAAAACGTTTTCAATAATATGAAGAGTTTTACCAAAACTGAGTGGAATAAAACCGTGAAAAAGGTTTGTCGTCAGGAAGATAAAATTATATGCAGCAGCATATTCTCTCTATGCGCTTAACGAACTGGATATGCAGCGTGTGTGATTTATTTTAAATCAATATAATCTCAACTGGAAATGTAGGTAATTAAAAGCAATACATACTTGCAGGCTTTTTGTAGCATTTTCGAAACATCAATGTTTTATAAAGTAAATGATGCGAAGGTGAGAAATGAAATCAGTCATTAGTAAATAAGGTTATTTTTGTCCCTTTTAAGGAAATGAAGAATTAGGAAATTAAATCGTTAAAACCAGTTGGCGTTCATAAGTGCATATGTTAAGAAGATCGCGGATTTGCCCCTGTTAAGAATATTACGTAATTTTTATAGTGGAAATTTGTTTATTTGCCGTTACTGTGAAAATTAAAGTCTGACGTTGGTGATTCCCAACAAGAAATATTTTGATTGAATAAGGAGTTCTGCGTATTAAGATTTCAAGATTTTAGAGGAAGAGAGCAGTCGTAATATGTAATGAAAAGCAAATATAATTATTATAAGTGCATGCCATGATTATACGCATATTGGAACATCATCAACTAAAATTTCGATGATGGGAGTTTCTTTTACCCGTTTAGGATCATTCCCAGGAGAATATGGAAATATAGGAAACAATCTTGTTTTGTATAAACTACGATAGCACTGCAAAATCAAATCGAAACCTCCAACAATTGTTGAAAAGTTTGAAATTCTAATGAATTTCACTGGTACCTTGAAGTAACATGGACACCTATTTATTCGTTATTAAACAAGCATCTTCTTCCGTTGTGTAATTAGAAAGTGTTACAACGGGTGTTGCATTTGTTTATTCGAGGAAATATTTTTAGAGACATGTCAAGGTCGTAACCGAAGATTAAAGCGAAACAGGTCTACTAGTTATCAACAATCCTTGTTCCCATTTCAATCCCTTAGATTTCGCACAGTAATCAACTTTCTCGCGTTAACAGATTCCTCCAAGATACTTTCTCCGTTCATGCCCATTCGTTGTTAAACGACAGAAATTAAAGCTATTGCTTGAAGTGCTCTTATATAGTGAATGAGGGAATTTGAAGAAATAACCGTCCAAATCATTCGTTGTTGAACAAGCGCTACACCAGCCAGATTTCCAATCAAAACGTATGGTAATGAAAATCACGCTAGCATATTTGTTCCAGCAATGATGAATGTCTTGATGTTAGTGTTTCCAATGATTGCACACCGAAGCATGGTTGCAAGTGAGTAATCATTACCAGGTCGCAGTAAGTGCATTTAAACCGACATTAACTGCTGACTTTTCCCCTGATGGCAGTTCGGTCCATCGGTTTCTGTATCGCTATTGCAAATCAAGCCAATGTTATTAAAGCCATTTTCTGGGAGTTTGAAGTGATGGATTCAACATATCCCCTTTGTCTCTATGAAATAACTTTGAGTTCTGCTGATGTTGTTGTTTACCTACTGGGGTGAACTCGGATTAATGGAATAACAGTAACAAAAAGAAATGCATCCGTTAAAAGATCTGATCTTTAGGCTGTTAATTTGGATTCTGCTACTGACATAATAAAAGCGGTATCGAGGAGACCACCGAAAATCGCTATGGCTCGTGCAAATTAGAAAAGAGCTGTATTGGTATAAATTTGCTCTATGGTCCGATCATTGTGATCCTTAAACCATTGTAATTGATGTCTCTGATGGGTAAGTTTTAATGAGATGCAACGTTCAGGTCGTAGGGCAAATAGTCAACTTATTTATAGACGTTTGTCAACAATGAACCGCGATACGGCGCGTCCTGTGGTCATCTGCAGTTGCTTTGCCATATTTCCCGCTATCTGGTGTCGATCACATTTGGCCTGTAGAACCATTTATCGGTCATCTGTTACTGTTGTTTTCCTTGGAAGACCACCACCATCCTTTCTAACAGATGTTCCTGCAGTTTGGAAGGTCTTCCACGAACGTCGAACAATGTGATGGGTCACGCCAAATTCGTCGGCGACAGTCTTTATGGTTCGCCCCTCCTCCAGCTTTCCGATTATTCGACCACGTGTAAAGTCATCTATATGTCCCCGCGTTGACGTTTTCTCGTGTGCGTCACACTAACATACGTCTCGAATCTCTTTACAAAGCCACACACTTTCACTTTCCGTTTGCTACCTTGTTGTGAGATGCTCCTTATATCCATTTCAGCGCTGTCATGTGATCTGCGCCATCACATTTCGGAAATTTGTATGCGTATCATTTTTCTACTGATCCGCTTGTGTTATGCAAATCGCCTCAAGTGTGTGTGCGTTTTACTGTGATGCTACAATCTGCGGCACAAATATCCGTTATTAAATTTTGCACTCCAGTGTATTACTTACATTTTTGTTTTATTCTTAGATTAACGACGATCTAAGAACTGAAAGCTGCATTAGAACACACGTGATGCATTTCGTTTCACTTCTTGCTTAACGAAATGAATGTAATGTTACTTTTTCCTTCAGATTTATTCAAAAATTATCAACGAATCGTAGAAAAGTAAAACTGTATAAGGATAAATTACATGCTTTGAAATATAATATATACCACAAACTACGTCTAAAAAGATGAGGTTCCATTTCAACATGCCGCAAGTGCAAAACATTGTGTCCTAAACTCTGCCAGGGATTAGAAACTTTTAGATAAAATAACTCACTGACAACAGTTGTTTCGGAATACATTAAAGCATTTTATTTTACGAATACAATTGGTAATTTGAAGTGGTACAAGTAGTCTCACGTTCCTAATTAGGGCCACTGGTTCCAGGAAAGGAGGGCAGCCTGTGTCGTAAGGCAAACACAACCAAGCATCTATGCATGATATGGCATGCGTTTGAGCACGTACACACCTGCGAAATATGGTCGGAAGCCAGCGCTTTAGGTACTGCTCATATGTCACTCACTTGAGATGTTCTACAACAGTACAGTTGTCGCAAACTTCGCGCACTCGTACATCTCGTATTTGTGGCCCTTCTCAACAGAATATTTGTCGCAAAGGTCTCTAGTGTAAATTAATGTACAGAGAATATCGATGAATGAACCCTTGTTGGCAAAGAACTAGAGCTACTTACTTTTGAACTAGAGCTGCCGATTTTGGTTTTGAGTTTAAAGCCAACTGTTTGTGAAATGAGTACCCAAAGTATTCTGCACTTTGGACAGTGTGTTAATACGATGGACACACCATGTTAAACATAAAGGCACCACTGCTCTCATTTTTTCTGCATCAACCCTTCCTTGTGTCGATCATATCATGTAACGTATACTCTATATTCACTTTCCTTTTGATTTTACTATCTCTGGTTATTTTATTTCACTATGTAAATTATCTTCCTACTGAACGAAATATTATTTCACCCGCTGAATGAGATCTGGCAATGAGTGTAAGTCATGACGTGGTGGTAGCTAGTATATAGGCGCGTTCATCGAGACTTGTGGTTGCGTTGGTTGGTGTGTTGGCGTTGCGAGGTGTTGTTATGAGAGAGTGTGTACAATAAGAGGAAAGTTTATTCATTATTATGTACAAGATATATGAGTGCCTTAGTTGACCAAGAGTCTTGGAAATAAACAAGTTTTCAGTAAGTTCAGTCTTTCTCAATTCATAGTTTTTGTCAGACCTCTGTCTGGCTGTTAGGTTTATGACTTTGATTACGTAATATAAATAACCAGCGTTGAGACTTTGTTTAAGTTCGTAATTAACTAGTAACAACACCCTTTTGGGAATTCATTATTTTGAAGCTTAGTGCAAGTATATCATTAGCTAGCTGGTAAGAAGAGAATCATTCATAATAATTAGCTTAGCGGAAAGCAAATAAAGCTAATTCATTATAATCATGATACCGTGAAAACGTGGTATGTCCAGACAAAGTAATACACTTCTAATCCCAATTTTCTAAAAAACCTACGACATGGCTATCGACACTATTAAGGGTGTGCACCCAAACTGACGATATTTTGTCTCTACTGCATGAAAATCTCCAACAGCAGTTTATAATTTGTTATTTTTCTACATTCACTCACAACGAATCGAAAGAAACTACATGCAGAGCTGAGCCGCTTCAAAAAGTTTACTTATATTTTTGTCCAAATATTGTTGTGTATTTCTAATCGTGCAAATATTTGATTGAGCTGAACGCGAGGAGGTTCCAAATTGTTGAGTACACTTATTCTTATTGCTCCGTTATGAAACCATACCGAATCAAAAAGAAACAGGGAAAATGTTACCTGGGAGTTATCAATACTTTACTGAAAGTGCTTAGAAAAACAATGTTAAGAAAAACAATGCTGTGTCAGCAAAAACTTTCACATTCTTAATTTACTTATATAGAACGTTGTTTAATGAATTTTCAATTCAAACAAATTAGCCAAATTATTATCGGTATTGCATCACCGGAAGCATGGCACCAGTTTGGTAGACACCTCTGGTTTTTAAAATACCATCGTACTCCACATTCCACAAGTTAGTGACCTATCCGCAGTTTAAAGTATGCTGTATGTTGGAATCATGCAGAACTATTTCCTGAATTTACAAGACATGCAATTGAAGTTTCAATTATATTTAATTTCCAAGTAACGTTTTCCATTTTAAAGCAGGCCGAAAATTCCAATCCGATGCATTTTCAGAAGATATCACTTGGAAATTTGACATAATGATATTATCATATAAAGGTTGTTAATCTTATTGTAGATTACCAAAAGAAAAATAGGGCTCCGCACTGATTTTTAAGAAAGATCGGTATACTCCTAATTTTTTTTTATTTCCATGAGTGTGCTTATCCATCAGTTTTTCATTAAACGTATGAATAATTAAGTAATATAATTTATTTTTAACCTCACATTTTATTTTGGTACTAATGTTTTAGAGAAACGGATTAGAAAAAATATTATTTTAAACTGTCATTTGGTATCGTAAGTCCCTCTACATAATTCCACAACTGATCGAAAGATTCTTAGTAAATTCACAGTTTTGCCCTGCAAAATTATTCCAAATAAAACTAATTTCTTCCCTTTTTGTTCATAAAAATGGATCATTCCGAAATCAGTGTAGTGCATTCTTAATTGTAAATTCAATTTTTCTTATCTGAAAAAAATACATAATTTTGATGTTAAAAGAAAATATCGCTTTGCAGCGCTATATGGCTTCCCGTTTAGTTTTTGTAAATTAAAACGTATCAAGATATCTTTAAAAAAATTCTTGTTCTCCCGATGCCTTCACTATATGTTTAAACCCTTTTTAATAGGTTCCATTTAAAAGAAATAATTTAAAGTGAATTTTTAGGGTTGATTTCCGATTTGTTCTTGAAAAATCTTTTTGAAAAAGCCGTCCTTGAACTCTTCGGGTGTTTAATCTTGTGTTCCTCCCGAGACTGGGAAAATTTAACTCGTTCTGGTGTCATTAATCTCATTTGATATAGATATTTGTTTCGTAGAAAATAAAATATTATGTTGTGAAATCGAAACTTGGACCACAAAACCTAGAACAAATTCTTGAGATGGAATAGGTCGCTTAAACAGAACAACTTCTATCAAATAATGTACATACTCATATTTTGGTTAGAAATAAAATACCAACATTTACCACAATGAGAGGTTTATTATACATCGACTATAGTTTCGCAAAGCGTTTGGCTCGGCATCATGAGGACGAATGGAGCGTAAACATCTAAATCGTTGTGAAAACATCTGAGTTCTGATGGTCACGGTTTTTCGTCAGTTGTTTCCATGCGCTTTAAATAAATGGAATCGACGTCATGTCGTTGACAAGCCGTGAATAGTTCCGGTATATGTGGAAATCTTTTAATACATTAATCTTGATGGTCGAATCAGGGTTATCAATAAGCGCAGCGTTTCCAAGCAAAAATAATTATGGTTATTTTCGTGAAAATGTTGGGCTATAGACTTTTTCAGTTCACAGTTTCTGATGATGAATGAGTAAACCCTAGATTGCCGCCCCGGTGGCGCAGTGGTCTAAGGCGATGGCCTCTGATCATTCGTCCGTAAGGGGTCCGGGTTCGAATCCCGGTGAGGCATGGATGTTGTGTTTGTCTTACGGCACTGGCTCTCACCCTTTCCTGGAACCAGTGACCCTAAATTAGGGACGGGCGACTGCTTATAGCCCATTGAGTTGCTCACGGTGGTCGTTAAACCTCGAATAAAAAAAAACAAAAAAACAACCTAGATTGAGCTTCTTTCGTTTTAGTGATTTATTTCACGGATAATTCGACAGAGGGGAGACGTCAGACAAATAGCGAGAACGTAAATTCAGCCATCCCCGAAGGCTGTAGGAAGCTGGGTAATCCCAGTCTCTTTCAGCAATGCACGCATGTCATTGGTTGGTGGAAGCAGTAGCCCCTTTGTGCGAAGTCTTAGAAGTTTAAAACTATATAGCAGAATACTAAATTCACAAAGTTCACAACAACGTTTCCCATTTGAATTGCATAACGTGGTCAAAGTATCCAACCTTTGCGGAAAGCATCTAGAAGACTCCGGTGTTTTGGTATGAGTCCTGGACGAGAATGAACAGTAGAAACGGCATAGTACAGTGACTTTCATGGTGGCACAATCATGGATTGCCATCTTAGCAACAAGTCAGTTTCAGAAATTTCTGCCATTAATCCTCTGCTGATAAATATCACGACACCATGCCTGTCCTCCTGATAGTTATTTAGAAAAACCATGTCGTATTGTGGAGCTAGAAATAACAGAAAAATAATCTCCGAATATTGGTGATTTTTCAATCTAAAATACATTTTTTAATAGGTTTGATATTAAATACACGATTTATGAAATCAAATTTTCCTTTGTCAAGATTTGTACAGACTACCATTTTGGCACAGCTTCCGTTTAGAGTGATATATAGTCCTCCTTCCGAGGTGCATTTATTTCTGTTCCATTTTTCTCCATACAGATGCTTCTATAATTATGATTTGAAAAAAATTCTTTTATGCTCTAAGTACGGTATAGTGATGTATCGTCTTGATAAATACAAAATAGGCTGCAGATTTGATATACATTGTTGAGTCACATTATTGTCACTACCTCCTTCTTTTGAGGGCTACAGCGCGTAGCCAATGAAAGAAGGTACGTGTCGTGAGCTGGCTTGGAGCGTATATGAGGTGTGCTGTAGGCACTCTCTAAACATATCATTCGTTGCTGTCATGACTAAAATGAGTGATTTATCAGATTTGTAAGAAAGGGGGGTAAAATAGTAAAAGTTATTATCGACTTTCGGGCCAAGGATGGCAGTATTTCTGAAACAGCGCAGTTTGTGAACAGCTCACGTGTTGCTGTGGTTAAAGTGTAACCTCATTGGAGAAATGGCACCATTGCGCATAAGTGACTTGGAAACTGCTGAGCACGTCGTGCCATTGACGTCAGAGGTGAACGTCGGCTTCGACTGTGCGTGAGCGCCGATCGACACGCTACAGTGGAGCAACTCACTGGCCGAATGAACCAAGGGGTAACTGGAAGTGTATGTAAAACTGCAGATCAGCGAACTCTGCTTTGTATGAGGATCCGATTGAAACGGATGGTCACTACTCCTATGCTAACGAAGGTGCGTCAGCAGGAAAGTCTTATATTTGCACGGCAGTATCGGAATTTGACCTTCACTGTTTAGCAAAGGATTGCGTTCTCCGACGAGTCACGTTTCCTGCTTCATCGAACGGATGGACGTTGGCGAGAAAGGCCAAAATCAGCGGTGAAAAAACGCTCTTCAGCCATTTCTTGGAAGACACAAACTGGTGTGGGCAACGTTTAAGTCTGGGTAATGTTTCCTTGGTATTCTCTGGGTCGCCTCATACGTGTGGAAAGCACTATGGACCGAATTCCTTATGAATCTATTCTTGCAGACCACGTACACCCATATATGCTGATTTTCTTCCTTGGGGCGGATCGAATGTTCCATCACGACAATGCGACGTATTACGCAGCTAGAACTATCCGAGAGTGGTTCGAAGAGCACAACAAAGACTTCAAATTACTTCCCCGGCCACCTAATTCCCCCGAGTTAAACCCAATTGAGCATCTGTGGGACCACCACGATCGTGTTGTTTTCGAAATGGATACTCTACCACGCACCCTCAGGCAGCTGTTACATGCACTGCAGTCAGTATGGCTCCACTTACCGGTGGACACCTTAAAGCACCTTATTGAGTCACTCCCAGCCCCAATAGTTGCTAATCGCCTTGGACATGGCGGTTACTCTAGATATTTGCTGGTGGTCCCAATAATATAACTCGACCGTGTATAGACCAGGCTACATGAGTTCTATCTGATATACTACTATTTAAATTGACTTTTAGGCGGTGCGAAGTCGTAGTTCTCCACACGTTTCTGTTTAAAATGTTTTCTTCTTTTTTTATAAAGGAAAGAAAGGAAAAAACCCGTTAGAATCAAGGAAATCGTGCTATTCTTTGCTTTATGGAACCCTTGCCCTACTCTTTCGACTTAAACCAATTGACCCTACTGTTTTCACAAGCACATATATGTCACAATATTTGGCCTTCGCCGAAGTTACCCTCTTCGGCTGAAACAGTTACGTGACTCGACCGAGTAACCATCACATTTCAAATTGCATGATCGCACATTCAAGGAAATGAAAGCTACTATTGTCCTCTGAAACACCAGTCACTCAGTGAACCAGAGAAATATGACGATTACTAATACACCATAAATGGGTTATAACGAAAAAAGGAGCTTCTGTGGAAAAAATCGCCGAAAAATGCAGCTGATATATTTTACTACATCCGTGTACTTATTCGCAGCTTGAGGACTCAAAGAAGGACGCCTTGTCCCCATGAATAAGATTTTCAGTTAATACACATCCAATATGGCGCCAACAGGCACAAACACCACGCATCAGTTCACACAATGTGGCCAGCATTACACATCGATCAATCCTAGCTACCTAGATTTATCGGTACCAGCTGGAGCAGTTTAGTTACGTTATAATTTTCGATAGCAAAGAGAAGAACACGAGCTGAAGATGAAACCATTTTTCAATAATTAGAGAAAAACAGCGTTTTCCCTTTTCATAAACCTGTTCTCTCAGTAACTAGCCGTCTCAGATGTTAGAGGTGAATGTCGTATAGCTTGCCTTTAAAATTAAATATTATTCGAGGTACTGAGAAGAGACTGTGGATGTCATCTGATCTCTATGCCTGGAGGTACAGTAAGGATAAAAGGAATAAATAAAACACTGCTAATTAAAAACCATAGCGTTGTGCCAAGTCGAACATATTTCCTCAAAGTAAATTTTTTTCCTGAATAACATATGATATTATTATTAAATCAATTATTAAATGACATATTTCTAAAACTTTTTATGCTGTTAATGTGTTTTTTGTATTTTTACAAAGAGAAATCAGTTGAAAATGTATTTTATAAATTAAACAGTATTTAGTATTTGAAAAAACGGTTCAGATTTCAATTACTTTGAGTTTCTTCTTTTGGAAAAAGGAATTATAAACGAATCGAATATTTTTAAAATATTGGAGTTCATCTAAAAGTCCCTTTTTGTTTCGCCTTTTGTTTGAGCTCAGATATGTAAGAGCTGGTTTATCCCCCCAATATTTAGGAATGGCTGTTTCCAGAACGTCTCATATATCCCTACATAAACAGAACTGGCAAAGAAAACCAAAATTAAGCTGATTAAAGTAATTAAAAACAAATCATGTCCAATAAAACCGTGCTTGGAAATGCTGAACTCCTCATTTCTTTTCTTTTTTTTCTTTTGCCAGTGATTTATTTTCAGAACTTGAATTTTACTGAAAACACAATATCAGTTTTTGTCGAATGTTTTGAATTAGACTAAAAGTAGCAAGTTCACACCTGTCTACACTTTGAGGAATGTTTCATGTCGAAAGTATCTGCGTCAATTTTAATTACAGACGGAATTGCTGTATAGAAATTAATGGTTTATACATAATCATGTCTTTAAAACGAATAATTATTTTCCCTCGTTAAAATTTTTGATGCATGACTCAGAAAACATGATATTAGTGTTACCAAAATAAATCTTAAATAAATAAAAAGTAAATCCTGTAAACCATAATGAATAAATATAAAATTCCTTTAGGATAATTAAAGATATACAAGAGCCAGATTTTGCATTTTATGCGATTGAAAGAAAAGTTTCAATTTGTAACAAATGAAGTGCATCGTGTACTGTAAATGAACTCACGCAATACTATTGTTTGCATAAAAATTTTGTTTCAATTCTATTTCATCGTTTTGTTAGGGCGCAAGTAGTATTTCAATATGAAGAAAACGAAAATGGAAAATTTTCCTCTTTGGCCAGCAATACTAGCAGCTTCAAATGTCCATAATGGACGATAGATGGCGTTACAGGCACCCAACAGGCTGGAACATCTCTGTTATCGCAGTATAATTCTAACAGTATAGGTCTGTACATTGAGTAATTGAAAACAATCATGTCCAATCAAACCACGTTCTCGCTTGAACTATGGCAGAAGGGCACAAGTAGTAACACATGACATTAGGTTTTAGACGAATAAGTAGAGCTTTCCTTAGAAAAAAAGAAAACAATGAACCAGAAGACATTTAAATACAGAGAACAAATTAACTCAGACAGAATGCTCCTATGTTATAAGAGCACTGATAGTACCACGCAAAAATAAAGCATCAAAGATAATTTTTTAAGACAATTTCCGAAACACAAATTTAATATCTCCGTTCTAATAGCAAAAATAAACATTAACAAAAATCATTATAAAAAAAATCTAACTCGCATGATAATTGTAGCAACTGACGATTACCCGAGATTGTATTGTTGTCTGTCATACACCTCTCCATCACTTTTTGCTGTGATATTCCTTGGGGGACATTCGGGTCCTCACGTAATTCAGTTATAGAAAAGCCTTGAGCAACATGTGATAGCCCTAGGAAGCCTGCAACATTCTGGAAACATACTCATCCGTTATGCATTTTAACGGTGGAATCTCGGGAATATTGTAAATAGCACGTTCTTTGTTATTATTCTTCACATTACATAAGTTTGGCGCGGTACTAATAGTATTGAACGAATATAATACTGTGCTCCGCCGTGCCGTTAAAAAAGTAGTTTGAAATTAAAAACAAATCAACCAACAAACAAACAAACAAAACCGGATTACTGGCGAAGCAAACAAAACCGGATTACTTCCACTGTGGCATAACTGCTCGTGGATCCCGGCAACGCCCGTGGAAGCATTGTTTCCGGAACAACAAAATTACTACTTTTAAAGTGTTTTCGGTAGAGGCCTGCATTATTGCATGCCTCATCTAGACTTTTTTGCCTTGGGAGAAAGACAGGGCGCAACCAAGATCGACGCATTTAACATGTAAACATTTTCGTGCTATCTGTGTAAAATGGTTGAAAACATTGAATTTAAAATCGGTATACCTCATTGGTAGCATGCTACTTGTCCTGAGGTTCAACACGTAGCGCCATCAATGATAGCCTTAGGAAGTAAAAACAATATAGCGTTCACGATGGTATGAAATCAGCGCGTTGCTGTGGATTTCTCAATTGAATTTAAAGAAATGTATGACACCAATCCAAAAATTTCTTTTTACTCGATAATTTGCTTTTCTGCATTTAGCAACAATACCTGAGTGTTTTTACTATTACTGAAGAAGTTTCCATTCAACTTCCGTTTTCGGAATTTGGTCAAAAACAGAATTGCATTCGTAGGACGGAAAACATTCCCCATGTATAGTTTGGATACCTTGCTTTCAAAATTAAGGCGCCTCATGAAACACACTACAGAGTGTGCCCCGCTGAGGATGTCTGAAGTCCCTGTATCCCTCTCGCCCGAAGGCGATGGGGATGACAGAGATGAATACTCACTAAACACCATTGAACCATCTCCGACATTCAACAATTGGAACGGTTTTGAGGATCTAAACTCTGAATTCCCATTCACTCAAATTTCACCCAGCCTTTTTCTCGCATTTTTACTACACCACTGCTTTCCCTCACACATTTCCTCTCTTTCACACGGAACAGCTTTCGGCATCGAATCCGTTTGGATCCAGAAGCAGGCAGGCACCCGGACTTTACCTGAAAAGATAGCAGCTCTAAATTGGGAAGAAAGACACACTCAGAAAAATTACAAATAAAATAAAAATTGAAATAAACACAGTTGAAGAGCAGGTAACTCTGGTCCTCTTAACCTATCTCAGTTTAAATCTCAACTTAAGCTGCTCAATTTTACAGTAAACCGCAATTCTCCGATAAAGTTTTATGTATCACTGAAAAAGAATATTTAATTGTAAATTGTCCATTATTAAGTTTACGCCAATATATCTCTAAATTAATTGAAACACTATAAATTTATTACTTTAAATTAAATCGTTAAATTTATTTACAATACTAATACAATATTTATGAACAAGGAAGTATAAGATTCACATGATTTTTTCTCTTTTTTTTTAAATTAAAACACTATAATTAATTCATCAAATTTATGCCCACAACGTTATTTAATGCTTAGTAATTTTGATACCTACTTAAAGGTAAATTGCAATACAAAACCAATTAAAAACATTTGGAAACCTAATAATAATAAATATTATACATAGATTATTTTATTACCAAAAAACGGAATGTATTTAAAATCATTGGTACAATTGATTACCCTTGTGACATGTATTTCAGTAACTAACAGGGTGTGATCCAACATGTGACAGACGATTGCTATGCTTTACACTTTATTATTAGCAATTAGCAGTTCACAAGATAAACAAACTGCATCATACTAGAATTTTCGCAACACAATGCCGTGTAAAAACCGCCTAATTACACGGAAAATTTTTTTGATTTTTGGGTTTTTTTTGGTTGGAGGTTTAACGACCACCGTGAGCAACTCAATGGGCTATAAGCAGTCGCCCGTCCCTAATTTAGGGTCACTGGTTCCAGGGAAGGGAGAGAGCCAGTGCCGTAAGACAAACACAACATCCATGCCTCACCGGTATTCGAACCCGGACCCCGTTCGGACGAATAATCAGAAGCCATCACTTAGACCACTGCGCCACCGGGGAGGCGAAAATTTGTGAAAACACGATATCAGGAAAAAACAAATTCTTTCTTCAACGGCATTTACATCTGTGGCGCCTTCACCCGATAGCGTTTGGCTTCTCCTGCTTTAACCAGTGTCCAAGACTTTTTTTTTATTATTGTAGGATTAACAACAACAGTGAGCAACTCAGTGGGCTGTAGGTACTACGCCCGTCCCTAATTTAGGGCCAATGGTTCCTGGTAAGGGAAAGAGCTAGCGTCGTAAAAAACACACAACATCCATACCTCACCGGGATTCGAATCCAGACCGCATCTTGGAAGAATGATCAGAAGCCACCACATAAACCACTGCGCCATCTATTTACGAAGACTAACGAAGAGACTTTTGTTCACATCTCTTACTGTTGTCTAAATAGTTGCTAAACTGGAAGCAAACAGATTATTAAAAACAGTTTTGAGGACTTCCATTTCCTTTCCATGTGTAACTGACTTTGTTTAATTCCAGTGTGCTTTTTTTTGCCAAATTTTTAAAATCATTTTATCATTTAATATAATTCATGATTAAAGAAAAAATTAAAAAAATAAATTCTGTTTATTCAGTCGTATAAGAAAAAAACCTTGAATGGATCATGTGAATCTTGACTGGGGATAATACTTTTACTTGGCACAAAAGTTATTTGGAATAGCTTTTGTTGTAGATCCAACACAGCGTATCAAGCTGGCGTAACGCAATCGAAACGTTTTAATGCACACTGTCAGTATTTAGTGCCTCGATATTGCTAAGCAGTGCCCGAATTGGACGAGTAGTGCTGCAAAATGTGCGGTGTTATTAACAATTCCATGTTATAGACCAACTTGTAAGGCGTGTAAAGGTGTTTCTCCGAAGCCAATTGTGTTCCAACAACTTCCGGGAAATTAAGCTTTGTAAAACAAGGTCAAGAATTATCACTGCTATCTTAAGCCGGAGTTTGTCGCTTATTAAATGGCAGCTCTAAGACCTGACATTGTGAAATCGACTTGGACTGTCAGTTTGATATTTGCATTCAAACCTGGTAAGGAATTATATCTATTAAAAATATAATAAGTGTATCGATTTCGTAAGCAAGCCTGTAAATAAGGAAAATTTGCTTCATATTTCCACTTACTCTGAGTTTTGTGTGATACGCACGGAGCTTCCCGTTATTATTTTCTTTCTCTCCATCCCTGAAATACTGAAGTACGTATTGAAAAAAATGACAAATAAAATAAAAAAAGTAATTATCTTAGTGACTTTACTGAAATTTTTATAATGCCTGGAATATGAAAAAGTAAGAGAAGTATTAAATAAAAAATAAATGAGAAAAATGCATTTGAATATTTTAAACGTACACTGCCGGACAATTGCTAAGGACAGATGACAATAGCAACGATAGCAACCATAAAATGGAAGGCAGGAAAATGTGGAAATTAGCATAAGTGCGGGATACAGTAAGACGTGTTGTGCGTATGCAAATTTTGGATTGCCGAACTTGTTCGTGACGTCATAGCGCTGAGAAGAGATATAAAGGATTTGAAGCGTATTGATCGTTGTTGTTCAAAGGCAAAGTTGAAAGGGAAAGAATCAATTGACGAACTTGCAATTTTCAGTATGTCTTCCCGACATCACCTAGATGATTTTACGCGTGTCCTTATTATTGGCAAGATTGAAGAAAGGCAAAAAATAACAGATGTTGCCAGGGAGTTCGAAGTCAGCCAGGCTTTGGAAATCATTTCAAACAAATGGAGAGTGTAGCAAACGTCACGGGGGAGGTCGTGTTCGCAGTACGAAACCTGCAGAAGATCGGTACATAGTGCTATCAACAAAAAAAAAGACACCGGCGCAGCACAGCTAGTGAGGTAGCAAATCAGTTTATGGCATCTACTGGCAAGCGGATCTCCCGAAAAACTGTCGCCAGACGTTTGCATGAAGGAGGACTATACGCCCGCCGTCCTGTTGTGTGCATCCCATTGTCCAGACGTCACCGTACCGCCGTTTGCAATGGTGCCATCAACATCGCAATTGGACTGATAACGACTGGTCTGCTGTCCTCTTCTCAGATGAGAGTAGATACAGTCTATCGTCTGATTGTCGACGACAACTGATCTGGCGTGATAGTGGTACTGCATATTGTCCAGCAAACATACAGGAAAGGGACCGATATCCGAAATGTAGTGTCATGGTATGGGCTGGCATCATGATCAATGGCCGTACGTCCCTCTATGTGCTTCCAACTGGGACTATGACTGGCCAACGATACATTAATGATGTTCTGCTACCTCATGTTTGCATGTTCTGTGGTGCTGTCGGTGATAGATTCATTTTCACGGACGACAACGCAACATGTCATCGAACAGTCGCTGTCCAGGAGTGTCTTGAGAGTGAGGATATTCAACGCTTCTTATGGCCAGCACGTTCTCCAGATCTGAATCCCATTGAAAATCTGTGGGATGCTTTGGGGAGGAGTCTTGCTGGTCGCCAATGCCCTCCAATAAACAAGCACACCCTCATCCGTTCACTGACAGAGGAATGGGATAAATTACCCCAACAGCTGCTTGATAATGTTGTGCAAAGCATGACACGATGTGTGGAATCTTGCATCGCCCTCCGTGGTGGCCATATCCCGTATTGACATCTTACGCCGGAACGCCTGCGGACGGTAATCGCATTTTTTTCACGTTTACGTATTCTGCACAAAATGGCCTGTTTGTCCCTTGAACACGTTCAAAAGCCTTCTGGATTTCAGAGCACAATGAATTGTATTTCTTGTAATGTCCTGGCATTCTGACATTATTTTATTTCACTTGGCATACAACCACACTTACTTTTTTTATGCGCTATATAGCCGTTTATGATCAGTCCTTAGCAATTGTCCAGCAGTGTATAATTAAAACGGTTTTTTTTTGGTGGGGAGTTTTACGACCTCCGGGAGCAACCCAATGGGATATAAGTAGTCACCCGTCCCTAATTTAGGGCCACTGGTTTCAGGGAAGGGAGAAACCAGTGCCGTAAGACAAACACAGCACCCATGCCTCACTGGATTCTTACCCGGACCCATCTCGGAAGAAGGATCAGAAACCATCGCTTACACCACTGCACCACATGGGCGGCAAAACTGCTTCTGAAAGCTGAATTAAGGATCAGCAAGGAAATAAGAAGAAATTTCTGTCATTTATTTCGATAGAAAATGTTGAACTCACTAAATGTTTATCCAAAGTGTCATTTGTGTCACACATTTTAGAGGATATCCTGTCAAACGAAATATTTTTCAGGGATAGCCGACGGTTTTCCCTTGACTTTCGTGCTTACGGGCATCTACCCTCGGGGATAAGGGAGCGCAAGGGTACCATATATGTTTCTTAATTTCTTTTTTCGATCTACTCACCCTCAACCGGATTCACCAGATTCTTTCGATTACCAGGGCCAGACCATCCATGTTTTTCCAAGGCACAGTCAGGCTGTGTGGAAGAGGACTGCATGACTTTTCATTTGTGCGTGTTTTAAAGCAAAAAGGTCTATACCGGTAATGTACGAAATTTTGTAACCAAGTATAGATTGGTTCTAGGATGCAGCCGATATTGCATTTCTAAAATGACGTCACACTACGTTGCCTTAGCCATAACAGTAAAACCGCTGCTTAGTATGTTACACTGATCCTGTGAAGGTCACAACACTCCCTGCCAACTTGCGCTTTAGTGGGCGTGTGATTTTACATTTTATTACTGACATTTTGAAATCAAGCGTTGGTGTACAAAGATCTTAAAATACACCTGTAAAATAGGTTGTTTTTTTAAGCTAAATTTCGCTATTTAGCCGTTTGTTTTGTGTAGCAAATGGTACTGTTGTGAATTTGAGTAAAGATATCTTAAATTTTAGTGGTTGGATTTTTATTATTAAAAAACTCTCCCAAGAAGAAAATGCTTCCATTATTTTGATAAAACCATGTTTCTTTCCATATTTTAACGAAGCAAATCATCTGGAATCGCTACAATCTGCCAGCAGCGCATCTCTATCAATCGTGTGGTTGGCAATATATGAAATGTTCTTTATGTTAGGAATGCAAATGCACGTTGCCATTTATTTAGTCAAGAAAAAATCACCGGAAACTTTATCTAAAAATTAGATTAAAAAAATATAAAGACTAATTTTCTGGAACTTCGACCTTAGAACTGAAAGATGTACAGATAAATTTTCTACTGAACGTCGGCTTATTCCATTGTAATCAGGGCATCCGGAGGTCAATTTTGTGAAAGGTATTCTATATACTTATGTTTGTGTTTCAAGCTGCTTCCTTCTGCTGTCATGATACCCAAAAATTTATATAATTTATTTTCCTAGAGGTGAATAATTTTATCCCTCTGGCGCTAAATCACTTCTTAATTTGAGAGAAAACCATTGACATAGATTTCGGCTTTCGACAATATTTTTTAGTCAGGATTTTCAGAGATATATATACTACGAAGATTGCTTTCTGTTCCATACCTGGTCAATTTAGTAATAAAAAATGTTTGCCTTCAATATCTATGCTTCCGTTGTCCACATATTTAACTATGAATTAGATAGTTTTTTCATTATCAAGGAATACATTTTCTTGAACTATATGATGTTGCTTTCGGTAAAATGATTGTAAAATAAATTACATTTCACTCGTAGTCCGTTTTCTGTGTACTGCAACTCTGTTTTAACAAATAAGTAAACCTTTTGGTATGTTCATAGCTTTAAGCTGCAACACACATCAGTTGTCCGAATAATGTTGTTGCACACCAGCCAATTATACACATATAAAAAAGCTCTAACTATAATAATGGGGTGTTTCACCTCAGAAAATTTCAGACTTTGCTTAAGGATGTTATACATTTATGCACTATCTTTTGTCATATAAAGTAGGTTTCAGATATTCTCTAAATGTTTAAAACTGACACATTATCAAGGATACTCGTGTTGGGTGTCTATATGTTTTCATTTGCAGATCAACTATTACGTTGCATATGAAATCCACGGCATTGCTAAGGACTTCAAAGTAAACAGTACTAAGGATAAGTACATAAAAATTAATTTCGTAATATAGGACAGCTCTTATTTTCTAGGTAAAAATGTTCTGATCACATTCATTGAAAAATCCGCATTAACACAGGTTATCAACATTTCTCTGTTTGCACCACAAATTAGTTGGGATATTTATTTCAGCTTTACGGTGTTACATGATGCTTGTAATTTGAATAAAAACGTCCTATCTGCTCAGTTCCAGGACTGCCGTGAAAATTTCGCTTTAAACAAATGAAATGTGTGACTTTATGCTACATGCAAAGTGCCAGAAATTTAGAATTAATAAAAATATCTGAATTTAGAAGTAACAGTTACGTGTAACAACTGCGAATACAAATTCATTTCTGTGGAGTAGCTCGGCTGATAAAAAAAATGTCTCTTATAACTTTTAGAGAATTAAGGTTTCGGAAAAGTAAGAACTACGAATCAACTTATATCATGTGTTGAAAAGTATGTAAAAAATCCACGATAGCTTTTCATATTACATATTGGTCTCTTTTGTTGCGAAATGAGTAGCATTCAAGTAACATACATGCGGTTAAAAAGCTGCTTTCACACGTCATGAACGTCTCCTGAAAGTTTGTATTTGGACTCAGAAAAGTGTGTGAACTTCAATGTAAGTGTCTTTCATTTACACGGCCAATCTGTAATTGATCATCGCATAAGTCGATACTTTTACCCCAATTTCGAGTACTGTGCGTTCCGAGCAAAGCTGTAAATACAGTTAAAATCAGGTTGTACGTTTTCCAGGGACGGCCTATAATAATCGTGTAATTGTAAAAAGTAAGTATAAAATTAATTCCGCGAAGTTAAATCATATTTTACAATTTCGAAAGACTCCAAAAAGAAAAAAAAACATCTTATTTAAATTTATGCTGATCTATAAATTTTACAGACATAGATTAGAAATTTGCTGCCTTAACCCGATGTTCATTTGGACTGTTGTATTAGATTTTGTAGTCTAATATCATTATAAAGATTAGTTATGAAATTTTGTACGATTTCACATTTTCATTTTATGGAAAAAATCCTAATGTTCATTTTATGTCCTAATTTTCATTTTATGGAAAAAATCCTAATGTGTTTAATGTTCATTTAAAATCCTAATTTTCATTTTATGGAAAAAATCCTAATGTGTTTTGTTTTATATTCAATAATCCTGTTAGACATCTCTTCCTTATAAGGTTCTGTTTTCAAAGCAGTTTTTCCTCTCTTTGATTTAGCATTAGTACTCAGTAAGATATTCACAAATCTTTTCTTGCGTGAATCTACATTTATTAACAGAAAACGGGGAATTGTAATCACAAATTTGT
This sequence comes from Macrothele yani, assembly GCA_039090855.1. NCBI lineage: Eukaryota > Metazoa > Arthropoda > Arachnida > Araneae > Macrothelidae > Macrothele > Macrothele yani. The sequence goes on along the minus strand of CM077018.1, from coordinate 49,563,054 downwards.
AAATTTTCGGTTTCATGACCTGCTCAATGGATGCAAAAAAGAAAAAATACGCTCTCTGTATTTTCTCCATGTTGAAACACTTACCAGGTTATGTAGAAAGGGAAAAAGCACCTTATGTTTTAGATAATATGAAATTCAAAATCTAATATTTAATCGTAAAAAGGGCATAACTGAATTGATAAATGAATAGGAACTACAATATAATATCGGAGCTAGTGCATAAAATACAGTAATTTCGGACTGAGCATGTTTTTGAAACACAATTCGACGATTAGCTGTTCACTCTCATCGTCCTACAGTCTCACTGGACATGTAATTTTCTATTCTGGAATAAGGGGATTTAACATACATCTTCGTGTGAATACCATCACTGACAGCTTAATTTAGCGCGATGATACATATTTTGCCTCGTTGTTTGTACTGGAAGTTCAAACGTGCGTCAGGTGCTAAAACAGTTATTTGTTAAAAGTAAAAAATCAGTAATAATGGGTATAAGTTAAACAATTTTTGTGTAGCATTATTTTCTTTTGGCTAGGATGAGTTGTACGCAAAATGTAGCGTTTGTGGGAAAAACTACCAAATGTCGAAATATACCTCAAATTTTAGGGATCATTAAAAACGACAGCATCCAGTTGTTGTCATTTTAAATGATCAAAAAAAAAAAAAAAAACATTGAGATACTGCCCCACTCAAAATTGTATGTATTAATTTTCTCTCGGATTATTACCACGATTTCGCCAAACATTATAGAAAACATTAAT